>CM056741.1:153374370-155860290 GCA_029851415.1 Eretmocerus hayati
TGAAATAAATATTCATTCAAACCCATGGGTGCAATTGTGTTTTATGAGGTCCTGGCTAATTGAACACATATAAATTCGAGTTTATAAAATAAATTATCATTTGGTCGCATATTATTACTCAATTATATATATTTGTTTTGAATAAACTCGATTATTTGGTTCTATTATCAGCTTTTACTGAATGTACAACTTATGAATAAATATGCATTCGAATCGAATACAATTTATTCATTGTGGCCTAATTCATGAGTGAATAGATCACAAAATCACCAGTGAATAGATATTTATCTGAAAATAGAATCTTGTATTCACTGAGAACAAATATTTTTTCAATCTACACAAGGCATTTACGATTAAATATATTTATTCAATTCTGGCAAATAATTTTCTCAGTGTGCGGCACTCAAATTGTAGAGTGCATTGAAGGTACATAGCTCGATATCAGAAAAAAAAATATTCATTCAATGTCATCAATATTGGCAAAAATGTGTTGATTAGCGTAGATTACGATGGCGAATGCGGGTATTTAATTTGATTTGAAATTCCCGCAATCCAGTCAAGTAGTTCACATTTGACTCATTTTATGATGGCCAGTTGATCGATGTTCATGTTAGATTGCAATCTTCCCGCAATTTTTTGTCTGTCAGAATAGTCATATTTAGAAATTGCAATAAGTTATAAGAACCCGAAATCTCAACCATAACATTTTCAAATTAGCGTGATCTGAAATTCTCGGACGCTGGTGACTTTTTAAGACACCTTCTATCACACCACGGCCCAAAAAATTTCCCGTAGAGATTAATAAGTGACGAAACGACTGCGTCCGACTAATACTCTGTTTAAATAAATCGCTCCGATGCGTCGAAGAGCAGATGTTTGCACGAAAGCTCACAACGTCAATATAGTCCAGTGGGTATAAAGTTGTGCTTGGATCAATTCGTAAACAGCAAGCTGAGAACGGATTCTTATGCAGATTTTATCGCTGAATACGAATCCGGAGAGACCACTCGCGATTTTGATGGAGAAGTTGATCAAAAAGCGATTAAAAGCTGATAAAATTCAGTTTTTGGGTACTTGCGGGACGGCGGTAGCGCGGATCTCAAAATGGTTTCTCTAAAAGTTGTAGCTCTTTTCGAGATGCAAATTTTGAATCAAGTTACGATTAAATAGGACGTCTAGTTGCGGCGTAAGGTCAAGTAGAAAATTTGTCACAAGTCCCCGTGGAGGGGGAAGTCTCGCTGCAGGAGAAAGTTGCATCTTGGGTGCAGCAGGCCCTATGCCGTCCCTGCAGCGCTGGGCACAACGAGCAACGAAGGGGAAGTGGCGAAACTTCCCCCTCCACGGGGACTTGTGACAAATTTTCTACTTGACTTTACGCCGCAACTAGACGTCCTATTTAATCGTAACTTGATTCAAAATTTGCATCTCGAAGAGAGCTACAACTTTTAGAGGAACAATTTCGAGATCCGCGCAACCACCGTCCCGCAAATACCCAAAAACTGAATTTTATCAGCTTTTAATCGCTTTTTGATCAACTTCTCCATTAAAATCGCGAGTGATCTCTTCGGATTCGTATTCAGCGATAAAATCTGCATAAGAATCCGCTGTCAGCTTGCTGTTTACGAATTGATCCACCTAATGCATTGTAAGAAATTTATACCCACTGGACTAATAATCAAAGCCCGCGCGCTGCGACCGGCTGCTGCTGCAGCATCAGTGACGACCGTGTGTTACACCCACTCATACAGATAAACATATATACATATGTATATTCCTATCAATATAGATATATTGACACTGGTTAACAATGATGAAACGCACAGGGATGGTGAGAGACACAGGAATATGGGCGCGTGAAAAACGAGCGGAGTTTTCGCGCTTGACCGGATACACCATGCATGCATGTTCGGGCTAAGTAACATCATGTCGCGGAAGGTTTTTGCCGACATCAACGCTTCGTACAATTCAACAGTTCATATAGTCAGTCCACAATGTGACTGGTTAGTCTCTGACTCTCTCATCCATGCCACTTGATTTTTGAGCTCGTCAAGCTCACTCTTTGTCGCAAAGCTCCCCGTCATTTTGCTGCTGCGCAACTCGATTAAAGCTCACGCGATTCTTTAGGCAAACATTAGTTAGCGCGCACCGCGTTCTGATGGATGCGAAACCCTCATTCGTGAATCTCTTGTCATTCCCAGTCACACTTTACGCCCCACTGCATTACTACACTCACACCCACACATACACGTATCACATGTGGATACTTTATACCAGAGAAGCTCGTCAAACGCGTTTGTTTGGAACCAAAGGATCGCGGTTCTCGATTTGGCAGATTCAAAAGATCCGCTTGGACATTTGGATACCTTCGAGGGTGCTGAGATTGGACTTTTGGTACGATTTTATCGTGGGTGCAGGTTATAGGTTTTGTACAGAATATGAATGTGTGGATCGAGTGATAGTGGTGGTGGGCGATGTATATAGACGAAGAAGAGCCCGGACTAATTGGCTCGGTATGACGGGTGTAGGTACATACTACAAGCCGGCCACTGCGCGCGCTCCGATGAATCTCTCGCCCGCGCGAGGGCTCATTATTGGATCGCTTTGTTCCCGAGATTGCCCTTTATGCGAGAGATCCGCTCTGTCACCACCACTGCTGCTTTGCCACTCTGCGCACTTCTGTAGGATCTGATATCTCGTGGTGCTCGATTCTCTTGATGATGAGCACTTCGCAGATATATCTTCACGCGGGATCTTTGATTTGTATGCATGCTACTGAAGCTGACTATAGATTCTCGTAATGGTTTGCGGAATAGGGAAATTTGGGCCAGCTGCTGAGTACGCTATGAAGCTGTGAAGATTATTTGTTTTTTGATAATTGGGTTCATTGCGACGAACGTGATTTTCTCGTATTGATTTATAACAGGGCCGATTGATGAGACAATCCTGTAGTAAAAAAATTTTGATTCTATAGATGAGATAGATTCTTGGAAAGCGATTGTTTGTCCTTGCAAGATGGCATCGCATTTGGAAGAAATTTCTCACAGTTTTCAGATGGAATGGTGATGAGATATGCACTGGGCGAATAAATTTTGTCTCATCGGGGAAATTTGCTATGGTGTTGATAAATGGAGGTGTGAAAAACATAGTTTGAACTCGCGTATAAATTCATACGTGAGGGTTTCCATGGAACTTTTAACTATTGACCCTCTGGAATAAAAAAAAAAATTTTCTCATCGCACACATTTGAAATGGGTTTCATGTGATTCTTAGACCTTAAAAACATGTGAAAAAGTGGTGCCACTCTCTTCAAAGCCAAGGTATCTGGATTAGAACGACATGTACGGAATTTCACACTTGAAACATTCGTGAATCAACTTCAATCGAGTAGATCCGATTCAAAACATTGTCTAGACGATCGATACGGATTATATTTTGCCTGACTTGACTTTGGGATGAATTTCATCATCGATTTCTCCAAAATTCGATGTAAATTTCCAAAATCAAATGACGAGCTATGAATCTCATTTTAATTTCTAGAATATACTGTGGTGTTATTCTATTCATATTTCTGCCGTATACTATGTAGAAATCAAGAAATTCGCGATACCATCACATTTAGGGGCTTATTTAGCTTACCATTGAGATTCAAATATTCCTCCTTAGCTTCTCACAGAAATACCGATCGACAATTGCAACTCAAAACAGTGCGGTTATATCCTTTTTGTGATGGAGAAAAAAGATCACAACGTCCCAACCCTGTGCTTCGCGTCTCCTGAGTATGACATCAAAAAATGACCATTTTCAAAGCCAGTGGCGCGATAACTTTATGAGCTTTGAAGCTTTATAAAATTTGTCCGGATCAACGCACACTCACAAACCAAATGGGATTCGATTCGTCTTCTTTTTAACTTCAAAAACTCATTGCTAAATTCTCCGTTTCGCACAAGGTATTTCTTCATTTTCGTAAACAATAGCTAGAGAAAGTTTTCCCACAAAACTCGGTTATATCGATGAATGAGAGCTGATATCATAGCCAAATCAGCGCACACCTCTGAATCACAGATTTTCTCAAAATATGAGATTAGTGGATGGATATATCATTCCACCGAAGTAGTTGAGGCATAGGTATTTGAGTTACAGCCTTATCAATTCAAAAAGTCGCGTTGGTACGTTTGTAAACTACCCAAAAATCATCTTTCGCGGTCTGCTATTGACAAATCAGGATGCGTTTCAACAAAAAAGAATGTAGTCCATGTTGAATGATGCCAAATACTATAAAATGCCACTCCTGCGCACTCCGAATAGTTCAAAATACTCCTGGAACACTGCAGTAACACAAAAGTTAAAAGTCCCGTGGAAACCCTCGTATGTTTTTCTGTTATCTGAACAATTTTATATGGAATAGTTCTGGGTCAAAAGCGATTCCATAGGCATCAACTGGTGCTACGGAGGTCTGTGAAAGAGGAATTCGTGAGTTTTTGCCTCAATTTCGATGTTTTTTGACTAACCGATGGCGTTTTTTGAAGTCTCAAAACCTTTGAAAGTAGTTGGATTCTGAAGCGTTTCAAATTTTGTTTTAATTCACAAATTCGCGATAAATCTGAATATTCATCGTCTGACGCTGCATCAACGGCGAAAGATGATAGTAAAATCAAGTACAAAACTAATCTGTAATTGTAGACTTGGACATTTTGTGACGTCCTGAGTTTAGTTTGGCAGAAATTCATTGCTTTTACATGGCGCGTATTTGAGTGTACCAACAAAGAGAGGATTGTTGTCAAAAAGATTGATCCTTTAACTTGAACATCATGACAATATTTATTATAAGAACGAGTTTGTTACTTTATCATATTCTAGATTTTTTGAGGCAAAAACCTGTCATCTGCATCAATTCAACTAACAGTAAATTCATTCTGCGCATCGACCGATGAACAAACCAAAAATTGTATTTTGGTTCCAAATAAAACAAGTTGAAAGCTATGCCAGTAAAGTTGCTCTACACGACGTCCTCGTTATACAGTACACAACACAAGGTTGCAAAAGGCGCACGTCATCCGTTGGGGTGATATGAGCGCCACCGCTCGCCCATCAGACAGCTAAACTTATGCCAGCCCCCTCGAGCACATATAGAACTCTGTAGCCATTCAGATTTAAATCGCGTGGCAAAAAACAAGACGAGCTCACCCCAGATTGTGCTCTGCAGACATGTGCGACCATTGCATCTGTGTATTACTTACCCTGTATCATACACATACACACAGACAAAGACTGTGTACTCGTTATACTCCCTTTTTTCTAGCTCATGGTCTGAGCGTGACCAGTGGGCGTCTTTCTGCAGATGATGATGATGATGATGATGTGCACGTGCGATTGTGGTACGTTTGAGCAGTACTTATGGGGCGTGCTGCACCTGGGAATCTTGATGTCCTCGTCTTAGCAATGCATTCAATCAATATTTGAAGAGATTTCAGGTTTCAATTGACGTTGCAAATTTTGAATCATCGGCATGCATGTAAAAAAATTTGTGAAGATTCTCTCTAATAATTGGAAATTGAAGATACATGATCGGAATCGTATGCTGAGTTGGATGTAGAATTTGCCTTGAATCCAATGATTAAAAGGCGTGAATAATTTTTCATTGTTCATCATCTGAAGATACTCAAAATTTTAATTTTGTCTAAGTATTTGTGGAAAATTTGGCGAATTCTTGATGATTTTCGTCATCAATGGAGTCATAAGTTTGGATATTCCAATAATTCTTGCAGTCAGTGGTATTGGAAGGTATATACTGGGTCAGGTTGAATAAGATTATTGAGAATTCATGATTAAATGTTTCAACATAGATTCTTTTTATTCAATTATTCTCTCTCATATATTTCTTTCTCTATTATATTAGTTGCACCTCGGGCATATTTTCTTATCTAAGATATACAATAGCTAAAATCACTTTTACGTATGTACATAAGTTTGCTAGAATTACAATATCATCATCTTTTCTCATCTCTATACATGATAAATTTACACTTTGATTCAGAAAATTGATTGAGCTAGTCACCCACATCACGGTGACCGGAATTTTTCGTGCAGCACATCGCTTGCTGCACTGCATATTTACACGTTTTGTCACTCACAAGGTTTACTTCTCACATTTAAATGTCTCTATTTACAGATTTGCGACACTCTGGGAATCCAGCGCATGCCTCGTCAAACTCGTTTGTTCATCCGAGTCCGAGTAGCGCGTCCCTTTGGTCGCATCACTAGCCTTAGGCCTCGTCCACAATAAACGTCTCTTCAAAATTTTTTCACCATGCTAGTACGGCCTCCAAACAGGCTTAGGCGCAGGTACAATCTGCTGTAATTTCGTAGGTGGTGATGGACTGGCCAATCTTCTACAACTCGTTGGCTCCCTTAAATGCAGCGCCCTCTGTGATATCAAACTACTCGGTGCCTTCAATTCATTTCTCGTACCTTCAACTTTTATTTGATGTTGTTGATAATGATGACCCCTATTTTGCTGTTGTAATGGCCTCGGTACTGAACTTGGTATCACTACAGGTGATGGAATTGGCACGAAAGCTGATTTTGGTTCAGGTTCGTTTCCGGATTCGCTTCCACTACCACAATCACTTGGACTCCTTGGTGGGCTACCGGTAGATGCTAAACCGGGTATCATTGCTGGTGGACTTGCCGAATGAATTGATGATGCACCTCGTGATAAACTTGTTGCTAAAGGTTGTTCAATTTTGATTGTGGTTGTTGTATTATTACTCGTTGGTGGTACTTGTGATGGTATTGAAGATACTGGACTTGTTGGATTGCTACTGCATGAAGTTCCGGTTGGGGTTGCTGCCAGTTGGCTTGCACTACCATACTTGCCCAGCTGGTGATGATCTAAGGGTGGACCAAATGGATATGCTGGAGGTATTACACTGGCAGCGGGTGGGAAGCCTGCGGCACCGAACAAGTCTGCTGTGTGAGGTATACCCAGTGAGCCTGGAATTTAAGATAAAGATATCGAGGGTTAGATGAGTTTGTATGTGTTTGTATGTACGTTTGGGAGTCTGGGTGGCTGTCAGATTGTCTCGATGGGGGTGAAATGTACCGAGGGGTGGATTATGAATCATCGTGGCTGTTGAATCAATATCGCGGTGGTGCATAAACGAGCGTACGATTTAGGCGTCGTTCGATGATTTTCAAATCCTGCTCTCGGAACTAAAAATACTTTGAATTTTCAACACGATCTCACTTGGCTTCATTATTCAGTCAATTTTCAAATCCTGTGCTCATGATCTCAATAAAATTTCTCCAGAAATCGTGAGTTTTTTCAATTTCTGGAATGCAAAGACATTTGAAAGATCCACACGCACTCAGTTTTGATTGAACGAGCCCGGTTGAAGCTTGAACAGTTTGAATTGATTTTAAAATTAGAAAGCTACAGGTGAAGGCTGTTTTTAAATTTTGTATTGGAGAATGAGATTTCGATCAAAATTCTCTCGGATCTCGAGTGCATAGAATATTTTGGTACACCGACCACTACGCTCAAAGAATTGTACACACTTGCGTAATTGTCATTCATACGATGATGGATATTTTTTTGAAGTTAAGGAAATTGCGTCAAAATGTACTCCACGGCAAAAAAATTCAGAGATGATCCGATATAAAAAAATCCCGCAATGCTCCTTGCTCCTCCGCGTATCGAGATAGATGGAGAGAATAATCATTTGATCCCCGGCAGTTTGAAGCTTATTATACGAATCAATATCGTTTCACGATCATTGTCGGGCAGTCACGCTCAATGATCGTCATGAGAACTTTGGAATGGAAAAAAAACACATCATCAGAGACCACGCGGCAATCGTAGTTAGGAAAATTGGATCTCTAAGAAGCAACCGCACTACTTCCTGCGGATGATATACACACACAGAGTTTAGTGGGCGGTGCTCCGGCCACAATGAGGGAAAAATCCGGAAAGCCGATCACTCGAAATCGGTCTATTGAAAATCTTACTTTGGTCTGGTATATACTACGCGTGTGGGTATTTAGGACGAATCAATGCATACAAGATTATATCAGTTACTATGGAGATCCAATAGATGCTTCAAAGCATATTCTGACGATATAATAAGACATGATGACATTGTTGTATATGGAACGTAGAAGACGGGGTGACGATGAAAATGAAAATGTATCATACAATGATGCTTACCTTTGACGAAGGCGGGGTGTGGCAGGTGCCAAGCGTGTCCAAGGTAAGCTGCGTCCAGCCATGGATTCAAAAGTCCCAATGCCGGAAATCCTGGACCATATTGGTAATCTGCAAACATAGGAAAAATTGACACTTTAATCCTAGTTCTTTGCAGACATATTCGTGAGTATTCATATTTGTATGCGCGAAGGGTACTATACACTTTTTGACTTGCGGAAGGTTTGGAAATTTTCTGAGCAAAAAGTCGAAAAGAGGATAATATAGGGGGTTGAGCAGACTACCTATTTTTCTGGCGGTCAAGCCGCATTTAGATCGATTCTCATAATTGGAACAAGGTGAGGAAAGCTGACGCTATTTGGCTATTTTTGTCGGATATCAATTGAATCATGTGCATGGGTACGCGGGTATACGAGAAATACAAACGTGGAAATATCTTGGGTATTACCGTCTCACTGGAGACACGCGCGTGGGCTGAGACAGTCGCCAAGTTTGCCTCTCGGATATGTATATGCGGAGATTGAATATATGTCCGCGGTAACTCATCTCACAAAGTTATTATACTACTGTGGCTAGAATTCATTTGATTTGGTAGAAACACGGCACTAGTTTCAGAATAACCATCCATTAAAAGGTTAATTCTTAGCCTCAAACTTCTGGATAGGTCAAATTGTTAAAAAAAATTTAGTCAATTTGTAACCGAAGACAAAAATAGCATCATTGTTATGAATAAAATCATCTTACATCAAAAACATTTCTACTGGAACGCACAGGGAAGCAATTGAGAAGCGATTCTATCACCCAGTCCTCGAATTCTTCATCCGCCTAATTTTATTGAGGAAACGAAAAAAAAACTCGCCACCACCACCAACACCACTGCCACGTCGTAAAAGTTAGCGTATAAGTTTGTTGTGATTTGCCACGCGCGAATGCAAAACTGACGCTTCAAACGACTTTGAAGAGCCGTGAAATTGGTCTGATCGTTAAGTATCATATACGGGCCAACGATTATATGATTTTATACATTATATACATCATCTCATATGAGCCACATGTCCGCCGGATGATAAACAAATCAGTCGGCAAGTCTTTGGCGTATGTAACGATTATTATATGCGCTGCAGCTGCGGCAGCAAGATCAAACCACGAAGCTTGCACTTTGATCATGAGCGGCGCATTGCAAGCTGCAAGCTGCAAGCTCTGATACGATGGTGTGATAGTGGTGGTGAAGGTAGTGGAGAAAATTCTGTGGACTGCGGGTTGGGCCGCGTGCCATAGCGCGGTTGCGCGTAAGGCATTGCGCTCATTTGCTGGCCGCTCATTAGTGGATTCTTGCGTTTACATTATTCGTAATTTTTTTTAGTTGGTTTCCGAGAATTTTGAATGATTTTGATGTAGGATATGGAATAATTGATGTGAAACTTGGGATAACTTGAATTTCGGCTCTGTTACGAATTTCAACGAATGGCAAAATTATACTCAACGAGAGTTTTTCTTAACGATTTTCGAATTTGTCAGCAAAATTTCCAAACCATCATCGTATCGCTAAAATTTTGGAGAATTTCATATAGTTTGGTCGATACAATTTTCTGAGCCGAGACGTAACTCTAACTATTCCATTCATAAAATCTGAAGACGAATTTGCACGGTTGTTGATACACCCTTCTCGGATCTTCACACATTCATTCAAATCAATCTCAGACAATTTTTCAACAAGGCTAGGATAGAATGTTCCATAAGGAACTAACCAATATGGTGGTTTGTTGAATATTTTTGTACTCGAAATAACTGAAAAATAACTAATCGATAGAGTGAAGCAGTCAGAGATCGTTCCGATTCAGAGGAAACAAAATTTGGGAACCCAAAAAATCGTTCGTAAACAGTGACTTGCGGTAAACAGTGGTAGAAAACTCAAAAAATTGTATCGACCTATCTGTGATGAAATATTGGGGACAAAATTGGTGGAGTATAAAAACTTACTTGACTTACTACGTGGCTCCCGTGGTCCGTCGACTGTGACTTTGATGGCTTTCGTGTATGTGGCGATTTGGAATGGTATCGAGCTGATTTGTATCGTCAGCGAA
This sequence comes from Eretmocerus hayati, assembly GCA_029851415.1. Lineage (NCBI taxonomy): Eukaryota > Metazoa > Arthropoda > Insecta > Hymenoptera > Aphelinidae > Eretmocerus > Eretmocerus hayati. The sequence continues at coordinate 153,384,658 of CM056741.1, forward strand.
AACGATTTACCTGCAATTAGAAAAACATATCCTTTTCAAAACACCGTTCCCCAAAAAACTTCCAAAAAGTTGTATGTAAACGAGTAACTCAATGAATTTAATCAGAATGAGGAGATAGTCAAATCTCGACTTGAATTGATGAAAATCAAGTAGTAATGGTCATGATTACGTCCGACAATTGTTCAATCCAGTACCAAAGATTTTGTATTGATTCTCGCGCATATGTCGGACCACGAACATCAAAATTCCAAATTCTAAAAATCTTGCACCACATCACCAAAGAATAGTTGTCAATGTAAAGAACGCACCTCTGCCACTTCTGCCGACGAATCGAAGATCGTTGAATTTGGCCACCTGGTTCTTCATCAACGCCGTACAATTTCTCAGCTCTCCGCAAAAATTTTCATCATTTCCAGCAGATATGGTGACCAGGGTACCATCGCTAACTTCATCAAGCGCAACGACCTTGAAGGCAACGGGCAGCGACTTGTTGGATCGCCAGTGGGAGGGTAGTGGGCTGCACAAGATAGCAGGGCTACCAGTTTGCACAAGTTCACCATGATACGCTCGCAGCGCCTCGTGAATTGCACTCATTTGGTCCATACCAACCGGTCCCTCCGGTAGATGCATTTTGAATTTTGTTGTAAATTCAAAATTTTAAATTTCACAAATGTTCACGATCACTTTTTCCCAATAACTTTTTCGCTCATGTGGCAAATTTTAACACTTTACCACACTTTTAAAAAAACTTTGAATCAACACAGTACAATGATGAAACGCGAACGATACGAGATATATAAAATATATAAATCGTCCCAAGGGTGGCAGGCTAACAAGCCAGAGCGCACGCGCACGATATATTGGAATGAAGTGTAAAAGATCGGTGGTGTTCACTCGATGCCGGCCGAGCGGTCTCTAGTTTTTCGTTGAGCTCCGGCCGAGTATTTAGAGTGAGAGTCTGGGGGGCTGGTGTGTGGCTCAGCGGCGCTGACTGCAAAGAGACGAAGAGAGAGAGAAAATCCCACCACCAGTAGTAGTAGTAGTAGTAATACATATTCTGCCACACCGCGCCCCGGCATTTTTATCCCCACTCTCGGGGGTTACTTTTTCGTTGAGCCCCCGCCCAGCCAGCTGCGCGACGACCAATGAGCACCCGCGGTCGTGTTGTGGCCGACGCCGCGGCCAGAGCCGCCTTCGCCACTTTCTATCTACCTCTCACTCTGTCGCTCTTTTGAGGTTGGGAAGCGACGACAAGACTCGAAGAGAGAGAGAGAGAGAGAAAAGGTGGATAACCACCACCGCCACCGTATACCGCCAGTTTCTCAAGCATGATGCACGGTATATTTCGCGCGCCGACGCCACAGACGCAATTTTGTGGGGGTGGGGCGACGATGTGATGCCCGACACACGCGGATGAAGTGAGATAGAAAGAGAGAGAGAGAGAGAGAGATGGTGATTTTGGGCTGCACGCGACTCGCATCATCGCCCTTCGTGAGCGGTTCGGAGAAGGACTGATGCACTGAAGTACATGAATGCGATGCAAGCGTGCTTGGATGAAAATTTTGTTTGTGGCGTCAACTGAGTTCAAAATATGAGCCAATGATGCAACGTAATCGATGAGTTATAGGGAGTTTGCCGATTCTTATCGGAACTTCTTTTTTAATTGAGGATTATCATTGTTTAAGGCAACTAGCAAGACTTTTTGTTCAGAATTCATTAATGTAAGTCGTGGAAACCTCAGATGTCGAAGCAGAATATTCACTACCAGTTGGTGCCAAACGCCAAGTCCAACATGAGTTCAAGGGTCCCCAAATCATTTATCTACTCTGTGTGCACATCGAACAGTCCTGACGGATCGAATATTCAACTTGGTTCATTAGCATTCCCTCGAGGAATGAGAACTCGATCAACAATACACTTGTTTATAACTGTAGATCGCTATAGATAGTTTCAAGTTGGGTTCTTAGATATCGAGGAGAATATTTTTCAATTGTATGGGCTGGGCAAACGTACGGCATGCGAGCGCAAGATGGCTGTTAACGTGTTGCCTATGGTCGAGCCTATGGTGAATTTAAATGGATGTAACATGGCTTTAAATTATGACGAAGATAATGAAATAACCCTGTTGAAAAACCCATTTTGAAATCCACACAACTATGTTTTGAAGAGTCGCGTGATGGAAGAAGAATAGCAGGTTCAAAGAACTAAGATATACCTCGGGTATACCAGTTTCATCCATAGAACCGAATCGCTAACTTAGCCAAAGATAGAATGCAAAAATTGCAAACCAATTCGACCCTCAAAACCAATCGTTGTACACTCAAAAGAATGGCTGGTGTTTCATAAATTGAATCCATGAAATTGTAAGAATGACTCAATAAGATCCAAAAAATGATTTTGAATGGAAATGCCATCCTACCGGATATAACCATGGTGAAAATTCACCTCAGCGAAACATTTAAATGGATACAAAATGGATAATATTTGGGCCAGTTGGCTAAAAACTGGTCATTTCATGGCCATTCATGTGTTACATTGAATTGAATTTTAGAAGCTTTCAATTTTTATAGAGAATCTTAATATCCATATAAATATTTCGAATATCCGACAATAGTAGTTGAGAAGGCATTCGCATCAACGTCCCAAAGTGAGAGATGACTTTTCGATCTGTGCACCAATTAATCGGAGTCATTTTGGATCTCGAAAAAATTTCTCGAAAATATATTAGAGTAGAACAAAATGGAAACTTCAAGGCCCAAACGTTGGAACCGAAATGGGAAAACACTACATTGAACCAATTGAACAGAGTTCAACGAGTATAATTCTTTCTCGAGACTAAGAAGTGCGTGCCGTCCCAAACCTGAACCGAAAAGTATTTATTGATGAACAAACTTATCATTTGAGAGTAGTTTCGGTTGCTAAGGAAAATTAGATAGTGATAGCCAGATGCATTTTGATTAAAACACAAGTAGCGAGTGTCTTAGTTATATATGCATGAAGAATGGTGACAATTGCTAACAATAACAATAATTATCGATTCCACAAATCAAGTGAGTCATTTGAATAAATACTTACTTGATATGAATAATAATCTTTCCACGGTTGGCTGTTAGGCCATGATTTTGCTTTTGATTCTTTGTAATACTCCATATGAATAAATATTTCTTTGAATTTGATTTCATCGTTCTGGAACAATATTTATTCATCTTGAATAAATACGTTTCTGGTGAGAAAACCATCAGTAGATTTCATAAAATATTATCCCGAATTTGATAAATATTTATTCATTGCAAAGGAGTACATTCATTCATTTTGAATAAATATTTGCCTAGGAGAATACAGAAGTATATTCATTAAAATCAGAGAAATTTTATTCGAGATCGCTCCACTTTTCTTCCCAGTGCATGTGTACAATGAAATGGAAAAACAAGCTGATTTGTAAGGCTCAAAGTGGTGAAAGAGTTTTGGGATTGTTTTTGGGAAATTATTCACTTTAATAGTGTAATGCATCCAAAACATCTCCGGGGTATGAAATTATCCCATTACAGAATATTTCACAAATTTTCATCGATAATGAAGCCCTGAAACGGTATCCAAGGTGAGAGATCAGGGGCACCACTAAAGGCGATCGGTGCCTGGAACTGCCCATCAACGGATGATTCTTTCAGGTAATGCCCTGAATTGAGCCGGATCTGAGTTTATTGAATCATAATAGTATTTTTCGATTCGAGGGTGGGAAGTTTGGTTTTGCTTTTAGAGTGATTGTTTTCGGCCCGAGCCCTGGCGAGGGTCGAACTTAGCACGAGTAAAGCAAAAAATTCACGCCCGAGTATCGAGATACGTTTTTCGATCGACTGGGCGTAAAGTAAACGAAAACTAGCGTGCGTAAAGCAGTGCTTTACGCACAGTCGATCGAAAAGTGAATTTTCGACATTTTGAAATATGCGAGACCCAGAAAATTGTTGGCATAAAATTTGATAAATTCCTGCAACATCATCGGTGGGACTCAACTTAAAACATGACCTATGATGAATTGTTCCATTTTGAACGCCGGCGATGCCACATAGTATATAATAGACATATCAAACAGACTCAACGAACCTAGCATGAAATTTACCACTGAAATATATAGCGAGAAATGCTCAAACTTAATCATTACATCAAGTCCAAGGAAGAAAAATACTTTTCATTTTCTCATAGTGGATTTTTGAATGGGAAGGTGTTTTCTTTCGTCGGGAGTGACGATATGTGCGGATCAATTCTAATCATTTTTTTCATCCAAACTCGGTAAGATGTAAGAGTGACACTTCATCACACACCTTGTGCAACGAAAAACCGAAAAACTAGTGCGTCAGCAGTAACCAAATCGATTCAGTTTTCGATTATTTGATCTGAATCGATCTGAACTGTTGAATCCAAATCTCTGCAGTGCATCACTGAGAAGAGGCAGACCTGATGCATCATAAGCCAACAATGGATCTGCTGCCACAGTCGCAAAAGTCAAGTCTCTGCTTACAGATGCACAACAGTGGCACCATCAGTGAATCCAAACAAATCTCTTTGCTAGAGCTTAGAAGCTGCAGATTCAGCAATGTTTAGACTGGTCATCAAAGCTAATTCCAAGCTAAGTCTAACGAGGTTCCTTGACAATCGTGTCAAATATCGCTTGGATACTCATAGAATCCGAAAGGGTTAAGCACGAGATGATCATTCATGTGCAGCAAAGTAACGGTACTCACGCATATCGTCCCACGCAGTCATACCAAAACTTCACCGTAGAAAATGCGTGTGTGTGTGTGTGTGTGTGTGTGTGTGTGTGTGTGTGTGTGTGTGTGTATTAGACCAGGTATTGCACCGTTGAATGACACAGCATTTATTTGTATAATACAGATGGGTATTATTATTAGACAGAGATTGTAGACATCCCCAGAGTGGCGTCGTCGGATAGTCGTCCCGTTGAGATATGTTTGCACACCTTTGCAGGATAATCTCCTTACACCAGTTCAACACTTTCCCCGCCCCCGACTGATGGCGACGGTGACGGCGGCGTGCGACACTCACTCTTCGCTCGAGATTTACGAGGTCTGTGATGTCTAACAATAGGATAATACCGTCACTCAGCCAATTATACTTATTATATGCGACAACGACGCCGCGGGCCCCTCTGTATTATTATATAGTTTTCGACAATCCTTTTGGTGATGTTGGGTCCGTTACGTTGCCACGCGGCCCTCGATCTATGCAATAAAGATATATAGACGAGACGCCGCTCCAAGAAATTGACGAAGATGAGACTGCTGTGTAATCTGTCCCGGTGGACGACGAAGCGACGGGTAATCCGCGAGTTCCTCAAAATTTTCTTGGGGTTCTGATGTATATGTGAATTTTATCGCAGCAGGTACTGGCGGACCCCGGAGACAAAGTACATGAGTTTATTAGCCGAGTCTGGCCCCGAATCGAGACCCGGATAGCAGGAGATCGTTTATGGGGCCCGAGTGCGTGGTTGAATATAAAATAATGTTAGAAGAAAATCTCGAAGAAAATACAGGTAAGTGACAGAGTTGATTAAGAATGACAATGAAAGAACTTATGTTGGATTATGAAGATGAAATATATTTAAAAAACTCAATAAGAGTAAATCTACTTATTACTATTGAAAAATCGCAGATACAAACGATGATCATTCTAAGTTATTTATTAGATTCTTTTTTTGTAAGACTTCGAATAATACCAGCGTGATTAAAATCTCATGCGTGGTTTAGCAACCGTATCTTTTTGGAATATTCGCACAGCTGATTCTCAATAAAACTTTCCAGAATGGGACGAATAAGGAACGAAGAACCTGATATATCTCGTAGGCTGCAATTCTGTGCGATAGGATGTCTATTTTGTCTGATTTTTTTTTGGATTTTTTCATTTGAAGTGAGGCGATGGCCAGGTTTTGATGTGGCATCAATATTATGAATCCACGACGCACACGTGCCGCGGCTTACAGGACCCGCGAGGGCTTAGCTATCCGATCCTTTGGTTACGTTTTTTGCCAGGGTCTTGAGGGTGACAATGGTTTATGAGTACACCACGATCTCTTGCGAATTATTGGGCGAATCATTGAGACATCTGAGTTTAATTTCTCGTGCCTTCGTACCTCGAGCTGCATTTTCTTGGCACAATTCGTCTTGCAGTCTATACACTTTTTTGAGTTTCTTTGTTCCCAAGGAAGCGAGTTTTTTTTCATCCCACAAAAACATGATGACTCAAAATCCTTTCTGAGAAATATGTCATGTATAATTTTGCTGCAAAGAGCTGTGCCTCGAGCTGTGCTGTGATTGAAAATTTTGATGTTCATGATATGATATAATTACATTCCAAGAATCTGGAAGGTTCTCAAAATATGATCATGAATTTCTTTTTTTTTTGGTACTGTGAATGCTCTGCATGATCATGTCTGCGCGTAGAGTTGCGCACTTGAAATCATCATTCTGATCGATGAGACAACTTCAGGATAACACGAATGACCAGTAAGGATTTTTATGACAAAATTAGGATTTCTTTCGTTGTGATATCACTCGCGGGAACCAATCTGAACTGATTGAACATTTTTGAATATCATGCTCTGGTTGGTTCAAAACAATGGATGGCCTAACCTTGTTGGTTAGATTCAAAAACGTTCAATCATTTCAGATTGCTCCCGAGTGTACCTTCTGAAGCAAGTTCTAAGCCCCACAACCTCAAACCAACAAGTCAACCAGTTCGCATGAGAATGGACCAGAAGCCGTATTATCAACTTGTGGCTAGCTTCTGCAACCCTGGACACACTTTCTCATGCATGAAGACTTGTGGCTCGCACATACCTTTATGAGCTTGCACTCCCTTTTGCTGCATTCAATGCCCTTCTTCTGGCCAACCGCGAGGAGCAATGTATGTATAGGTCTATTACCCATGCACCACCATCACCTTGGCCTGTATATTTTGTTAGTGTACACTTGCACCGGGTGCATTTGAACCGCGTACACACTGCACGCGCGGGAAAGTGCAATATACTTTGACACAATAAGAGTAAGGCGCAGGCCCCAGAGGCAGACTGAATAGACCTCGATGGTCGTAATAAAATTTCCCAATGCAAGATTTTATGGTTGGTCTTCTTCCATTCTATCCACTCTGGTAAGTTTTTATTGACGGTCAGCGGCCAAAGGTTCACTTTGCACCAAGTAATACTTACTTTCGCGCGCGTGAGCGTTAATATACGATATTGCAATTGTGCTAATAATGGAGTACTGGCCGCGTGGCTTCCTGACATGGGTTTTTCTAATAGAACTGTTCAAATTTGCCGCAAAGAGAGAGTGGACCAACACGAAATGTATTACACCCGCGTAGGACCTGGACCATCCAGATTCAACAAACAACATCCGCGAGTGAGAAGAAAGTCGACAGAGCCACCCACTCTTTTGGTCACCCTGCGAAAATCATCCCGAGGACCGAATCTGAAGAAAGAGATGTGACCTGGGTCGCGTGCTTACTTTTGCCTGAGAGATGTTATATATATGTACAAAAGTGAGACAACGCTTTTGCGGTGAGATAGCAACGAGTCCTTGCGAATGGGCTGCATGAGATATTATTTATAGCCACCACTGGAGAACAGGAGTCTGTAAGAGAGCTTCTGTGTATTATTATGGCGACAACCAACGCGGGGTCATTGCGCAACGGATGGCGTTATTTATGTCGCACGTGCGTGGCTTTCTCGGAAATAAAAGTGTCTACACCCTATGAGGTCTAACGAGAAATCTGTTGGGAAATTGAGATAAGAGAGTTTACCGGAGTTGCAATAAAACTGTGGGGCTGACGGTGAGCAAACCGAGTTCAGCTCGGAATTCGGTTTTGACCAGGTACTCAAAACTTTTGACAGTTGATTTATAATTTATACGTATATTGCAACAACATCCTTGCAAATACTGAAAGGGTAGTGAGAATGGAAAACTATTTCAAATTTCTGGAAAATTGTATCGATGGCTATGAAATTATCTTTCAATTATTCTATAAAAAAATTTTCTCAAGATCATAGGGATTAATTTACTTCACCTGTCATGTCGTGGAGATGTAATCCATGAGACAATCACAGGTCATCATTTCAATGACGTTGCTCGGATTTCTAAGAATTTAAAGTACATCGACTTGTACCCGAGCTTGTACCGGTATTATTTGAAGTTTTTTGTGAGTTTTTTTGCAGCCAAAAAGCATTCATCTGATGCCCATCATCATGAGTATATCATCTTGGTGAATATAAGATATGTCATCTACATTCTGAAGAACGTTTTCTTATTGGAATTGAACATCTTGCATGAATCAACGGAAAATTTATTTTCAAGTACATTTTTGCGTCTCTTTTTCAATGCCTCCGTCAATATGAGTTCGATTTCAGCGCGTGAGTGGCGTCATTATCTCGGTTATTATTCTGCCAGTGAGCTTAACAAGTTTAAAATTCTCACGCATTTGACTCAAAATTCATTCATCTGATAAACATTCACTTGCTGAATCCAACAAGAATTTCAACAAAAATAATGATAATTCCTCGGAAAATTCTGTTATAATTCGCAAAAGTAGTTGGTGAATGGTGCAATATACTCTGATGATCATGCCACAACCAATTTGCCTGATTTACAGTCCAGAAATTTTGATAGATCAGATGAAAAAGTGCAACGATCCAGTGGAAATACATTCTAGATCATAGTAGTTACAAATAGAATTTTGAGACAGAGCTTTCAAAGTATTGCTTTACCATCAGAAGAACTTACAGCTTTCTAAGTGAAAAATACAGAATCCGATGATCCATCATTTTTGCCTGTCTAGTAAAATTTATTGAGACACTTCATACCAGTCAAAAAGCTCCCAAAGAGTTGTAAATATTGTGGGAAAACGTGCGAGAGGATCAAGATAAGAGATGAAATTATTGAACCTCTTGACTTGGCGTCGACGAGGTGTTGACTTGCAGACAATCTCGAGGACCATCAACTGATGACTATATGCGGGCCGCACCGAGATTTATTGAGAGGCAAATGCACTTGGGGCAATTGAGTGTTTGCTCTGTCGCCACTTGTCGGCACAAGCACCAATAACAGACGGGGCTAATAGCCCGCGCCGAGTGGACCGCGAGGTTACCTTTGGTGCCATGAATATCTAAGCAGTATATTGTCTGTGTCTGATATTTGCACAGGTGTACATTTTGGCTTCTTGCTGTCATTATCGGTTATTGCACGGACTGTAAAGAAATTCGGGGTTTCCCCATAATCCGAGCCATAATCACTTTAACTCTATGACGTCTTTCAAATATTCAAGCCTCTGTACATTTGCGTATAGACAGGTGCAAATTTCAAGAGCTCTCGATCATCGAAAAAAGTTGCCATGACAATCGTACCAATATCTGCGAGTGAGATTTTTTTTTCAATTTGTGATGCGTTGTATTTTGCAATTTGAAAAAATTCGACGGTTATTATGACGTACTTTTCCTAGAGAATATTTGTGAGGAACAATTGAATCATGAGCGTATGAATATGACACAGATCCAGTATCTTGTATTGAATGCTCATCTGATAATTTCAGAGTGCATCGATAGTAGATGAAAGCCAAGAGACCGTTTAAGCACGAGAAGCTAGAAGTTGATCATGCGCAATTTTTAGATAGAAAATACAATAGTATACTTACAGTGTATTCTGAGATACATTTCCAAACTGGGCTTGTCAAATCTATATGACCCAGTAACAATTTTGCTAACCTGAGATTCGGAGGATCCGAAAGGTGAAACACGATAGGACCATAACGATTTTGACACAAAATAGAGATTCTGGCGATGAACATCAAAGCTAAGTGATTTACAGGGTCGCGTAGGACATGAAAGAAGGGAGATCCAAGAAAAGAGCGAGGAAAAGAGGGTGAAAATTGAGCTTCTTGTAAGTGAGAGTCTTGAGATATACCTTGTTTGCTCGTGTTGTTGAGGGCTTCAGAGGATAAGCGTAAGATTAACCCGATTTTTTCACACCATGCAACCCGCAGAGAATCTTCCCGTAATTCGACCCCTGCATCAACTTTTTTTTCTTTTTTTCTGCCTTCTCCTGTGGTGAGTAAAGGAAAAAATAGTTCAACACCTTTCATTTTCATACAGTCGTATTGTCACGTGAAAGCTGCGAAAGTTCAGGTGTCGTTGCTTCATTAGACTTTCCCAGTCGGCGAAAAATCAAAGGCTTTTCCAATTTCCGAGTCACAGTGTGGTCAACGAGTGCACTTTTTTCTCAACCACTTTCATAAAATTTGTTTGAAATAATTATCTACTTTATGCAAGAGCACACTGCGCATCACGAATATGGTACAGATGCACCCTTTCTGCGGACACACTATAACCCTTTCTTAGGCTCTTTCTTATAAAAGTGGGTAACCGCCTCATGAAAAACTTTATTGTTAGGGTATAGTTATATTGAAAACCACTTCCCGGTCTAAATTTTTTTTCACGCTAGTTCAAAGAATATGGTATTGTCTTCGTCCTGTTGGAGTAAGTTTTCCAGCAAGTCAGGTATCGATACCTGAGGCAATATCCTTTGTCTGTCACAATATTATTCGGTCACGTTGAATAGTCGATAAGGATCTTGTTCGACAAGATTTCTCTCCTTCCTGGAGTTGAAAACAAAAGCAACGAGTTTTTCATCGTGCTAAGGGTAGAAAACTGGCTCATAACAAATGCTAATTGGATATATATAGCCAATATTCACTTGAGAACCTTCAACGCGTGTTCATATTATTTCGATCCTCTCCTGCGGCACGAGCCAAAATCCAATCCTCGATCCAATCGTTTGAAAGCGAGCAGAATCTAATGAATCGGCGTAGAGAGTACATTTCAAAAAATCTGAATGATGACGTGTAGAGAAGAAAATCAGGAGCAATTTCTATGAAATCGCCCGTATACAAGCCTGGCCAGATAATAGAGGGGTGTTCACGCGAACATTTCTGATAGATTCTTTCTCATCTTTTGACCACGTTGAACCCGAGCTAAACCACCCTTCACTATTTACCATTGTTTCCGGTTTATAAAAACTTTATTGAAAACAGTCACGAAAATTCCAAAAAGATGGGGGTAAAACAGATTTTTTTATCAACGCACTGGGATAATGATACAATTTTTCAGTATTTTTCACGGATGTGGATACTCATGCATTGACACGTGGAATCGAAAAGATAACTTCAAAAGAACCCTGAGATTTACCGTCACGATAGATTTGAATTCCTTGTCGCTTCTAAATAAGAGTCTCGATCGTCTCGATAAGAGTACTTAGAAGCTGAGTACAATTATTCCATAAAACCATAATATTTTTCCAGTCTCATTAGAACCAGTCTCATCACACGCCAACTCTTTTTAGCATTCAATCTCACATCAAGATTCGATGAAGTTGACATAAAAATTCCAGTAGCCTGTCATCATTTTCGATCCAACAAAATCGTAAAATCAAATAATTGCAACTCCAAGCCTCATTTCCCTTGCAACGAGCTAACGTTCACTCTCACCTCACGTTAGTACCCTTGCTCCGAGGATTGAAATGATCAGTTGAAGCAGTTCCGTGGAAACTTGCCCACAAAGAGTCTCGGTTTGTTGAGGAGTCTACGCGTTCCCAATTGACTGTGCAAAACACATTTCTTATGTATTTTTTGTGCTCTCTCTTAGCGACATGTCAGAATTGACAAACAGTAGAACTGACCGAGTATGAGGTTTATGGATCGAAAATTGCGAATTAGTGGTCAACATGTCATTTCCGTGGCATGTTTGCACCCCTAAATCCGGCGGGTATTGAAGTGCACGGTGCTCGACGGAGTGGAGATATACGGCTTTTGAACGATTTCGCCGCAACAAGACATCAAATTTGAGTATATTTCAAGTATGTTCTCACAGTTTTGGAGCCGGAACGTGGTTCTTTATCTGCCCAACGCCTGAGTTCACTGTGAGTGCATTATGTCTTCAAATTTGCGCCAAAATCACTGTTTTGACAATACATGTTGCGTGAGAACGTCAATTGACTTGGAAACATAAGCTCATAGGCACATTTTCATCTTTTTACTTAAAACTGACGAATGGCTGTGGCCTAAACTTCGTTCGCTTCACTTCCAAGAATTGGTGGGATGTTTCTCTCCAAAAAAATGCCGCGGTGAATGTTGAGTGTCATTTCCGTGGCCATCTCAGAATACAGTCAAAACATCGATAATCTAAGTTCTCGTTTAACTTTCTGTCAGTATTTGGTTCATGAAAGACCATGCTAAGCGGAATAGACTATTCGTTAACTCCCCAATCTATATTGACTGATCAAACTCTAAATGTCATCCCATAGGCAAATATGCGATCTCGAGCTGAACTCTTAAGGGGTGTACCACGCAAAAAATTTTTTCAACTCCTAATACTTTTATAGCTGAGATTAGTGGTGGAAAAGTCCCTCTTCCAAGCTCAGAAGTTTACTTTTCCTTTTCGGTCATATTTGTGTCTCGGTGGGGCAAGTTTTCGGGGAACTGCAGAAATCTCGACAGAAATAAATCCATAAGCATGCAAGCCTACTTTTTGTGAAAAAACTGGTCTCATCAAGGCGAAGTGGCTCGACTAAAACAACACACAAAACACAGTATCACAATGGCTAAGATTCATGGCCATGCATGACATCATAAGCAAGAGTTGAATGCAGAACTTAGTAAAAGAGAATCTCTATTCAGCAACACTGTATACGCTCGGCCCGGATGGATTTGCGGGAGCTAAGGCACCCTTGAAACAAGCGCGCAAAAAATGTGCATGCGATCTCTGATAGTATGCACAGTGAAATTCTCTGTCTATGCACTTTTGTGGCGATAAAAAGAAGGAAACGAGTAGAAACGAGCCGCTTTTAAAAAGGGCGGCGACGGTGGCGCGTTGCGCAGTCCCGGAATTTCCGCGGAGAGGCCGCGACAACGATTCTTTAGGCCTCGACTACAACAACAACGACGACGAGGATGGTGATGATGAGATGGATGCCGTTGCAGCCCGTGATATCTTGTTTGTGCGGATATAGTTTGTTGCAGGGGATGACGAGATGCCGAGGGTAAAGAGTCTGGTATCGGGGGTGGCGGAAACAAAGACGTTACGGTACCGCTTCCGGTTCGCTCACCGCACACAATGCGGCGCAGCGTGTCAACTCGGGCTCCCTATTCTATTCTTCCTAGGTCTTCTGAGTTTGCGTCTCTGAAACACCCTCTGATGTAAAGCCCGTTTTCTTTATCTTTGGTTCGACACGAGGACACTCTTTTTTTAGCGGTGCTTGTGCAGTCTGATTGTACCGATGCAGAAATAGAGGGCATAAGTGTGTTGCACTGCAAACATTCAAGGGTGGCGAACAATTTTCAAAATGTGTGTTTGTCTGTACGGCTGTAGATGTGTCCACAGATGATGCGTATGCAGTGCACACGCGCACGTGGGTTTCCCTGGTTAAAGCCAGTCTGGAAAGAATGCAGATATTTTGCCCGATAGATGGCGCTTTGATCGCACTGCATGTGCGATGGGAGATTATGAGCCAGCTTTTTGCCTCATAGTATTTCAACCTCACATTTCCGACCCAAACGAGATATGGCAAGTGAAATATTTACCATAATATTTTCCATCGAATGAGTTGTTCCACACCCGGGGATTCATTCTACATCTCCAGAAAATTTTACTTCTTTGGCTCGCTGAGAAAGTTATACTGCTCGATGCTCTCACTATTTCAAGTTTTTTGCAAGCTTGGTTTAGAATTTTTGGGCGTGGGAGGGCGCATTCGACAGGGAAATCTAATCCACAGGCGGCCTAGTATCTGATATTGGCCAAAACTGTTTTGTTATTGAGGAATGAATGGGAATACGGGAGAACGCGCTCTGTCCCACCAAAAAATCGCCTTCAAGTTTTTCTCGATTCCTAATGAACGAAATGCCTCTGAAACTTCGCATGGTCTCTCGTGTTACGTATAAGATTCCACAGGCAACCTACTATCTGGGTCACACTTTCAATACCAAAAAAGCGTATAAGCAATAATTCCGCTCTTAGAATCATCGCATGCAGCTCGAGATGCAGCCGCAACCTGATAGTACACCGGTGCGTGTTCGGCTGCGGCTCCGCGGGGACTCCGGACTGGCCGTAATGGCTGAATCAAAGCAGAACTCAACGAAATCCGTATCAAATTTGATGCGTTGCATACATGCACATGTGTAGCTCACAAAATTTTAGCCGGATCTGTCCGGAACTGGTCAAATTTTATTTTGGATCAGCCGGTAACGGAGGAAAAAAACAGAATGGCTCAATTCAGAGATTCTCTGATTCGAGCCCTCCAATCTGTGCTTAAATCCGATGAGTTGCACGGGTGCACGTGTGCAGCGCGGTGCAGCGCATATGCGCAGTATGCACTGCATATGCATGCACCTGCATCATTTGTGGACACACCTTAACTGGTGTGCATAAGGAACATGCCCGGGAGTATTGTATTTCCTTGGAGATCTTTTTTTCATCAAGCTTCTCGGAGATTTCACCGTACAAAGTCGACAGCAAAAATATAATGCATAGCAAGGTGAGAAAATGATTTTTGGCTAAGACTTGGGATAATTTGAGCAAGTTTTTGTTATAGAATGAGGCGAAAATCCTCTGTGAATCAGATAGAACATAAGTTATCAATATTGTATGTATCTTCAAATCTTATGTCATCGTCATCAAAGTAAGATATATAGTTGCAAAAATTCATCTTGCATGTTTGCACCCATCTCTTTGCATGATATATTACATTAATTTTCTCTCCACATAATGCCCAACCTCATACATTGATTGAAATCAGTCGGTGATTATATTGATTGTGATCGAGATTCTGATACATGCGTTCCACTTTATCTTGTCGGGCTTGTCCCTGTTCTTAGTGTGAGATGCGACCTCGGATGTGACATTTGTATAGACGACTTCCTCAGATCAGAGTTTTGCATTTTTAGGCATTTTCATTGTGCATGTACATTTTCACGTATAGTTCATGTAACTTATCGAGAAGCTCCAACACTTTATTTCGACACAGTTCGTAAATTTTTTCGTGAGCTCATACTAAATATGTGCCACTGAACACTCGCAGGTCACACGACATTCGCTAGTTTTGCACGCAAGAAACATGGTGTCGCTTGACGAGAGACGCTTCCAGAGTATGCTGCGCGTGACTGCTTACCCGAGAACATTGTTCAATTAAAGATTTGTCACGTAGGCAGGCCATTTGCACGCCTTGCGGGGGTTCCAATCCGACTGTGCGATTCCGAGCCTTATGCTACCGCCTCTCTACCAATATCTCAACCCTACGCACATTGTGATATCTGTACGATAATAGAGGGCCGCCTGCTCTATCATGGTTACATCGGAAACCAACACAACGAAAACTTGAATACACGCGCGCAGTTTAGTTTGCACATCGATCACGAGAATGAAAATTTTACGCCTGCGGGCTCTCGTTTGTGCCACTGCGTGCTTGCTCGGCCGCTATTCACCCTTTCTGATTCTGAATCTGAAGCCCGATATAGACGCTTGTCATACTATTTTTAGTACTGACTCGGCTATTGAAAACTCACACGAGCTTCAAAATAACGATAAGATTGTCGAAAATAAGTATCTTCCAGAAAGTCGATAAAATAAGCCATGTCAAAGAGTTAACACAGAGGTTCAAGAAAATGGTATTCGTGTTCATCAGCTTGGAAGAATTAGAATGATGAAGTTTTTTTTTAATTGTTTGAATCACATGGTATCTTTTCATAATGAATTTTTTTATTTGCTAGGTGAGGCTGATTCTATCGAAAAAAGCTTTTATACTGCCTAGTGAGATATGCGCACATGACACACACATAATACTGGTTATCTAGACCAACAATATGTTTCCAAATGTGACGTGGGTATACCCCCGCATTTATTTTTCTCTTGATCGTCGCGAATATGTAATTTTCCCACACGATTCTAACTCGTTAATGCAGCACGCATTCCGTACGCCGCCGGAACGTACACTCGACATATGAATTGGTTCAATCATTTTTGTACGCCTCCCAAGCGTACACGCTAACACCGTTCCAGGCTATAAATCAAGTAACGAACCCTATGTACGCCGCTCGGGCGTACATTCGGGTATATTTCAAATCTTTAAGGCAAATTCCGTACGCTCCTCCAGCGTACAAACTCCGCGTTATGCCGGCCATAAATCTCTCAGTATACTTTCGTACGCTCCCCGAGCGTACAACCCAATGAGTCATAAATCATTAGATCCATTCTGTACGCTTCTTGGGCGTACACCTTCCGCGTAGGTTTGATACCAGTGTACGTCTCCGCGACGTACACTTTGCATTACTAATCCGACATCGAAAGAATTGTACGCTTCCGCAGCGTACACTCGGCATGTGTTACAGAATATTGTACGTCTCCGAGACGTACAAGAAGGTGCTCGCATAGGTGGATGTACGCTCACACGACGTACACATCTTATGGAGCATAAGGATTGTACGCTTCCGGAGCGTACAAACATAGGCAGACCACGGGTATATAAGACCGCGCTCGCGAAGCCCGTCATCATCAGTCTTCTCCAGCTCGCCGTCGCGACGCTGTCTCCACGACACTCGGCCCAGCCGTGGCCTCGACGAACCCGACTCAACGTGCCCCGCCGCGACCGTACCAAGTTGCCCCGGTGGCATGAGTGACCAAGTGTGCATAGTGTTTGTGTTTCGCACCTCGAGTACCGAGTCGCAATTGTATCTTGAAACTGTGAGAATTATTCGAGTGCCTAACCCCGTCCCTAATCCAACGACGTCGTGAGGACGCCCACGCACCTTGACCGGACGGATGGACCGTCCCAGTCAACGACAGAGACGTTCCAAAACCTACGTACCCCGCTCCGAAGAGGAGCACCGACGAGACCTCTACGGACTTCAACAGGCCAAACGCTTGGCGCTGCTCGGAGCGTTGAAAGCCGAGGCCTCCACTCAACAAAACAAGACTGCTCAACCCTCAACTATCTCGTCTCCGCCCAGCGAGACGCGGGAGTGAATTTATTTTCATTCTCATTGACGAGGTTTCCCGCAAGCGGAATTCCGAGCCCCGTCAATTTGGCGCCCAACGTGGGGCCAACGAGGGACTTTTTGGACTTCGTCGGCATCAGGAGATGCTAGGACCTGCGACCTGATGAGCAGTCTTCCCCGGACGCCGCCTGCAACCCGGACGACCCGGCAGACAGCGGCAAGCACTTCTGGGAGTGTGGAAACACCCAGTGGCGCCCAACTGGATCAACAACGCACCGTCTCGCTCGAGCGCACCGCTCGCGTGACACGCCACCAACGTCAGCGGTCCCTTGGCTCGGAGCAGGAGCTCGAGTCCCTCCTGGACGGAGCACAGCTGCCTATACGCCGGAGGACATCCCGCAAGGACCTTGCTCCGACCGGACCATCGCCTGCTGTGCCATACGACGACCCTGCAGATCCCCAAGCCGGAGCTCAGCAGCAGCAGCTGGCGGATCCCGCCTCCGTCAACCAGGTACCTACTCATCCGAATTCACTTGTTGCTCCAGAAGCTGCAGCGGACGTTTCGGCGGCCAATCCGGAGCCACCTGCGATCACCATGGACGACCTCCGGCTGATGTTCCGTCAACTCGCTGGCACGCCCCTCAACCCTCCGGACTTCACTGGTGCGGAGCACGAGGACCCAGCGAAGTTCATCACGAAGTGTACGGAGCACTTCCGGCGCCTCGGGACCGAGGAGGCCTTCAAGGTGCAAGTGGCCGAACGCGCACTCAAGGGTGACGCCGAGAAGTGGTGGTCCTGCTACAAGAACCTGGCTGTCGACTGGACCCGTTTCACCGAGCTGTTCCTGTCCCGCTTTGACTCATCGCAGCTTCGACTCCGACTCAAGGCCAAACTCTACGGACAGGCCCAAGGCGAAAAGGAGGATGTGAGTACTTTCATTGAAAAACGTAACCTCCTAGCTCGTCGTCTGCTTCCTGAGGCCACCGAGGAGGAGCTAGTGACCTTGATCACGGAGTCACTGAACGCGACTATCCGCTGCCACCTGCGAGGCAACCCGCCGACCACTGTGGGCGAGCTGCTGACCAGAGCCACGGAGGTCGAACACGACGAGCAGGCCAAGCAGGCCGGCGCCCGCAAGTTCAACCCAGCCAACAACAACCAGGGCAAGGGCAATGCTGCCACTCCAGCGCAGCCATCGAAGGCTGTACGAGACTTCAAGCAGGTCAATGGTGAGAGATTGCCTAAATGTGATTATTGCCCTGAATATCATTGGCACAGGGATTGCCCCAAACGACCCCAGTACCCGAAGGCCACGACTCCGGGAAACTGGCGGGAAGCGGGGAATGCTGCGGGCACACCCGCTTCGACACCTGCAGCCCCGCAATAAGCGCTGCAGCCGCAGACGCCACCGGACTCCACGCCGCCAACCTGGACATCTGGATTGGAGGAAAGCTCGTCGCAGCGCTCGTCGACTCGGCAGCATCCGACAACTTCATCTCGCCACGGTGCATCCCGGACGGAGCCATCGTGCAGAGAATCCAGCCACGCGGAGCCAAGCTGGCAAGCAGTGGAACCGAGATGCGCGTCCAAGCAACCTGCACACTCGCCGTGCGGATCCAAAACTTCGAATGTGACGTCAAGTTCTTCGTCGCCGAGGAGCTTCGACCTGCCGCCATCCTCGGACGACGATGGCTTAAGGAGGTGAAGGCCGTCCACGACCACGACCTCGACTGCCTCTACCTAGGAACCAGCAAAAGGATCCGGGTATTCCTGGGACGCGCCCCTGACGGGCCATCGACCCACTTGCAAGAGCAAGTATGGAGCAAGGTAAACCACGGATTCCCTAATGAATATGTTGATCAATTCAAGGAAATCATGATGCGACACGTGAGGATCTTCGATGATTCGGCGCCCCTGGCCAGGACACCCTTCATCATGCACGAGATCAGAGTCACGGACCGTCGCCCCTTCAAGATTCCACCTTATCGCTACTCTGCTGAGAAGAAGCGAGCGATAAGCGCCATGGTCAAACAAATGCTGGCAGATGGAGTCGTCGAGGCAGCCTCATCCCCATACAGCTCACCCATCGTACTGGTGGACAAACACGATGGTACCTTCCGCTTCTGCGTCGACTTCCGGAGGATCAACAGCGTCACGGAGGATGCAGGTCAACCGAACCCGGTCATCCATGAGGTCCTCAAGGAAATCGGCGGAGTCACCATCTTCACGACGATTGACCTTCGAAAATGCTATTGGCAGATCCCGCTGACCGAGGACTCCAAGCAATTCACTGCCTTCTGCAAAGAAGCCTTCAAGAAGCCGTTGAAGCTCCATCGACCTCGATTGGACCAGCGCTTCTACTTGCAGACCGATGCCAGCGACGCCGGCATGGGAGCCGTGCTTTTCCAACTGGGACCAGAAGGAGAGCGGCACGTCATCTCCTATGCATCGGCTAAATTCACGACGACTGAGAGAGGCTATCACTCTAACGAACGAGAGTGCTTGGCCGTCATTTGGGCACTTCGCAATGTGGAACACGTCCCTGGACGAGAGAACCAGCTGCCAGACGCACTGTCTCGTGCCCCAGGAGATGAGGACTTCGAGGACCAGGAGCACGACTACGACGCCCTGACGCCTCCAGTCAGTTCACCACCCTCAGACGAGCTCATTACTGCCTGCGTGGAATGCAACTGGTTGGATGACTACCTCCGCCAGGCTCAAGACGACACCAGGGAACTACCTCAAGGACCGGAATGGAGCACGCACGACGGTTTGCTGTCATACTGCCGAGATCCGGCCAACCCGAGGATCTACGTTCCTGAGTCCGCACGCGACGTCGTCCTGCACCATTTCCACAACGACCCGCTCGCCGGCCATCCTGGTGCTGCGGAGACACTCCGCCAGATACGCGGAGAGTACTACTGGCCCGGACTTCGCAACGACGTCCGACAACATGTGCGAGCATGCGGACCCTGCAACCTCACCAAGGCTGCACGACCAGCGGATGCCGGAGCCAACATCGCCAGGAAGCCGAAACGACCTTGGGAACAAGTGGCCTTGGATCTGATGGGCCCTTATCCCCGGACGCCCCGGGGGAAGCGGTTCATTCTGGTCGTCACGGACTTGTTCTCCCGATGGACGGAAGCCTTCCCCATCTCATCATCGACGACCGAGGTCATCGCCAACGTCCTGGAGACGGAAGTGTTCCAACGATGGGGATACCCGGGAGCCGTACTCTCCGACAACGCACCACAGTTCAAAGGTGCAAAATGGCTTCGCCTCTGCGACAAGTGGCAAGTCGAAGTATGGACTACGCCTGCATACCATCCCCAGGCGAATCCTACGGAACGTCGGAACCAAGAGATCAAGAAGGGACTACGCCTGGCCTTACTTCCGTACCAACACCAAACCAACTGGGACCTGGAGGTCCCAAGAATCCTGTTCGCCATGCGCCGCCGATGCAACGCCGCCACTGGATTCTCACCTAGTGAGCTGCTCCTGGGACACAACATCGCTCGCCCAGGGGAACGAGTCTCGCCACGATCGGACGATCTCGAGACCCGCATCGTTGCAGCCAACCAGGCACAGGATCACTTCACCAGCAGCTGGAGACCTTCGGATGAAGTCTTCACGGAGGGCGACATGGTGTTCATCAAGACGCACCCCCTTTCCAAAGCTGCCGATAACTTCAACGCTGGCCTCGCCCCGAAATGGGAAGGCCCATACGAGATCGTCCACTGTCATTCAGCGCAGGTGTTCACCGTCGACCGTCCCGGAAACACCGCCCTGAAGGTGCACATCTCGCAGGTCAAGCGAGACCACACAGCTCCAGCCCCTCCTGCGGCTGAACCTGGGTCACCATCCCCCGCAACCAGCGGCGCCAAGGATGCAGACGGACCCCGAATCGAGCGGCCACATCCGCCGACCACACCTGCCGGTGGGGACGCCCACTTGTCCGAGGACCAAGGTCGGAATGGATCCGCAACCGTCCCCATTGCCACGACCCCTGATCGTACGCAGGACGACATCGCAAACCACGTCGAGGAGGACTCCCCGACAAACGTTGCCGAGGTGGACATCTTGGCAGAACCATACCCAGGGGTAGCGGATGCGCCCCGAGTCCTGAGCAACCAGCAATGGAAGCGACGTAGAGGGCGACCTACCTTAGCAGAAGCAGCACGGAGAGAAGCCGAGCGCAAGCTCGCCTACCCACCGCCTAGCCACCGCTACAACTTGAGGAGTAGGAGGAATCCCCCAGCTCCGGAACAATAATTAAGTATGACTATCTGGCCAGAATATATAATCAATTATGTATAACCGAATTATGTACCTTAGAATTAGTTTTGTCGAATAAAAAGTCGACAAGGTACCGAATGCGATGCACACTCGCGGCACTTTTCATGCAAAAATAATATCCGCGTCGATCCCCCGGACGATTTGACGTGGGTATACCCCCGCATTTATTTTTCTTTTGATCGTCGCGAATATGTAATTTTCCCACACGATTCTAACTCGTTAATGCAGCACGCATTCCGTACGCCGCCGGAACGTACACTCGACATATGAATTTGTTCAATCATTTTTGTACGCCTCCCAAGCGTACACGCTAACACCGTTCCAGGCTATAAATCAAGTAACGAACCCTATGTACGCCGCTCGGGCGTACATTCGGGTATATTTCAAATCTTTAAGGCAAATTCCGTACGCTCCTCCAGCGTACAAACTCCGCGTTATGCCGGCCATAAATCTCTCAGTATACTTTCGTACGCTCCCCGAGCGTACAACCCAATGAGTCATAAATCATTAGATCCATTCTGTACGCTTCTTGGGCGTACACCTTCCGCGTAGGTTTGATACCAGTGTACGTCTCCGCGACGTACACTTTGCATTACTAATCCGACATCGAAAGAATTGTACGCTTCCGCAGCGTACACTCGGCATGTGTTACAGAATATTGTACGTCTCCGAGACGTACAAGAAGGTGCTCGCATAGGTGGATGTACGCTCACACGACGTACACATCTTATGGAGCATAAGGATTGTACGCTTCCGGAGCGTACAAACATAGGCAGACCACGGGTATATAAGACCGCGCTCGCGAAGCCCGTCATCATCAGTCTTCTCCAGCTCGCCGTCGCGACGCTGTCTCCACGACACTCGGCCCAGCCGTGGCCTCGACGAACCCGACTCAACGTGCCCCGCCGCGACCGTACCAAGTTGCCCCGGTGGCATGAGTGACCAAGTGTGCATAGTGTTTGTGTTTCGCACCTCGAGTACCGAGTCGCAATTGTATCTTGAAACTGTGAGAATTATTCGAGTGCCTAACCCCGTCCCTAATCCAACGACGTCGTGAGGACGCCCACGCACCTTGACCGGACGGATGGACCGTCCCAGTCAACGACAGAGACGTTCCAAAACCTACGTACCCCGCTCCGAAGAGGAGCACCGACGAGACCTCTACGGACTTCAACAGGCCAAACGCTTCCCCACTGAAAATGCGCGGCCGCCCGCGCGGCCGCCCGGGCGGGCGGCAGGGCGGGCGGCAGGGCGGGCGGCGGGGCGGGCGGCAAAACGGGCGCCCTGCCGCCGTGATATTTTTGTTGAAAAGTGCGGGCGGCAGGGCGGGCGGCAGGGCGGGCGCCCGGCCGGGCGGCAAAAAAATTAATTTTTTCAAAAAAAAGTCTTTTTTTCTGGGAGTTTTTTTTTCTCGCGCAATTTTTTTCTTTGAAAATCCGTTCGAAGATGAATCATCTAGTTACAAAATTCCGTTTGTGTAGAATTTGGCTCTGAATGATGCAGACAATGAGCCCACAAAGTCTCGCGATGCTGAAAAATGCTCGCAGAAATGTTTGACAGCAAAACAATTTCCCTTCTAATTTCTTCCCTCCTCCGCTCATGATGATATTGACAATCTTTCATTCATTTCGAGGATTCTCTCTGGCACGACCCCCCCCCCCTCAAAAAAAATCATTTCGAAGCAAACATTCAACTCTCGAGGTTTTGATAGCGTAGAATCAAGCTGTAAGGATCGCGAAGACCATTCGCAAGACACCATTCTGTGGTGCAGGGGAATAAGCGGAGAAAGAAAAATATTCTTCGGATTTTCTTCTCTCCGGTGGAGTTATTCCAAGTTCACCCTCCAATTGCGAAATATTCGAATTTTCCGAGGAGACGTAGCTTGACATAATTCTGTTCCACTATCTGATTCCTATATCCCTCCCATTGTATCTGTGGGTTCACTAACCTAGCCGTTAATCTTTACGACATTCATTCTCGGAGGAGTGGCATTTCAAGTAACGATTATGTCTTTGTATTACAATTATATGAAATATATAATTGGCGAATAATATGTTCATGATATACATTTGTTTTTATAAATCATTCATAGTTCTTCCAAAAACAAAATAAACATACTCTTTAGATTGATATTCGTAGGGTACCGCTCATATGAATAAATAAATAAATAACTAGAAGGCCACAGTATTCACTCATTGTACTTCGTACGAAGAAAAAACTGGCTCCCTTTGTCAGTCTTGAAACATCATTTGATGAAACTAGTTACTTGCTTCGATGATCGAAGCTAGTATAGTATGATCAATACTTATCATTACCATTACTCTCATTAAACATGGGCTCTGAACATGAATGAGAACCAATTGTGTCCAAATACCTTAAAGTAATTGATTCGTAACTTATGAAAGAGTAGCACGTATACAAACAGTTAACCTTGCTCAAGAAACTCTAAACAATTCAATATTTGGTGTAATTCGATTGCCATCAGGATTTTTGCAACACAAACAAGTGAGTAGGACGTCGACAAAAAAGACACTCCTCACACAGATTGATTTTGCGATGTTTATGATGGAGTTAAGTGCCGGATGGTTCAGCACCTTCAACGAGTCGACACGAAGCTTCTCGTAATCTTTGCCTTTCTCTCCTCATCCAACGTCCCATGTCGTCCACTGCCTTCAATAAATATCTAACTCTGCTAGCTTCGTGTTGATCGTCGAATTTTTTGTGTAAAAAGTCATCATATATGCCTGTAAAAAAGAATAATCAACATCATCACGCATTCTCACGGAATATTGAGAGGTACAGCATTGCGCGCAGAAATCATCGTACGAATATTTGAGCTTTGAACAAAATCGATGATCATGGTTCGTTGTCCTTTGCAAAAACGTGCTCAACACCTTCATCACAATCGTCAGAGAAAAATACTTTTGCTGACCTCGAACTTCCAAAACCAAATGTATCAATGAATCCTTCCTAATGTATCCTAATCTATTATCAGAAATAAGTGCCCTGAATTTTTACTGGAACTTTTGTTACGAATAGTTGGTTCAGCACTCGCAGATAGACCCTAAGATGTTAGTTCGAATATAGGAACGGGAGGATTCCTCATTGAGCTTCGTCAAAGAATTGGTATCAGCTCTTCTTAACTCAATAATTTTCTCATCTAATTCCTCTGATAGTTGGCCTTTCACTCAAAGATATTAGTCAAAAGTGATTGGGGTAGAAGATGTATCAAGGAAGAATTGGAAATGGATATTTTCTGAATCAAATAACTATACGACTCACTAAGTATCAGGTCAAGCTTGTCCTTCGGGAATTGTCGTGGCTGAGATTTTCCAGGAATCCAGCATTTCTGGGGAACTTGCTCGGGCTCAAATGAATACTCGGCCAATTCATCCTTACTGAAATAGTGGAGTACCAAAGACTTCAAAAACTTCTCGGGTGACTCCGAAAGCTCCATGACACCCAATGAGATGGGATGTGCGGCAACCCCTTGGCCCAATTGTGCCTACAACATTGACGTAAGATGAAGTTGACGCGATTAATTATTCATGACGTTTCGAACAATAATTCAATGGACTAATTATCCTGTACAATATCACAAGACATATCGAATCATGGATCCCGGGGCACTCAGAGTGCTCTACCTGCAGGTCAATTTTGAGCATCGGTCTAGACTAGGTGTGAACGTCTAAATACTAAAGATTTGCGCGCACGCCTCGTTTTCACGCGTTGCTTCGGGGTTCCGCGATTCCCTCGCTCAGCGGAGTGGAGCGAGAGAATTGTGGAACCCCGAATCAACGCGTAGAAACCTCGGATGTGCCCGCAAATCTCTAGTCGCTAGACGTGCACACCAAGACAACCAATGTTTGAAATCGACCTGCTGCACTCCGGAATATTCCGAGCTGTTCCTATCATTATGCGGGTGTATCACATTGCACTCTAAAACATCCCGTTTTCTCGACACAAACGCATCATCCATAGAGATATAATACCATTAGACATACATCTCTATGCTGCATACTACTTGAAATCGGTGATTGGGCTGCATAGTTCAATATTCATACTGAACTAGAAAGGAACTTACCATGCCTCTAGCAAGTTTATATCTCTTCCGGTAGTCGTTGTACTCTGGCCTACGTTTATCCTTGTATGTTGTGATAGCATTAACAACGAGTGCCGATCTCCTTTTGACAGGACGTTTCTCACCTCCTTTAACAGAACAGAATGAAAAGTCTGTTATAATGAAATTTAAACAATAGATTCTCATGACCACACTGTGAGAAATTCATTCTAATAACTGCAAACTGATGGTTGAATCGAAACTCTGTCCAAGTGGTCAAAAATCCAACCAAAAGGTTCAGAATATTCCACGGCTAAGAGTTTCAATTACGCGACATGTGAGATGGATATGGAGGAGGTGATCCGTAGGGGACGTTATTGAGTCAGAAACACAAATTGCTCCACGTTTTCTCGAACAGAACAAAAATCTATCTCAGTAACATCATTATGAAGCAAAAATCCTATACCAATACAAAGCCAGCCATGGCGCAGTAGAATCCATTCGGATTGAATAGAAGATCCGAGAAAAACTATCAAACAAAACTATACCTGCAGCCCTTGGATCAAATTCATAAGCTTTGCTATGTCTTAACACCATTTTCATGTAGTCATTATTTGATCTACTTGTTGTAGAAACAAGTTCTTGAGGATGATCACTGGTTCGAGCAGGATCTGTCTCCATATTATTCTCAGAGTACTGGTCTACATCGGACTCATGAAGTGTGTTCTGGATAGTACCTAAAAATTGACATTCACAACTGAAAAGAGGGTTTCTTCGAGGTCCCCATCGATGAATTCAAAATCCCACGTACCCCTGTTGCTGCTCATGCTAGAATACTGATGAGTTGATGTAGATGGTATTCCTGGAATAGTGGGACTTGCTATTCTTGAGTTGCTATTGTATCCCTGATGAAAATTGGCATGTATTGTTCTTCTTTCAGTCACTGTAGATCCACTTTTAGAAGATGATTTTAGTCTTTTCATACTTTTTGGCTTATTTGGTGTGTCTAAGGGAATATCTTGATCATCAAATACACTTGATGGTGAACAATGGGTATTCTCCTTCTCACATGGAACATGTTTTCTCTTCTTTGTCTTTTTCTTCAGTCTCTGATTTTCTTCTTCATCAATCATCCTGTGCAACATTGACATCCCCTCACCACTTGACTCGCTACTGTTTGAGTCATGACGATTGGACTGAGCTTCCATCTGCATGTGGCGACAATCTGCATCCAAATGAGGAAAAAATTGGAACGTCATGGGTGTACTATAAACATTCGAGGACAGATAGCTATACTTTCATTACATACCCATAGACTGTATATCATTGGTCACTGGGTTGCTTGATATCTTGTTGAGAGGTTTGCTGATCTTGCACATATTATCTTGACTGAACAATTTACATGAGGTGTCTATGGAAGCTTCCACTGTACTCTTAGCAGAGAGAACAACGTCACCAGCAGACAATTGTGGAATGGCGCATGTCTGTGGAATATTTTGGAAGGTTGATGGAATTTGTTGTGCAGTGGACCAAAGGTCAGAGTGGCGAGTATTCCATATATCCAGCTGTTTCCTGGACTCATGCTGTGATGATGCCAGTTTCGCTTCTTGTTTCTCCTTCTGAATCTACAATAGGGAGTGTATAGATTATTTACATCAATGTTGTGACTGGAGAATAACTCAAGTGTGAGCCACTTCACCTGCAATAACTCATTACACTTTTGTTGGGAATTGTTGGCAACACTATCAGATTCTGATGTACTTTTCTTCAACTTAGATGGCACAAACCTGATGCGCCTCAATTTCTTTGCGTTTCTTTGTACAGCGATTGGAGTTTCTGGATGATTTGCAAGGACACACAAGGAAGGATAACAATTAACATAATACTCTGTAGTACCTATATTTATTCAAGTGCCCCAACTAATCCACTCACCTCCAAGGACTTTCAATTTTGCTGGCCACTCAGAAAATTCATGCCTACATGATTCATCGTCACACTTTCTACCTAGTCTATTACAATTATACCATTTGACTTGATACCTGTGATCTCTATCAAAATCAAACATGTGTTTTGCCTGTATATGAGTTTTTGATTTCTTATCATATCTGACGTAAGAAGCTGGGACAATTGATATTTGGTTGTCGTGCTCGAATACACATTGTACAAAGAGCATTAATTGAACAGATTCAACTTTATAATTGAATTTTTGAGGCAAATTTTTGCTGTCTCTAGAACTCTTTGTGGCCATGACTGCTTACGTCCACATACTCGCAACCATATGAAACTAATACAACGACGCTACTTATCATGCATGAGGCATTCCCTAGGCTTGATTCTTATAATGACGAAAGGGAGATGTGTTTTCAAAATTAACCTTGAGCAGAATCAAAAGGTGCCCGAGGTTAAATCACGAATTGCTCTATTCACTCCTGTTCGACATCAATCGAATGATGTATATTAATCCCATTAATTGTTATGGATAAGCAGGATACGGGTAAGTGTGTCAAGCCTGAAACGATCCCATCGTACCTTTGCAATGCGCATGTCTCAGTGACTCCGCATTCTCCTCACTGACTATGCCTCAGCCACATCTAGCTACATCTTGCTGGGCTGGCGACCTCCCGGGGTATGTTATTAATTTATCATATGTTCTAGTGCACATGGGTTGGATGCTCTTGCTGATGCTGCCCATGCGCGGACCAGATTTGGAGTCGTGGATCCTCGAAAACCACGATTCGCGCACGCGCACTGCCGTGTAAGCAGGGTTTGGTAGAACGGCAATTGATGGCACTAATTGTGTCCCTCGTCTGGCCACCTTTATATGGAACCTCTATTCGGGAATGCTTCATGTAAATTTCGGGATAATATGAACTTGATGGGATTTCGTGATGGTCACTTATTATACCAACGGGTCCTTTTATAAAGGAAGAGAATGAAAGCGATGAATAAGTGACCATTACGAAATCCTATCAAGTTCATATGATTCCAAAATTTACATGAAGCATTCCCGAATAAAAGTTCCATATATAGATGTCCAGACGAGGGACACAATTAGTGCCGCCATGGTTAACCAAACCCTGTTTACACGGCGGTGCGCGTGCGCGAATCGTGGTTTTCAAGGATCCACGACTCCAACTCTGGTCCGCGCATGGGCAGCAAGAGCACCCAACCCATGTGCATTAGAACATATAATAAATTAATAATATACCCCGGGAGGTCGCCAGCCCAGCAAGATGTGGTGTATAAACCCCTACACGGGATTCAGGCTAATAATTACGGTCGTTATCCTTACCCGAAACCCATATGTGCCAAAATATAGAATCGAATTACTCGAATAGACATTTGCCTACATCGTAATGGAAAGGAGTTGGAAACCAACCGGTAGATGTCGCGCAATAGAATTCGTAATGGTTTTGCGTAAAGCGGAATGACTATTCATCCCAACCTGTTTTCTGTAGTTTGCGTGACCCTCTCATTGGGTTGGAATCATTGACATTTGGAATATAGCGCGATAAACCTTTCACGAATCCACAATTTTTGTTGAAACTCTTCCATGCTTAAGCTGTGGAAAAAATAGAGAGTTTCTTCCCGTAACTCCTCCCCAACTTGAATGTGCACATTCTTATTCAACGATTCCATCATTTCTCTCTTGATATACCACACGCAACTATGAACACGTGGTTGTTATACCGAGATACTGACCTGAATATTTTGTTGAATATTTTCAACAAATTTGCTGAATTAAATCAGATGATCCAAGCCATCCTATCAGAAAACCTTTCCATAAGTGATTCAAACTTCTAGTTACTGTATGCGCATCTGGTTTGTACTAGCTCTTGAAAAATCTTGGGACAAACTGTTGATAAAAATCAGACCTTGTGGATATGTTTTGAATGAATCTCTGCAAAAATTCTCCACGTGCATAGCAAATATGAACTCCAGAAAGGAAAATAAGCAATATATTCATAATCCATCAGCGCCTTTGACTAACTATGTGATAAGGAAACTGAAGAGGTTGGACAAAACAGGACAAGTATGTTGAATCTCCTTGACTACTAATGATGTTGATAGCTGTGTACAGAGATTCGACAACGCTAGCACACATAATTATTTACAGCTTATGGTCAACTCTGCAATGGAAGAGGAAGAAGTGCTTGCTGATCAAGAAAGTAATAGCAACTCCGATTCTGACTCAGAGTCTGAAATATCCAGTCATCATAACATGTGTCATGGAGACATTCAATCTGGAGCTGAACTCAATGAGGTGAAGACACAACTCATTGGTATACACAAGATCATCTAGTGAGAGCCAAGGGTTTTAGTCTCTAAAGTTGTTGATAACTTCCTAAAAAGGAAACACTCATCCCAATCTATTGAGCTATGCGTATTGAATTAGTACAGTGGCTATAACAATATGAGACTAGAAGTTCTTGGCTTTTGCTACTGTTTTTCTGCCATTATACTCCATCATCTATATAAGAGACTGTAGGTTGCAAGTTTCAAAAGGTGATAAATACAATGTGATCGTACTGAGTTGAAATGATTGGAGAATTGATGCCGGGAGCACAATCTGACTAATTATGTGTCTAGGGCTTTTCTGACTCTACTGTAGCTTGAACGGAGTGGCAGAGATGATTGTTTTTCTCTTTCATAATTATTGTAGAATCATCGGCATTGTGCAATACCATACTCACACATTATTCTATACACAAGAGCAATACTTCGACTATCGGCTACAATCATTATTTTTCTACTGGGAAACTTGAATCACCCCATCTCAGCACAACTAGTTTTTAGATCCTTGCTCCTACTCATCTGAGAATGAAACTCAAAGAGATGGAATTATTTTAAAAGTTTATCCTCTAATTCAACTATTCTTTTGAGCAACTTATGTGCACATATCACATGTAATGTACTCCAAAGTTTCCTCTATGGACCATCGGGTTTGGGAGTTTATAGAAGTGGAACAGTCACCAAAACATCTGCTCACAATTAGTAGTATCTTTTCCAAGTTGTGAGGCATCTATGCAATTCATCTAAATACATCAAGGTCTCAATCACAACGTTGGCTTTTGTTCAACCAAATAATTTTCCTGTTTGTTCATTTTTGAAGGCTATTTATGTGCATTATATCTCACTTAAGCTGGATTTTCCCTACATAATTGTTCTGGCTGACTTTAATGTCTTGATAAATACTTGGAAATGCAGGTCGCCTCATATTTTTCTCAAACTAGTGACTAAGGAATCTACTTTTGCGCAAGGACAAGACATTGATCTGAAACAGATCATTACACGTCAAGTTTTCATTGAAGCCTATCATGTAAAGTCATAACCAATTCATTAGCATAAGTGACCCACTATCACAGAATTGTTCTATCAAGAATTGTTACAAGAGCTGAGGTCTTTCATGTGATTTTTTGCCAAAAAATATTGGAGGGTGTAGACACCCACACAATTATACCAAGATTACTCAGCTGCATTCTTTCATTCACTGACTCAACCATCACTCGTAATACCAGATGATCTCTAACGTTGTGAACAGGGTACTCAAACTCAGTATACAGGGTGTCCGAAAAGTAAGTACCCCCCCTTTTTTCTGAGATGGTTAGGAATCGGGAAAAACCCCGGAATACGTGTCCCCTTATTTTGAGGGGGACATCCGATGGTGGCCTTGTTTTTCACCTCGAAGGTCATTTTCAAGGTCATTTGGAGGTCAACTAGATTTTTTCAAATGGAAACACCTACTTCTGACCTAGAATTCTGAAAGAACATAAAAAATGATGAAATTTTTGTTTGAAACTTTTTTTGACCCGACTTGACCTTGGCGAGATAAATGGAGATCAGCACGGATTGACGGGAACCACTGTCGCTCCAAGCGTATTCATCAATTTCCCTCAACAGTATTGAAAACAAGTGCTCACTGCGCTGAATCAGTGACTGATATTCATGATTTAGTTTTTCACGCCAGCATGATAATATTTTTTGATATTTCAATCAATGAACTTGTAATCAACCATATTGAATACAGATATCATTTGTTTATTGACAGAGTTTCGACGATGATTCAAGAACTAGCGAACGTAACATTACTCAGATGGAAACTTCAATCGATACAGAAACAGAAAATATAATTCAATGCGATTCTAGTGAATCTCGAGACTGCACACTAGACAGTGATGAGGGAAGTTCCAGTGATGCGAGTTGCGATCAAGCAAGTAGCCATATAATGGATACTTCGTACACAGATGATGAAGATTTCGATCGTCCATATGACATCAATGACGCACGAGATGATGGATTATATAGCAGTGATGAAGAATTTGATTGCAATGCTGAATTTCGTCGGTTCGGATATGATGATAACAACCATGATGCCAAACTTGCTGAGAAAAAATTATTTCAAGTCATTCAAACTCAGAACACACTTTCGCCAGCTTGTGTTCTTAGACTCGTGCTGCAATTTTCTTTTAGTAATGATGTCTGTTTCTCGGGAATAGTCAGCTTAGCACATATGATGAATTTGGTTGTTGGTCAGCGGATGTTGCCGGACACCCGATATTTATTTGATAGATTGTGTGGAGCCCACCCTCCACATATTTTGCACGCTGTGTGCCCAAACTGTTCTGCCCATGTTGGGGAGTTCATGGAAGAGGTCGTTGCCACTTGTTCAAGATGTTCGCTCGAAGTCGATTTATCCAATCGTTCGAAATCGTGTTTTTTTGCAATTGTTGATCCATCGGATGCTGTGAGAGATTACATCCAGACTTTTGAAGACTATTACGACTATGTCGTAAAGTTCAGAGTACATGATCCGAAGCACATAAGAGACGTGTATGACTCTAAACTATACCGGGATTTCTTATCCAAATTACCACCCCATTACCGTTACTGTTATGTTACGGCATGTTTTAATGTTGATGGAGTTGCTGTATATGTCTGTTCTGCTTATTCCATCTGGGTTATATACATCATGGTGAATGAGTTACCTCCGCAAGTCCGATTGAAATCACCGATAGTTGTTGGAATTTGGGTAGGTAAGGGCAAACCTAACATGCAAGTATTTCTAGACAAATTCGTTGCATTTTTCAACAACTTAACCGAAAGAGGAATTGAGTGCACGGTGAAGGGCGAAAAACGAATATTGAGATTATACTTGCCGATTGCCCCTGTGGACACAATGGCTAGATTTCCCATGAATGCAACAGTACAATTCAGTTCTGAATACGGCTGTGATTGGTGTTTCCAGAAAGGTGTACAATTTGCAGGTAGTAACAGATATCCATATGAAGACAACCCTCGGCCGATGAAAAGAAATGAAAAGAAACATATAGTTTGTGCCAAAAAAGCTCTGGAGACGGGTTTACCCTGTCTTGGGGTCCGTTTTTTATCCCCTCTGGTCAATCTCCTGTTCTTCAAGATAATCGATGGTCTCTGTCCAGAGTATATGCACCAATATCTTGCAGGCTGTGGCAAGCAAATCACTAAATGCATCCTAAGGACCCTCAAACCTGCCGCCAGATCGCTGATTGATGAATACATGAAGAAAATGCGCGTGCCCACGCAAATAGGTCGCCTAGTGAGAATTTTGAGTTTGAACGCGCTGTATAAATGTAAGGAATGGGAAAATTGGGTGCTTTATTATAGCATCCCTGTGCTTTCTCAAGTTATCACTGACGACAGGATCTTGAAACATTGGGCTTTGTTAGTCGACTCATTGCATGTTATATTAAGGTCTGACATAAACAGAGAAGACTTAGAGGCCGTGAGAAAAAAATTAGAAAAGTTCGTTAGCAAGGTTCAGAACTTATATTCACTCAAAGAGTTAACTTACAACATCCATCAGCTGCTACACCTCATAAATAGCATACTGAATTGGGGCCCAGCATGGGCACATTCGGCATTCCCGTTCGAGTCAGCGAACGCGAAACTATTGAAATCAATCCATAGTGAAAAAGGAGTTATTCTTCAAATCTTGCGGTTCATCCAGTTGTACAGATTCGAGCAGATGTTACAACATAAAAGTGATCCTTACAGCTCAGCAATTGTGGAGGCGTACATGCGAGGATTGGTGGGCTCCAAGGCCAACAAAGTGTTGAGGTTGACTTCTATAACATACTTTGGCACTCATGAAACAATCTCTGGAGTCTTCGCGAACAAATTTGGAGTGAGCCCCTCCACACTATCCTTCCATAGATGCGTTATCAGTGACTGTCTTTTTATGACGGATAAGAAGTTCAATTTGCGTTCATGCAATTACTTTGCTCAGCTCAAAGATGGCTCGTATATACAGATTTCTCAGTTCCTCGTTGATTTTCAAGGTGGAAAGGAACTCACTATTTGCCGACCCCTGGTTGTGCGCACAAATGAATATTCATGCACTGTTAAAGAAATAGTAAGTTGTGGTGCAGAAGGAATAGTATTAACGCATGACATTACATCAATTTGTGTGCAAATCAACATTGAGAACAAGAGATATATCACGCCTGTGCCAAACTTATTACATTATTGATGAAGTCAAAGATCAGCTCAAGGTACTTACATTTCGATGTACCTAAGACCCCGCTCATCGATCAAAATGTTTCGTCACTCAACCTTCACAGTTTTTCAGTATTCTGCGTGCACGGAAGATACGTGTGCTGGTGAGTCCTGGATATTGCTTTGATCACAATAAAGTTGAGAACAAACGTATAGTTTCTTTACAACATTTCACACATTACAGGGCTGCATATTGTCAAGTATTGATGGATAGATAAAGAGCATGTTAATGAAATCAGAATTCAGAAATATCCAGGTCGTTCTCAATGATGAAAAACTCGGCAAGGTTAGTTGACAAAAAACACATTGACGGTCGTCATTTTTTCTTACAGAATATTGATTTCTATCTTCCTCATTCGTAGTTTGTGCTCACTCTCTCGAACGAACTGATTGCAACACTGCATGAGAATATCATCAGTTGAGCCGTTCATTTGCAAAGTGGAAATGTAACATCGTGATTATGCTAATTTCTGCTCAATCTGTGACATCTTTATCAGAGAGACAATTAATTGAGTAAGTTCCCATCTTATACACAAATAGTGATACCTCCATCGGAGTTTCAAATATTTCTAGAATACTCAACACAGATCTATCATTACAGATTTCAGGAATATCCATACTCGGACGGGATCAGGCTTGTAGAAACAGTAGATAACTACTCAATGGAGGTTCGTTCTCCTACGGGTTCATCACTGATTTGATGAATATTGGATCTCTGCAGAGAATGTCAATGCATGCAACACAAGACTCGCTTCATTGTGGAAGTCGCCATCGTAGTAGAAGACCATACCATAGTATACAATGGCATTGTAAAGAACTAATCATATGCTGAGCGTTTGACTGTACAATTTATCCTGAAATACCGTATTTGTGATGTGGCATTCTTTCATGACATCTCTTAGGATTCGTGTGATCTTGAAAATTACATCTCCATATTTATAAGGAAGTCATTTCTGAATTGAAAAGTGCGAACTACTCTCTTGTTCCTCACACCATTCTCTCATCTATACTTTCGCTCGCAGCTCATAAGAATTAGATCGAATGTATACATGACTAGCCGTACTCATTTCTGTATGTAGCAATTGAAGTGCAATCATGATGTCGGCTATTATTGTCACCATGCCACTTGGACTGGCTTCATACAATTATCGTGAATGAATTACATAATGTACCCCCATCACCGTGTTACTAATGATTGAGAATTTTTCCCAATCCTGATCGATTGAGATTCAAATTAAATCTTCTAGATGAATAACGCGAATCTGGACTATTTCAATCGGGAGAGGAAGTATTCCGAGAAGAAATTGTTTTGCTGTCAGACATATTTCTGCGTGAGTTTTTCAGCATCGCGAGACTTTGTGGGCTCATTGTCTGCATCATTCAGAGCCAAATTCTACACAAACGGAATTTTGTAACTAGATGATTCATCTTCGAACGGATTTTCAAAGAAAAAAATTGCGCGAGAAAAAAAAACTCCCAGAAAAAAAGACTTTTTTTTGAAAAAATTAATTTTTTTGCCGCCCGGCCGGGCGCCCGCCCTGCCGCCCGCCCTGCCGCCCGCACTTTTCAACAAAAATATCACGGCGGCAGGGCGCCCGTTTTGCCGCCCGCCCCGCCGCCCGCCCTGCCGCCCGCCCTGCCGCCCGCCCGGGCGGCCGCGCATTTTCAGTGGGGTTGGCGCTGCTCGGAGCGTTGAAAGCCGAGGCCTCCACTCAACAAAACAAGACTGCTCAACCCTCAACTATCTCGTCTCCGCCCAGCGAGACGCGGGAGTGAATTTATTTTCATTCTCATTGACGAGGTTTCCCGCAAGCGGAATTCCGAGCCCCGTCAAATGTAATATTTGAAGAATTTGGTTGAAGTCGAAAACCTAAGTCCACAAGCCGAAATACCAAAGTGCTTGGAAGAAAAAATTCTAGCGTCTGGAATTCAACCCTTAATGACTTGGGGCGCTTTTTCAAATTTTTTTACTACTATGATAAAATCGCTGAATTCCGACAACGGGTCACGCGCATCTAAGTCCAGTATGTCATTAAGTATCGGATAATTGGTGCAGGTTCGATGGTTACCGCGCCATTAATTTTTCGCCCCTTTCGGCAACCACCATTCGAATCTATAACGTATTTGGGGTCATCCTGACTCCATGCAGTGAGCCATCAAAGTACATCAGATCTGATTTTAAAAAGCTGACTTTTTTGCCCGAGCTCGATCGCCGGACGCGATCTACTGTCAGTTAGAGTCACGAAATTCCAATCGATGCAAATTCAAGTGCAACCAAAAGAGTCCCAAGACAAAATATTCAATATAATCCAAGAACCATTAAATTTTATATTTGAAGCCAATTGGACCCCACCATCGGCTATA
This sequence comes from Eretmocerus hayati, assembly GCA_029851415.1. Classification (NCBI taxonomy): domain Eukaryota; kingdom Metazoa; phylum Arthropoda; class Insecta; order Hymenoptera; family Aphelinidae; genus Eretmocerus; species Eretmocerus hayati. The sequence goes on from CM056741.1 coordinate 153,420,953, forward strand.
AGAAAGTAACTCTATCAACTGAGGGTCAATTTGGGCTCTGATTAGAAATTTTTTTAGACTAGTAGAGAAGATGAGACACAGTGTAAGATTTTCCTTCAGCCCTGATTTAGTTGTTCATCTCCATGTAAATCCAATTTCAACAGACACGGATATGTAACTCTATTTCAGTCCCGCTGTCAGATCCATCAGGTTACCAGCGTAATTCTGCAATCTTCGCATTGGAAGCGTGATAGCAAGATAGAAGAGGAGAAGGAGTGCAAACGTTGGCATGATTTGCCGAATTAACGCCCTCGTCCAGTGGCTTCCGGATTCTGGCCATACAAGTGGTAAGACGTGGCGTCGAGGTGCCCCGAGGGTTATACGGCTAAATCTAGTTATCCTTCGAGTGCGCCAGAGTAAGAGGTTATGTCCTCATTCTACCAACGTATATAACAAGTAAGTATCTACCACGATGGGTCTCTCAAATCGTGCATTCAAGTATTGCCCAACAGAGACCTCCTAGTTTTAGATGTGGCCATCGACTCCAAGATCACGCGCAATAAAAGCTGTGCGGACCTCGGGATTTCTCTATTATCTCATCAATGGCTCTTTGACCGAGAGCAGTTATTGAACTTGGCAGTAATAGGGTCTCTGTAAATCCGCGTGATCCTTGCGGGGTTCGATGAACACTCAAGTACGAGAGGTCCGTACTCGAGTCGATTCGAGTATTCTCTGTATACTCCAAGAGGTGATCCGGCTATTACTCGTTTGGCACATGTATGTGACCTAGGTTGTCGCTATTTGAGATCCCTTTCAATGTCGCAAGCTGTGTATAACATGTGTGTGTATATGTGGATGGGCAGACCGGCCAATTGAGCCCTGGGGAGACACTGCGTGAAATGAAGCGCTGCAGACGAGCAGAGGGCTATTTTTATGTGAAGCGAACCCTTTTGTTTTATCTTTCGTACTTTGAATCACGGCTTTGACTGTAAACCTCCAGAATAGACCACGTTTATTCTTTCATCGCTGGTACTCATTGCAAAAATTGCTCTAGTTAAAGCTGTGGAGGGGGGGGGGGGTGAAACGCCACGATAAGAAATAAATTACTCGAAATAAGATGAACTCAAAAAATAAGATAAATAAATATTGAGAAATAAATATTGAGACAGGCTTCTCGTCCTCGATAACTGACAAATTGTAGTGATTTTTCTTGATCTTGGAGGACAAATGTCGAGAGTAAAACACTCTTATACCATGTTGAATACTATATTTGCAACGTTTCGTCTACTAACAGAAATATCTGATGTGGGATTGTTGACCACATCGTGTTTGATGTTATAGAGCGAGCAGACGACTGATTTATCTAATAATTTGTGCGATGTATAATTTGTTTTTTGGATGTATAGCCTGATGAGGTCGACTTAGTCGAGGACTTAGTAGACGAAACGTCGCAAATATAGTATTCAACATCGTGTAAGAGTGTTTCACTTTAGACATTCGTCCTCCAAGATCAAGAAAAATCACTACAATTTGTCAAAAAATAAGAGGCAAACTCGGAGGCAAGATATAAAAACTACTTCAGAGTTTCTGCAATATGTCATACTCATACCTATGGTCGATGGTACGTTTATCATACATGTCGACTTTTTATTTGAGTAGATTTGTTATGATCAGGATCTGGTATGTACTGTATATATGACCGAACCCATCTCTCGGTAGGAGATTCGATCGGGTTCGTCTAGGCTTCGCAAGATCCCTATAATAGGGAGCCTTTCGAGCACCAGGGAAGTCGGAGAAGACTTACCCAGTGCCCGTGATCGCTAGATGGAGCTGTACGGACTCCACGCTCTAGCCAGTGCTGGCTGAGGCGAGAGGACTGTCAGACCCCAGAGTCGGGCCACCAAGGTGACCCAGCTCTCCTTGCGGTTCATGATCGAGGCAGTCGATGCACCCCCAGCACTCGTCTTGGGGCTACGCTCCTCCCAACCGAAAACTGGAGCCGGAGGTTCGTCACACCCCGGGGATTTGAGCCCCCCTTGCAGTATCTCCGTCCAAAGCTGTGAGCAGTTTTGTTAGTGCACCAACGTTAGATCCCGACTGAGCAACTTTGGTACACTTACAAAATATTTCAATTTATTGCAAGTGTTTTAATTTTGATCGTACCGAAGTCTTGTTCTAAACTGTATGAAACCTCTCAATACCTCACAGACCATCACCCGACTCAAGATAAATTGGATATAAACTGTCATACAGAATTGAACAAAAGTTACCCCATCGTAATGCTTTTTAGATAGAGTGGGGTAACTTTGGTATTTTTTTTCCATGGTTTTTTTTCTGATTTTTCGTTCATTGAAATTCAAAATGATGTCAAACCTCCAATGTAACGATGGTTCCTTTTATATGGTGATATACATATGTGGTCGAAATATATCGCTACTCATCCGTAGTTCGTTCCGGATTAATTCTTGCCATCAGGTACACTAACTGGATCACTCACGTATCGCTACTGAATCAGCCTTTCCCGAAAAAACCTCAATAAACAACCACAATCAACTACGCCGGGTTAAGGTGGCTCAACACATGGTTTATGTATATGTCAAGAGATAAAAATAAGTTTCAGAGCGATAGAATCATTTACCTTGTCGAACGCAGCTCTGAAAGTCATTTTTCAGAGGTGTACCAAAGTTGCATCCGCTGCACCAAAGTTACCCAATTTGACGGTAGTTCAGTACCTGCTTACTTTAACAAATTTGTTACAAGGCATACTTTTGTATGCGTTACTGTATTAGTGGTTCGATTTTTTGCGTGTTCGGTCTGATACCCACACGTGAACACTATTGAATGTCACAGGTTGAGTGGATACATTCCAGATATTGACCCTTTTCTCGAGGGATTCATTGAGTCGCACTATTTGGATTTTATTCTACCATTGGATCAACCCTTGAAACTGTCGCGTTTGGGTGGTGCCACAAAAGCTTTGAGAAGCTTCTTTAAACGTCGCATCGTATACTTAAACGGATTTGGCCTTTTCTATTATGGACTCAATCGTAAAAGGATTAGAGGTAAGTTCCTCATTGAATCGTAAGCAGAGTTCAGCTGATCGTCTGCAAATAAAAAAACGAAGCGGGGAATGGCCCTCTAATCTGAACGAGAGGAGATTGCCGTCTCTATAGATTTGAGAATACAATAATCGAATCAAGCGTACTTCTCTTCTTTCGTGTATTTGGGATAAATCTGAATGGCCTCATTGAAGATCTGGAGATGTTCAGAATAATGACTTAATACGCGGTGGGAACATTCTAGTCACACGATGGCTGTACAATTTTTGAGGGATGGCAGCTCTATCGAAAATTGACCGAATTATCTCTGGTTGTACAGGGAAATTTCTGAGACAAAGAATTGAATTGCATGCTCTTGGGAAAATGTCATACTTCTATGAAAGCTGGAAGATCATGTAACCGATTTGATTGCATTTTACCTTCGGTCAGAGTTCAATATCTTGATTCCTAGATAGGGCAATACGGTAAATGTGAAGAAATATACAGAAGATAAATATGACGTTTTTTCAGATTCATGGTTGAATCGTGCTTGGAGTGATGAAAAATCAGAGCTTGTACGCGATTCCAAACTCAATCTCAAGTGTCTGCAAGTATAACCGTGTTATCATAGAAGATTATTGTCGGTAAAAGTATGTATCGAGTCATGATCCAGATATCATTTCATTCATTTCATATATAACTCTCATTGATTGTGAGCTCGGAACAAACAAAAGTTCATTCATGACTTAGAGGGTATGAGAATTTCTTTGAGCTATCGATCTTTTTTCTGTGATGAAGTGGGGGAAAAATTCTGATTAGATTTTGACCAAGCAAAGAATTACGAGACATTGCTTGTCAACTGGTTTTTCGGACAATAATCGCAACTTGACAATTCGCGAAGAGGGGGCGAGATTTTCTTTAATCAACATTCTCTCTTGATTGATGACAAACTTTTCGAAACTAATAAAGAATAAAAAGTCAAAATGTAAGCTGAAAGATCTGCTGTCGATGAAAATTGGACATCATCCCACCAAATGATTTAATCTACTCTAGAGAGCTATTTGCTCGAATCGATTGAGGCCATCATCTCAACCATGGCAAACTTTGTGTGCTATATGTCTATTCGAATGGCACAGGATACAGGTGCTATGAATTATAGAGGGAGCAAGTTTTCGTAGACACGCGCGTCCGCATGAAATATGCAGCGGTCTAAGAGGGTAGTTTCGACGCCTCAGTTTGCCTCGAGAAGGACCGATCACGACGACGAGCCACACAAAATGGAATTAACACCGAGCGCACCCTTTGCCCATCACCTATACTGCCACCACGCCATCACTCGTTCACTCTCTGCAGGGAACAATCACCCCTTTTGCGAGGCCGGTCTTTCCTTGTAGGCGCTTTGTTCCTAACAATCGAACTATCTCAGCTCACCAATGGTTTAACCGTTGTCTCACTGATGTACTCCTGATTTCAATGACCGTATTATCAAGAGCAGAACTCAGAATTCTGATAGGAAACTGGACATATCGCGAGCAGTATCTTTGGAAAAAATGCATCACAGTGTAACACATCAATGGCTGTAAAATGGCCAATGTTCAGTGAATTGGCTGAAAATTTATCATTCTATGATTACGTGTATGTTACGCTGAAAACTATTTGTTGTGCAATACAAATCACACCTTCGAGCACTAAAATCTTTATAGCTACTTACATGGAACGGAAATGTTTCCATCTCTTTCAAACGCGGGTTAGACCGCTTAGAAATGCACGAATCGAAATTCACAGGACGGCGCCCAACCATAATGTTCTGAGAGGCAGATGTTATTGCCTCAGGATATCATTTTTGTTATTGCGTGATTGTTACCAGTGTATCCATAGCCTAAAATGCAATATGAATATGAGACAACAACAAAAGTGATCGAATCATTTCAGGAGGAATCAATCCCGGCAGCCTCGTCCGGGTCAAAACCATCGTCAGGGCCAACAACATCGTCAAAGTCACAATGACTTTTACACCAGATAAGAGCGCTGGTCCTGCACTATCGAGTGCTTGTGGTTGCCCAGTGACAGATCTTCATCTAGTGCCTCTTGTAGCAGAGCAATTATCAATGATCGTTAACCTCTCATTCAACAGCGCGACTCCTCGAAGCAAATCCTTCTTGGTTTGCGAATGTAAGAGGAAATCGGTTACCGGGATGAAATGAAGTGCAACTTTTAGAGTCAAACAGGATGCAGATCTTCTGAGTTGGAAGCTTTAGTTCGATTATATTTACATAATTTTGTTTTCAATGATTAAAATACATGTGAAGCTGTTACTTTGGAATGAGAACTCACATTCACAAGTTTTAGATCATGTACATACAAGGTCTGGAGTTGTGACTCAGTTTTTACCTAATTTTGTTCATGATGATTCAGATAGTCGAGGTAAAATTTCCCTTTGGATGATAACTTGCATCTATCTGCTCCAGAGAGTTGCAATGCGTGAAACGAAGGTGTTGGGTTGATGAAAAGATTCACAGACTGATGTTTTGGGTAAGAACTTGAACATCGAGATGATCCAAACTTTTGCTGTGGACTCCAGGGCCAGTCATTGGAGAATTTTCTTGGCTGTTATGAGAGTTATCTGTCAATTAGCTTCGATTTTTAAATCGGAACAGTGAAATAATGAAAAATTAAAGATATATGTGATCCACCGTTGAAAGGACAGAACCGCCCTGGTAGAAAAAAGAGCGTATTACTGTAGTACTACTACAGTAGCGCTACTGTCTCATCACCGTACTACTGTAGTAGTACGATGCAGTATTACTGCAGTAGTACGATATAGTAGTACTACAGTAGTTCGATGTTCCGCTACTGCAGTAGTACTGTCAGTATTACTGTCGTACTACTATCGTATTACGCCAAAGTCTGTGTCCGCAATGGTATTATTTTCAAGTTTGAGGATACCGAGAATATTTGTGCATGCAAGAGAGTTAGCAGATCTGCTGGACTGTGTGTGCGTGTTTGGCACTTTGTGTTAACATAAAGGGTTATTTCGCTACACACGCGCTATACACACCCGCCCGCTCTCTCCGCAAACTCACACAGCAGAAGACAGGAGTCGGACTGTCGCGGCCGTACTCGTTTTGTTTTGATGAGTCGATGCAACAACCGTCTTATTTTGATGCATTCGGTTTGATTCTGCCATTATTAAGTATCAACAAGAGGCCACCGATAACAAAGCCGGTTGTTATTCATACCGAAAAACGACACAAATAAAGCTCAAATTACAATCCCCTAATGGGGGCTCGACGCTTATGAGCAACAATTGAGCGTCCGACCAACAGTGAGAATTGGCGCAAATGGCAGCGGGATAGACTCGCATGCGAGAGGCTCGGGTTCGGGTCCCCGAGGCTGAAAATTTTTTTTTCTTTTTGCCCAATTCGGTTTTTCTTTGCTTCACGCAAGCTTGAATTTTTTTCCCTCGATACCGAATATATATATCCAATTCTAATTTCGTTTGAATATCAATTCAATTCAAATGTTGACATTCAAGTTTTGAGATTTTCGACGCTGAAAATACTCGTATTGGGCATTTAAATCATTTTTGCGAGTGCAGATTCCGACGGACTGAGTATCTCGATTTTTTGAAAGTACTTACGCTTAGTGAAATCACCTCATGATATAGAGTACGAATAATCATTTTTAGAGAGGAATAGAATCATTTTGATTGTTATAATCATGTAAGATTGGATTTTCAAAATAGAACCGCTACAGCATATTTTTCTATTCGGTCACGAATTGAAGAATTACATTATTTTCAAATTAATGTGGTTTAAATAAATTTAAATTGAATTCATGGAACAGCATTCAGAAGTGAAATTAATTAGTTAATTAATTTAAATATAGGTAATATTAAAACATGTACATACAAATAGCCCGTCAAATTTTTATTGGATTGAAAAATAAGCTGTAGCGGTTTTATTTTGAAAATCCAATCTTACATGATTATAACAATCAAAATGATTCTATTCCTCTCTAAAAATGATTATTCGTACTCTATATCATGAGGTGATTTCACTAAGCGTAAGTACTTTCAAAAAATCGAGATACTCAGTCCGTCGGAATCTGCACTCGCAAAAATGATTTAAATGCCCAATACGAGTATTTTCAGCGTCGAAAATCTCAAAACTTGAATGTCAACATTTGAATTGAATTGATATTCAAACGAAATTAGAATTGGATATATATATTCGGTATCGAGGGAAAAAAATTCAAGCTTGCGTGAAGCAAAGAAAAACCGAATTGGGCAAAAAGAAAAAAAAATTTTCAGCCTCGGGGACCCGAACCCGAGCCTCTCGCATGCGAGTCTATCCCGCTGCCATTTGCGCTAATTCTCACTGTTGGTCGGACGCTCAATTGTTGCTCATAAGCGTCGAGCCCCCATTAGGGGATTGTAATTTGAGCTTTATTTGTGTCGTTTTTCGGTATGAATAACAACCGGCTTTGTTATCGGTGGCCTCTTGTTGATACTTAATAATGGCAGAATCAAACCGAATGCATCAAAATAAGACGGTTGTTGCATCGACTCATCAAAACAAAACGAGTACGGCCGCGACAGTCCGACTCCTGTCTTCTGCTGTGTGAGTTTGCGGAGAGAGCGGGCGGGTGTGTATAGCGCGTGTGTAGCGAAATAACCCTTTATGTTAACACAAAGTGCCAAACACGCACACACAGTCCAGCAGATCTGCTAACTCTCTTGCATGCACAAATATTCTCGGTATCCTCAAACTTGAAAATAATACCATTGCGGACACAGACTTTGGCGTAATACGATAGTAGTACGACAGTAATACTGACAGTACTACTGCAGTAGCGGAACATCGAACTACTGTAGTACTACTATATCGTACTACTGCAGTAATACTGCATCGTACTACTACAGTACCTCTACTACAGTAGTACGGAGTTGCGCAGTACTGCTACGGTCTTTTTTCTACCAGGGCGTATGCGCTTCTGTATTAGAGAAACTGAATATACATGGTTTTATATCTCATTTCAGATTCATCTGTACATGCAAACATGAATGAAGACACCAATCTTTTTCTCGGTGAGGGCTCAACTTGAATCAATTTTACGAGGAAATTTGTCTTTATACTCGTGGATTTATAGTCACTGATTCTTCATCTCCGGTGAGCTAAAAGTTATGGTAAGAATAGTAACAAAACATTTTTTGATTTCCTTTCAGAAGTACGATAGCATAAGGAAAATGTTATTGAAATATCCACAAGGTGATGAAACCATCAGAGCCCACGCCGAGGAGAACCTTTAAGAAGCGTTCCCTGATTGGGCATGAAAAGGCTTGGTTTGGATGATTATTACTGAATTGATTACCACTCAATCGAAGTATGCTTGACTTTGATATTTGATCACTTATTTTAAGTGGAGTGGGAATGTATGTTCTTTCACTAGTTTTAGCTACCCATCTCCAGTAGCAAAGTTGGCTGTTGCCCAAGCTCTAATCAAGGAATTTTCTCGTTTGAGAAACGAACAAATCCATCTAGGATTTGGAAATTTAGTCGAAAACTTCGTTGTTTAATTTATGTATGTATTGGGATATATATCTCCTGATAAGACGATTATCCCTACAGTAGCATTTTTACCTCCCGGAAAACAAAACGAAATTCTCCACCAACAGGCTAAGCCAAATACAACGGAACTTACCCGAGAGTTATAGAGAGTATAAAACGAAAAGGAAGACAGATGAAACTTTATTCTAATCCAGGAAAATACAATTTCTGGATTACTATGCATGTTGAGTCGCGTTTGGAGCGATAGTTGATCCAGTTGTGGAATGGTGCAATCCAGAGACATGAACTCTTTTATCCGAAAGCAGAAAACCTGATTGCATGGATTGAAAGAGTCGCTAAATTATGGTCGCTGATTTTTAAGCCTGGTTGACGCTCTTATATAGCAATCGAGTACATTTTTGATCACTTGCGAGAAAATCTCGAGAAAGACTCTGGTCCACTCTCGATAAATACTTTGGTCAAATGCCACCTGGACGTTGGGCTTGGAAATTCGCTTACTGGCAAGCTGGAAGATCCACGTGAGAATTGGAAAGTATCAAAGTTGAATTTTTAATTAATAGTAGTGCAGTGATTCCCGAGCAAGCTATTGTACATATTCAAATTTTTTTCTCAGCTTTTTTATTCGATTCTATGGTACAAAATATGATCTATTCACCATCTATTGGGCCCCGAAAATTTTTCCAGATATCTATAATGTATATAACTGTATTCTTATAACGAGAAAAAAGTTCGGGTATTTTTTTCAATAAAATGCATATTCTTCGCATCCGTTTACAGATACGAGAATGCGGTTTGCGGCATTCGAAAGGTCTTTAGAAAACCTATCGGGATCAGTCTTGTAGAGTTGATATTTGATGTCTGAAAAATCGAATTCACTAAATAAACGGATCAATTTCGTAAGTGCTGTAATAATCGGAACACACTAATGATGAATCAGCTAGCAGAAAGTTGAAATTGTTCTATAGCGTATTGAAAATGTTGTGGAAAATCAAAACTGTTTTGAATTGCTCCACTCCTCAAATGAATTGGGACCATTTCTGAGATCTCGACAATGCCTTGCAGAAACATTACGAAAGATGACTTGCTCATCAATCATCAGATAATGTCGAATAAGCCGTGATATGGCATATGTATATATATGGCATCACGGTACGCGTTCAGTTTAACCCGTTTTCGAGGCAGTGTTGGTATAGCATCAGCTGACAGGCCACCACTACTAGCTAATAGTCCCTTCACCCGTCTGACACCCGACCAGTAGCTCAATTGCCTGAAATATCCAAGGTCTTGGAGCGAGTCGTACATGAGCAACTTTTCAGTCATCTTTCCCTCGCCAACATACTTGACCCAAATCAGTGTGGTTTTCGACCACATCACTCCACCCAAAGCGCTCTCCTAGGAGTACTAGAAGACGTCGGCACTGCAATTGACAAGCGTATGATCACGATCTTTATCTCGTTTGACTTCTCCAAAGCATTCGATACTCTTCCACATATTAAGCTCCTGGGAAAACTACGTAACCTCGGATGCTCAGATCGTGTCATACGCTGGTTTGCGAGTGACTTGAACGGTCGCACTCAGGCAGTCCGATGTGAAAATAGGATGTATGAATCATGGCTTGATGTTAATGGGGGCGTGCCGCAAGGCAGTGTTCTTGGTCCACTGCTATTTCTCATTTTTATGAATGACCTCTCTCGAGTACTTCGCCACTCATCCAACAAGATCTTCGCTGATGACACAGGTATGTACATGCATGGCCTTCCATCTGATATCAACAGACTGATCACTCTCATCAATCAAAATGCAAATTCAGTAGCGGCGTGGACCTTAGATAATGGTCTCAGATTAAATGCGGATAAGACCATTGCTATCATTTTTGGTAGCGAATTGTACCTGAAGACTATTGACCTGCAACGCATTGCCCCTATCTGTATCAATAGTACTACCATACCCTACGTTGACAATATCAAGTTTCTTGAGCTCACGATTTCTTCTTCCTTGGATTGGAGAAAGCAGATCAATCTTTTATCTAGGAAAATTCATGGCTCCCTTCATTCCTTGCGCATGATGAGTCGAGCACTCTCGCGCCCTCTGAAGCAACAGCTAACAGTAAGCTTCGTACTCCCACACTTTGATTACAGCGCGACACTCCTGACCGGTCTCGACAAAAGTCAAACGCTGCAACTGCAAACACTCATGAACACCTGTGTTAGGTTTGCCCATGGCAACGTGCCTCGACGCGCGCATGTTACACCGTACCGTATTGCCCTGGGTTGGTTATCAGCCGCACGGCGGAGAGAATATCTCATTGGCTCATTGACTTTTTCAATAATCCATCATAATCTTCCATCTTTCTTGCGACCGCGCTTCAAGTTAGTTTCAGATGACCCATCCATACGCCAATCAGAGCGCCGCAACAAACATATCTTGACGTACAACCCCCCCCCCCCACCGAAGCCTTGAACCAGTCGTTTACTTACGTCGCATCGAAGCTTTTCAATACACTTTCCGACGTGGATTTTGCAAAGCAGAGTCCTGACGGATTCAAGCGTTCTCTCCGCGTGACACTCATGGAGCGCGACGCGAAGGATTGGATCTTGAGGGCTCATAAAGAACATCTTGATTTAATCCCCTCGGCATTGATAGGTAAACTTACACTACCTGGAGTAGTGTAAGAAAGTCGGTATCCTTAGTTTAGTTTATTATTGTTACTTTTAGCATAGTCAATGATATTTTGTCATGTATTTCTGTATTCAAGCTTTCATGGAACATACCTTCTGCATCTCCCAGTGTATACTCAGCAAAACCTAAACAACGTTCTTGGTCTATTATATTATTCATTATACTGTATTGTTAACATGTATATCACAATTAGGGCAAATAGGGTCTACCCTCTGCCCTCAATAAATTCCTCAATCAACCAATCAATCAATAGATTAGTCAAATCAGCCGACGAGTTTAAGAATCAGTATGATCCCGGCCAATTGCTGCTCGACATTCTGCTCGTTCACTCAGACTAAAAGTCGCAAGCAGTGTAGTTTTCCCATATTTCGATTACGGCTCAGCTTTGCTCACTGGCTTAATCAAGGGACATAACTTCAAGCTATAACGGCTGCACAATGCATGCATCAGATTTTTTTGTGGTAATATTCCAAGTCAGTCCCATGTAACATATCACATCAGCCTTGGATGGCTCTGTGCAAAAGATGGTGAAGATTACCTTCCAGGGGTACTCGCGTTTACAGTTATCAAATATGATCTACCAATCTTCTTGAGAACAAACTTTCCCCTTGCAGTTAGGGATCCTCCCTTGCGTCAATACAAGAAAGCCTCTCCCACGCATCGTGCTCCATGTACTGAATCATCGTTTGTATTCCGCCTTCCATTCCTCCTCAACAAACTCCCGGACTAGGATCTGAATATGAATTCAGAAAATCTCAAAGAGTTATCATCATTGTTTAAGCACTTACTAGACTCTGGCCGCGACAATTGGTTCAAACGTGCTTCACGAAGTCTAATTGCTATTCCATCATGTCTGGCTGAATTTCCTTCAGGAACCTTCATGATACGTACAGTATATTACACTTGAATTAAGAGCTCTCCCAACGAGGAAAAATGATCGATTATCGATGTTAAAACGGGATCTTGAGTTAATTCATCACCGTGATTCATTTATTGACATTCTAATATTCAATTTCCCTGTATGATTCCATAAAATTCACGTGATTACTGGATAGTCTAGCTGTCATCCCCAACTGGGCGAATGGGGTTACATCCCCCGTCCTCAATGGAATTATTATCAATCAATCAATCAATCAATCAGAAGATAGAAATACATGAATACACATCTGTCACAGAGATTCTTGGATAGAGTGGATTTGACCATTGGATACATGTTTCTGGTTTGAAACATTCAATATCTTTAGAGGTAGAACTTCCTCTATCCACAGCAAGGATACTTTGCCGCGGGCAAAAACTTTCCTGAATACAAACATTTTGCCTTGTGATTTACACAGCACGTAACTTTTTGCCACGTAAACGCCATGTTTTGAATGTTCAACTCTCTCACGAGCAACATAACAGTGAGCAACGTAACCCGCCACGTAAATCTCGCGTCAACACCGTGAATCTTCGTTCAATTACATTGCAGCAGAAGTTATCAGCGCGCGTGGACCAAGCTATGCCGATGGGCCAAGCTAATTGCCTCCTGATATAAACCCTCGAGTAGCAACCAATTACTCATATTATTCTGTATGACTCAGATTCTGTATTCACACATCTCAGCTCTTAGCAAATACGACGATGATTTCATCCAAACGGTTTTCAATAAGTCAGATCCATGAATGATACCTGAATATATTCAATACATTCATCTCAACTATCATGACCAGACTCGCCAACTTGCTGCCCGAGTTACACATTGAACTCGTGCATCCAAACCGTAAGTAGTTATGCATGTCTAAGAACAAAGATTCAGATTTAAGTAGTCCCGATCGTGGAATGTGAGCCAAAGAAAGATCAAGAAGTTAACCAATAAGTAATCAACAACAGGATATAGCCGAGCCAAGAGCTTCAACGAGTAATGAATTCAAAAATGGAGCGTACAAGACAATAAAATCAGTGCATAAGCAGTTCTTCCAGTATCAAAACGAGGATGGAGGAAGAAGTGCTCTGTGCTCATTGTGTCCTTCTTCAACTCGTAAAGTGATAGCACGGAAAAGTGGCAATACATCAGGGATACATCTCACTTGAAAAACTACCATGTTGATGTATACAATCAAATGTTCCCGGAGCTTGATGTTGCAAAGCAGGAGAAGCTTGAAGATTGTGTACCGGTAAATAAGTATTCTGACCTTATTGATCATTCAGATCGTAACAGTCTAATATTTGTATAGCACGATTGATCATAATTCCGATTTCAACGTGGACCAGTTACCCACTAGTCAACGAACACATCTTCTTTCAGATTCAGAAACGACGAGACATAAGCTTTGATCGTCTCCTAGTTTGTTTTGTGGTGTATAAAAACTTTTCATTCAACTCCTTCGATGATGAGTGGTCACAAGATTTCCATAAATATATCAACGCTCAACTCAATCTCCCCAAGAGGACATTGATGCTCGATAAATGTTTGAAGGAATTCTATAAAATGCAAGGTCATTTGATCTGTATTTTGAAAAAGAATCATTCTCTTGTTTTTCCCACTGCAGATTGCTGGTCATCTAGAATTCTGAAATCTTATCCTGGATCTACGATCTAATTGATGAAAAGTTCAACATGCATCACGCAGCATTTGATTTGTTGGACACCCAAGACAAGTACACAGGCAAAGATCTCGGAAGACTATTTCTTGGTAGTATTGAGCTATTCAATTTGCAAGATAGAATTGGTGGTATTACTCTTGACAATGCATTCAGTAATACCACATTTATTGAAGAGCTTGTCGTGTTGCTCGAGTCAGAAAATATTTTTTCAATGTTCAAGACCAGCATTTCCACTGTCTCGCGCATGTCTTAAATTCGTGTGTTCAAGATGTTTGAAGCTACTGAACTCTTCAGCTGATGATGAAATTGTTATTTATGGGGAATATGATGAAGAGGATGCTGGGATTCTATTGAAATATGACGAGAGATCAAATAGCTCTGGGGATTCAACTTCTTGCCTCATTAGTAAAGTCAGAAAAAGTATGTAAAGGAGTATGAAAATCTGAGCTAAAAAAGCTCTAATTGTCGCGTGAACCTGTGCATATCCAATTTCTCAAGCCCTTTGGTGACGTGCGAATTAAACGGAACAGCACATGTGATATGCTTGAAGTGGCTTACAGCAAAAAATCAGCTATTGATATGTTGTGTAGTAATGATGATAGTTTGAAACAGTATCGTCTATCCGGAAGTGAATGGATTATCGTCGAGAAAATTCTGGAATTTACGAAACTTTTCAAGGGTGTTTCCACCATAGCTTCTGTTGAGAAAGATGCCAACTTGCCAACCACCGTCGTCGTTGCCTCCAATTTGCTCGTCGAAGTCGTCGACAAAATTGATGAAGTTGTTGGAGATCTTGATCATAAAGTTCATCGCAACAGTATCGATGAGAAGCTTCTTCTCGCTTTTCTAGGAGAAAGAGACAAATTATCAAAACATTATCGTGAATGTAATTGGATTTACGTTATTCATCTAATCTTAGATCCACGGTGTCAGGTGGCTGGTTTTGATAGCACTCGGTGGGTCGTAAGTTGGAAACTGATGCTGTTGAGAAATTTGAGTAAGTTCATCGAGAAGAGTATTACAAAATTCATGCAAACGCAAAGGCATGCGAAGAGCAGCCATCAGCATCTCAAGTTGAAATTGATGTTCTTGGCTTAGTCATTAATTATGCCGGTATTGACTCGTCCAAAAAGTGGAGGGAAGAAATTGAAAATCATTTAGAAACAGCGCGAGTACCAGTGAATACGAGAATTTTGGATTGGTGAATGAAGTATTCGGGTTCATTCCCTCTTCTATCTCGTATGGCACGAGATAAACTAGCTTTTATGCCAAGTTCGGTGCCAGTAGAGCGACTTTTCTCTCAAGCGGGATCAATCGTCACAGATAAAAGGAGTTCAATGGGTCCTGAGTCAGTGCGTGCCATGGTTTGTATTCATTCCTAGGCAGGCAGTTCTTTGAAACATCAAAGATGTGAAATATGAGATTTTGCAATATTTGTCAACAAAAGTTCATTCAAAATTTTCGTTTGCTATTAGTAACTCATTGCCGTGCATCATTGATATATGTAGCTTATTATTGTGTTATATAATAAACTTTTCTAATCACAACTAGTTGACGCTCTCACTCATTTCGATATTCTCAACATTTATACTTTGAATGCCATTCTAGGGATGATCCTGCTCGGAAGATTGAAGAAAATAACCTCGATATCGATAATATCACGATATGTTGCGATATAACGTCGATCGATAATTAACAATAAGAGCTATCGATTTCGATGTCGATATCATTTTTATCGATATCACGATACGACATCGACAATTAATCGATTATTACAGCAGCACTTGTCGGTATATGTCTGAGCTTGAAGTCTCTATGTATTTATCTGAGATCAGATCAATATCTAAAAACAAACCTACCAAATTTGAAGTGCATAATTAGTTAACATTTTATGATTCATACTCGAAAACGTTTCAAACTTGAGCAAATGCCTTCAATCTATTCATTTTAGCATGGAACCCTCATTCTGGTATTCATAGTCGTTTGTAAACCGAGGGTTAGAGTTTGATCCGCGGTTTAGGCGCTGAAGTCGTCGTGGCCAGATTATGAGTTTGAGTCTTTGGTGTTCTGCTGCGCTGGTATGATGCAGAGACATTAGTTCATTTATTGGCCGCACCGACTACAGCGCCTAAACCGCGAATCAAACTCTAACCCTCGGTTTAGAAATGACTAAGAAATTGTTACACCTTCCTGTGCATGTGGTTGCCATGCACATCATTATCTATTACAATTTCTGTTGCAACTCGAAGCTTAGAACTCTGTTTTCAGAACATGAGAATGAACTTTCTCAGTGGTCATTCAAGTTTTTGCTAGCTTTTTACTCCGCAATATTTTGTTTCCCGGTTAATGACGCTTGACGCATTGCCGTAGAAAAACTGTCGTGTTGTGATTGGCAAAACAATCCAATTTCAAAAGAGTCATCTCCACTTGAACCCACTTTTACTTCCAAATCCACTTCCAGTCAACACTGTACATTCTGATCGAGGAAATTCGGTGATGATCGAACCTCCATCGTGCATACATGATATTTTGTAGTCTTTTTGAAGAACGATAGAGGAATATGAGAACGTGTAATGAACTACGAATCTTGATGTTCCTCCCGCTGTAATGGGATACCACAAAACTTCTAATTTTGTGGACAAGAGTGAAATTTTCTCGAAGAGAAATAGTAAGTGCCTCTCGATACTGTTATTTGGTCTTACATCTGAATGACGCCTTACAAAAAATTATTGGCGATAGAAATCGATATCATAAACATGGAATATTAAAATCATTTACTCAGATCAACGGATGTATCACGAATCCTCAATTCTTCCCCTGTATCTTACAAATCATGATATCCAGCTATTGAGGGTTCTTCTTGAAGACCAAAACATAATGTACTATCGTCCACAAAAAATGCTTAAGTATCACTCCATTGCATCAAGTAAATATCATAGTATTCACCAAAGTTATATCCAAAATTCCGAAAAGTATTACTTGACCTTCCCCCTTCTCAGGCTTGCTCGTAATTTACAGTAGCTCAATACGCGATAAAAAAAATCAAGAACCCCACTGTTCCAAAACGGTCGCAGTTATACTTGATGGATTATGTGAAGCAAGATACGACTTCATGCACCACATGTACCCAGTACAAATCGTTCTACGCAAACGTGACTCAATGTCATATAAGAAATCAGTCAAGCAGATCCAAAGCAACAGTAGACAACACAAATAATGTTTGAAGTCTCAAAACCATACATAACAACGATAGCACAACCTGGTGTCATTTCTACAAGCAGAATATTACGTAAATCAAGAATGTATAAGGGGGAAGGGATCGTGGGCATCACGCGGGGCGCGCGCCTTTCTTTGGCAAATAGGCGGCGCATTCGAATTGGCCATTTCAAGAGCACAATGCGCCCACGAGTACCACTGATTCTTGCCCATCGTGGCTCCACTCATTATTGAAATCGGCTTGGACTTCAGAACATTGGATAGAAAAAATAAAATAAAATAAGAGGAGGTTGAACCGTATACACCCATCATATGACCAAATAGAACGTACAAACGAGGGTATATCTCTATCCATAGGAATCCATCTATCTATTTATTCACGCAACATTGGTTCTCACGCGCGCGTCAGGATGTCTCGTCTATTGTTAACGTTGCGAGTATCTTGCACACCTGATTTAACGAGGACAGTGAAAATCCTCGAGGGAGTGATACGTGCGTGTGTACATACCTTCGACAGATGTTTTTTCTCTCTCTGGTTTGAGTTTGGGGGCGCGAGCGTATCAGATGCGAATTCGTGTCCGGGTACTGGAATGTTGCCTATTTTTTTTTGGTTGGTTCCGCAAGACCGCATCGGGAGAATAACGCGCAACCGACAACCATCGGCTAATACACAGGGTGAAGTGACGGTAGAAAATGTTTCGTCAATGAGTGGATGAGAGCACATATTTTGGAAATTTGGAGATGTCAGAGAACTGTGAAAAATGTTTATCGGAACCATACGATAAAATTGTGAGAGTGTATCAACAAAAGAGGTTGAGTGAAATTGAATCTCTCATCACGATGTAAACTTCCCTTGACATTTTTTAATGGGCGTAGGATAGAGACATTGGATCGAGATGTAGGATAGAGAATAGGGCATAGGATATTGATCACTTTTAGAGGAATTGATGGTTGTTTTATTTTTTCAAAGAGAATCGGGATCAAGATTTTTTAGCAATCATGAGCATGGGGTAAATCCGTAAAATATTTTTTTCGTGTTACTCAAAGAACTGTTCACACGCGAGACTAGTAAAGAAACATTCATACAAAAAGTTTTCAACAAAGCGTCAATTACGACTAGAGACCTGTACTTTTGTGCATTGGCCCAGGGATCTAACACGTTACAAGTATGCAAAGAGGTTCAAACAAGGATTGAATTTTCTGTTCCTCAATTGCTAAAAATATTGGATGCAATACGCTGGAGAAGGGGAAATAACGCACCCGTAAAATCGTACACGCGGGCGCAATCATCTACGTATGGAGCTCTTAACACTGGTCAGGGGGCTAACATAGCCACGAGTGGACTTCAACAGGGAACAAAATCTGCTCTGTCATTGTTATTGCAAAACATATCTCACTAGGAAGTCGCGGGATGACTGTTGTGAGGTCCGGTAGATTTTCCCCTACGTATTAACCCAACCCTGCGGCAATATCCCTAAATCTGTTCCAACTTACAAGGGGAGCACCAACCTTGTGGGTCCTGGATCTTGACGAAAATTTGAGAATCGTCAGCCTCGTTAGCCTCACCTGACCCGACCGACGTGGCGGAAAATTCCCCTAGATCTGTTTCGACCCATCCTTATATAATTGTACTCTTAGTGAAAAATATCCCTAGACTTTATTCACCTAATCTGACCCGACCCAAATTAAGTTAGCAAGTTTACTATTTATGCCTTCTTCCCTAGATTCTCTCTATTTTTACCTGTCACAATTTGTTCTCCCTGTTCTCAAATTTCTTACCTGTTTTAGTCTACCTTTGGATACTTTTTCTGTACCTCTTATTATACTTCCACCTGCTAGCGTTTTACCTGTTTTTCGAATACTTACTCGTTTTAGATTTTCTTTCGAGAACTTTCAATAATGATATGCTGGACTTGCCGGAAAAACGACGATGAAAGTTGTACAATCATGGAATGAGAATGATCTGATTTTTCATAATCCAATACTCGACGCAATAAGTTGTTTCATTTTTATAATCTCTTAGGTACAAAAATGATAACTGAACATAATTCGAAAATTTTCATTTGAGAAGTTCTCAGTACGCTAGACACAGGAGAAAAATTATGGAATGTTTGCGACGATCCCTCAGTTTATTCAATGATCATTAAAGATTTGAAAATTTGAATTGTCACCTTCCCGAGCACGTTCCAATATGGCGGTGGCTGTACATGAGTAATACATAACTCACCAACAGTTTTGTACGAATCCTTCATCGGAGATTCTCATCTCACTAATATCCATGCAAGTTTAGTCCTCTTTCGCGATGGAAAAAGCGCAGTTCTGTTTCAAAATCATCCCAGAGAAAAATCCATATGTCATGTGACTTGTGCACATCCTGCGTCATGTTGAATGACACCAATTTACACTTTTGGGAACTTGAGATCTCAATTACAATCATTCTTATGACGAAAAAATTCCAAATTCTCGTTTAAGGTAGTACTAGTGGTACTGATGAGTCCAAGTGCAGATTATACCCGCGTTTGACTCTCTTCCGCCCGCGATACACGTATATTGAGTGCACGCAGCAGACGACAACCTAACTCCGAAACCGCAGGAATGACTGACATTTGGGCTTAGATCTTCTTTTGTAGGCTCTGAATCGTTAATCTGTTGGTTTCTATGTGACTTTCGTGCACTCTTCCTCTCATGGACCGACTCTTGTCAAAATCTGTACGGTATAGATATTACTCTATTCGTCATTTCCCATAAGCCGCCGTGTTAAATCGACTTTCACGGAACTGCTCAGAAATTTTCTCTCAGACTTTGAAGGCTTTTGAAATTCTAAGTGAGGCAGTTTGAGATATCAATCTACCACTGTGCCGAATTTCGTAATTTTCTGTACGGTAATTCGAGGACCGCTAGTTACACATCTTTTTCAACGATAACTTTGATTCATACAACCGTTTCGAGTTTTTTTGTGGTCGTGTCAGTTCCGTGGCTGGTGATTTCAGTAATCCGCAAGTTTGTGACAGCGGCGATGGGCGCTCTTGAAAATTCATGGTGACTTGTCAGTCAGCGAATAGAAATTTTCATCAGAATGCCTCGAGATTGGAGTCAATCTCTAAGCCCACAACCAATGAATTAATGAATTAATGATCTTCAGTGAGCCTAGGAACCTCTGAAATTGTGACGATAATTTTACACCATTCCTCTCATCTCTTCGTGAGGTTTTGAGTTTTAAATTTCCATCGTAGGCTATATATACCACAAAATTGTGGATGGATTGATGAAGCAAACATCACCAGTACAGAGGGAAAAAGCTGGATTAACACGCGGTGTAACTTTGGTTTCCGGAAATGTGGTCAAAGAAACGTTCACATAATTCCATGCGATAGAGAGACTGTGCACATGAATGGAGCAATGCTCAGAAGTGAGGAGGCTAGTGCGTGTAATCAACGACGTATTGTTTTGCGAATCGATGAATCGAGGCTGCGATTAATGCCGAGCCATACGCTCATCACGATCAGACTCGACACCCGATCAGACGAGAATGCATGTTTCTGATGCATGTGCAGAGATACGTATGCGTGTTAAATTCTGCAAGCCGGTCATTGCAAGCTACTGCATTCCTATATGCATGCGTGTGAATGAGAACGCGTGAATACGCACAAGGGAAACAAGGGGTTTTCAATTCTCTCTATCAACGATGCGCGGGCGTAGGTTGCTTTGATAAGAATTGATTATCCTAGTTCAAAGCCATGCACGATGCGTACCTATTCAAGGTCTGGTGATTTTATTCAGTGCAATCACTCAATTTTAGAGCGTCATTTTTGAGTGGTTACATTTATTTGAACTTTCATAAGGTTTTCAGAGTTTGAGCCACTGTTCAACATTTTTTCGATTTATGTAACGAAAACAGATATATTCTGCGCATACTCAAAATGTTTGGATTTCGAAATTATGTTTTAGAGAAACTGGAACAATCTTCTGAAATTGTGATAAGCACCCGTACACAAAGTCAAGCTCGAGGTGGCTTGATTCGAGGCTCCATACTTACGTCTAGGTTTTCCTGGACCTTGTTGTGATTATATCTCAGCCCACATACTTGATATTTTGATCGTTGCGATCCCGAGATAGGGGACGAAAATTTGAGAACTGGTAATTTTGAAGTATATATTTTTCCTCAGCTTGCAAGAAAGTGGTTTCGAGACCTTTTATCTCAACATGCACAGAAAATAGCTGTATATAATAGTATATTTCGATACAAGGCCGAAAAATAGGGTTTTGCAACTGTGTGCGCAAAGTTGTAGGAAATTACACTTCTCTTCTTTATTTACGGGGCGAGAAGTAATGCGGAAATGACTTCTCGCATAGTTTTACATTCACGCACAGTCCCAAAATATGATTTCACGTCATTCCTCTAAATTCGGTTTCCCGTCAAAATGTCTTCAATGTAATCTTGCTCGAATAGTGGTGCATTTAATTACAACGTCGCGCACAGTTGCAAAATACGCTGCTAAATGTTACTAGCAGAATGCTTTCTCAAAGCATTATCACCTGAATTCCCTCTTTCTTGATGGTGATTAACAATTGAATAACAATTCTCTTTCTTTCCTCCCTCATGTCGTTCGGGAGCTTCTCAACGGTTTTGACGATTATGTGACATTTTAAATAGTCCTTCAACGTTCTTCTGTGTTGAGTCTTGTTTATCTTGTCCATGAATTTATCACCCTCACGGAGAGAAAATCATCTTCAATTATTCCTTGTCTCATATTTCTGTTATATTTCTTTCAATTAAATCCACCTTTTCCTCAAAAATCCTAAATATTCATCGACATACTACAGTTTTTTAAAGACAATTCATTATTTGATTGTTGCATAAAAATTTTCTTTGGAACTGGGTGGTTGAGGATTTATGGTAAGAGATGTAATAAAATTGAAAGATTTTTTCTCATAAAAAGTATTGAGGATGACGAACTATTCAATGGAATGAACTCAAAATGGACTGGGCTCACCGCTCACTAATGTTTAATAGTCCCTCAAAATTTCAAGACGATCGGTGGAAACGCCAAAGAGTTTTCGAATGCCATAGAAGAGGTAAATAGAAAAATCGACATTTGGAATAGGGGGCTAGATATCAATTCCGTATCGACCAATCGCTTGGAAATGGCATTGAATGATACGGAAAGAGACTCTAGGATTTTTAAGGTGGCTCGAGCACTTTTTAATAAAACATTTGTTTTGGACGTAAGTGGGCTCAAATTACAGCTAAAATCATCAACATTGTAGAACCGTTGAGAAAACATGGGGTCAACCACGAAAATCGTGAGCAAATTGACTTCAAAAATTGTTTCTGACTACACGTAACCTTATGGGCCAGACGCGTTAAGATGAGATTGCGTGCTAACTATTCATATGATTTTTGTTCTGACCAAAAGAAACGGTTCTTTTATCCATTCCCTATAAATTGATACCAGGAAAACTATGGGTCAACCATCAAAATTTCGAGAAAATTAGAGTGAAAGTAAAAAAGCTAGCGTTGCAGCCAGCGCTTGCATTGTGAGTATACCTATGTATAGCGCCAATGACGCGGTGGAAGGGGAAAAGGCGCGCGGGGCCCCGTGCTTGGTACGCTCCTACGCGCTCGAGCCTCCTTAAGTGGACGAAGGCTGGTGATATAATGTTCGGACCAATATTGAAAAAAAAACCATGTTGAATTTTTGGAGGAATAATTTATGTAGAAATCCAACCAATCAGTCAATAAGGCTCAAATTCAGTGAAGATAATCATGAGCTGAAATGAAATAAACCCTCAAAATTTCATGAAGATCGGACGAAGGGGATAGGAGTGGTTGTATGGTAACCAGAAGACAACGAACACACTAACACACATACAGACATATGCACATGGTAGTTTAAAATAATTTGTAGCAGATGTTGAATGTGTTTGGGGTAATGTATGAGGGTACTAATCGATAGATCTCATCCAGTAGAATAAGATCAAATGACTCTCATTTGCCGGAAAGAAATATGGAAAGGTGAAAATTGGAGAGAACGAGGAAATTTTTAGCGAAAAACTCCGCACCATTACAAGGCTTTCTCTGGGAGAAAACAGAATAGTATACACAACCCGTGCAAGGAGTTTCTGCACATGTTGCCAACTCGCGCGAGAAGTAACATTCACGCACACTTGGAAATATTTCGCACTTATTTGGCAACTTGTGCGGAAATGGACCTTCTCGTCCTTGCTGATCGATATACTATTTACTCCCATGTGCGAGACTATGATTTTTGATTGAATATTATCGAAAGACGACTAAATGTGCAAAGAGTTAACTTCTATCCACAGTGTATAAAGATAGTACGTTCCGCACCGAGATTATGAGGTTGTAGCTCACTCCTGAGCGATCGGTTTTCGGCCCGAGCCGCAGGCGAGGGTCAAAATAATCACTCGGAAGCGGGGAACGTCGTGACCGAGACGTGAATGCTATTTTATGCAATGTTGTGAGCGACCAAACATCAGAAAATCGCATAAAGCATATTAAGTATCGAGTGCCGAAGAACGAAGTTCTTGGCACGGAACGAATATGCTGCTTTATATTATGACGAGATACGCAAAAAGCTTGTTTCCGATCTCCATCGCTGTGCGACCCATCCACCCATCCGTCCATCCATCCGTCCGTCTATCAGTCCGTCCGACCGTCCATCCGTCTATCCATGAATCCATCCATTTGTCCATTCATCCATCGATCCACCCACCTATACATGCGTCTTTCCATCCATCCGTCCGTCCATTCGTCCACCCATCCACCCGACCATCCGCCAGCCAGCCATCCGTCCACGCATCCATCCATCCACCCGTCCAGCTATCCACCCGTCCATCCGTCCATCCATTATCCACCCACCCATTCATACGTTCATCCATCCATTCGTCCATCCATCCATCCGTTTGTCCATCCACCATCCATCAGTCCATCCATCCATCTGTTCAACCGTCCATCCCCCCATCCTTCCACCCACCCATTCATACGTCCACCCATCCATCCCGTCCATCCATTCGTCCGTTTATCTAACCATTTGTCCATCCATCCATTGGTAAGCCCGTCCGTCCGTCCATCCGTCCCCCCGTCCATCCCCCCATCCATCCATCCATCCACCCACCCACCCATCCATACGTCCAACCATCCATCCATCCTTCCGTCCATCCATCTGTCCATCCGTCCGCCCGTCTATCCATCCACCAGTCCACGATTCCACCCATCCACCCGTCCATCCGCCAGCCAGCCATCCGTCCACGCATCGATCCATCCACCCGTCCATCCGTCCATCCATTATCCGCCCGCCTATTCATACGTTCATCCATCCATTCGTCCGTCCATCCATCCATCCATCCATCCATCGGTACAACCGTTCATCCGTCCATCCGTCCGCCCATCCATCCATTCATCAGTCCACGCAGCCACCCATCCACGCGGCCACCCATCCCACCGTTCATCCGCCGACATCCGTCCATCCGTCCGTTCATCCATCCATTTGTCCATCCATCCATCGGTAAACCCGTCCGTCCGTCCATCCGTCCATCCGTCCCCCCGTCCATCCCCCCATCCATCCCCCCATCCATCCATCCATCCACCCACCCACCCATCCATACATCAATCCATCCATCCATCCGTCCATCCATCCTTCGGTCCATCCGTCCGCCCGTCTATCCATCCACCAGTCCACGACTCCACCCATCCACCCGTCCATCTGCCAGCCAGCCATCCGTCCACCCACCCATCCATCCACACGTCCATCTATCCACCCGTCCATCCGTCCATCCATTATCCGCCCACCTATTCATACGTTCATCTATCCATTCATCCGTCCATCCATCCATCCATCCATCCATCGGTACAACCGTCCATCCGTCCATCCGTCCGCCCATCCATCCATTCATCAGTCCACGCGGCCACCCATCCCGCCGTTCATCCGCCGACATCCGTCCATCCGTCCATCCATCCGTCCGTTCATCCATCCATTTGTCCATCCATCCATCGGTAAAACCGTCCGTCCGTCCATCCGTTCACCCGTCCATCCCCTCATCCATCCATCCATCCACCCACCCATCCATACGTCCATCCATCCATCCATCCATCCAACCGTCCATCCGTCCGCCCGTCTATCCATCGACCAGTCCACGACTCCACCCATCCACCCGTCAATGTGTCTATCCGTCCACCCGTCCATCCATCTATCCTTCAATCCATAGATCGATTGATGACGATCCAGACTTCAAAATTGTGTTAGGTGCATCTCTGAGAGTTCGAAAAGTATTGATCTCTGCTACGAAGCCTCATTCCGGAATGACGAAATATTTTCACTTGAAATTCAATCTATGCATCCTCGGTACAATTCACAATGCACCCGCAAAATTTCATCTTGATCGGTGCGGTGATTTTGGAGGACCAGTGTGCGAGAAACTGACATCAAAGCCGGAGGAGAGGGCTTCGCATCACAGGCTCCATGGTGGAAGAGACATATGGTGTGCTCACGCGCAGCGTGAGCCCCAGGGCCAATGAGATTCCCGGCCCAGTGGCGGCCATCTTGTCTTTTCGACCAATCACAACGCGGAGGGAAATTCAGACGTGGGAGGGTGTTTTGAATTAATCCGATCAAAGCCACGACTGTAATCGTATGGAAAATGAATGATTAAGCACATGTAGCGTCACAAGAAGGCCCCCAATCCTTGTAAAGGTAGGTAAATGTATAAGCGGAAGTAATTGTCATCAGATAAAGCTTTTTATTACACTAACTTGAGTAATCACAGCTCAAAAATAGTACAATTTGTGAGTACATGAGCGAGAAACATCACCCATTTTTGCACGCATGTCAGGAAAATATTATAATCAGTCATTGAAAAGAATGAGATCATCGTAATAAGATAAAATTATAGAGAACTCACGTATTTTATACAAGAAATTAAAATTGTCACGTGTCGTAAAGGACACTCATACATTTTACGAAAGAAATGGGCTCAGAAGTCATTGAAAAAGTTACAACAAATTCTGTAAGCGATCATTATAGGACAAAGCCAAAAAGAAATAGTACCTCTTTACGTACAGAATCAATATATACAATGCAAGCCCACGAGGTTTGAAAATTTCTAAGAAAAAAATTTGATGTTTTTCGCAGCTCTCTTAGCTATTCGTAGTTTAGCGTAAGAATTCTTCCATTGCTCGTTCATTTCCCTTAATCTTATGTAAGTACGAGTGCGGACTAGACACAGAATGACTTCACGTGGGACGAGTGAATCTCTACCCATTGCTCTTTCAACTAAATCGGCCACTTTCTCAAAGATACCATCTGACTTGGAAAGTGAGTTTCCGTGGAACTTGTTGAAAACAGTTTCAAGCACGAACGCCGTTTGCACCATGATATCAGATGGATACGTGAGATGGCCTCTTGATATATGGCAAGTCCAACTGCACGGATCTATTTCTGGTAACTGGCGAGTAGGAACGCCAAGGTGAGGGTACTTGCTTCGGAACCGAGAAGCCGCGTATCCTGCGATATATACTAGACCTTCACCCTGAATAATCTGCTTGATGTATTGTATCTCAGGTAGCCCAACATCTAAATCTAAGAGAAAAAAAAATGCAAAAAGAGAAAATATTAGACATATACCAATAGTAGATTACTGACGTGCAAGAACTTTGTCAAAGGGCTAATTTGAGAACAGCAACCATAGGACTTTGAGTTTTGAAATCTCCTTCACATTTTCATGACACAGTGAAGAGAAATACAAGATTCAGCAGTACCGTGGTTGCTACGATCAAATGGACCAGGAACCTGATAGAATTCAGGTAGTTCTTGCACGTGTACTACCCCCAGATAATTCTCTAGAATGTGAGGTATCGACATTGTAAGAGAATTATTACGGGGTGCTCTGAGAAGATTTCCACATTTCCCCGGCATTTCTTCTCGCCGGCTTCTCGTTGAGTCATGCTTGTTACGATTGCGGCACCAAAGACATGGCTGTAATATTCCGTTCTACGTGCAATATTTTATAGCACGTACAAACACTATTGCAGTAAATAGAAATTGCTAAAACACTGTAAAAATTTAGATACAAGACAATCATTGTATTTCTAAAATACTAATTTATGAGTAATCTTTCAATTGGATAAGAGAAGTTATTTTTCAACTCAATTGATGACATCGCTCAAAGTAATTGTGAGGGTTTGTGATGAACTTATCCTCCAAGTAGTAGGATGGATTCAACATCTATTCTCAATTTGATTACAATGTATGAGCCCAAAAAAATTTGTTGTGTTGCTGTACAATAGGCAAACAAGGCTAGCAAATATTCTAAAATAATATGTTAATACTGGGTTGTATAGACATGATTCAATTGATTCGACATCGTCTCGATATAGATTTGTTTTGACATCATTTGATTTTGGACACAGTTGAAGACGACGGTTATGATTGCACGAAAGTTGCAAGAACTTGAATCTACAATAATGTATCAAATTCTATAGAATAACGTACGAAACCGAGATCATAACCGTCTGTATATTTTTAAAGAAGAATTCTTGGAGTACCTTCGTCTTCGATTACGTCATCACTGATTCCAGTACAATCTTGCAACCAATTATTTTGTTCATCGCCACGCGCATCGTCAAGTATATCTACCATTGCTTCTTCATTAGACAGATGCGATTCAAAACTAATCGAGCTTGCGTCGATCAATGATGAATCAGAGTCATCTTCTGTGTTGCATTTTTCTGTAAACATATCAAGGCTGTGTTTACCAAGAATATACCATTTCAATCTATATTTAAATTGTAGAGCTGAAGGTTTGACATTCGTAGCGCCCATTCCTCTAATATACGAGAAGAAATTCTCCACAACATCTTGGTTCAATCGATATGTCATTATGTAGTCGATCTTGAAAGACTCGGAGGAGTATTTTGTCTGAAGATATGGGAGGAGCTGCTTCAAAGAGTTGTTGCTGATAATTATTCCTTTTTGGAAGGGTAGCAGTGTGGAACGGTTGCCAATCCTAGTATTCTTCATCAACTCAGTCATCTCATCCAAAATTAGATCTTGTTCAGGCAAATTTACTCCGTACGCATTGGCAGCTATCATTTTCCCAAATTTTCTTTTGCTATTCATCAAGTCGAACCAATTATTAGTGGCCCTTATGACCGTTGCACTTTTCTCCCAATTGTGCGGTCTTTGGTAAAAATTGTTGCGTCCGCACCACTCAATAACTTCGGCGGTACTGTTAGATAGAAGTTGAGCAGCCAGCGATACATTCTGCCTCTCAGCACCTTTTACGTCTAGAAGATGTTGACTAAGCTTATGAGCAACTTTTATTTCACCACTATTAAAGGTCAATATCTCTTCAATGACACCTTTATCAATAAGCTCGCCAGAAACTGTTACTTCATCATCGATGAAATGATTTCTGAAAGATTTCAAGAGATGAGGAGCATCTGCAAAAACGAAGATCTTCAAATTCGGATCACTGGGGTGGGGAAAATAACAATTCTGTTCATGATCAGCATCAATATTCAGGTCCCTGAACAATCCCTGATTTGTTGGTCCAAGATCAGTGGTCAGACTCACGACTGTATACTCGGCATCATAGAGTTTAGAGATCAAATTATTCACAGAGTTTTGTGTAAGAGCCTCGTCGTATCCATAGTAAACAACTTGTTTCCAAGGGCTGAAGAGACCTCGAACAATCCCAACTTGGATTCTTTTATGCGGGCCGACAACTGTTTCTTTTTTTCTATCGATCTCAATGTCTTGCGAGACATAAATCTCGTCGAAACTCAATGAGCAGATCTTGCTCGCAGCTGAGTATTTAGGGCTCTGTTTCTTCATATTTTCTATTACCGATGAAATTGTTCCTGGTTCCACATCTATTTTCGCTGCCCAACGCCTAAGGGTTGACAAGCCTGGTAAAGGCACCTTTCTGTTCTTTTTCAAGTATCGGTAACCCTTAGGGCTCACGCTCCTAAGCGCTATAGCGGATGCGATATCTTCAGGTGACCACTTGATATATTTCTTCTCCGGGTGAAGCAATTTCCTGATTTGTCCAATCGTGAAAACAGGTTTCAGAATATCGTATACTCTCTGTTCAATGACTTTACTCTGCTCTTTTTCTTGCTGGCGCATTTTTTTGGTCAGCTTTTTGATTGTTTCTTCCATAGCATGAACCTGATCTTTCAACTTAGAATTCTCTTCTCTTAATTTTGCATTTTCAGATTTCACTGACTCAGCTTGGCTACTGCTACAGTCGAGCCCCGAATCACAACTCCTGCGGAAATATTTACATACCTCAGAATAGTTATAAATAGTTGAAAACTGAGTTTCTATTGTGAGCAATGAAGGATATATGAGCCGACCAGCCCAGTGAAATTTAAGCTTACTATTTGTGCTACAACTCGAATAATTATAGTTTCATCATTTGAAAGACAAACATAGACCACGAAGTTCAACATCATGCGAATGTTCATTCCCAATCACTCTTCGTTCCTCTATTGAATTTTGAAGATTGTTAGAAGTTAAGTTTTGAGAAATTAGAGACATAACTATTGATTTCTCGTTTGAAATACCAGATACAAAACTCCTTGCTTGAGTTATGAAGAGTTCGTGGAATCAACGTGTAAGAACTCAGATTAAGGTACATTGCTCTCAGAAATGACAACTGCAAGTGATTATGAACTGAAAATATCCTAGCGCACAGATTTACGTATGCCTGAATTAATTCCATGCTGCTATCAGAAGTGATATCAATGAAAGACAGCAAGTAAATGATCCAAATCACATCATGGAATTGTCTCAGAAACCACTCCCCCAACCTTAGCTTGCTATTACTCTTATTATATATGATAGAAAAATTCTCACAGCAGTATATCGAACACTGTGATGAAGTACTTACATGCCAACTCCCTCAATAGAATCACACGACTCGTTGCCAGTAGGCACACCATTGGTAGATAATTCTTGAGCATTAGAATTAAGTGAGTCAACACCAGCACCATTTGTCGTATCAGGAAAACTCACATTAGTGTACGGAGTATCATTCATTCCAGTGCCAATAGTTTCTGTCGTATAAGGGGTACCTGACTCGACCCTAGAAACAGTGAGAATTCATTCAACCACATGGTACAACAAAGTTTTACAATGGAGTATTTTTCTTATTTGAAAAATGTTTACTCACTCTTCTCTAGGACTTTTGGGCACATCAAACAAAGTTCCTGGCATGATGACCATCTCTGGATGATGATTGACAGTAGAACTTACATTTTTCTTGTAAGAATAGGAAGGATTTCCTCTTTGAGTGGTTATTGACATGCTCTGATGTCCCTTGCCATTACCAGAAGTCCATGTCTGACAATAAGCATGATCGACTAGAATTCTCGACTCGACATTTTTTTCCAAGGCATGTGCATTTTGAGATTCAACTGCTGCCTGAATATTGCTCACATTTATCACAGAATCCTCATGTGCACTACAACTATGGGCAAGAGATTAAATCACAGCTATTCAAAATAATACTAGCAAACACATTCATTTATTTGTTCAGTGGAATGACTTACCGATTACTTGATACAGATGATTCCTCCGCGTGCATACTTTTTGTGGAGGAAATATCCCCATGTTGGCTTACATTTAACATTAGAGCTTTCTGTCTTTGTCTAGCAGGTACCCTGTGGGAATGGCAGAGAGCTTTTTTACATTGGTTTGATGAGAAAACTTGATCAGTGTCAATGATGAGAAACTTACTGTAGTTGATAATCTGAACTTGCAATTGGGCCCGAATTGCCACCACAGTCATTTGAGACTGTACCGGTAGCTTCACCCCCACTGTGAGCTTTACTCATGTCATTGAGGAGAATACATTTAATGAATGAATTTATCGTTCTTTCGAGCCACTTATAATCGTCGCGCTCAGGCGGCGATCACAGTTTGACAAATGTCAAACTGCGACCTTCGAGGCTCCACTTTCATAGTGGCTGCATCACGAAGGGATTTTTTATTTTTTTGGATTTTTTAATTTTTTTATTGAAAGATTGACCAAGAGATGAAAAAATTCTTCCTCGGGCGGGACTTGAACCTCGCAATCTCCGGTACTCCGGACCGGCGCCTTAACCAATTAGACCACCGAGGCGATTGCGTATTCACTCGCTCGGGGAAGCCTTCTCTCATCTCTTGTGCCAATCTTTCGGTGCGGTCAATCAAGGAACCATGACCATTCGAATATGCAAATTATATCGATAAGGTAGATCTCATCGATATTTTGACTCTATCGCTCGATTTGATCAAATACATTTAATGAATGAATTTATCGTTCTTTCGAGCCACTTATAATCGTCGCGCTCAGGCGGCGATCACAGTTTGACAAATGTCAAACTGCGACCTTCGAGGCTCCACTTTCATAGTGGCTGCATCACGAAGGGATTTTTTATTTTTTTGGATTTTTTAATTTTTTTATTGAAAGATTGACCAAGAGATGAAAAAATTCTTCCTCGGGCGGGACTTGAACCTCGCAATCTCCGGTACTCCGGACCGGCGCCTTAACCAATTAGACCACCGAGGCGATTGCGTATTCACTCGCTCGGGGAAGCCTTCTCTCATCTCTTGTGCCAATCTTTCGGTGCGGTCAATCAAGGAACCATGACCATTCGAATATGCAAATTATATCGATAAGGTAGATCTCATCGATATTTTGACTCTATCGCTCGATTTGATCAAATACATTTAATGAATGAATTTATCGTTCTTTCGAGCCACTTATAATCGTCGCGCTCAGGCGGCGATCACAGTTTGACAAATGTCAAACTGCGACCTTCGAGGCTCCACTTTCATAGTGGCTGCATCACGAAGGGATTTTTTATTTTTTTGGATTTTTTAATTTTTTTATTGAAAGATTGACCAAGAGATGAAAAAATTCTTCCTCGGGCGGGACTTGAACCTCGCAATCTCCGGTACTCCGGACCGGCGCCTTAACCAATTAGACCACCGAGGCGATTGCGTATTCACTCGCTCGGGGAAGCCTTCTCTCATCTCTTGTGCCAATCTTTCGGTGCGGTCAATCAAGGAACCATGACCATTCGGATATGCAAATTATATCGATAAGGTAGATCTCATCGATATTTTGACTCTATCGCTCGATTTGATCAAATACATTTAATGAATGAATTTATCGTTCTTTCGAGCCACTTATAATCGTCGATGAGAGAAGGCTTCCCCGAGCGAGTGAATACGCAATCGCCTCGGTGGTCTAATTGGTTAAGGCGCCGGTCCGGAGTACCGGAGATTGCGAGGTTCAAGTCCCGCCCGAGGAAGAATTTTTTCATCTCTTGGTCAATCTTTCAATAAAAAAATTAAAAAATCCAAAAAAATAAAAAATCCCTTCGTGATGCAGCCACTATGAAAGTGGAGCCTCGAAGGTCGCAGTTTGACATTTGTCAAACTGTGATCGCCGCCTGAGCGCGACGATTATAAGTGGCTCGAAAGAACGATAAATTCATTCATTAAATGTATTTGATCAAATCGAGCGATAGAGTCAAAATATCGATGAGATCTACCTTATCGATATAATTTGCATATTGAGGAGAATATCAACTTCAACACAACCAACTGAAGCAGCATCCCTGCTAAGGGCAGGTCATTTTCATTTTAAAGAATATCATAAGTCATGTATCACAGAAAGTTTCTTATGCACGCGTGTATGTACAACAGATCCAAAGTTAAACTCTATATTACCTATTTCTCATTACAGAAGACTGCTCGGGACTTGATCTTTTGATGAGCGGAACATTCACATCTAAAGTAACATCTGCTAAAGCTTTTCGCTTCAGTCTCACTCTTTTTCTGTACATGTTGGAATCCATTAAATTAATCAAAAAGTTTAAGAAATCACTTTACGCCAACAAATGAGATACTCACTTTGATTGATTATTGGGTTTTAAGGTTGGGACAGCTCCCTTCAATAGCACAACTTTTGGAACATCATAATACTCTTTGGGCTGTTGAAAAAGGAATTTAGGCTCAAAGTGAGCAGAACATATCCTTGCTGCTGTAAATAAACAAGTTGATTTTTCAGTACAGGAATATTACATTGATGCTCAAGAAAAGCAACTTAGCAAGTAAATGAACCAAATTTGGACGTACCGTCTTTGATTTTTGTGATATCACGGTCAAAAAACTTGATCCACTGATTGATCACATCCTCTGACTCCTTGGGTTTTTTTGGTACACGAAAATAACTGATGCCTTCACAACCAGCAACATCATCCCGATTTCCACACAAATTGACAGAACAACGAGGCATTATTCAAAATAGAATTGAAATTCACGCAAAAAACTATGTAACATAATGGAGCTGATGAGTGCCGAGTGACAACTGCCAAGGAATCCGTCTGCTAATTTGAAAATCGCACGCTAAGATGGCTGACGCCGGGCCCTGCGCAGACCGTGACGAAAGTGTGTTCACTTCGTGAACACACCATATGTCTCTTCCACCATGACAGGCTCCACCCAAAAGTGATGATTTCCACTACCCGTGAAGAAAAATTAATAGAAGTTTCGCTATGAGATCATCATTGATGTCGTCATGTCATCATCCGTGCTCGTTTCATCCCACGGTTGTCCACAAATGATTGACCAGCTATCGGTTATGATTCCTTCATTCCTGGCATATAGCTTATAGATTGACTCCGACCTTTTGCACTTTCTGCAAGTCGCAAAAAATGTTCACCACGTTAAGAAGTGTACGACAATCAATCGTGGTCTCTATTAGACGCCGAGGCCAGAAATCCGACCGCAGTATCATTATCCCGAAGATCCGAGTAATTTGGGTATCCGTCGCTCTCTCTGAGCTCAGCTCAATTCTTTCTCATTGCTGGCCAAGTTCGGGTGAAAAAAATATATAGCGCGGTGAAAGAGAACATAGCCGAAAAAAAAGCCTCACTGGCAATTAGCCGAGACTTTATGATGTCCGGGCGAATGTTCGCTGCTCAAGCTGCCGTCCGCGCGCTATTCGGCATGCAAATATACAGATATAGTAGAAATACATCTACACACGATACAACCCCTCATGGCACACACATACACATACACATGCATTTACATTCATATGTATCGTGTGTAGTGAGGGTAGTAGTGCAAAAGAGAAGCTCGTATAACGAGAGCCGGACGGCAAGAGAGAATCGCCATCAGGGTGAAACGAGAGTCCGGTTGGACTAAAAGAGAGAATGCGAGAGAGAGAGAGAGAGAGAGAGAGAGAGAGAGAGAGAGAGAGAGAGAGAGAGAGAGAGAGAGAGAGAGAGAGGAGAGAGAGAGAGAGAGAGAGAGATAGAGAGGCGGCAACGATTGCCAGGGTTCAAAGGGGTTAAAAAACAGAGACAGGGCGTGCGCGCGCGAGCTTTCAACTGAGAGATGGTGTGTGTCCGACGATATACAGGTTTTTATATACATATACACATTCAAGTGGGGGACTTTACAGAGAGGCAAAACTGGACAACCGACACGCATACGTACTCGTGTTAGCGACCTCATTGATCTACCGGAGTTCGCGGGGGTGGCAAAATGCTGAGTATGGAAGGCGAGTGTATATACATATATGTCTAGCAAAAACGAGCGCCCACAATCGTGAGCCAGCCACACCACCGCTTGAAAATTTGCGGACCGCCACTGCCGCCACCACGGCCGTGGTGGCCACCGAGCCACTGCGTCAGCGCGCACTAAAGTTAAAAGGGTGTACATGTATTATATCGAGGTTTTGTGTTGTACGGGTATAGCGGGCATAGAGTATAAGCTGGATTTTCCGATGAGCGCGCAATTGATGCATCAGGCTATGATGATAAGGATTTGAGGGATGTATATGTATAGGAAAGAAAAAAGGGTTGTCTGATTTCACGGGTTGAACAATGTCGTGCACTGTAAAAAACTGGTTGAATTTTCAACCAACGTTTCAACCAGCTGGTTGAATTTTCAACCAGTCTGGTTGAATTTTTCATTCAACCAACTGGTTGAATTTTCAATCAAATGATTCTATTCCATGATGGATGGATTGATGGATGGATGGATGGATGGGTTGATGGGCGGATGGATGGATAGACGGATAGATGGCTGGATGGATCATGGGTAGATGGATAGATGAAAAGACGGATGGATGGACCCATCACCCATTCATCCATCCACCCAACCATCAATCCACCCATGAACTATCCATTGACCATCCATTCATCATGTATCCGTCCATGATCCACCCATCATCCATCACTCCATCCATACGTCCATCCGTTCACCCACCGTTCATTCCTCGATCCATTCATCGACCTCATCCATCATCCATCCATCGATCCATCGATCCATCATCCATCAGTCCACCCATCCATCCATCCTCATCCACGAATAATGACCATCCACCATATTCTACCCCTCACACGTGGGCAACCTCATACGCAGGAACCGCACGGACGGAATGTGGTAATCCTCATTGGTTGAATTTTTCATTCAACCAATTGGTTGAAGTTTTTCGGAAAAATTTTATATATATGGTTATGGCAAATCTCGATTTTTGTGGCCAATATTTGCGAGTCGATGCTAGACAATGATATAGGGCCTGTAGGGAATCTAGATAGTTTAGCTCAAGAGGAAGATCGAAAAGATCTCTGTAGGAGCATCAGAGGCCAAAGCTTAGAATCTGACCTCAATTTTTTTGTCTTTCCGAGGCATTCCTGTGTTCCAGCCAGGCTACTTGATTAAGAAGTTGGGCAAGTCGAAATTATAGATATTTCATATTGAGACTATACTCACTCTCAAGAGTCAAACTTACAGCTTACTCAAATTTGTTTTGACTTTGTTCCAGAGCCGGTTTTTGAGTACCAATTTTTTGAAAGTGAAACTTTCGAGGGAACTCCTCTACTTTTGATCTTGAATCCAATAAAACCAACACTCTTATGTTTACTGTAGGTATGCTCAATTTTCTTGTAGGTTGGATCAGCTATCTTTCATGACTGTTCAATTTTTCCTCAATGTGAACCATCATCCAGACCAATGGTCAAATTAATCCAACCACCACAATCAAATTTTTCAAAAATTTAAAAATTTTCGAAAAACTTGAGAGACTTTGAAATTGTGAGTTTTCCATTCTAATATATCTATATCTGAAGAAATTTCCATTAACTACAGGCCTAAGGACAAGAGAGGATTCTCTCGTATCTGAAAATTCGAACTCAATCCCTGGAATTGTGACCATTTTTTGGACAGAAACTGGTCAAGTCTAAGCTAATTGCATTATTGTTACTATATCTATATACTGCATAGGTGGCCAAAAAAATTGGTCAGATTTCTACCAGGGAGCGTATTTGTGTATTTGAAGTTAGATTTGAAAAGGATGTAGGGCCACCAGAAGGGCGAATCACTTCCATGTGTGAAAATTTTTGTTCCTTCGTTTCACCCCTCCAAATATGAAGAGGTTCGCGTGGAAGTTGAATCAAAACTGTATCGGAGATTCTATCTAAAATTACTTGAAGTAATTTCGCGAAATCAGGATAGTTTACTTGTAACAAAGTTTGGCCGTTATCAGTTATTCCATTTTTTTCGATTCCAAACGAAAATTTCGAGCCGGGCATTGAAATCTTCCATCACATTACCAAAATCATTCGAGAACTGCTCTTACTTAAACAATTTTCGGAGCTGGAACTAAGATTATTCCAGGATTTGACATAAAATTGATTTTCAATTTCTGTTCGTTTTGGATGGGGGGGGGGATCCAATTTCTGTGATAATTTTGGAGATGTCACCGATAATTTCGTTGCTGAGCATTCAAGATGAATGAAAATCAATTCCAAAATCATCATAGAAGTTTGACCCCCCCCCCCCCCCCCGATCCGAAATGAACCGAAATTTAAAATCAGTTTCGTGTCAAATTCTGGTTTATTCGTAATGTTTGCGACCAAATATGAGGATAAACTATTATAGCCCAAACGATGTATGACCGGCACAGCCTAGGCTTTTGCACCTCTCTAACCATTATAAACGTACAAGAGCTGATGAAGCTACCGATGCAATTCGCCCTTTTAATCGTGCATACACACTCACGCCCGAATAAGCAAAATGTGCGCACTCAAACACGCAAATAAGTACTCACCATAGTCGAAATGATCGAGTATAGAGTACAACCTCAGGGAGAGTTCGCAGCCTACCTTGATGTACCTATATTCATTCTGCGTCGATTCGGTCAGTTTGTTGGCACCGCACGATATACATGTGTGTATGTGTATATACTCGCTCAGGAACCTGCTCTCTCGGTACGCCATTTTGCAATTTTAACCCTCTGCTGGTCTGGGGCTTGATGGACGGACCGCATACACTCATCTCGAGAGCCTATACCATACTATACCCGATGGTCAATCTATTTCACTGGGTTAGCGTTACATAGTGATGAAACTGGCCATTTCCAAAATCAACTTGGTCGTATAAATGCAAGCAAGATATGGTGATGGATATACACGGCTGATACGAAAAAAAAAAACCAATACATCGACCACCATAAAATTGTGAATACGTGGAAAAATGAGCATAGCTCGGGGATAAGGATTTGGAAGATCATGAGGTATTTATTGATTATTCATATTCTAGTTAAATCATCAAGAATGGGTCATACGATTTAATCCATCAATAGCTTTGAGTTGAATATATCAGTAGCAAAAAACCTCAGCAAGAACGAATTGAAGGCTCAACGTTGAATAGAAATTCCGTTGTGATATAATTATAATAAAATAAGTGCACCCGACATGCCCTTTCCTTCTCAATCCGTTCTGAAATTATATGGTTTTAATCTACTTGCATATTTTTCAACGTACTTTATTGCATCTAGAAGTTTGTTTCAAGACTTTCAAATTAGCTGAAGTAACTTCAAGTTTGACAACCAGAGCCAAGCTATCACGATTTTTCGAAACAGTGATATTTTGAGAGTTCGAAGTAGGGTGTACCCAATATGCCCTCATTCCTCAAAATAGTGTAAATTGGCAATAGAACGCAAAAAATCATTTTCATTTCCGTTCAACCATATTCAGAGCTTCATCATTGATCCAAATCACTGTTTCCGACTTATTTTGACGTGATAAACACAGTTCTGAGTGATAAAAAAAGTCATGCTGCGAATCCTTTCAACATAACATCCTGGGCGAGATTCTGGGTGTATACCGGGTACACTCCAAATTTGGCCTTCGTGTTTAACAAACGACTTCCGTATTTTATTCATAGAATCGCTCAAACTCTGAGTTTTGCAACTCTAGAAAACGGATTTCGAAGGTCTTGAAAAAAGAAATCGAATGCGCTACGTAACATCTTGATCGGTCAAATCAGAGAAAATTTGGCACCGGATGTACTCAACGCAATTTCCTTAATGATTTTTTAGCTGTGTAAACACAAAAAATGTAAAAATCACTTCAAATTTTGTGAAAAATGCAGAATTGATTTGGGGTCAATCTAAACCATTCATTTTCTCATTTGACAGATTTTTGCGGGAAGGTCAACAAGAGCGCATTCCTGAGATCGATAAATTGAGTGGGCATGTTGGGAACACTCACCCCAATCTCCAATCGAGGCGAGGGTATTCAATAAAGCTCCAATACCGCATTAACTCACTGGTAATGTTCAGTTTTATAAAGACCGGTATATCACTTGACAAGTGTCTAGCTTGGCTTTATATCAGACTAGAGCTTGATCAGTGACCTCAAAATTGTAATCGTTGGTCAAACCTGTGACATAGTGTTTGTTAACAATGGAGGGTGCAAAAACGTACACGATTTCCAACCTTTTGATGCAGATTTATCACTGTCGATTTATAGCATGGTCCAAGCGAATAAGAATGGGTCTCAACTTTTTAGTTTCATAACGTATCGATCACGATTTTTACCGTTGATTGAAGGGTGATTGAGAAGTGAGTACCCCCCCCCCCTCCCCGGTTTTCTTGGAAACGATTGGGAACTGCGGAAAACTCCGATTTACATGTCCTCTCATTTGGGGGAGGGAGGAGGGGAACTTCCTGTTGTGACCGTGGAGGTGATTTTCAAGGTCAGTTTCAGTCAACTCAACTTTCTGGACAGAAACACCTGGCTTTCGATCTTGGATTCTGAAAGAACTTAAAAAGTGATGAACTTTTCGTTTAGGATTTTTTTTATCCACCTTGATATTATGTATTGGGATGAGTAGATATCGCTCGAGATATCGATATCGGTGGATAA
The DNA here is from genome assembly GCA_029851415.1 of Eretmocerus hayati. Lineage (NCBI taxonomy): Eukaryota > Metazoa > Arthropoda > Insecta > Hymenoptera > Aphelinidae > Eretmocerus > Eretmocerus hayati. The sequence goes on from CM056741.1 coordinate 153,460,257, forward strand.
TTACCGTCGCAAAATTTCCGCTGAGAAAATTTCGTTTTTACCTTGAAAAACATTTTCAAGGTCATTTTGTGGTTGAATAAATTTTTTTCATGAAAAAGCCCTCTGTCGACGACTGGAACAACTCGTATTCTAAAGATTACCCGGTATCAAACTCACTTTTGGAACTATAGAGGTTATATTCCTCTGGTATTCAACTCCAACCATCTCGCAAGGTCGAGTTCAATCGAAAAATATTTTGGACAGAAGTTTCATGATTCTTCTTGTTTTCTCGGAATGTCACCTAAAATAAAATTTCTCTAGAAAGATCACCAAGGTCAAACCTGAGGTCAATGGTTGACTCTTCCTTGCATGGTGGACAACTTTTATTTCAAACATTTCCCTACATAACGCTAATTTTTGGGACCACAGAGGTCACGAGACGCAGATATTGACCTAGATCTGTTTCACCAGGTTAAACCGGATGGAAAAATATCTTCAACAAAATTTTCATGATCTCCCATATTCTCTCATTATGTTTCTATTCAACAAGGTCAAAACGACCTCCAAATAACCTTTAAATGACCTCCAAGGCCAAATCCAAAGTCAACACCAGACATTCCTTTCAAAAAATGATAGAGTTTATTGAGGTTTTCGACTATTCCCGATGCCTCTGAAAAACAGGAGGGATAATTAATTTCCGGACCCTCTGTATATGAAATTTTTCCAAGTTTTACAAGTAAAGGCTACAGCTAACCAGGAGAGGTCATCACATCCGGATCACGGATTTGGCTGAAACTTTGGAAATAGTCTTCTTTTAGTGCCAAAAGATGAAATCCAAAAATATAGACCCTAACGCTCAAGCGTTTCCAAGCTATAGCCATGGACATTAGCATTGCAGGTATACCTATATGTATGATTTTTAACATGAGCCCATATGGGCAATACTAATGTTCTTGGCTGTAGCTCGGAAACGCTTGAGCGTTAGGGTCCATAATTTTGGATTTCATCTTTTGGCACTAAAAGAAGACTATTTCCAAAGTTTCAGTCAAATCCGTGATCCGGATGTGATGACCTCTCCTGGTAAGTCCAATCCGCGTAGAGGCCCCGACAACTCAGTTCTTCTCACATAAGGTATTACGATTGTCTACAGGGTCCGACAGGATTCGTATTGTGAGCTCGTATCTAAAAATTGACCATGGTATCTTCAGGTTTAAAAATAGGTATCTTAACCCAAACTAGTAAAATTGATCCAAATAATACTTCAAAAGCCAGAGGATCAAAATTTATTTATCTATTACTCATTCAAGATCGAATGCAACAACGAAAGTACATAGGATCTAATTTCATGAGTGCGAGTATCTCATTTCTCATGTCAAATTACATGAAAATCATCAATAATTCTGTCCGCATGATATCTACAAACAGTACACGCAAAATCGTGCTAATGCATGTATTCCAATGCGTTTGATCATCGTATGTCAATGCCTCTGCGCATTTTCCCTGTGTGATAGCGGTTCGTGGCCAAAGGGGAAAAACGCGGGTGACATGCACAAAACCGGGCTCTCTCTCTCTATATACGCCGACAAAGAAAGCTCGCTGGTGGTTGCGCGCGTGCAAAATTAGGCTCAGCCAGAGAGCCAGCGGAAAAAAAGCACAGCATCGGCAACACCCGCGTCAAGCGGAAGCTCGAAGTCCACTCTTGGCAAATAATCAACGCACTCACCACCGTTATGTGCATGTGTGTGCTCGTATCTACGCAAGCAAAGTCGAGTGGCAAAAAATGAAATAAAGCCAGCGCAACAAGAAGTAGAATTGTCAGCAATGTTCGCTCGAGGCTCTCGTAGTATTATATAAAAATCCACAAAATAACCAGGCAGCAGCATTGCAAGCTGTGCCATTAGCAATGCTCTTTTCATTCACACTCATACATAGCATCGTGCTTTCAGTAAGTTCTCACATCTCACTGTGTGTGTGTGTGTGTGTGTGTGTGTGTGTGTGGCACAATTCTGCTTAGGGTGGGTATGTGTAATGCTGCTAGTTGGATATGCATATAACTGTTGAGACTTTGGTCGTAAAGATGGATTCAGTGATGATTTCCGTGGATGAACTAGTATAAGTTTTACTTGTCATTGAATGGATGGAGTGAGATAGGCAGAAATACTCGTACGTAAGTCATACTTTGTAGAGAAGAGTGAGATCATTGTAACCAATTCTTTCATGATTCAATCGTCACACAAACAACAGCTGCGTTTATGGGGAAACGCTGTCAGAATTCTCAGATTGAGTAATACTTGTTCACCAGGTCCAACACGGGTGTTTGATCCCGAGTCTCATCTCGAGTATTTGATCCTGAGTCTTGCTCCGAGCACTGATTCAAGGACAAATCTCAGCTCAAGGACTCGGATCAGAACTTCTAGCTTGAGTACTCGATCACGACTTTAGGCCCAAAGGGGGGTTGCACAAAAGACGTCCGCAACTGTGGGGTGGGGACGGGTGTTACAGAACGTGACACTTTTCCGGACCTGGGGGAGGGGAGGGACTGATTCGCTGTGATGTCCTTAAAGAGTTGTGCCAATTCTTGAATTCTTGTCGCTTCTTGATCAAGTTCCAATATCATCGCCGATTGAGTAACAATGGACATAAAATGTCGCTTTCATCATTTGAATCACGTTTTCGGTAGGTCTGGTACTCTACGATCATCCCATTAGACAGAAATGAATCGGATAAAATTTTGATCAAAGTAAAAGGGAGGGGGGGCATTGCGCGTGTGACATCTTTTTAAGAGGGACTTGGCTCGGATGTGACAAGGTGTGACAAGGGGAGAGGGAGGTGTCCGAAATCCTTGAAAATCGTGCAGACATCTTTTGTGCAAGCTCCCACATACCCTGATACACCCTTTCCACGACCTCTACTTCGAGTACTGAGTTACATACATACTTTAGCTTCAGTACTCGTTTATCAGTCTTGAATAGAACACTGGTCCAAGACCACTATCCTGGAAACTCGATTCCGAGTCTTGCCTTATTGAGTCGCACAGTGGGGCCAAGAAGTTCTTGAATAATTCGCCATCGCGCGAATTTGCAACCAATCGACATATGCGCTAACAGAAGACTTTTGGATGAATGAGAACAACCTCCCGCGTCTGCGCATATGTCGATTGGTTGCAAATTCACGTAAAGGCGAATTATCCAAGAACTTCTCGGACCCACTGTGAGTCGTACCCGGTCACAATTCTCAGCTCGAGTATTTGGTCCCAAGTCTCATTTTAAATACTTCATGACTATCTTCTACTCAAGTGCTCGATCCTGAGTTTTGTCCCGAGTACTCATTCACGAGTCTTAACTGAAGGACCCGGTAACGAGTTTCAGCTGAAGTGCTCAGATTCTTATAACTTGAGTACTTGACCGCGAGTTTTCGCCTGATTTCTCAGCCACAACTACTACTAGTTTGAGTACTTGGATAAATACTTTGACTTAAGTACTCGGTTATGAATCTTGGCTCGGATACTCGGTCACAATTTTCAAATAAAGTTCTCGGATCAAAACCTCTAACTCGGGAACTCAATTCCGAATCTTAGCTCAAGGCCTCCGTCACGCATTTCTAGCTCAATCCCTTGGATCAAGAGTATTAGATCGAGTATCAAGCCATGACTTTTACTTCGAGTACTTGATTACTCACTTTGGCTTCAGCACTCCGGTATCAGTCTTGGCTTGAATACTCCATCACGATTTTCATCTGAAGTCCTCGGATCAATTCCGAGTCTCATCGCGAGTACTTAGTCGCAGGTTCCAGCTCGAGTAATCAGTCTCGAAATTTAGCTTTTTCACACTCGGTTACAAATCTTAACTTGAGTATTCAGTCACTTCGGAGTTTCAGCTCAAGTTCTCTCGAATCAAGACTACTCGATTTCGAGTCTCAACTCCAACACTCGGTCACAGGTTTCAGCTCGAGTACTTGATCACAAATTTCAACTTGAGCATTTAGTCAAGTGTTTTGACCCGAATACTTAGTCGGGAGTCCTTGTTCAAGTACAGAGAAGAAAATACAAGCTGAGATTCAAAATACAAAGATCCAATCGAAGAAGAGGTATCGTAAATGAGCGACTGTTTTCAATATTTTGATCCTTTAAACGAATCATTATACTATGATGAATAATGACTTCAAATCAAGAACACTCATGTATTATCTGTAATCTTAGGAAATGGAAATTCCATTGGGAATTGAAATCCCGTGAGTGAATCGGTTGCATTAAATTTCAACTTCGTTTCTCATGAACCTTTTCTGCACAATCAAAAGTAGCTCAGCTTCACCGCGCCGCATGTCGGCCGTGACGTATAAGTGTGAATCAGAGCTGCCACTTTCCACAGTGGCAATATACAGCTTTATTTTTTTTTGCGGGTCAGCTCTGTCCGTGGCCATTGCTCACACTTCAGCTACACACTCGCACGTATTAATGAGCTGCATGTATACGTTGGCTCTCATTTTCAACCCTCTGGTGCGACACATTAACCCCTTCTTCCCTATCACTCACACATCGACCTAACCTTTACAAATGTGTTGTAAAGCATGTGAACGTAATAACTATACACAGAAAATCGAGTGTTGGAGTACTACGCGTTGTACACGTATGGGTAATATATATCACCTCTTTCAGGCTCTCTTTGTCGCGCCCGCAGTTTCAACAAAATATACCGGGTTGTACAGATCATGGTGGGGGTATAGTTGGTTTGGTAGCAAGAATATATAAGAGTAGGGTAGAAAGAGGGTGGAAGGGAGGTGGTTCGTTGTGTCCGGCAGCTAGCCAACCCGTTTGCCTCCCCCTCTTCCACCTCTTTTACAATATATATATATAAACTTTCATGGCGAGTAGCGCGAGCTTGCCTGGCCATCACCGAGGTCTGACCGCGCCGCGGCTGGCCGTTGGTGGTAATCCTGCTGGCTAGCCACTCTCGCGCCCAGCAAATACCCTCAGCTTCAGCCGCATACGCGGTTCCGCAGCCCGCACGCAGAATATCCCGCACATACTGGCGCACCGCGAGAGAGCGAGAGAGTGAGATAAATTTTTTGCCATGTATGTGTGCGCGTGGTTATAACAACCCTATCCCAACTCCCAATATGGATGTATGTATGTGCGTGTGCATCGTTCAGTGCGGCTCTTACACGTGAGCGTAAAAAGTACTCTCTGGTACCTCTGTGATGGTTTTTTTTTCTGATTCCAGGCTTTCGTTCGTACATTCAACCTTCACGTATTCTGACTAATTTCAGCTTCAAACAATAATGCGGAGCTTTGAGAATTGCGATGTGTATATTAGTCTCTTTTACTGAATTGTACGAGAGATCGAGAGTTTGAGTGTTTCGCGAATCGATCGATTCAGCTAATTGCGGATCAAATTTTCTTGGCTTTGGGCTGTGACTGTGATGACCGAGTTGACGATGATAGTAGAAACGTTTGAATTTGAGTCATATTTGTTCAGAGAATAATGGCGAAGAATATTGCTCTGATTAGAATTTTGGGGAATTCAGTAAAAATAGTCAGATTAATCGAATAATAGTATTCAAGGGTATTCTCAAAAAAGTTGTGGTGGAACATTGAGGTTTAGAATCATTTGAAGAATATGGATGGACCTCACTTCAAACGCTAAATGTAATCTAACCTTTTGGATGTCACCCAAATCATCAAAAATAATAAGCAGTACTGAACTCATTCAAATGATTTTTGGAATTTCGGGATGAGCTCGTTACACAATAAAGGAAGTGTATTTATATTTTCATCCTCATTTATAAAGATCTCTATTTTTCAAACAAAACGTGTGGATGAAAAAAAGATTTCTCCGAAGATTTTTCATTTTCCGAAAATATATTATGTACGCTTATCAATCAAAATAAATCCAAATAGTTCTAGCTTTTTGGGGCGATCTTTCCGAATGTTCAAAAGTGGTATATCTTCATCTTCATCATTGAAAGTCAAGATCTGTGTTTGTCTTGGATAATATAATTGACGGGAAAAAAAAATTTCCTCGAAGAATTCTCAACTGTCGAACGCACATTCTTCACGTAAATCAATCAAAATCGATTCAACTCATTCTTCTTTCAGAGAATTTACATCTTTCAACCTTTTTTCCCAAGGAAAAAACCCATCATCGAAATGTATTCGTTTGAACAAACGATCTCAAGATGTAACGCAACAATCATATCTGTGTTGATCTGGGTGAGATCAGACCCCCTCCCTCGTTCATTTCTCCCCAAGAAAATAATTTGGACAAAAAAATCGATTCAACGAATTTTTTGTTTTAACGATTTCCCTAAAACAAATGGTACGGAGCAATAATTCTTCAAGATTGAGATATCCTCAAAAATCCACAAGTCCGGATTTTGAGGGGTTATCACGAGCATTTTTAATTGGCAAGTTTTCTTTCTTGCTTTAAGCATTCTGAGAATTTGCTTTTTGAAACGAGGATTCCTATGATGACGCCTGCCGACATCAATATTGTTCTAGTGACATGATGTCGGCAATGTTGATTACGGCAGGTGTCATTTGTTATCTGGCTCAATATATCCTAACTTATTTCAATAGAAATCCTGATGATGATTGTTAGATCAATGACGAAGATCTATCAAAAAACCTATCCAAATGATCCAGCCAATACCACCGAAGCAGAAGGCATACTACAGTAGTCTGTGCATAAATAAGGACAAACAGAGCACGTTAGTATGTTGTAGAAATACTCACACGATGAGTTTGCAAATTGCTATTTGGATGAATTTGGCCGGGTCTAGAACCGATTGTGCTATGTCATAGTCCAGTCAAATTGTGTAAAAAATCCCGGGTGCAGAAATATTCCATTCTGAGTGAGCCATAACCTGGATTCGAGTTTATATCTGGGGTCGGGCAAGTGTAAATTACAAGGTATTCTATTATAACAACTGTACAGTTCAATTTGTCCATCATACTTTTGAACTCGCTTCTTGCCAGTGATCAACTCAAACTCACTGCGAATAAAAACGACGACAAAAAAAAACTGAGGGAGGGGTGTTATCTCGGGTGTTATTCTATGAGTTGTCATGAGCAGAGCCCTCGGCAGAACCTGATTTCGAGCGAAATCGTACCAGCATGCCCTTTTGAATAGTTGTCAAATTAGTATTTTCCATTATAAAGTGCATATGAAAAAATGCAGTGCTTCCTTCACTTTGTCGCAACTTCACCGCAACAACTTGACAACGATGGGTTTTGACGGAAAATATGAGAATAGTTTCATCTAGAGTTTTCAAAAATCTACAAGATGGTGTACTCATACTCCTCGAACATTAGACCTCTTCAACAATACTCAATAATTTTGATGAAAATGATCAAAAAATGCAAAAAAATTTTGCCACATCTTGCAATTGACGGGATATTCAGTTGACGTGAATTGTACTGTCTAGTTACTCTTGATAAGACTTTCGACATCAGTTCACTTAAAATGTCTCATAATTCTCCCTCATTCTCAAATAATTGTCAAATATTTCAGAAAACCCCGATTTTTCGCTCATTCCCTTCAAATCCATTATATATTTTTGGTCGATTGCAATATTTTGATTGATATAAGTGCATCATTCTGTAGATTTTACAAAGTCTCAATTGTCAAAATTTCTTACGTATACTTTATGATGGGGAAGACTTATTCGACAACTACTCAAACCGGCAAGCTGATGTGATTTCGCTCGAAATCAGGTTCCACTCTTGATGGTTCGTAGAATAACACCCCTTTCTCGATTTTTTTCGTCATTCTTGTCAAACTTATCCCCCCGTGCATGAAAAAATCAAAAGCAATGGTGAAAAAGTAGGTCTGGGTCTTCTGCAGATCCGGATCCTTGCAGAATGAGATGAACGTGAGGCACTTATGGCTTGAAACTAATTTTTGGGTTTGAGAAATTCGATTCAGACTAGGCTAATTCAGACCAAGACCTTGAATCCATTTCACTCCCAAAAATCAAGGTATCCAGATCCGCAAAAGTCCCAAGACTATTAGATACTCATCTCCAGTTTGATATCACTCCATGGTGGGCCAAATAATCTCACCAGACTTGAATAAGAACAAGACAAAGTGGCCTACATTGTCTGCTCTATGCATTAAAAAAAGTAACAAAAACCTGGATCAAGTCACAAAAATAGTCATAAGAAAACTACTCCAACAGAAAATGCCCAGACTAGCTGCTCAAATGCGCATTCAACGGTAACTTTTGCAAATTGTTTGTATTCTGCAGTCTTGTCATCCGTTATACGGCACGTCGGAAGTGTCTGACGAGTTCGTATAATTGACGAGACTTTAAAAAGGGCGCAGTATGCTTAAATTCTCAAATGCCAATGCGGGAGTTGTCGGAAGCTCAAATGTTGGGCCTATAACACCAGATAATGTTTATAGGACCCCAGGACTTTGTAGTCGGCTCAATGATGATTTAGTCTTTTCGGTTTCCGGCCAAATCGACTCGGGCTAATTTACATGTGTCAGGTAACACCAATTCGCAAATGCCTTGATCGGCTAATTGCCGGTTAACCGGTTGGTCGAATTCGTGGCTGTTCGGTGCCGATATACGAATGAGCATGAATTTCGTACGGACGCGTATTCTACATCGTTGTATTTGGTCTGGTATGTTATAGTATATGTAGCAGAGTGCGGCTGGCAACTGTCGTGTGTACGTCACAGGAGGACTAAAATTTACTCCTGCATGCATGCCCTCTACTCTCCTCACTTCCTTCCCCTATACATATATCTGTTTGGCACTCTATTTCTCGCTTTCTGTCTCTCTTTGTGTTTTCGTGAGCTGCAGTGTGTCCAGTTGTTCTATCTCGCTCTCGCGTTGGCCCCTTACCACTCATGTCGTTAGTCGAACTTAACGAGCCTTTAAATTGCGCCTAATTAATGCTAGCCAACTGTACTTGGGAGCTCACGGGAAAATCTGGTGGTTGGACTTGATCCATGAGCATCACTGCAACTTGGTCGTCGTTCAGCCACGCAAGTATTGAGGTGAACTTACCTTATCCTAGATTTCAATAGAATTTTTTGACTAGAATATGTGATCGATGAGATTGCTTCATCTTAGAACACTGCATTTCAAGCTAAAAAATGTAGATATCTTTAGGCCTTGATCTGGAAATTAAGACATAGTAACTACATCCTCTCTGTATAAATCAGCTAATATAGAGCTGAGACGTCAGCGACTATCTTCCTCTGACACAATCAACACTTGTCTTGAAAACGCCTGAATTGGTCGATCGAATCGGAAAAATTCACAAATATGAACTCGAATACTGGCCAAATTATAGTTACAACGATTAAATAAAGCGGTTTAAAAACGAGATCAAGGCAACCAGAAACGATTTAATTTGAGTCAAAGATAGAATACTCTTTGTTTGTCACTACATAGCTGACAGAAACCAGCTAGAGATAGCTGAAAAACATCGAATGTAGCAGATTGTGTCAGTTTGCATCCGTCGACTCGAGAATGAGCGTATCATTGCTGATTTTCTCAGCTAAACAACGAGATCTGTGAGTATAGCGAGGTCGCGTGGAAAGATTACAGAAGCTCTGGGCGTGGGAGTGAGATTGATGGGATCGATCTTCGTCCATTGAAGGATGCACAAGGAGCTATGCATCTAATGAGGACCACCAAAAAACCACTGGCCCTCGATTGAGGCATGTACAGAAAACAATGCATCTTATGAGTACTATAGTTTCGGTATACCGAAGAATCATCAATCGGACAGCGTTTCCATGTCCGATGGTCTCGGCCTCTTTGCCGTTCCCCCGCAGTGACCACGCAACTCCCCCGGACCACCACCCCTTCAGGTTATTTTCTGCCACCAGCGGCGCTACAGTCTACTTTTTCTTATATATCACATTCGTGACCGTAGCGAATAAGGAGCGTGAAAGAATCAGCGGCCCGCTATTGGGCATGTACGGAAGGATATGCATCTAGTGAGAATCACCGATCCTCTATTGGGGCATGTCCACTAGGCAACAACCTGAACTATCCAGAAAGAGCTAACTTCACGATGTTTCTGTCTCACTTTTTTCCTACCTTTATCCACGAGTGCGAGTGAGACAGCGCTATGTCAAGTTGGGACAATTCACCTTGTTGTCGAGTGTACAAACATATATGATTCTCATGAGAATTACCGAAGAATCACCTGTCCTCTATTGAGGCATGTACCAATGGCTATGCATTCGATGAGTACCATCGAAGAATCACCGGTCCTCCATCGGGTCATGAACAAAAGGCTATGCATCTAATGAGGAACACCGGAGAATCGCCGATCCTCTGTTGGGGCATGTAACAGAAGATATGCATCTCGAAGAATCACCAGGGAATCACCTGCCCTCTATCGGGACATGTACAAATGGCTATGCATTCAATGAGGATCACCACAGAATGACCGGTCTTCTGTCGGGGCATGTACAGGAAGATACGCATCTAATGAGAATAACTGAAGAATCACCGGTCGCCTCGGTCGGTCGCATCTTGGATCAGAAGGAGCCCAATGACGCATTGAGACCCAGTAACCAGAGCTGAAATTGTCCCGTTGTTGAATCAGCGCTTCCCTTCTGAGAATTGTACATGCACTGCTTCCAAATCTATTTTTATAGCTTGAAAGCCCCATGACGCTGAACGAGACAAGCCCAAGGACTTGAAGTAAATCCCGATAGCTGTAGGGCGAGACCACAAACTCATATGAGTTTGTGGTCTCGCCCTACAGCTATCTTTATATATATATATATATATATATATATATATAAATTTATATTCTTAAGGCTTCTTTTTCACCAATAGTTTATCACGCAAGAGGCTACCATGCTGGTACCACGTTTTCCTTGAATTAACAGAGAGCTTAACTGTTCGTGGTCACCCAGCTCGTTATCATATTTATGAATGAGACTTACGAATTTTACCACTCATTTTTTGCAATCAATCTATTCTAATTCTCTGTCACCTCAGGCTTCACGTTAGGCCTGTTTCACATATATGCTTAGTGGAAATATGGAGGCTGTAGGGCTATAAATTCGCTTCCCATATGCGTGATCTTTACTAGGCCATTAATGATTACTCTCAGAATACCACGTTTTTACTAACACAGGGTGTACTTTCAACTCTTCTGTCAACATTATCAAACTTGAAGCTTTACAAACAATCCCTATTTTATTTTATTCCATTACAATATATGGGCTGAAATAATTGATCTTTTTTCTTACAACCACCAGTACATGATCATACTATCAGTAGAATTGATCGATTTCAATCATGATTATTTGCATGTCAATCATAAGGGTGGTAATGCAATACCCCTAATCTTGCTTCAATTCAGCCGGCAAATGTAAAAAACCGGCCGAAGGATAGCAGTGAGAGTCTGCACACTCCACGCCTTACCAATCAGCTTTAGCCTGCGTGTTTGGGCCAAGTTCACATCCGTGTAATGCTCTGGGAGTCCAAATATTCGTTCCAGCTCAGTTATCCTTACTTCGTCCTGTTTGCCATCCATCAAAACCGGCTTCTAGTTGTTGTTTCCTGGAAAAGGATAAAAGAAGGAACAGTTAGGGTTGACTTGTCCAGCATACAGAGCTATATCACATGTCTGCTCTTTGAATAGCATAACTCTCAATCGCTCATTTTATCACGAAAGCATCTGGGCTTCGTACTGCCCAGAATTGATACTGTCAATGTACTTGCTCTCATGTCAATGTAGTCAAAAGTAGCTCTCATTATAAAGAATATCCTTCCACAACTAATTTATTCCGTATTTACTGACCATACATACTTCCCTATTGAAAGTTTGCTTGGCTCCGATGATCAAAGTATGTGGAAATTATGGTGCTTAACAAAAGTGAAAATGCGGGACATGGATCGTCACGATGCAAATCTTGGAAGAAATAGGTACCCAACATGGTCTAATATAATACTGCTCCCATAAAGAGGAACTATGAGTCGAATTTTTTCAACTATAATCGTTACAAGTTTATTCTACAGGCAATATTCACTCGATCCACCCGATTCTTTTTCAAATGATAAATCTGATGCCGTTGTAGGACTCTTTGGACCGACTTTCCTGATATATCTTGTATATTTTGTGGGACAAATTTTATAGAGCTTTGGAGTGACGGTAAGAGTTGACTTTGACCTGCCATGATATGAAACGATTGTTTTGGAATTCTATTTGTGCCTTCCCGAGAGTCTGAAGATCTGCAGAGATATTCTGCGTGTTCAACTGATCCTACGAGACATGAAAAAGATATTTACTTGACAATGATTAATGTTTACTTTGTTTTAGCGAGTTTGACTTTGTTGTAACCGTCGGGATCTTTTCCACTAGAGCTTGGCGGTTACAATGCCTGTGCAGCATGTCTTGCAACGTCACATCATCATTTTCGTACGGACCCCATGGTACGTTACCCCAATATAGCCTCAATCGGTGTTGGGCGGAGAAGTTGACCGATTCGATTGCTTTCGGTTCTCGACCCAAGTACCTTAAACAGTAATATATAGGTCATCGAGTAAAGCCCATACCCGTGATGCTATAGGAGACTGTTTCCTCATAATCAGCTTGTAGGTCCAGAGAAGAACACTCACTTAGTTATTTTTGCTCGAGATTGATTTGTCATGGAAGCTACATTTTCGAATAGCCAAAAGAAATGGCGACCCTTATTGTGCTTTGTCACATATCTTCTCAGCCTGCAGAACTCATAGAATAATTTTCCCGTACCAGCTGCATCTGGACGAAACAGAGAGCCTTTTATTTCTTGAATAATGGGAATTTTTTCATACATTTGCAACACTTACCTTGCATCTAATCCTCGTCTCTTAGGGTTGACCGAGCTTAACTCATTGCAGGGAGATCCACCTATCATCAAGTCAATCGGAGGAATTTCCTCGATTTTTTTTTTCAGTGATGTCTCTGACATCGCCCAATTGAATTATGCGATTTCCGTGATTGTAGGAGCTGACTCGGATGGCATCAGGGTCGATCTCACTCGCAAAATAGCATCCAATCTCGAAGTTCAATTTTTACAAAACGATAGGACCTGGAATCATTCATTGAATCTGATCAAATTCACGCCTATAAATAGAGTCATGAAGAGTCTTCATCACATCGTATGTATCTAACAATAATTTGGATATCGGCGATTTGGATATAGTTGAGGCATTCATAAAGGATTACGATATTATTTCTACCTACCAACACTGATTCTACCGAGTATAATAGATTAAAAGTTATTCTCACCAGTTCCAATTCCGTCAAAGAGTGATAGCACTCTTATTTTCCTCAAGCATCCCTTGTTGCCGAAATGTGGTCGTGTCTCGATTTCACAAATGAGTTGGTAAATTGATACCAATTGGCTCTTCCAATCTTCTCGGATCTTCAATAGACTGCCCATTATCTGCTCAGGATTGCAGAAAAAGCAATACCACGGCTTTTTTGAGAGGATATATGCATAGGACCCCGGACACAAAACATGTTCTATGCAAGGACCACAGAAGACACTGCAAATTTGTAAAGATTGATCATCATTAAAGCTAAATAACAAGCTGTCATCTGGTGATAAAAACTGGACTGAGACAATGTTCATGAGCCTTCCATCAAACTCTTTTTAATTAATATTACCCAAGAGTTACATAAGGGAGCTTGTATTACAGCTATTACACGCTTAGAACGTTCAGTTGATAATTATATATTGTACAAGTTCTCCTTGCAATAAAGTACTATACTCACCTCGGGCAATATTCTCTATCACAAACAGCGACTTTCTCTGCGCAACCACACAACGCACAAAAAAGCTACAAGGAAAATTTTTAATTAATATGTTGAAATGATTTTCTGAGAATTAGTGGGATCATTATACTCACACATTTTCCCTTTTTTCCATAAGAAAGACATTGCACCTGAATGCATCCTGGAACATCAAAGGAAGTAATTGAGCAAGTGAATAAAAGAGCGTTAATATAACTTATCAAACATTCGCTGCACAACGAGGCAACAAACAATGGATGTTCCTTCAAGTCTTCAGCTCCAAAGCAAGCAATATACACAGCTTCTGGTGCCACTTGACCTGTTAAAGCGAGTTGAAGACTCTCTAAAACATTACACGAATAAAAGTTCAGTGAATATCATTGAAGCATATCGGTGCAATTGACAGTTTATTGTACTACGGCTTCTATCCTAGCTACATAATCGAACACAATTTTTAATTGAAGACCAAGAGTATTGATGAAGATTCTTGTCAAATTGTATTGAGCATCAAACTAAACTGAGCATCAACCAGAATACTATTCTACGTACCACTATCCAAGTATTCTTGCCTCCTCTCTATGGGGTCTGGTTTATAATTATATTCTTCCCACAGTCGCTCCTTGATTACCGGAGGGTACACACCGGTAGTTTGCCTCGCGCCAAGTCCTATAATCTCTAATCGCTTATTTGGGTCATAGTATCTCTCAATTACCTCCTTCAAAGTCCAAGTTTCTATTAAACCTCGTGAAGGCCGATAGTATTCCTGAAATAGAGAATATCTATATACAGTAGTTAGATACCAGGATCTCAGCGTATTATTTTTCCACAAAGTACTTTGAAAGCCCTGGAGAACAGTTTATTCTTTATCTTCGTTATTTTTGATTGCATCTCTTCCAAACCTGATGGAAATTTGAAAATCATGCGATAGTCCACCTGCAAAGAAGAGCCCAAAGCTTCCATAACTATATCATAATAAGCTCATCCGCTTGGTTACAGTTTTTGCGATGATTGTGTAACGTTCATCTCTCCCATAACAACTTATGAACAATGAATTCTTACCTGGGAGATTTCATAGTCACCATACCACATCACCCACTGATGAGCAAACTTTGGCTCTTCACGATTTAAGTGTTGATGATTCACTATGACACCTGCAAAATAAGTTGAGAACTCAACTTCTCAAATACTGCACACATTAAATGATGTGAGCTTGACATATTACATGGCCACAAGCTGTCTCCTTAAAGTTTACCCCATACAACCATCCCAGCCTTCTGATCGATCATGCATAATTTACCATGCTCTCTGCATTGCTTCTGTTTTTCATATTTTGCCAATGATCTGTTTGACCCTAATGTCTCTTTTGATCCTAGAAAATCCATAATTATAATATTAAGAGACAAGTCGGTTCATTTTCCCCCACGGAATCCCTATATCAGGCTTGCCAACATAAAATCAAAATCAGTGTTGCCAACTTGAGTGTACGAAAAGTCCCTAGCTCGGCTCAAATGTCCCTAGATTTTCGCGATCTATAGAATATTTTATCGCATGTATTAAAACGTTGGTATTACATATTCGATTTGCTCCTTACACTTGCCGTGAATATGGTCGCTGATCGGTCTCACAGAGCCCTTTCGAACACAGCCCAAGCTTCCGTATCCGTTAGCGAAGGTCGGGAGCAATCGATTTTAAAAATTATGTTTAATTTTCGTATATTATGACATGCAGGGAGCGATTTTAAGGCATTTTTTAATGTTTTTTTTTAAGAGTTCGAGACATCGTCATTGTCAGCATCGAAGGTAGCTGGGTAACTTTTCAAGGTTAACGCGGCCGCCTTACTTTCAGATGTGACATAATTCGGATGTTCGAGTTTATTCGATTATTATTATCATTCATATTTATTATTGTTTTGTATTATTCGAGATGGGACAGACATTCTTTCAAAAAATTGATATCTGTGGTTTTCGAAGGAAGATTTAGTGATATCGAACAATTGTTCCAAATTCAACTGGTCTCCGAAGAAAGATTTTGTGTCAAATAATTGTACTAAATTTTCAAAATCATTGCGATTGGAGGAATGTTGATCCATCATCTGTGAATGTTTAGTGTGGTTTGGACAGTGTTCAAGTGGATATGTAACTCTTCATCTCATAAGTTGAAGGAGACATGATCAGATGAGACTGAAACGTCTTTCTGGTTTACCAGTGTCGGGCCAGAGCGATGCTCAGATCAGAGGAAATCCAGCAACTCACTTCTGAAGAGTGGCGTTAGTGTGATGTGTTGAATTTCTGTATAGAATGATCGATGTAGATGATGGATCATTTTAATTCATGGAATTTGCGTGGAATGACTTCGAGGGATAGGAATTTGATTTTGAAAACTAATTGTTAAATAATTTACTGAAATAAATCATTCCATCTTTCATTGTTTAAAGATTGTAAATTTCCTCTCAATGTTGAGTGTATCAGCCTAGATTTTTATTCAATTTGAATTGAATGTGTATTTGGAGTTTGAAAATCGTCAGAAATCGAATGTCATGCCCTCTCGAATATACATTACTCAATCAGTGAAGTGAATTTACGAGGGGCGATGGGTTGGTGAATTTTGCTAATGGAAACATAATTTTATCTCATCGCTGATGTTCTTTAAATTTTCGACGTTAATTGAAATTGGTTTTCAATAAGTTTGAGATTGTTATAATGATTCTTGTGAATGAATTCTCTATAACTTGATACATGAAGTCGTTCCGGAAGAGCTTGAATGATGTTCTGTGACACTTAATTATTCGTGAATATTCAGAACATTTATTGAGTTTTATCCACAACAAAAGTTGTTTCTGCTTTCGGACTATGATATAGGTCGTCGAAAAATTGTATCTATGTAAAGTATTTGACTCAATGAAGCTACTTTGATACGATTGTTGTTTGTAGAAGATTATTTGAATAGTTATAAAGGCGATTATAGATATTGATCTATCATCCCCATTATGTGTTTTTGAACTGACGTTGAATAGAAACTGGAGTGAAAAGTGGATAGTGTATTCTGTTTTGAGTGAAATTGTAGCTCTCCTCCACAAAAATTGAAGGAGACATGATCAGATGAGACTGAAACGTCTTTCTGGTTTACCAGTGTCGGGCCAGAGCGATGCTCAGATCAGAGGAAATCCAGCAACTTGCTTTTGAAGAGCGGCGTTAGTGTTTTGTTGTTTTTTCCAACATTCTTTCGAGACAAGACCTTACAATTGCGGTAGCTTGGCAACATGATTTCGTAGTCTGTCGATCTCAGAGATGAAAGTCTCGATCTTTATATGAGCCATGGCATTGTACAAAAATGTTGCAACTGGCAATGTAGGAATCGCTCTTCGGAATGTGGATGGAGTGGTGTGATTTTGAGGAGTTTTACGAGTATGTATAAAGGGGATGAATTGATCTTATCATGGAATGACTTCTAAATTGAATCATGTGAATAAAGATAAATATGGAAATATTATCATTTGAATATGGGAAATACGACTTCTTTCTCGAGTGATAGAGAAATTGATGGAAAAATTATCTATTCAATTTTTCATCCGTCTGAAATTGAACTCGAAGAAACCTTTCGAAAATGAAGATAGTTGAAAAAATCTATCATGGTTCGTTTTATGCTATTAATTTCTTAATACTAGAGGAAATGAATGGACACGAGGAGGTGGTTGGGGACAAACCCCCAACCATGTGATTATTTTATTCAAAGAATGAGATTCTAATATTGATTCATCTTGATACAAATAATATATATATATGCTATCTTCGAATGATTTCGTTAGGGGGAGTAAATAGACACGAGGGATGGTTGAGGACATACCCTCAACCATATGATTTTTTTTATTCATTTCTATGGCATTCAAACACTGACACATCGAGTTTACGGTTACGATAAACATCATTTACAGAGAATGGAATCGAATTGATAATATTGTAGATTTCATCTAAATATCTTCATAATCGGAAACATATCAACCCTTTTGGAATCAAATGACAACCAATTTTCCGAAATTGAAGATTTCTTATATATATCGATATAAGACACTATAGATTCATTTTATTGTTAGAGAGAGTAAATAAATACGAATAGATGGTTGGGGACATATGTCCAACCGGCTGATTTCGTTATCGAAATATTCAGATCTAAATATTAACACATTATGTTCTGTTATAAGTTAAATGTGAAAACCTTACATACAACGGAAACCATCTAATGGTTGAACAGTGGTGGGTTTCATATCATTTCGAGAAATTTATGGTAAGTGTTGGTAATTTGGAGATCTGCTATGTTTTAGTCGATGAATTACATCTGTATTAACATAATCATTGTAGTGGGTCGGAAAGAGAAGCTTTCTCGGCCGTCGATAAAGTTTGATTACATCTGATGGAACGAATGGAAAGATTACTACATGAGTAGATGGAACTTCCAAGGACTTCTTCGATTAGATTGAAATATATTTTTCTATTGGCGATATTTTGCTGTTTAACAAATTGTTGAAAATATCAACATACTAATTCATCATTCCTGTTTCATGATTTCCAATTCATGTCGAGTATCAATGTGATAGTGTTTTTTGATATTGTGGAAATGTAACTCTTCTTCGCAAAAATTGAAGGAGACATGATCAGATGAGACTGAAACGTCTTTCTGGTTTACCAGTGTCGGGCCAGAGCGATGCTCAGATCAGAGGAAATCCAGCAACTTGCTTTTGAAGAGTGGCGTTAGTGTTTTGTTGTTTTTTTCAACATTCTTCCGAGACAAGACCCTACAATTGCGGTAGCTTGGCAACATGATTTCATAGTCTGTCGATCTCAGAGATGATAGTCTCGATCTCTATATGAGCCATGGCATTGTACGAAAATGTTGCAACTGGCAATGTAGGAATTGCTCTTTGGAATGTGGAAGGACTGGTGTTGTTGTGAGATTCATTTGTGTGTGTATGATAGGAATACATTGATATTTTTTCATGTGAAAAGCTTTTGAGGGTATCCTAAAATTATCAAATCATCCTTGAAAGTTTCATCTAGTGAATGCATGATATGAATGATTTTATACCTTCACGAGAAGATAGAAAAAGCTGAAGTACAATCCGAATACGTTGTTTGAAAAATTGTGATTCAATTTGTAGAATTCACATATTTTTAGCTTGAATTTCCAAGTTTTATCATCTGTTAATACAGTAGCACTCACATATGAACATTGGGTGAATTCGTCGCATTCCACTTTACTGTTTTTCCATCGTTGTTCTTCAAAATTCTTCTTAATTCTGCCACCGCGATACGTGTTTTTATCCTTCAGATCTCCAGTGTCCCTCTCCAAGATAACTCTAAATGCTTGAAATCGGCACTGGTGTCAATTTGTCCACGGTCTACTTTCTGGTGGGTATTGGTCTGTGAATAAGATTAGATTCCATTTCAAACTTTTCTAGGAATCAAGTTTGGCTCATTTAAAAAATGAGCAGATTCATCTGTTGTTATTTACTGAAATGTGCACCGTTATATGTAGTGCGAAACGGGGATTTGAAAAAAAATACCACGGAAATGAATGAGGGAAAGAATTTTTCTTAATTTAAACCTCTCAAATCGCGCAACGATTCAAGAGGAAATTTGTTACTGAGATTTTGTTCATTCTGGATTGCGCGGGATTATTGAACCAGAATGAATCATCTGTATATCTTTTCTAGGCTGCGTATGATTCGAAATCATTAATCCTATGCTAATATTGTGAACTATGACTCGAATTTGATGGTAAATTTCAGAGCTTCTCTAACTAGGATGATCAAATTATGGAATTGTAGTGTCAGGAGTACTCACCCTTGCTATAATTGCTTGGCTGCCATCTTCCGATTTCATTGTGATTCGCCTGATGGGGCAGTGCCTGTAGATTGATGCCACGTGAGCCTTATACAGCACGCTCAGCTCACCACTCCACTGCCGCTGCTTTGCTGTTGTATTCCGTTCGAGTGCCTGGGCTTCGATGTGCTCGCTAGGAGAGCACGCGAGGAACTGACGGCGCGAGAGCAAACGTGCGTCAGAGGCGCCTTTCCCCCTCCGCTCTTCTTTGCATGTGTAACTTGCTTCTCCTGGCACACGTGTGTTCGCGCGCGGAATGTATGCACGACTGCGGGAGGCAAGGGCACGCGCGAACCGATAGACTCTCCTCTCTCTCCTTCGCTAGCGTGACTACATATGCCGCAAGTTGAGAGTTACAAAAAAACTTTCAGGGAAAATTCGATGGAAAAATCATTTTTTATATTTTCATCCTCCTAAAATCGCGCAAGAAATATAATTTTTTTTTCTGTAAATTTTTGAAGAAAAATCCATTTTTTTATCTTCATCTTCCCAAAGTCGCGCAAAAAATATAATTTTTTTCGGCAAATTCTTGATGGAGAATCAATTTTTTTATTTCCATCCTCTCGAAATCGCGCGCGCAAGAAAGTTTTTTGTTTTTGATCTTCGATAGAAAATCCATTTTTCTTATTCTCATCCACTTGGAATTGCGCAGAAATTTAATTTTCGATCTCTAGAAATTTTCGTGATAAATTCATCTTATTCCTTCTCATCTCCCCAAAATCACGCATGAGTTGAATTTTTATTTTTCCTAGCTTGGTACTTCTAGGATGAAATAAAAATCTGTAATTGTACTGATCTAATTTCCGTTCATGGACTTCACGGACTGATTGAATTGTGTATCATTCAGATCTTCAAAGATTACGACTTAATCACTATTTCGGATTTCAAAAATGCTTCTACTCGAATGATTAGTATTCTCAACGCGCACTATTGGGTGTACTTACTTTTGCTAAAACTGCTTGACTGCCATCTTCTGATTTCACCATGATGTGTGTGATTGAAGGGATGCGTAGAGATTGGTGCTGCTTGAGTCTTGTACACCACCCGCAGCTCCCCACTCCACTGACGCTGCTCCGCTGTTGTATCCCGTTCGAGTGCCTGGGCTTCGATGTGCTCGCTAGGAGAGCACGCGAGGAACTGACGGCGCGAGAGCAAACGTGCATCAGAGGCGCCTTTCTCCCTCCGCTCCTCTTTGCATGTGTAACTTGCTTCTCCTGGCACACGTGTGTTTGCGCGCGGAATGTATGCACGACTGCGGCAGGCAAGGGCACGCGCGAACCGATAGACTCTCCTCTCTCTCCTTCGCTAGCGTGACTACATATGCCGCAAGTTGAGAGTTACAAAAAAACTTTCAGGAAAAATTCGATGGAAAAATCATTTTTTATATTTTCATCCTCCTAAAATCGCGCAAGAAATATAATTTTTTTTTCTGTAAATTTTTGAAGAAAAATCCATTTTTTTATCTTCATCTTCCCAAAGTCGCGCAAAAAATATAATTTTTTTCGGCAAATTCTTGATGGAGAATCAATTTTTTTATTTCCATCCTCTCGAAATCGCGCGCGCAAGAGAGTTTTTTTTTTTAATCTTTTATAGAAAATCCATTTTTTTTATTCTCATCCACTTGGAATTGCGCAGAAATTTAATTTTCGATCTCTAGAAATTTTCGTGATAAATTCATCTTATTCCTTCTCATCTCCCCAAAATCACGCATGAGTTGAATTTTTATTTTTCCTAGCTTGGTACTTCTAGGATGATATAAAAATCTGTAATTGTACTGATCTGATTTCCGTTCATGGACTTCACGGACTGATTGAATTGTGTATCATTCAGATCTTCAAAGATTACGACTTAATCACTATTTCGGATTTCAAAAATGCTTCTACTCGAATGATTAGTATTCTCAACGCGCACTATTGGGTGTACTTACTTTTGCTAAAACTGCTTGACTGCCATCTTCTGATTTCACCATGATGTGTGTGATTGAAGGGATGCGTAGAGATTGGTGCTGCTTGAGTCTTGTACACCACCCGCAGCTCCCCACTCCACTGACGCTGCTCCGCTGTTGTATCCCGTTCGAGTGCCTGGGCTTCGATGTGCTCGCTAGGAGAGCACGCGAGGAACTGACGGCGCGAGAGCAAACGTGCGTCAGAGGCGCCTTTCCCCCTCCGCTCCTCTTTGCATGTGTAACTTGCTTCTCCTGGCACACGTGTGTTCGCGCGCGGAATGTATGCACGACTGCGGCAGGCAAGGGCACGCGCGAACCGATAGACTCTCCTCTCTCTCCTTCGCTAGCGTGACTACATATGCCGCAAGTTGAGAGTTACAAAAAAACTTTCAGGAAAAATTCGATGGAAAAATCATTTTTTATATTATCATCCTCCTAAAATCGCGCGAGAAATATAATTTTTTTTTCTGTAAATTTTTGAAGAAAAATCCATTTTTTTATCTTCATCTTCCCAAAGTCGCGCAAAAAATATAATTTTTTCGGCAAATTCTTGATGGAGAATCAATTTTTCTATTTCCATCCTCTCGAAATCGCGCGCGCAAGAGAGTTTTTTTTTTAATCTTCGATAGAAAATCCATTTTTTTTATTTTCATCCGCTCGAAATTGCGCAAAAATTTAATTTTCGATCTTTAGAAATTTTCGTGATAAATTCATCTTATTCTTTTTCATCTCCCCAAAATGACGCATGAGTTGAATTTTTATTTTTCCTAGCTTGGTACTTCTGGGATGATATGAAAATCTGTAATTGTACTGATCTAATTTCCGTTCATGGACTTCACGGACTGATTGAATTGCGTATCATTCAGATCTTCAAAGATTACGACTTAATCACTATTTCGGATTTCAAAAATGCTTCTACTCGAATGATTAGTATTCTCAACGCGCACTATTGGGTGTACTTACTTTTGCCATAATTCCTCGGCTGCCATCTTCTGATTCCACTATGATGTGTTCGATTAAATGGATGGGTAGAGATTGGTGCTGCTTGAACCTTGTATAGCACCCGCAGCTCTCCACTCCACTGCCGCTGCTCTGCTGTTATATTCCGTGCGAGTGCCTGGGCATCGATGTGCTCGCTAGGAGAGCACGCGAGGAACTGACGGCGCGAGAGCAAACGTGTGTCGAAGGCACTTTCCCCCTCCGCTCCCCTTTGCATGTGTAACTTGCTCCTCCTGGCACACGTGTGTTCGCGGGTCGAGTGTATGCACGACTACGGCAGGCATTCCAACAAATTCATTTCCAACAAATTGTCATCTTATATTAGCCCTATAACAATCCTTCCTTGTTTATCTTATACAACATGACCATATGAAAGTGAGTTTCCGAGGAAATTCTAAGACTCCACTGATTCATTAAGTTTTACTGACCCGAAAGGAACAAAAATCGAAGTTCGGCTCATGAACTGAAAAATCGCATATCTTTTGTATAGATAAGTTTTAGACAAAACATACTAATACGTATCTCGTTATTTTGACCCTAGAATCATCAATTTCAGATCAGGGAAGATCCATCGTATCGACCTTTTTGGCTGCCCCATCTAAACTGGATCGAGTAACTAATATTTAGGAACTTATTTTGGAAACAGAAGAACATGTTCTGATAGTTGGAACCCATGAAAATAAATTTCTGTGGCGAGGGGGATTTTTTGAAGAATTTTTCATCGGTAATTACGCTTCTCTTCTGAATCTCGTTTAACTTACGCCTTTCTTTGAAAAATTACGGTCTTCTAAATTGAATCAATCAGACTCACGCTTCTTCAGAATTTAGACATGGTGGGTTGAGCTATTCTTCCATATCTTTATAAGGTGATCGGAGGAATTCTGAGGGCGTAGTTGCGTTTACGTTCGTTCGAATTTTTTTTTTGTAGTTAACTCGGTACACGTTCTGTGATTGCATTAGTGTGTTACTTCTAGAAAACTAATTTTATTCGATTTGCAAGCATTTCCAGGAGCCAATACGCCTATCTGAACCATTTACAAGCCGAGCAGCGCGAGGCAATGACGCTAGTAGTTATTATTTCACAAAACATTCTCATTATTTAATCCCAATATCACATTCCATTGTGGCTGTGGGACTTATACTTAAAAATTACATACAATGTGACTCACCCTTTTGTGATAGTCGAAGTATGTTTTGATGCTTGTCTTGTATTGAGTTCGTCCTTTTGAATTCATTCATACTCGAAACACAGCTCTTGGGATACGGGTAAAAGAGTAATTCATCCACTGCACAAAATCAGTATGACAATGTCATCAATTGCGTATGTCAATTATGAAGAAATGATATGAAATTCATAACTCAACAATTGAACTTGACGTCCTTATGAGTGTTTGATCAAGTACATAACCTCTTCTTAATCATTCCTAAGTAGTCGATTGTCAGTCTGTGATGAGGGGGTAGTTGAAAAGATTAAAATTATTGAGATGATTGTTGAGCGATTAAAACTGAATCTAATGTATTTGACTTTTTTCCTACCACTGCCCAGTTTTGGATCAAACAAGTTTAAGCGATGCTCAAGAAATTAGATAGTTGTGGAAAGGGATTATTGGACTATTACACTAGTCTACATATTTTGACACATTTGGTGTGAATGGAGTTATTAATATCGTTTTTGACGTAGTTTGGGATGCAGAATTCAAATCCGTTTTCAGAATTGCTATATCACGTCACATTTTTGAGAAAATCGATATCAAAGTCGGAAAAAACACCAATTTGGCTGTTTATGAGGGCTCTTATCTCTGTTATTAGGATAGTTGTTGGAGTTGTGAAAGATCTACTCGGTTATCAACGAAAAGCTCTTCAAAATGAGCCTACATAGATCAAAATCGATCAAGGGGTTCCCGGGATACATCGACATTTAGAAATCAAAGAAGGGCCCGAATCAGGCCCCGCCCACGCAATGCCTAAGCATAGGACAGTGGAGGGGGAAGCAATATGCGAAAACATACGATGGGTGGGTTCATTTTCAGGGACTTTTTTGACTTCTAAAGGTCGATGTATGTCGAGGACCGTCAGAGTTGGCTTTCGGGCGATGGCGTCGGAAACGTCCGTGTGTTCTTGTGTCATCGTCAATGTTACGTGAGAAGAAGAAGCCGCGCAAAGGCTCGCGTCTCATCTAGAGTGAAGTTGGAACTCTTTCCGCGAGTGAATCAAAAAGAAGTGTGAAAATTGATTGATTATTTCTGTAGGAACAATCAACCTACCAATTTCTAACCTAAAAGTTCAAAAAGCGGAGGGGGGCGGGCCGGTCCGCCAACCCGTTGGCTCCAGCCATGCCGCTGCTCCGTACTTGATTCCCTCCAAAATCGACACCAAAAATCTCCTTCGTCCTCCTGCAAATCAGGAAAAAGAAGCAGATATAATGGGCAAAAAAAATTCTAATAACGCCAACAATAATACCATAGTTAACAATAAAGCCAACAATAATGCTAATAATGCCAACAGATCTCAGATCCTCATAAGGCAAGATTTTATCAAGAGCCCAAGTGTCAATAAAGTGATAAATGACGACAGAACAAACAATCAAAAAAACGTTGGAGCCAACCAAACGGTAAACATCAAACCCTCCAACATCAACACACCCCAAAAATATCAATCAAAGTCAGAAGACGAAGACATGAGGATGGATACTTCCACGCCGGTGGAACAATCAACCAACAAGAAAAGACCGCTGGACGAACCAGATGACTCTACCATTGAAAAAACTCCATGTAAGATGAATGAGATGAAGCTTGATAGCTTTCCGCTCTCTCTTCCAAACCCTGAGATAGACGGTAAAGAAATATCCGGGGTCACCGATGAACATTCCTCGTTCTCTCAACCCAACCTTGAGGGAGACAGTAAAGAAATATCCGGAGCCTCCGATGAACAACATTCGCAAAAACCATCAAACTCATCCACAGATAATAAATCAGTAACTGATAAAAACACAACTAGAACATCTCGGTTGAAATATGAGAAGTTTCAAAACTACCACGTGGGCCCTTTTAATATGTATGTTCAAAATAAAGACAAATCATTCAGAAAGATTGACCCAATTCTAATCAATAAATACTTGATAGAAAAATTCAGAAATGAAAAAATCCTATTCAGAGCTAGATCAATCAGCGATAACAAAGTGCACATCTCTACAATAAATAGAGCTGTAGCAAACCAGGTACTCATGGACCCTGAATGGGAAAAGAGAGGGTTGGAAGTTTTCATTCCAAATCACCTAATGGTGAAACAAGGAGTTATCAAGGGTGTTTCTACTGAAATATCAATACACGACATAAAAGAAAATCTTGAAGTGCACTCATATTGGAACAAACTAGAGATTATAGATGTAAGAAGGTTCACCAAGAGAATCCAGAACTCAAAAACGGGCAAAACTGAAGAAATAGACCTCCCTATTATTCAATTTACAGTGCTGGGTCAAGAACTCCCTGCGAAAGCATTCATCTATAATGTTGAAAAGGCGGTAGAAAAGTACTACCCTCAGATTAGGCAATGTTACAGGTGTCTGCACTTTGGACACCTAAAAGCCAATTGCAAAGCACCAAATGAACGTTGCATGAGGTGTGGTGAAATCAGTCAAGAACAACATCAATGTGAAAATGACCCTCGACTGCCAATCTGCTTCCACTGCAAACAGAACCATAAGGCTATTGACAAGAGCTGTCCAAGAAGACAGCGAGAACAAGAAATCAAAAACAAGGCCACTGACGAAGGTATTTCAGTTGCAGAAATGAAAAAAATCATCAGATCAAACAACAGAAGGTACACTCCAAACCCGCTGGAATTCCCACCCCTGCGCCAAACAACAGGTATGGAGAATACTGTCAATTCAAACCACTTCCAAAATGCTCCCCCTCCCTCATACGCTCACAAAGCTGGTGGTGTGGCAAAAGCTCAAAATCACCAAAATATTCCTCATAACAGACCCCCAAAACCATCGAATATACCCCTACGCCAGACAGCAAAAGATTTCTTCTACTCTGGCTCTAGCTTTATTTTAAACAGCAGCCAAAAGAACAGAGATGATGCTTCTCAGACTCAGAAACTGAGTCAATTGCGCCAATCTCACAAAGAAGCTCTGCTCTGCCCTAATGGTAGAACAGAAGCCACTGAAAAGTCCTCAAATATCTTCAACTTCATGAGGAACAACAATGAAACAATCCAAGAAGATGAAATTGAGGATAACATCAAGTTGATAAAATCCACAGTTCTCAACAGAACATCCTTTGAGAAACTGTTACAAGCAGTAACATTCATGTACAATCAAATGATGATAAAGTCTCAAGCACAGATAAGAAATAGCCAAACCTCGCAAGCAAGAACTCCCTCGATGGATGACTTAGCTTGTGGATACCAAGACTAAGGCCTGGACCAATCGCAAGTAACATTTTATTTTATATTTTAGTATAGTTTGACACAAAGAAACACATAGCTATATCTAGTTGCCTAAGACAAATGATGGACAATGACAATAAATTAAAAATTTTGCAATGGAATTGTAGATCTGCAAAAGACAAGAAAGATGACCTAGCCTTGGTTGCCCAAGACTACGATATTATCCTCTTGTCTGAGACATGGTTAAAAAAGACAGACACCAACGACTTCAAGATGGAAAATTTTACAGTAATCAGAAGAGATAGAAAGAAATCAAGAATTACTAACAACACAAATCAACAGGATCAGGGCGGAGTCGCCATCCTAGTGAAGAATCACATCCCATATATGGAATTCAAAACTTTGTATTCCAAGAATAGAGCTCTAGAAACGATTGCTATTGTGATAGCTCTTAAGAACGATGAGAATCTTTTAGTTGGATCTTTTTACAGGGTACCCAACACAGACACACCAACTAGTATTTGGAGGAAACTTCTCAGAGCTACTAGACAATTCAAAAACGTTATTTTAGGTGGTGACGCTAATGCCCATAATAAGTTATGGGGCTCTCAAACCAACTGTAGCAATGGCACCAACCTGATCGAAGCATTAGAAGAAACTAATCTGACAATAATCAATGATGGTTCAGTGACGTACAGCAGAATTGTCAATGACAGAGTACAGAGATCAGCCATTGACATATCAATAATATCAGACAATTTAGTATTATCCACTAGTTGGAAAGTACTCGCAGACAAGATGGGGAGCGACCACTTCCCTGTTGCAATTGAGATAAACTCTTCACCCAAAAAATGCCCTACATCGTCCACTCACAAAATAAACACCACAAAAGTTAATTGGCCACTGTACACAGTAAAAATAGAGCAGGTTTGTAATGAGCTAATCAAAGAAAATGTAATAACAGAAGAATTTTCCAGTGCCGATATTAGTGGAAAATACAACTTACTAATGCACAGTGTTAAAAAAGCTTTAATAATGGCAAAGGGTATCAACCCTCTAGAGGAAGACCCGAGCAATGCACTCCCTCCTTCGCCACCACCAATTCAAGATAGACTGAAGAAGAGTTATAGGAAAACCCAGCAAAGACCACCGTGGTGGAATTTAGAAATTGAAGAACTATCTAACAGGAAAAAGGAACTTGCTCGCAACTTGAAGGACAACCCTACTATCCATACAGAAAAGCTCTACGAAGACATTATCAGGCAATACAAAAAAAAAACGCAAGAAAATAAAAGAAGAAAGCTTTAAAAAATACACGGAAAGTCACCTATCAAGAGAAACGGATATAAAAGAGGTTTGGAATACAATTAAAAAATTTAAAAACAATAATTCGGCCAGCTTCCCGTCAAACGACCAAGAAATTAACGACAATATGAAAAAATTTATAGATGAATTCTGCCCTCCATGGTACTCTTACAACAAACCACCTGTGTTCGACAGCAATCTACAAGAAAAGGCCAGAACAGAGATGGACGAGCCGTTCTCTGAGAAAGAATTGCAAATAGCAATCGATGCACTCAACAATGAGTCCAGCCCTGGACTAGATCAAATTTCGAACCAAATGCTCAAGCACTCTTCTAAAAACTTCAAAATCCTTTTGCTACATACACTCAACAGCATCTATTCCCAAGGCAAATTTCCTGACGAGTGGAAACAGTTCCTAATAATCCTGTTACCTAAAAATAGTAAATCAAAGTTCAGACCTATAACTCTAGCCTCATGTATTCTCAAATTACTGGAAAAATTGGTTCAACTTAGACTCATTCACTACTTAGAAAGCCATAACATTATACCGGAAACTCAGAATGGCTTTAGGAAAGCCAGATCCTGTTCCACTAGCTTGGCATCTTTCCTGATTGATGCTCATGGAGCAATCATCAACAATGAGTATTTATGCTGCCTCTTCATTGATATCCGAGCAGCCTTCGATAATGTTCACCCAGAAATACTCCAGAAAATACTTATTGAACTTGGCATACCTTATCACATGAGAAGATTTATCTTCAACTTAATCGTTGATAGATGTCTATACTTCAAAATCAACAATGATCTAGTAGGTCCATACATGCGGCATTTTGGGGTCCCTCAAGGTTGTGTCCTCAGCCCAATACTTTATATTATCTATATTCTACATTTGAACAAAGTGATCCTACCTGGAATTGAAATAAATCAGTTTGCTGATGACACCAACATCACATGCAAAGACAAATCAATTACAGCAGCTCTCCAAGCTATTAAAAAAAATGCGTTAAAAATTTACAATTATTTTGAGTCCTTGGGGCTAGAATGTGCAGCTGAAAAATCAAAATTACTGATAATTTCAAAAAAAAGGATCAAACCTAGTCAATACTCTATCATCATTAATGGTCAAACCATCCCTAATGTTGAAAGCGTCAAATATTTAGGTCTTACAATAGATTCAAAGCTCAATTGGAATCTACACGCCGAACAGTTGATCATTAAAATACAAAAAACCATGAACGTTCTAAAAGCTGTAAGAAGAACTTGGTGGGGAGGTCACCCACAAGTCCTGCTGAACATCTACCGAGGCCTAATCAGGTCAGCAATGGAATACAATATGTTCCTGATAAAAGTGGAAAGCCCAACCCTATGGAGTAAATTGAATAAATCGCAGTACCAAGCTATTAGGCTTGCACTCGGGTATAGGATGTCAACCCCGATAAATGTCATGTTGGCAGAAGCAAAAGAACCAACACTGGTAGCAAGATCTAGGCTTCTGGCCAGAAATTTCATTACCAAACTCATATCAGTAGAGGATTCACTTCTACTTTCAAAATTCTGTGCTCTTCACTTAGCAGCAAAAAACCGCAACTGCCTTCTCTCACTTGATAGATCATTTCCAATAATTGGTATCTTTCACAATATTTTCTCTAGAAACCTAAACAAAATTAATGTAACTAAACAACCATTACCCTATCCAATCAGCTACAATGTAATAACTACTAACTATGAGGAATTCATCAACATTCACTTGGGTGAAGAAATAAACGATAACAACAATCCACAACAAAAGTTTACTGAACTGCTGAGTAATGTAATAGAAGAAGAAGACTCACAAAACTTCTTCACTGATGGATCAAAATACCCAGACAGTAATGCAACTGGACTGGCTATTTACTGGCAAGAGACAGATATCAAGTACAAGTTCAAAATCAGCCAACTAGCTTCAGTATACACGGCTGAAGCTCTGGCTATTTTGATGACTCTCCAAAGAATTGATCAACTTAAAATACAAAAGGCTAATGTGTATACAGACTCAAAAAGTGTCCTACAGACTATTGAGTTTTTCAACCCCACAAAAGGGAAAAAAACAAGTTACTTGATATATGAAATAATGAAACAACTAAAACTGCTCAAAGATAATGGAACGAGCATCAAACTTTACTGGATACCAGCCCATAAAGGTATTCTCCAAAATGAGTTAGTGGACTTCTTAGCCAAAGAAGCTGTCAGCATAGGGTCAAATGTGGAATGTTCAATTCCATACACTGATCTTCTAGAAGAAAATCACTCAAAACTGAAAAAAGAAACACTTAAATATCTCAATTATCACAAAAAATTTAAAGGGATATTATACTTTCAAGAATTTCACCAAGAGTCCTTCAAAAAACCTTGGTTCTATAAATCCATTACAAATCGACATCACATCACAACAATAAATAGAATTAGAGCTAATCATTACAACCTGAACGAGAGCCTAAATAGGAAAAACATAGTTACAAGTCCTCGCTGTGACTGTGGATTCCTGGAGCAATATATAGAACATGTGGTGCTAGATTGCCCACTACTCAACAAACAGAGACAAACGCTGATGAATAAACTTTACAGATCAAAAAATGTACCCCCCTACGATATTAAAAAATGGTTAAAATACCCAAATGCTAAGCCTGCAAAATTCCTCACAGAATATATAAAGTCATGTGAATTGAAAATATAAAACGGTGCCTTCACGGCCTTGAGAAAAAAGAAGAAAAAACTTTGTCATCTAAACTAATAAAGGAAAGAGTAAATATGAAACTACTATGTCAATAGATTTCTACATTACCCGGTGATGGCATAGGGACAGAAACCAGTTTGGTTCAGCCCATAGCCAATGAAAGAAGAAGAAGAAGAAGAAGAAGATGTATGTCGAAAACCCTTCGATCGGTTTCGATCTATGTGGGTTCATTTTGAAGATTTTTCCCTTGACAGCACAGTAAACCTTGCAGGGATTCTGAAACTATTTTGATAAGAGAGATAAGAGCCCTCAAAAATATCTAAATTGGTGTTTTTTCTAACTTTGATATCGATTTGCTCAAAAATGTGACGTGATAGAGCAATTCTGGGAACGGATTTGAATTCTGTATCCCTAACTACGTCGAAAACGGTATTAATGACTCCATTCACATTTTCATGTAGACTAGTGTTATTCATTGCTGGTATATCAAGCCCATGCAGCTTGTAAGAGTTTTGCAGAGAAAACTTCAAAAGATTTCCAAAGTGGGAAAGGAAAATACTCTAAAGATGAATCAGATTCTGATGAGGCATCAGTTGTAGGAGGAGGGATTGGCAAAGACGAATCGAGTGAAGAGGGCAATAGCTCAGGTGATGGAACTGACTCTGAGGAAGATAGTGGTGAGTAGCATGTTCGGAGTAGTGATCTAGTTTATTGTAGGGAGTCCATCATCTTTTTTAATTAATGTGATAAGACAAATGGAACGGTAGTACTGCAACAGTCCAAACAGGTGTAAATAGCTAGGCGTTGGTCTCGCTTGGTTAAGATTGTGAGTAATGATGCGTTTATCAGCTGTGACCTGTTTGTTTGTGTTATTATAGATGTACCAACAATGGTGGATCGTAAGCCGGCGAAGTCGAGAAATATTCTGTCCAAGGACGCTGGTCCACAGAAGGGTATTCATGCAGATCAGGACAGCAAGAGTGAGCGATCCCAATTTCTCATCACGATATACTGCTATCCATAAGTATAATATATTCATTATGACTAGCAGGCTTGGATAAATTGAAAAAGAGACGGAGCATGATTCATAAGCAACGAATGCATCCTTTTCGAGATGGGAAAAAATTACGATCAACACCGAAAGCAGAGCCTAGCAATGAGAAGGAAGTGAAAGTAACACCTGGGCAACAACTATTGAGCACATTTCGCTCCCAGCTGGCAAATGCAAGGGAGCAAATACGGATTGATGCTCTTAATAAAATGGAGCATTGCAAAGGAGAGCTTGAGACGTTGACCGAGAACGACGTTCGGCATAAGGTTAGAGAAGAGTTCAAGGAGATGACAACAAAAGTAAGCCAAGAGAGCAAGAGAGTGGTTATCAATTTGATCAATGCATGCAAGCACATGGCGAACAACGACTCTACATTTGAACTGAAAAGGATTCTGAATGAGCAATGTTTGATATTTGGAATAGCAGAGGAAACAGCAGGGAGAGCTCTGCAAATGCTCGACGAGTACGACTGCAATGATTCAAAATAAGTGGCAAGTTCTTCCAGGCAGATAGTTAGGTGATATTTGTGTGATTGGTGGGAGTCAACTAATTTTGTTGAATGATGATACCGGGGCAATATTTGTTATCTGACCCAAAATGCTGATGTACGTTGATTATTGTAAGTTAGAAAATAGAAAGAATAATAATACTGAGTAATTAAGACTGTATAAGTAAAAAAATTAGGCTTCTCATGATTAGTATATACTAAAGTGTGCAGTATCTTATAAACTACTTGTGCAGGGAATTAAAATAAACAAAGAAAATAATCGGTGAATAGGTATAAACTTACGTGATAAAGAAATATGATAGTTGGCCAATGAATCTATTTGAATATTAATCGCTTCAGATGTACGCATATCGTTCAATGTATTACTTTGTTGATTCATTTTCATATACATTGATGAACATGATATGAAGAGTTGTTGTGGGAAAATTGATTTCTTCTGTTGGGTATATAAGATTATAAGCCTTATGTTTATTTGGTAGAGGAGTTAGTGCCTGATGTCTATTTCCTGATTAATTCATTCCATTTGAGAGGTATATGGCACCTGATCCATTGATGATTTCAACACAGGTTTGAGAGCGAGTGAACACATTGAGCAGCAGGTTGTGGATAAATGAACCATTGCAACATGATCTAAGGATTGTTATAGATTTTTTTGTATTCTCTTGGGCTTTGATGAAATTGCTTCAGACTACATAACATACGAATTTGAGCTCTGAATCTGCCCTGACAATATTAGTTATGGCTACTTTAAAATGGTAACCCACTTTGCGATATTTGATAAGTGAGCTATGTGAGGATCCTGGAGATCTAAAACAGACAAGACAAATTCCCGATTCCATATTATCTATTGAAGTTAGAAATGGGTTAACTTGATAAAACACTCTAGGTATTGTGCTTTGGAATTCATGATTTACCGTTCTTTAGAGCTACTGGATAGATTTTTGAAAACTTTTAAACACAATGGTTGCTTGCAGAGAGAGATCAATTGCTTCTAGTGAGATGCCACTGGGAAGACTGGTTCATGATTTGTTGGGTTGATGCACCTTGTATGAAATGCAAGAATCGTAGGAAAGAGTTTAGAGTACGCCTCATAATGGTATAATACATGGTAATTCAAAGGTAAATAATCAATCTTCTGATGCAAATGACAAACAGGGGGGGGGCATATGTATAATAATGCGCCAAAAAATTGTTATGGCATGTGGTTATCAGTGAGTATGTGTGTTGAAACTCAAATCTCAATGTGTGAAACAAGACTAAGATGGAGCGTGGTCAGCCTGGGGCTCGCCATGTTGGTTTCGGCAAGTGTTCGGCCCTAACCCCAAATGCTTGCCATGGAAAGTCGATAGGAGCGGGTCGCAGACGCAGTACAATTGAGTTACTATTCGATCACCGAGCTTTGGGATAGAGCTTCAAATTCGGCGAGCTATCTGCGAAGTCCATCATCAAATAATTCACAGTGCCAAAATACATCAGGTAGGAATTCTCAGAGGAATCCACTAATCTATGCGTTTACCCTTTCCTTGGCATGACCTCACCTAATTTCTTTCGTGATACCCAGGGTCTGTTTGGATCAATATCTGAAGCTCTTAGAACTGATGGAGAAACACGGTCTTGTTGCTCGTGGTAGAATTGCTGATCTCGGGGCAAGGGGCAACAAATATACCATGAGAAAGTGGGACAGCTTTGCCAATATCCTAAACAAGTTGGGTTCTTGCCAAAAGAATGGCAAGGGCTGGAAACTGGTAAGATGCTCTGTCTACTTTATGGCATAACCAGCCAATTTACGTCATTTTCCAGACTGTTAAGTACACTCCAAGTAGTGATCTTGAAGCAATTGGTGGAAGATGAATCTTGGTGGATCAATCTTGTATGAAGTTGTGCTAAGCAAAAGGCTATCATCTGTGAGCAAGACCATGACAAGATGGTGACCACTGTTGGTTCATTCAAGATGTCCGGAATGGGGGTGCATGATTCAGCTTTGGAGATTTGCAAGTGGAGATTTCATCAAATCATCTTTTGTGATTGCAGTATTGGAAACAATGTAGGTTGCAGTCAAGGAGAAACGAGGCAAGATTCACAAAGGCCTATCGCAAGACGGGCCATGAAACACCTGCCTACAAACTAACCAAGGAGGATGAAAGAATTTGCAATATTTTTGGAAACCCCGGATTGGGATTTGCTATAATACCCGAATGTGGCTTCCCGGCAAAGTATGTTGATATAATAATATTGACTCATGCTAATACGGAATTGGAAATTTTTTAGCTCTTATTTGGTAGAAGTACAGCTCCATATGGTTAGGGGCAACGTGCGCCTTGGCCTCAAGCCCCTTTTGTTATTGGATTATGTGAGGTGGTGATCTTGATGTTCTTGTTGATTCTGGCAGAAAACCCAGGCCGACTAAGTACCAAATGGAAACGATATGTTACTTTGTTATTGAAGAACCCGGATTTGGCATTGACTTGGTGGGGAAGCGACATTGGAAGAAACTTATGAAGATTCTTGACAAAACAATGGGACCCAAGTTTGACCAAAGTTAGTGGAGGGATGTGAGTATCTGATAGATGATGCATTTTTTTCAGTTCGATCTGCTATGACAGACAACAGGAATGTGTTGGCTAATAGGTGGGAAAAATTCAATGAGTATTCTCACTTTGGAATTAGATTCATGAAGAATGGAATGATGATCAAATGTGATATCACTATTTTCTCGTTTGGATCTTGTT
The DNA here is from genome assembly GCA_029851415.1 of Eretmocerus hayati. Taxonomy (NCBI): domain Eukaryota; kingdom Metazoa; phylum Arthropoda; class Insecta; order Hymenoptera; family Aphelinidae; genus Eretmocerus; species Eretmocerus hayati. The sequence goes on from CM056741.1 coordinate 153,495,513, forward strand.
AATAGCCTCCAGCGTACATGCAGTTGCCACACATGGCCGTTGTCTAAAAGTTGGATGAGTGGCTGAGTGTGTATGTACGTACTCATTAGTTTGTAAAATTTCAATTTCACTTTCAGTTCTGGTTCAAAGATATGGGGAAGATGCTAGAGTTTGCGGAGTAAATTGGCGTGGAGCATCTTGATAACCATAGTGGTTTGCTACACAAAGCATATACAGCCTCTCGGGATTATGCCGAATTAATGTCGGCCAAAGGTGAGTTAGAAATTGAGGAAGTTACAGGATGAAACGATCGCCTCGCTACCCTTGAATGAAAGTGAGCAAAGCGGTGGCCGACTGAGTATTCGGGTTGTGCAAAACCGGTGTAACTCAGTATCTCGTTGTCACTTGGATTGGCTGTACTCATTCATTTCTCTCCCTCTTGCAATCAACCGCTCGCCCATCCGTTGTTCGGTGCCCAGTCAGCCTCACTGACTGTGATTAATGGCCGATCATTGTTTGGATCGCTGTTGAGGCATATTGGTGATCATAGGAGTCCTATGGGCCACTACTAATGATTCTATGTTCTTGGGTTGAATAGGTATTTTTGAGCAACTAGCAAGAAGAAAGAAAGTAGCTCACAAAAGCAAAAGGGAGACTCCATTGATGAGAGATGGCGCGGTGAAGGAACCCAAGGAGAATATGAGTGCTCGGGTGATTAAGGGTAGGTGATATTATTTTGCATGGTACTGTTCATGAGAAGTCTTGGGAGTACTTGAAGCCAATGGGAGTAGCATGGTCTCGCCCTACAGCTATCGGGATTTACTTCAAGTCCTTGGGCTTGTCTCGTTCAGCGTCATGGGGCTTTCAAGCTATAAAAATAGATTTGGAAGGAGTGCGTGTACAATTCTCAGAAGGGAAGCGCTGATTCAACAACGGGACAATTTCAGCTCTGGTTACTGGGTCTCAATGCGTCATTGGGCTCCTTCTGATCCATTTTGTTGGGAATACAAAATCTTTCAACAACGAGTTTGGGGAATACTAATACGCATTGAGATCATTGAGCTCGTCACTTACCTAGGAACAAACAAACCCTGCACAAGCGCAGGGTTGCATAGGAGATCTCATCCTCAGACCCTAAGGAGCTCAGACACCTGACCTTTGGAACACTCCTTAGTCAATATAATCTTTATGATACTCGAGTGAGACAAAACGGAGAGACTAATAGCAAGGAGCATCTGGATAGGATTCACACAACCACCAAAATGGACGATCGTCATCGTCACACGGTTATTCACACTTTTGCTTTCTTTCTTTTTCTCCTTTTCCTTCTTCTTCTTCTTCTCCTTCTCCTTTTGGCTATGTGAACTCTCCCTCTGTATCCTAGATCTATTCAATTTTACGCGCTAATTTAAGAGACTAACCTAACATGATGTGGAATGGGGAGGAATGAGGGGAACGCAAGAACCGACGTAAGCAGTAGTCGTTTTACCGTAGTCGCGCGCCTAAGCTTGCGTCGTTTACAAGTGACGCATTTTTAAAATAAACTCCCTGGAGACAACTATCTATCTAATGATCTGCTAGGAAACGATCACACCCATAACGAGTGGCTCTCGATTGGTTCTTTCACCTTATCAGACCTATAGCCAGATAGCCGATGGATTAAGCGGTTTGCAGAACTTCGTTGCAGCTGATTCATGTTGAGAGCGTACAATTCGAAATTCTATCCTCACTACGTTAATATTTAAGTTACCACATTCCTTAGAGGTACCAATAACTAATACCGAATTCAAAAGACACCGAACTCACTGAAAGAGTTTCACCCGCTTCCATGGGGCCTCCTTCTCTCGACTGAGAACTTGAAATGATGGTGAGTTTTGATTCCAAACCTTATCCATTGATCCAACGGATCTTCCATAAATCGTATGGATTCACATATGAGTAGTTCCACGCGAAAGCGACCCACGAAAAAGGGTCATGTCTCAGATCCTTTTTTTAACATTCTTATTCGATTCTATGGTACAAAATGTGAACTTTTCACTACCTCTGGGGTCCCAAAAAAATTCTTTGGTCCCATGACGAGAATTTTCGAAAATGAAGTAAAATACATTTTCTTAAAATTCTAGCAGCTTTTTTGCACTAAAATGCGACTAAGTCGAGTTTGCTCCCAGATAAAGATATGCGGCTTGCAGCATTCGAAAGGTCTTCCAAAAACCTATCAAAATCGCTATTGAAAAGTTGATTTTGGGGCTATGGGCAGCCTGTGCGAGCAAAAGTGTAAAAATCACTAAACAGTGAGTTTCTCAGTTGCCTATTTTTTTCAAATTTTGAAAATCACATATTTGATGTAAAATTTTGTGTTCCTCCATAAAAAAGTGGTCCCGATTTCCTTTTCCGACGTCTAAGGCCTGTTTCTTCAAATTTTCGCAAACCTATTTTTTAGGCAGTTTGGAATCGTCTGTTTACTGCGCATGCGCAGGAATTTGGACTGTTAGAACCATTTCCATTAGGAAGCCAAGAAAATTTCCTTCAAAATGACCACTTGGCAAAGTCAATTTCATCAATTTGGCTCGGAGCTACAACGTTTGAAAGACCACCGTCCGGTCACGATCTCTGGCCCGATGTATCGTTTGCCTATTGACGCACTCGAGATGAAGCTTCATCTTTTGTACGCTGTAACTCCGAGCCAAATTGAGGAAATTTTCTTGGCTTCTCAATGGAATTGGTTCTAACAGTCCAAATTCCTGCGCATGCGCAGTAAACAGACGATTCCAAACTGCCTAAAAAATAGGTTTGCGAAAATTTGAAGAAACAGGCCTTAGACGTCGGAAAAGGGAATCGGGACCACTTTTTTATGGAAGAACACAAAATTTTACATCAAATATGTGATTTTCAAAAATTGAAAAAAATACTCAACTGAGAAACTCACTGTTTAGTGATTCTTACACTTTTGCTCGTACAGGCTGCCCATAACCCTAAAAACAACTTTCCAATAGCGGTTTTGATAGGTTTTTGAAAGACCTTTCGAATGCCGCGAGCCGCATATCTTTATCTGGGAGCAAACTCGACTTATTCGCATTTTAGTGCAAAAAAGCTGCTAGAATTTTAAGAAAATGTATTTTACTTCATTTTCGTAAATTCTCGCCATGGGACCAAAAAATTTTTTTGGGACCCCATAGGTAGCGAAAAGTTCATATTTTGTACCATAGAATCGAATTAGAATGTTTACAAAAGGATCTGAGACATGACCCTTTTTCGTGGGTCGCTTTCGCGTGGAACTACTCATATACCGGTATAATCTCCATGCTCGGTTTCATCTTTCTCATTTTCAAGAACAAATCTTCACGGAAGTCATCCAATCAAAAATGTTTCGCGTATAAAAACATAGTCTTACTTGGAGGGTAATCCAAATGGTCTAAGGATGACCAAACTTCGAGCTAGCCACCCCATTGTTCTTCCACAGGCAAAAATTCATATTTTCGTTGAAAGTCTCTGAAAACTTGCAAAGTGACAAGTTTGAAATTCTCCTTTCCTGATTATTGTATTGAACAAATCTTGATGACCAACACTCATGAAAAGGTCGGGAAAGCATTTCAGAAGATCTGAATAGTCATTAGATAGTACAAAAAATTGAAACCTCTATAGTAGAGCGCCCAAGATCATAGAGATATATCCATGACACGATTTCCATTGGATTAATTAGTGAAGTCGTTTTATAGAGGAGTCTCAAATCAAGTGATGCCATGGCGTGGTGCAGTATCGGTAGCGATTTGGATTGCTCATGTACACATACTGTTGTTGCACCATATAGTATTTGGTGGTCATGGTAAGAGCAAGTGTTATTGTGGCTATATATAGTGTTGAGCGGAAGCCTTGTTGCGGTGTGTACATGTATATATTGGAAAGCCACGGTAGCCTACTGTCCATCTTCAAAACGAAAACCACCACGTGGCGCTGCAGTTATACTGGTTTTGGCTAATTGCTGCATTGCAAACTCCTGACTGTTCGATCGCGCGGTAGGTCGATTTTTTACGAGCTGCCTCAACGGTGTACGTTATGTACGTTTACACTGTTGACCCCTGACAGCAACTTTGCCATTATTTTTTTTGCAGACCGTAGCTTTGTAAAACACAAACGCGAGCTTTTTTCCACGTAACAGACGACGTGTTAACTTGATATTTTTGTTGAGGGATTTGTCAAAAATTTGAAAACCCACAAATTGATTTCGGACACGAATAAAACAGTTCCTCCTGTTGCCAAGAGAAAATTTTACGTGAAATTTGAATTGATGCAAGAGTTTGATGAAGTTTCGTTAAAAGGTGATTACCCATTGGTCATGACTTTTCAGTGCAACAACAAATGAACTGATGATAAAACGACAGAAATCATCTAGCAATGGATTCTAAAATTTTGTTATAACAATACATCCCAATTTCAGAGTTTGAATTTATTAGAATTAATCGGAGCTCATAAAATGAATCATAGTTACCGTGCAATACTCACTCACACCATTATTGTAGTCACTTACACCTTACTGATCCTAGTAGCTGTGACCATCAGTCACGACGTCTGATCCTCTGACTTGAGAAGTGACTCGCTCTTGTTTGAATTGCAGCACTTTGCTGAATCAATTAAGAAAAATGTGCTGGAGAATTTTTTTGCTCTTCGAATATCCTACAAGCTTGACGAGGTCAACGAAGTATGTTGACGAAAAGTCGCAAGAGTATCATTGCAGTCTTTCTCGATCGGTTTGGAAAATTTTTACATTATTGATGAGAATCAGAAGACGAGTTAGCTATTTTGAGATTTCCAAACTGATTTTCATGGTTGGGATGATATTCTATAAACTCAAATCACGTTTGATCGTTTGATTAGATTTTTTTCAAAATATTCCAATGCTAGAAATGATGATGATTTTTCAGCAAGATTTCAAAGATCTGCCACATCGTTAAATATTGGGAAATCTCCTTGGAAATACCTAGCTTCGTGGAAACATTTTCCGATCTTGGTTCGATGAACGAGCTCATCATTCTTTCTATTTCAAATATTATGTATCGGTTGAATAAACTTTTCTCCCCTAATCGTCCAAAAATCATTAAAATCATAATGATCAACTACTTAATCAAAACCCTCAGAGTCAAGTGGAAATTCGTTCTATGAAAGTAGAAGAATATAAGACTACAAAATCAAGAGCTTACACTTACGCGATATATATTCGCCGCGAATGGTATGTATTCCCCACAAAAGCAGTATAATCGTGTACATCCCAAATTAGTGGGCTCCGCAGCAACGAGTGTTCAACACTCAAGTGCTCCTGAAGAGGCGTTTCTCTCACTCACTCACTTTTTCATACTCTTTCACTCTTATTCGCTTCATCAAAATAAAAAAAGAAGAAAAAAAATCGTCCCTCTCGGAACTCACTTTTTTGCGATCCGTCTGTCCATTTCTGCTTATTCATCTCTTTCTCTCGTTTCACTGTCTTTTCCTCTTTCTATCTCATTCTGACTTCACCCTCTTTTTTTTGCAGCTTTTTATCTTTTTTTCCAAGTTGTGCACGGTGGCCCGAGTGGTGGTGGCTGCGGCGATTCGTGAAAAATCGCCCGATGTCAAACTGGTAACGACGCTTTATCGAACTCTCATTACCACGAGCTTTCTCTATCTCTCTCTGCTTCTCTTCTGTACTGCACACATAACCCCTTTCTCTCACTCTTTCGTTCCGGAACTCACGAGGGTATGTACATGTATGACTGCGTCGTTTCTCCCTCGGCGCCATCGATAGTAGAAGCTGAAACTATATAGATATCAGAGAATGCATGGGTTGGACGAATGTGTTTTTCGGTCTCGTGTGGTCTTGTTGGCTATTCCCTTGTTGCACTCGCTGAACTCTCTCACTCATGTTCCTCGCTTTTTTTTCCTTCTCTTTTTTTTTTTTTTTTTTTTCATTCCACCCAGTTGTCTGATCCACTTCGGTTTCCTCTTGTATTCTCTTTTCGTCTCTTATTCTTCTGGTTCTATTCTGTTCATGATTTTACTCATCAGATTTTTTTTTAGATGGCTGTGATATGATGATGCTCTGGGTGCACGTGATATACGGTAAGTATTCCATTAGTCAGTGCATGAAAATCAAATTTAAGATAATCCTAGGTGAAAAACTTTAGAAGTAAATTTAGATATCTGAAATATCTTTGCATAAGAATCTTTCCGTTGTACGGTGAGTCAAGCACCGAGTTAGAATCTGTTTAGGTCATTCACTTGTTTTTCTAAAATCTATCTACTCTGTTACGATGCGATTCGATCATGAGATTTTTGTCACTTTCAGAACCATCAGGAATTAACCGCATGATTAATCCATCGTATCGATGGCTCAGAGTAAAAGGGAATTATCAGAAAATGTTTACTCTGGGCCATCGATGTGAAGGAATAGGCGACCATCGCAGTACCTATGAGATTACTATTTCTGACTTGATTTACTATGATAGAAATACTTATGAGTAAAAGTCACGATGGCCATAAAATGATCAATTCTTAGCCATTTGGCTGAAAATTGACCAACTATGTGATCAATGGGTAACATTGAAATGAATTTCTATTCAACGATAGAGTCATAAAATAATAGCTTTATGAGAAGATTTCCTTCGTTGAGAAGAGATTTTCAATGATCTGAATTAGCATCCAACAAAATACAATAAAATCTGATCAATCGCTGGAATTCTAAATCAATGATCACAATCTCAAAATTCATGCACACAAGCGTCGTGTATTCTAATTGTTTATTGAATTGTTGAAAAAATGCAATGGTTTCTTCCAAGTACGAAGGATCGTTTCTTCTCACACACAGTGTTACGTAGAGCAAATACCATCATGCCATGTTCTGCTAATATCGATCGGACAGTTGTGTGTTGCTTCAGTCCGAGAGTCGATCTTTGAATCCATTACAAAAACGCGAAACTTCTGGCCACTGTTCGTTGAGTTGACGCATTTCTATTCAGTATCGTTCGATCTCTCGAGTCAGAGCCTTCCATTTCACGATCTTAAATATGACGGACTCGCATATCGATCGGAACCTTCACACCAGCGTATTGTAAACCTGAAGTGTCGACTGAACAACTGTGTGAAGTGTCAATGGAGGTTTTGCGATTCCGTGTAGTGAAAGGGAGTGGAAATCAACTCAGCTTTGTCAATAGAAACTGCATCTGTAGAGTTTCATCTTCGCGCGAAAGTAAAATACAGATCCTTTCTTGTACAGCAGTCTCCCAAAATCGATTTTCATCTTGAAAATGATTCTCGATACGTTGCATCTCTGCCATAAGTCTCACTGCTTCCCAACGTACATAAAAATCAGGTCCTGGTATCTACAGGTGGTCTTGCGTTGCCGTAAGCATAGTCACAGGAGTCTCGACGTAGTCTGCAATTTGATGTTAATCAATGAAGCTACAGTTCAGACCATTACCCTCATTCCCCATAGATTTTGGATAAGAGAAAAATGAATCAGGGAGTATCGTAGTAGGACAAGAATGGTGAGATAGGTGACGCACATCTTGGAAAAAAAAGAAAGCGGTATAGCTTCTGGAGATAATTTGTTGATGCACTGCTTGAGTACAAAATTATATTTCTTCAAGGCAAAGAATCAGGCCAATCTGCAGCCAATAAAAAATTTGGGAGTTGAAATTCGAATTAAGCAGAGAAATTGTGAGTCAGCTCGTTTGCTTGTGACTGTTTTATTGGGACCGATATCCAAAAGCGCGGAAGACCTCCCTTCGGCTGATATCATGTGCCAATCGATTAGCCCAGCGTGGTTGTCGCTGTCTATTTGTTGTGCTTCTATTTCAAGGCAAGCTTCTTGTATTTACTCCCAATCCCAATCTCTTTCATTGGCGACTGTGCTCGACTACGAAGGATTCAAGAGATCACCAGGAATCTCGATACGCATCTCGACGACTTTACGAAGTGACTTTTTCTCGTCGTTGCACGATTCCCTCCCGCTCGTTCAAAATTCGCCGCAATTCCGAACGAGTCCCCAAATTGTTTCGGGCAGCCGTAACAACAGATCAGAATACTGATTGATAAAAAGAACCGGTGGTACTTTATTATTCAACTTGTACGCAACAACAACTCAGACGTCGACTTAAGGCTAGTCCGTAGAGAATCCGGATAATTTACCCGATAGCTGGCGCTTTGATCGTACTACACGTGCGATGGGAGATTATGAACCACTTTTTTGCCTCATAGTGTTTCAACCTCACATTTCCGACCCAAACGAGATATGGCAACTGAAACACCATGATATTTCCCATCGAATGAGTTGTTCCACACCCGGGGATTCATTCATATCTCCAGAAAATCGTAGTTCTTTGGCTTGCTGAGCAAGTTATACTGCTCGATGCTCACACTATAGTTCAAGGTTTTTGCGAGCTAGATTCAAAATTTTTGAACGTGGGAGGGCTCATTCGACAGGAAATTCCAATCCACAGGTGGGCTAGTATCTGATATTGGCCAAAACTGTTTTGTTATTGAGGTACAAATCGGAATAGTCGAGGACGCGCTCTGTCCCACCAAAAAATTGCCTTCAAGCTTTCATCGATTCCTAATGAATGGAATGCCATGAAACTTTGCATGGTATCGTGTTATAAGATTTCACAGGTGGCCTAGTATCTGAGTAACACATTTAGTACCAATAAAAGCGTATAAACTATAATACCGCTCTCAGAATCATTGGATGCAGCTGCAACCTGAAAGTACGCCGGTGCGTGTTGGGTTGCGATTCCGCGGGGACTCCGGACTTGCCTTCCTTAGTCTCAGTTGCAAATTCCCAAGCAGACTAACTCGCATGTCCACAACAAACAACACACAACTGTCCGATAGATATTAGCAGAATATGGCATGATGGTATTTGCCCTACGTTACAATATTATTTCCAAATTGAAATTTCTATCAGAATCAAGCACGTGACTAACTTTTGGTCGAGGTTTCCACATTCAAATTTGTTAGAGAATAGCAAAGCAAGTGGAATAGGATAACTAATCAAGACCGCTAACAAATCAAGTGTCTGAAGGACTGGCCCTGAATGAAACAAGTAAAGTGTCTTCGTACTGATAATCTTTTTTATAAGAGTGGTTTTTTTTTATAATCGCACCAAGTAAATTATTTCGTGCTCTATCGTGTGTTTAGGTATCTATTGCAAGAAACTCTTTCGAGTATCTTCCAATCTGCTGAGGTTATACCTTGTAAAAATAATCCACCGGTCACACTGGGTCATTTAGACCCCCCTCGAGGTCATTTCAATGCTAATGCACGTATCCATACAAATCTCGTACGTACGTCTGACATCGTTCAAGAATAGCCGATAATTTGTGTCCTTTGGAAGGTCTTAGACGGCAAATTTCATATAAATTGAAAGTAACAAAAGCGTGATTCAATTATAATAAGGGGTATGGAAGACCCCGGCTCTATTGTCTCCACGAAAAATCATTTTCCCTGACAGACTCGCTTTGATCCTCCTAATCTCATTAATCAAGTTAATACCTTTAATTTGGAAAACGCTTGGGGTCAATACGGGTACCTGTCATCTCAACGAAACGAGTTACCAACGAGTTGGTGTTTTGAGCATCAAGCAGTTATTACTTGATCGACCCTGCCCCACTGAAAATGGACGACCGGACGGTCATATATTTTTTTTCGAAAAGTTCGGCCGGCAGGGAGGATGGCAGTAAAGAACAAAAAATTGAAAGAAATATGTTTTTGGGGGACGATCTTGACTCTGCGCAATTTTTCTTGCAAAAATCTATCTCGTAGCAAATAGTTGCAAGAGATTTGTTTGGTGTGAGATTGCATTTACCGGAGTACTAGGAAACACCCTGAAGGAGTTATAAATATCGATCGAATTGCCATTTTTACGGCAATTTTAGTGCTATGTCATGTTTTCATTCCTCTCGTAAGGTTCCGTCAGTATCATTGGATGGAGTTTGTTAAGGGAATTACACAAAAACACAAAGTATTCACCAAGTGAATAGCCTTTAAACAAATTTCCACTCAACCTGACTACTTGTCATCGTCTTCGCATCCTAGCGATTCTAAATTACCTAATATACACAAAGCTCTCGGATAGTCCCATCCATCTATAGTTTTTTTTCGTTTTAAACAGTAAACTCTTTCAGCAGGGCATGAATCGACAGAGTTGAAGCTTCAACAAACGATAGCGAAACCCCGTATATATACATAAGCAAATCTCTTTGAAAGTGAGCCTTGAGGCACACCTATTTCTGGCCAAACTCTCATCCCCTGTTTGGTCATCGGTCCGCAGACTTTGCCATCAGCTTCTATCTCTCTCTATCTCATTCTATACTGTATGTATCAGACCCCCTCCCCCTGGAGTGAACAGAGTGCGACACACCCCCGATACATTGCTCTTGCTTTCTCTTTCTATCGACTCATGCACTATATACAGTCCATGCCATGCCATGCATGCAGGCACCACTTCGTGTGGTTCAACAATAAACAAGCGTCAGTCGCCATGGATACGTGCAAACCTCGTCGCGAGAGCGTGCGAACAAAACACTGCACACACTCCACTACATATACTCAATTTCGTATATGTGAACTCTCATGTGGTCTACACCATATCATCAGGCTGGTATGTATGCGAATTTTCTCTTACACCTTTGCAATCCTGCCGGAAAGCGCTGCACTCTTGAAACCCTATGATACACTATGGCATAATACTATGTAGTCACTATAGACACTAAACGTTGCTCGTTTTGCGCGCGAGCGAAAGGTACTTGTATGTATACTCAACCGAATTTAGTGAGGGTGGAGAGAGCGATAGTTGTGTGTTAGGTAAAGGCTAGCTAGCCCCGGATTCACTGACAAATTGCACGATTTTCGAATCTACTCTACGAGGCTATTTGTAAAGCTGCTTTCTGTGTGTAGAAGCTTTGTATGTCTGATGATCGTTGCAACTGTGGGTTACATAAGGGTAGCAGACCTACGTTGAGTGCGGGGAGGTGGGGGGGGGGGGGGGAGTAGCAGTTTTGCAAAGTTGAACAGACTTGGAATTCATATATGGAAGGTGACTTTTGTCAATCTTATAGTAAGAGGATATTTGATATGGAAACACTCCAAATAGAGGGCTTTCATAAATACACCTCCCACACGTCCGCCCTTCATAATTTCACACGAATGAATATATTCATTAGTCGCCAGGAATGAATTTGAGTCGATACTGACTTTTCATTCCGAATCTTTCGATTATCATTTAAAGTATCGTCATTTCGGAAAACTATTAAGAGTAGACAGATCATACCATTCGTAAATGTTAACAACTCTTGCATTTTTTCATTTATATCAACTTAAATATTCCTCGACTCAAAATTTATGCTAGATCTAGTAACTAATCTATTGCAAAAGTCGATAAACAATCGAGGCAATTTTCACGCATTATTAGATACCCTGATCGTTCTCCATTGAAATATCAAAAGATTAATTGCTTCACAACAGATTTCAATGATATTCAGACTCGTGTTCAAAACATCAGGATTCAATAATTGTAAAAACCACAATGAGTCATCAGACAGAAATGTAAGTAAAAAGTGACAGTACGAAAATCAAAAATTCAGAGATTGGTGCTGCCATCTTGACGCAGAGCGTTGAACGCCCGTCTCGTTTCCAGCCGCTTCCCCTCAACGGCTCGAGTCGCACAAAAACTGTTCGAGGGGGAAGAAGCGATGCCGGTACAAAACTACCCTTCCCATCGTCCACGTTGATTTCTGTTACAGAGGCATGTGGCGCCCTTTCATCTACTTTGATTTTTTTCTTTTTTTTTTTTTTACTAAGAAGAACGGGAGCAGGTGGATTAAACCAAACGCCAAAAAAATGATTTAGTTGACCGTCCAAAAACAATGGGTGAAATTTTTTACAGTACCATTAACGAGACCAATAATATTGCCTTTTACAGTTGAATCATTTCAACTTCTGATCCTTACTGATTTCTTGTCTTATTGAGAGGTTTTATTAGCATAGTGAATTATTCAATTGCTTCGAGAAGTACTCTCGCTGGGAACATCACCCAATTGATACAAAAATTTTTTCTTTCATTCGATCATATTCACATATGTATTCCTTTCTCATGCAACTTTTTTTGATGCAGAACTGTCCAGTCCCAGAAAACTGACTTGAATTGACTCACACGCAGAATTTAGAGATCTATTCCACGAAACTCCCAATTATCTTCATAACCACCGTGATACATAATCTTTAATTGGTGAACAAGTTGCATACGAGTTCACTGATTGAACCTTAACGAGTATTTCTAAACCTTGAAATGAAATTTTGCTCGGTTGTAATCTTATCAAAACACGAATGAGAAAACATTCATTGAACCAAATTTTGTTCAGAAACTGAACAAATTGGCGATCCATTATTATAGATAAAAAATTCCAATGATCGGCTGAGAGATGAAACGCGATTGATATAATAGTATAATAGTATTTGTCAAGCATACAAAAGTTCGCAAATTGGAATGAATCAGTTTTTTATACCACAATTTTCATGAATGCGATGTAATGTGGCACGTCATGATCTTGAAATACAATTCAAGAGATTTCGTAGCAGTTAAATTTTTCCTGCAAATTCATATCAATTGCCTTCAATCAGCTCAGAATTTGAATAATACTACAAACTCTCTAAGTCTCAAGAAAAGTTATTGAGTATCATGATCGAGGTCACAAATATGTCACAAATTTGGGAGTTCTTTTTCAATATTCATTACAGCACAATTCCCATCAACGCGTTCTCTGTGTGGGCGATTTTTGGAGCTATCAAACTATAATTATATATTTGGGCATGCATGGGACTCTGACAGACAGTTAGTTCAGAGTAAACTTTTTTAAGCTCATTATTCATGGTCTCGAAGAAGTAAATTGCGAGGATACATTGCTATTAGAAATAATTTTCGAGCAAATATCAGCTGGTGAAGATTGAAAAGTGAAAAATCGTGGGCCCTATCATCGGTGGGGTCATTGTGATGAATGGATTAATACAGACTCAGTTCCCAACATTCCAAAAACCGACTGGTTCTCAAAATGATGCAGTAATGTTTTGCATGCATATAACTATCCACGATAACTAAGAATCGCAAAGAATCCACTTCTTGAGTTTTAATTTTCAAAAATTGTCAAGAGACAATACTTGGAATCTAACCATGAATATTTCACAATATCTCTAGACTTATTATTAGAATCTGGCAGTGGTGATGGAGGAGGCGAAGGAGGAGTTGAAAGAGGAAGGAGTGTAAGCGGAGAAGGAGCTCAGTCTCTTGCGGGTGGTGGTATATAGAGTTGGGTGGGCAGGCCAGACCGCAGCGCCGCCTCCTTTAGCCCTCAAGCACATGAAGACTTACTTTCGTCTTGCCTTATCTCCTCCCACTGTAACGGGTGTGCGAGCGCTACTCTGCGGTCAGCCCCACTTTGGCCAGAAACCGACCGAGCTTGCGTGAATATCCTCACTCATACATGTATGCATTTTCTGTACGTACGCCACTTGCCATTCGAGTTTTACTTATTCGGTACATGGGAAAATCTCAGAAGGTTTTAACTTTCGCGGTCACTCCTGGATCATTTGGGCTGAGCGATGTATAATGGGGCCTTAATTATTGAAATTTTCTTCGTTTGGATATCCTAAAAGTGGACACCAAAATTGGAGTCGATTGGTAGATATGTGGATAGATATTAGAACTGATCGCGTGCGAGAAAACTGCCGAAAATCTGCGAAATATCGTGTCACTCGGACCAACTCCCAAAATTCGTTGAACTCTTATGGTTCTAGCATACCACGGCGAGTCCTGTAATCCTGCAGGCATGTTTCTCAAAATCTAAAGTTGTGACTTTTTTCTAGAGGGAGATGTACATCGATGTACACAGTCATGCTCGCAGTCATGATACGCATTGGACGCTCTGTCACTTCAGTTCGATAAGAAATCATTATTCCTATTCTTATGTTCTTTCATTCTTCTGCCCACTTTAGGAGGACTCTGGGGGAAATATATTGCGTGATTCGCGTAAAAACAAAGGAAGTGCCCCTTTGCAGATCCATGTACATCTACGGAAAAGTCCGGGAATCACCTTAGAGCCGGGAAAATCAGTATTACTCGTGGCATGTTTTCAACATCTGCTAGGGCTTAGAAAATAACCGAAAAATACTTCATCCGGAAGAGCCTTATAATTTCGAATCTATTTCGCTGAACAGCAGTTCTAAAGCGATTTGAAGCAATACACTTAGAGCTGAAGACTGTATATAGCTTCTAAATGATCAAAAATGCACCGAAAGCCGATGAAACTCTCAATGCATTTCAAATATAGATTTTTCAGCGTTTCCTTACAACCACATATACGATAATGTTTTTTATATCTTCAAAAAATCTGGCTACGCGAAGCCGATGATCGTACGCAAATTCCCCTAGAGAACTACGGTCAAGAGCATTTCAGTTTGCGTATCGAAAGGCCCATTATTCGCGTACGCGATTCGGAACACCGGAAAGAAACTACTTGAAGAAACTACCGAGACTCGCGTATACAGCCAATCTAAGGGTATTCGCGTACGCGGTCGATTCGAGTATCAAACTCGTTCTTCTGGAATTGCGTATGGCAACCAATGGATGAGTGTTCACGTACGCTAACCAAGTCTCGAATATTCGCGTACGCGATTTCGTGTATCGGACTCGTTCTTCTGGATTCGGTTAGCGTACGCGAACATCCATACTTTGGTTGCCATACGCGATTCCAAAGAATGAGTTCGATACGCGAATATTCGAGATTCGGTTAGCGTACGTGAACACTTATCCATTGGTTGCCATACGCAATTCCAGAAGAACGAGTTTGATACTCGAAATCGCGTACGCAAGTCTGCTCGACTTGGTGAGTGTACGCGAGAATCCATCCATTATTTGCCATACGCGATTCCTGAAGAGCGAGTTTGATACGCCAATCTGCTTGACTTGGTTATCTGGAAGAATAAATACCAGATAAAGAACCAGATGAAGAGAGTTTGGATTGTTTGATCCCAAACTCTGTCAGTCATTCAGGCGCATCATTAGCCTTAGAAACTTTGAACAATATCTACCTCGCAAATGAAAATGTACATGATGAGTTTTTCTATCATTGTTTCAAATTGAGAGGCATGCTTCAGGATCACAAATATCGAACTAAAGAACCAGCATTAATCTCTGACTTCATTTTAAAAGCTCTCTCGTGATTCTATGACTCATAACTCTTTAATGTTCCATCCTATTGTATCTTTAACCCTCGGTTGGCACACGTGGGTTGTTTTGACCCAAGGCCTTTTTCCTGAGATCGCCGAGCTCGTAATTCGAAGTTTCCCGGGCTCAGGGTGACATTTATTGGTAGTCAAGATGTGCCACTTACCGACCGTTCATATAGCAACAGGTCTGGCGCGCGCGTCTTTCCACCACAGCCAAGCAAAATTGAGGCTGGGTCTAAAGTACCCAGGTGTGCCAGCTATGCACGCGTCGTGAATTTTTCACTCGAGTTTGTTTCATGGATCAAAATTAACTACATATAATTTTTGGTTACGTACTTTGTTTTCTCATCCGACTTCACGTCCATATAGCTCAATATCGTATACTCGATAGCCATGCACGAGAAGAACGACGAAGTGCGAAGAATGAGTATTTTTTTTTATGACAAATTATTGCAAAAAATTGCAAACAAAAGGCCTTTCACTGAAAATATTCTAGAGGACGCAATTTTCAATGAAATGAGCTGAAAATTTAGCTGAGTTATCTCAAGATCAAGTAGATATGAGAAAAGAATAGTCCAGTGGTCCATCTTTCAATGGAGGTCTTTATTCCGACATATTAGGTGAGAATAGAAGTTCTCAATTCATGCGTTGAAATATGTCAGAATAAATACATTTTTTTCAAGATCCACTCTCGGGCTATTTTTTTCTTGAATTGACCTCATCTCGAAATGACTCAGTTGAATTTTCAGCTCAATCGGATGATAATTGCGTCCTCTAAAATTTTTTTAGTGAAAATGGTGATTTTTTGCACTTTTCTGGACATTTGTATTTTTTGGAATTTTTTATTTGACCTTGGAGATTATCTGGTCACATTGGCCCATCAAAAACATATTAAAAAAGCTACAAAAAATTTTACGAATCAAAAGATTCAATAAAAGAGCTACAGCATCAATTTCAAGGCGTGGGTCGAATTGACCAAGGTTGGCCAGCTATGTAATTTGGCGAAGGTGTGCCAGCTGAGGGTTAATTATTAAAACGCTTCGATGCACTTCGGTATCAAGGTCATTGGTGTCGCTTCGCTCTCGGATGGGTATTTTCTATACCCATATCGGGCGTTTTCTCGTCCGTGTCTCAGGGTCTCGGATGTGTGCGTGAAATGTTTTCTCTTGGATCCGATCCGACCAATGAGAGCGCGCGAGCTGCATCGGCCAGACCACAGCATACAGGCTAAGACAGGATCACTGCAGTCACTGCTGCAGACAGCACACAAACAAAAACCACGAAATGCGAAAATGTCTTCGTAGCCGGCGTTAAAGAATCGTGGCTTCTCGGTGGTAATGAGCGGTGTCTGGGTCGGCTGGAAGTATACTTGTTAAGAGAGTTAAGTGTTGTGCCATGTTTCCGCGCGATATGCAAGTTTTGAAGGGATGCATCTTCTACATGGCATCGTGACTTCCTCCTGGCACAATTTTGTTATTCATTTAATTAATTCAAATATGGTCTAGGACCTTTACAAATGTCGTGTCGGAGTAGTGCAAGCCCGTCTTAGCGCTAGCAAAACCAGGCAAAAATTGTGGATTGTGTAATCATGGCGTGAGGGATGTCACATTACAGCGTGTTTCCCCTATTCCAGGACATGTATTTTCTTGTGTCAGCTCATGGATACTCCACAAAATATTCAATATGAGACGGAATGGTATGCAATTTGCATTCAAAATGATGTAAAAAATATGTTCCACTGTGTGCAAGTGGAATAGGGTGGAACAGTCATCCAGCAGTTACTGTAGTCGAGTTCCTGAATATCGTTATTCAGAATCCGCAAGTACCATCAACCTCAAGCTTTGTCTCTGACCTTGCTATTGATCCCTCAGTATTAGATGGTGACTTTTGAGCCATTTTGAAGTCTTAGAGGACTCCATTTACCAGTCTTACATAACTCCCCGAATAGATGCATGATGGGTATGCGCTGATGTCGAGGAATCGTAGACTGAGACTATTAATTTCAAGCAGTCCCTGAGGCTCTTAGAAATGAACTGAAGGGTCATTTATATTGAGATGATATTACAGACTAAAAATTATCAACGAACGCACTCCTGTTATCAAGCAATTGCAGCAGCTTATGATTAGTCATTGCAAAAGACACCATGGGTCAACCAAAGATATGCCAACTTAGCCTCCCAAATTTCTGACGACTCATAACTATACCTAGTTCCAATCCCAAAGCTTTGTATCAGGGAAGGTATTCAAGCCCATGAAGAACCCTTGGAACGACAAACAGTTGAAAATATCATGATTGTTGTGCAGAGAAATAGTTACTGGATGATATTTTGACAAATTCTGTCAGATTCCCATGCTGATATGCATAGATTATAAGAAAAGGGATTCTATTCAATGTGCATGTACCGTTACTAATCTCAGGAGTTACTTGGAATTCAAGATATCAAGGAATTGAATCCATGGGTGTTCATATGAAAGGGACTACTGAATCTACTAATCTGTTGTAGTTCAAAGCTACTACAATCATGTAAGATGTGAAATGAGTGAAAAGACAAAACTAGTGATGAAGACCATTGGTGCTTTTACTAAAAAGTGCAAAATAAAATGAATGAAAAATATTTTTAAAGCAAACGCTTTTATGAAGGATCAATTCAACTCCCTAAAATGTAAAATATAAGCGAAAGTATAATGACCAAAGTAAAAGTATAACCCAAGTTTTTGTACACAACTCAACTCATAAAAAAGTGGAAAATAAGTGAGAGTATAATGACCAATTGCATCATAACTTTATTCAAAAACACTATTGAGAAGTTGAAAGTGATTCTCCTAGTTCCTGATTTCGTACTCCCCATAGATTCTCACTTGGAACCTTCAAACAAAGAATCAAGAATGCTGAAATCATTATTACCTTAGAATTCATACGTCATGAAAGCGTGGGGTACCATGAAAAGGAGAAGTACACCGCTTCTTTCCTCCTAGCCACCCCACGCTTTCATGACGTATGAATTCTAAGGTAATAATGTTTTCAGCATTCTTGATTCTTTGTTTGAAGGTTCGAAGTGAGAATCTATATATAGAACCTATAGGAAGTACGAAATCAGCGACTAGGAGAATCACTTCCAACGTCTCAATAGTGTTTTTGCATGAAGTTATGATGCGATTGGTCATTATACTTATTTTTCACATTTTGGTGAGTTGAGTTGTGTACAAAAACTTGGGTTATACTTTTACTTTGGTCATTATACTTTCGCTAAAAAATTTTTTTTAGGGAGTTGAATTGATCTTTCATAAAAGCGTTTGCTTTTAAAAAAGTTTCTATTTTTTTTATATTTTATTGATTCTATCTCATTGATTCTATCTCGATTATCTCATTCCTTTTTATCTGAACTTCGTTTCATCCCATCTTGATTTATTTGGAATGAAACGAGCACCCAAGCCTCACATCCAGAAATACTATGATAACCTATTGATTTTTTCATTTCTTATTTGTATGATGGCCTATTTAAATACTTGGAAAATATACAAATAAGTAGTGTATAGTTTTTATTGAAGAAATATTCGATCATATAAAGGTAACAGAATATTTTCTATTCAGAATGCCATGTAATAAAATTTAACAATAATTTTCCGAAGATCTGCAATTCTGAGCCAACCTCGGATATAAAGATCATCGGTTATAACGAGCAAATTTCTCCAGTCCCTTGACGCTCGTTATAACCGAGTTGGGCTGTATACTGTCCTCGAAAATCACATTGGCAGATGATTTTCGATGACGTCCCTGCTTATGATCCACGTAGTGTAGCCCGGCTTTGTTTTTGTCTTCATTTACTGCCACGATTGTTGGACATCTTAACACAATGTTTCTGTATAGTTCATTTCAGCTCAATAAATAAGCAAAGATGCGTTGAAGACAATTTAGAAAGGGAATCGAGAACTCGATGCAAAGAGTGACACCAACAACGAAAGGGGGTCCCTTGACAAACAGAGTGAATACTCACCAACCATCGGTAGATAGCGAAAAGTTTGACACGTGGCCCAGATGCGCACGCGCATGGCAGGAAGATAGAAAAAAACCCTCGCTTCAACGCCGATGCTTGAATGAAAGCTCTGCTCTGAATGCACGTGGGTGCACCCTCTTCATGAGCCGCCACGTGGACAGAAAAGTTTTACGCTAGCTCGTTTTACGTTAGCCTGCGCCTATACTATTCTGAAATCGGGGCGTCTCATGCATTGGCGGTTCTTCCTTTTGACTTCCACTCCATGACAAACAATTGTTTCCTGTTTTAGTCTTTGACTCCTTATTTGCATGGATATATTATCTATATTTTCTTACAATTTTGAATTTCTAGAAGACTCTTTCCTTTTCAAAGCTTGTAACTGTTTCCATCTATTTGATTTCATCTGACAATGAGAACATTGGAGATAGAATATCCGTATACTGAGAAATTTTCTATACGTCGTTTGAATTTTGCGATGAGCTTGATAAAATTTCTTTTACATCTAATTTATGTATTACTTTTGGTCGACCGTAAACATTTTTCACGAGAAAAACATTGTGCATGTTTGCACTGAAAATTTTTTTGGTGATAACTGCTGACCTAGATGAATTTATCATCCATACTGTTGTTATATACAGTACCGTTCATAAGTTTTCGATGGTCGATCCCTCGATTACCCTGACTTGGAACAGCAATAAGTCAAATTCTATGCGTTGTACGAAAATTTTCAAGAAAACATCTTACAGAGCAGAAAAAATACTAACTTTTACTGGGTTTTGATGATTTTTATCGAATATTTTTGAAGGTCCTACACGCTGATGAAAAAATAGAAAATCTAAAAATTTTTTACTTTCATTGAGACACCTGCAGTTTTAATGCGAATGAAGATACGGCAATTCTGAAAAAAGCATCTTGTAGAGCGGAAAAAATGCTATGTGTAGCCATTTTTTGATTATTTTTTACGTATCCCGGGTGAGAACGTGCGAGCTGTCCAAACCCCCAAAATCATGGTTTTTCACCGTTTTCTGTGCCGTTTCCGATGATAAGCAGTCATTTTGGGTATCTAGACAGCTTGTACGTTCTCATGCGCGGTACGTAAAAAATAATCAAAAAATGGCTACACATAGCATTTTTTCCGCTCTACAAGATGCTTTTTTCAGAATTGCCGTATCTTTATTCGCATTAAAACTGCAGGTGTCTCAATGAAAGTAAAAAATTTTTAGATTTTCTATTTTTTCATCAGCGTGTAGGACCTTCAAAAATATTCGATAAAAATCATCAAAAACCAGTAAAAGTTAGTATTTTTTCTGCTCTGTAAGATGCTTCCTTGACAATTTTCGTACAACGCATAGAATTTGACTTATTGCTGTTCCAAGTCAGGGTAATCGAGGGATCGACCATCGAGAACTTATGAACGGTACTGTATATAAGATATTTGAATGATTTCATGAAGAATCATCATTTTCTCCGATGATCGTCTACGATCTGAATACAAATGTGAATCCAGTTCACGAATAATTCGAATTAAAATTAGAGTATTTTCGATCTACACCAATCCGAGTACATCCCTGTTTACACAAAAGCCATATGTCAGCAATAATAGCAGTGCATCATAGCATCCCGCCTAACTTGCAAAATCCAATTTCACCAGTTCAGATCGTTAAAATGAAGGGGGGCTCTCTTGAATTGATCAAAAGACTTGCTCACAAGGTGTAAACGAATCAATCGGAAGATAAAACGTGGCTAGTCCAGTATCCATCTGGTATCGGGCGTATGCTCAAACGTAACCCCCCATTCATAATATACAGTTGTACACCATACGCATCACATAACGAGAAAAGGGGATACGACTTTGCTTCTGAAAATCAAATAGCGTACATCCGCGCTCGTGGCTATGAACTTGCGCCCGTCAAGCCCTCTCATCCATACATCTAAACACACACACACACACACACACACACACACACACACACATGCGCACATATAGTCGAATGGCTATATAGGCTTTAGATTCCAACGCGTGGGTCTATGTTTGTCTGGTTCTGCAAATATCGAGAATCCAGTCTAGTAGACCTTCCACCTGGTTGAGTATTATACCCAATGCAATGTGGCCAGATATAACCAACTCTTGGTTGATGATATAACTTGGCCTTCCTTCTGATCAGTGGTGGTGAGCGATCTGGTCCATATACTCGTATACACTCCTCCCACGGTTGTTTACGCATGTATACGCTACTCAGACTAAGATTTCCCCAGTTGCCAGATGCTTATATGGGTGGCGTATAGATTGAAAGCATATTGCTGAGAGTTGTGTTGGCACATAGCGAACTATGGGTGCGTGTCGATAGACGAATTGATTTAATCGTTTTGTGGAATGCTGGCGCTTTTTCAAAA
Organism: Eretmocerus hayati; assembly: GCA_029851415.1. Lineage (NCBI taxonomy): Eukaryota > Metazoa > Arthropoda > Insecta > Hymenoptera > Aphelinidae > Eretmocerus > Eretmocerus hayati. The sequence continues at coordinate 153,517,127 of CM056741.1, forward strand.
ACTTGCGGATAGTTTGGAAAGATTTTGATGATCGAGGTATATATGTTTGGAACGAGATGATGAAGCAAATTGTAGAACTCATGAAAGAAAAGATCAAAATGAGATTCCTTATGTACGACTCGTCTGCTGGGACATCGGGGTAAACATCTCATTCTCCTTGAAGATTTCAGTTTACTTGAGCCTTTTTGAATCTTGGCTTAGTTATTGCACAGAATGTTTAATACACGTCATCAGCCATGAAACATGACCAGTTTGATGACCAAATGGTTCATTCAAGCGTCAGATTGGATTCTTATATTTTTGTAACAACTCGCGAAACGTTGGTGAATTCGTGACCAGCTGCCACATTCGCACCAACCTCAGGTGATCCTTATACAAATGACTGATACAAGAAGATATTCTCCCTTCGATTTCCTTGAGTTCATATGACTTGATTAACCAGCCATCTTAATGGTCATGATCTTTTTTCTTGCGGGTATAGAATAAAGATATTTGGATGAGTAAGAATGTATCCAAACTCCATTTGTAGAATGAATGCAGATTTTCATTCACGAGAGACGCTAGAGTACTTATGTCAACCTATTATTGAATAGCCCAATGTAATTTTTCATCGTGCTGATCCAGAACAGTCCGTATGGTGGACTCTGCATTGCAACCCCAATCTGTGAGCGTTGAGAATCAGCGTTACTTTCAATTTCCGTGATATCTCAAAAGATCATGTAATGATATTTGAAAATTGGACTCGAAAAATTCTCATTGTCAACAGCTAATATCCTATTGGTTATTGGAATGGTGTTTCACGTACACGAGCTATAGACTTGTTATATGCTCTGCACAAGACCCGTAGATCTAATAATGCATAGGAGTCTGTTTTAGTTGGCGATGGAATACTAAGAGCTGATAGAAGATAGTATTCATCAACTAATCAGCCTTCCACATGATAGCTGATCTCAAATTGAAATAACTCCACACTCATTGTAGATGCAATAGACAAACTTTTCCCATGTTTTTTATTGATTGAATGTTGATAGAAGGCAAAAAATCCCGGAAATAGTATGAATAGGACTTTGTATTAAATCCAACCATAAGATCTGTTTCATAAGCCATAAGCTCCAATATGTAAGCTTATACAATTCAAAGTAATATTACACATATTCAATGCAAGTATCGATGATATGTATGAAAATCATCTGTGTATGGTAAGCCATTTTGTGGTCAAATATGCATACTCAATACAAAAAAGGTTCACCCTTGCTGCGTGGAAGATTTGCAAGGACACCTGTTGGGTCTGACGCATCTTATCTTCGCACCTTGTGGGTAGTTTCGTTTCAGGACATAACCAGCGTTACATCTACACGCCGGGCGTTCAATCTGAAAGGAATTTTCGATGAGATGCAGTTCATCGAGATGCAAAAATCAATGTCATTTTAAAATCCCTGGGTGGTTGGTTCCATAAAACCAATTATTTTATTGTATTTATGTTGAAAATCCTGATTTGAAATTCATCTTCAGTTGTATCAACGCATCATAATTAATCAAAAAATTCATACTCACTATTGCTTGGCAGATTGGACCCGTGAGATTCTGACAAGTGCGTGGGCACGCAGAACCAGCTTGAGTCCAAGATGAGTTGCGTGGGCAACGTGGTTTCCGTTCAGGAGCTCGATTTGGAGTTTGTTGTGGCGTTTGTTGTGGAGTTTGTTCTGATGGAGTTATTTATTATTTACACAGATCTGTTCTCAATTCGTACTACATGATTTTTTGAGGTGCACGGGGTCATGATGTGGAATTCCACGAAATCTCCTTGAAAATATTCATTTCAGACTGATAAACCGTTAAGCAACATCAAACTCGACAAGCACGTGAACCGGGAGTTTGAGCGTGCTCAAACTCACCCTTCATATCCTCTCGTTTCATCACTCACTTACTCGCAATATAAAGGAGAAATTTTTCTAAACAGTGGTACTTACTTACAGTTTGCTCATTACTTTACCGATACGTTCGTTTTCATAGCCTTCTTTCATTTATGTCCAGAAGGTTATCGCGTCCATGTTACTAACTAAGACAAAACTTGCTTTATCTATGCTCAATGAGCATTGCTCATGTTCATCAAATTTTCCCTTGCATCCAAGATAGTTTTGATTCAAGTTATGAACGATTATTTCAGAACATATGCCGGAGTTCCAAATTTTCTATTTATACCAAACATGGTAAATTGTATCATGTGTGTCAGCAAAGCAAGATTGAGTTTAGGTGCGAGAAAAATTAACACATTGCGCGCAAAAACGCCACTCTAACATATGTTAGTGCTTGATCATACAAAAAAGTTTCCATCACAAGAATTATAGAGTGGCTTAGAGTATGAGATATTGAGGTTAGACAGACGAAACAATATCCTCCGATCTCACGAGGTGCAGTCCTATTTATTGATTTACATTGATCAATACACTTACGCATTGTGACAACACTCGCTCCCAGGAGGAAAAGGAAACAAATCAGGAAAATATTCTTCATGTTGACAACACAGAAAGAATGCATACGTTCGTAACTACAGCTGCTGCTTTTATCCAAGACTGGTGCGGGACAATGTGTTATCGTTTTTCACGACAAATAATTTGAATGTTCACTCTTTCCTCAATTTTGTTTGGGTTTCATACGCTTTTTCTAGTGCATTGTTCTCTCTTTCTTTAATGATTTCAACAGTTAGAAGACAAAGGCGTCTATACCTACGAGGAAAGTTCTTGGTAACACTAATACGCATATGCGTTAATCTAATCGTAGACTCGAAATTGCAAAATGCTATCGTAACTCAGAAATACAAACCTGAAATGTGATCAATCCTTTCAACATCTGAATTTTGAAGATAGTATTTGCATGTTGCTAGATGAGAACACACGTGTCCGATCTTCATCGACATTTGCCGTAGAGGTAGTCATTGATTTATCGCCGTAAAGACTTATAAGTATTCATTCCTTGTCTTCCCCATAGACAGGTGGGCTCCGGGATACGCCTTTGCTAAGAAATTAAGTTAATCACCATTCATTGAGATTTGCTACACGTAAAAATGTAAATCGGCTCTGGCAGCGAAGCAGGATTCGCTAAATCGCGAAACGTACAATTCCTGATTTTACTAACCTTTTCGATATACCCATGTGCAATTTTCCTCGTTTACGGGATATTTTGTCGCGTGACTAACCCAGCAAGAGATGTTTGCTTCAGAAAATTCCGCCGATCTACCAATCAGGTTATCTACACCATCAAGAACTCCTATCAGAAAAAAACGGAGAACTTGGAATCGCTAGTTTAGCAGCAAAGCGTTGCTGAACGAGCTTTTTTGCTGAAAACACGTCCGACTGGAGTGACCAGAAGAGTGACTCAATTGACACTGGCTGATCATTGAAAAAAATACGTCCCCATGTAATCTAAATATTTCACTAACCAAGCCAATCTGTCTTTCACTCTCACACATTTTCGAGTTACTCACGTGGTTAACTTCTGCCACAATGTCGTTCATCATACATAAAGTGAATATTCCGATTGCTGAAGTTTGATCGCAAGAAAAGCCTTTAGGCCGCATGGTGTACCGACCCTCCAGTCCAGGTCAAGAGATGTCTTACCCGAGCTTCATCCCGAATCCGGTAGAGAAGCACTGGTCCCAAGATTGCCGCTCGGATGCTTTTAGCCCCCCGGAACCCGCAAGGAGAGCAGGTCATCTGTGACCTTGTTTTTTAAATGGTCTCTAGGTTGTATGTTTGTAGTTACAAATGCGAGTGGCAGATCCGTATTCAATCCAATAGAGCAAAGGATGGCACCCCTCAGTATAGAGCACTTCCTGGCCTCGTCATTTCTCATTATCATTGTGGTAGTCATTGGGATAGCAGCGATAGAATAGTTGACTTAAAATCAAAGAGACAAAATTTCCATAACGCCAGAGGAACGCTGCAGCTATTTGGTCAGAAATGGCGATAGACGGCTATTGCGTTATGACTGATATTTAATGTCATGTGATGGAAACTTTCTTCAATCGTTACCTACTCCGAATCACCAATGGTATGCAGACCATGTAAGGGAGGGCCAATATCTCATGCAGGTAGATTAGCTTCCATTCATTGCTACCGAATTAATCTTAAGAATATTCTATTATTTCAAAATCAATTATTTGTACGGAATTATTTTGGCTCTTGAGAAAACGGTGATAATTCAATTTCCATTTTTCGAATGAGTAATCATGTTTCATACAGGTTCTCTCAGAATCCTACATACAAACTGTTCCCCTCCCATAATATGTTCGAAACAACCGTGTTTTATACGTTTTATATTATCATACGAATATACCTATACTTCAACTATCCGAAAAAGCTAACATACGCCACGCCGTGATGATTCCAAACATTCTAATCAAATTTGACCTAATGAAATCATTTTCGCTCGTCCCAGATTGTTGAATGTGATGACGTACATTGTTGTTATCCTCTGAGAAATAATCTGGAATATATTCTTCACCAAAATATTCTCCCATTTTCATCCCTGATTGTTCAAGATCTTTTAGCCTCTATCGATCGGTCATCGTACTGGAAAATTCCCATCTCTGTTAATGAGTCAATCTCTGATTCTGCGCTCATCTGATACTCACACGGGAAATTGCCATATGATTCCAAAAGAATGGAAAATTCAACGTGCACATAGGTTTTTACGACATTAGCCAGAGTGACCTCCAGGTGCCAATGGGAGGCCATGATAACTTACGAAGTACGGTAATCCCCGCCCCCCTCAATATCTCTCAAGGATAACGTCTAATGATAATGTGTTGAATATCAAGTGCGAGCTCAGGACAACCTCCCTCCCCCCTCCTCCTCAGGGTTACGTCTAGTGAAAAAATGTCGGATACTAAAGTTAAGATAAGTCATAATAAGATAAACTTTATTTCCCTGTAGAGGCAAAAACTCAATTCAACATTTGAAAAACATATTCTAATATGTAATGTAATTCCTGACACTATAATACAGAGTCTCAGAGACATGCTAGAAATGTAAATAGGATATTTGGTCAAAGCTATCCATGTCAGTTTTATCACAGATATGATACGTCATTGATTCATGACGTATTCGTCATTAACTCATGCCAGGTAGCATAGTTGAAAAACACAGGTCACATAATTGTTTCCCAACAAATAAATATCCTCATTTCTGGCAGTACTCAACGTAATACGGTTGGGAAAATTACAGAATCTCTGGAGTCGAGCTGTAGCAGGTGAGGTATTAAAGGTAGTTTGAATGTTGATATCGAGGGTGAGTGGCGCAAAGAGGAAGGTAGAGAGTTCCAGAGCTTAGCGCCCCGATACTAAAAAGAACATTCAATCGCGGTAAGCTGAACTCTGGGAAATTCAAGTTCTCTTTTTTCACTCCGACTAATCGGCTTGCGTTGATACATGGTGAACATTGCAGCCAAGTATTCGGGCGCTCTCATCTTCAAGATTCTGTATATCAGAATAGCTGCAGAATATAATCTACAGTAGTCCGATCGTAGCCAATGCAGGCATTCCCGGTACGGTGTGATGTGTTCATCCCTTCTCACGCCAAAGATGTATCTCACACATAAATTGGACAACCGTTGAAGTCGCGTCCGTTGCTCTTCGTCCGCGTGAAGACATACCACCGCGCAGAAGTCCAGAAGTGATTGGACCAATGACTCGACTAATTTTCGGCGGAGTATCTCGGAAGTACACGCCCTGATAAATCGCAGGCCATACAAGGTTCTGTTGACTTTCTTCGTTACTTGGTTAATCTGCGATTTCCACTTCAGTTGACTGTCGAGTGTAATACCGAGACTCACGACCGTGTCACTGAAGGGAATCGTCACCCCGATCAGCATCCCAACACCGACGAGACCCATTCCCTTCAACTCGTTGACGTTACTTGCAGAGCCGAAGAAGACAATCTTGGTCTTGCTAGCGCTGAGACGCAAGCCGGAGGATTCGGGCCATTCAGCTATCAATCGGGCCACCTCTTCCAGTCGAGCGATGCCTTCCAGAATTTCACCCTTCTCAATGTGAAGATAAATTTGAAAGCCATCTGCGTAGAATATATGCTTGACAGGCTGTCCGTGAAGTATGTCTGGGAGGTCATTTACGTAAAGACTGAATAAAAGTGGTCCAAGAACAGAGCCCTGTGGTACTCCTAAGTTGGTTGTGAGCCAATTAGAATCACCGCTGTTTCGAGATGTCACGGTTTGTGTTGACACACGTTGTTGACTGTTTCTGGGTCGATGTCACTGTACTTTCGGAAAGCAGAGGGTTTCTTAACGGGCTGGGGGACAAAGATGTCGATAATCACGTCAATGAGTGCACGTCAAAGTTGATGGATATCAAATGAAGGTTCAGATGAACCCCCTTTCCAATTTCCCCCCAAGACCGCCTCCCCCCATCGAGGCCACTTTCGAATTTCTGGATAGAAACCCCTATTTATTACCCCGGGCCTTGAGATCGCGTGAAATTCTACGTTTAGATGTTGTTTTTTGTCATTTTCACAAGTTACCTTCAGGCGAACCTAAGGATCATGCAAATGATTGAATTTCAATTGATCGGCTTTTGCCAGTAGCATTGTGTCAACAAATTTTGCTGACTCATGTCACAGATCTAGTTGAATTACTTCAACTCGAACTATGCACCTCCAAGCCTCGTATGATTGTGAGGTTAACTTGGAGGATTTTGATGGAAAGAAGGGTGAGAAGAGACATATGGAAAAAATTTTGACTCTACGCTAGGTTACAGTGCGTTTCGTCATTCCTCGTCAGATCTGACTTGTCAAGGGGACAGACGATCTGCCGATGTTTATATATGAAAGTCTTACACGCGCAAGCGCTTGCGAGAAAGATGATTTTAACCCGCTATTTTCATATGAAATCTACTCGACAGATTTTCAGCCTACTGTTGGATATATATCAAACTAATATTTGTGTTCGATAGATACGATCAAGCACTATATTTATCACCGGCGGGAATTACAAATGATTGAATTTCAATTGATCGGCTTTTGCCAGTAGCATTGTGTCAACAAATTTCGCTGACTCATGTCATAGATCTAGTTGAATGACTTCAACTCGAATTATGCACCTCCAAGCCTCGTATGGTTGCGAGGTTAACTTGGAGGATTTTGATGGAAAGTGTAAGGGTGAGAAGAGACATATGGAAAAATTTTGACTCTACGCTAGATCACAGTGCATTTCGCCATTCCTCTGAGGAGATATGGGGGGGGGGGGGGGTAGGTAATCCGCGAACCTACTCTATACACGATCACTTGTGGCAGTCGTATCGCACTCTCATTCGTGGGAATCGAGAATTCGTTTGCGAAAATGCGAGTCGTACTTTCTCAGTTTCCATTGAATGATATGAGCACAAAGATAGTTGAGAATAAATGTAACCGTCGAAGAGTAAAATAGTCCCAGAATAAAATTTGATCCATGGAAAACATTATCTTCATTTTCCTATAGTCTCTGAAGTTCCTCACATGCGGAGATCCAAATTTTTATACATTCTCAACCTTCATTTGGCGCGAGATGCACGCAGCATGGACCGACAAGTTTGCAAGCTGGGTGGGAAACTATACTACACAGAAGAGAGTAGTGTAAGAGTGTAGGAAGAGGAGAAACAGGAGGGCCTCACCGGTCTATATGCATATATGGAAGGGATAGAAAAGCTTCGTTTATACCACCACTATACGTCGCTGAACTGACCAAAGCTATATAACCAGAGAAGTCCACCCGATAAGGATGGCTGTGGCTTCAGCACACCCACAGACAAAGATGAACATAGTAAGAGAGGATGAGTGTATAGTGTGGGCGAGAGTGAGTGAGATAGCTAAAAAGCAATGAGAAGGGGTAAAGCGGAACACGATGTGATGCACGGAAGAGAGAGAGAGAGAGGGGCAACTCTCTGGGCTTGTTGGAGTATAGAGAAACGACGGCTCTTTGCCGATGCCAGGGGTAGAAACCGTTGCTGCGTGTGTAGGCATGGACCAGTGCGTCAACGGCTCTTGCCTCACACGTATCGCTCCAAATCATAATCAACTCTTGATTTGAGAGACCGGTACTCGAGATACAGCATCGTGTGGTATCTTGATAATTATTTTGTGATCCGTATTTGGATGGACAATTTTTTGTGTGAATTGACGCGTGTGATGATGCAGTCGGCGGAAGAATTGTGGATCAAGTGGTAGATATTTTTTGTCTGAGTTTGCAAAAATTCGATCGTGATCTGGAAATTTGTGCGAGGAACTCGAGAATTTATTTTGTGGAATCGATAGGAATCGGCTGGATTTTGTGATCGGTGGCAACGTGAGTGCATTCGGAATTGGTGTAATGCGTTGCTTTGAGTGATGATAGGCATAAGTGAATTGATTGTTCGAATCGTGTGCATTGGTTTTATGAATTTTCGTTTGAATTTGCAAAAGCACTGGTAGTTTGGTGAGATAATCATGGTTAATTTTCTCATCAATAATAAAGTGCAGAGCTCGATTAATTTTAAACATTTAATGGCACTGGCAAGAATTCGTCGAGTAGACTTTCGTATTTTTTGTTCTAGATTTAACGGCAGATATTTTGCAAGAGATTTGAATGCAAAGTTAAGCGAGCGCTGTGCAGTTTCTGTGACATCTTAATCTTGCGAGGGATGACGATTCTGTCAAACCTTCAGTTTTCCGTCAAGATTTTGGAAGCAGTTTGATCTTTCAACTGAAATTAAATTTTGTGGGTAAATTCTTCCGGCAAATGGAGAATTATTATCGCATAGAGTGGTACAAACTGTGATAACATTTAGCATCCAAAAATACCGAAACGGGATTCACGCGAGGTTTTCGATTTTGAAAGATCTCGAATCAACGCTGTTTGGCCAACGGCTGACAGATATTTTCAGATAACCATCCTGCCAGTTCACGAATATTTTGAATGAGTTCCAGGCCTATATTGGTGTTTGCGATCCCGAAATATTTGATCAGAGCAACGCTGTTCTTCCCATTCATCTTTCAAAAGATCTTATCATTTCTCATTGGATATATTCTCGTCAAATATTCAGAGATTAAATTTTAGCGTCAAAAGCTGGACTATATTCATGATCTTGCTCACAATTCATTGACTGTGGAAATTTTGCAAAATCTTGAAATGCAGAAGATGCACTCAACAAAATCAGGACAATCTCAACAAGAATCTAACTCTTGAGAAGAGTCTGATAACTGATGAAGCGTGATGACAATTCATTAACAAAAGGCAACATATTTTACCTTAGCAACAAAGAACCCAATGCAACAACAATACGAGATCATTTATAGCATACCGTGTCCCAGTTGCAGTAGTACAAACCAACAAGTAGAAAAATCCCAATTTGGCGAGACATGAGTCTGTAAATATGAGTTACATGGGTAGCCGTCGGCACATCAGGTTCTCTGTGACCACGTGCACCACGGATAAGAGGAGCACGAAAGAGAGAGAGTTTGACACGCGGTGTCCCCCGCTATATTGCAATGCGTAAAAGGTGGGGGTCCTCGCGTTATTCGCATCGTTCTTTCACCCCTATTTCTCACCCCTATTTTTTCACCCCACCTTTCACTCTCTTTCTCTCTCTTTATCTCTCTATTCTTAACCATCCCTCTGATGTATACACAAACTCTTCTATCTTTATTTATCTTTTTTACCTCGTGTTTCATCGTTTGCTCTCTCTGCAGTTTACCAGACCGATATTATACTAGTGATGGTTTGCTTCCCTGTCACTGTATATATAGTAAAAGCAAAGCAAATTTTACTGAATGAATGATGACGTCAGCCGGTAGTGAACGCTTTAAAATGAAAAAGGGAGACATCAGTGTAAGCGGGTGTAAATGGGAATAGAGATATTTGAGAGTAATCGTGATGGAACGCGTGACGTGCACGTGCAAATTTCGATTTTGACAATTTGATACGGTACAAGTGGGGTGTTTTGTAATTTTACGGGGGCTAGTGATGTGATGATTTGCGGGGGATTAGCGTTTTTTTTTTTTTTTTATAGTTTGAAGATTTTTTGTGATTTTGAAGAGATTTTTCGTGTGTAATTGGAAGGGTAGAGTGTGAACATCGTACCATATTGAATTTGAAAATGCATTTTCTGTGAGTGATGAGTGATTCTGAAGTATTGCACAAAGATACTTAGGATCAGTTTCTGGAAGGATATACACTTTTATTTCCACAAGAGATGGAAAAAAAATGAGGAAAATTGACAGCTTTTGATACCTTGATTCATTAGTGGGAATCTTCAATGAGATGACTGTTGCCAATCTTCATCCTTCTCACTTTTGGTTAATTGTTCATGACAGAAATTTTGATTAGGTTTCTGGATTAACATGCTGAGAAGAAATAATCAAATTGGGTAAAATTATCAAAATGTATTCTAGAGTATTCACATGAGTCAAATTTCGTTTGATCGTCCTAATTTATAGCATCGTGGAGATTGATGAACTATATACGTCCGAAAATGTCTTGCTTCCTTTCATGTATTATGATAGTTCAAAGTTTTCTTAGATAATGTCTGAATCTCTAAGGTAGCTGAGCTAATCAATAATTTTTGCGACTGCGAGATTATTTCGATTCTGCCAGATATTTCAAAAAATCCACACTCAACCATTCTATAATATAGCTAAATTCAGTATACCTACAGGTCACCCACTACAATACAGATCTAGACCAAAAATTCTAACTCATTTATCAAAAAATCAGAAGACTTTCTTTCTTTCTTCCTTTTTTATCTAAACTTCTATCTTTCTTCCTTTCTTTTTTTTGTACACTAAAGCTGAAAATACAGTGAAATCTTCGGTCGCACGGACACCTCTGGTCGCATCAAAACTGTCCGCTATTGGGAGGTGTCCGCTAGTCAGAGGTTCATTTCTGTGATTATGCTTATGCTGGTCGCAAAAAATTGTCCGTTATTGACAGGTGTCCGCTTAAGGGAGGCATTCGTTAAGGGAGATTCCACTGTATACCAGAAAATCACCAAAGTTGGGGAGGATTTAGTTCAAGTGTTAATGAACACCTGTGTAAAATTTCAGAATGATTGACCGTTCTGTTTCGGAGTAGTCGCCATCAAAAACCCGCCACTTTTAACATTGCGTTTATATGGGAGTCGACGATCCCGCATGAGCGCCATGCTAAAAGTGACGAATTTTGATGGCTGCCACTCTGAAACAAAACGGTCAATCATTCTGAAATTTCGCACAGGTGTTCATTAACACTTGAACTAAATCCTCACCAACTTTGGTGATATTCTGGTATATTTTGCATTTTAGTGTACAAATACCTTAAAACTTTCTCTATCAAAAAATCAAAAATCATCCACGAATAACATCAAATTAATTCAAAGGCCCACAAAAGACAGATTTACATGTATATTTATAATCGCAAGAATGGAATACCTACACTTGTAGCAGATTGTGAAAAAGAGCTTGAGCAAATGTCAGCACTCAGCTTAATCTCTGAGCTACTCTTTGAAAAAGACATAATATCAAAGGCCCTAGTTGGGTTGAAAAACGACACTCAAAGTCCAGTCTTGTACCAGGTTACCCTGAAGGGGCAATAATTCGCGGATACATCACACACTCAGGTATAAGTAAGAATATAAGAACGGTAGCCGACGGTAGCTTTTGCGTCATGTAGATATGAGTACATACTATTATGAACATGGACAAGTATAGTCTTTTCCCCTTTTTCACCCGTTAAGGATGCGGCGCAATCGCGACATAAAAGCTCTAACACATAGCGGTATGAAGCTTCGTTAAATGAATCGAATTAAAGGAGGAAAAGAGAATGAGAGGATGAGATGTTAGAAGGGTTGCTATATACCTAGGGGGTCACCGAGCCGTGTGCGTTGGTCGTTTGCCGTCGGTTGGGATACGAGACGAGCGATGACGAGGGATCGTTCTCTCACTATACTGCCTCTTCCGTGTTCGGGCGTATACTGTACGGATTTAATCATCTAGCTGAGCTCTCTTGTGTTTCCTCTCTCTTTTTCAAAGCTTCATTGCGCTTTTTGGAAGCCTCAAAGAGTCACTATACTACTCTTGCTTTCGCACTAATAAAAGCCACGACGTGTAATGAAACAAGTGCTTTTTCACACTGCAAAATCTCACTCTCAATTTGCGCGCGTTGACCACGTTTGCAAAAGAAATAGGTTTTCCCGAGCTTTATCGTTGTTGCATTGTTGGAAAAAGATTTTTCTACCGATTACCTCTCTTTTGTCAAATTTGTTTTAATTTCACTTTTTCTGCGTGGTATGAATTCATTCAGAATCTCCTGATAAGTAAATTATGCATTGGAACAACGAAGCCAGACTTAATTACAAAGTACACAGTATATTCAGTCTCTTGCTAATAATAGTCACTGAAATTTCTGGTTCACATTAATTGGTGAGGCAATTTATCTACAAAATGAGTCTATTTTCGAATACTTTTGAGATGGTGAAGATTTTTAATGATGAAAGACTCCTTTTTTGATATCATCCCATATTTTGATTGAGTAACATGAGCCAAAGAATCTCACCATCGATCTACAGTTGAAGTCTGATTTATTTGTGGACACAATGCCGATAGCTCGTTCGATTATATATTAAATTCATTGGATACATTTTGGTCAGGTTAATTTCAAGTTATTCAAGGCACTCTTGGAACTATATGAGAGGGGAAAAATCTGCTGTTTATGACAATTATTGTAGAGATAAAATATCAAATCATCTCAAGTATAGATATTCCCAAGGAGTCTGAATGATTATCTTTCAAAATACTACCTAATTAAAGTCAGAACGTATTGTTCTACATAATGCAAAGATTTCAGTTCTTTGAGTCAGTTTGGTGAAGTGGGATGGAAAAGATTTGGAGAATTTTGCATTATTTGGGTTAACATTTCCATTCAAGACATATTTTTCAGTACCCTTTCAAGCTATTGCAAACATCCCAACAAAATGTATATTTCTGCCTGTTCTAGAAGAAAACAAATCTGATGAAAATCTTTCAAATTGTCGTGATAAGGAAGAAAAGTAATAATGGGATGTAGCCATTCAACATGCCCCCAGGAATATAGTCATCTTCTTACCAGGCGTGTAATGAATTATACATACAGGCAAAACTCGTTTTACGCGATTTTACTTATACGCGGTTCGCTGATTGATACCAATTTTCATTTTACGCGGATCGAATTTCACTTTTGAGCGGATCGATATTCTTTTTAGATTTTCAAAACAAGCCAATGATCGAACTTTTTTGTGAATAGTGTTTTTCACTGTATTGTAAACAAAACCTCAAAATTTCAAAGTCCAATCGTTCGAAGGGAAATTTCTTGTCAGATATCATGGCTCCTAAAAGGAAAAGTGAATCATCTAGCAGCACACCTGCCAAGAAAGCGAAAAAAATGTTAAGCATTGAACAGAAGATCGAAATTTTTAATTCCCTATCAAAAGGAGAAAAAGTGTGTGATGTGGCACGAAGGCACGGGATCGATGAATTGAGCATACGAACTATTCGCGAAAATGAAACGAAGATACGTAGCAGTTTCCAAACATTGGGTGCACACTCGAAGGCGGTAAAATATAGTAGGAATAATAATATCGAGAAGACGGAGGATATGCTATACATCTGGATTCAAGATATGATTCACAGAAGATACCTCTAAACACCGACATGATTTGAGAAAAAGCTATGTACTTCTATAAATATTTATCGGAGAAGTATGGAAACGCAGATGATGAAGAATTCTGTGCTACTCCAGGCTGGTTTGGGTGTTTTAAAACGAGATTCTCTCTTCGCAATGTGCAATTTACTGGTGAGAGCGCTTCTGCAGACCATCGAGCAGCTGCAATTTTCCCCGCCCAGCTAAAGCAAGCGATTGCTGAGAAGGGTTATTTTCCAGATCAAGTCTTTGACGCTGATGAAACAGGTCTGTATTGAAAAAAAATGCCGATCAGAACTTTTTTTCACTCAAGAAGAAAACTCAGCTCCGGGATTCAAAGTTTCGAAAGATAGTATCACCTTGTTGCTCCATGCCAATGCAAGTGGGTCATTCAAATGCAAGCCCTTTTAATTTATAAATCTGAAACGCCACAAGCACTGCGAGGGAAGAACAAAGCGCAGCTGCCAGTCTACTGGAAGTCTAATAAATCTGCTTGGATGACACAGACACTTTTTGAAGACTGGTTCTTAAATTCATTCATTCCTGAAGTGAATGAATTCTTACTCGAACGTAATTTGGCCTTCAAAGTCATGTTATTGCTCTATAATGCGGTCTCGCATCCACAATCTTTGGTGAACGCTCATCCTGACGTAGAATTCATCTTTTTACCACCGAATACGACTTCCTTGATCCAACCTTTGGACCAGACCGTAATTTCTACTTTCAATACCTACTATTTACGTCACATCATGAAACGACTCCTAAAATCTGTGAACACCAATGATGAAGAGCTTGTTGCAGATCCAACTGGATCTGTTCGTAATTTTTGGAAAAATTCTTCAATTTTTGATGCTATTGCGGTTGTACAAGAATCGTGGGATAAAATTGAAACTAAGACACTGAATAGCAGCTGGAAGAAGCTCTGGCCAGAAGTTGTAGAAAACAGCACCTCAGTAGAGCAAGTGCGGTCAAATGCAATTCAAAGCACTGTGGATCTGATGAGACACATTCTAGCTGAGGGTTTTCATGAAATTAAAGGAACTGAAATAGTTGAGCTTGTTACTGATGCAGAAAATCTGACTGCTGAGGCAATTGAAGGACTCCTCCGTCAAGACCTTGAAGAAGAGAAATCTCCAGAAATTGAGCCTGAAGAAGAGCTCGTGTTATCATCAAAAATTTGTCCGAAATTTTGAAAGCAGTCAACCATGCTGTGGATTTGGTGATGAAATTGGACCCCATCATGATCAGAAGTTTAAAAATAAAACACGAGACACAACGAATTTTTGCTCTTTATGAAGAGCTGTACAGAGAAATCAATAGAAGGGCAAAACAGTCTCGTTTGACGGACTTTTTCAAGAAAAAATAGATTCCTGTTCAGTCATCCGTTTGAATGGATAACTCCCTCTCACAATCAATATTCTGTTCATTTCAATCAAAACGAATTTTCATATTCATCGCAGATCATTTGAGCTGAAGTCAGTTTTGAGGTCTCCGGAGCATCGAGCCTGCACGGAATCCCCCGTTTTCCATAAGGCTAATGTTTCGTTTCACGCGAATTCGTTTCACGCCGTGGTTTTTTGGGACGAATTAATCGCGTAAAACGAGTTTTGCCTGTACATCTACAGAAATCTGATATTCGCACAAGCAAATCCCGATATTTGTGATTAAATGATCCCTAAAAAGTACCACAAACACCGGGATACACAATTTATGGAAATTGGGGGGAAGGGGGGGGGCTGGTCCAAAAATCTCCCAAAGCTAAAAATCATTCCGTGGAAATCGAAGTTTCAGGGTCGTTTAAAAGTTTTAAGCTGTTCCTTTCGAAAGAAGTGCGTGTCTGCTCTGAGTGATTTTCGAATATATTCCATGAACACTTAAGTGTCTATCAGCTTCCATTATCTTGAGTTTCATCACGATTTGAATGAACCGTGAATTTGTTGGCATTGTGTCCTCTTGCAAGCACAAGAAGTCGTTCTCCCTCGTTTAAAAATGTTGAAATTCGGTCAACTTCTTACAATGTCCAAATCATTCTCCAATCTCTTTTCGATAACTTGTCGATTGGGCAATTCAATCCAAAATGCTTTATCCATCCAACCCCATTGACTAAATAACAGAATCTCAGATCAATAATAGTCTGAATGTTGATCATCCATGAAATAGATCACTGTCTTGTTCGTCTTTGCGTTGGCGAGGTTCAGAATCGAAATTAAAATTTTTGATTGTATGACGGGGAATCATGATTCGTAACCAGGATTGATGTACAAACATTAAAATAATTTGTCTGCTCAACAAAATTGGGAACTGAACACATTCGTTCCGAGGCCGGCTTTCCATCATTTCATTTCAATCTTGAGCTTGACTCCCGTAATCTGGCAAATATGTCTGAAAGGGAGCAAACTCTTTTTTGGCTGGTTATTTATGTCTTAAGTATAGTAAATCACTTTGATAATTTTTTATTAGTAATATTTCATACCGCGAACATAGGAGAAAGATACCGCGAATACGGAGTTTCTCTTAGAGGAGTCACCACGGATATGCAGGGATCGCAAATACCGGAATTTGCCTGTACAACAATGTTTTCGATTGTACAGTAAGTAATTCACACGGTCTATTCGCACCAACTCTCGGTGAAATGTGAGTTAGCGCATTGTTTTTCTCAATCATCACTCAAAGAAACCCAATGTCAGTTTCACAAAAAACTGAACCCAAATAGACTATTTATGAAATTTATTATTTCCTTCCAGATCAGCATCAGACAGCCTAGACTGAATACGAAACAGAAAGTTGTTTACGATGGATCAGGACCGGATAACGGAATCATAATGAAATTTTTACGAATATCACCAGTCGGTGGGTATCACAATGTCACTAAAGCGGAGTTGGGACATTTTTTGAGATGATTCCTCATGATAGAAGTGTCCTAGGACCACAAATCTTGAGACTTTTTGCCTCACGAATGCCAAAAATTCTTTGTTCCTCACTATAGAAAAGTCACTCTATCAAATAGTTTGAGAATCACAATTGCACGGAGCCTCGCTGAGGAAAAATATATCATAAACCTGGGTTACAACCCAGAAAAACTGTTTCCATCAAAAATAGCCACAATCGGTCTCACGAGAGAGTTATGTCGACGGCAGCACACTAGCTTAGGGCTGGTGAGCTCCGGCGACGAAATATCAAAACCAAGGCTGCGTCCGTCTATGGATATATTTGGCCGGTGCAACGGCAGCGCCGGCCTAACCTCAAGCACGCCTCTTGTAGCAGCCACTCCTCAACATCATCATCATCCCCATCAACAACAACAGTCTCACCATCATCAACATCATCAACATCACAGTCATCACAGTCAACCGCAGCAACAACACCAAGTGCAGACGACGACAAGATCAACCACGACGACGACAACGACATCTACAACGGGGCATCATCACGGACAGGCTGCTTCCACAGAGAGGCAGACCAATCTGGGTCAAAGTACAAGATCAGGCGGATCGGGGGCCGCCACTGGACAACAATTACAACCGGCTACTGGAGACGCTGCGGGTTCGCAACCTGGAAGTATGCAGCTCACAGGAGCGTCGGCACCTGGAAGTGCTGCGTCACCTGAGAGTGGAGTTTCACCTCTTGCTGATGCGTATACTAAGATGACCAGTGATATATTTGCTGAAAGGACCTTGGGGGATTATATGAATGAGCATCCTGGTGAACTTGTGAGGACTGGTGAGTAATGACATCCTAAAATTGTTTGATCTACTGAGTATTATCCTACGGACTGAGGTGCGGGTTTATCTTTATGGAAAGTCTTGTGATACGATACCATACCAAGATACAATCAGCTCGAAATTTTGAAATCATGGTTCTCATCAGAGCTTATCACTTTCTTGGGGATTTGATCCCACTTTCAGCTCTGGAAAGATTCTGAGCGAAAATTTTAGCTGATTGAACTTTCATTGCCTATTAGGTTGGAAATGGAATCGTCTAGGTGAAATTTTCTTCCAGAGTAGCTTACAGTAGGACTCACGATCATTCCAGGCACTTCGATTGTCTTCTCAACATGGCATTAATAGGGTATCTAGCCAAAAATTCATTTTTATACGGTTGCATGTGGTGTCCATGTCACTGATATTATAATCATGATGTGTCTCAGCGGACTTCGGTCGTCTCAACAACTTTTGAACAACACTATGAGTCTCTTCATTCATGTCAATAATGAATGAGTGAACTTCGTCAATACTTGAATCATATGAACATAGAACTAAATTACCAAGGTTGGCCTTTTACGGGGTTGAACTAATTTATTAAAATTTTGGAACAGCATCATGACACCACGAGGACTGGCAATTAGAGTTTTTTGTGTCATGTTCTAGTTCAAGATTCAATCGAATCTCCCTGTGGAGATGTCAAAGATTATCAATGTGACCATCAAAAAATCAAATAGATAGAAAGTTTTGGTGATTGGATATCTTTCCTGAGTATTGCATCACCGACATTCTGTTCAATATTCGGCATCTATGAGCTGATGCTGCAATGAGTTATGATATCGTTGATACCATTTCTTGTAAAGGATTTTTTCTATCCTTTTAAGATAAAATCATTTCTTATAATAAGTATACCATCGACGCCACTGCGTAATCATTTGGACCCTTGAAATCTATGGAAAAATAAGAGTATAAAATTGGAGATTTCTTCAATTCGCATCAAATGAAAAAAAGATCATGTCGAATGGCCATTGTTGAAAATGTTATTGCTCTTCTAGGTTCTCCACATCTAGTTTGCACAGTTTTGCCAGCCCACTGGAGATCCAACAAAACTCTTCCTGTCGCATTTAAAGTTGTGGCTTTGGGTGAAGTTGGTGATGGCACAGTAGTCACAGTTCGAGCTGGTAACGATGAAAATTGCTGCGCCGAACTGAGGAACTCCACAGCTCTCATGAAGAATCAAGTTGCCAAATTCAACGATTTGAGGTTCGTGGGACGAAGTGGAAGAGGTAAGATTTCCATCATTAACCAATCCGTCATTTAATTATCACTCCAAGCGATTCAATCATAATCCCAATATTTCTCTAGCTGACTTCTATCTAAATTGGTAATGAAAATGAGTACCCCTAATCACGACCACGTGGATCATAACAGAAATACTGCACCGAATCATAACCACGACCTTAGAATCTCAAAAGTACGCAATTGAGTACCTAATTGAATGAAAACGGTGATACGTCTCAAATAGCAAGAGGCAAGTGATAAATGTCTCCTTGCCACTTTGGCAACTTCCGACCATTCACTTCGTAACAGCACAGAAGCATTCAAGAGACTTGCCTTCCCTTAAGAAAGGGATAAGTTTTGTCAGGAGTCTATTAGTTGGGGAGTTTAAGGAGGTGAAAATCGTAGCCGTGATTGTTGAGGTTGCTTGCCATTTTTGCGTCAAGACCCGTTGAAAAGTCGTTACGTTGCTCTCAAGTTCTACAGGATACAAGTAAGGCATCTTAGAAGTAAAGATACTCTGAAAGGGTGCAAGACGTGAAACCGAGGAATTTCAATCTCTTTCTCTCTCCGTCCTTTGGGTCTCCCTTATCTTTGTCGTTTCTTGGGCTGTGACATCTTCGCGGGGAACCTCGATAGAGTTTGGGTAATGGGTTTTATTTGTCTGCGTCTCGCTTGGAAAAGTCCGTACTCGCGCTTCGCTCTGGTTACTATTGTAGCATGTACTCGAACTACTCATTCGAGTTTTTTCCGGGTTCATTCATGATTGGCAAGGGTTTCTAGGGATTGGATTTCAATATCACACATTCTTCAGATTTTTCTGAGAAATGTGGGAAATCTTGAAAAATCTTTCTGATTTTTTTCGGCTCTATTCTACGAGATTATCATCTTATCAAACAAGATGCACCCCCTGTACCTGCTGCACAATTGAGAATGAATCAGTCCAGTAAACTGATATGATTTTTGGAAGTTGTAAAAAGATTTTCTTACTATCCAATAAAAAAAGTGGTAAGAATTTGAGAAACGTGGAGCATATACGAAAAGTTTGAAGGGTCCTCAAATGATACAGCTTGATTGAAGTCTAATAGTGCAAAAAAATTCTTCATTTGATTATAAAGTCAATTGTTGATCATGCCAACGAAGCAAATAGTTACATAGACTCTATATTGAAGTTAGAAAATCCACCTTGGTTTTGGCTTAGCAAATGACTTTGCATACACATAATTCCAGATTTTAATGGTTCATGAAGCCAAAAAGTATTCTATTCATCCTGAATTGAAGAAAAAACACCATTGAAGTATTTTTTAGTCCCTAGAATATTCATGATCATAAGTAATCAATATGAAACATTTTATTACTATGAACCTCGCCAATAAGCACTCGAATCATATCAATTCACGATGTAACACGGTTTGTGGTTTTTTTGCCTTTTCGTGACACCATTGATTTGGTAGATTTTAAGATCTCCATTCTTTAGTCAATACATCTACATATCGTTTTCCCTTTTCAATTTTGTGTGGATTCAAGGTACATGGAAATTTCGTAGTGCTTTAATCAGTATGGTGATGTGGAGGAGATAAGGGCGAAGATTCAAAGTAGCACGGAAGCGGAAGCTAAGAAAAGCGCAGAGTTGCTTTGACTACCTTCTGCTCTTTGCCGTTGAGGGAGCGATGATATTAATTGAGGTTACCACCGGTTTAATTAACGTTATTAATGCGGGAATTCCGACTGAGTAACTTCTCTGCCTACTAATGAAATCTTGCTTCTTCAGATGAGCTTGCTTCCCAAGTTGTATATGAATAATCTGATCGTGCTCTCAGTTTTGGGGTGCTATTGCAATACATGGTTTGTACTTGGGAAACAGACTTTTCCTTGATACAGAATCCCAGACTTGTTATGCATAAATCAATTTCTTACACAGTTGCTGAGACGTTATTATTCCTTGAATTGTCATTTGATGGATTCCATTTAGAAACGACATGTGAAAAATAGTGATGTCTCGGATCGATTTCTCGTGGTTTTGATTCGATTCTGTGGTATAAAATATGGAGTTTCCACCCACTGGGACGTCCCAAAAGGATTTTGGAGACGCCTGCTGAGCTAATTCTGTTTCGCTTTCTGATTCCACCGGAGCATCAGATTCTTGATCTTTTTTTACTAAATTGGATATATCTCGAGTTTGGCTCAAGATAATACTGCGTGGTTTGCACCATTTGAAAGATCTTGAAAAAATCTATTGAAAATGACCTTGAGAACTTTGGTTTAGCGGATTCAGGCTCTGATCAGGCAAAATCCGGAAAAATCAGGCTAGCCTGAAAATCTCAAAATAGTATATTACGCAACAAGTACGAGAGGGTCAATTTCCACACAAGTTGCCAAGCGAGTGCGAGAAGTTAATATTCACGCACTCTTTGGAACTTCTCGCACAGCCAGAAGAACACATTTACGCACGCTCGCGAAGCGAGTTTCGAAGTGTGCGTGAATGTTACTTCTCGCGCGAGTTGGCAACGTGTGCGAAAACTTCTCGCACGTGTGGCGTATACTATTTTTTGCAACTGTGCGCGAACTTGTAATTAAGTGTACCACTGTCCGAGCAAGATCATCTTGAAAACGAAGTTTTCAAGAAAGGCCAAATTCAGAGGGATGACGTGACATCATATTTTGGAACTGTGCGTGGATGGATGAAAATGTATTAGAGCGAGAAGTTACATTCACGCACACTTCACCAGTGCGTAAATGTAAAACTGTGCGAAAAGTCATTCACGCATTACTTCTCGCACTGTAAATAATGAAGAGAAGTCTCATTTTTTTACAACTTCGGGCACACAGTTGCAAAAAGCAATTTTTTTTATCTCTCCAAAAATATGATTTCTCATGCGAAATCGCACGATCTTTGCGATGAAACTCTCGATGAAACTAGTCCGAAGTTGTTTATTTTTACTGTTTCATGCGTTTTTTGGTCGATTTTCTGATTTTTCATTCTCTGACCAATCAGAAAACAGAGATTTCTGAGAATGCGCGGGATTTGCCGGATTCCAAAGTAGTTCCAATCGAAAGCTGAGAAAATTTTCTCCAAGATGACCTCTGCGAAGCATTATCTTGATCCAAACTCGAAATATATGCAATTTAGTAAAAAAAGATCATGATTTTGATACTCTGATGAAATCAAAAAGCGAAACTGTAATAGCTCCGCAGGCGACTCCGAAATTCGGGACCTCCCAACGGGTGGATTCTTTATATTTTGGACCACAAAATCGAATCAAAACCACGAAAAACCGATCCGAGACATAACTATTTTTCATGTGACGTTTTTAAATGAAATCCATCATTCAACAGTTTCTGAAGCCGGAAAGAACCTGGAGCGGAGGAAATTGGAATTAGTCTATCGTGAGATATGAGATACTTGAGGTGAATTTTTCATAAAAATAGAGACAAGAGTTTCTTTCATCAGTTCTTAAAGAGTTTCACGAAAGTACCGGAATACTTCGCTGAACTTTTGAATAATTTGCTATCAAAATTCGTTGATCAACCGATTCTCCTTTTGATTGTACAGAGGAATTTGAATCTAAACTCAGCTACTTCGAATTCTCTCTTGTACATTGCTTGGGTGAAGCTTTAATGGAATTTCCATCAGATACTCGATAAAGAATAATCAAATGAGCTTTCCTTACGTCTTAAGTCCTCCACTTATACGACGACGACGACGACGACGCGCCCGTTGTCTCAACTATACATCCTTCATCCAAGCTTATGTTAATTCCGTTCGCTTGCGAAAACAATTGAGAGCTAATCCTAGACAAATGACTGACGCGCAAGCTTCTCTTTGAAGCTCGCTATTCAAGAAAAGGGGTATCTGATTGTCTCTGTCCTCAGACCTCTCGTGAACCTCTCTTTGCCAAAATCTCTGTGGTAGACTGAAAATCTTTGCAAAAAGCATCATTGACTGTGCGTAAGCTTCAACTGTGAAAGCGCAAAGTCACAAAAACATTGGTGGTGAAAAATACTGGTTACACTTTACAAATTCTCAAAAATCAGAATATTGGAGCTCTATACTAAAGATAGCGTATATTTTGATCCAAATTAGTTCTAAAAAATGCTAATTGTCGTAGAAAAGAATGCGACACTCTAATTTGTGTCTCAAGCAGTCCCGAGAAATTTTTCAGTATCTATGGATCGAGAATGTTCACACTGTAAATCTCAGTTCCAAAGATTCTACGATATAATTTTCGACTTTTTAAAATGTACAAAGTGCGAGTTACCCAGTGCACATGTATGAATATCTTCAGACATCATTTACATGAGGATAACACGGATAGTACGGTAGCATCTCACGAATCTGACACTCTTGAGCATCACTCTGGCCTGACATTTTGATGCTAAATTTGATCTCACAGTCTAACGATTTGAGCGACAGTCTTGAGATTTTGGGGTTTTGATTTGGCCAGCAAATACTCTAGGGAAAGCTAATCAGAACCACTGTAATCTCGCGTTCAAGGGTCGCACTAGCACACAAACCTGACACGAAAAGCAAAAGTAGATTTTTGCGAGAAAGTATTCCCCGATGTAAGAAAATCAATTCTTTTGATATTTCGGAGCTTGGACAAGTTGTATCTGACAATTTACTTTGAGAAAAAATTGGGGCGGAAAGGTTTGGAATGAAGTAGATTCATTCTCACTGCGGAAAACTGAGTGAGTAAACTTTAAGTAAAATTGCACCACAAAATGTACGGGCTCGTCATGCACCCTAAAAGTGATATCTTGGTTGTTTTATCTTGTGGGCTTTGATGCTTGATACCATTATATTTGATATGTTTGCTTACCTGAACCTCAAACGAGACCCACCATGGCGCTTCAAACTCATCAAGGCCGATAAAAGAAAAACCACATCTTGTGAAACTGACATAATGACCCTTGCTTGAATGAAAATTTCTCAGAGTGATCCTAGGCTGATAACTAACTGTTGAATCAAAAGAGCACACAGAATCATATTGAAAATAGCTTGAACGATTTTTCTCGAGAACGTTTGAAGGACTCGAACAAGGTTGCACGTATCATTTCAAAGTTTGTAAAACATTTTCGTGAAAGTATGGGTAAAGCACCTGTGAAAAGTTGCAGATCGCGATCAAGTAAATTAATCCAGTTCTTTAAAAAATTGCCCCAACTCGAAAGCAAGTGCATAGATTCAGGTTTTGACCACACTTTTGAAATTTTAGAGCCACCATAAAGTTGAACAATACGTCTGTTCGATGATTAAAAGTTTTTCTCGATCGATGTCCACGTGGCTCGGAATGGTTCAGAGGACCAAATCGATTTTTCGAATATTGGCGATAAATTCACAACAGCATAGATCTGTAATCTGCAACAACTCACGTGGTGAACACCAGTCATAGTTGAATAGATGCGAGAATACAATAGCTGATAATAGTGAGGTGAGAATAGACGCAGTTTGTAGCTTAGCATGTATCTACGATATCAACGAGAGTCTCCGAGGGTTTGAGCTTCTGCAAGCTCTCACCCTTACCCCATATCCACTCACCATCTTCGTGGACTAGGATAATCTACACGTTTCTGTAACACCACTTTCATCAGAGTGGTTCCTCCTTCAAAAGGGGTTTCGTGATCCTTATATCCCACATTCAACCCTCTCTAAGCTTTGAGACGAGAAATTTCCAGAAACTATAACAGCTGACTCGAGTTTCATCACGTGCTCTAGCTAAGACTTCTGCTTATAGTCGGCTCTACTCACATGATCTCGAGTAAATTGATACCGAAAAGACAACTTTAAGTTAGAACTGTGTAGAAGTCAATCCAAAACTTTGAGAAGATTCACTTGATTTTATCGGTGATCACTTTTCAATCGAATTATTTCATCACCGTTAGAGTACGTCCTAAATTCAAATAATTTGGTTAATCGAAATCATCAGAGGGACTTTTTGGAATGTTGACTTTGGTTTAGAATGTTCTGTTCCTTATTCAAATGAATTTTGCTATTATTCCAAGAATCACGGTGAAGCTTCCTCAGAATGAATGAAAAAAAATCTACAACTATTTCATTATTTTGGTTCGTAAATCTTAAATTTTAAATCACAAGAATGGAGCGCTGGTGAACGAAATTTTGAATATTTTGGATCCTATGACTCATGTATCGTTACTCGTATGAATCATTATGATGCATGAAAAAAGTTGAAGGCACGATCTACGGCTGGAGGATCCTGGACAAGAAACTAGTTCAGGGACCAAATAGTTGTTGTGATAAAAAGTGATTATCTGTCTGATGATTAGGTCGATCACATGTACAACCCAATTATTGACTGTTGAATCACCTTACTCCATCAGCAACGCAAAAATTGTACTTCGATCGCTTGTAATTTATTCATGGACAAGTTTTTCCTTTTACACGATTCTCAAAAAAGTTTGAAAGTTTCGAATCGCTCACATCCTTTCAATTATCTTTCCAAGACTCTACCACACTTGTTCAACCATTGATGTGACACATAACTATCAAACAGCTAATCAAAATAATTAGCGTCAATCGTCTGAAACGATCCAGCTGAAGATCAATTACACGGATAAAAAGATAAAAATTTTACAAAAATCATCAGTCCCGACTCACTAGTATACACGTGTTGGGTTTGTGAATTTACCAGCAACGAAATAGCCAAATGCAATGCTTAACATAATTCTCTTCAAATGCCTCTGGTACCAACAAGTTTATACATACACCCACACAAGCGTGACTCGAAATTTCCATTCTAGCGCATCGTGCAACGTACGGCAACAATTCTCATGCTAAACGAGCTTAACCCATTCCCATATATATATATGCGCCTAGGCACATACACTCTTCATTTGCCTGTATACGTATATAACATCGGTCCAAGCATCGTTAAAAGCGAGCTTTAGATATATATGTATGACCAACCGGTTGGTTCGATCGTCCCAAGCGAGCCCTCAAAATCGATTTCACGCTATACAGAGCCAAAATTTGCTCATCCATCCGTTCGTTCGACGATCCAAGAAAAAAATCACCAAGCTAATCTGTATCCTGGCCAAGCTCATGATCAGGCCAGGATAGTATACACCAAACAGACGCATAATGTATATATCGTATACCCGTTCTAGCTTTTGCCGAGATAACATTATGTGCTCTACACGCAGTATAAATATATATATATATATATATGGATAGATAATACAAAGGACACCGGTGGCCCGCGAAATTGAAATTGATCAATAGGTGCATCATCAGACGGGCAGCATCGAGCTTGTGCTGGGTCATTAGCGCCCCTGTGCATGACCCTTTTGTCCTCGCGAGCTTGTTTCCACACACACACTCACACACACACACGGATAGATGGGAGCTTGCAAGCTTGCGTTTGAAGCGTTACAGAGTGATCGCGATCTAGAGGTGACATCGGTAGCGTACAAATTTTCTATCCAGATGTGTGAGACATGGCATATAAAGGTAAAGCTAATGATGCAATGGTTGGTCTGATTTTGATTCGTGATATCCCAAAAGAAGAGTGAAACGCGGCTCGGTTTGGTGAATGTTTCTCTCTCTCTGTGACATGCTGATATGGCATTTATATGGATGTGTGAGTGTGTGTGCGTGTGTGTGTGTGTGTGTGTGTGTGTGTGTGTGTGTGTGTGTGTGTGTGTGTGTGAGGGGATATAGAAGTGGATGAATGTTTTTGTTGGATGATTGGGATGAATGAAAAGCCATCGAGTGACAAAATACTCAATGGATTCATTATGTGTGGGTGCATGAAGCTTCGATTGAATGCATTCATTTGGTCAGAGTATAGTGTCAAAGTATATAATACGCGTAGAGGATCGTCGTGGCTTTTGTCGTGGCCTGTGAAGTATTAAACGAGCGATGAAGAATGCCACGAAAAGTGGAAATGGGTAATTGTGTGGTTGTATATCGGATACTTTTGTGTGCGATGTTGTGTTTTGTGGTGATCTGCTTACAGGGAATATCTTGGTCATTTTGGTGCTGGGGCTCAAATCAATTTTCGACTTTCAACCGTGGAATTTTATAAAATTTGATATATAGCACTCATCAGATTATTGAAACTTCACTGTAAAAAATTTTTTCGAAAAACTTCAGCCAGTTGATTCGAGAAGAACTAAAGAATAAATCTGCGAAAAACACTGTCAACATTTGAATATACCGTTAGCAAAAATCTCTTTCTCACAGATTTTCTCCTTTACTCGCGGTTTTTCAAAAACAGATGCGATCTACGGCCGCAAAATTCCGCTAAATCTGGCTTTCGCATCCTCGAAACAATTCCAACATCAGCACTTATCTCAAGCCAAAAAAATTCCTCCGAGCGCAATCCAACATTTCTCCATCTTTTTTTTTAAACCATAATTTATCGCTTGATACTTCGTCGGTGTGACAGTAAGATGATGAAAAATGTTAGCTTCGAAAAGAAATGTCCAAGATAAAATTTCGTGCTCACTCATTCTTTAGTGAGAGCTGTGCAAGTTTTCATCATGTAAAATAAAAGAAATGTCTCAACACACATTTGCATTTAAGAATGCATCGATCCACTCATACGATAGAAAAAGAATCAGGAATCTTGTATAGGCCCTAGACAAATACCGTAACTCTGTTCCAAAAGTTCACAAACGCGATTATCTATGCACGGAAACTTCATTAAATGAATTAGCCTGACGGTAATGTATCGAGAGTCTGTACGAGTATGCGCTGTTGTATGTGCGTAAACCACCGTGTCGCCAGCTGCACGAGCCATCTGTCCAAACGAGCATTGACCAGGTCCTTTCATTATGATAAAAAGCTACCGACAAGCTTACTAAATTTCTTGTTTAGCGAGTATTTGGTATACCCAGAGAGAAACTCCATCACTGAATTTTTTATCGTCGACAACATATGATGGCGCAATGTGACACATGCCAATTTTACTACGTTGAGGGGTACAAATTTGTCATGAATTATGTCAGGCGCACTACTTTATTACGGCAATGTACTTCATGAGAGATGCGGGGTTGAAGTGATTTCGAGATTTCAGCATAAATTAATCATCATCATTAATTCATTCCACGAACCACTGCAATAATCTCGAAATGTTCCCAACTCCATGATATTTGTGATCGTGCACGAGATAATGATACTTTTGAAAATCAAAGATGGGTCCTAATAGGTTTATTTTGGTTCGCCGAACAAAATAAATTCGGCTCGAATTTTTTCATAACCTCTCAAATCAGTCTCAGTCTGGGTTACTATGTTAAACGAAGTGGGATTAGGTATTTGCATTTGAAAACTCCCTCTAAGACCAAAGAGTTCATCAGATAGATGATGGGAAACACTGATATTGAGAATTCCTGTCATTGAGTCACCTTTTATGAACCTCACCCGTCCAATTTGGAGTTTTTGAATGATATGAGGAAATTATAAGGGCAAAAAATTTTTTTTGGCACAATGCGACTAAACGGCCCCTTTTTCTTCCCGGTTCGAATCAGAAAATTGGCGTTTAGTCGCCCTGATACGAAAATAGTATTTTTCGATTCGAGGGAGGGAAGTTTGGTTTTGCTTTTCGAGTGATTGTTTTCGGCCCGAGCCCTGGCGAGGGTCGAAATTAGCACGAGTAAAGCAAAAAAACTTCACGCCCGAGTATCGATATACGTTTTTTGATCGACTGGGCGTAAAGTAAACGAAAACTACCGTGCGTAAGACAGTGCTTTACGCACAGTCAATCGAAATAGTATATTAAGCAACAAGGGTGCCAACAGATATTTGCGCACGAGTCCCCGCAACGAGTGTGCAAATGGTCCGTTTGCACACGAGTGCGGGGACGAGAGCGCAAATGTCGGCACCCGAGTTGCTTACGATATTTTTTGTTATTGCTGTGAGCAAAAATGTAACTCGCCCAAAACCCTAGAAAAAAGTCGCGGATTTTTTTGCTCTGGGGTGAAGGAATTCTCTTAATTTCTGTTCTCTTTAGTTATATTGAGTATTACGAGAAATTGATCCGTAGATCCATTAAATCGTATACTTCATGTATTATTTTGAACGGGACAGAGCTTATCGTCATCACGTTGAAACACCCATATTTTGAATATAATTATGGTTTCACAATGTCTAGTATTATCCAAAGTAAATTGAATATCCACAATATGTCGGTTAATCACTCCTTTGACCGGAGATGATGTTAGGGCGTGGAGAAGGGCGTAGTGCGGGGTCCAGGGGCGGCAGCCCCTGGTGGGGGTGCAGGGGGCGAAGCCCCCGCCGGGGGGTTCGGGGGGCGGAGCCCCCCGACTGAAAAAAAATTTTGAAAAATATATAAGAAAAAAGTCTTTTGCCCACCCCCTTGACTGGAAAAAATTTTTTTAATTCATCAGGAAAAACAACTTTTGCAGAAGCAGTTTTTACTTTACTTGCTTGTACTACTTGCATTTAGGCATGATTTTCAACATATCCAGATTCTTGTTATTTTTCTACATATTTACAGCCATAAATCTACAAATCTCACTCTAGTCAAATATATCTATTGAGTATAGGATGATCAACCATCAATCCAAATTTGGTAAGCAAACTGTGCGTAAACGTCCCATTTGCACACTGTTTCATCGTTTACGCAGTGCGCAAATGGATATTTGCGCACTACCGTGTGCAAATGAGTCATTTGCGCACTGTGCAAATGAGAATCCGTGCCCAAATGAGCCATTTGCACACGCACACTTGCGTCTAAACGGCCATTTTTGCGCACAGAATAACAAAAAATAGTATATGCAACTCGCTCGTCGGGCTGTTTTGAATTGATTCCCATGCCCGAAAACAGCAAAACCTCGCATCGGTGCATAATTCACTATTTGACACATTGTGCGAGAAAGTAACTTTTTCGCACTGATTTTTCACTTTCTCTCACAGTTTGTCCAAAAATAGTATTCGACACACGGATATAGAACCTATTTTTCGCATCCTCGTGGTGATTCCGACCCTCACCCACGACTCGGGCCGAAAACCCGTCACTCGAACGCGAAAAAAAGTTTGTACACCCTTGTATCGAAATGTACCATTCTTCTACCGTTTTCAATCTACAATGAGATGAAAAAACGACCTCATTTCAAGAGATTTTTTTTTCTATGTTACAGGTAAAAGTTTTACGTTGACTATTACCATATCCACGTCACCACCGCAAGTTGCCACATACGCCAAAGCCATAAAAGTTACAGTTGATGGGCCACGAGAGCCACGATCCAAGACCAGTGAGTATCACTGTAAGCATTACCATTACTAAAAATATTCTATGATAACTAATTATATGACTGCGTGGAAGAGTGTGTGCGTTATTATAATACAAACTACAATTTTCATTTTTTTCGCCAAGAAACTTTCAGTATTTGACATTGGGACAGTGTGAGATAATGATAGACTGAGTTTCAAAGCTCAACCAACCGAGTAATTTTTCAGAACGGATTCTTTTCCGTCTTGAGGTTAATGAGAAATTCCAATTCTGGTGAAAGATTCCTCTTCACTGTTTCAATGCTTCATCTTGAGTTGTGCTATAATTTTTATTGGAACTCTATGACCGCAATACGCACATCTGATTACGCAACCGTGTGCAGATATAGAGATAGTTGCAAAATCGGAAACCTCTTGACCCTCAAAAGCTCATGAATGGAATCGTACATCAAGACTCATTCTTTTTCTTTGACATTTTTGCGTACGGGTGAAAAAGTATCTTGAGAGAAATTTTGAATTGCTTTAAAATTCTCATGTCAAGAAAAATACATGACTTTCCAATCAGGAGCAACATTGTACTTGCAGAATCCATCTCTTTTGATCTGCAAATTCATAGATACATAGAAAATCCATGTTTTCGAGTATACGCATTTCTTGAATATCGTGCTAGAGGAATGATATAGAATTTTGAAAAGAATTCAGAACAAATCATGCGAAATAATGTAAGCAGACAAGATAGACCACATCCGTTATCCCAGCCACACGTGGAGACCACCCAATGATCGTAACTCTTCATTATGACACTCCTAGTTTATGGAGAGAGAGCTCGCAAAGATTTTGGAATGCGCATATCTGACGAAATGTTTACCATCTGGTGGCTAGTCTGCTTAACTGCTTTGAGCTCTATCTTAACCGGCAGCAACCTTGCCTTAGATCAAGCACAATCTTAAACCGTAGTTCATTGTTGTATTTTTGATCTTTCCTCATGAAATATTGTTTGATGGTCAAGTTATGATCACATGAAGCAGTTACACATACAGGTTCAAAATTGATATATTTGAAAAATTTGCTACAATTTGAGATTCTTGTGGAATATATAACTGCAGTTTCGTTCGGCCTCATTGTTTAGGCTGTAATTTTGAGTCTTCATTCGTAAAATAGATTTAAACGAAATGATCATCATTCCACCAGGCCACTAAAGGAAAAGGAAAAACTAGGAAGAGTCTCATCAGAAGTTTTCGCGAGCGTTGCTGAAAATGTCCGGGGGACTATATTGTCACCGCCCCGAAAGAAAAAACACTTTTGATTGATCCTCCAATGTATTCTTATATGGACCCGTGTTGTTCTCCATCGAGGGGAGGGGGGGGGCCACATGGGTGGTTCCGCCAAAACCGTTAACTTTAAGGGGGTTAAATCTATCTGTTTGGTACATTTCTTACTGCTTTGATTGTTCGATTTCCATTCGTTCTCCGGTCACCTTGGAGCCAAAGTGGTCGGTATACCAGGTGAGGTATTTGCACAACATTTTTCGATAAAAATTACAAGACTGGAGACCTTATTCTCATCATTTATTTCCCTCGGGCGCGGGAAGAAAAAAGCGATAATCGCTGTACTTCCGCTTACTGACCTATCACTTGGATTGTAATCTAAAATGACTCAATTTCATGTTGAGATGATTCGGGCACCAATCTTCTTGGTGAATGATTTTAAAAAGTTTTTGGTGTTTTGGAAGGATACCGTCAACTGGGGTTACTTTGAAACAAAAAACGCATTTTTCCTCTTAAACCTCGCCAAACTTGTACGTTTTGCATCAGAAGCGCATTGTATCTGTAGTCAAACGAAAGCTTACGTTTTCAGCTTTCGATTGCGGTGCTTTTAAGGTCCATTTGGATATCTCTGGTTGGAGCAAAGAGTGCTGAAAGGCGTGTTCCAAAGTCTGACACGGACTGGGGTAACTTTGGAACAGAAATCGTCATCATTATTCATTCGTCAATTAATTCATAAAATAGGTCACGCAATCGATTTTCACCATCAGTAATCGAAAGCTGACCAGGAGAGTGTTTCAGATCCGGCTCACGAATTTGGCTGAAACTTTGGAAATAGTCTTCTTTCAGTGCCAAAAGATGAAACCCAAAATCATAGACCCTAACGCTCAAGCGGTTTCGAGCTACAACCAAGGACATTAGCATTGCCCATATAGGCCCATGTTAAAAATCATACATATAGGTACACCTGCAATGCTAATGTCCTTGGTTGTAGCTCGAAACCGCTTGAGCGTTAGGGTCTATGATTTTGGGTTTTATCTTTTGGCACTGAAAGAAGACTATTCCCAGAGTTTCAACCGAATCCGTGATCCGGATCTGAAACACTCTCCTGGTGAGTGTCTTAGCTTTCCATTGACCTAGTGTAGGACCTGACGAAATGATCTTGAACCCAACAGCGCCCCTAAATGTGACAAATACCTTCAAATTCATTTCACAAGCTCGAATGGTTATAGAGCGTTTTGGCTGAACATATATGATCCGTAGTGACATCAAATTACAGTGGAAAAATACCGAATCGATTGTTCCAAGTCATTCCTGCGCGCTCTAATTCGTACGTCATGGATGTGACATCTTTTTGGTACCCGTTGAAAAAATCAGAAGATTTTACCTTCGCTCGCCAAAACACTTCGAAATGGGACAAGATGGCATTCAGGCGGAAGGTTTTTGCGCTCATAAAGAAGCTCAAGAACGTCTTTAGGAGTGTCGCGGAATGTGATATGATTTTTCGGGACAGGGTGTGATTGCTAGTTACACCACGAAAAACTCAAGTAGGGCCTTGAATTGGTGCATGAAATTACTCTTCCAGATGTGAAATTTTGAATAGCGCGTCAAGGAAATGCGATATCTTTCGTTACATGATGAAACTATGAGCTTGAAGGGATGGTTTTAGAAAAAGACCAAACACAAAATCTGGTTTCAAGGTATAAATCGGCGTTTAGAGTATGAAAAACATCGAATATCGTCACTCAAAACTATTTTCGCTGGTTCTAAATGACAGCAGCTGATCAACCAATTTCTAGATTACTGACCTATTTCACATCATTTGAAGATAGCAATTCAGGACATCAAATTAAACAGTTTCCGCAGCATTTCCTATATATATCTCTAGGGATTTATCTCTAGATCAACAAGGTCCTGATTGTGAGATTCACTCCTGGTAGAAAGAACCCACGTTTCCGATAGTATTTCTGTAAAGCAAATGTGATTATCAGCTCACAGTGACATATTCACACCCGATCAGTTATGATGAATGTAGAGTAAGATTTTGCAGAGAAAACCAACGATAGCATAGAATGATAATTTTGTGGTGCAGTTTCTTAATTCAAGCTACCCGGTTTGATCATATTGTATTTATGGCCCAACGAAGTAAATTAATCAACAACAAATTCTACCACATTGTATGCATTGTTTCTCTTCGATCGCATTCAAACCATTCGGTATTCTCGTTAAGTCAACAATACCATGCTGCATAAGAGACCTTTCACATAATTAATTAGACAAGCAATTCATTACATAGTCGGAGAACCCTTTGGCCATCTTACTCACTATATTACACTGCCCAGCTCTATGTAACCCACGGAAATTGATTGAAGAGGGTAGCCGTTTCCTAGACACCCTCAAGTATATAAATGCCAAACGTTGCATTTGCTGATCCCTGGATGCCGATACTACATTTGCTTTTCCTGTTTCAAACTTTGTACGTATAAATGAGGAAGGGTATAGCCAAAGGGTCTAAGAATTTGGGAATGATCGGAGATATTTAGAACCGTTTGATACAGCCTCGAAGGGTGATTGAAGATACTTCTAGATCTTTTACTCAAAAATCAAATTCCTGGTCAACATTTTTCTACACTTGAGTGAGCTTCTTAATAGGCATCTAGCATTTTTTTGACCCCCCCCAAGAAAAAGGTTTGACAAATTCGAGCAAATCGAGATGAGTAAGGTGTAATTAGAAAGAAATTCCCAAAAATTGTTTGCAACTTGCGCAAATTGTTTGAAAGTCAGACGATTGTATCACACGGTACAAGTCATCCTACTGTCAAACAATTTGCGCAAGACAAAGAAAATTTTTGGGATTTTTTCTTCAATTGCACAATACTTGTCCCGATTTGCTCGAATTTGCCAAACCTTTTCCTGGAGGGATTAAAGAAATTGCAAGACACCATACAATAGCGGCAGTCGACGACTTTGTCGAAGTGACGTCACACAGCGCAAGTCATCAGACTTTCAAACAATTTGCGCGAGATGAAAAAAATTTTTGGGGATTTTTTTTCAATTGCACCCTACCTATCTCGATTTGCTTGAATTTGCCAAACCTATCTTCAAAAAAATGCGAGATACCTATTTTTATCGAAAGCCTCCGAATTTTGCCCCGCGTAACTTTCTCAATGAAAAGAAAATGAGCAATTCCAAAATTATTGATGACCCCCTCATAGTTTCTGTATCCCTTAAAGTTGTTTTGATAAATTATGATTGGCACATGAAAGTCATGGAATCCAATCGAAATAGCCCAACTTTCCCTCATGATATATGAGAGAAATCATGTACACATAGAGTATTACGTGATTATTTTAATATTCCTATAAGCAGATTGAGTTTGAAATCGATCAAAATAAGATACTTTGTGTACGTATTGCTGACTTGAGTTCAACAGAGATGTAACTTCTACATATTCAAAGAATCAGAGTTCAAATATCGAAAAAGAAATCTATGATATTTGGTAGCATACGTGTATTGACCAAGTTCTGATATTATCTCGAACTGGTCGGTCGTATGCAGGGTTCATTATAAAAATTCTGTGTTTGGGTCCATTTTTGATTGAATGACTTACTTATTGTTGAATTTCTTTGATCTATCCCATTATCGGTACTACATCTGCAAATGAATACTAAAACAGTGTAGCCAATATAAGTCGAAACGTATACACTCAAGCTTCGTGGCAAGTTTTACATACAGTACCTTCCAAAATTAATGGATCATGCTTGGTCTCACTAAATCCACGATAACTTCGAATCCCTTCATTGTATGGAAATTTTGAAGAAAGGATCTTGAAGATCACAAAAAAATCTATCAATTCATGTGTTTCAAATATTTTTCAAGTGCTTTTTAAGTGCCCGTAATCGACATTGAAAATCTAAAAAAATTCTTCTTCAGTGGATCACCTACAACTTTGACGGTAAAGGTTGGATGACAAAAATTCTCACGGAATTTTGTAGATCGTTCAAAAATCTAAAAACTTGGTCCCTTGTAAAATTTTCGTACAACCCTTCCCGTCTGACTTAGAAGCTCCGAAAATGGAGATCCCGAAGCTGGTACCTATTTCGTTTCGTCTTGCTCTACTCTAGTGCGAAAACTAATCAAAATTATATCACGCCACATGATTTTGACGTAGAATCATCTCACCTTTCAGAAAAATGTATCAGATTTTGTCTCAGATTTGAGGTGACAACAATTTTTCAAGTTTTGTTGTGGAAATTGATTTATTACATGTTTTGGCCGTCCATATTATATTTGAGACAAAATCTGATAGAATATTCTGAAAGATGAGATCATTTTACGTCAAAATCATGTGTCGTGATATTTTTTTGATGAGTTTTCGCACTAGAATAGAGCAAGACGAAACGAAATAGGTACCAGCTTCGGGATCTCCATAAGCACCCTATGTTAATACAAAGTTTTCTTTCGGAGCTCGTAACGGGAAGGGTCGCACGAAAATTTTACAAGGGACCAAATTTTTAGATTTTTGAACGATCTACAAGATCCTGAGAAAATTTCTGTGATCCGACCTTTCCCGTCAAAGTTGTAGGTGATCGACTGAAGAAGAATTTTTTTAGATTTTCAATGTCGATCACGGACATTTAAAAAGCACTTTAAAAATATTTGGAACACATGAGTCGATAGATTTTTTGTGACCTTTAAGATCCTTTTTTTTAAATTTCCATATGATGAAGGGATTCGAAGTTATCATGGATTTAGTGAGACCATGCATGATCCATTAATTTTGGAAGGTACTGTAGATGCCAACAGTATTTTAATGCAACTGTTTTTACACGAACAAAAAATCATGTTGCTTTCGATTCCATCGCTGATACGAGTTGCGATGAATGCTTTTTCATCGGCTTTCAATTAGAAGTAAGCCAATCTTGTGAACGCTTTCTAAATCAATCTTTGAGTAAACTAGAAACCTCGAATAAGTATCGTAACTCACAGATTCACACACGAGTTTGAAAAGTTTGTGTGGAAGGGATGAGAGAAGAACAAGTAATATATCCTCTGAAATTCAACCAGGACCGTACTTCTCGTACACTTGCACACGGGCATATATCTTCACCCGTTTCGAAGCGCGTCAACAGAGGATAGGGGTTCGCGTGATAAATTAGGGGCTTTGAGGGCCTTAATTCATTAAATTCATCAAGTTTCGTCGAGTGTAAGGGAAGTAATTCATTCGCAAGTCTGCCGCAATTGGGATACCGCAGCTCCCTTCGACCATTTTGTCCATTTCTATCATCTAACTTTTTTCAAGGAGATTTTTGATTCTATGAAGATGCACATAGTATGTATCTTGTAGAGTGTGGAGCTATTTTTTTTTTTTAATCATTCTAATATTTTCTGTTACCAGGCGTCATAGTATATTCGTTTCGGAACATTTCAGACGGATTCTCGGTTTCATCATTTTAGGGTCTGGGAAAACTATGGAATCTTTTCCAATCCAGCCAAGGTAGAAATGTGACCATTTCATTTTTCTGATTACCTATAGTCAGCAGCAATGCGACTTGGCCAACTATTGATCAAAAAATGTTAACCCTTTTCACCAGGGCATTGTTACGAGAAAATGTCACGAAAAAAAATTGGTATGGCTCAAAATGAGCCGACAAAAGGCCACCTTGAACCTATCGACAACCGTTTCCTAAAATATTGTATCTTTGTCTGACTTCCACCTTTTGGAGCATACTTCAGCCATTGTATTGAATTGTCAATACTAATAACATTCAGTATACTATTGAATTGTCTTCAAAAGATCTTGAAAATAAGTCGGGGACACAATATTTAGAAAATAGGCTGAATAACGGCCTCAAATGGTGATTTTCTGGTCCGCAAGGCTTACCTGGAGACTTGAGGTGATTTCGAAAAAATTTGAGCCATTGCTGCTCATTACCAATTGAAAAAATCTATTCGGAAATTTTCACAGATCCCCGCCCCCTTGTGACGAACTCGGACTTGCATTCTCGAAAGTGCCTCATTGTCTGTACATATGAGAATTTCACTGCTTTGAACATTATTGCCTCCAATGTCGGGAAATTTTCGTCACCGAAAATTTAAATTCGGTTTCATAAAACCACCCTCTAGTCAGCCAAAATCTTCTGTTTCAAAACTTATTCTCCGACGATTCGAGCAGCGTCATCACGATTCATCGCTGAAAATCTATTCAAGTTCGGATTTACACCAAATTCAAGTAAGTCTCCCAGCCACACACATCTATAATATAATCTCGTGAGGAGTTCTCATACACATAGTCCGGCAAAACTTGCAGAAAATGAGCACGAGTGATCACCATTAAATTTCCATTTAAATCAATGACTATCGCCTGATTTTGTCCGAGAGGAAACGGTTGACCAATCCCTCGTGGTGATAAAATTCTAACCTTCGTCCAGCACAGAGGTTTGACCAACGCGAACTGCTTTTATACTATATAATACAAAACCAGGCTAACCATTTTGACAACCGTTCGACGATTCAGTTTGGAAATTCGACATTATCGTCGAATGCCATCGTTGCTCCCGAAGTGACAATCGTACATGGAGTATATCGTCAATCGCTTAAACCGGATCTCGTTAGTCAAAAGTGAGACAGAGACGGGTTTCTCTACGTTCTGCAAACGTATTCCTCTTGCATGAGCTATTGTGTCACCCACTACTGGCATTCCCTATTCAGCAAACTGCTACGAAATTTCGGCTCTCTGCTACCGGGGTTCGGTTCAAGCTCTGGGTTAGAATCAGGGACTGCGCGCTACTACTATTCGATTATCGGCGAGTGAGCACGCAACTGCTATGTATACGGTCCATCCATCGTTCTGATCGCGTCTCATCGTCCTCTCCCTTTGGAGACCCTCAATGATTCGACGGTGCACTAGAATGCGTTCCACTTGTCAGCAATGATTAGAGCGAGGGTTTCAACTTGTGAAAATAATCTATTGGCTGGTCGAAGCTGCGTCGAATAATTGCATGAAATGATTTTGCAGCTCGAACCATAGTTATGATGGCTCTCATATTATCCATGAAAATTGTAACCATTGTAGTGAATAGTCTGCTCATTATTTTAGTAGATTTTTGCGGGAAAATATTGAGATTAACCTAGTTATTGCGTGAGTTTGGAAATTCGGGAATCTCAGATTGTGACTAATTCAATATTGAGATTTGAGCTAATTCGTATTTAATTTCGTTGCCAAGGTATATTTTGTGAACCTCAATCATTGTCAGGGAACTGACAGCTGAATCAGTATTATTCAGAATCGAATTGTAAAGCATATAATCATGATCGAAATTTTCGAGGAAGAATTCAATCATCGCCATGATGAGACGAAATTCATGCGGCATGTTCTTATGGGTTTTTGTAACAAGAGTCAAAAGCATTCACTAACATTTGAAAATGGATACAGACGAATTGTGGAATTATCATACCGGATGGTTCGTCAAACAAAAATTTCCTGAATATCAAAATCGTTACGGCCGTAACTTATTCCAATATTTTAATTATTTCTTACTAAATACCGATCAACTCCAAGATAACCATAATGACGACCCAACTTTCGATATCTGCTATGCAGGTACATTTTGCTCTATAGCGAGTCACGGCAAACAAATCCCCGACGTACTCGTTTGTGAATTAAAATCATTTTTCGTGGCTTGTAATTTTACTTATATCGAAACCACATAATACAATGATTTCGACAATGATGAAAGGATGTCTATCATAATCTAACATAAATATCTTTGTATTGAGGATATAGAAAAAAACATCGACCAAATATCCGCAAAATCAATGTTGAACTGTAAAATTTAAGAAATGAGAGAGCTTGAATGGTGAAAGAAGTGAGAATAAATATTTAGAATGGAGTGTGTATGAAAATTGAGTCCGAAGTCCAGCGGGCAGGCGCACGGTTGATCGCAGTGCTGCCTTTTTTAGGGCAGCAGCAGCCGTTCCATGCGTTTGCATTCGCTTCGCAACGAGGTGGCGCTTTCTTTGCATCGCCACTGGATCCATTGCCAACCCTGCCAAATCCACTGCAACCCCTGCCAAATGCATTGCAGCCCAGAGATCCACTTTCGTCGTTTCGTCACGCTATGCCTGGCAACTGTCAAAGTGAGTAATTAGAATTCTCATTCGTCTACATTCCCCTCTGCAAATGAAAGATTCGCAAATGTTTTCATCAGTATCTCTATGATTGAAGACTGATTACTATTTACCATACGAGTGAATTTTGTACACCATAATACAAAGAGTAGGGTTGAAAATGAATCAAATAAATTCCTGGCATTTTATTCCAATCTTGGACATCTTAAACGACCATCCTCAAATAATATACGTAGTGGGCTGATAAAATTTTCATTCCTGATTCTGATATTTTCTGATTTCGACTATGGAATGAGTAAAATCACCGCTCACTTGGATCCTGTCATTGTAGAGTATTATTCAGTCGACTCGATTCTTCACATTATGAGTTTCTGAGTCTGTATAAAATAAAGGCTGGCTTTTTGAGTATCACTCTGCTTTGCGGGTATAGCTTTGAATACCTTTGCAAGTTCTCTTTGCAACCTCATCCACTGCTGTGTGAGATTGAGCAGAGAACTAACGAGACTACACTACAGAGGAACATCCGATGTTGCAAAATAGAAGGAGAATGAGGAGGAATCAGAGAGAAGCAGAGAGGAATACAGGAGTCTCTTGTAGAGGCGGAAACCGCAAGCCTGTATATAAAGCTAGATTAAATATTATATTAAAGAGGCTCTGCGGATGAACGAGAAGGAGAGAAGATGAGTAGAAAAGCAGACGAGTGAGTGAAGAGAGGAGGAAAATTTGGGTAGAGTAGGGATTGAGAAGAGGCAAAGTAGATAAAACTATTAGGGATATTAATATATCAAATTCGTTCTGCTTGATTGAATGGATAGAAAATTTCGAGACTTAGGGCCTCTTCATGAAGCACTAGATACTTTTGATACCTTTGTGTTTTCCCATTTTTTGGTTACATTTTTTAATAAGAACAATCCACGGAAAGGCCTAAACTGAACTCTGAACCCAAAGTAACCGAACGTGTATTCTTGGTGGGTCCACTGATGGTGTATAAAAATTAAACTCTGATGCATGTTGATTGATCATCTATCAAATTATGGATGATTTCACAGCCTGTCCATTTCTGCACTCAACAATTAAGATAATATATCATAATACCGGTCCACATTTTTGTAAAAAAGTAAATTACCAAAATACTGACTCACATTCAGTATGCCATGAGTAAAATTGCTCGCTAAATCTGAAATTGATACTAGTTCAGCTCCATCATATTAAAATTTTGAAATATTGACGAAACCATTTTTTCGAGGACTCTGAATTTTTGACCGCGGAATCTCTCCAATAGGTTGATTTCACGTGTGTCGTTTTACGTACAAATCCAGTAAAACCTGTGTAACTTGGGTATCTTTGGTTTCACGAAAATGTGTTCATGGTACTGAGGTGTACAACATCCACAGGTGAGATGAATAAATGACATTGGTGTCATTTATTCATCTCGCCCGTAAACACTTTAGAGTTTTCATTCCCCTTGCCAATGCCGAACTTGGTGAGCTGTCCAACACACGCAATGCCCAATTCGGTTCTCCAATACTGATCTTTGAGATTTCCTCCCTCGAGCAGTTTTTAGAAGCCTACAGAGCCTATGAATTTCCCGAGTTATGGCAAAACTCATACTTGTAGTCGTGATCAAGTAATTGATGAGATACTCGTGATCCAGAATTCGAGGTAACACTTGTGATCCAGTAATGGAGGTGATACTTGTGATCCAGTACTCGAGATGATACTCGTGATAAAGTACTCAGAATAGTGCGCGTGATTCAATGTTCGAGGTGACTTTCGTGATGAAGTACTCGATGTTACATTCGTGATCCAGAGATAAGGGTGATATTCATAATCCAGTACACGAGATGACATTTGAGTAGTTCAGAATCAAAGTGAAGTAAATCCACTTTTAGACTCATTCATTCTGCTGTCTCCCGTGATTTGACCAGGAGCGGCTCGGGAACTATTCTCTAACTTGGAAGACATTATAGAGAAGATGAAAAAGATCTTCTGCTGAGGAAAAATAATCTAAATTTTCCTTAACGTGGGAAATTTTCAAGCTGATATTTTGCACTTTTTACACTTTGATTCTGACCCAATCATTCGTGATCCAGGGATGAAGGTAATACTCATGATTCTGAGCTCGACATGATTCTCGCGACCATACACTCGGAGTGATACTTATGATAATAATAGTTCACAACTATCATGTTAAGCACTTAATCACGAGTGTTATCTGGAATAGAGAACCACGAG
The DNA here is from genome assembly GCA_029851415.1 of Eretmocerus hayati. NCBI lineage: Eukaryota > Metazoa > Arthropoda > Insecta > Hymenoptera > Aphelinidae > Eretmocerus > Eretmocerus hayati. The sequence goes on from CM056741.1 coordinate 153,558,619, forward strand.
TTTCAACTCTAATACAGGATCACGATTGTCACCTCGAGGACCCGATCACGAGTGTCGACTCTAGTACTGGATCACGAGTATCACCTCGAGTACTTGATCACGAGTGTCGACTCTAGTACAGGACCACTAATGTCTTCTTGTCTAGTACATGACGAGTGTCATCTCGAGTACTTGATCACGAGTGTCACCCACTGTATTCGATCGCGAGCGTCACCTCGCGAACCAGATCACTAGTGTCACCTTGAATCCTCGATCACGAGTGTCACCTTGAGGACTGGATCACGAGTGCCCCGTCCAAGTTTGAATCACAAATGCCACCTCTTGTACTGGATCACGAGTGTCACTTCGGGAAGTGGATCACTAGGGTCAATTTGAGTACTGGGTCACTGTTGTCACCTAAAATCCTCGATTACGAGTGTTACCTCGAGAACTGGATCACGAGTGTTATCTCCAGGACTGGATCTCAGGTGTCATCTTTAGTACTGGATTACGAGTCGTGCCTCGGGAACTAGATCACTACTGCCCCTTCGAGTATTCGATCATGAGTGTCATATTGAGGACTGAATTATGAGTGTCCCATCCAGGATTGAATCACAAGTGCCACCTCTTGTACTGGATCACAAGTGTCACTTCGGGCACTGGATCACTTTGAGTACTAGATCACTAGTGTCACCTCACATGCTCGATCACGAGTGTCACTTTGAGGACTGAATCACGAGTGTCCCCTTCAGGATCGGATCACAAGTGCCACCTCTTGTACTGGATCACGAGTGTCACTTCGGGGGCTGGATCACTTTTGAGTACTGGATCACTCATGTCACCTTGAATCCTCAATCACGAGTGTCATCTTCAAAACTGGATAACAGGTTTCATCCCTAGTACTGGATCCCGATTTGTACGTCGGGAACTGGATCACTACTGCCTCTTCGAGTACTAGATCACTAGTGTTACCTTAAATCCTCGATCACGAGTGTCATCTTGAGGACTGGATCACGAGTACCATTGTAATTACTGTATAATGAGCATCACCTGTAGTACTGGGTCATGAAAACCACCTTGACTACTGAATCACGAATATCACCTCGACTACTAGACCAACAGAGTTTTCTCGAGTACTGATCATGGGTAACACATTGAGTACTCGATTACGAGTAACATGGTGAGTATCCGCCGGAATCTGGAGATTCAACGGTTCCTGTAAGATTCTTTCGTAAAATCGACTGAGTTTCAAGATTCTGTGGTCAAGAATTCAGAAATTCTGGAGAAACATTTCCGTTCGTTGAACACTCAAAATACCATGATAGGTGGAACTAAACGAGTAACGTTTTCGAATTGTGCAAGCGCTTTCACCGAAGATCCTCCAATAGTCTTCTGGTGAACGAAATTTTCTCCCAAAGTGTGGACCAGTGTCATGGATAACAATTTTTTGCTCAGAAGCGATTGATAAGGTTTCCTCAAATTTCCATATCCCCTCACTCTGCTCTCTGGCCTGAATGAAAATAATCCTGATGAATCTGAAATCTGAAAAAATCTGTTGACAGCATTTCAATGAGATAGTGAGTTCGCCAGACATTTGTGAATGTAAGAAGGATTTCTATATCTATGTACAGAGATCTCTATCTCTATAGAATGTGTAGAGAACGGTGAAAAATAGTATAATTTCGAGGCAGGATAAGAGGACGAGTATCGAGTACCCATGCACGGTTACAACTATGTCAGCGACACTTACAATTCTACGAAGAAAAGGCAACTTTTATTCTAACTAGGGCTAAGATTTTGCGGATCCTGATATTCCTAGAATCTTAGAAATAGGTATACGTGTAATCTGCATTGACGACGTTCATTTGTATCCAGATTTGCTGATACAGTGTGTCTACGCCAAAAATCTGGATTCGAGCATAATAAGAAAGTTCGTTTCAAAAGTGATCATCTCACATTCGAGTTGTCTAAGAATCTAGAGGTATTAACATCGGCAGAAATCTCAGCCCTGTATAATAACAATGACCTATAAAGATGGGAGATACAATTTTGTGGTTTAGAAAGTTTGAAATCTTTTTGAAAAGTTTACCTCAGCAGTCCCAACATTTGTTCTTATCAATAGGAATGGATTTTGAATACTTTCAGACATGTCACAATTCAGTCTAACTGCAAGCAACTCCTGGAGCTATGGTAGTACGGCAGGTTACGCGGGATACTTGCCGGGCCCGTTGTCTTCATGTGCGGCTCAGACACCGTTTGCAGCACCAGCGCCTCCTCCACCACCACCAACGGCACCCTCGTCGACCACCTCAGCTTTGGCGACGTTTGCGGGTACCGCATCGATGAACAATACACCCACAGCGCCAGATTCTACCGCAGGCAATACAGTCAGCAATACAAACACGAACAACGCAAACAACTCGAATGCTGCTAATCAACAGGATGCGTTCTCGAATGTTTCATTGCGTGAGTATATGATGTATAATCTTGGAATGTTTCTGTCTGAGTATTGCATGGAAAAATTTGCAGATAGAAAATACGGAAGTTTCCATTTCTCTTTTAATTCAATTGTTTTCTTGGATTTTCGTAAGGATACTGAGAGAGGAGGGTTCAATGGAGGGTTCAATTATGACCAATTCCTGAGCTATCTGAATATTGAACAAATCAATAGTTGCCTTCATATGTATTCTGATGCTTATTTTGCAATATTATTTCTAACTCATTTTCAATCTTCAAATGAAAGTTTCGAGTTTCTGTCTAAATTTTTCGGATAAATTATATGTTGGAGATTGTAATCTTAGATGGTCTTTATGATTGATCTAGTCAATCAAAGTTCGATGAAATAGCCTCGCGCTTCCCTTCTACTAAAAAGATCAGATTGAGTTAAAAAGGAAATCGCAATATTTTTTTATGCTATTCCATGCTTCTAAAATAGTAAAAGAATCCACTGCTCGTATAGGCTGAGAGGGGAAAAATTATAGAAATAGTCAACTCCTTGGTTCGTCACCAAACTGTATTACCCGAATCTTCTCTTTCTTTTGTCTCCCGTCACAATAGTTAATCTATTTTTTGGATCCTTTTGGGTGATTAGATTGAAACTTATAGGATTCCAGTATGATTCCAACTGGGCTGATTACCCCCCCCCCCCCCCAAATAACGCAAAATTGCGTGGAAATTCTGACGATGATTGGTCTCAACGGAAGGCTAAAGCTCCTCTCAAAGCTGTTCTTCGATGGATCTTTAGTTTGCTCCATACCTCGAATTTTGTCCCAAACGTTCTTTAGATAAAAAAGTTGGGACCAGAGCTCTAATAATTTTGATTTTCAGTGTTTCTTGACAGTGTTTTGAATATATTGTTGGGTTAATCGTACAGTCAGTCTAGAAACTCCTCGTAGAACGTGCATAGAAGAATTACTGCCACCCCTCCCGCTCAGAAAACATGGAATCATAACCCTGGATATTCAACTCAAACTATACTATGTAATAATTCCAATCAAAATTTTCGCGAGATTCTGAAATAGAACCCACATCTCTATAAATGGTTATCCGCGGTTCAGTTCCAGACACAACAACGCCAGCAGGTGATCCTCTAGACCAACTAAGCAGCCTGATGTCAAGCACAACGAGTTCAACGCAAAAGTATCCAGACTACGTATCGCAACGTTCACTGTCCGCAGACTCAAGCACAACGGACAGCCCAGTTCACGAGGTTCAAGACCAGACTTTTGCTAGCCAAGCTAATTGCACCGCGGGAAACTACTTTCCAGCACCCAGCGTTTTCCCCACAATCCTCTATTCGCAACTGTACAATAATCAATTTACTAGTTCCGATGCCCAAGAACAACAGCAACAGCATCATCGAGCATTATCTGACGTTAGTTGCAGTGTTCGAGCTCAGGAAGAGGTTAGGCCAGATAATAATGTCTGGAGGCCTTACTGAGGAAGTGGCCGGCTATCGGCCATCGGTAATCTGGGCATTAATGAAGTAAGTGACGATGCGTTTGGAACTGGAAATCGTAATGCGACATGGCTCTGAGGTGATCTGATTCCTTAGTCCGTTTGGGTAACATGGTGAAATCCACATTTTCAATGGCTCACGAATACTATTACTTTTAATTTAGCAAAACTCAAGTATCTTGGCTCATTTCGAAGTTCATCACAATGCCTTCGAAATAAGATTAGGTACGTTTAACAGTGCTTGGATACACCTAATTGATAATAGCATCTCGGTTGGAGAAGAAGGAAGACCCTCACCCCCCCCCCCCCCATTCTCTTTCCCAAATTACAAAGTATACACTTCATGCCCACCAAATATTAAATTGAGGCGCTGGTGGTACGGTGCTCACCTCGAATCGTACATAAAGAGTTTGGGGTTTTCCAGAGGCGTTCCTCTGATGCTCTTTAGAGCGAACTTCCATACTCACCCATCGTAAAAAGGGCGAATGCACTCTCTAAATTCCTTCGACAGAAATTTCGTCCACTCGAAGGCTTCGACGGGGAAATCTCAGTCGGAAAAAACTGGATTTGGTCAAAAATCAGTCAAATTTGACTGCGATTCCGTCCACTCGAAGGCTATTCGTCAGGGAAAACTCCGTCGAAGGAATTTAAAGAGAATGTTTTTTTCTTTCCAAAAGTATGTCCACTCATTTGAAATTTGATGATTAATATCGAAAAATGATCTGGAATCCAAAAAGAAAAACTAGGGTGCTGAGGGTGGTAAGGGGCTGACATCACCTGTTGAGCCGCGTTGCATGTTGTACTTAATGACACAAAGTTTTCGAAGAAGTGAAGCTACAAGTATGTTTGTGCATCAAAACCGGTGAGTGATACATAGAAAAAAACTGTAGATGATGATATATGAAAGTAGTCAAATTATTGTGTAAATAATTGTATATAATCACCCAACAGTCTAGATAGTGTCTGCAATGATATACAATATCCTAGATTGATGGACTGTGGTCTTCCTATTTGGAATAATTAATCGACGGTAGAATGGCTTGAAAAAAATACAAAATCGACTCCAGATGAACCTTTGGCAATGACATAGACGTTATGAAAGCCTGCCTGTTACACTATATCTAAACTCATGTTCATCCAAGGAGTCTTAGTTAGAATTTTATACCCAGATGAATATGTACATAGCAATTGGAGAATTCAAATTAAAAATGCAATCCATTCAAATTCTCATTCCATTTCAAATTCAAGCATGATCATATTTGAATTGATGAGGACTCCAGCGGAATCTTTGCAAAACCATAGTACCATGCTTGACGGAAAAACATTCATCTTATTCAAAAATCTATCACGAGCACATATCGTTCTTTCCATCATTTTAGATAGGGTCAGCATGACTGAAAATAGATATATTACAGAACCTAAGCAAAGGGTGAATTACAAAAGATATATCACGAAAGCAGAGCAAACTTTTTCTTAACAATAATGAAAAGAATTTCAAAATCATATTTCATCACCTCATCCTCTTCAAGTTAAAATTCACACTCGATATTTGACCGAGGTACATGGAAAAAGACACAGCTGCAAAATGATTGATTCTGATCAGGGTTTTACACGAAATTGATTTTGAATATTGTTTCATTTCGTATCGGGGGGTCAAACTTCTGGGATAATTTTGGAATTGATTTTCATTCATCTTGGATGCTCAGCAACGAAATGATCGGTGACATCTCCAAAATTATTACAAAAATTTTACCCCTCCGATTCGAAACTATAATTTCGTTTCGTGTCAAACCCTGATTCCGATTGATACTAGTGGTGAATCTATTAAAAAATTCCTCTGAGATACATTTTGAAACGAATTCACTGTGATGAAGGCATGATATCTCAATCATGAGATAACTGAAGAAAACTAATTAGGTAAAATGGAAGAATTTTATTGTCCCAAAATTCGAGATTGTACATGAATTAGAAGTGGTAGACTTTTCAGACGGAGACTTGCAATGCATATAGCGATTCGAGTATCTGAATCCTCAGATTTATCTATCCTTATCACTATCTTTGCAGTTCCGTTCAAGATAAGTGCCCCAATTCAAACGTTAGGATATTCCCTCGAATCTTTCACGACATTAGTTACAGAAGTCCCTTGTTATCCGCGGTTGCTCAGTTTGTGCCATCCATGGATCCCCTATTCTCGATAAGACAAAGGTCTTATCATTCGCGGTTTTGCTGAGCGCGGTACTTTTTTTTTATCTCAAACCTCGCGGATAACAAGGAAATTCTGTATTCAACATTTCACGGAATCCTCATTGAAAAGTCTAGTGATGACACGCAAAATTCTGCTGGCGAAATCCCAAATTTCATTCCACGCTAAAATGGTCCCATGAAGATTGGAAGGTCTGATGGAATTCTAATATAAACACATATCCAGAAAGTACAGACAAATAACCATTTGATAGGTTCATCTCATCATGCAGGGTGCATTTCTATCGAAGACTAGGATTTTTTACCTAACATCGATCTTTGGGAAAATTCTTATTTTTCCAAAGATGATAAAAATTATCTTCATGGAAATCAATCTTTCATCAACGCAATCTCAATCTCTTTTCAAAGTTATCTTCTAAAGTCTTTCCTAGAAGCTCACAAGGGTACCTGGTGAGAGTTCTAATACAAATTCTGCAGTATTTTGAAATCAAAAGTCTCGATAAAATTGCTGACTCACTATTTTCTCTCAATATTTCATTGCTAATATCTGCTCAATAAACCAATTTCGATCTCCTTAAAATGAAGTAAATATGGCTTATTGTCTCTAAGAAAATGTGCAATAAAAGGAGTGTATACAAGATAAGCGACTTGAAAAAAATGTACATTTCTGATTAAGAGTTGGCTTATCATGTACCTAATTCGAATGTCTAATAGCTTGATGGAGTCTTAGTCATGAAAATGCTGAGCTATGTTAGTAGAGCATGGCATCAATAATCTCCCATGGAAAAACTGAATCATTTGAAATTAAATGACTGCTCCAACATGTAAATTATGTTTTTTTGCTACTGATAAATATACGATGTAAAATAATAAATAACCATTCAATGAAGTTTAATGCATTTTATCACAGTCACCCTTATACCAACTCAACTAATTTTGGAATTCTAGTTACACCTATACACATCTATATATTTTCATAAATTTATTTCACAAATGCAACATTGCAAGAGGGAAATTCGCCGGCTTCGACATTTTCTCATTCTATCCTGAGTGCAATTCTCGTGAACTTCCCGGACATAACACTGTGTCCAGTCAGAATATCTTCATGGTAGCAAACTACTCCGTCATTTTCTTGTCAAATGATCACAGAGATGAGTTTCTAAACGACTCATATTTTTGTTTATCCTACTTGGAAGTATTCCATCTATTTTTCCAATTGATCATCCGTTCAACTGGTTCCGGGAAAATTTTTGAGATTTTGGTAGATTCCAATTTGATTCCTCGTGGTGCAGCTCAAACCAGAGGTGCTGAGATTTGGCGTTCCTGGAGGTTAACAGGTAAGATCTGATCATAGCTCACTGGAATTTGGGTCATCGAATGTTATCATTACTCGATTAGTTTTTATTGGTTTTATCAAAACTGACTGAAGCGTCAATTTGATATTGGATTATTATTGAAAGCCAATATGAATACTTTCGAGTTGATTTGATCTACCACGGCGTCATTCACAACATTGTCTGTAGCATATTTAAATGGCATTTTGGATGAAAAAGTATGGTTAGCATTTATATGGAGCAACGACGGGTCGTATTATTCTGTAAATGCACTAGCTTCACCTGCCTCATCTCAAATTCGTCAAGTTTGTAGAATAGATGTACTCTGAACCCGAGCAGAAATCAATTCACACATTTTATTCTTCTACATGTACTTATAAAATAAAGTTTCTTGGCTCTTGGTGAATGACACCAATTTCTGTGTAAAAAATCGTTGAATAAGCCAGAAAGTACCTGCAAAGCTTTGTTGTCTTCAATCTCGCCAACAAATTCATTTGCATACTGTTCATTAGGCTTCCTTTATTTCATACCCTTTAGATGTACGTCTAGAATTCTGGTGTATTTACATCCATGAGATCTTTCTGAACTATATAGCTAACCCCGCAACCTCCTGAAAACGAAATGTTCCTCGAAAGGCATTCCCAGTGGTATGGTTTGCTCTCACTCCCTTTAACTGACGTAGTACAACGCTTTCTATATATGATGTTTGCTCAGATTAAATTAACCGAGCGCGTGCCACCGTTTCTGCATGCAAAGTCGGAAAAAGCCTTTGTTCAACTTTAGCCTTCCCAGCCTGCCACAATGTTTGCTATTGGGTTGCAGATGAAGCGAACAGTTGAGCTTTTGAGACGTCCCCGTATATGTGTAAGAATTTTCTATCAAATTTTATATGTGTGATTTATGCCTTTCATGTCATGATCTTGCATTCATATTAAACGGTCAAATATGATGAGTCTATCGATAGCATCTAATGTATTCTATCAGAAAGACGACATCCCAATAATTTTCGAAGCAAAAGTGTGTACTACATGGACCTGAGCTCACATCACGTGGTCAACATATCCTTACCTTCGGCAAATTCAAGCTCGATTTACACTTTTCAATCCTACTATTGATCGAGATACTTGCCAAATTTTAGTTTCAAATCAGTCAAACATCAAAATTGGTTCATAAAAAGGTAATATTTTGCATTGACCGAGGAACCTGGTCTCTATAAGACCAGGATATTAAGAATAATTCAAATACAGCCGATATTTTATCCTGGAATTTCGCAAATTTTCTGAACACTCCCGAAAGCTCGGATACAGGCTTGCGATTCGTTTCGATTGACTCTATGATCGTGGTCATTTAATCTTAATATATCAAAAAACGAAATCTTACCACTAATGGAGTAATAAATTACACGATCTGTTCCCTGCACGATGATCTATGGTCAATTCTTTCGTTACAAAATAAGAATTGTCTCCACCGTGGCCACTGGTTCTCAAACAATATGCAACGTTAGGGTCCAGAACTTTCTTCACGACTAACTTTTAACGTCAGGAGGTGCTGTTTATTATGCCAGATGAACCTCACCGTGGCATGTCCTTTTCATGCCATAAATACTCCAAAGATTGCTCATACCTTTGACGAAGCCCGCCCGGGGGAATTTTTTCATGGATGTCACATAGATCGGAAAACACCTTTGAGGCACCCGATTGCCCGCCGATTTTAGCTTTTAAATACAACTTACGGCAAAAATTACCCATAATTCAACATTACTGGCCAGATAACGGCCTCTGTGAATTTCCCATGATCAATGCGATCATTTTGGGGATAAATTTCTATAATCTATGGATGTTTTCTTTCAAATCAGGGTGTCTACCATCCAATCTTATTTACCATACCTCTCCATACAAGAAATTTCAACTCGTGGTGGACTATAATGGCTATGTAATTAGGGCTTACAATAGTTGGCAGCAATTTGTGCAAAAAAAATGTTCTGTCGTCCCATAGAATGAGACAAGCTTTCAAATCACATAAAGTCGGTAAAAGCATTGAGAATGACCATTCCACATTGTCTAAGATCTCAATTATCGAATTGTATTGGAAGATTAAGATAATAAAACAAGAATTCAATTTCTTTTGGATAGCATACGAACGCCATCTTCCATACCTCTCCATACAAGAAATTTCAACTCGTGGTGGACTATAATGGCTATGTAATTAGGGCTTACAATAGTTGGCAGCAATTTGTGCAAAAAAAATGTTCTGTCGTCCCATAGAATGAGACAAGCTTTCAAATCACATAAAGTCGGTAAAAGCATTGAGAATGACCATTCCACATTGTCTAAGATCTCAATTATCGAATTGTATTGGAAGATTAAGATAATAAAACAAGAATTCAATTTCTTTTGGATAGCATACGAACGCCATCTTCATTCATGACTCGGCTTCACAGGACTGCGTAAGAAGGGTGTTCTAAAAGTAACGAGCGTCTTGAAGAAAGCTGAGATTCTTTCCCTGTCTTACCGACGCTCTCGTAAGAAACCAAGAGGACCATAGAAATTTCTTTACCCCTCGTAAGAAGTACAAAAAAAATTCCATAGACAATGTTTTGATTTTTGAGGAAATTTCTCTTGGTGAGAGTTGAAAATTAAAATAATGAGAGTGTGATAGAATCCAGAGAATGAGATTTCAGAATTTTTGATGATATGGGAGTAAAAATACGACGTTTTACCGACCCTTCGGCAAACGTCTTAGCTCACTACGTTACCGCTGTTGGGGTGGAGCTTCTTATAGCAGAAAGAGGTGCAAGAAAGAGGGGCGCGCAAGGAAACTTTCTTAGAAACCTTCAGCGTCTTGGCCGATGGAGGGCGACACCGGCTCTCAAAAAGGAAAAAATAACGCTAGTTGTCGAAAACAAGAATGACTCACAGAATGAGCTACCTCCTGGTTAATTGTTATGACCGTAAGGGTTTATCGGAGGTCAAGCATTATTGATTATAAAAATAGACTCGAAAATGTCTGTGAGGCACATAATTCCAAATGTTTAAAAGAATGAGAAAATCTTTTGGGTACAATTGATGCATTTGATGTCCTATTCAATCCGTCGAAATGATCAGCTTCATATGCCATCCTTTCTTTTACTTGCGATGAATACGGCACCCTGAACCTCAAATTTGATTCTATCATCTCTTAAAAATTCGAAAAGAGCTCATGAGAAGCATTCTAACGATCTGAGCAAGGGTACAGATTGGGATATCCGATAGAATCTCATTTTTTAAGGATGAATGAAATCGAAGAATAAACACTGAAGCGGCTTCCAGTGCACTCCTCGTTATGATATTTTCTTAAAGATATTGCAACACAGTGACACTAGATGAAATAAGTATCGAGTTATTGAATTGAACGGCAACAAAAAATTTGAGTAAATGATTTTGACCTCACACACTATATGGTAGAAGTCTACAAATTGAAATCAGTACTGGATGAAATTGCAAGAGTTTGAGTGACAACAGTTTTTGAATGACTCGATTGCCACGATGGACACTCATTACTGGTTAGGGGGAAGGGAAGGGTGCAATCATACCCTTATCTTTAGTAACTATTTTTCAGAATTACTATAGTCCTTACCGGATGTAATACTTGATACGGGACTATCTAGCCTCATCGGCACAATCTTGGTCAACTTTGATACCAATTTTAACTGACATTTTGTCATTTTTTGAGGTGACGCAGTCACCGTTAACTAAGTTGTATCCAACAACTCGATGTCCGGCTCAAACTGCAAGGATATTGAAGAAAAGTAAAAACAAAAATCTACCTATATTATAGGTTCAGCTAAGTATTTGCAGTCCAGTCGATTCCATTTTCCTGTAATACTCTTGTACTCCGGGATAAACGACGAATCGTCTACTACAAGTTAGACAATAACAATGGTTCGCCAACTCGTTTGGAACTTGCAATCATCAAAGTTTCCATGTGAGATGTGAAAGAAGTTCCAAAGTTGCGGTCATTTAGTTCTCCAGCGGAGTTTGAATGCTTAGGGTTGAATTTTTGTTTTTATAAAAGTCATGCTCAAATATCTTACTAGAATTGCTACTCTGATGTAGCAAAAACTACTCATAAGAGTCATTCGTTTTTGGTCCGTGATCATAAAAGAAGCGAAAATGTAAACATTTTTTCATCAATCCATGATCACAAGCCAGAACGAGTTTATTTTATGGCCAAAATAGCGTCAAACTAAAGAGAGATTACGTCGAGGGTTCTTTTGAATTTCCTCCATTGATATCCAAACGACATTTCGTCAGTACTCTTATTATACAATTTAAAGATGATTCTGATCAAGATCATTCTTGATATAAGGGTTTGTGGATTATGCGAGCTCAATACAAGAAATTATCCAAATGTTATGGTGAAATTAGAATATTCAAGTACCAGCTCACACGTAATTTAGCTTTTACATGATGATATATCTTTTCTCTCAAATTCATTCTGTAAGATGTATTTATCCAAAAATCTCCACTGCAGGATAACTTTACGATGGTCATGAAGTTAGATGCGAATCGTGAATGCGTGGAGGTCAGTTTCCTAAATCTTTCCATTCGTGTTGTTGTCTATCACGAATTTTTTGGTGAAAATCCATTTTGGTATGACAAGTCGGATTGCTCAAAAAGTGAAGTACATAAAACAGAATATGAATTATAAACAGTGTCAGAATATCAAAGTTCCAGATTCTTCTATTGGGACGATTTCGTTTATCAATGGTGATCATGATCCAGGAGCTATTATCGCCATCTTCATTAAAAAATCCTGAAAAGTAACAACCATCCAAAGATGATCGTACACCTGTCGATACACCTCTCATCAAAATTCCTACCCCAAATGCATATATTCTCCAGCCAACTATATCCCCTCAAAATCTGGATATGCATCAAGATCCACCACCGACGTACACCGGGCACCACCATCACATATAGTCACCAAAGTAAGGGAACGATCCAAAGGTGCAGTTACAAGAGAAGGAGGAAGAAACGCAACAAACGGGTTAAGGAGAAGGAAACGTCGATCTCTCAGGGTCTGCCTGACTACCTACCTACCTACCAACCTCCTGCAATATCACGGTTATATCTTGGCCGGGTCTCTGAGCTCGGTATCCTAGGCAACCCCGACTCCTCTTACGGTCCCGGTTTGTTATATATCTTTTACATATACATACATATAAGTACATCCAGGTTTCTATCTCTCCCCTCTTCCTCTTTCTCCTTTCTTACCTTTGGCCATCAGTGGTATAACGTTGGTGGTGGCGTCGTCGTCGTCGTCGTCGTCGGTGGTGGCGGTGGTGGCGGCCGAGCAACCCTCTTCTTCTCTTCCGTCGCGCCCACCACCACCACCACCGCCGCCACCCGGCTATACCACCAACTTCACCACCGTGGCAAGCCATAGCGCAGCGCCGCAGTGGCCACCACCGTGGTGGCCCACCTCAGAACCTCTATCTACTCTATATCCATATATTATATAATATTATATCCCGGGCTGCCCTATTACTGACTTGTACTACTGCGCACTATGAATCTATATAACTTTTCTTCTCCCCTCTCATTCCTCTTTTGCTTCTTTCGTATTTTTTTTGGTGCTATCTCACCTTTTCTGGTACTCAAGGTGTAGGTGATGCCAAGTAATGTTGAGTGCTGAGGTTGGTATACCTGTATTAAGACTGTATTGAATCGGAATGCTACCTTTCTTAAAAGTGGCCTTTGCCAATTCTGCATTGGTATGGCATGGCAGTGAAGAGCATCAGAGTATGGATGCCAGAATGAGAGTCTGTCGCAGCCGAGACCATAATAAGGACGCAGTTCCTTTTTTTTTTTTTTTAAGCTCTCTTGGGTTGCCGCTCAATAATTCAGTACTGCAGCTTGGCCAAACGGAGCCGACGCTGATTGAAAGTTCTGAGAGATATCTGCTTGGCTATGCGGCTGTTTGTGCTACTTCCTTGGGCGATGAATCTCGGAGAATATTTCTACTTTCTATTTCAGTTTGGATTTTTCAAGTGATCGTTTTTTGCTAAAATTGTGTTTGTTCTCATAAAATATTTGCCTCGTTCATACTAATTTTTGGATCATTGTCGGTTTAGGAGTGAATGGCTGTTTATTTCTACTGTGGATCGTCTTTTCGAATTCTGTAACTGAGTCGTAACCTAAATTGAGGCTGGCGCAGAGGAATGCCCAATAATTTTGGCTTTCATAGAAATGATGTGTGCCTTCATCAGACAGGCATTTCCTTCACTAAATAGCCAAGAATGAAGATCTGTTCAGTGAACCCCGACGGCGTTTGATTGAGGACCAAATTTTTTATACCACTTGGACACATGAAGATCCAACTACGATCAACCAATACATTCAGTTTCACCGTGTTTCAAAATGTCAAAAAATGGTACTCTGTCAATATAACACAGTTGTATCATGTCGATCATTCAAAATCTACATCATTGTGAATGTCAATCAAGATTCAGTCGTTGGTGAAAATCAAGTTACTCTTGTTCTGATACATTCAAGAGAATTATACCGAATTTCAATAGAATGTGCCCGAAAAAATATCAAACAGCACCATGAATCAGAATATCTAAGTCATCAGAAGTTGCGTCACAAATGACCGCAATTCAAAAATCCTTCGTGTGAGCTCTTTTGTTGTTTTTTGACCGTCCCGAGAAACAATTTCGGAAACAAATAAAGACAATGTGACTCATTCAGACAGAGTTGTTCAGACTCCATTTTTAATAAAAAATTTTGGTGTAAAGGAATATATGAGCACAGCTCAGCATTAGATTGTTCTGATGAATGTATCTTCAATATCTGTAAGTGGCTGGAATTTCTTAAACTTCTTTCAATAGGTCCCAAAAATTACATAGCAAATAATGAAGCAACTACACAGTCTCGGCATTTGGTTCATACCATCAATGTTATAGAAGTATGTGTTCAAAACATTTTCCAAAAACATTACTGGAAAAAAACTTATTCAAGTTCGAGTTTGGGAAATTCCAAAGCACAAAACTCTGATGAACACCAAAAATGAGTCGTTGTTATTCCACGAAAATTTCGAAAATGTTAAATTAGTAAGAATCATGAATTTGAAAGGCAGGCTGTTTTTTATTGTGGAATGATTCTTGAAACTGAAATATTCTTGTGGATAAAACCAGTTGGATCAGGTTTGTGTATTTATATTTCGATGCTGGCTCGTCCTTTCCAGATCACAACCTCAAAATAAGTATTCATGTATTCATTGTCTGGCTCACACTAAAAATCAGATCGGATACCCAAGCTCTCCGCTAAATTTAGCTTCCAGATACTATTTTTATTTTGCTTCAAATCTTGTCAGGTACAGGTGATACGGGTGTTTAAAAGGTCCACTCAATTTTCCATATCGATCATTATTCAAGTTTGTGTATAATAATCAGAATACGAAGAGAAAAATTTTAGCTCCATCTCGCACAAGGTATATGCTAAATGGCACAGTTCACAATTTCAGCAGCTGGCTCAAGCATATCAACAGCCTTTCCCCCAGACTCAGAAATGTGGGTCGCGGTTTTTGGTCTAGCCATCGGACCACGAGACGAGCCCACAGCAACCGACTGTGCTTTCGGTGGTCTCTCCTTCCCTCACTGTCTCTGTCTCTTTAGCGGGTACCCCTTGTACCACAATAACACCCAACTCACCCCATCAGAGTCCAGATAACCTACAAATCCATCGTTTTCATATATGCATGTATGATATAAAATATAAAATTCTGGTATTTTGCGATAGCTCGAGGTCCACGAGAAAGATCTACTATATATGCCATTCACCATTTTGTTTCTTGCGGTTGGAGGCGCGTCGCGGGGTGGCCCACACTGTTTCAAGTATCTACATAGATATATTGTCAGTAGTAGGGCTCGTTCTGCGCATCGTCTTGCGGTTGGTTTGCGGTTTGGGCGCCGATCATTGGCCGACTGAGTGGGCGCAACCCGCGTAGGGGGGAGTTTGTCTCGCTGGCTCTCTATCGCGGTGGCACCTTGCGGTTTGTATAAGCTATACATAGAATCCTGACGAAAAGGGGGCAGGACACGCGAGCCGTTCCCACAGCCCTTATCGGCCCTTCTATTGGTTAAGCCTGTGGAACGTAAGCATGCAAAGGCTGTCATGCAAGTGAGGTACTACACTTCACGACGCGGGCTTTAAAAAGAGATTTTTGGAGTTTCGGGAATGAATATAGAGTGAAATCAGGTACTGCAAATTTTTTGTAGGCTTCGGGTCAAGTATGCCAGCAGGACATTTTTGGATGCAGAGTCATCAGTTATAGTGCTTAGGGTTGTTTTGTCTCCAATCAAAATTTTCAAAGCACATCAATGATCGTATTTGTGAATAAGTGGAAGAATTCGATGTAGGTTTGTTGGATTCTGTTTTGTTCACGCATACCCGTGGACCAAACGTACGCATACCACACTGTTAAGAATTCCAGAAGAAGAACCTAATCTGCTGATTGAACTTTCTATCTGCCCCATGAAAGAAATTTTCACCCAAATAAGTTAAATTGACAACAGAAACTATTCAAGAATGGAAACAATTTCAATCGGTTGTGTTATTGATGGTGACATCTAATTCCTCTTGAGATTGTGGCTCTAACACAAATAAGAATCACCTCTTATATCAATCGCCGTCTCCACAAATCTAACAAATAAACACTCTTTGTGCTCTTTGTTGTTGGGTTCTTGAGGTTATTTCAAATTGTTCTCAGAGTTTTTTGTAGTTAACGATTGTATGCCAGGGGTGATAGTTCGATTGAATTCTACAATTGTAAAAAATTTGACGGTTTCAAGAAAATTGGAAATCATATGGATGATATTTGCAATGTTATCACATTCTCAATTGTATTGGGCCAGACGTAGAATAGAAAAAAAAGAGACGTATCTTCAATAAGTAGGTCATTCGGTCCAACCCTTTCATATAAGGTGAGTATGCCTAATTGGATCCAAGGTCTTTTTTCAAACTTGTTCACCACGTCATTGAAATTCATCAAAAAATTCACAATGGGAGAAAAAAGCTGACAAATGATTAGGTACGTCTTATTGGGAGGCCTGGGAGTCAAGATTTCCCGATTTTATGAAAAACCCCATATATTCCCAATCAAGATCCGATCGACCCTCCCCCCTCTCCAAAGGTCGGTCCCTGGATCCGCCACTGTACGGAAGTAGACCTCTAATATATGTGGGAGAAAACTAGGCACACTCACCCTGGGACGATGTGTTGGCGATAATTTTGATATCGATTGGAGGGAACAATTTAGGAAAACTCAAGAAATCACTTGAGCCTTCGGGAATCAAAACCCAAGGACACTGTTCCGAAATCTTCTTGTACACAATTGTCACAAAAAATGAACAAAAATGTTCAAAATCGCATCCAGTCTCAGCTTTTTTACGTATTTATGACCCAAATAATACTTTTTGCTGCATGGAAACGAGAGAAAAAATTCATGCGTGGCGAAGTCGATCTCATGCTAAGAAGGTTAATGACTATGATTTTCAAACCTCAACTTTATCATAATTGATTCAATATTACCGAGTAAACGATTAAATAAAAAAAGGTCAGTAAAAAGTTGAGTTTTTACGATACGCTTTTATTCACGAATCTAATATTCTTCCGAACGACTAAAAAGCATAAAATAATCTGAAATATTACCGGCCAGCCCAATTCATTTCGAGGAGAATCGTATGCTATGCAGTTGCTCATATCTCTTATCGTGGAAAATAGTTTTTGATCCTAGTCTTTATCTATCTCTTGGAGAACTCTTTCTACCAATCATGATGAAAGTTAGAAAACATCTGCTATACCATAGTTATAGACGATGAGAGCATGGTGTGCTGAGCTTCCGGGCAAGAAATGTGAAGAATTGCGTGGTCCATGGATATTTTCTCATTGGTAATCGTAAATTTGAAGTCCGGGACAATGGCACACCACACTTTCATCGTCTATAACTATGGTATAGTAGATGTTTTCTAACCTTCATCATGATTGGTAGAAAGAGTTCTCCAAGAGATAGATAAAGACTAGGATCAAAAACTATTTTTACGATAAGAGATATGAGTAACTGCATAGCATACGATTCTCCTTAAAATGAATTGGGCTGGCCGATAATATTTCAGATTATTTTATGCTTTTTAGTCGTTAAGAAGAATATTAGATTCGTGAATAAAAGCGTATCGTAAAAACTCAATTTTTTACTAACTTTTTTTTATTTTATACTTTTTAGTTAGATGGGTTAGCGTAAAGCACATATATCCATCTCACTGAAAAATATAAAATCGTGAAAACCGTGGTCATCTCTTATTCAGACAGCCTGCGTGTGCGCGCGCCACCAGCTGCCGGCCAAAATGCATCGACCATTCGACCCATACCGCCCTGTTTCACCAAATGTTTGGTGGAGTTTGGTTTGGTTTAGTTGTTCAGTCAACCCTGATGGGTGTTCAATTTGTCATCGCGAGAATGACGAGCGCGGATAAACACTGTTATCAGGTTATGCATAGCAATACAGATAGTGTGAGAGCGCGCTAATCCTGTCCATGTGTAAGAGAGAAACACAACTAGATCGTCGTCTTTGTCGCTCTCATCGCCGGTAAGGGCGTGTTCAAACTTGCCGCTGGTTCTCGCTTCTCGCTCTCCATGTGGCCGCACAAGCAGCGCGCGAAATATCGAAAGCGAGACGCACTCATTGACTAACTCGGTACCGGAAGACACGAGGGTTCTCTCTCTTGCTCTCACAGCGAGAGTAGTTCCCGCCGAGCATTTGACTAGCTATGTACCGGAACACATTAAGGACCAACAAGATGGCTGAAGTGAAGTAGGATAAAAGCGTATAAAAAATGATTGGTGTAAATGGGATCTTGCGGAAGTCACAATAAAATTTTATTAATGCAGGTGGTCAAAATTCTGGGTTTGAATGAAACTCAATGATATATCGTCATTTCAATCTCAATAATTCCCACGACTCTTTCCTTTGTACTTGATGAGGGGGAGAAGGGAAACGCCAGCTCTGAGCCGGAATTCTCCCCTGTCTTTAATTACGCGAACCCTCGTTCTATCTCGAGCCAGCTTTTAGTAGGGCAATAATTTTAATAATTTTTATCTGTCCATCTAATCCGCCTAATTAAAATTATGCTTTGATCATGGTGCTCTCCTTCATTCAAGCAGATATGAGTCCTCTAATTTAAGTACTATTATATCCCATTCATTATTCCAATACAGCGAGCTGAGAGTATGAAAGCACGACGCTCTTCTGATATAGATAATACGATGACAAAGTAGAAATAGCTCGAGAAATAGATCGCCTTGAGACTCTTGTCATTAGTGTGGCCGCATGATTAATTGTGATCAAAGAAATATATGCCAATATGTATATTTTTGAAATTCAAAAAAAGTTGATAATACTTATGACAAGATATGGAAAAATCCCACAAAAAATAATTCCAACTCTCTTGCTAACCCTTACAAAAAAGTGAAGTAGTCTCACTCTTTCGCAAAAAATTTGAATACATTCAAACGAGGTCCAATAATGGAGGTACTTAACTGAATCGAATCTTTGTATCAGAAATCAATGTACAAATTGGTCTCTTGAACTCATAAAAATTAATGAGCGCAGCTCACACCTTCAGAATTTTCAAATCTTTTCTCGCTTTTGCCAGTTGAAGTTCACTCTGTGAACCAGCAGACCATTTCTTTTTTTGAACCCGACTCTTTTCACAGCTCCCAAGAGAAAGTAGAAAGAAGAGTGTTACGGTGATACAGAGATAGAATGAGGATGTGGAAGCAAAAGATGAAAAGAGTGAGTGAGAAAGAGATGGAAAAAAGAGAAGAAAGTTTCAAGGGGGATGGAAAGGGTCGTAGAAGTAAGGGGGATAGGAAGTGCGAGTGTTGTACATTTTGTAAAACGGGAAAAGGCTCGTATTCAAATGTTGATGAAATTGACCAGACAAGCTTTGATCTGGCCTCTTCAAATATTCGCTAAGAGATGCGAATGAACATCTGAAGGGAGTAAAAATTACTTTGATGCCATTTTGTGGAATAAATTGAGGGAAACGTATAAGTAGAGTTGGAGACGGTATGAAACTCAGGATAGCGTGAATAATTAATAACTGCGTATCCTCTTACAATAGATATAAGTCATCATGTATCCCAATGGAAATCATTTTTATTGGCACATCGTTTGTATGTTAGGTTTATCTTAATCTGATCACTTGACAATCACTCACTCATTGCATCTGTTTTGGATGGTTCACAATATTGAGTTACTCATCTTCCGTAGTTAGGGTGATGACAGACAAACCGCTACGCCACGATTTTGCGCCACGCCATGCCACGGCCCAAAAAATTCATACCAGTGAACCTGACCATCGATGGATGGGATTTATTGTTATAGTATCGGTCATGGATTATGAGAATCAATCAAATCCATCGGTGGTTGGGTTCGCTGGAATGAATTGTCGGTCGCTTCGGGCGGTGGGGGGTGAAATGAGAATCGTGTCGTAGTGTAGCGTAGCGCTTTACCTGTCATCACCCTTAGATTCAATAAGAATAATTCTTAGATACTCCGATGTTATTCTATTATTCTGCTCTATTAGGACATAATTTATATTTTAGTATTCCTTCACATCCGGTACATACTATTCTGGAACTTTTGCATTGTTACAACTTCTTCAATTCATCAATACGAGCTAAATTACACAACAAATATCCTTGGTTTTCCGTATTTCAAGAAGAACTGTTCCGAGTTCTCGTGGAATTTCTTCATCCAAAAAAACTGTAAATATTCATCAGAACTACTGTAATCCCATCATCTCATAGAACTGGCAAGCACTGACTATTAAAATAAAACGATGGAAACCAGCGTTACTGGAAGGTATAAATGATGTAAGATGGTGAGCCACTTTTTAAGCTCCTTGTAAAATCTGTTCGGAAAATTCAGGGCGAAGGTGTTTGTCCCCCGGTACTCTATGTAGTGATAACAAAGTATGCAAGGGTAGCTTTGATTTATTAGAAGAGGCCGGTAGATTCACGAATATCAAATACACATTGAAGGGCGCCCCTGCCTGATTCCTACCCTCAAGGGGCGTGCTATAGGTCAACAGGGAAATATTATCCCCACCCCAACGTGTGCTTTCTTATATTGCTGGTTTGAAGTATTTCACACTTCTCTGTCTGAAAACTTCCTATCATTTACTGCCGGTTTCATACAGCTCTCAGAACATTACAATTTTCTTTAGTTTACTGGTACTACAGCGCATTTTTTTGCAAATTCTTAAATTTAAAAGACCAGAATAGTCTATAGACGACCAGAATCTCAAAGCCCAAAACCCAGAAAAGTTCTCAAAACTGCAAATTTCCAAATTCCATAACATTCTGCCTTAAAAATCGAGAGTTTTCGGGTTGTGGAAGCATCTTATGTTTTGAGATTTGATAGTTTGCGAGGTTAGGATCCCTTCCAGGTCTCGAAATTTCGGAAACTGGAACTTCAAGGAGCGTCTTGAATATTGGATCTTGAGTATTTCCAAGTTTGCGAACCACTTTAGAGTGGGGATTTGGAAGTGTCCAGATTAAAAAACCCAGAAGAGCCCTCGATTCTGCAAACTCTCAAATTCCATAATCCAGGATGTATCCCAAGCTCGCAAATCCTCAAATTTCCGAGGCAGAAGTGCTATGGAATTACGAAATGTGCAGATCCGATCCATCTTAGTTTTTGGAATTTGGGAATTTTCCGGTCTAAAGACCCTCCTACTGATTCATGCTTATTTTAAAACACGATTACTGGAAATGTAGGGTGGAATCATCAAACCCAATGGTTTGGCTCTGTAGTATCGCGGTGCGCTTCTGACGAGGATGAGTTTTTCAAAATTGTCAAAAGAAACTGAAAAGTGGATGTTTTTCTACGAAATTTCATGAGCAGAACCTGATTCTGAACGAAATCGGATCAGCTCCTTTTTTTGAGTAATTGTCAAATTGATGTAATGATGCTTGTAGTTTGTTCGTCCTTGAGAATTACGATGAGTAGGGGACTTTTTTCGATCTTTAAGGACTGGGTTTAGAAACTCTTGAAAAATCTGAAGTTTCCATAAAAAGAGAATTGTTTATTCTCGACGTTTCGTCTACCAGGGTTTGTAGACTTCTTCAGGAGTGGATTTATTTTAAAGGAATCTTTTACATATAAACAAAAGTTCGAGGACAGACGAGCTCATGATGAGCAACGTCTGTCTCTTGTCAATACGAGTTTAACACTCGTATTGACAAGAGATTGACGTTGCTCATCATGAGCTCGTCTGTCCTCGAACTTTTGTTTATATGTCAAATTGATGATTCCCCATGTATTGCTTATGGAGAAATTTGGTGACTTAACGTTTTCTTTGCCGAGGTTTTTTCGTAATTACTCAAAAAAGGTGGGTCATAGCACAAATTGCTGTGGATAATTTTTCAAAATTTTTTTGAAGAACAACAAGTAGACGTAATGAGATCAATCGAGAATCTCAGGCTTCCTCTATGGTGTTGAAGAAAATAGTAGATAATTAGCAGAAGGCGCGAGGTTTTTCGTGAGAAACTTGAGATTTTACTAATAATATGTCAATCCCCTCGAGTTTTATGATTCATCTACCGACGTCATTTTGTAGGTCTTCAAAAAACCATAAAAAACTGTGCTTGACATTTTTTGCTATGACCCACCTTTTCTGGGTAATTACGAGAAAACCTCAAAAATGCGAAGAAAACGTCAAGTCGCCAAATTTCTCCATAAGCAATACATGGGGAATGATCAATTTGACAACTAATCAAAAAAAGGAGCTGATCCGATTTCGCTCAAAATCAGGTTCTGCTTGTGAAGTTTCGTAGAAAAACATCCACTTTTCAGTTTCTTTTGACAATTTTGGAAAACTCATCTTCCTCAGGAGCGCACCGTGGTATGTTATCTTGATCCTATAGGAGTAAATTAGGCTCACCTTTTTTGATTGCAGAAAGTTTTCTTGTGAGGGAAATTGAGACTGCTCGGCTCTGGTTTGTTTACTATAGACTTACCTTCATTTTTCAATCCATGAACCAAGTGCCAAGATGATCTAAGCTGATTTCGAAAGAATTGAGTAAGCCAAAGTTATGAGCATAATAAAAAATAGTGGGAGCAAATGAGGCATACTTGTTTTAAACAGGGGCATCAAAACGGGTCTTGAGCCTCTTGAAAACAAGACGCTAGCTCAGAGTGCCTCCTGAGTTAAAGAGGTTAAACCGAGGTTCAAAGTATTCCATATAATTTTCGCGATGAAGACTTAGAAAGAGGATCACTAAAAGTGTCCATTTATTTGGACATGACCGAAAACCGATATTTGTGATAACTTGACTTGGACACATCATCAGGAAGAATCAGGAAAAATCTCAAAAATGTGTGACGATGCAAGGAATGTATTCCGACACTGATGAAGTCTCTATATACTTCTACTTTGTAGAAAAATGGAAAAAGAAATAAAAAATCTCCAAAAGGATAATTTCGACATTTTTCGTCATCCTACAACTAGTTATCGAGTTTAATCGTGTCAGAAAATTGTTCTAGAGCTGGGAAGCGGAGTCTAGAGTAAGTGGTTTTAACAGAGTAGCTTTTTGAGCTCCACACAGACTACTTTACCATTACACATAATTGATATCTTGCTCTTCTCGTTTATATTTACAGGACGAGTTATGAAACAGCCACGACAGAGCGAAGCTGATAGGCTATGGTGATCAGCTTGTCATCAATTTATCGTAGCGATGAATAATTGAGCTACTGTTTTGGTGTCACTCCAAAGGCATGCCTTTGATTTGAATAGAACATTCGTTAGTAATTATTTCTTCTTAAAATCCTCTTCTCTTAAAATAGCGTCTATTCTGAAGAGGAATTGATTCTGGAATTCAGACATAAAGTCTGCGAATAGCAAAATTTTTTAAAGTTCTGAGCCCCAGGTTGTG
Source organism: Eretmocerus hayati (assembly GCA_029851415.1). Taxonomy (NCBI): domain Eukaryota; kingdom Metazoa; phylum Arthropoda; class Insecta; order Hymenoptera; family Aphelinidae; genus Eretmocerus; species Eretmocerus hayati. Next base: position 153,582,074 of record CM056741.1, read on the forward strand.
ACCCTTTTCATAGCATATCAGCCAAGTCATTCTGAGTTACAACAAGGTGTGAAGGGATTCAGAGAAGGTCGATCTCTTTATCACTCATACACGCTTTTATGAGCTCAATGTATTTTCTTCTAAGTCTAAGCTCGAGTCTAAGGGTATATCTAACGATGATGCATATGCAATGCACACTGCTTGTATGTACTGCACGCACGTGCACATGTGCTGCTCATCGTTTGAGCAGAGATAGAAGGGCTCAGAAATTCTTTGATTTGAGCCATTTTGTGTTTTTCCTCCGTTATCAGCTGATCCAAAGTAAAACTCGTCCAGTTCCGGCCGGTTCCAGCTAGAATCTGATGAGCTGCACATGTGCTTTTAGGGTGCGTCCCCAAATGATGCATATGCAAGCATATGCAGTGCACATGTGCAGCTCATCCAATTTTATCCAAAACCAGATGGAACTCGTCTAGATCTGCTTTGGATCAGCCGGTTATTTAGCAAAGACAAAACCCGATTCATATGAGAAGTTCTCTGATGCGAGCCCTTCAATTGTTGCTCAACTTCGATGAGCTGCGCATGTGCACATGTGCAGTGCGTATGCGCAGTGTGCACTGCACATGCATGCATATGCATCATTTGGGGACGCACCCTTATGCAACGCATATGCATGCACGTGCATCATTTGTGGACGCACCTTGAGCTAGTTTGTACACCAACAACGTGAATCGAGGAGATTTCACCTCACTTCTCCAGCTACAGCAATTTTGTCAAAATTAATAACACTATGGATAACGTGTTTTCTGCGTCGAAAAATAAATAAAATAGCCATCTAATCTTTCCCAAATAGAAATAGGGACGATTTTCATAGTTGAGTGACATGATAACGAAATTTTGTGTTGGCTGTTTTACACTTTGGGTTTTCTATAAATGACTTTTCAGATGACACTGTCACTCATGTAGAGGCTCGACCACATCATTCATCAACAAGAAAAATTCTCTATTCTAAATTTTGGAGATTTTCTCTTGGTCATGCTTAGTTTGAGAGCCTATTTTGTGGACTCTCCCTCCCTCCCTCCCTCCACCCCCATGAGCGCAATGTTAAAATGACCAGAACATTTCAACTTTCCACATCTATGGCTCCGAAAAAGGACGATAAACTGATCTGAGATTTTGCATGCGTACTCTTAGATACTTGAACTTCATATATGTACGAAGTCTCAAGACATTCTATTCATGGATTATTTTGTTATACGACTACCTTCGATCCATAGATTTGATTTTTGGTTATGGACTCTAAGATTTCAATCATTCGTGAAATTCCCTTAGAAGCTTCTTTTTTCTCATCTCAAGAGCGCCATCCAAAAATCCAATATGGCGATAGACCTCGTTGATTGAAAACACGTGCAGAAATTTCCGGTCGTTATGAAAGCTGCTGTCGAAAAAAATTGACGAATGAATATCGTTAAATCGAAACCATTCGGGGCTATGAGAAGCTCTAAAGGATCGCGTTCAAGCTGAAAAAAATAGAACAAGAATATCCGAGTGTTGGTATATGTAGGCATAAGCAATGCCGGGAATTCTTGGCGAGAGTCATGTTGGCCTTAATTAAAAATCCAACAGAGCACCCTCCTCCGCGCATCACCAAAAAACGACCAAGTCGTCGATTACGCTTGGGTGGTGTACCACACACCTACACGCACACAGTCAAACTTTTCTTTAATACACGAATATAAGCTTTCCAAAATATACATACACTTGAGTTGTATTATATACAAAGCAAGCAGTGCAGGGCTACGACCACGAAGGTTTTAAGGGTATATAACATAACCGGACCATCGCCATCGTCGAGAAACGTCGACACCCTCTCCAACTAGACCGCATTCTTTCGTTTAATTCCCGCGAATTTATAGGGGCTCTCCTACTGTTGCTACTGCTGATGCTGGCTGGCACTGTTTTGTGTCTTCGTGCGCGAGACACGCGTAACGAGGAGGAATTACGCCCCCACACCAGCTATACTGCCATCCAGGCGGGCTACGAAAGAGCCAACGTTGGTAATTGGATTCGGCGCTGCTGAACTGACGCAGATAGTATTTAAGCTCTCTCCACTATTTTGGTCTCTCACAAGTATTCGGCTTTCTAACACCCATGCAGTTGTGTCTCATGAAGGAATTATGGGCCCTGCTTTGCGTATATCACGTCATTCGATTTGTTCTTACAGAGATTTCTCGAAACCTTAGAAGCAGTTCTTTTTTTTATACTTTGTTAGGTGGAATTATTCAGTAGATACAGTGTACAAAATATTCACTTCAGGTGTAGAAATTTTGCACATAGTCAAGATTTTTGCACAATTCAATCCGGTAATGGAGTACGTCCATGTCAAATTCAAACGGTTTCTGCAGCTATTTTTTTAAAATTCCCATACCATTTTCTTTCGACGTGGTGTACCAAAATAAGATGTTTCCTATAGTTTGTAGGTCCAAAAAAATTTTTTTGTCTCAGATAGGCCTACAAGAGTGATTTTACCGAAAAATCAAAAATTGAAACTATCCTACCGTATTTTGCTCGTAACTTTTGATTGCTTTGACCAATTTGGATTTTCCAAAAAGCATTTGAAAGGTGACTTTGAGAGCTATCGATTAACCACTGGTAAAACCTCTCTCAGTTGTTTTTTGAACATCCGAAAGCTGAAATACTCAAAAATCACTGTTTGGCTCATAACTTTTTTGACGTATATTTTGATTTTTTTTATTTCATTTTTTTCGATTTGTATAGTAATAAACTACCTGCAAAAAGATTTTCAGCCATTATTTTTACTCTTGGGGCCTCCTAGAGCTGTTTAAGTGCGCAAAACCATCTCAAAAACTCGAAAAATGCGTTTTTACCTCGTTCAACTTTCTCGGGGGACCTCACAACCAATTTCATTGTGTTTGCAAGACTGTTTCACCTCAGAAATGACTGTTCCGAGTATTTTTTTAGTGTAACAGATGAACAGATTCGTAGAAATTTATTTCGAAAGCAAATTTTTATTCAAAAATTAGCATCTCCTGCGCATGCGTTGTTCTCTACGTCTCTGAAAATGTTTCCAATCGATAGCTGGTTTAATTTCCTTCAAAAAAACCTCTTGCTGAAGTCAATTTCATGCAGTAGAACCGGAGCTACAGCCGTCAAACTAAAAAGAAATGTCTTAGGTATCAAATCCGCGAGCCTGGAGAAAGATTGTCGGTCTCGTCTGCCGGTTAAAGCGTGTATTTCCGCTTCTACTCCATCAAATTAACTTCAACAAGGGGTCATTTTGAAGGAAATTGAGTCAGCTACCGATTTAAATCAGTTTTGAAGCTCTAAAGTCATTTGCATGCACGAGAAATTCGAATATAAAGAATCATTGCCAGCAATTTCTTCCGACTCTGATCAGACGATTGTGAAATTTCTGCGCAGGCAAATGATTTTGGTGCTTCAAAAACGATTCAGATCGGTAGCTGACTCAATTTCCTTCAAAATGACCCCTTGTTGAAGTTAATTTGATGGAGTAGAAGCGGAAATACACGCTTCAACCGGCAGACGAGACCGACAATCTTTCTCCAGGCTCACGGATTTGATACCTAAGACATTTCTTTTTAGTTTGACAGCTGTAGCTCCGGTTCTACTGCATGGAATTGACTTCAGCAAGAGGTTTTTTTAAAGGAAATTGAACCAGCTATCGATTGGAAACATTTTCAGAGACGTAGAGAACAACGCATGCGCAGGAGATGCTAATTATTGAATAAAAACTTGCTTTTGAAATAAATTTCTACGAATCTGAGCATCTGTTACACTAAAAAAATACTCAGAACAGTCATTTCTGAGGTAAAACAGTCTTGCAAACACAATGAAATTAGTTGCGAGGTCCTCCGAGAAAGTTGAACGAGGTAAAAACGTATTTTTCGAGTTTTTGAGATGGTTTTGCGCACTTAAACAGCTCTAGGAGGCCCCAAGAGTAAAAATAATGGCTGAAAATTTTTTTGCAGGTAGTTTATTACTATACAAATCGAAAAAAAATGAAATAAAAAAAATCAAAATATACGTCAAAAAAGTTATGAGCCAAACAGTGATTTTTGAGTATTTCAGCTTTCGGATGTTCAAAAAACAACTGGGAGAGGTTTTACTAGTGGTTAGTCGATAGCTCTCGAAGTCACCTTTCAAATGCTTTTTGGAAAATCCAAATTGGTCAAAGCAATCAAAAGTTACGAGCAAAATACGGTAGGATAGTTTCAATTTTTGATTTTTCGGTAAAATCACTCTCGTAGGCCTATCTGAGACAAAAAAATTTTTTTGGACCTACAAACTATAGGAAACATCTTATTTTGGTACCCCACGTCGAAAAAAAATGGTATGGGAATTTTAAAAAAATAGCTGCAGAAACCGTTTGAATTTGACATGGACGTACTCAATGAAGGAATTTGTTAAACACTGAAGTATTGAGATTGGAGAAAATAAAACCCCAAAAGTGACAGTTGTGCTCACGAATTATAGTATGATAGAAAACGATGAATCAAAAAGAGCATGAAAATAAATTCAGCCATTCATATTATAATGATTAAACGTCCAGACAAAATTTGTTCGTCCGGATTCCGCGGATTGGGTTGCCTTTGTAGAAGAGGTAAAGTTTAATGGGTGGCCGTATGGGTCATGAATGGGTTCGAGAGTGGATGGGTGGGTAGATGATAGATCGATGGATGGATGGGTAGAAATGGGAGTTGGGAGATGAGAGATGAAACATGGGAAATGGGAGAAAGGTGTTGGGAGTTGGGAGATGGAATATAGGAAGTGGAAGAGGTGGGAGGGGGAGGAGGTGGGAGATGGGAGGTGGGAGTTGGGAATTGGGGATTGGGAGGTGGTAGATGAAAGATGAAAAATGGAAGATAGGAGATAAGAGATGGAAGTTAGGGGATGGGAGTTAGGAGATGGGAATGGAAAATTCGAGGATGGGAGTTGGGATGTGGGAGATCGGGCATGAGACATCTGAAATAGGAACGAGAATGGAAGTAGAAATGGGAATGGAAACGGAAATAGAAATGGGAATGGAAATGGGAATGAGTGTGTAGATAGTTTCAATACCGTGAATTGATCAATGCTGCATATTTTATCAGTACCTTTGATAATATGTGGAAGGGGTAAGATATAGTACGTGGCCATGTGGGTTATGGACGGCTGCGTGGAGATTCGCTAGATGTGTAAGGTAAGTGTGCCTAATTTTCCCCCACTACTTTTGTTTTACTCGCCATTTCAACTCATCTCTATATTTTTCAACGTAGTTTAGCTCATTTTGTAGCTTGTTTCAAGACCTTGAAAATGAGCTAAGGTACGTTTAATTTGAACAAATTAGAGCCGAGATATCTTGATTTTTGCGAAAGAAGATTTTTTGCGAGTTTTTGTCAGTGTGTTCCTAATTTGCCCCCACAGGGAAAAGAGGACTATTTTCATGGGATTATACGGGTTTTTCGTGAAAGCGGGATATCTCAGCTCCCAGACCTCCAAATGAGACGTACTTTAGCTCATTTTGTAGCTTTTTTTAATGCCTTTAAAACTTTTTGAGGTAAATTGGTGCATCTTAATGGACCGAGGAATGAGTTTGGAAAAAGACTATAGGGGCAAATTAGGAACACTGCACTTTTTCTAGTGATATGGGCGTGGAATCGGCTAAAAATCGAATTTTGCAATTCTGCAAAAAGCATTCTAAAGTTGGGACAAAGACAAAGAAAATGAGTTAAGGCACGTTAAAATTGATTCCATCAATTTTGTTTGGCATAACTTTTAGTGAATAACAAAAACGAAGTCGGAAGTAGCGAAATCAGTTCTTCTGTTCTAAGAAAGGCGCGGGTCATCTAGGATCGGTCCAAAACATTAATTTTCTCATATTATAACGTAACAATCATGAAAAAAATGCGGGGCAAGGTCTGCGGGTTCGTACATGTGAGAACTTGAATGGGGGCAAATTAGGGAATGGGGGCAAATTAGGCACAGATACCTTAGGTTGCTTGGGTGGCTGAGTGTACAAGTTAGTGAGTGGGTATTTGATCAATTGAACTGGTTTATAACAAAAACTCATACATAACATAGCCAGACTACAAGATCCGAGAATTTTTATGTGTGGCTGTGTTTTCTTTAGTCAAATATCTGACCTTAATTAATTAATTCATTGATTTGCCGTGTGTCATGTATTAGACGTGAGTTCGAATGGTCATAAATAATTTTTTTACAATCATCATTACTAAACCATGAAATCATTTCAGGCACCTCTGACCCATCAAGAAAATTAAGAAGCCGAAGAAGTGGTAGCAAGTAGGGCGATAATGCTAGTTCAAAATTCATTGCACGAGAAGGTATTCTGTGAGTTGAGTGCAAGTCTCGAAAACGAGATTTCGAGAATTCTGGATAAGATTCAGATCTTCTAATATATTTGTGGGACTAATCTTATCAGTAGACCTACTCATCAGCTATAGTTATTGATATTTATCCCTGGTAGAAGTGCTATTGTATCTGGTTCAGAACAGAGCATTTCATGGCCAATCTTTGAACAAATTAAATGGATTTCTACTCGGGGTAGACGTAGGTCCTATTAAACTATACGCAAGAGTTACGATACAAGCCAAGGATCTTCTGAATAAGAACTGATAGGATGGAAGTCGATGACATCTTGAAAAATTTCAGAGGAAGATTTTCAAACAGCCAATTCGAGAATATAACGAGCCGGGCAGTAAATTTAGCAGAAAACTCGTCAAAATTGGCACTATTAGAATCAAGTCATGCAGAAGAGGATTTCCATTATATGGGATCTCCGCGTTCCCTAGGTCTCATTCTGCATGGCTCGACTCAGTTCCCATTTACTGAATATTATTGACTGATACATTACGGGGTTAATATTAATCCAAATTTTCAGCAATGCTGAGCTTGAGTTCAAGATTACAGCTGCTATGAAATGAGATACGTATCAGCATAAGAAATCTAAGAAAAATTTCTGGCTTATTATAACCTAGGCAATACATTATTCCTTAAAGTAAGACATAAGTACAGAAAGTTCTTGGAATCATCATCAGAGAATCATGATCCATGAATTCCCACGCTAATGAAAAATGCCTTTCCTGTAAAAGGTTGCTCCTGTCAAAAGCTCAAATAGAATTCCGCAAATACTGATCAACGGACTCGTAAGTCTCGAATCTCAAGAGACCCACTTCTCAGAAAAATTCACGCGGGTGATAATGCCTTGGACGTCAAACTGTCGTGAAGCATATTTTCAAGTCTACACCGAAGCATACAGCTTGGGGTAAAATCAAGTGTAAGAAAGTGCTGAGCATCGGCCTCTTCGACCCTCCGGAATAATTAAAACGGGCCAAGTTTTTACGACAAGGTGTTCATTACCACGGGTAATTAAGACGCCCTTCAACCAGATCTTGGCTAGCCAAGGCAACGACCAAGGAGAAGCAGAAGAAGGCGGTGAACCAACTTCTCGGTTGAAAGGCATGGGAGGATCCGCGAAAACCAACGAGGTAAAGCAGAAACTTTTTACGAAACCGCTCTCGAGGGGCTGAGATTGTTATTGGTGATTATGAGGCAATATGCCTGGAATCTTCTGGAGCAAGTTTCCTCGGTCTGTGTGCTTGTACTGAGATCGGATTCAATCATGTTTGTACTTGGAAGTGAATTTTCTCATCGGATCATAGAAAAATAATTGAATTTTCCTCCAATCATGCAAAATTCAGCACGATTGTATTTCAATGAGTCGAAATATGCACACTAAATGATTATACGATTCCCAAAAGATCCCAAATTTACCTTTCAGGATATTGGCCATAACAATTTCGGCATCGGAGTACAACTTAAATATGCCGAATTTTTTAGTTGACTCCATTCAAGTTAATATCGCTTCAGATTTTCTTCAGTTTTGGAATAATCAGTCCACTTTGGTATCAATCAGAATGAGGAAAATTTATGATTCCGAGCAATGAAGAAATTTTTCGAGAGGCATTGAGCGAAAAGATAGATGGTTATATAGTTTGTCGAAGAGATGAGAAACAAAAATCCTCACATGCTCATACACGGATGACATCATGTTAGTGGTCTTCAGATCAGTCCATTTTACAACAGATTGCACAGTCATACCTTGAAATGCCAAGAGTCTAATGAAGGAAAATATCACGAAACAACGTATACTTACGCAAAAAAGATGCTTTTTTCATACTCGTTATACTATCTCTTGCTCGTATTAGAAAACCGTAATTAATAACGTGAAAACACTCTCGAATAGTTGAAAAGATTTTATAGAGCTGTCATTTTCTACACTCAATAAAAGAACGAAAATTATTGGGCTTGGAGGCATAATCTACGAGGTGAAAAGGAATCCAAGGGTATAAGAACAAAAATTTCGCGACCATGAATAATGGCGACTCTCAATCATGCCAAGACAACCGTCTGAGAGTTGGCGTCCGAAACAATGCGAAACAAACGGTCCCCGAGGGCGGATATTAGTTTTTCGATTCTTTGAATCTCCATCTCTTCATTCTACTCTCTCTCCTCCTCCTCTTGCTCATTTTTTCCACCCTATTGCTTCTCAGCCTCCACATTTTTCTCCGCCGTATTCCTAGTTTGCACATTTATCATTCTCGTGCGGGTCGAAGAATCGAAGCTCCCTGATTCATGAGCTCATCCTAGAATTCAAAGAGCCACAGATTCTCGGCAAGTATTACGTCATTGACGGAGTTTTGTGAACTCTTCTTTACTGTGTATTTTCTAGAAGGAAAGAGGGATCTTCATGTAAGAATAGATTGAGAGGCTTTTATTCAGTTTTCAACCGTCCTCATTCATGTGAATCTTGCAATTTAAGTGTTGAACTCGAGATTTTGAAGGCTCTAGAGGTAACTTGTTTTGCATCTTCAAATTTTCAAAGATTCATCTGATGAGATCGTAATGACCGCAAAAACAAAACACAGTACAAAGAAAAGTCATGGTTCTTACGTCTACATGGAGGATCCAATCACGATAAGGTCTAGATGAGATATTTTTAATGTTTCTGGGCAGAAAATGAGTATGAATAATTTTTCTCATGTCAATTGTCGGTATGAGTATGAAATCTAGTTTTCATACTTCATCAAAACTCAAATTTTGCTGGTCAGACTCCATCGTCTGAAGAATCTTCAACGAACTGTTGCTACAAATTGAATAATATTGAGTCACGTAACGACTGTTGTGGTGTTCGGAGTCGTCAGACTTTCCCCTAGATACTAACCTAGCCCTGTGGTAATGTCACTAGACCTGTTTTTACTCAATCTGAGCTGGCAGATGTGACTCGAACCAATCTTATCTGGTTTTACCCCTAGAGTAAAATATCCCTAGATTTCGTTAATCTAACCTGACCTGACTCAAAGACTGGGCGTGGCGTGGTTACAATTCACGTTTTCCCCTAGATTTTTTCACTTCACCGAATGAACAGTTTATTTGAACTGTTTCTTGATTCCTTACCTGTTTAGATTCCTACGACGTTTTCCGCGCTCTTTCCTCTCAATCCACCTGACGCAGGTTTTTGACCTGATTTCGGTTTTGACCCCCTTTTCACTTGATTTCAATTCGTATCCCCTTAGTTTTGTTCATGATGCTTCATATATTTTATTCAGTTGTTCTTCGATCTCTAACCTGTTGAGATTTTGCCATTTTCTTTGTTCTTTTTTCTATTTTTACCCGATGCGGCTTTTTTACCTGATTTTCTTTCTAACCCCTCCCCCCTCTCATCTGTTTATTCTTGATGCTTTTTATTGACCTGTGATTCACCCTTAATGCCCATTTTCTACATTTTTTTTATAGATTAGTGTGGAAAACGTTTGGATGATGAATAAGAATGAAATGATTTTATTCAATCTGTCGAAAGTCTGTTCGTTGCGCCCTTGCCTTGAGTTCTCATTGTTTCTGCACCAAGTTCTTCAGAACTCCCACACTTTCATGTGGTGTCAGGTACAGGAATATAAGCTACTGCAATGTTTCTAAGCGTATTGTGGGTCCCTCTGTTTTTATTTGAATCTATTTCAATTAAGATAGTAAAACTGTCCAAAGTTTGTCTGTTGAACCCTCCCCCCGAGTCACCGTTGAATTCGCACCAATTTCGGCACTCACTCATCATACATAAGTATTATGATGTCGCAAGTGCGAAAATATGGATTGGCTCAACGATGGAACTTCAATTCATCATCTACCCAAGTCTCGTCGATATTATGGTGGAGCCACAAGTATCGAATTTTGGGAGGAGGGGTTCTTACGCGTCTGAAATGATGAGTTTCAATCATTTACATAATAAACAACAATTTTTCGTTTACAAATGCCTTTGAGAAATTGCAGACGTGCATTCCAACATTGATGTCGCAGCTTTCTTCCCAGTAGAAAAAAGCTTTGCTGTTCCTAACGAGTCGAATAAAATGTGGTCTCAATAACTTTCACAGTTGCCATTGGCAAGATTCAAAAACGATGTAATCTGTATCGATTTTACGTGCATTTTATGCGAGAGGTTAGGGTCAGTACGTGGTGCCACAACAACTTCTATCATCTTTTTTGTCAAGATAACAGTAGTTTTGAGTACAATCCAACAATATCCAATACTGCGGAGCCATTGAAATAAATAAAGCCTCTCAACATATGCTAAAAATAATTCCTCAAGCTCATTTTTTGAGGTTATGTTTACCCTAAATATCTCAAAATATCGTGGAACACGACGATCTATACATACCTACGAAGAGGAACACTTTTCAATGTATGAGCATGAGACATCTTTCACATATTTCTTTATTAGTATCATGCAATGAGTACATCAAGTAATGTACGGCACGAGAATTCTCCTCGAGAATACAAGTTTTCGAGGTTCCGAATAGAATTTGAAACCAGGGTTATGTGAAATACTAAATGGTTGGTTTGAGAGTCATTCTTTCTTCAATCCATTCGTGTTATCAGCCACTTTTTCTCTAATCGATGATGCCACTATACTTAGTCCCTGAAAAACACCACAGCTTACGAGGGGAGCACCAACCTTGCGGGTCCTGGATCTTGGCGAAACTTTAAGAATCTTCTTGTTTTGGTGAGAAATGAAGGTACCCAAGAGGATTTCGTCCAATGGGGCTCCTATCCTGAGATACAACCATGGAGGTTAGCATTGACAGTACATCTATATATGTGTCACTTTAACATTGGCCTATATGGACAATGCTAATCTCCATAGTTATATCTCGGGATAGGGGGCCCATTGGACAAAAACCTTAGGGTACCTTCATTTCTCACCAAAAAACAAGATTCCTAAAGTTTCGTCAAGATCCGGGACCCACAAGGTTGCTGTTCCCCTTGTTAGTAGAGATAACATAAAGGAAAACTTGGACTCGATACCAGAGCTTCTCAATCTCCCAACCCTCGAATTAAGATTTCAATTACTCATGCACTCATACGAGGAATGTCTTATCATTTGAGCAATTCTTTGCTGACCTTTTCAAATGTTATACACAGCAGATGGATATTTCAGAGATGACTTGAGTACAGTCATGATACAAGAATTCTCCGTGAGGGATGGAACGATCTCTTTTCTATAATTGAAATTGAAAATAGAATGAATCAGAGATCCTACCTTCTCCATTTCTTCCTTCGTTGCATGACTGTAACATAATCTGATATATGGACAAGGTTTCGTATCGTCATAATAGAACATATGCTCTGGCAGGATGAGGGCACCCTGTGGCACACATTCTTTCATTACAAGGTCGTAAACATCATCCAGTACAGTTATTTTCAACCACAAAAACATCCCAGCTTTCGGTTCTGACCATTTAGCGATACCTATGAGACGAAAGACCAGATGTGAAACATGATTCATTCACTTAGATATGGATATAGTTTCCAAGCCTATTCAAAATATCAGGGTGCGGGGTAGCGAATCCCGGGAAGGTTCCCATTTAGAGGTGGAACCCTCTTCACCCTCTCAATGGCCCCCAGGAGAAGACTGTAGCTCAGTGCGAACCTGCCGCCACGTGAATCACACGGCAACCAATGTCACTTATACGTGACTCGACGATTGAAATCCACGTGAATACCTTGTAAACGCCCTGAATGCATGCGTGAGCATTGGTCTAATTTTGCGGTCGAAAAGCAGCTCAGTTGACATCGACTGCATGTTCTTTGCGAAAGGTCAAGAGAGCGGGAAGTACTCAATCGCTCAAGTGGGTGGCAAATTTGCTATCCTTCATCCGCTGATAATTCGTTATTTTGCAGATAGATGGAAGTTTTATGGCCGAGGAGCAACTCCCCCACCCAGCTGACCGCAACCTAAGTCTTCACATGTGAAACCATGTGGGTGGTGACCACTTGGGCAGGGGTCTCAAGATGACGAAGTCATGATTTGATCATAAATGAGCTATGCAGTATGAAAGAATAGGGCAGAAAGGAACACTGACAATTAAGACTAAATAAATGCCAGTAGGGAACCGACAATTCAGTTTGAAATATGATTACCCTATTACACGTTCTCGTTTCGCTCGCTGCCATCACGGAGATCTCGACACGGCACTCCCGAGCATGGGAGACCATACACGGAAAAAAGATTTTGTTACAATAACAATCTAATTGGTCACGTTAAACAAAAATAGTTTGTTGACTGTGGACCACCAAAAAAATTGGTTAGACTGACCAACTTGTTTTTTTTAGTCTTGGTTAAATTAACAAATTTCTTCGTTACGTTATTGTTGATGTGCCTGGCTAACCTCCTTCAGAATATTTGCCCCTTCCAAATCCAATATGGTCCTTTTGGTCCTTGACCGAATTCATCTCAGTAGTGAAGATTTTGAATATTGGCATAAAATTTATGATATTGGACTCCCCGACGAAATTAACTCATGAAATATCATCGCTCACGCAAATATAAGCTCTGGTGTCTTGATTCGATTTGTCGGGCTTGTCAGCGTCTCACATTCGTTCAAATTTTTTGATGACAATTTTACAGTTGTACAAAATTGAGATCAAAAGTTATAGAGCAAGCTGCATGCTTCTCATTCCCGTTCAAGCGCTTTTTCGGCATTGGCATGTTTTGATTCTTTGTTGCGTTTCATGTGTTACAGACGGAGATGCTGCGTGAAAAAGCCGACAAGCTCGGCGAGGAGATATTGGCCACACAAAAAGCGAGCTTACCCAGTATACCTGAAGGTCCAGTTCTTTGGTCGCGTTATTTCTATCACATTTGACAGAGAGAGCTGGCAGAGCTATGAAACATGAAATGACATCAAGTTTATAAAGAAATCCCCAGCAGTTGATTAAAATAGTTGCACGGACCGCACAAGAATCATTTCATACCTACAATTTGTGACATACAATTGTATTTGTATCGTGCACTTCCTACGTATGTTGTCCGAAATTCGTTTTTTTTGCTTAAGGCGAGGCCGTAGTCTGCCGCTATATCGGATCAGCCCTATGGTAACTTATGGTGGCACCCCTGCGATCACCAAAGTGATGATCAGCAAGCGTGTCACCACGCGCACACTCTAACCTTTGTAAACATACACTGATTGTTGATGTATATGTGTGATCATACACACACACACACACACACACGCACACAACAACAACACTGTTTACAAAAGTGGATATATATATACCTTATGTATATAGATATATTGTACCCCTCTCGCACACTGATGTTATCAGAGGTCTTGACATAGGGCCCCTCTCACATACATTAGGGGCCTTTGGAAATAATGTGTTTCTATACTTAGAAAGCACAGATGCAATTCAGTTGACTTGATGATTGAAATTGAATGAATACATGAACTTTTGGAAAATTAGTATTATCAGAGACCCCAAATTTCAATTTTAGGAATACTTCAGAAAATACAAATTTATCAATTCTCAACTGATCCCAAAATTTGGACATGGGATCATCCCTCTGGAATACAGGAATCTTAGCGGGCATGCTTTGAACTCCAATTCAATATTCCAAGACTGACTTTATCTCTGAAAATGACCCGTATGCGTCATTTTGACCAAGTATTCTAGGATATTGAAACTGGAACATTGACTAGAATCATTAGAATAACCAGAACTGATTCAGAGGCCCAAACAGAACAGTTACATTCAGTATTTGTTCAATACATCTTGAGTACAACAAAATTCATAAAGTAACTTTCTAAATTTTGTTCACGAAACCTTTAGAACTTGAGTAATTTCCAACGGATCCAGATAACTGAACATGAAATTATCCCTCTAAAATACAGGGATCTTAGCAAACATGATATGAACTCCAATTCAATATTCCAAGACTGACTTTATCTCTCAAAGTGACCCGGATACGTTATTTTTACCAAGTATTGTAGGGTATTAAAATTGGAACCTTGATTAGCATCATCAGAATGATCAGAACTGGTTTACAGGGCCAAACAAAATACCGTATTTACCCGTGTAAAAGACGCACCAAAAAATCAGTTTTGAGCACTCCAAAACAGGGGTGCGTCTTATCTATGGGTGCGTCTTATCTATAGGTGCTTAATATTTTCTGTGCGGGAAATTTGTTGGCAGCACTCGTGTATAAGACGCACCAGAAATGTATAGAATACCACCATACTCAGCTGCGTATTCTTCAAATTGTTCACAATCATGAACACCCGTGAATGTACGCGCAGTTGTGTGACTTTGTGTACGTATTTCAATTACATCGAAAACTAAGTGATCGTCATAACAGCATTGCCACATCGCGAATGAATATGATATTCAAAATTTCATCAACATTCGATAACATCAGTACACTGTCGAATCTCAGTAGCTCAACAGCTGAGCGAGATTACAAATATGGAGCTCAAAAAGAGAAATTCATATACGAGTGCTTTCGTACTAAAGGTTGTGCGACAAGCTGAAGCTGTTAAAAATCGAGAGAGTGGACAATAAATGCATTGTGATATATCGAATGAATCTCTATTGTCCTTCATTTGCCCGGTTTCATCTGAAATTTTTCACTCCGAGCCCTAGTAAACCGGGGTGCGTCTTATCCATGGGTGCGTCTTATCCATGGGTGCGTCTTATCTACAGGTTCTTATTATTTTCCGATTTTTCCCCCCAAAAAGTGGGGTGCGTCTTATCTATAGGTGCGTCTTTTACACGGGTGAATACGGTACTTACTTTCTGTATTTGTTCAATTCATCTTGAGTACAATGAAATTCACAGACTAACTTTCTGTCTTTATTTCACAAAACCTTCAGAACTCAACCAAATTTCAACGGATTCAGATAACTGAACATGAAATGCTCCCTCTAAAATACAGGGATCTCAGCAGACATGATTTAAACTCCAATTCAATATTCCAAGATTGACTTTATTTCTGAAAATGACTCGGATACGCCATTTTAACCAAGTATTCTAAGATACTGGAACTGGAACTTTGATTAGAAGAACCTGAATGATCAGAAATGGTTTGGAGGCCCATACAGAACAATTTCACTCTGTATTCCATTAATACATCTTGAGGACAATAAAATTTGCAATATAACTTTCTAAATGTTGATCACAAAATCTTTGTAACTCAACCAAGTTTCAACGGATTCAGATAACTGAACATGAAATCATCCCTCTGAAATACAGGGTTCTCAGCAGACATGATTTAAACTCCAATTCAATATTCCAAGATTGACTTTATCTATAAAAATGACCCGGATACGCCATTTTGACCAAGTATTCTAAGATACTGGAACTCGAAGCAGACGGTTTTCTCGCGCTCCCTGATCAGTCTGACCACTTTGAAGAAACGGAAAATTATGGTTGTCATCATATAACTCATCGCCGTTCTGGATTTATCTCAAGTTTTATAGGGAATTATCAACAAAATAAGGGTCTTACTATTATCTACGAACTTGAGAAAATTGCGCTATGGAGTGAAAGTGAGAGAAAACGAGCTGATCACAAAAATATAGAATGAAGTATAACAGCATGCCTTACCACAGGAGCAGACGGGCATCTGTACATGTCTGTACAGCGCTTATCATGAAAGTTTTTCCGTCTACTTTTGTGGGATTTCGCTCCATAGCGCAATTCTTACATGCATTTTGTTGACGCATACAAAATATGGAGGGATTTGGTTGAATAAAATTCGAGATATTCACAGAACGGATTCGGGTCAATCTCCCTAGCTTTTTCAAGATGGCCGCGGACTACGGCCTCGCCTTAAGGGCATGTGAAAGCCGACTTTTACCGACCGAGCGTACCGTACTAAGGGTAAGGGAGGTTGGGTTAGATGTTACAAAAGGGAGGGGGAGGGGTGGTGTGAATCCTCCCCCCTTCCTCTGCGTCATAATAACTGCGTCATGCTTATTGATGCATAAGTAGATTCATGACTGAATAGCTATCTGCAAGGTACACTGATGATGAGTTATTGATGGAAAAAATGAAGGTTCCTAATCACACTTTTTATATACTGTCAAGTATATTTTTTATGTGGCATCTAGTGATAATTCTGCTGAGGCTCACATTTTTTGTATATACTTGCATTCAAGTATATTTTTTATGTGGCTTTTTTGATGAACCATCACTTTTACTCTTGAAAACACATTTTTGTACTATGTGTGTGTACACATTTTTGTACTATGTGTATTCATTTTTAGTGAAGTGATTTCTGCAGGAATATCTTCCTCGGTAACTTTTTCTAAGCCATTACTCGAATGCACATCTCTACACACTCTTGAGCTATTTTGTCAGTTCCAAGAAGAGAGAACCTGTTCAAATGTGTATTGATTCTGACACATCGCTGCCTCTTATTGGCCAAAATCATGTATTCATGTTATCGCTGTACCTAGAAGGATTCATTGTGATAGGATCACTATTCATGTTATGGCATCCATTCAGATTGTAGACACAAATTTGACTCTATTTGGGAATCAAAACGATTCCAGAATTTCATGCGAAGCAACCCCACAAAGTTAACCTGTTCCAAAAATTTTAGTATCCAAAGTTCATGATTTATATCAAACAGCTAGAAATTGGTAAGTACAGATAGAAGCTATGTAGACATTATTCGAGTACATATATTCATGACATACCTTGAAATGAAGATAAAATCACACCTCTCGGATACAAAGATCTCAACAGACATAATTAAGAGCTCGTGGCATACTCAAGATCAGATTTTGCTCTCGAAGTCACTCAAGCGAGCTATTCTGAACAAATATCTTAGGGTATTCATGTTGATACCTTGAAACGAATGATGAGATTGATCAGAGTTGATGTGAAGGCACACAACTAAGAATGAGATTCTGAATTCCACCGATGAATTCATGGTATGATGGAATTTATAAGTTTCCAATTCCAAGTCAAAAAAGCTCCACAACTGGGCCAAATTTCAACAGATTGAAACAAATGAATATGAAATCATTCCTCTAAAATACAGGGACCTCAGGAGACACAAATTGGAGCTCACTGCAATGTCCACTAATTCACTTTTGCTCTAAAATTCACCCGGGCGCTCCATTTGGACCAGGTGATTCTAAGATATTCTAGTTGGAACCTGGAATAGTATGGTGAAATCAATTAAACATGATTCAGAGGTCAACTCATGGCAAAAAGAATCTCAATTTCATCACTACAGTCTTTGTATAATGGAATTTACCAAGTAACTTCTCAATTCCAAGTCACGAAAACTCCACAACTGAGCCAATTCTCAATTGATTCAAAGAAGTGAATATGAAATCACCCTTCAAAAATACAGGGATCTCAGAAAACACAAATTGGAGCTTATTGCAGTGTCCACTAATTCACTTTCGCTCTAAAATTCACCCGGGCGCTCCATCTGGACCAGGTGATTCCAAGATATTCTAGTTGTAACCTAAAATAGTATGGTGAAATCAATCAAACATGATTCAGAGGCTAACTCATGGCAATAAGATTCTAAAGGTTGTCACTAAATTCTTTGTAGGATGAAATTTACCATGTAACTTTTCAACTCCAAGGCACAAAAACTCCACAACCAAGCCAATTCTCAATAAATTGAAAAAAGTGGATATGAAATTACCCCTCTATAATACAGGGATCTCAGCAGACACAAATTGGAGCTCACAGTAATTTCCACTAACTTATTTTTGCTCTTAGAGTCACCCGGATGCGCCATTTGATGTAGATAATTTTAAGGTATTTTAGTTGAAACCTACAGTAACATGGCAAGATCAATCAATCATGAACCAGAGGTCAACTCATGACACTAAGATTCTAAATTTTATCACTACATTCTTTGTGGAGTGTAATTTACTATGTAACTTTTTAATTCTGAGTCACAAAATGTCCACAACTGATGCAAATTCTTAATCAATTTAAATGAATGAGTGTCAATTCACTCCTCTATTAAACAGGGATCTCAGTGAACATAAATTGAAGCTTATTGCAAAATTCAAATATTTACTTTTGCTCTAAAAGACTTACCCGGGCTCGCTATTTTAACCAAGTCTTTTGACATATTGTGGTTGAAACATCAAACAGAATAATTAGTTTGCTCTGGAATGATCAGGAGGCCTTAACATTGCAGGAAAATTCTGAACTGGATCAATAATACATTCTCAACACCTATAGCAGGAATTTGATGTAATCGAGAGGTTGTAAACCTATCTGATGGACTCCCATGTATCTGTAAAGATATGGCATTTTCAGCAAGTTTGGTGGATGCATGACTTTTCTCTCAATTTATTGATCAACTGATTTTCTCTTCTGAACTGTATTCAAGTATAGGACTTCATTAATACCTTGGATAATGCTTCTCTATTCTGTACATAAATATCTGATGTCCACGAAAGACAATTTCATACCTCGAAATGCTCAGATTGGAAGACAATATCAATAAAGCTTCTTGCCTCGTTGATTACTGTCTTGGTTAATTATCGACTCAGTTCAATTAAGGCTCAGAAAGATAATCCTTATATATTCACTGTCGTGTGATCTGCTTTCCAAATCGAGGAGCCGAGCTAATAAGAGTCTCAAGAAACAGAATCGTCACTTAGATTGTCAACACTTGGATTCGTTCTTTTCACATATATAACGAAGTTATCACTGTCTTTAGTTTTACCAATGAATGAATTTTCCGGCTCTGCTTTTATGTGCACGCCGAATACTGCGCGACAAAACTCACGACAGTCTGCGAGTACTCATTCATACCGTGATATAGTGGGCAGAAGAATTTTGTTTAATTCATGCAATGTTTTTGAATTCATGCCCCATCGATTGATATGAACATTGCATGAATTAAACAAAATTTTTCTGCCCACTATATCACGGTCTCATTCATTCAAACAATAACAACAGCTGATGTGGGCTGTGTAGAGGACCTAACCCAACCTTACCTCGACTCAGCCAAAGTCACAGATCATGGGCCTTCGGAAAATGTCATACTTCTGATCATTTTCTGAACTTTTTGAGGACGATCTCGGAAAAAGTACGTCCAAGTATAGAAGCTCCCGGATGCAATCTATCATTTAAAAAGAGAATCGAGTTGATTGGATGGATATTGCCTTCACACTTTGGTTTCGAAGTTAGGCGTGTGAGTAATTTTCAGGAAATGGTCAACTTCCAAACCAAAGTGTGAAGGCAATGTTCAACTAATCAACTCGATTCTTTTTTTGAATTATAGATCTGTCTTCAAAGCTTCCATACTTGGAATTACTTTTTTGAGGTTGACCTTAGATCTCGAGGAGAAAAATCGATTAGTTGATGGTTTGGGGTGTCGGTCAAAGTTGGCTTTCACATGCCCTTAAAATAATTACGTTCATTTCCAGCGATTTTTTCACTGTCATACTGATACCAAACAGTGTAGCATATTGGTGATATTTTTTGATAAAAAGCCTATGCCTAAGGCCTTTGGTGAGTGTTATCCATTCATTGTAAGGACATCGCCATTTCATTCAATTTCTAGTTGAGTCAAATTGTCAAAAATGTTCAAACTTCTCATCGTTCCTCATCGTTCTCGATTTGAAAAGAAGTTTAAGAATTCCGCGACTTCATTATGAATTTTTCCTCATCATCCTCGTAAGCAAGATAAGGAGCTGAACAGAAATTCATCACAGCTCAATAACACGAAACCTATAGATATATTCAAGATATTAAGCTAACAAGGGGGATCCACGAAGTGCGGGTCACCAAAGCTCACCAGACTTTTTTCGCAGTCTTGTACCACCTAGAATATGGAGAATCCAGAGTAACTCCGTCAAATGGGTCTCCTGTCCGAAGTTACAGCCTATGACATTAGCATTGCCCATATAGGCCCATGTTAGAAAGTGATAAATATAGATATACTGGCAATGCTAACATTTTTACTCGTAGCTCTGAACAGGGTGCCCATTTGACGGAGTTACTCTGCATTCTTCATATTCTGGGCGGTACGAGACTGTGAAAAAAGTTTGGTGAGATTTGGTGACCCGCACTTCGTGGGTCCCCCTTGTAAGTCAAATATTTCGGTCTGCATGAAATCAGAGATCATAGTTCAACACATACGGATTCAATGACAAAAGTACAATCATGAGAACATTGAATCATTTCATTTTCTGCATAACACAAACGAATTAAGCTCGTTCATTCAATAAGT
Source organism: Eretmocerus hayati (assembly GCA_029851415.1). Lineage (NCBI taxonomy): Eukaryota > Metazoa > Arthropoda > Insecta > Hymenoptera > Aphelinidae > Eretmocerus > Eretmocerus hayati. The sequence continues at coordinate 153,602,646 of CM056741.1, forward strand.
TTGGTAGTATTTTGATGTAAAAAACTTTAAATCGTTTCATATATAGCCACAGCAAGAACAAACCTAGGGAATCAAGGAATAACACCACAACAAATAATCAACTCAAAATCAACCAACTTTTTGGTTAATAAACGTGTATGATATCAAGTTGATCAATCTAACCAATTCTAGTTACTTAATCTGACAAACAGTCTTGGTTCAATCAACAACATTGATTTCTAACCATCTCCTTTTCGTCAATCCAACCAATCTTTTTTTCCGTGTACCATGCTCCCGAAATTAGCCTTGTATTATGGCTGCCGTAACTGGAGACTGGCGATCCAGATGGTGATGGGCCGAAAGGTTATGGTTGGCGTGAGACAACCGGTTTGGCAAGACGTTGGAGCCGTAGTACACAGTTAGATATCAGGAATAGCTGATATCTGTCTATGCCATCAATATCAGTAAACTGTACTGATCCAAATTGATCGCATACGATGATTCAAGCATTCAATATGATTTGAATTCTCCGCGACCGAGTCGAGTAGTCCACATTGTCAATGGTTGTCGGCAAATAGACGACCGACATGAAATCAAATGGGAGTAAAGGGTTAAATAAGATCTCCTTAAGCGGCTGCGCATGAGCCACTTTTATTCATAAGGAAGATCAAAATCTCGATCATGAAGCTACTCAGGCTGGGTGTCATCGGTGACTAACCTGACAGATTCCTTCAGCCCTCCTGAAGAGCTGAATCTGTCGAGGAAAGGCGAAAGCACCAACATCGGCGTAGAGTCCAAAATGTTTCGTATCTTATCTCATTTCATGTATCTCAATTTCTCATCAAAACCCTCCAAGTAGCGACACTAAAATTGTGAGGTGCCTTGAAGGTACATAGTTTGATATCAGAAATATCTGACATCTGTCCATGCCACTAAAAGCAGCAAACAGTGCTGATTAAGATTGATCGCATACGCCGACGTATAAGCATTTAGTATAATCTGGATTTCCCGCGACCAAGTCTAGTATTCCACATAGAAGCCTTATATATTCAAGTACTTCGTATAATTTATAACTTTATATCGGAAGTCTCGCTTTCACCCGTTGGGCTACTGCATTTATTTTGTATAGTCATCGAGTAGAATGGTTATGACGAGTGTTTCCCACTTTTTCGGGCTATACAGCACAAAAAAGATTCCTCAATGTCAATTTCTCCACAATGAGAGTGAGATCAAGAAGTTTCCTGTAATGTTCTTAATTGCCCTAATCAACAAAATTGGTACTCTCGAACATGTCGTTGTATGTGATTGAGTGAGAGCTGGGCAGCAAGTCGATATTGTACAGAGTTGTTTTTTTCTCGGGAATAAATCAAAGACGCGAGGAGGGGTAAATGAGTACTTTTGGATAAAGAGTCCCTATTGATTGATTGGTGGACCAGTTCTTAGAATGTCAAATCTGGAGCTTTCAAGACCCCATGCCGATTATATCTCGTCGAGATTTATATTCCGAAGCAAAGCTCATCTATCTGATCCTACATACTTCTATCTGATGGTTCATGTTACGTATTATTCTCCATTTCTTATCGAGTTTTCTTGGTAAATCTCTATATTTTGAATATCAATATTTTCCTTCGGGCATTTCTCAAGCAGCTCGAATAATTTGCGACCATACCAAGGGGTACTCTGGAATCTTCATAGGAGCATGATGAGAACATTAAGTCCATTCTCTCATCTTATCTGACTATGCATAGGCCTCCTGGTAAGGTAAAAAATTAACAATCTTGCAGAAAATCACTTGCTCGCGATGCGTACGTACATCTGTTTTTTACATCAATCTTGATCTTGATTGCATGTTCGCTGGATTCAGAGTAGTCTCCCAAATGAAAGGATGATTGCCCTCAACAGCTCAAGCGATCTCAGTCTCTTTATCTAGCCAAAAGCTATTGGATGATTGAATCATGGCATGCGAGCCAGAGGGAGATATCTACGATTTGGTATTATACTCTAGATCTCATACCAAAAATTTTTGCCGGTTGAGTTGAATTGCGTCGCATCGGTTGTGCTATGAATTATGTTGATGTATCAAATTCGCTTCGCAAACTGATTGATACCCTCATTCCTCCAGGCCGGCTATGGAGCCTCTAGATTCTGAGCAGACCCGCCACTTGTGGGATGTAGTTGGAGAAGAGCTCGGTGTACCGGTACTGGTTCACATAAGAAATCTGATCAACCTGTATGACCTGGCAGATCACACCTACATTAAGAGACTAGACGGAAAACGTATAGAAGACCTTCAAGAATTTGCAAGAGGAGCAGTGTATCAGTGCGAAATTCCACCTGATGCCTCTCCGGCACTTTACTACGGTTGCTATGCTGAATTGCCAGCAATCTTCGAATGTTCTGGAGGTAAAATCTTATTCTTGGATGTCATGGAGCTAGTCTAAGCTCCATGCCTACGAGTTGTGGCTATTGCAAGATTCAATGGAATTTGGTGCAACTATAGCCGCACGTGCCAGGATCTATAGTTGTGCGTCATGGATCGAGTCTAGAAACACAAGCTCCAGCTATTGCAGTATTTATTGTAATGCGGTGCAACTAGGCGTCACCAACCGCGCGTGCAAGAATTAATAGCCATGATTCAGAGGCGCCAGCCTAGAGCCTTCGAGAACGTTCGAGCACAGGCGCACTGGCGCAAGAATGCGCGAGAACAAAGGCGCTGACGCGCATTTGACCTCGATGTGGGGACGAGTATAAAAGCGGCGTAAGAACGCTGATCCAGGCTTCTGTCCTAACAGTTGACCGCGGACTCTCACCGCGTACATTAGGCTTCTAGAGTCTCAGTTGACCACGTAAACTCGAAGCGTAGACTCCGCGATTAGCAGCATTCCAGGACGGGTAGTCTCAGCCCTTGATACTCTCGTACCATATTAGAATCAGTAGAATAACGAACAGTTGTAACAGTCTCTCTCTCAGATTTATAACTTACCTTTGAATAAAACCTATACTGCACTCAATATCTTGGAACTGCCATTCAGAGAATACCTTGCACCCCAACTTACTGACCCGACGGTCTGGTGAGGACAGGATAGAACCCATAGCACATGAACCTCAAGAACCCTGGTTCATAACAAACTGGTGACAGCGGTGTGATTCTGTCTGCAAGGATTTAGATTTTTCAAGCAGTATAGAATCAGTCAAAAAAATTTTTTTTTCCTCCGAATAGGGATTTCATGTCAAATCGCGGCGCGTTTTTGAAAACATAAGCATTCAAGCAGCATTGACGAATTTCTAACTACAAAGAGACAGGAAGGATGTTCATCTGGATTTGCGCCATCGCAGTCTTCGCTACTATCGGGTAAGAAAATTTATTTACCCCAATTTTTGTCCCTCGTGGGGAGAGTCGCGAGGCAAAGACTCATTCTTTATCAAACCATCTAGAAGCCAAAATATTTACAGGTTTGAACTATTTCATCTATTTCAATTTTAACCCCTAAACCCAAAAATTCAAGCTCGAGAGAGCTATAATTACTAATTACCGAATAGAAGAGGTGGTCCCCGAATCAAAACCCTTCTCAAGTAACTTTCATCTCATTCACGGGTCGCAACCTGCTGAAATTGACCCATTGGAATTGTGTGATGATTTTTCACGCGTCACGCAACTGTGTATACTTGGCATTGTGAAATTAAAACTGTCAACTGTGCAGTTAAATAGATTTTCACCGTATACCAGAATCATGGTAAGAGGGCGCAGATTCTCGAATCAAACTTCCGAGACTACGGAGAATAATTCCGAACAAATCGCGGTTAACCAAGTTCCCGAGGAGCAAGAGGAAGCTGTAGAAAGAAACGAAACCCAAAACGACACCAAATTCGAAAATATCGGTCAGCTGAAATCAGAATATCTCGGTAGAATGCAAGGAGGTGATATGACGGCTCGTGATACCTATGTAGCGCTCATGACTGCGGATATCGGTTTAGAGCAGCCAGGGGGGATGCACGCGGAAATCGCGATTCGCGATCTAAGCCGAGTTCTTGCAACCGACCCGGAATATTTTTCGGATAACGAAGTGACCTTGTTAGAAGGCCTAAAGGATTATCTCGAAAATTCGCAAATAGCGACCGGTGCGAGACCCAAATTGCCAAGAGGCGACGAAGAGATACATAACCAAAACTATGCGAATTTCGGGGAAGCACGCATGAATGCGGAATCAACGCGCTTAGAGCAACCGGTTCATCCAGCCGGGTTTTTAAACCGAGGCGCTCGAATGACCGAACGAATCACTGACAACTGGATTGATCGCTCAACTCCGGAAAACAAATACGTAATGGCTGAAACAGACCCGTGGCCTCTCGTTAATGTCAACAGTGAAAACTCGCATCCTCAGGTGACGAGTGGAAACGTTCGAGTAGGTCGTTCTTCACAGAACCAGAGTTTGTGCCGCCGACTGAATAGTAAGGACGCAGTACTCACTAGCCACTCGGCTCGTCGGACCTACAAAGGACCTGACACCGAGCTGAGCGAAAATTGGTTCAACAATGAAAAGAGAGAACAGAATCCGAAAAGCCCCCGACTCATTAGTATGGACGCTGGATTTGCTAGTCACTCTGATCGTCAGATACCTAACAATCTTGACACTGAGTTGAACGACAATAAAATGAACTCTCGTACTAACATGATGAAGAATTGTGACCAGCCAAATTATCGAGTTGACAACGAGAAGCCACGCGATACGCGCGAATACTCGCCGAACGGATATCGATCCGATCGTCGATCTCGCGGACATATGCGTCGTACTAATCGAAGGAATTTTGAAGACTCATGCGATGATGAGCAAGAAACAGAAAAACCGAGTCGTCTGAGGCGATCGAGACGAGACCGTTATTTGAATAAAATAAAATACGAGGATGACTTCTTGTCCTCTACTGACCCAGATGCTTCGGACGACGACAGCCCCGGACGTTACAGTAGCCGTAGCGGTGACGAAAATTACGTGAAAAATGGTAGAAATCGGACAATCAATGCAAACCGGAACGAAAAAGCGAACCGGAGTGCTCGTTCATTAAACCAGTTTCGAAGGAACGATAGTAAAGGATCGTCAAGGGAAAGCGACCGTGAGTCAAATACAAACACAAAGGTCAAACGCTTAATTGCAAAGGATCCGGAAAGTCAAGCTCTAGTTGATAGACGTCGTACATCCAAATTCAAACTCACTCTGAATCAAGCTCTTAATAATATCATGCCATACGATGGAAACCGCGACATGTTAGCTTTCTTCTGTCAATCTGTGAGGTACATTGTAGACGAATACGGCCCAGACGCGGAGCCGTGGATATTGGCAACCTTGGCTCGTAAACTCCAAGGCAGAGCTGCCGAAGGTTACACTGCACGATTAACGCAATATACATCGATCGAAAAGTTGTTATCGGATACGACTACCCAATATAGTGGAGTTGGCGGAGCGGATAGAGTTTTGGCAGAATTGAAATTAGTCCAACAGAGAGAACATGAGGGTGCAGGAGACTATGGGCTGCGTGTCCAAACGCTCCAAAACCGTTTGCTCAATGTGTACGACTCGGATCGAAATCTTAAAGTCTGGGAGCGAGAAACTTACAAAAACAACGCGGATAACGAGGCATTACAACAATTCATTTTCGGTCTTTCGGGAGCATTGGAACACCAGGTTAGATCGACAAACCCGATGACTCTACGCGAAGCCATTTCAGAAGCGGTAAATTTCGAGAGCAAAACGAGCGCCCGCTCTGTATTTTCAAACATCAGTGGCTCTGAAATGAATGGAGATAAAATAATGGCGCTTGTGAACACACTGGTTGAACAAAAAATAAAAGAAATTACTAAAAATACATCTTCACCAATCGAATCAGTGACGGTGAATCGGGCCATAGTATCAGACCAAGGTGGACACTATCATGTTGAAGGACATTCGGAACGGGAATGCCCAGAAAACTGGGAATCCGAATTTTGCAGATATTGTAGGAAGAACGGCCACGATTTGAATAACTGCCGATCATTGATTGAGGCAATCGACTCAGGCAAATTATTCCAAGACCAAGCGCGACGTCCAGACCGAAGCACGAGTCGACATAACAATCACACGGGTGCGTCCGTCAACAAAATGGCGTCAATCTCGGCCAGTAGATTATCTCGGATACGGGTCGAATGTAATTACTGTATCGGGGAAGGACATTTCGAAAAAGACTGCTCTAAGAGGATCCGGGATTCAAAATTTTGTAACTACTGTTTCATACGTGGGCACGATTTGAATGAATGCCGTTCTTTAGGAGATGCATTACAACTGGGCTTCATTTCTAAACGTCAAATAGAGATGGCACGAAAAAGGCAGAACATTCCAATGCAATACGACTTCCCACCTGATAGGTCAGGAGAAAGATACAATGCCAAGCGAGACAACTCTAGACACGACACACCACGTAACTACAACTTTCGTCATTTTGAAGGCCGTATGAGCAATAATAGCAATAGAAATTCCAACTCTCATGGTAATAACACAAACTTTGATCGGAATAATGGCACTAATCGACATGAAAATTCCGTCTACAACTATGACGGTCCCAATCAAAATTATTACTGGGGTGATCGTGAGAATCTTGTGCTAGGACCACCACAGAATGCCAATAATAACTTACATAACGATTGGGCCACCCAAAGTTATCCAGAAAACTACAGACATCAGAGTAACAATTACGGCCCAAATCATGATAATAGAGAGGGAGATGTCCGAAACCCGCTAAATAGCAATAGGAAAAATTTTTCGAATCCCAATGAAGATTATGATCATTGTACGGAGAATCTCGTGAGGGGTAGTTCACTAGTACCTCATGAACAGCATCAGGAAAAACTAATTGATTTTCCAAATACGGAAAATGCTCATTCCAATGGTTGAAAACCTAGTTGAGTAGTAGAATTTGTATATGGCTGAGGCCCACGCATTTTAAGAAATGGCCCAAGTAGAACTACGTTATAACAACCATAGAAATATTGAGAATATAAAAAACGCATCATTTTTTTCCAATTATAGAGTAAACAAAACACGAGAATTTGGAATTTCATCGTGGTTAGAACCCACATACGGTATTCAATCAATTGAATGAGTTAGCTTCATCTTAACATTTCATATGTGGTTAGAACCCTCGCATCTTTTTGTAATTCCTGAGGTGGTTAGAACCCACGCAGATCTTTGTAATTTTTAAGACGGTTATATATTTACTTCACCAGAGCGTTATGTGGTTAGAACCCACGCACTCTTTTTTTCCGAATATCAAAGTGGTTGGAGCCCACTTAGCCAGATAGCAATGTGGTTAGAACCCACGCACTCTTCTTTGTAAACCTTGAAGTGGTTGGAACCCACGCTTATTTTTTTAGATTGTTTGAATGGTTAACACCCATGCACTCCCAATATTATTATAGTAGTTGAAGTCCACTATGGAACCAACGAATGATCGAATTTATTAAGCGGATTCAAATCTCCTGAAACTCAGAATTCCATGCTTGGAATCCACATTCTAAGTTCATTATATAAATAATTAAGTACACATTGAAGGAGATATTACATACGAGGTTAAAGCCGTCAAATTTGAAACCTTTATTTGGTTGGAATTATTTCATCATCTAAATAAGCGTAACCACGAATTCATATTGATGAATTGAATATATCTTAGTTGTCAAAATTCACCCAGGTGAGAATTTTTGACAATATGATCAGATATGTTCGAGAATCGAAGCATAGCAGACGTGATAAACTTCAGCTAGGAATCTATCGTCCATTTAAATGTGTTATACGAGCCGCAGTAAGAGCAGTGCTTAAGAACAATCGATGCACATTCGATTTTTTTTGCGCGGCCAATGAACGTACTTCGCCGCGAAAAAATAGGAACAGACTTCAGAGCAGTAATATTGATGAACCCTGCATTTCGCAACGAATAATGACAGGCGGAGTCTTATTAAAATATGTTGAGAATCACGATTGTCGGACTAACCGATTGGATATGAAGGGAATTGATGTAACTTGCTTTGAATCATGATACTAGAATTGCGTTACTGAGAGTAGAATTCAGAAAAAAATCGTATTTCTTCAAATCAGAGAGTCACTGGAGGATGCGCGTATTCATTCGCAAGTGATATAAGATCGTCGAATCAAAATCATAGAGCACGAAGTCGGGAGTGCTAATCTAAGCCTGTAAGATGGTGAACGTGGGGCAATCCGCGCTTCGTCGAATGATTCATAGTAAGTGGACCCTACTGGTCTCGCAGAAAGTAGAAATTTATTTGTTATAGCCACATCAAGGTGTCTAGATGAAGCTTTGAATAATGCCCTCAGAAGCCCAGGGGTTTCATACGAAAGGTTTTATCCTCTCCCAGTTTCCTAACAGTCCAATGTACGCAAAATTTGCCTCAACAATCCGACACAAACACTGAAAAAGAAGAAAAAAGGGGAATACCAGGAAAAAACCGCAATGTTCAACAGCAAGCATTTCCTTACTGCGAAAAAGGCATTCGTTGCCCAGCACTGAAGTGAATGATGAGCTCTAAGAGATTCAAATTGAATCAGCTCAGAGAATTCCTTTCGTCAACCATTGCGACTCTACGAAGAAGGCTTTACGGGTATGTCCCAAAAGAAGAAAAATAACGTCCAAAAGCAAAAGGACAGCTGTTATCTGCGAGGAAGTGAGATCAATGCTCCAGAAAAAGAAGTTCGAGGTATAAAACTTGGGCAAAGATCAAGAATTTGATCAAACTAGAAGTAGAGTGTTGAGGAAGTTCGCGAAACATATTTCATTCACAGTTCTTACGAATGATCAAGAGTTGCAGTTCGCTCATGAAGACAAAGCATAGAAGATGAGAATCCAAGTTCACTAGAGATCCTCGGATACTAGTCAATGATTGTAGTTCACTGCAGACTGATAAGCATTCGAAGAATGCAAATACAAATGGGATGAGATAAGAGACCACAGTGACTTAGGAGGCGTGATTTCATTGGATCCAACGTCACACCGAACTTTATCTATCCCGATGGTGGCCATCTCAAATTCCTCAATACGCCAGCTCTATCACGCAGACAGCAGAAATCCAGGCAATACGCTGAATGCAAACAAGTCTTTCCCTTATCCATATCCTATCCAAAAACAGAACCGATCGTCTAAAATTTTTGGGCTTGAGAAATTATAGGACAGAAATGAAATAATGGGGCGTAGAAATATACATACTTTGACTCGAAAAAGAATGACGAGCATACGCATTGATGTGGTTGCTCCAAAGAGCAGCGCGAGTTGACTTGGAGAAGCGAATGATTCATGCTCATCTGCCTGTACTGGTTGCGTTTGCCTCACGGACCTCGTATTTGTTTTTCTCTCGATCATGAAATGTGAGAAGTAGTACTTTGCTCAACCTTCACTTGATCCACACTTTTGAGATAATTTTAAATACGTATTGGACCACGAGAGAATGATACGGTGGATTGTTTTGGATTCGTTCCCCTGGAACAATTCCTTTTCAGGACTACTCCGCAGCGAGGTGTGTTTTTGAAATATTCCTCCAGAGACTTTCCATATTTCGTGGCGCGGATTCGTTCCACAAATTTCGGTCATACTGAAGAAGAGCGAATGAATGCGAGTACTTATCCAAACTTTAAGTTATGCGTGATCTATTTCGTTAGCACAGTAAACTCCCAGAGTCATTCAATTTTCTCTACGTCAAGATACTCAAATATTTTCAGCGCTGCCAATGAACGCAGCGCATGAATATTTTCCCAATTTCTATTCTTCGTTGGCACTGTCTTGATGTAAACATAAAGATAAGCTTCCAAAGCACAACAATTGGAGATAAAAGAAAAAGAATACACGATGACCATAGTAAATGGAGGTAGAGATGGGAACTAAGTTACTCGCATATGAGCTGAACAGAGAAAATCTGTCGAAAGTTTTTATCATATGTGAACTATGAAGCGTTCCGGTACTAAAGTACAAAATTGAGGAAAAACGTGAAGGAAAAGTTGATAGCTGAGAGAAAAGCAGGGAGAAATTAAGAAATACAGATCAAAATGGGTAGATATCGAGTTTCTGATATTAATCCAGCAATTTTTGGGGTAGTTCCATTCCACCCCACCCCGTTCCATTTTACCCCATCTTCAAAAAACACGATAGAAAACATGGATTTCCATAATAATTGAACCTTATTTATCGATTCCAAACAGAATTTGAGTCATCTAGACTGATTTCGCGATTTCAACCCCTTCTCAACCCCCACCCTCTCAATTCAAAAATTTAAAAAGTTTAGAAAGTTGAATCATACCGTGGAAGTAATATCCCCACAGTAAAGTTTCCACTGTTAAAAAATTTTTTCTCAAGAAACTACCCCCACCCCACCACTTTGACACACCCAAACCAACCCCAATTGATGTAAAACTCACCCTCGCATTGTCCGGCTTCTAAATCCGATGAGTAGTAGTTCACGGAAAAAGTGGCCCAAAATGCCCCAAAATGTTCCATAATACCCCATGAGTGATACTCCATGCACCATATAGACCAAAAATAACAAGTATCGCTCGAAAATTCAAAAACTCTCATCCTCAAGACGTCCAAATTAACTCCACCCAAAATCCAAATTCTTCATCATAACTCTCTCGTAATATAACAAATTCACACGCACGAGATCGCCATCTACGCCAATGCTCAAACTCACACGGATTGTGTCTCCTAAGGATACCCACCGCGTATAACTAACACACGTTCGCGGGATCGCCATCTACGCCAATGCTCGAGCTCACACGGATTGTGTCTCCTAAGCATGCCCGACGTGTATAACTAACACACGTTCACGGGATCGCCATCTACGCCAATGCTCGAGCTCACACGGATTGTGTCTTCTAAGCATACCCGACGTGTATAACTAACACACGTTCACAGAATCGCCATATATGCCAATGACCAAGCTCACACGGATTGTGTCTCCTAAGCATGCCCGACGTGTATAACTAACACACGTTCACGGGATCGCCATCTACGCCAATGCTCGAGCTCACACGGATTGTGTCTCCTAAGCATACCCGACGTGTATAACTAACACACGTTCACAGAATCGCCATCTATGCCAATGACCAAGCTCACACGGATAGTGTCTCCTAAGAATACCCACCATGTATAAAAAAGACTCGCGCATGCATCTCTCATTCTCTCATTGCACCGCGAATGACAGCAAGTGGTAGTATATGAGCTATTTATAGCGGGTACACTGGCGGGGGCTACACTATATAGGTCTACACCGAGTCTCAGCCACGGTAAGCTCAATGTTAAAACCCCCGTCCTCGAGTGAAGACGAGAGGACCTCAGAGGTATTGCGGACGCATAAGGGCATTAGGCGCGAGCTCGTACTTGGTGTACCCAATAACGCCACACTTGTTTCGGATGAGAAATAGTTGATTTGCCATCAGAGTGAGATGGGTACAGTGTGCTTTAATTCTATCCTAGTGCCTATACGATAGATGATTTTCATCGCATGCAAAACTCTTCATAACTAAACGACTATTGGGTAGATTCAACTCTTATTTAGCTTGGAAGATGCACAAAAAAGTAACTAACGGAACAAATAACTGTAAATAGAGAGTTTTACGATGATTACTAAGTTGTTAATAAAACCTAAGTTGCGTCCGAGACGATAGTGATATGGGCAAAAATGAGTATCGCGGTTGAATATCTTCACTCCAAGTACTTGGGATGAGTTTGAATCGGGGTGTTTTCGCCGATGTTGATTTGTGGGATCCAGGTTACTCATGACGAGAGGAATGCGAAAGAAATAGTTTTAAGCGAACACTATATTGAGCAAACTGAATACATGCTCGAGGTGGTGGAGAGTGTGCGGCTTGTTCGCGATCCACGTGGAGACTGCCCGAACCGGAGCAGAGCAGGAGGCCTATAGCCAAGCGGCTGAATGTCTATAGATATACTGCAGACGGCGGTTCTACTGCCGGTTGAGCGTATCTACTGTCGGTTGAGCGTCTCTACTGTCGGTTGAGCGTCTAATGCCACTTGACGGCTGAGCTAATGTGTGCGTGAATGTATGTGTGCTGTCGCGGACATTATTTGATCGGTGCTACATAAACACAGGGTATTCGCCTAGTGATAACTCTGACCACCCTAAAAACCTTGATCGCCTTCTGGATGGGTTAACCTAGCAATAAAGTCGGATCGTAGAGAGAAAAATGCAGTTTCCATCGTTCGGGTCGGCCAGCAAAAAAATGGATGATTTTATCCTGTCAGATTGAATATTATGGGAAATCACCTCGTAAATGTTTCAAAAGATGGATGATCTACGTATCAAACTTGTCAATTACTCCCACGAATCGGAAAATGGAAAATGGAATAATTACGGGTGATTAATGGTGGAAAATTGCAGTTACTTGCCCGAAAAATCAGAAGGTGCGTGAACGTCGATTACTCAAAATCTAAAAGTCCGATTGGAACTTACATTAGCTTGTTTCAAAGCTAAGACATTAAGCAAGAAGACAATACAGGTGGAATCTTCAATTCAGTTGATGGGAGTAGATGGCGAATGGATTCTGGAGCACTTCGAAAGCACTCGAGTGAAATGAAAATCGGACGGTCAAACTATATTTATCTCTTGTGGTGACTTAAAATCATTGTTTAATGAATCCGGTACCTGTTTTGAAGTCCACTTGACCTTGACTGAACAAAATCCAAAAAAATTATACGCGTGGTCCGAGTATACACGAAAAGTTATAGTTCACGGCATAAATTATAAACCGTGTTTTCAGCGAGAAACAAAACTAAATCGAGCATGGGATAAAATAAAAACCGGATGTAACAAAAGAAATCAGGTTGCATTTTAGCCATGCAGAGTAGGAGAGTTAGGCAAACGAAGTAATCACACCCAAAAATAATCTCAACAAAATATGACAACTTGTTATCCCACCTCATTTATTCAAGACTTTATTATCTATTGATCCTCATCATTGTTCTATACGTCGCAAGAGTCTTTTGCCTGGGGGGTTCCCTTGTCTAATCATGAGAAGACTTGTTTCAGGATATATGTCATGTCTACCCAGAGATGAATTTACAGCGGAAACCATTGCAAGTTGAGACAATAAATGCAACCAGGAGCATTAGGAGCAAATGTGTCATATGTGAATGAATATCTGGAATCAAAGAACACGGATATTCACACGGAAGAGAATTTCACCTATGATGAACGAGTTGAATATACCAAAATCGATGGAAATTTTGTACTGGAAAAATCAAGACTCATAATGGGGAAACCAAATACAAGATACGTTGACGGAATATTGTGTAAGGATGGCATGCCAATACATAAGAATGGAGACTCTCATGGGAGAGCTAGAATGTTGAATTTCTCACTATCGAAATTTTATAATCCAATTTTGAGACAAATTTTTATGCGAACGAGAGAGACTGGTTAAATTAAGTCAATTATAACTTTTGGGGATAAGATAAATATATACATTTCTTCAGCAGTGAATGCTAGTAGTATTCCGTGTATCCAACACAGCAAATATCTAGAGAAAGATAGAGAGCATTTTGACGGAATATTAATCATCCTTCCTTGTCAATCATAATATAGTAATAATCGCCCGGACACGAAATATCTTTACTTCAGTATTTGAAGAACACGCTAACATCTCAATCACTCATGAATCTGATAAAACGTCGAATGTGTTCATGCTACCAGATTGCATTCATTTTGAAATTTTTCGGGGGATAGAGTTTCACACCACCACTTCGATTGTTCATGAATCTCTCTGAAGAAGGTTTTTCACGCCACCAAAACAAATTGTAATACCATTCATATGAAATTTACTACGAACCTCATGTATTGGAGCGGAGATGAGCTAATGTAAGAAATTACTTGAATACTATGTATGTAGAAAATACCATTTAATTTTAATTCAACAATGTACCTAAGATATATTTAAGCTACCAGATGGATGTATTGATCTCATCTTTCATACGTCCACTGAATTCAGAAGAATTCCATTTTAATTGTACTGTTATATGATGGAAGTATCTTCAAATTTATGCTTTCCTAGAATAATTTTGATCAGGCGAATTCTTAAAAATTCCAAAACGAAATGAGACCATACCTCTTCATAACTTTCTGATCCGTGGATCAGTTGCGCGCCAATGAACGTGTCATGGAGCTAGTCTAAGCTCCATGCCTATGAGTTGTGGCTATTGCAAGATTCAATGGAATTTGGTGCAACTATAGCCGCACGTGCCAGGATCTATAGTTGTGCGTCATGGATCGAGTCTAGAAACACGAGCTCCAGCTATTGCAGTATTTATTGTAATGCGGTGCAACTAGGCGTCACCAACCGCGCGTGCAAGAATTAATAGCCATGATTCAGAGGCGCCAGCCTAGAGCCTTCGAGAACGTTCGAGCACAGGCGCACTGGCACAAGAATGCGCGAGAACAAAGGCGCTGACGCGCATTTGACCTCGATGTGGGGACGAGTATAAAAGCGGCGTAAGAACGCTGATCCAGGCTTCTGTCCTAACAGTTGACCGCGGACTCTCACCGCGTACATTAGGCTTCTAGAGTCTCAGTTGACCACGTAAACTCGAAGCGTAGACTCCGCGATTAGCAGCATTCCAGGACGAGTAGTCTCAGCCCTTGATACTCTCGTACCATATTAGAATCAGTAGAATAACGAACAGTTGTAACAGTCTCTCTCTCAGATTTATAACTTACCTTTGAATAAAACCTATACTGCACTCAATATCTTGGACCTGCCATTCAGAGAATACCTTGCACCCCAACTTACTGACCCGACGGTCTGGTGAGGACAGGATAGAACCCATAGCACATGAACCTCAAGAACCCTGGTTCATAACATGGAATAAATCATTGACATATGCCCTACAAGCTTGGACTCCTTAAGGAATCGTCCGGTGACAACGAAACAGTCGCTCGATTGGATAGGTCCGTTAATTCAAAACTATCATTTTAATTAGGTAAAGCGCACCAATCCACGACTCCTAGTTCGATCAGAATACTCAATAATTCTCTGATTGATAACAGTGGGGTGAATAAGGAAAATCAACGGAACGCTCTGCCTTTTGAACGTATATCGTTGTTCATCTTCCTTCTCGGAGGTCATTATCTTTACGAGAATTTATCCACTAACTAACCCATGTCATCTTTCAGTATAGTTTATAAAATGATAGGAGAAGCGACAGCAAAGGCCTATTGTCTTAGCACTAAGTGATTATCCTGTGTCAGTCTCACATTTACAGTACGTGGTAGATAAGTTTCCTAAGGCTCTGCACAACCGTGGGACTCGGTGATGAGAGCAGACGACCCCTCGAATTTCGACTCGGCAAGAAGAATATGTGATGAGAGATTCATAAAAACCCTCGAGAGTCCCTGGCAGTCGAGGTACGTTAGCTTACTTCGTAGCTATGAACCTCATCATGTACGTTTTACTCCCCTTTAGATCAATTTTCCGCCACTAGTAAGATTCTATTGCATGTGGTATGCTGATGATTTTTTCAGACTCTGGCCGGCACCATTGTCTAAAACCGATGATGTATCGGTGACTCATAGTTCCATTTCTTCCAATACTCCACCTTTATCTAATGGAATACCCATGGTCTCACCAATATGCTTTTGAAACTAAACGAAGAACCAGTTCATGAAGAAATTTTCCTCTCTTGGATATATGGAAGCCAACCACGCGAAGCGCTGTTTAGACTCTTAAGAGCATTGAGCTCGAAGTTTTGCAGAATGGTGAATTGGTGCACCTTAGAGGCCATTAGAAAAATCTTGAGAATCGAACTACTTTCAGACACTTTAGCGTTTAATTACACTGGACAACAAAATGTTTTCTCGGTAATAGTGCATGGACCGGCCAATGGTTTTCTTGTGAATTTTTCAACGTAGAAACCGATCCCGCAGTCCGTCTTGCGCCCACCCGTCAGGATTTTTTTTGATTGATCAAAACGGATTCGGAGAAAAATGACAATTCCTACATCTTCTCATTATTTTCAAACTTGATCTCGATTTACAAGATGCGTTGAGATTCATCAACAGGTCCGTAGAAATATGTGCTCTTACGTATCTTGACCTGCTGAACACGATCCTAGCGGCTTTGGAACGCTACAATACAACCGTGAAACTGTATAAGCTAGTAATGATAAGTCCACTCAGTTTCCGATGAATATCCTTTCCCCCAGGCCAAACAGAAGTGACAACCATAAACATGATCTCTTTGTTCTTGCCGAAATGTTGGCATTGAAGAATAGAGATTGTGTGACATCTGCGGTATTAATGTTACAGAACAGGTAAGCCATATGCTATCAGGAGCCCAAGCTTTATTCTAACTTCCAGGCTTGAACTCTGAATAGTTCCCATATGTTTCTCGCAATGCAATTGTGAATTCGCGCCTGTCTTTCTCAAATGTGTACTCGCGTACACACATAACAGAATTTGCTCGGATCATTAACACACTCGTATTGGTGAGGCATGCTTTCAGCGATTGTTAGTGGTAGCAGCACTGAACGATATTGCCACATTCACGGCAATGGAGGCGCTCTTATGCCCTCAAAAAACTCGATAAAATCAAAATAGCAATCCAACTTGATTAGTGGAGACACCTTGAGGAGACTCGACTTGCTTCCAGAAGGCACACGTCGAGAAGCCGCAGAGACGAACTCTATTGAAAGTATTTTTTTTTGCTGGGCCGGGAAGGGGGAATCTTCTTGGACGCCCACAAGAGTGTGGGTAGAGTTGGATTTACCAGAAAACACTTGGGCACCTACCGACTAAAACCCCTCCCCAGAGGGTGTCAACCCGACGGTTATAGTCCCAGAAGAAGGAATAGAGAAAGAATGATAGTCCCAGAAGAAGAAGAGAAAGATGAAAGAAACAGGAGGGCTAGCGAAGAAGCGGGAGCCCTGAAAGTGGTCCAAGATGCCACTCAGGACTCATTCGCACTGAGGCGGACGAGGTGGTGAAAGCACACACATGGGTGCTGGGGCTGAAGACTGGGGGCGAGGGAGTTGTCGTGTGCTCCCGAGATACTAAGATCTCCCTTGCCGGAAGACTGGGGCCGAGAAGTGCATCTGTCTCCCAGGATCAATTTAGGATCCATCTTGCGGTTAACTGGGGCCGGAGAGTCGTTACTCTCCCAGGATCCGAAGATGTCCCTTGCGGGGATTGATTGTATGGACGAGACACTTATATCTCGACGGTGTTCTACTAATCCAATGTGATGTAGGAAAAATCGGGACGCCACCTAATGAGAGGATTGTTAATCGCAGGATCCTATTTAAAAAGGGTCTAGCAGTATGAGGAATAGCACAAACCGTGGACTTCATGCTGGCGATGGCACTACATATACCTTGCTACTAAGGGGTTAAAGTCAGGGCAAAAAAATTCTGACGTGGAACTATCCTCTCTAAGAATGATGGAAAATTCTTTGCCTAAATCACATAACAGAACAAAAAAATGCGACCTCGAACGTCCAAATTGGTCCATTCCAGCTCATCTTATGATTTTGTGGCAATTTATCGCAAAAGTGGACTTTTTTCAAGACACCAGGTGGACTCATTAGCTTATAGAGCTCCACGGTTGCATTGTGGCGTTCTAAAACCACCGGGATCATGTTCAAGAGGTGAGAAAATGTAAAAACACATATTTCTACAGGCCTATTGATGAATCGCAACGCATCTCCTAAATCGAGATCAAGTTTGAGAATAATAAGAAAATGCACGAATTGACATTTTCTTTTTCTCGGTATCGGTTTTGATCAATTAAAAAGAATCCTGACGTGTAGACGCAAAACGGACAGCGGAATTGGTTTCTACGTCAAAAAATACACAAGAAAACCATTGTCCGGTCCATGCACTATTACCGAGACAACATTTTATCGTCCAGTGTTATTCAGCGCACGATCAAGTAGCTATATTCACAAGAACCGAAGCTTTGAATGCTTCAAAGATAAATATAGATGATCTTGGAATCGATCGTGGAGGACTAGTGTTTGTGCAAATGAATATACACAAAATAATTGCAATTACACATGTATTGCTACGTTTCGTCCACATATTTTGTGAACCTCTTTAGGCTGTAACATAAGATTAAACACATAGGAGAATTTTTGTACGAGATCACTAAGCTCGAGATTCACAATATAAAATCACAATATCCACATACCTAGAAAATTACACAACTGTCACATAATTATTTTTATATAAAAACGTGGAAACTCACTGCAATGTGAGTCCAGTTTTACGTCAATCTTTCGAGGATTGCGAGCAAACTGTCTGTTATAATGGGTAATGTAGATGGAGAGGAGAGGGGAAGGCATCATGTGTCAATAGAGGGAAGGGAGGGATGAGGAGTGAGAAGGACCAAGCAAATACAGCTGATAGTATATAAGGTAAGTGTACCCAACTTGCCTCTGTACCCAACTTGCCCCCATATTCCGATCTCAGGAATGGGCGCTCGTTGACCTTCCCGCAATTTTTTTTACGTTTGTTATGTTAAAATATGAGAAAATACGTAGTTTTCATCGACCCCGGTTCATTTCTGCGTTCTCCAGAAAATATAAAGTGAGTTTTCCATTTTTCGTGTTTGCACAGCTAAGGAATCACCGAGGAAATCGCGTTCACTAAATCCGGTGCCAATTTACTTTTATTCGACCAATCTTGACGTACCTTAGCGCATTCGATTCCTTGTCTCAAGACCTTCAAAATCCGCTCTTCAGGGTTGCAGAACTTTGATTTGGGGCGATTTTATGTACAAAACACGAAGATGGTTTGAGAATCAAGAAGGCCGACATCGGAGTGTACCCAACATGCCTCCATGTGGTTATCTCGGAAAGGCGTGCAGTATGGCTTTTTTTACCACTCAGAACGTGTTTATCACGTCAAAATAGGTCGGAAACGATGTCTTGGGCCAGCTAAAAGCTACAAATGTCGCTGCACGGTGATCGAAACGGATCGAAGCGATTCTATTCACTTCATCGCCGATTTACATTGTTTTAAATGATGGGGGCAAGTTGGGTACACACTTTTGTAAACTCTCAAAAATCACCTTTTGGGAGAATTCAAACAGTTCGGCTCCACTTCATCCAAATTGGACGTATTTTAGCTCATTTCAAAGGTCTTGAGACAAGCTTTAAAATGAGTTAAAGTACGTTGGAAAATATTGAGATGGGCCAAAGTTATTAAGAAAATGGCTTAATGGGGGCAAGTTGGGTACACTTACCTTATAAGTATGGGATCGAATAATAGATTATTGTAAGATCGATCTATGAACCTGATTCAAATGACAAATGTCATCTTTCAAGTTGATATTGTTTTTATCAGAATTCATAAAAATCATCTCTAAGAGTGTTCTCTAATAAAAGTTTTGTTTTCCATCTAAAATCACCGTATTTTTCCTGTCAAATTCATGGCCTGAATTCTTTCGGTGCAATGATACTACTGAATTGTGGGTCTTAAAATCCACTTGTTCACCAATTTTGACATCTAAGGCCCTTTTTGCCTCACCAACGTAACTTGCTTGACAATTTTTGCAATTGATCTTGAAAACTATGTTAGGATTTTCACGCTTCTTTAGTGGATCTTTGCCTAATTTTATCACTTTATCGAGACCTTGATTGATTTTTGATATTGTTATTATGTTATGTTTTTTAAAAACATGAGTACATTTTTGGAAAAAACTAGGCCGATATGGTATGCTCACTTTTTGTAAGGCCAAAATAGTACGTTTTTTCAAATCATTGCTACGAGGATTCTTGTTTTGTAGATGTTTCAACTTTTGAAATCTATTTTTTAGTGATACTTTGAATGCTTCTTTCGAAAGAATAAGGAGCAAGACATTCTGGTTAGACTTTGAAAATGACCCAACTTTCGCCAAGCCTCTCTTAATAGACTCTTTGAAATATATGATGGATCAAACAAGGAACGATGTGCTTCAGGATATATTGGCATAGGACGTTTGATTCGTTGGTGAAAAAGATGCGCTCAATCTTGATCTCCAGACTGTTGGAGGCGCGGCTGAAGGTGAAGAAGATCAAGAGGTGGCTGATGCAGCCGATCATTCCGATGGAATTGCGATGGATAACATTTTGCAAAGCAAATTTGCAGAGGAGGTTCTTGGTGCCGATAATGTCACCGAGCCCTCTGATGTTCATGGTTTCAATCAGAGCTCTAAGAGACTATTCCGATGTGGCTGTGATAGCGACGGGAGCTCGATCGCGATGTTTTAAAGTGGTGAGAGCAGCAAGGAGAATACTTGTACTTCTGAAAGCCTCTATCGTTTGGGCTATGAGCAAAATTTGGGGTGAACCTTCTGAAACTATTGCGCCACTATCATGTCGCTAGGTATGAACGACCGTGTTCGTAAGTCACACTGATTTTTGTATATGCGCAGACAGTATAGACAAACACAAACATTGTCTTTCGATCGCTGATATCGATTCATTCTTCATCATACATTATATGCAAAAGATTACTCGTAACATGAGTGCGCGTTCCTCCTAATAGTAGATCCACCACATAGTCACCATAAGATGCTTGAATGTTTCACGATGTTCAGGTGAAGGAATTAGATATTTATTCAACTACACGAGAAATACGTGACCGAGAATCAGTTACAAAGAATCAGAAAAGGCGAACATTGCATGTTCTAAATTGCAGTGGCAACAGAATGCATATTAGCACGACTGATGGTGCATAGAAGATTGTAGACGATTGTAGAAATTTTTGAGACCCATGGGATGAGGTGCGGGCGAATCGAGAAAACTTGTCGCAGCCTGCGACAGTTTGATATTTCAATCCAAGCGAGCTCGATGAGCGACGACATGCACTTCCGGTCGTGCAGTAGATTAGTAGAGCAGTATTTATGCCTGCGGTGAAGTGAATCTAAAATGTTCACTAGATATTACTAGCGTTAGAATAATGGCTACGGTGAACTGCAATACAAGCGTTCAAAAACAAATACATTCTATGAGTGAATATCAAAAAATACGTAAATTCGTGTGATTGTTGAATAACTCCTAGACTATAGACAATACATGTACGGAATGAACTGATATCGGTTAGTCTTGACAGTGTCTATGTAGATCAATGATTAAAATTGACGTGATATTACTTTTTTCATTGCTATACCATGGCAAAGGGTCGATTTGCTTGTTTACTAGGCTGTAATTGCTCCAGCCTTTAATCTTTGCGTATATCAGTCCACCATCCCATCACTTCGGGAGTCAGGATAGAATTTTGATTGGAAAATTTTTTTTTCCGATTTCTCAGTATGTTTGAGCATTCGAAAGAGCTTGAATAAAGTTCAGTACTTTTTCTCATGTCCAGATAGAACAATTGTTATGAACGAATCATACTGAACTTTACTACTACTTTACTACTACGAGACTACTTTACTACTACGATACTACTTTACTTATGTGAGTTGATGCAATCTCTAGTTCAAGATGTAGAGAACGCGAGAATGGCGAAAGAATATTCATAATCTCTGAACTTACAGCCATTTGTTCGTGAAAATATTCGCCGTGCCTTGATTGGATGTTTATTGTGAAACATTGTTAAGGCGATGCGGTCACCGTGCACGCTGGAAGTTATTCGCACTTTTATCCAATTCTCTTGCAATTTGGGCGAAACGACAAGGAGACGAGTGTTCATTATCATCTAACTCGAGTTAGTCTTCTCATCGTTTCGCCCAAATCGCAAGAGAATCGGATAAAAGTGCGAATTGCAAAGTGCCTATACTATAGGTTAGGAGGTGCCTGCGCTCAAGTGATTCGTTTTTTTCTCCAGTTCTCATGCGATTTGAGCCAAACGAGACGACGAATTCAAGTTGGACGATAATAAAGTATTCGTCTTCTCCTTGTTTAGTCAAAATCGCAAGTGTATCGGATAAAAGTGCGAATAACTTCCAGCGTGCACGGTGAACGGTGACCGCACCGCCTTAATGAAAGAATTTTAGTGTTCTTACTTTTAATTCCGGTGTGCGAGTTCATTTTAGCTGCGCAAAACAAATTTCAGCTCAAAATATTGATTTTTACTACAGTAAAACCTCGGTTAACGGACACCTCGAAATAGCGGACACCCCTAAATACCGGACATTTTGAGATGCTTTGTTTGACTCCCATTTGATTCATGTAGGACCGAACCCTCGGAATAGCGGACAGGCAAATAGCGGACTTCTCGTATACCGAACACCTTTTCTGCCTTAGATTTAGACCAATCCTATGTTAATTCACCTCGATATACCGGACACTTGAATTTCGTGCCTGATTTGAAAAGTATTTTTAATGAGAAACGTGACTACCACCAAGACTTGAATAGTATCTCAATTACAAATACAGGTGAATTCTGCCTTCTTACTCGCGCGGCTGCGAACACAGCTGACGGGAATTATTACTTTAGTATCATCGCAAGATTCGTAGTTGAAAGATCGAGGTAAACATGTCGCAAAAGCGGAAGAGATTGAGCACGAGAAAGAAAATGGAAATAATCGAAGCTGTTGAGAGAGAAAATCTATGTTGTCGTGCAGCTGCTGAGAGATTTGGAGTCAGCAAAACGCAGATCAGTGATGTGATGCAAAATAAACAGCATTTTCGCGAGAAATTCGACAAGAATAAAAATATCGATTCAAAGAAGAAATATCCAAATACTGAAATCTCTGTGCTTAATGATATCCTGCTGCAGTGGTTTTCGCGTGTTAGAGCCAATAACATTCCTGTGAACGGACCCTTACTAACAGAAAAGGCTTTGGAAATTGCTCGAGAACTCAAAATTGATAATTTCGTAGCTTCTAATGGCTGGTTGGAAACGTTTCAGAAAAATAATAGAATTTCATTCAGAAAAATTAGTGGTGAAAGTGGTTCTGTTGATCTCCAAATCGTGAGTGATTGAAATGGAAGACTGGATCGAATGTGTGAAGGGTATGCCGAGGAAGATATTCTGAATTGTGATGAAGGTGCTTTGTATTATCGAGTATTGCCTGATCAGATAATTCATTTTACTGGAGAAAAATGCGTTGGTGGTAAAGTTTCGAGAGAGAGGTTGACAATTCTTTTTTGTGTAAATATGCTGGGTCAGTTTGAAGAGCCTTTGATCATTGGAAAATCAGCGATACCATGATGTTTCAAAAAAGGAATTGACATCGGTTCAATTGGGATTCAATGGGCGTCAAATAAAAAAGCTTGGATGACATTGCCCATCATGATTGTTTATCTGGAGAAATTTAACAACTGTATGAAGCATATGGGGCGAAAAGTTCTTCTGTTCTTAGATAATGCAACAAGTCACCAAAAAATGGAATTTTCGAATGTGAAGCTTTGTTTTCTGCCCGCCAATACCACTTCGATGTCTCAACCTCTAGACCAAGGTAAACAAGGGTTCAATATGAGCTAATTCTGTGCACTTTAAAATTTCCGTTACTTTTCATTGTCGGATTTTCAGGCATTATTCGGAATTCCAAAGTGCTGTAGAAGAAGAAAGTTGCAAGACATGCGCTTGCAAAGATCGATTCTGGTGACTCTGTCGATGACATTGTCAAATCAATTCCAGTATTGGATGCAATTTTCTGGATAAAAGATGCAATTCGTGAGATAAGACCTGAAACTGTGACTCATTAGTTGGATTCTCCCTCCACACTTCTGGCGAGCTTCCTCTCAACACTTCGATACACCAAGATATCAATGAATTGAGTGCTATGTTGTCTGGTTTCAGATGTACCGCTGAAAGTTATGTCAACATCGACAATGCCTTACCTATAGAAAGCCTTGCAATTGATATACGAGAAATTATTAAAGAAGATAGGTTAGTAGCTTGTGAGCAGAATTCTGAGGACGAGGATGAGATGTTAGAGTGTGACGAGGAAACGCCAATCTCTCACGCTGAAGTTGAAAAATGCTTCTCTACACTAAAGAAATACTTTGCTCAAAATAATTTAATTGCATGTTTGTCAAAAATTTCTGAAGCCCAGATGGAGCATCAAAACGCAATTTTAAGTAAAAAAATGAAGCAAACGTTGATGGATGACTTTTTATCGAAAAAGAACTGATATTATTGGATGAATATAATTAATGAATTTATGAAGTCGAATTTGTGAAGTCGATTCGACTCAGGGAAACCAGAGAATCATGCTGGACAAGATGAACAGTATCCCAGCCGGTCTCGACCGATTTGCACGAGTTTCTATCTTGGACGTCATCTCATCGAAAATGATTCACTACTCCGATCCCATTGTATCGAGTTGACTTCCAGCAGTGGTCATTTTGAAGGAAATTGCACGGGCTATCGATTGAAAACACTATAAAACCCGCAGAAAATCACGCGTGCGCAGGAGAACTCGAAAATTGCGATAAAAAGTGATTTTAGGACTGTATTTCTGCCGTCCTGGCCCCGTTCTGACCCTTAAATTCAACCAAAACTAACCGCTCGGTGCGTTGAAGGTTCCTAAGACCACCCCAATTAATGTTATTCCGCTCGGTTTGCTTCATCCTACTTGGTTGCAAGTACTTGCCAAGTAAAGCTGACGAATTTTGTAGAAAAAAGTCCCAAAACTGCCAAGAAATCGGAAATATATGTCAAAATGGGGAGCATACAGGCTACCTCTATTAAGAATCTGGGGAAAATTCCTATGATCTAGTTTCATCTCGAACTTGAAATATTCGCATGTGTGCGAAGGATCCAGGGGGTTCGGGAAATAAGTGTCACCCTAATGGACCGCCATTCTGTATTTCGGCAAGAAGTATCACTCCAATCTCTTTGTCACACCTATCGCTGATATAGGATCCAACATGGCACGTCCTCCTTCATGTAACCGCACCGTGAAGAGTGTACATGAAAATCATTGGGATAGAGAAAAAAGTCTTGCGTTCAAAATATCTCAAATCTTTGGCCTCAATAAAAATGTGAGCATCAGAAGATCTAGAGAGCATTGAGAACGACTGAGTTCTTGAAAAAAATAGTGAAATTCACTAATTCTCGGAAATTATGAATGCTGCAACGCAAAATCAACGTAAAATTCGCCAATATACAACTACTGATTTGATGAAATGATATATGAGCTGCAATCATGATAATCATCCTCTTAGGAACGACTATGAAATAGACATTTTGACAGTATAGTTATCGTGGAAAACGAGAAGCATCGGTCAATTTCGTCCCCGTAATGAGAGACAGCAGCTGAATACGACCTTCAAACATTCATCTCTCTCCTCTACATGCAATTTGGAAATGTCAGGTACCAACTCTATAGTAAATCCCTTTGAAAAGGCATAAATAGTACATTATGCACCATTGCGAGGTTAGGCTGTTTTGGGGCATGGGAATCAATTTTTCCCAAGTGCAGCGAGGGGAAAAGATTCCCAATGCTCCGAAACGCCCCGACGAGCGAGGTGCATATACTATTTTTTGGTATCAGGGCGACTAAACGCCAATTTTCTGATTCGAGCCGGGAAGAAAAATGGCTGTTTAGTCGCACTATGCCAAAAAACTTTTTTCCGAGTCAGAGTGATAGTTTGCCGGCCCTACGCGTAGACGAAGGTGGAAATGATCATAAGGATGCAAAAAAGAGGAATTCTCCCTGTTCATCCAACTATACTCTTTGATAAACTGTGAGTAAGAGTATGGAAGGGAGGCAAATTTCTATGACTAGACATTATCATTGCACCATAACAAAATTGAGTGTTTAGCAGAGTTTTCTTCAGACCGTAGTCCGAGTAGTGAAAGGGACAAAAGCTGGTCTGAATTTGTTTGGATAACTCCAACCAAATGCTCACCATATATGGGCAAACACCTTAGATTGATTTTGCAATCTTCATATCCAAATGAACTATTACGAGAATACAAGAATCACCACGTCCGGGTATCAGAAGATAGGTACTTGACAAGAAAAGAAGACGTTGATTTTTCCCAGCGCAAACTGCATTTATGGGCCCAGTTCATGACAAGTATCGAAATAAAATCGATCCCCGACCCAATCCAGGAGTCGTGCATATAGGAATGACGTTATTTGAGCAGATCAACCGTATTGTTTGGATAAATGAGGAAGATAACTTATTCAAATACCCAAATTTATTAGTTTATTCGACAAAAAGTGACTACACAGATCATATCATTACAGAGAAAGCGACATGATATAGTTTACAAAACTTCTTGGGGCTCAAGACCCACCGCATGGATTTTATGCTGAGACAATTGATCTTGTTCCAATCCTGCAATATTGTTTAGACCAGCTAGATATTTCCTAATAAGTTCTTCCAGAATTGAGAATGCATAACTCTCTAGATTTCTCAAGTTTTATACCTTAACACCATATTACAAATGATTGAATTTCAATTCAACACCGTATTGTTGAGCTTAAACCACTGGCCAATATCTACTCGCAGGTAGGTCTAGGGGACCATTTGCCATTAATCGAGCAGTAAGAATATCTGTGTCCTTTCATTGTGTATCCTGGATCGCACTCATAAAGAAGCGGGATACCTGGTAGAAAATATAGGCCATTCTGATCGGAGGGAGCATGCCAACTTCCATTTCTAATATCCGGAGGCCGCCTGCATTGTCTATCTGGTAATGACTCACCCAGCGTCGTAATATATCTAGCTTGGCTGATGTCGATAACTATTTGAATATAGAAGAAAATTATTAAGTTGAGTTTGTTTCTTGAGAAAACTCATAGTGCTGTTTGATATACTGGTGGATACTAAATCAATGATATTTTTCTAATCGTTGATCAAGATTCAAGTTCAATGGTTGTACTTCAAAGAGTGCTTATGTGAATATTTTCGGCAAAAGAAACAGCGAGTAGTTTTTTTTCTAGATGTTCTCAAAGAATATCTCTTTCTCAAAAGCCCATTGAGATGACTCAAACTTGCCAGAGATCACTCATCATTGAATGGTCTGGGGTATTGATGAGACTTCGACACAGTTTTATAACATATTGCAGCATGAATCTAGCTCATTAAATTCTTGATATTGGAGGACTAAATAATAAAGAGTAAAAACACTCTTTCGAAGATGGTGATAAAACTTTATTCTTGCAACGTTTCGTCGACTTTCTTCTGTCAATCTCATCAGGCTAATCTTCACAAAACCACAGTCACATCGCAATATCAAATGGTTTTGTGAAGATCAGCTTGATGAGGTCGACGGAAGAAAGTCGACGAAACGTTGCAAGAATAAAGTCTTATCACCATCTATGAAAGAGTGTTTTTACTCTCCATTATTTAGTCCTCCAAGATCAAGAATTATCCATCATTATTAAACAATTGGGGATGAGAAATCAACAATCACAGATATCTTTTCATTGACTCCACGTCGCCAAAAATATGAGTTCAGAAGTGTAAATTAGTGCTATTAGTTTTCCATAGTTTAGGACACCATTATTGATCATTCGAGCGAAGATCATAATATGAAATGTAAAAGTTCGCCATGTTGTTGTTCCGAGCCGAATTGATCAAATTACGTCCACTTTGAGATATTTGTGGTCAATAGTCGAATTTTCAGGCAGGCTGAATTCCTTCATAGGGACATTTGAATGATATTGAAAAAATTACCGTAGATCCTGATCAACCCGTGAACTACAGCGTCTCATATTGAACGTATCGGTTTTCAATTTTGGAATACACCAAAAAGAATTTGAAAAATCTCCGCACCGATGCAAAAAATTTAATGAGCCAGAAATCAAAACATAAATTATGCGAGAGAAACTATTGAGGAACGAATAATGTTCAAAATCCAAATTTAGCTAACTTTCATGTCTCTTCACCTCAAAATCCAATTCTGATCAAAGTAACGGTATGAGAGATACCAGTAGCAGTTCTAAGGTGAGTGGGTTAGAATTAAGACAATTAAATGGACATATTGACGAACCACAGTAAGATGAAACAAAGGCAATCTAGAATGATGCGAGTTTTAAGTAATTATCCAAGGCTGTGACAATAATATGAAACTGATGGATTACTTTGCAATAAGATAGTAGTTTCCATCATATTATCATGATCTTATCACATTACAATATCTAATATCAAATCATGGTTTTGTTTGATCATTCATCTTTTCTATTGTCGAGTTTAATTCATACTGTTCTCATGATTCAGTAACTTGATCATCCCAAATTGTACCTCCTCCCATACGAAATTGCGTAATCTGAGCTCGGAGATGGTCGTATCTCCCTTTTGGAAATGTGAAGAAGAATTTTGATTTTTCACGTCGCGTGTTAAGCATTAAGTGACTTTACTGAAGAAACGTTACCACCAACGAATCCGACCTAGTTTTCAATACGACAAATTTCCTGACAGAGAAGTATGAAAAAGAAAAATATTCCATACCATTGTCGGAATAGAGAGAGACAAAAAATTTCATATTGAGATTTGAAAACGGTTCAGCTCCAAGAAAGGATCAAACTCACCATATAATATCAAAAACAAGATGATGAATCGAGGGTTCATCTTGTAATCGTAGTTTGCTGTTAACGATCGTAGTAATCACTGAATATCACAATTTCAATTCTCTCAATATATAGTGCATCGAAATACATGGAGGAAGAATGGAGTTTCCAAATAGATGAAAAGGAAAGGTAATATATTAACAAGAATTATATTTGTAATTTTACTCTATTCATTTTCATCTTCAATTTTTATCGATATTACGATAACCTGAAGTTACACAAACTTTTACATACTTAATAACTGTCAAATTCTCCACTTTCGCTCACTGAGGACTCATTGACTTTGATGAATTCTGACGTCAAGCCCCCGTACTATACAAATTAGTCGGTCACAAAGTTCATTCAAGAGAATCAATGTACTACTTGGATTAATGAACCAAACGTAATTTGCTGACGAATTTGGGATTTCCGAGAGAACTCAAGATCTCAATGATCTGAGACGATTATCATTTGACTGTTATTCTTCTTCTCAAAGAATTTCTGCATCCTGATAACGAAGGATCTAACATAGTTATCGGTTTCCTTGCATATAAGCGGTTTTTCTTTCAAGATAGTCGCGAAAAAAGAGCATAATTGGCATTGGATGCATAGGGCCGTGTTCGTGATATTGAGTTGCTAGCTGTCTCTATGGAGAATCAAGTGAATCAGGTTCGAAGATAAATGTCTTAAACCAGACTGAGTGAACAAAGACGTTGTTAATGCAACTCAACCTACATATTTTAAATCTTCTTCTTGGTGCAATCATGTTAAGCCTGTCTCTATGCAGACAACACGACATTGATATCAGATTCCTTTAACTTGGGTGTACGGGTGTTCGAACAGTCATCATAAAAAAATATTACAACTGAATCACGTAATTTGCCGAGTAGTTTGCATGTCCGATGATAAAAGATGAGCAAGGTTAGACTCCATTGTCATGTCTGAACGCACCGCTCAGAAAAAGGTATACATGTGTTCAAACTGACATTTATGGTTCAACTCATGCGCGTCCGATTATCCGGGATCTTTGACTGAAGTAAGCATAACACATTCGAAAGCTGTATTCATCTTATTATATTTGGATTTCGTTGAATTCTGAATTTAAAGAATCGTCTTTAGAGAGATTCACGTGTCTTGTTCTTGGAATGAAGACGCGCAGTTGATGCAGTAAACTGCACATGCACGTCAATCAAATTCACGAAAGTCAGGTATGAATTTGCAACGTGTTATGGTGCTTGGCAAAAATGACCGCTACTCGTGTTCGTTTGGAGACATCCATCGCTTGCTGCTTCCACTACATTGGCATTGTTTGTCACTAATCATGAACCAATTAAATGAGCTGTCCACGTAATTTTGGACTTCATGAGTTCGTGACAGTGAAATTACTTTCATTCAAGCCTACCCTTCTGCCTTTTAGTATGAGCAACACGGAAATTCCTCGAATCCACTTGCGTCAAAAAGATGGAATTACCCTCAGTGTATACTTTCAGAGATCCTAATTCATTATGCTAAAGTCCTTATTCTTGAAGAAAAGTCCCAAAGATTGTTATTAAAAAGGGGGGGGGGGTGAATTTGTGAATTATCAAATCTTCACTTGTCGTCGGCTACCCACAAACATATCCGCGAGAAGGTGGTATAAATAGCTCTCGCTCTTGTATTGAGAGATATTCTGTTCACTCTGCTAACAGGAAAAACGTGTAATATCAAAACAGTTATGGAACAAAAGGAAGGATAGGATTCGAACAGTTCTATTGTCCATTGGTTTTACCCATCTATTGATCTATTCTAAATTCGATGATCGCCAAATTTCCCATTTCTACGTGGTTATGACTGATTTTACATTCAACTTCCGCCAAAAAGTCCGGCGCTATCGGCCGTAGTAAATTATGATAACGATACAATACATTCGAGATTATATCTTGATGAATGTATTAATATGATATCCTCTGGGGGAGACGGAATTTCCTAATACTCAAATCGATTAGATTATTATTCCCACTCTCCGTAAGCTCCAACGAAATCCACAAATCTATTGCGTTGGGATGTCCTACATTACTTCAACACTGTGAATAAATATAGGTTGAAACCTTATTTCCGATTTTGTGAGTTTGAGCGGTACCAGATTTATAATTGGCGTTTGTTGGTGATTATGTGAAGATATAAGATACCTATACAACGGCCGATGTTATTTGCACGACAGATCTAGTAACTTTTTTGACGCGTGTGTTGTGTACGTGTATGGCTTGTTTATCGTGTGGAATATCTGTCTCTCTCGCTCCAATGTACTGACGCGGCGACTTAACAGGTCACTGCGTGCACATCAGCCTCGTGTATTATGCTGCGCCGTGGCAGCAACATTTTTCGAAAGAACCAGCCAAGGTTTATTATTTTAATCATCAAATGCTGATAAACCAGGGGGAGGGGGGGGGGAGGTGAATAGATTCTGAAAATTAATATTCTAAAATGAATTCAATCGATACACGAGATGTCAAAATAGTTATAAGGACAGTTTGAGATGAAAAAGTTGAAAGAAATTGAAGCTTTCATAAAATAAATTCAGTCGATACACATAATGGCAAATATAGTTATCCTAATAGTTATCAAAAAATATGCTGATAAACCAGGGGGGGGGGGGGTGAATAGATTCTGTAAAATTGATTCTAATAAATAAATGCGTCTATGCTGATAAACCCAAGGGGGGGGGGTTACTAGGTTCTAAAAATTAATTCCAAAATAAATTCAGTCGATACACGTAATGGCAAATATAGTTATCCTAATAGTTATCAAGAAATGAATGTCGAAGTCTATATATTATGCTGATAAACCAGGGGGGGGGGTGGATAGATTCTGTAAAATTGATTCTAAAATAAATCCGTCTATGCTGATAAACCAGGGGAGGGGGGGTTACTAGGTTCTAAAAATCAGGCCCCAAAAATTAATTCTAAAATAAATTCAGTCGATACTCGAGATGTCAAAATAGTTATCAAGAAAATTCGAGATAAAGGTTGGAAAAATGAGTGTTAAAAGGGTTTTTGAATAAGAAGGAAATAATTCTAATTTTCTAATTGAAACGCACGATCAAAAAGGCAAAAACAAATCCGTTATTGATTGAAAAAAAAAAAAAAAAAAAAAAATTGACACGCTCGGGATTCGAACCCGGGCCGGCAAAACTAAAGGCGGACGCTTTTACCACTCGGCTATGAATCCTGGTTGCAATGGATTGGAGAAAAAGTGTACATAAGGGCGCAGCGCATGCGCAGCTCCGTCGTCTTTATATATAAAGCGTATAGAGACCCTAGATTGTAGATCTGTCGTGCAAATAAGAACGACGCTATACAACTAATTGACGTCGGGAAAAAGGAGACAAAATCTGAATATAACGGTGTATGAAATCCTGAATCCAAACAATACCCAGACAAACATGGACATCATTTCGGAAATGGTACAGTTTTCAAATATCTTTCTCAATCCAATGACAATTCGAAGAATTATGAAGTCCATTGTATTTAAAATGATTGCCTTGCTACTTTCGTGGAATCAAGTTCCGCTTACAATGTTTTTTCAGGAATACAATAGTTTCGAACAGTCCCTCTCTTCATTTTTTTTTCTCAGTACAATCCATCATGGTTCAGGATTAGTCAGTAATAATGCATCAACACATCTAGTGTCTTACGCGGAAAAGACGATCCTTCATAAAATTGAACCCTACAAGTGAACATGATGTATAAAAGTAATCATATGAATGGATATAGTGGCAGCGAGGTTAGAGCTCTCGCCTTTCAATCGAAAGGTCGTGGGTTCGATCCCCGGTGCCGGCACCACTGAAAATTTTTTCAACTGCCCTTACCGTGGTTTCGGTGGTTCGGAACACACCTCAAACTGTAGGCTCGACTGTAGGTCCAGTGGAGATGTAAAATTCATCCTCCCTACACTTCGCCTCAAAAAAAAAGAAGTGTCGGAGATAGATTTCTCGTCTTCACTATAAGGAATCCAGCCTGTGCACAGGAGCTTTGAGCACCTTCTGCAGGAGTACCTGGTATATTCCAAGTATTTGTCGATGTAAAAAATCAACCTGGCATTAAAATCAGAAATCAGATAGAAAAACAAGTGGGCATAGTTTCTTAGAAAATGACTGTGTGAGGTCTTCTGAATTAAAAATAGTTGACCGATTTTGACATATGCCTTGTCGTCACAGACAGGTACCTGCTCAAGCTCAAAGTTACTCAGTGAGTACCCACGCATAAGTGGAATATGATGTCAAGTTCCACCCCATTTGAGGCTGTGCAAAAATATTTTAATTTACCAATCAGTTCCACAAAACCTCTTTGAATTAAACCCCTGGACTGGAGAGGTATTCATTAAAGCGATAAAATAATATAGTTCTGTTTACTCTCTGAATACCTTTTATCATCTTATTGCATTTCTTCGATATATCATTTCCATGTGGAATGTGAATCATGTTTTTCTTTGTTTGATCAAATTGATGCTGGAAGACTAGCACATCTCAATTTTTACACGAAGACACATCTAGCACATCTAGCCTATGTTGAAGCATAGGCAAGATGTGCTGGTTTTCGTGTGAAAAATTATGATTCGCTACTATTTATAGGGGCCGACGATTTGTTTCTGCAGAGTAAATAGTCATGCCTGATTCAATTGAGGGATTTACGATGAACCAATGTTGAGATAGGTGTGAAAACTAGCTGAAGGGTCAGAATGTATTAGCCCGATCTAGACCTTGAAAATGAGCTTTGAATGGTGCTCTATAACGCAGCGAGTGACACAGAGATACAAAGTTATAGCAGAAAAGTACACGACGACCCCTAGGAAGAAATCGATTAATTTCTCAGGTTCCCAAATTATCGGGTCCTCATTTGGATATGGATGGAAAATAGAAAAATGTATATTGCATCAAGTACTATCTTTATAAGAGTTATTGATATGTATTCATGGGTAGATAAACTTATTAAACGTTTGCTTTTGGTGACTAGATTTGTTTCAAGTATAGGGCTGGGACTTTGGCGGATCCGAATCCGACTTTGGTCCTTGGCGAGTAAGGTGAATTTAAGATACTCATAGTTCGAAATGAATTTCCCCAGATGCGAATCTGACCGGATACTCGGATCCGTGGATTCCAACATCCGGGTCTGGGGATACTCGTTTCTCCAAATATCTGGAGGATCCGGATCCGCAGAAGTCCCAGTCCTAGTTTCAAGTGAACTTATCCATAGAACATTTTCGAGAACATTTGTAAAACTATCAATTCATTGGTTCTTCGTTGAATAAATAATCTCCTAATACCCTAAACTTGATGGTCTTGGTGACATTATAAAACTTATATCTTTGTCGTTCAATTATCCAAAATCTTGTTATCGTTTGCAATGAGTCATAACTTTAGTATCAGAAATAATTCTTCTTATATATATATATAGCTCCCCAAATGCTCAAAAATATAACGTGTGAATTAGTACCTCTAAATTTCTTCAGTCACTCTAAATATTGTGTGGCTATATTGTCATAAAAATAATTCGATGATACCAGAAATGGCTACGAAGAAAACATTACCGTTCAATGATACGTTAAGTTATTCTCTATCAATTTTTACAAATTGTGTATATATAGGATGGCTGGGCCGGATGACGACATCAACCATAAATTCCACATCACGTGTGAAATCGATTGGTTTCAAGTAAAAATTGTACAAAATTCGTGCGATCAGCGATTTCAACTCCATCATAGCAAATTTCTGGCCTGAAACATGGCAAAAAATTGTTAGTTTTCCCTGGTTGTCAAATACAATCTCAAGGATAACGTACTCCAAGAATTCTATCACATCTGAAGATTTTAATGAATAAAAATTCAAGAGTCTCGTGATTGAATTCAGTGGAACCAATTGTAAAATGGCCATAAACAATCTTATGACATGGAAGCCGCCGTGGCCTCGTGTATTAGGTCCTTGCCTTCGATGCAGAAGGCTGGGGTTCAAATCTTGGCCGGCACCAATGTGATTTCTCATAAGTGCTTTTCCGAGGCTTCGAAGGTTCGGAACCCACCTTAAACTGTAGGTCCCGCATAATAACCTCAAAAAAGGTTGAAAAAGTTGATAGAAAAAAAAAATGTATGACACTCTCTCGTAATTGTGATAGAAAACGAGTTTGCTAGCCCTTCATGAGCTCAATTTCCATTCATTTAGTAGGTATAAGGATGAATACCAAAGAAATCAAAAGAAAATTACCGATGCAATTGCGAGGACCAGCACTAAATGGAATGTATGAGAAAGGATGACGACTTTGAATTCGATCCGGTAGGAATCTGTCTGGATCAAACTTAGTAGGTTCCGGCCAGAATTTGGGATCTCTGTGGACATCGTATATTTCTACAGTCACATTTGATCCTCTAGGTGCCTTGAAGTTTCCTGGAGGACAAAGATATTGGGTCAATGTTTCATAGAATCAATCGATTTTTGGCATATACATTGGCAAGATTCATTACTGAATTGCAAGTCATCAGAAAGTTTTCTGGACACTGCAGGGACCGATGGGAACAATCTTATAGACTCTTTTATACACCTTTCCAGATAATTCATCTGCTGCAAATCTGAAATCTCCAACGTTGGTCCTGCGTTGTTTAAGACTCTTTCTACTTCCTCTCTCGCTTTGGCCTGTAATGAAGATTCTTTAATTGGTATACTCTGAGTTGAGAACAAATTGAGATAGGGATGGAAAATCATAGAATGACATGCTTGAGATGAATGGAATATTCATTAAAAAGTCGCAGAGATTGAGGCTTTTGATAAGTTTGTCTATAATCAAGTACATTATCAATTCAATTACTCTATAATCAAGTACAAACAGTAACGTAATTGTCTAATGAAAAATGAGTACAAATAAGTTCTTATCTCGCACACGATTGCTCTAACAAGGCGAGTCCAAGGGGTTCGGGAGCTGGATCTGGCTGAAACTTTGGGAATCATCTCCTTTTGGCACCAAAAGATGATATCCAAAGCCGCAGAGTCTAACACTCAAGCGTTTCCGAGCTACAGGCCCCAACCCATGCATTACAGTATATCTATATATGTGGGGAAATGGTATATATAGATCAGGGTTTGACAAATAACGCTAGTTTCGTTATGGTGCGTTATTAACGAAACTCTCGGAGATCTGTTATGATATTCGTTGTTTCGCTAAATAATGGGTAGAATTTCGTTATGTTATTCGTTACGTTACTAGAATAACGTTAAAATCATAACGAATTGAATTTCGTTTCGTTATGAGTTTCGGTATTTTTAACGAAACGTATAACGAAATTCATGTGGATAACGTTATTCGAAACTAACGAAACTGATAACGAAATTGAGTAACGTAATTTCCAAGACATTTCGTTGATGTTTTTCGTTACGTTAACATTACGAAATTCTTTTCCGAGTTTCGTCACGTTATTTTTTCCATTATATTCACAGCCGCTAATGAATTCTGAGTGAACGCAATATCACCCTCTCTGAAAATGACGGTTCCTCGGATTCTATGCGTCGTGGGACAATTTTGAAAAAAGTATCTCCGGATAGTTGGTCATACCCAGCAACCTAGTCTATTTCTGGCGCATTAGGAATCAGTCATATCCGATCTTCTCTATCCAAGGCCCTCGTGGGGCAAAACTTCGTCCTGATCACTCGGCGTAAGAGAAAAAACGAAACAAAATACAATTTATATTTCGTTACGTTACTCGCGGAAGTAACGTAACGAAATTAATTATAATGTGAATAACGTTACTCGAATACCGTAACGAAACTCCAATGACGGAATTTCGTTTTGTTATTAATAACGTTATTTACATATAACGTTATTCACGTAAGAGTCGAGTTTCGTTACCATAGAATAACGTTATTAATAACAAAACGAAATCCAAGGATTGGAGTTTCGTTACGTTATTGTATTGTGTTAGTGACATTACGTTACGGTATTTGGTTATGTTATCCTAACGTAACGAAATTACCTCTTAGTTTCGTTTTTTGTCTCGATAACGTAACATAACGAAATCGATAACGCAATTTCGTTATGTTACTTGTCAAACCCTGATATAGATACACTGTAATGCATGGATTGTGGCCTGTAGCTCAGAAACATTTGAGCGTTAGACTCTGCGGCTTTGGGTATCATCTTTTGGTGCCAAAACGAGATGATTCCCAGAGTTTCAGCTAGATCCAGCTCCCGAACCCCTTGGACTCTCCTTGTAAGTTTAAGTTCGTCAAAGGTTTTGATTAGCCCTCAGGAAAAAGAGTTAGTCGCAATCTCAGAGCCGGTCAGAGCCCCTATTTTAGAAAATGTGAACCAGACGAAGTAAATACATAGATAGGATTTGCCAAAAGCTTTTCACTATTTTACTGACAGATAGGTTATCCCACCCTGCTCAGCAGTTTTCGTTATGACCATATTACGTGGATGAATCCAAAAAGCAATCCAAAGAAATAATGATTGACTGATCATCGTGAGATTGACAGTAGAATTTCACATCTGCAATGGCTCCAACTGGCATATCGCCACATGAATTTCCTCTCTAAATTATTCTTGATTGCTAATATGTTATAACTGTCAAAAATGAAAACTCTTTCCGTGGCCATTCTCCATAATATTTGCAAATAACAGATTTCCTCGTGCACGCACTCTTTTCCTCTGAGTTAAATTCCATGATCAAGATTGCTCTTGCCTAAGAATTACACGACATTTACGCCTTTATTACAAACTTACTTATCCACTCACCTGAGCATCCTCGTTTTCAGCCAATAACATTAGGGTGAATGACATTGCCATAGCAGTCGTGTCGTGTCCCTGAAACCATTCATGTCCATCTCAATACCTAGATTCAAATTTCATTGTTTGGTATCCAAATATTTCTACCTCGAAAACAAAAGTCGACACTTCTTCTTTGATTCCATCTTCATCGATCAAACCATCTTTTTCTGATAACAATAAGAGATCAAGCATAGCCAATCTCTTTTTCTTGCCTGAAAATATTAAATTGCGTCAACTACATTTATTTTGTAGTTTATTTGATTGTGTGAAAGAATTACTGCTTGCAGTCACGTGGGTAAGAATTAATGCGGATAACCATGAAATGATGGCACTGCTATGGTGGAAAAATGGCATCGCTGAGACCGGAGTTCAGACATCAGTTCCTATTTTTTGCTTCACACCTTTTTATTTCTTTGGTCATTCCAACGGATGATCACTCGACGTTTATGATTTATTATTCTCATCACACTTTTTTCAATCTCTTTTTTGTTTTTCTTAACTTTGTTCAATCTTGAGAGAATGCCATGAAAAATGCCATTGATGAAATAAAGTTTCTACTGTAGGAATTGAATCATAAGAGAATCAATCTTTAGTAACAAAAAATTAGGTTGCACCCAGAATGAGTTGTAATTAGGAATGAAACAATTTTTTGCTAGCCAATTCCGTTGACAGAGAATTGTTAACCGTGTGAATCTGGTAAAAGTTTTATGTTTCAGTGTTAGGGAGGACTTCTTTCAAAATTCAAATTCGAAACTACGAGCCACTCACCGGATATGGTATCGTCAGATGACATATCCATTATTTTATCCTCCAAAGATACTTCTTTTAAACTATCGGAAACATTCTCTCGATGATAACTTCTACGATCTTCAATTATCTGTAACAAAAAATATAAAAAATGTGGAAACACATCCTTCTTTTGAAGGTTCTGAAATACTTCGATTCTAATGTGGCATCTGGAAAAATCCAAAGTAGAATTTATCGATTATGACTCTCACCTTCTCGATAAAATTGCTCGAATCTCGTAAAGCTTCACCTTGATGCTTCCTCAAATAAGGTACAAAAGGCACCATCCAATCGAATATAAAAGGTTTTAGTACTCTGTAACATATAGATAGTTCAAAACTGTATCAAGAAACATATAAATATCTAATCCAATTTTTACCTGTATACAAGAATATTCCCCATTTTATATATCGAATTTTTGTACTTCGCACACATATCTTTGTCTTGATCATCGTCTAAGGATACTCCCATTGCCGATTCTGGAATATGATAATCGTCATTTACATGCATGGAAAGAGTGCCATCAATCGGTTGTTCAGATATTGATGGAGAACATGTGAACCACCTCATTCTACAATTTCGGTGACAACGCAGGCGAAACTTATTGACTTATTATATGATCACCTTCGACAACAACGTGGGGAAGCTTATACAATCTCCTACCGAGTTTCCAAGAATCCCATTACTTTGAAGAGAAAACTCAAAAATGAATCCATATTTTAGTTTAGGGGTGAATTTTGACTAGATTTATCCAGAGACCTAACTCATTATAGAAACGGTGAGTAGAACAACTTGTGAATCGTGGCCTCGTGATCTCAATAGTTTATAAAAAGTCACACTTGAAACTACATAAAAGGAACCATTGAATGATCACAAAATGTATGATTTCCTCACATAGTCTGATTCTAGAGTATTACTTCTCGTAGCAACACGATAACAATCTCAATTTGAAATGAAGACCCAAAAATCAGAAGTCATTCCATACCACAGATAATATTCAGTGTATATTTGGAGCAGTACGGCATCAGGCTCAATTTAGTCCTTTCCCCCGTAGCTTTCGTGAGCTCCACAAGTTTTCTGGTATTTTCATTGGTAATCTCCATATACTTTTTCAAGATATTGAAGTGAAATGCTGGTGTCAAGATTTTTCTCCGTTGATGCCATTTCTGTGCTGAGTAAAACAATCCAGATCAGAGGACGACAAATTTGATGAATGGGCTTGAAAATTATTAATTTGTTGATCAAAAAATACCTCCACTCGTGAGAAGGCCTTCTTTCAACCACGGATAGAAATATTTGTAACCGAGTCCTTTATTGATCTCTTTGGAATTCGTCAGCAGGATCTAGTCGAATACAAAATGAATTTTTCATTACTCAAACAAGAAAATGCCGTATTCAAATGCAAACCTAGGGTTCTAATTATGGAATGAAAAAATACACTCGTCCACTACTTGCAAGCCCATTTCGGTCACTGAGAGACATGTCTGTCCTGGTGCCCAAAATCAACCCAGTGTGGAAATATACTATTTCAAGTGCATGCATTTTCTAAAATTAGGGAAGATTGAGCAACGTAATCGAGATGGCTCAGAATTTTTCAGACATTATACAATCTATAATCTTCAATAACTATAAAAGTTATAGATACAATCATGTAGCTTTTACCATTTTTCTAGGACAAACAAAGAACTACATGCTCTTGTAACAAGATATTGTCACGTCAATGACATTCCACATTAGGATAATTCCAAAGACAATCTCGATGGAACATGATATCAATTTCAGTGTAGCCAATCTAGATTCATTACGTGGGTCATAATACGTCTATATTTAGTTATTTTAGAATATTTACCTCTACATCATCAGGATGACGGATGAAAATAGCAGCTTCTGTTCCAACCCATATCCGAAATGATGGATAGTACTCGTCCGCCCATTCTCGAAGTAAATCAAATAGTTTCACTGAGCAGAATAAATTATCAGATTCGATCAAATGTAAAATGTAACATGCTATTCTTTGTTCATTCGCGGAAGAGTATGATTTTATTACATGGATTCAAACAGACAATGCCCCGTTCCCCTATGAAATTTAAAATAATTCACCTGTGGAAACATTCAGTGACCATAGATTTCCCAAAACTGGTAACGTTGGAGGCCCTGGAACTTTATTAACAAGTCGGCCCTTTCTGCCACAGAAGACAAACAGGTGAAATAACACAAGTGTCACCGAAATGAATAAGAAGAGCGCCAACATGATCTCAACCAGTTGTTGTTTCCTTGACGTCTCTAAACGGACTGCTACAATACTCCCCACTAACTAACACACACACGCACATCTACAGCTTTTGCATGTGTTGGAAGTCTCATTCACTGAATCATCGTCTGCGGCGCGGGTAACTCCAGAATTAAATGGACTGATCATCCCAGTGTGTTATCTTCCTCGATTTCATGTCACATCTATGAATGTGATATACAAACCTTGTCTACAGCCAATGTCAGTCGTCATACTCGTATTTCCCACAAAGTGAGATTGCATAAAAACTGCATCATTGATTAATAAATGCATGAGTAGCGTTTATTATCACAGCAGGAAGATGCAGTGTGACTATCTGTCTTGTGCAGATATTGATGGTTAGCCAACTTTCACTACAAGATGTAATGACTCAATATCAACATAATTCCTCTCATCTCTCTGTATCTTTTTATCGCACGATCGTGCTCATATAGTTACACGTACACACTCACACGTTTACTTTTTTTTACTAACAAGAATAAAATATCAAACATACGATCAGAGCGTGTCGAGTCAGATTCTTGAAGAAATCAGAGTTGCTGCTGTGATGATTTATTCTGGAAAAAAACTAGATCACCTTTTACAAGTTTGTCGCGTTGAATTCATTCAGTGTCATTAGGAAATAATCACAGTGCGATTCGCGTTTTCATGAGGAAACGTTCTCTGCTTCTAACATTATTAGAGATGAGTAGACAAAAGTTGTGTGTATCGTCAAACTGTGCACGCTATTTGTGTTGCATGCCTCGTGCAGATTTATTCTCCACGTAAATCATCCCATATGTTTCATACGATTCTCTACAAAAATCTCAAAATCAAAATCTCTCGATTGGCTCATGCATTTGAGGTATTAGTGCTTTTACAACCAATTTTTGAGAGAAAGTTCATCTCGTCAGGGAACAATTATTTCAATGCCAGTCTAGGCACACTTATTAAAGTCACGGTATTCTATTTGTGAGATCCAGACCTAAATTAATATACTTTTCAATAAAAATTAACCCTATTTTATTTTTATTGCTCATCTATTCATGAGTAGGGAAGAGTGGGGCAAAATTGGATAAGTGAGATAGCTCGGTCGGAGGCGAGTCTAGGCTTTCGCCGCGTAAATTCTCTTTTAATATTATCACAGAAAATGGTTTTTATGGCGGTTAGACCTCCCAAAACGATACTGGGAGTCCGCGCTGACATAGGGGTGCTTTTCGAGGGCCTCACGCGGTTTATTTTCCAAATGCAAAAATTAACGCTGCTTCTGCAAAAAAGGGTCGGCTTAATCGCTATTTGGTGGTCAAAAACTAGGTTATAAAACGAAGATTTTGAGCCTTCGTGGGCCAAAATCGGTCAGTTGAACCCGAGTTATCGCAATTTTGCGAAAAAAACGCGTGGGGGCTTTTTGGACGAATTGGTGGGGGCGAATTTGGACAATGCTAGATCCCATCTAAAATCAGTCGACCGATCGCCTGTCCGTGTTTTTCGAGGATAATTGTGCGTATCGAGGCGCGTATGCGTTTGTGCAAATTTTTCGAAGCGCGGATTGTTGAGGGTGAGTTAGGTGATTGAAAATGGTTGAGGTAATGAAGTTACGAACTCCAAAGACGGTTTGAGGAGTTAGATTAGAGATCAAAAGTCGCTTTTTACGTATTCGAAGATAGTGCTGGATTTCCGCATTTTCACTCTCGCATTCGGCGACATTGTCTTGAATATTACACACTATCAGGGAGATCGTTGACGTAGGGTCGAGTGTGAATACTCCAATATGAAGAACAACGAGAAAAAGTCAACTCTTAGAAGCCACGAGTCGATTGCTGATTGCTGAAGACGGTAGTGCACCAATGAAGCGCCTATTCCAATAATGCTGAAGAGTGGCACAAAAATGGCTCGCTTGCTCGGGCTATGGGAGGATGTAAAAGTCTCAGGCGGGTTTCCCTCTTGTTTCTGGGTTATAACCACGTATTTTGATGAGTAAATGCGACTCTTATAGGTAAGGAATGTTGCAGTACACCTCGAATTCCAAAGGCTGTCCTAATTTGCCCCCAAAACTTGTCAAAAGTGCCCCAAGCTCGGGGCGAATTTGAACAAATTTTTTTTCAACTCCAAGAAAAAGTATGGACGCTAGGACCTAGGGGTTTGAAAATTTTTTTACAATCTATTCAATAGTTGAACATCAAAGTCCCATAGCGCGCCTAGCCCCAAGGATTGTCAGATAGCCCCGTTGCAAAATCCGTCCAATTTTGCCCCACTCTCCCCTATGTACCGGCAATACTGCCTTTCACAACGTATTATATATTATACGAAAAATAGTACACTGAAATCTAGAGATAATGTTATAAATATAAAAATAAACACTGAAAATATGAGAATATTCTGATATAGTGCGTATTTGGTCATTCGGTGACAGCTGAGGAGGTGAAATATAGGTCTGTTCAAATCTGCAAGAATGAAAGTTTTGAGATGTTCCATTGAGTCTCTAAATTCTGAAGGCAGACGATCCCAAAATCTATTAGTGGTAGAGCTGTGGACCCAATTTGTATTATTGAAATCTTGCTTAAACGTTCTGAACGAACGCAATCCGTAATCAACCGATTCACCAGTCAAGAAGAGCAGTTGCTTGTTCACTGGAAAATAGACCATTTGTAATTCTGAATTCTATTGAACTATTGAAGAAGCAATGAAGTATTTTCAATTCAGAAAACTTGAACTTATCTCCAACAGGGGAATAATCCCCTGTGTGTGTCCCCACATGGTTATGGAGCACATTGGGTTTTCATCTCTGTTAGTCAAATATCGAAGTATTCTGTTGTGAATTCTCTCTAACTTTTGTTGGACCTGCTTTGTATTAGGCACTCATGTAAGCGTGGCGAATGTGAGAATAGGGATGACTATTACCTTATACGAATACGCCATAGATTGTGGCTTATGAAAGTGAGAGGTTGGTCGCTTCGAGAATCTGTTTAATTTTAGAGACTTTTCCAAAGTTGCATCTACACGTTCTTCACACTTGAGACTCCAATAAAAAATGATTCCCGGATCATAGATATTATCAACGCAAGCTATCTCAGCATCATCGAGCATGTACTGATATTGGATCTCTAAAAAGGATTTCACAGCCAATTTTTTCATATTATTATATGAGGAAATCTACCGAACCTTTAACTTTTGGACCATCCGAGCGAAAATCTTTTCCTCCTTGTCGCTTTTGGAACCAATTTCATAGTGTTTCGGCACCTCTGAAATGTAAAAATAAATTGTGCCCACCAATCTTGAAAGATGTTAATCCTCTGACACCAATGAGGTGGAATTAGTCTATTAAGTTTTCGTCACTATTAGAGGCTTTTCACATGGATGGATCGCAAATAGTGCGGTGCGATGATTGAGAAAGATGTTGTTACATCCGTTTGATCGAGTTCCATACCCAG
Source organism: Eretmocerus hayati (assembly GCA_029851415.1). NCBI lineage: Eukaryota > Metazoa > Arthropoda > Insecta > Hymenoptera > Aphelinidae > Eretmocerus > Eretmocerus hayati. The sequence goes on from CM056741.1 coordinate 153,646,371, forward strand.
AATTGAGCCTCTTTTCGTTATACTCATTAAGTTTCACTTTTCCTGCGTCCACAGAGTCGGAGGGATACGCAACTTTTGCTTTTCCAGAGCTTCCCCACTTGAATCATGATAAGCTTGCAGTGTGAAAATTGTGTGAGAACTCCATACAGAGTCGACAGCTATAATTTAGACCTGTTACGTGCATCTTTTTCGACCGGAAAAATCAGCTTTTAGGGGCTAAAGAAGTTTCCCGAGCTCCTCTCTCAAATAACAATCGTTATAGCCACTTCACTGAAGTGCATGGTACTTCGTCATACGTCAAAGTCAAATGGGCAATAGGATTTGGGAGCGACATCTGCTCATTATTCGAGTAACAAAGGTTTATGTCCTTTTTTGAAGCGGTGGGTGCGACAAATTTTGCAAGTTCAACGTCATAGATCTTCGGCCAGAATAATGTGTCGCTGCCATACGAAGAAGCATTCTGAATTGTCTGTTCTTACTCTTTAATTCCACACCACCCGATTCATCCTAGCTCGAATGTTATTTTTTTTACATACGAAAAAGTAGAGGAAGTGAGTATTTTCCAAGAAGCGAGTTACACTTTTCATGGAAGCACGACTCTGACCAGGTTTCTGAGTCGCTATCAGTACAAATGTTTCATGATTGAATGACGTTTGGAGAGTCACATAAGATTTTCTCAGATTTTTTGGAACAATGTTATTTTCTCCACAGGCTAAGGAGTATCGGCAGATTGAGTCAGTAACATTGAAAAAGTGCGGAATCAGATGATATTCCAACTCTTATCAAGAGTACTACGCACTTGTCATAAAAAATCGATTGAGTACCATCCTAGAAACTATAGAAACCATCTGAAAAACATTCTTCCAGGGCGTAAAAGTTCCGATCTCATTAAAATACTGTATGGTACACTAAAAGTCAAAAGTTCTGAAGATTTCCATATATCATTCCCAATCCATTACAATCAGCCTAATTGTTGAGTAAAGTGAGGGCTTCCTGGAGACGGTTAGAATCTCACGTGGATTTTATTAATTTATTTATTTATTTGATAACAATACGGCCAACCTGACCAATTTTGATAGGTACAATATAGAAATCATAATTCTTATGATAAAATTTGAGCCGATAACTCTTTGAGTAAACTAGCATATATATTTATTAGTAATAGTAACTTCTGATACACAGTCCAAATTCCTGCGCACACGCAGGAAAATTACGATTTTCAATGGCCTAGAAAATAGATTTGCAGAAAATAGCAAAAACAGACCTAAGGACGCAAAAAAAAGTTCGGACCACTTTTTCCTGAAAGAACTCAACATTTTACATCAACTATCAAATTTCCAAGAAATAGAAAAATGGCTTTTCGAGGAATTGATTTTTTTGTATTTTTCATTCTTTTTCCCACTGAAGTCGCCCATAAGCTCACAATCACTTTCACAAGATCGATTTTAATGGGTTATTTCAAGACCTTTCGAATGCCGCAAACCGCGTATCTCTCATGTGATCCGAGAAATATGAGTTTCATTGAAAAAAGACCCAAGTTTTGTTGTTGGAGATTATTGAAATGAATTCATTGAAATATATCCTAGATACCTGGAAAATTTTTATGGGGTCCTATGGATGATGCAAAGTTCATATTTTGTAGCGTAGAATCCAATGAAAAAGCCAAGAAAACAATCTAAGACATGGCCTTTTTTATTATACACTTTTATTACACTTCACCGAGTTGGTGTTTTCTCCGTCCTAGATCTAGTAATTTTGGTCATATCACGTGACTTCCGATAATTAACTTCCGACTAGTCGCTCCATTTGATCTCGTGGGTGTGCACTGTTGTGGGTGATCAGAATACATAATATCGTGTCATTTTAATCAGCGCAGTGTTAGATTATCTGATTAATAAAGAAAAACTATTGGTGCCGGCCTCGGGTCTTCCACGTGGCAGGCGAGGAATGCCGCAAATCATCTGCTGCATGTTTGTGACTTCGGGACTCCGCGACATAGTGGCGCCTTAGATCATTCTCGGGAAACCCGCTGCACACACGCGTCTCAGATGCTCATGTATTGCATTGCACCAGGCGCAGTTCATAAAAGTGTATTTTAAAAATTCTTTTCAACTCTTACTTATTTGTAAGTGTGTTTCGCGTGGAATTACTCATATGTAACTTCGGATCGGATTCGTTCTTTCATTCACTTTCATTTCACCAATATTGCCCATGTTCCTTTTGTATAATCACTTAGTTGGTCTCACACGATTTTTAATCTATTAATGGGGGCACGGCCGAAGAGAACCAACTTTGATAGCTCGCCTTGGATGGGCCTGATGTTCCTAATGCTGTAAGGGACAGATCTAATTTCGAATTAGTCAGACAAGATGTTGTTTTTATGGTAGAGACTTCATAGTAGAGAAAAATTTCAAATCAAAAGCGTAGATCAGGCTTTGGATCGGTGAGAACTCATCAACAATATCGTTGATGAATATTATGAGATAAGAGCACAGCCTATGGGTTATCTGGATATTATGACACCTAAAAACAAAAAAAGAGTCTGTCGAATCCCGGTAACTACTTATGTAGTAGCCGCACTTCCGTTCATCGAACGGCACAATGCCTAGACAAAAACATACACCTGAATGGATATATTTACATGCCTAAGCATATTTTATTATTTCCTAGAATTTTCTTCAAAAACGAATTCCTGAGCGCGAACTTAGAACGTTTCATAAACAGCGAAGCGTTTGCATATCGGTATCTCATACCTTCACTACCGTACATACGCAGGACCTCCAAAGCATTACATACTCGCTCGCAAACACACCCTGGATTGTCATTTATTCGAATATCGGACCTCTCTCGCATCGAGGTGCTATCCACATATCGTTCGCATCGGCAGGCCTGCACAAGCGACGCCCCAAGCGTCAAGAATTCATGCTGTTCTCTCACAACGCCCTGGTTGGATCATAATTAACCGAATACCGATATAACCCTCTCTCATACTATCGGTATAGATACGTGACATCGCATACGTGGCTAATTGTGCGACACCGAGTGGTAGATATCTATAGTACATAGTGCGGGAGGAGGAAACTTTGGAATATTACGTGATGCGCCCTGCCACGCTATCCAGTGAAATGTCTTGATTTGGATTTTGTACCCTTGGTATGGCAATTAGCGGCGGGGGCCGGCTGATTAGAGTCGGCTGTGATTAGCGACGACCATTGGCGTATTGATTCTGCCGCATCGACGACCGACAGTGTAATCTGGAATTTCAAGGGTCCCAACCACTTCACGCATCGCTGCATGCCATTTGAACAATGATTGGTTTCCCTGCTAGAATAGTCTACGTGGGTTATCGATTTCCTGGTTGCTCGATAGATTTTGGGAGAACTAAGATTTCTATTTTCTTTAACTGAATTGGTATCGAAGCATTTGTACTTGATGGTAACAATCAAGGCTGATAACTTGTCTTTCGACTAGAACCAGACTATTTTATGCATTTGCGAGTCATGCACTTCGTTCTTGCTCCTTTTTTCTATTTCTTATTCGAAATTGATTTAGATTTGTCGAAAAAATTTGAAGAAGAAGGTAATGATGCGATGATTGCGTGTGTCACGACAATGCCACGCAAAACACTCAACTAAATGAGTGTGAAATGGATTTTTGGCAGAGGAGTTAGTGCATTGTGACTTGATAAATAATTCAATTTCTTATCGTGCAGATTTGAGTTCGTGTACGATGGAAGGAAATTGGGAGAGGAAGAACAATTCGAACAACTTTTATTGCAGGGCAAAAATTAAATTCTATCTGAAAATAACCTCCGCAATCAATTTGACTGAATTTTCAATGAAATACCGTTATATAGTTCAATAGAAAATAGTTTGAATAGAGCAACTTTATTCTTGAGGGTGTACTACCTGAGAGTAGCTTAATTTTTTAGTTTATCGTTTATCACGTAAAATGTTTTGGTAAATATGAAATATGCCAAATCATACTAAACTAGACTGTCTAAAAGTTTAATCAAAAGTAATTTTCGAAAGATAACTCGACCGCTTTGATGAGCCAACAGAGAATCCAAATGTAATGATTTGATACTCCTTCAAGTCTCACGTGAGAAACTGACATTTTTTGTGTCTCTCAAAACCACGCAGAACCAGAGATATGAATGGAAGAAAAAATGTTACCACTTCACGCGCAATCTTTCTCAAATTTGTCAAATGAACATGAGCGACTCTTATCATTTCACACATAAGAGTGAGCTATCATCAGAAAAATAGTTCCAGAATCGTATTCATGCTTAATTCGTTGGAGTGAACTTCACTTGAACTTCACTCCATGAGAGTCAAATTTGACTTATTTAGAGTCAGATTCGTGTGGCCCAAAGCTTGGAATCGCACGTATTTGACTCTAATAGAGTCAAAATTGACTCCAACGGGTTTAGAGAGTTGATACGAATTGATAATTTTCATTTAATTTTAGTTTTTTGTTAGGGTTATTGAATGGGCCTGTCTATTGAACAGACCTGCGATCATCATCCGATACGCACGAGTCTACTATGATCTAACCAAGGTTCAATTTTTCACATATGATAACAAAATTACGAGAGATATGATGACAGAGATGATCAATGTTTATCCGAAGCAGACATGAATAGTTAATATTGACTCGAACTGAAGAGGGCAGACTCAATCTCGCGCTCAAGTGCGAATATTCATCGAAAATGAGCGTGATAAAACAAACCGATGACCCTTCATACGCAAACTAACACTCAATCGATGCTATTCCACAATTGGTTTCTCAAACATGGTTCATTATGACCGATTCAGTACAGGGGGATTTTCCGCTCCTCTCATCATGCATGCAATGCTTTTCATGCTTATACATCTCATCAAGAAATATAAAGTACCCAGAAAGTTCTGTTTTTAAACCTGGTACTGAATCAAAAAATTACTTAATCGGTATGAGAGGGAATTTTAAAGGCCCACGTGAGTCAACAATCGTACAGCGAGTCATTATGATATCATGAGGATAATTTTCACCAGTTCATAATCCCTATGCTGCGGAAGTGGACTCCCTTGACAACTTGTACTTTTTTGTGGAAAACAAGTTAATAATAGAGTGAAAAATCATACTGGCTGAACTTATCTAATCGTATCACTGGATTGACCGCATTTTTATAGAGAAAATTTGTATGATTCTCCTCAAATTTCGAAGATTGTGACAACGTCTCAAGCTGAAGATCCATGATTCTTGTTCAATGAATCAAAAATTCGTTGTATCTACATATTCACATGTTTCTACTCATATTTACCAGGAGAGGTCATCAACTTTGAGCACTTGAAACGCTTGAGCGTGAGGATCTATAATTTTGGATATCAAGTTGTAGTGCTAGAAGAAAACGACACCCGGGAATTCAGCCAAATCGTTGATCCGGATGTGATGACCTCTCCCGAGTAGTGGGCACTTCTAAAAGATTAAACAATAAAACCCGGTTCACATTAAATTGAGTCATTAAATGACTTTCCTCATGAATTTCGACGTCGTTATAAAGAATCTTGTCAGTTTTTATATAATTTTGAGAGCGAAAGAAATCTATTAATTCCTGATTCTTGAGCCTTAGAATGAATTTTCTCCGGAAGCAGTCTTGGAATATTCGTAGGGACAAACTTTGAGATTGAGCAATATAATGAAATCTAACAGGAACCGATATCAAATCAAAGTAAAGACCCTGCTGACGCAATGCATGGATAAGGGCTGACCCTTACCAGGATCAGTAGTATAAGCCCGCGTTAAGTCAGCCGTTCGTCAAAAAAAAGCTTTGCCAAGCTCACTCCTCCGGAAAGAAATGTCGCGTTGCAGGTAGAACCTCACAAGCTAATGCAAAGGTCTAAAGCCTCACACATACCATGTCTCACGATTAAAAATTCCGTCTGCGAGCGTCTCGCATGACTTTCTCATTCTCGTTCTCAACATTACTGTACTTGAAAGCTATACATATAGCAACGTCGTTGTGTGGCTAAGTTCAACTCTCTCTCTCAGGGCGTAACATCTGCCACCATCCACTGACGGTGACCCGGACGAACGATAAAAGCATCGCCAGCTGTTTCACACACAAAAGAAAAAGAGAAGAGCCAAGAAACGTCCGAGTGCAAAAATAAAAAAAGAAATAGAGTACCTGGGCAAATTTCTCGAGGGAATGAGAAATTCGAAGAGACTAGTGTAGAAAGACTAAGAATGGCAGGTAGAGGGGGAGGAAAGCTTCTATCTGCAGCTCGTTTTCTTGGAGGTAGGGGTATACATTTTCACGGGTCGAGTTCACGAACTATATAGTTCTGGATGCGGTGGATGGCGGTGGCGTTGGCGGGTGCGGCTGCAGCGGTGTCGTATCTTGGGCTCCGCGGCGCGCCGCTCTATCGACGTACGGCGCCCGCGACCCGCCCACACTCTCTTACCTTACCTCCCCCTCCCCCTTTTTCATTGCATCCAGCCTCTGCTTCTCGACTCAAGTCCGTAACGCCGATATTCTGAGGTATTCAGAGCCTCGACGAACATCGACCTTCTCCCTCCCTCCCACTCTTCTTGCATCTTTTCAGGTGTTCTATATAACGTTAGTATGGTTAGATGCGGGCTGCATTTCTATAGCGTACGAGTTCATTCTCTTGGGAGCTTCAGCGATGATGCTTGCGTGTATTAAGATGATGTGAAGGAGCTTGAGATGCTGAGCGAGGCCCGAAAGTTGTGATGTGCATGATGTGGGTGGAGCTCGGCGATGAGAGAGCGTAAACGGAAAACGGGTATGGGACGTGAAAGATCGCACTCTTGAGACTGATGTCTTCTTGTGCAAACTGATGCTTTTGCTGAGGCTCGTGGTTTGGTTTCTGGAGCAGAGATGCTGAGATGTTTGATGCATGTAAGATTCATCTGAGATCAGCTACTCGAGTGTACATAATTTTTGAGATGTTCCCAATATCTTGACGGGATCCAAAATCAAAGGCTATTGGACAAAAAGCTTACACGTGAGTTATCTAGATCATCTTGCATCTGTTCTAATAAGGTAAAACCACCAATTGTTGGACAGACAATCTGGACACTTGGATATTCGCGTTTATATCAATGGTTTTGAAGTAATTTTGCTACATGGTTCGGGTATTAACTTGATATGCTGTTCAAAACGCTTATTTTCCGGTAGGTATTTTGGATTATCAATCCAATTCCCCAAAACAATTATGGAAAAATCAAGAGGGTCGGTTTTGCCCAGCACAGAAGTTTCATCGTTCTGTCATGTGCGACATGCAGGTAATCACTAATTTTGATATACCTAGCGAAGTTGAAAAGTTCTTTGCAGTCGATTCATACTGATGTTGCTTACATGCGTGCAAAAATAGTTGCTTCTATTCTGCCAGGATCAGCTCATTAGTTGAAAAATCGTACAAAAATCGAGATAGATTGACTATGTAAGGGAATATCAGATACCTGATACTATACAGCCATAATTCCTGTAACACTCACTGGAAAAAATTTCGCATTAAGTTCTATACGCTAATCACAACATGCATCTTGTCCATAACCTTTGGAGAACATTTCTGACTCAAGATTTGGATATTTTTAGAATGAACTTCTCAGCTACCAACGTCGCCGGCATTGGTCTGAACGAGATTTATGCACTTCTATTATCATCAAACAATGGAACTTTTGTGGACCTTTTTTCGATTCATTTCTGTTTCATATAATGAGACGTCATCACGATGCGAGTTCCTGACTAAACTCTGTGTGGTCATCATGAAACCCTTGTGCACCTTCTTTCAATTTATTTCTGCTTTATATAATGAGACGTCATCATAATGCGAGCTCTTGATCACATTTTTTACTCTTTTTTTGTTACTCTTGATTTTGTAGGTTTATATGCGAGGAGTTGGGTTCACAAATTTTCAAATCTCTGGTGTGATAAAAATCTGAAGCTCGCAGTAGCTTTAAATTTGTTTGCACGCTATTGAAGAAATTGGAAATTGTGCGGCATTCCTATATCAGCTGCCCCTCTTTGAAGATCTGTTTTTTAAGTTGACTAGACGTCCGAAAAAAATTTATCGCCGAGGTTGAAGTGATTGGATAGAGTCGTTTCCCTACACTACCGGTCAAAAGTCTCAATACGCCCGGCCAAAAATTGTGTAATTGTAGAAGTTTAATATTTTGGAGCCCGTTGGCTCTTTTGGACTCTACCTTAGCGCATTTTGTAGCTTTTTTAAAGCACTTTGAGTTGTACGTTGACAGTTTGTTTGTCCGAGCTAACGATTTTCCGCTACGTCTCTCAGAAGTCTCGAAAAATTTAGCGATTTTTAGGGGTCGGTACATGGTCTTGCAAATTCTAGGAAAATCATGATAACGGATTAAAACAAAATGCATGTTGAAGTACATGTCAAGACCTTCAAAAATCGTTCTTGAAAGTTGCCAAAGGCGCATCTGGGCCAAAGTTATGAGCGTTTTTGTAAATAAACTGACTGTTCGGGGAATGTATACATCGTGTAACCACCGTATGGGACGCTTGAAAAGTGAATAATTCCCTTCGATAATCATTTTCAGTTGGGCAATAGACTCAAAGATACTGACTTTTTCGAGGAAAGTTAATGTGGCATCGTAAGAACAATATGTAATTTGGTCATTCGCTGGTATATGATCATTATATTTTCGAATGATTTCATAATTTTTTAGAAATATATTACCAACTCACAGCTCATAGCTGGAAATGTTTCCACTTGAACATTCAACAGTACAGTGAAGGAAAAGTGACTTCATTTTAAATTGATTTCCAATTATTATTTTATCACTCCAGGGTCATTATCCCCCAATCTATCACAAATTGCGATTGTGCGATTGATCGATAAATTTCTCGAAAGCATCGAATGCAGAGTGCACATACGTTCACGTCGGTAATATCTAATGCCCGTATTTTTAAAGTTGAGAGCTATGGACCACTACCAAAAGATTTCGACAACATATTGGTCCATCTTGGATTGCTTCGTATGTGTCTCGACGCCCCACTAGACCCGTGTTACCGAGTCGTGGCCGTTTATCGTACGAGTATGTCGGGTTATCTGTTACCAGGATCAAGGTTGGATAAAATACTTGATCCTTTTGATCAAGGCTGGATCCAGAAATTTGACACTTTTTTGACCAAGCTTGAACGTTTTTCTTGATATTTCTAGGGGTCACTATAACTTTTTTGGGGAGGGGGGGGCTTTAAGCTTAGAATTGGATTATGCTCAGTATTGGTTATGTGGTGCGTGCGGAGTTTTTGGCGTTAATAAGCACTAATAAGCTCCAAGACCAAGAAATTACGCAATCTTCATTTCTCAGAACAATATTTATACCTCGATCTATATGATACTTGTATAGAAAATTTGTCAAAAATGTGAATCATTCAGACTGAATTAGAACAATTTTATGATCTCAATGTAATCAATACAAAGAGTTTTCTCATCAAGTTTATTTATGGTTAAGAGTAAAGTGCAGAGATACAAATGGTCCAGTGGAGTAAAACGTGTTTTCCCATCCTAATTCTGTATAGAGACGTAATGCTTTTCTTCTTTAGTTCAGCTCATTGTTCATCAAAATTTGACATAACCTATAAAACGTGTGTAATGATATAATAACACTGCTTGTAACCAGCTTGTACTGGTAAACACTCATCAATGTAAAAATTGAGTTCAGATACGAAATTCTTCTTTGACTAAAATCACATCTGTCAGGCTAGACACAGAGATATAGCCAATATTTGTAAGAGAAGACGACTAAATTCTTTTCCTCGAGTATGAAACCTAACCTAAAAAACTCTGAAATGCCTCTCATTACTAATGATAATTCAATGTGCCGTACACACATGTCACGGTTTCAAGCCTTCATATTTGAGGAGTATTTGTATTGATATTTATTGACCCGTGCAAGCTTTGTGGACGATAAATGCATTCAAAATCAACTCCAAAATCAAAACGACGGGGTGAATTCGGTGACAGCAGAGCGGGCGACGCCATATACCAAGATCAAGTAGAAGGTTCAAGCTTGATCCAGTAGGCGTCACTTTTCTGGATCAAGATTGGATAAAAAACTTGATCAAGATTGGATCAAACTGTCAAGTCTCTTGAAACTATTCCTAATCGGGGTATTGAAAGAATGAGGAATATTGAGAAAACTTAGTTGACAATCGGTCATAATTGTGGTTCAGATTTATTTCGATTTCATCAAATGTCATGTTGCTATTTGAGAGTCATAAGAGCACTGTATGATGGTGATAACAATTACAAACCATTTGGCACAGATTTGGGATGCGAGAAACTCATCGTTGTTCCGGCAAAATCAATGTTATATGAGTGAATTCAAGAACGAGGGATTGACAGTTTTTTTATGGAGGGACTGTAAATCGGTACATAGCTTCAGTGCTGAGCTGTCAGTTGGATCTGCGATGCATGTTTTTAGAACCTCAGAATATTCTTGCAATCAAAAAATTACCGATTGAAACGAAGAAGATCCGCGCGCTTGCGCGCGGTGAATACCTAGTTGTTAAATATAATGCGGAGATCTGCTTTGCACTGCATCACTCATTTCACTCGTGAATTTGATAATGTTATGACACTTACGTTTAAGTAGTTGAATGAAAGAACCACAATATTCAGGCTTTCTTTTCATCAAAGTAGCCACCTCATGCTTTGATCAAGGCTCGACATATGGGGGGGGGGGGGATGATGTCGATCGACTTCTGAAGAACGTTTTTCCCAATGCTTTTCCATTCAGCTTGCAATGCATTCCATAACTCGTTCTTATTGCGGAGGGACTTATCTCTGATGCGCCTATCCAAATGATCCCACAAAAGATCGATCGGACTGCAGTCCGGGCTTTGACAAGGCCAGTTCATGATTTCAAGACATTATCGTTGTTCCTTTGATTTCAAATAGTTCGAGCAGAACTTTGGAGTGTGTTTTGGGTCATTGTTTTGCTGCAACGTGAAGTTTTTCCCTGCAATCCTCTGCCCAGAAGGAATGGCATGATATTGTAAAATCTTGTGATACGCTTTTTGATCCATAATACTGTCTATTTTAACCAAATCACCCACGGATGTTCCTGCAAAACACCCCCAAACCATGATGGATCCTCTTCCGTGTTTTACAGCTGGGCTGACACATTCAGAACTCAATTTCTCATGTACTCGTCGACGCAAATACTTACGGCGCTTGGAGGAAAATACTTCATATGTGGACTCATTGGTAAACAAAACTTTCCTCCAATCCACAGGCGTCCAGTTTCTATACTTTTTAGCCCAGCATAATCTTTTTTTCTTATTTATCGGTCTCAGAAGAGGTTTTTTGGTTACAACTCGGCTATATAACCCCGCACTCCTCAGACGACGCTGCACAGTAGAAACTTTCACATCAATTTTGTCAGTTTGAATGATTTCACTGCGAATTTGAGGTGCCGTTTTGAAACGGTCTCGTTTATTCTTCAAAACTATCTCCTTGTCCCGCAGTAAGCTTGTTACGCGGGGGTGGCCACTACGATCGCGACTGCTAATTCCGTGTACTTCTTCAAATCTATTCACTGTATATTGAACACCACCGACGGAGATTTCCAACTGTCTTGCGATTTTTCGATACGAATACCCACTTTCTCCTAGAGATAAGATGGTTTTTCGCGTTGACTCGCAAAATTCCGATTATCGATCGACACGTTTCCGGGGCATTGCGATCTGATCGATTAAGGAATCGACAGAGTACTAATTCGGATCTTCCATAATTTTAGAAATGATGAACGTATTGTGATGTTGTGATAAGCGTAGGTAGTGAAAATCGAGGAAGAAAAAGAGTGAAGAAGCGAGCTGTAAACATTATCAGACTCAGCGGCGCCGGGTATGTTGTCATAAGGTTCCGCACCATGATATTTAGCTATATACGTGCGAAATAGATGGAATTCAACTCTTGTACATCAATTTTGCATGAATATTATCACCTTAAAACATTTGAAATGCGAGGTTCTTGGGTCACCATCTCTCATTCACCGTATAGTTCATACTGGGAAACGTGAAAACGGATGAAAAAGTCCTTTGTTCACAAAAAAGCTCATAACTTTGGCTCAGATGCGCCTATGGTAATTTTCAAAAACGATTTTTGAAGATCTTGATATATACTATACGATGCGATTCGTTTCAATCCGTTATCATGATTTCCCTAGAATTTGCAAGACCATGCACCGACCCCTGAAAATTTCTAAATTTTTCGAGACTCCTGAGAGACGTAGCAGAAAATCAAATGATTGAATTTCAATTGATCGGCTTTTGCCAGTAGCATTGTGTCAACAAATTTCGCTGACTCATGCCATAGATCGAGTTGAATTACTTCAACTCGAACTATGCACCTCCAAGCCTCGTATGGTTGCGAGGTTAACTTGGAGGATTTTGCAAGTTAACCTCGCAACCATACGAGGCTTGGAGGTGCATAGTTCGAGTTGAAGTAATTCAACTCGATCTATGGCATGAGTCAGCGAAATTTGTTGACACAATGCTACTGGCAAAAGCCGATCAATTGAAATTCAATCATTTGTAATTCCCGCCAGTGATAAATACAGTGCTTGATCGTATCGATCGAACACAAATATTAGTTTGGTATGTAGCAGAAAATCGTTACTTCGGACGAAAAAACTGTAAATGTACAACTTGAAGTGCTTGGAAAAAGCTACAAAATGAGCAAAGGTAGAGTCCAAAAGAGCCAACGAGCTCCAAGATATTAAACGTTTACGATTACACAATTTTTGTCCGGGAGTATTGAGACTTTTGACCGGTAGTGTATGTCAACTAATTCGATAGAATAATAGATAGAAGCCACCACGGCCTCGTGGATAAGGCCCTTGCCTTCAACGCAGAAGGCTGGGGTTCGAATCTCGGCCGGCACCAATGTGAATTTTCATAAGTGCTTTTCGGTGGTTTCGGTGGTTCGGAACCCACCTTAAACTGTAGGTCCCGCAGACTAACCTCGAAAAGAGGTTGAAAATGCGTTAATAAAAAAAAAAAAAAAAAAAAAAACTAATCCGATTGCTCGTTCTGAAAGACGGGGGCGCCAAAACTTTGTATTTCGAAATTCAAGTAATTATTTGGGTGATTCTATCTCGTAGTTGTTCCAAATTTGACAATTTCAATGATCTTCAAGAAATATTTCTTGTTCAAATCGGAAATGTTCGATTTCCTCTACTAAGGCTTAACAAAGCTTCCAATTCTTCCCTTGCTTCTGTCGTAGAGGTTGATAGGTACAGTAGAACCTCGGTTAACGGACACCTCGGATGAGCGGACATCTCTCAATACCGGACATTCTGAGATGATTTGTTTGACTCTCATTTGATTTCTATAGGACTGGACCCTCGGAATAGTGGACAGGCCGATAGCGGACACCTCGCATACCGGACACATTTTTCGCCCTCGATTTGATCGATCCCATGTTAATTTACCTCGATATACCGGACACTTGAATTTTGAGTCTGACTCAAGAAGTGTTCATAATGGAAATGCTGAAAAATACTTGCTTATACTGCGGAAATTTGTTGTCCAAAATATTTCAAGAATATCTTTGTCAAGAATATCTGAGTTCCGAAACGCAGTTTTAAGGGAGAAAATGAAAGAAATGACGAGGGTTTGCTTTTTATCGGAATAAAATTGATATTATTCATATTTCAGCTATTATATAGCTTTTACAGCTAATAATAGTTAGCTATTGTATTATGAGATGTTGTGCTTTCGAATCTCGATTTCCTTCTTTGATGAAAGAATCTATAAACTTGAAGAATGAATAATTGCCCAGCCCTTTTATATTAAATGACAATTGAGACTTCCATGGATAATTTCGATTCAGATTGGTATTTTTACATGCAATGAACGTTGCAAAAATTCCTACGCAAGACCCGCAATTTGGTGACCCTCGCAATAGCGGACACTTTCATGGTGCACCGAGGTGTCCGGTATTGCGAGGTTCTACTGTATATTTGCTCAATATGTACATAATTTTTGATCCCCAGAAAATTCCCAAAGGCTTGTCAACTTGGTTGTACACGCCCCAAGAAACCTTGATATACGAATAAATCTACCAGCCACGGAATACTGTCGAATGGAGATTGGAGTATAATCATTCATGAAAATCTCAGCTAGACCGTTACTCTTTTATTTTCAATTATTATCTGAGGCAATCATCAGCTTAGCAAAAATATAGCTTTCCTCCTCAATCGTTTCAACTACTTAAGAAGTCTCCAATTGGTTGTACATTCACACTTTCAAAGCATCTGAAATCACGCAAACGATTCGGCTTATTCTCTCGGGCTTATCGTCTTGGGATCGCATGCTTAACAATCCAAATCCTTCGACGCCAGCGGTGCTGAGCACTCGAAGACATTTTCTTCGCTACTCGAACCCTCTCCGGAGATTTGTAAAAGACGCAAAGTCCGTCGTTTTTACACACAGATTTCAAACACCAACACCAAAGTCAAGCCAACTATAGAGAAGGAAGAGAGGTTCCACGGAAAGACGGAGCCGCTCTGGGAATATCCACGCGGACTCGGTAGTCCTAAATCAGGGTTGATATCCTCGAAACAATTCGACCCTCGGAAGAAGCTAGACTCGGTAGCCACTGCTGCATGCTACTACTGCCCGGTAGCAATGGTGCCAGCGGCGCGAAAGCTACTCCGTTCTCACTCTTACTCGTCCGCTCTTCGCTGTGGAAGAAGATTTAATTAAGCCGGAGCCGATTTATCTCTCTGACAGTTGGGCAGCCCACACCCACGCCCGAATCCTCAGACACTCACGGGGAAGAATAGGTCCGACCGGCGGCATGGTGGCGTATATAGTATATAGAACGCCTGCAAGGGACACGTTTTAACCCGGCGCGACGATGCTGGAGGTGGCGATGTTGGCTGACTCGGATCGTATACAGTCGACGAATAACCCTTTCTTCCGTCGCATACGTGGACGCACACGCATTGTGCTGACCCTGCGGTTCGGCTCTTTTATCTAGGTTTTGGATCTCGCTCCTTTTACTTTGAATCCCTTAGACCCTTTAGGTTGGCTTGGTAGCTCCTTTTTAAAAGTGATTTAGAGAGAGACTCGTGGGTCCGGATTGTGTCTGCTCTCGTTTTGTCTTTCTATGTAGCGTACTTTGTCTTTGCGACACGATGTACTTGGCTAAATGCATGCTGATTCGTTGTATATAATGGATGATCTTTCGTCCTCAAACAGCCTTTCCATATC
Source organism: Eretmocerus hayati (assembly GCA_029851415.1). Classification (NCBI taxonomy): domain Eukaryota; kingdom Metazoa; phylum Arthropoda; class Insecta; order Hymenoptera; family Aphelinidae; genus Eretmocerus; species Eretmocerus hayati. The sequence goes on from CM056741.1 coordinate 153,661,627, forward strand.
CACGCGGAGTAAATTCTAAAAAGCATTTAGACAATTCAGTAGAACAGATCAAAATTGGTCAGACAATGAAGGTAGAGAAGACCATTTTTTTAAAAGTTTCTCCGATAGATAAGGTTGAGAAAAACTTTGCCATCTCATGAGTGTGCTGGGAAATTCTTTATCATTCGAAACTTCTAATGCGTAGAACTCTTCACATTATGTATTACCGTGTGCAGTATTTCAATGTTGTGGGGGCATCACCCTTCAATGAGTTGTGAGATTGATCTCAGATATTTCAGTCAAATCGTTCAATAATAGGTTAAGCACAGATAAAATATCTCAATTATATTATTATGGTACTCTTACAAATCTGATTCAAGATATTTTTTGTATCGATTTGACAATTATCGACAAGTTTTTAAATTTCCAAGATACTTTCATACATATTTGCAACGAAAACTACTATTGTCTCCGAAGAAAAATTTTTGCAAGATGCATAGTGAACACCTGCACTGCAATGGACCCAACCCGTGGGGCCCACGCGTCCAGCTCTGTATACGGTGGTGATCATTTTCTCATTAAATGAGTCTCAACGGTGGGGCCCATCGCACGCAGGACACCGCCATTTTCACCGTCGCAGTGAATGTGTTAACGAGATTAGAGCAAAAGTAGGCTAATTCTACTCTTGGATAGTAGGAGAACTCAACTAAGGAATCATCCACCCATTTATTTCTCGAAAGATAACTCACGCAGGAATCACTCCATCTCCCATATTTGTCTGTAATTGTCTGGTGAGGCTTATAGGAACCATTCATAATATGTTGAATTTCGCACATCTATGTCAATACTTCGTGTTTTTTGAGGGTCTATCATCTTCTTTTGAGTACAGCTTATCTGTTCCATATACTTTTAAAGTGTATTAACATGAGTTCCCAGACTACTCTCAAAATATCATGCAGCCAAGTTTTCAAATCGCCAAAAATGAATCGTCACTATAAAATCCTGTTTTACAATTTCTGAGATGCGGATGAGTCTGGAGATTTTCAATTAACGTGAATGAGAATTCTTCGACAAGAAATACATCTCTGGCATATTCATAAATATCCGAAATTGTGAGAAATCTTGGATGACGCTTTACATAATCAGTGGAAAAAAAAGGAATTCATTCAAATATTCCACAAAATTTTACGTACATGGTGCCTGTCAGAACTCCCACAGAAGTAAATTCACACAAAACTACAAGATATTTATGCATTTTTGGATGGTTTCGGTTTTCGAGGGTTGAAATGATATGAGGCTCATGAATTGATTTGCGGAGTTGCACAATCGTAAGATCTGGGAAATATCTTGGCCCAAATTGTCATTTCGTCGTGAAAAATCTTGATCGAATCTATGATGTAAATATGATTCCTTGTATAAACAATCTTCATAACCATTTATCACCCTTCTCAATCATATATCATCATAACTAAGAAATCAGAAACACTGACAAAGTTGCGACAACTACATGCGGGTATTGTTGTTAACCCTATCTTCTGTAATTGTTTCACGTTTGCAACCGAATATCCTCGGCACTCACACGGTACAAAAGCAGCGACAGTCGAGGTAATTTTCCAGTTCCAACCTAAGGACAGAACTGAGAGAAAACTCGTAGAGACTCGTCCTTCTCCTCGGTCTAACCCTAGATTAGCTCATAACGTGTAAGATTAAGAATTAACGTGAAAACGAGGGCTAAGTACAAGGACTGTGAAATTCTCTTACTCTGTTTCGTTACGTCAGAGAGTCTGCACCTCGTTTAGCCACACGTGACGTCTTTTCCCGGTGGCGTTGTAAATATAACACGCATAACCTCACAGCACTCTATCTCTATCTTTACCTCAGGGGGTTGGCACAACCTCGAAAGCCTGCTATCTCACTCTTATTCTCACTATTCCCCGAGGCTCTAGAGGCAATTATTAATTAACGCTTCCTCTCAAGGCATTAGCGTTGCTCTAAGAGCAAATGTTCTATCTATATCTTTAGAACCCCTTACCAAGGGTTCGTGTAACTATACACCTTAGGCGCGACTTGACTTACAAAGAGCCAGACCACGCGTGGATATTTCCTTTTCCATGAGGATACATTATACTATGACAATGTACGTTCGGATCTTGTTGCGGAGACCTGTGCTGATGTCTTTCGATGCCAAAGGCTTTTAATTTCTACCTTGAGAGATACTTTTATTCCAGGAAAGATGAGAGAGTAGTATAAGAATGGCCACACGGTGTTGATGGTCGATATCTACTTTTTTTGGTCTTGTACCGATCAGTATGTAATATAAAGGGGATGCTTTTATCGGCACTTTTTCCTTTGACGATGTGGCCGTACAAGCCAATTATATCTAGAACCAAGATGGTCATGGATATTGGCTCTTAGTGACTGTACAGTGTACGCCCTCACTTTGGCTTTATTAAGATTAATCTTCAGCGATAATCCAAGAGGGTGGACGCTAAGTGCGCTACGGATTTGTGATATTAGCTCGGAAGTGAGGGGTAGATTCTTGCTCAGCCTGTATTCAAAGTTGCGGCGATTCTGACACTAACTTTGACAGCTCGTTCTTAAAATCCAATATTCAAAGTGATCTTCATGATTAAACATGCTTGAGTTCTTGTACTGATGCACCAAATGAATCCAATAATACCGATCTTGGACAAAGTATTAGGATGTCAACTGGGTGAATCGGATGTATCTGAAGAAAGTCGGATGAATCATTGTAGAGCCAGTTTGTGGAGAACTGTCCAGTTTTTCAGAGTTGATTTTGAAGCAATGAGACCTTTGTTCTTATCTTTCGAGGTACGTCCCAAAATGGTTGTAAACAATTATTTGTCTAGGAGAAAATATGATAAATATTTTTAAAAAAGTTGGTAAAAGTTCTTCACCTAATTGGGAGATGTGGAATGACTTTCGAGAGTAAATTACTCTGAAATGAACAAGTGGACTTATTGTCAGTCCACTCTGACTCTGAAAAACTCAACTGGTTTCATCAAATTTTTTGCAGAAGTAAGGACACAAATTCATCTGGATAAACTAGAAAGCTCAATTACAATAATGATTTCAACAGGCCGATTCTGTCCAAAGATTTCATGAAACAAAAAGTCAAAAAATTACCCGAGGAAAAACACGTATTGAAAACATTGTCTTAAATACTTCAATCAGAACTTCCTTCGTAACGTGTCGTGCAAAAAAGTCCCACCTCGAGTTTTTCGGAAATAAGATCGAGCACGTGTCGTAGGCCCCTACGAAGACTAACACATCTGCATTTTTCCATGAACACTAGGACTTCTCGTCAATGTCAAAACATAGGCTAGATGTGCTAGTGACCATTTGGAAAATTAGATGAGCTAGTCCTCGTACGGGCCGACGAAATGATCATCGAGTTTGCAAACGAGTTCCTGTGGCTTTTCTATGGAATTTCCGAAAATTTTGTGAAAAATTCCACGGAGCGTGACGTCGGACCCTACAAAGACTAGCACATTCAATTTTTCACACGAAATCTAACACATATCGCGTAGGCTTTAATATTGGCGAAATGGACTAGTCTTCGTGTGAGAATTAAGAGGTACGAAGTCTTCGTGGGGGCCCACAATAAGTTCCTGCAATTTCTCCGACATGCGTTTCAATTAATCTGTTTTGCGGAGTATTGCATTCATAAGAAATATCAGAATCAGGAGTCTTGTCTCCCAACTTTCGTAATAGCTTTCTAAAATCTTCAATTACACCTTTTGTCTGATTCTTCAAACAGGGTTCTCTAGTCATTCAAAATCCATATAGAACCACCAAACTGTCAGAACACGTGAAGATACTTCCCGATTCTCAATATAAACAGTTGACAACGAGAGTCATCGGATTCGGAGCCATACCAAGAAAGAAGAAGACAAAGGACAATTTTTCGAAAAATTTTCGACACCAAAAAAGATCTATAATAGAAACTCTCCAAAGAGATCTAAAATTCAGTTACAAACTTCAGTATGAGTTTGGATACTTGCAGTAAAATTTGTAATAGTATGAACTAAAGGCGCTGAAATGAAAGAGAGAACCAAAGAAATGAAAGGTAATGGCAGATGGGAGGAATAAAAACGTGGTGTGTGAGAAACATGAGACAAGGGAGACTCGTGTCTTTTCCGTGGTTGGTGAACGAGAAAGAGGGATAAAAGATTTATAGTTTAATATCTCGCTCGGAACCGTCGTCACATTCTCAAGTCCCGCGAGGAGGAGACGTGTGTAAAGCTCTATACGCTCAACAAAAGATACGCTACTCTCCTTCATGTTCTACATTGTTCCTTTAAAAAATTTCGAGCTGGAATCGAGGAAGGTATGCATAGTTTCCCCGATGTTAGTAATAATCATTCCCGATTTTTTAAATCATAATAAGATAAATTTCACATTGTGCAAAAATTTAGGGATAACGCTCAACCGAGCAGGACATCACAATTTCTTTAAAAATTTTCAACAAGTCTGAAAAGATCATTTATACAAAAATAGTCCAAGAATAGATTCTTCTTTCCTTCTATTACAAAAATGTGGTGTCTGAATCAATCTCAGCCTTGAAGCGCAAATGAGGAGTTAGGTATTCCAAGCTAAATATTTGATCGTAAACACAATTCACAATTCAAATCTATGGGATCCACGAGGCTCAATTTTTATTCCACCCTAAGCCACTGTAACTTCGGGTCTCGATAAGTCGATAAACAGAGTCGGGAAATCGACTCTTACGCTGTCACGCGCGCGCGAGCTTGCTTCGTACCAAATTGAACCGTTTAAATCAAGCAGGCCTCGCAAGCTTCCGCCACTTTTTTTTTCCTTCTCCTTCTGTCGTAGGGCTCTCTGAGCCGAAACACTGTTTCGTCCCCCTTTTTCTTTGCTTTCTTCCGTTGCTTCTTCTATGTATACCCATGGATGTTCAACCCCAGAATCAGTAGCAGCAGTATAGCAATAGCGGAGACTCTGAGCCCAAAGATTTGTCTCGGTTTGATGGGGCCATTTACGCGTGTAGATCCGCTCGTTAGATCGGAAAACCATGTTTCTTCTTTTGCCACTAAAGCCGCGTGGCTAACGTAGAATCCTCATTGTTTTCAGATTGCTCTTGTGTGCTCTGAGGCTATATACTGTGTAATGATATGCTGCGAGGTGTGGATTTTTCATTTACCTGTCTTATCGCGATTCGTCCTTCATTTTTTATACGTTTCGTGATATCGATTTGGTATTTGTTCTACATGTTATGGTTCAAAGAAAGAATATGTTCCTTGGCCTGTGTGAGGGATGAAGGCATAGATTTGAAATTTATGGGCATGAGCATTTCTAAACTTGGGATGTGATTACAATCGTAATACTATGTAATTTCTAACTTAGACAGGTGTATTTTGAGGCTAGAAATGTTTATTATATTGCACGTCCTGGGAGTGGTTGATTTAGCTTCAAAATTTTCGATGGTTCGACAATGAATTATAGATAGCACTGAAAGTTGTCAAACTTTTTCAAAAACATCATTCGGGAACAAATGTCTTCTTTTGCAAATTAATTTCGTATTTGATTTCATGTAACAGAATAGCGAAAGCATATTTGTTCAGATCCTGGCATATCCTCCCCAGAAGCGACGTGAATTTGGTCAGTATCTCAACCCATCCACCACAGTGTTTATTAAATCTGATCCCTACTTCCAACAATTTGAGACTATTTTCTTGTTCGGCGCCAGAAGTATCTTAAAAATTCTGAAAAAATTGAAGTTGGTACGAAAAATTACGGGGATCGAATGACCATTCCGCATCAGTTAAGGCGATGCGGTCGTTGTGCACGCTGAACTTTGTTCACAAAACTCTCATAATCTTTTCCAATTTGGGCTAAACGACGAGTTATCCAGGCTTTATTGTCATCTAACTTAACCTGGATAACTCTTTATTTAGCTCAAATTGGAAAAGATTTTGAGATTTTTGTGAACGAAAATGTGCCAATTTATAGGTTAGAAATTACCCGCGGGCTAGTTGTTTTCGTTCGATACTCCTGTGATTCGTGACAAATAATGAGTTGTCCACCACAATTTAGGTGATAACAAGTAGTAAACAATTCGTCCAAAACTCGTCTTAAACTTTGTTTCGTGAAAATTTTTTGATTTACATCTAAATGAAATATAATTTCCGGGTTGCGCGGCGACCGCATCGCCTTAATGAGACGAAAAACATGACGAATCATGACTTTTGAAATCGTGATTTAGCCAATTGTCAACCATGCTATCCCCGAAACATATTCTGATGAGAAAAGACACCGCAGAAAAAGCGGAGATTTCTGCCCTCGGTGAATTTTCACAAGAAATCAGAAACAGATAGATGAAAACGCGTTAATTACGACGACACCGCGGAGAAGTCGGACTAAATTCGCATTTCGTAGCACGATTCGTTAGAAAATCAGTATTTACTTGGTTAGGTTGACTGTCTGTGTTTACACTGGCGAGTCGTAGAACGCAAAAAATCGATAATAGCACATCAAGCCATCCGGTCCGCAGTCTTGGTTTTGTCATAGAATAGGAATCATTCATAGTATCATTTCAGTGTTGCAGAGTATTCGTGTTGAGGGCTGGGTAGTTACGCTACAGTACGAGTCTGAAACCAGACATCAAGTGGAGAATTAGGCTCAGCCCCCAGCAATTGGCAGTTGTATTTTGAATCATGACAAGTATGAATTTTTCACGCGAGATGATCGTTATGCTGCGAACCGTGTCGATTTATTCGTGGTATTTTCATTGTTAGCCGATGGTGCTCATTACACGTATGCTGCACGATACGCAGTTTTTTCTAGAGTGACACTTTTTTGAATTTAGTCATAACATTGATGATGCAGTCCGAATTCATCAATTCGTTCGAACAATAAAACGAGCTAGTTTTAACTGATCTAGAGGTGATAAAAATATCAAGATTTTCTTAAAACTGCTCAACCCCCAATACAAATACTCTGCGATTCGAGAGCACGGATCGGATATCTTGATGTGCTGTTATCGATTTTCGTGTTCCACAACTCTCTCGCCAGTGTAAATAGATAGTCAACCTAACCAAGAGAATACTGATTTTCTAACGAATCGTGCTACAAAACGCGAATTTAGTCCGACTTTTCCAGGGTGTCATCGAAGTCAGCGTGTTTTCATCTATCTGTCTCTGATTTCTCATGAAAATCCACCGAGGGCAGAAATCCTCGCTTTTTCTGCGGTGTCCTTGCATACTTCATGACAGCAGAAATCCTGTATAATGAACGGTTGAGGAAAGGGAACACCCCAATTTTGAAGTCTTGACTAAATAATCATGGGAGGCGGGAAATTCACAATCACGTGTATTTTTATACGCTTTTATTACACTTCACCGAGTTGGTGTTTTCTCCGTCCTAGATCTAGTAATTTTTGTCATGTCACGTGACTTCCGATAATTGACTTCCGGCTAGTCTCTTGATTGGTGCAGAAAATTTAACATTGGTGCCGGGCGGGGATGGACCCCGAGCCTTCCACGTGGAAGGCGAGAGTTTTATCCACTTGACCACGGTGGCTGCCATCCCATCCCGCGTTCGATGTCTTCTGCATGTGACTCCGCGACATAGTGACGCCTAATATGAGACACTCACAGCTAATTTTCGGGACGCCCAGTGCAGACAAGTGCACACGCGTCCCTACTTATGTATTGCATCGCACTCGCTAGAAATAAAAGCAAGGCGCATAAAAGCGTATTTTGAAAATTCTTTTCAACTCTTACTTATTTCGATCTGAATCGATATTCTAGTCGGTTTTCCGGAAAAAAGTTCAAACACATTCATTGTCTGGATCGTGCTCCCTTCGTTGGATCACCAAGTATATCCAATGTTTTGTTCAAAATCATGAGAAGTACCCCCAAAAAAAATCACACACCAGCTCAACAAGTTTTGTGAGACTACATACATTTTTCGGGTCGACATTCTCAATTTTCTCTAAACTCGAAAAATATCAATAGTTTCGGTTAATTATAAGTACAATTTTCTGTCTAGGTTGGAAAGTCACATCAAATCTTATATTATTAATGGATAACTTCGATATTCGAGATTCGAGGCGTTCCGATCGAGATTTCGCGCGCCACTTACAAGTCGTCTCAATGTGTGTTGCTGTGGATTAATGACATTGTAATATTTGAATGTATTGAAAGGTGGATCAATGTAGTTGAAAGTATCCAATTATGCAATCTACACAGCCGAACTATTATATCTGTTGATTATTTCCAATTTATCGAAAGAAAAGTAATGATGAGTTTCGAGCATCCGAACTCATGCACTGTAGCATTCTGTCCAGTTCTGTCTGCTTCGTTGTCAACATCAAGCAGGTGATCGTCGCGCCTGCGCATCATGTCGGGTTTTTATTACACCTGCATGATTTAATCGGATCGCGCGCTATAAATGAGTGATAGGAAAGTAGATTGCTGCTTGACCGACAACAGGAATATCGGATATCCCGTGTAATAATGAAGTTAATGGTAATCATTTGAAGATTTATTTTCTAATATTTAATTCATCGTCCTTCAACGATCGAAACGATCTCAGGAACGCTTAAAAAAATTCTCAAAATGATTCATACCAACTTCAAAGTTGCATCTATATTGTTATTTGATTGGGGTAGATTAATTAGAATTTTTTCCGTGAATGATGAATGTTTCAACGTCATTCTTAAATTGCATGTATAAAATTTTGTGATTGAGGTAGATCAACTAAAATTCTCTTTGTGAATGTTGAATATCCTTACATCATTTTTAAAAAAGTTTTCAGTTTGTGAATATAATTCTTCAAGTTCGAATGCGTAAAATAATTCTTCAGTTGGTGGATGGCACTGAATTGGACCGAGAAAATTCGGAAATTTTTCATTTGTAAATGATGTATTTTTTCGAATTATAGGAGGTTCTATAACTTTCTCATTTCTGGATTCAAGTTCTAATGCGTAAAACAACTCTTCAGTTGGTGGATGGCACTGAATTGGACCGAAAGGATTGAGGAATTTTTTATTTGTGAATAATGTTTTTTTTCAAATTGTAGGAGGTTCAATAACTTTCTCATTTCTGGATGATGATCAATTAAATTTCAGACAATCGATCGAAATTTTTTCATTTGTGGACTAAAAAAAATTTCTACAGAAGCATTCAAGAAATTCTCGCTTTACAAAGACTGATTGGCTGATCTTTGTGCATATCCTTGGAAAATATTTGCTCCTTCTCTTTTATAGCCGACTTAGAGTAGAAGAAGGAGGAGGAGAGAAATATGTCTCCATCCGAGAATGAGTAAAAACCTTTGAAAATCTCAATCGAATTGAAAACCCACATATTTCACGTAAAAATTGAAATTGTCATGCACAAGCGTTGCATAAATTTGAATCATTGTCTTCGGATTTGAGCTCAATTTTCCAGTTCTCAAAATGATCTTCGTTCCTTGATGGTCACCCTCAATGATATTTTATAAATACTGGATAGTTTTTTGACTCCACACCATACGGGTGGTGAAACCATGCGCGCGCAGCGCGCGCACTTCGTAGATCGAATAGTTTTTTGAGATTATTAGAAAAATCCCTCAGACAGTCGTGAATTTTTGAGCCAGCAATCCATAAATTTAGATTTCGAGGCATGTCAAATAGATAAACATATGGATGGATGACATTTTCATTCCATATTCTTTCACTATATCATATTTGCTTCTTTCTGGTACCATATATACCTGTATAATTTTTTTTTTTTTCAAGCACAATAGCCTTTTGTCGTATGTTTCAGAATCTTAAGTCACCGTAACTATCCGCGCGCAACGCGCGCGTTTTAGAGTTCTAGTTGAAGATTAAGAAGAAACTGAAAGCGAAGGAAATACTTTTTCCAGAAATAAGACATTTGATTATATAATTTTTGTTGATAATCCTTCTCTATTTCTGCCGTTATCCTCTCACCTTTTCGATGTAATTTATCAATTTGAATAAAAAGTATTCGTGTGCTACTCTAAAATCATTGATATTTTACGAGTTTGGAGGCATTTTAACGAGAATATTCCGAATTTCGACTTGAAAACTGTATCTTGTCTCACAGAATTTGATTAAGTGGTCTGTACATTTTTTCTGGGGTACATTTTATGATTTCGAACAAAATGCCGTGCACATTTGGTGATTCGACGAAGGGGATGTGAACCAGGAAATTAATATGGTGAAAAACCGACGACGCTATCGCTTTTAGATCGAAAAAATACTGTTAAATTAGCTTTTCGGTCCCCCCATTTTTCAAACCAGCCTTCAAAATTAAGGTGTTCCCTCCCTTCATCCCGCACAAACTTTACCATCCATCTTTATATCAACATTGCACATTCACCTCCGAAATCCATCATAATCGTCAGAGTGCTCAAAGTCAACTTGGATAACTGATTCTCATCCGAGATTATCTGCATGGAACGAGGAAGGGTTGAAAGTACCAGAATTACTAAAAACCAACGCTACGAAACGTGGTAGAAGCACACGTATAGCAATATCGAGTTTGGATTTCGAATCTGTGTAATACACGATGTTGCAAAAGCTAATGGTTCAAAGGCTTGGAGATACGGCTATACCTTTCAACTCCCGTTAGATGCAACAAATGAAACTTGTCACATTGGCCAAATCGCTTGCACGGCACACGCACATCGTTACCGCGTCCGAAACTACAATCAGGAGTTTCCGTTGAAAAAGCCGGACACCCTATGAGCAAGAATATCACGCTGCCTTTCTCCCTTTTCGGATCTGATCTATGCTCAGCTACATCTAAGCATAGTCTTGATCAAAATATATATCCTGATAGAACCTGTAAAAATATCTCGTAATTCATTCTTTACGATCAAATTTCAAACTTTTAGCTCCACTTCAATCAAACCTTAATTTTGCTCGGAAATTCATATGAAAATCTGCCTCCTCTTCCAAGTTGGAAAATTCGTTTACTAGGATGGAAAAAATTGCGAGCAAAAGTTTATAATCGTTGAAGATCACACCATATTATGATAATTGGGAAGAAGATATGGAAGAAACATAACTTTTTTTGGTCCTTCGAACCATCTTTTCTAGAGGGATCGATTTGTCCCACAGTCTGTACGAGCATCATATTGGAATGTAGCTCGGTGAAATGCGGCTCTTAGGGATTACTTACATCACGCTCAGCTTGAAAGCCACATTCGCGGATATTAAAGGAAATAGCGGTATGGCTCCTTTGGTACGTGTCTCAATTTCCCTCTCAGCCGTTGTCTCGGACTACTTGATACTTGAAAATTCCGGAGACGTTCACGTGAATAATACATTGCAATAATAGAATCAAGGGCTCAACTTTGTTCGATCTCAAACCTTCTCACCTACTTGGGGATGGCTTGGGGCCTAATCTGCGTAAGTTACTTCCAGATTCTCAAAAACTTCCGTTATTAGTAATTGGATGAGTGTTTCTGTAAATACTAACCTTGATGAACAGGCGCGCGAATGTCAAAAAGGCCGACTTTTTCGAGTTTTGAGAAGTTACATAAGAAAATTCTCTTCAATCACTGCAGCAAATCAGATTGACCATATTGATGTTATCACCAAGCTGTTTGAATAGTTTTGAGGCATTCAGAGCCACCCTACAGTTTCTAAGAATCTTATCAAAACAGAGTCGGTTGAAGTGACAGTTGCACTCCTTATTGGTAGTTTTCTTGGGTCCACATTTATGATATCGGCTATCAATGAATTCTTGAAACGTGAATGCAACTCAGGGATAAACGTTTCATTCTCTGATCGTTGCTACTATTATTCTTCCACGATAAGAAAAATCAATGAAACTGTTTTGGTTATTTCAGAATTCATTTCGAATATATGCATGCCAATTTCGGTCAACTGAGCGAATAGTGATCCCCTTCGAAAAGTGGTTCTCCAATGCATTAGAATGATCGAAAAAGTGTACTGGCTATCGTCAATGACTATGAACTTGATGTTGAAAGTATTTTCAGTATTACATCATCATCGAAACGTATACGAACACTGATTATGAGAGTCAGTAATAATAATCGACGCACGCCTACTAACGTTGGTCCGTTCGACCCACGAATTTTCTGGTTGAATGGATGCAATTTTTCTAAATAAAGTCACCTTCATTGTCTAGAAAAACTATTCGTTGACAGAAATTTTTCTAGAAAACCAGAGCAATTTTGTGAATACCTAAATCTAATTTACACCGTTCTGATTCGAGGTGGCCAATGAAGTAAAATCACCATCTTGAGTGCATTTTTGCTTCTATCAGCAAAATTCATTATGGCTCAGCTGTCATGCTTTAGAACTATCATCCGGAAGCGCTCGGACCTTTATAGTAGAATTATCTCTCGCTTGTACGGCTATACAAATTGTCGCAATCCTACAATGATCCACACCACCTGATCATTGCAAACATTAATCAAACATCATCACAAGTGATTGATTCCAATCGATTCATGGGCAATTCGATAAAAGTGAAGGATAACATTCTTGGAACACTTCTGGCTACGAAATAGTAACGTTTCGACTGAGATTCTCACCACCTTTTTCAAATGCCTCGAGTGAGAAATTACATTTCCATAACTGATAGATTCCGTCAAATAAATTACTAATTTACAAACAATTCATACCAGTGTAATACAATGGCCAGTATCATGAGCAATTCAACATGAAATCCAAAAATCAGTGGCCATTGGGAGCGCCATCATGAACATTGGGGAGACCACAAATGACTGACCGTTGGCGTAACTACCTTGGCCTTTCGTGTTTTCGCCCGGCTGTTCACCTGATTTAGAGGCAGCCCACGCATGTATGCATACGAACCTTTGAAACAATACGGACAACCCTTCTGACCCCTCACTGTATGGCTACTATTTTACTGACCATTGGAATCTTCCCCTAGTCTGCAATGTTTCTTTCCTTTGCGGGGGATGATGGTAATGGCCATGTTAGACACGCTTCGTTCATACCTTGATTCATTTATATGAGTACGCGCTATGCTCTTCGTACAGAGTCTATATAAAGCCTCTGACAAAGACCTTTTTGAGCTCACAAATGTAATCAGTTATTTTTTCTTGTTGGAATTTACAAACTATTTAAATTATTTTTTTTCATCCAAAATGGATCAGGGGAAATGATTTTCATCCCATATGATTATGATTCGAATTTCCTAAAGAGCTGTTGAGATACAGCAAACATCATTGTATGGATGACCCTTATATTCTGTCGTAATACGCTATAGGCTTGAATTTATAGTCAAAAACCAGAGAATAAGTGCACAGGTTGGGTTAGTCACCCAATGTATGTTGAATGGGACCTATCCTTTCTCGGATTCTGGCCAAGTTTTATGAGAACAAGCTTGACATTTGCTGTAAGGATAGATGAACATATTGGGCTATCTGTGAGATTCGAAAACTACTCTCTTCTATAGTCTGTGTACATCTTTGACTCCAAATAGTGCAAATTAAAGTCATGATCGTTTCTCTCAAACATGAGATGATTGTTACTAAACAAATCCTCTTCCTCGGCTCAAAAGGTAATAACTCAACCAAAGATAGGAGAAGTCAAGTATTATTAACCCGCGTGGCGACTGTTTAATGTTCAAAATTACTTGATTTTCCTCTTGAATTTCAACCTGATGCTCGGAAAAATATCCCTAGATCCATTTTAACCTAACCCAACCTGGATCGTCGTATTAGGTCCCTTCAGAACTGGTCTAAGCCATCGTGACATCGCACATTGTGCAGATTCTATGAGAGCGGTTTTATGTCCATATGTATTACCTTTCAAATAGTCTTGAATATCACCAAAACAGGGGGTTTGTGATCAAAGTGTGACCAGAGTTCCTAGTTTAATTAATCTCTACGTGTGAATCAGCGGGAAGTTACTACGAACCTTAGTGCATTTTGGATCAAGTTTGACTGATGATTTCAGTGGGAGGGTTGAACCTTCAGTGACCTAGGTCGTCGAATTGATCTTCGTTCTGAAGTTTCAGTGAGCATCACTGATGGTTCAGTGAGACAATTCACTGGAATTTCATGAATATGATTCACCAGGACCTTTGGAACACTGAAATTTCAGTGAATTGTCTCACTGAACCATCAGTGATGCTCACTGAAACTTCAGAACGAGGATCAATTCGACGACCTAGGTCACTGAAGGTTCAACCCTCCCATAGTTAATTGTCTTACTAATCCATTAGTGGTGCTCACTTGAAAATTCAGTGACGAGGATCTGTCCAACCCCAAGGTCCCTGTTTCAGTTCTCCCACTGAAACCATCAGTCAAAGTTGATCTGAAATATACTGAGGATCGGTAAGTTCCCACTTATTGGCACGGGGAGAGGACGTTTTTCAATGATGGCTGATTCTTGATCTTGGAGGACTAAATCATAAAGAGTAAAAGCACTCTTTACATTTAATCCTCCAAGATCAAGAATTAGCCATCATTATTAAACAATCGGGGACGAGAAATCAACAATCAGAGAGTACGTTTTTGGTTCACTTTACATTCATTTTTTCTTTTCAGAATCTGCTTCTACCCAAAAGGATGACACTAGGGGAATTTAAACTTCTCAGTCTCATCTTAGAATAAGTGACAAAACATTCACCATTGTAGTATCATCAGAATATCCTCGGATCATGTCAAATCAGAAACCCAAGGTATCAGAAGAATTCCCGTATCAACCCTCAGATCCTGACATTCCGGAAATTTTCGAAGAACACCATGGAATATTCAATCTTCATCTACGCTTCTCATGACCAAGCACGATAGAACTCATTTCCTTGGTTCTACAATATTAATAAGGCCAGTATCCGCGAGCTAAATTCATTCGAGGGAAAGGCACGACGACGGAAGGCAAGCGATCCGTCTACTCTTTCTCTCTCTATATATAGAGAGCTATGCTGGCAATGTCCGGCTACAGAGGTATTCTCGTTGGCAGTTTTGACCGGAGGTATGGTTTGATCATGGCCTCTACGCCTCGGTAGCGGCTTGTTTACAACGTCAGAATGCTAATTTATCGAGAGAAGCTGAATAAAGGTATGAAGGCCAAGTGGCTAGCTATCCTTTGGTCAACGAACTCTGAATTCTTCGTCGCTTTTGTAATTGCAATTTTGGCTTTGAAACTTTTCAATTGAAAGCCTTTAGGGTAGGTCATACTTCTGAAATTATACCTTGGCTTTCTCCTATAATATGAAGTGGAAAAAAACTTTATGGCTTCGATATCATTGGTTAATGTATTCATGATGAGATCATTAGGAGAAATTTTCTTCAATATGAGTACGTGGAAATTGCAGGCTGCGCGACTAACATTATAGGAGCGAAATGAACGAACAGATGGTACTACCCCTCAGAAGGAATGGTGCGGCGTTTTAATGTCTTACTCCGGCTGGTTATGGCGATAATTATCGAAGCGTATCACAGGAGTGGTATTAAACCAAATATGAGTATTTCTAGGACGAGCTTTGGGTTCAAGGGAAGAGAGAAGAAAGTAATCCAAGATTGAATTTTCTATAGACATTAAAATTGTCTAGTGAAGAGTGACTGCTTCTAATATAGTTCTGATCTGAAGTTCGATAATTTCTCGATTCTCAAGTTCCGTCTTTTTTTTAGGTTTAGTTTAGTCATAGAACACGAAAAAAAATGTTGAAATGGATATATCAGCAGTTGATTTTTATCGTATATCCTGGAGAACTTTCAATGTAGTGAGTGTAAAAATTAGGATAATTTTTATCAGATTCTGGAGTACAAAAATGATTCTCACGGGAGCATTACTCTTAGAAAAACCAAAAGAGATATAAATTTCGGAGATATCTGTACTAAAAAGAGCTAGGACTCTACTCATTTTGCCAATCCAAGGTATACAAGAATCTCAAACAAGTAAATCTCTTGACTTGGTTGCGATGAGTTACTTATCCAAAACATAACCCATATCAAAATATTTTGATATGACGAGGCTAACATCCCTTTTCCTTTGTTGACAAATCTCCAAGTCTCAAAATAATAAGCATCAATTTCAATTTTAAATTACGTGTAAAAAAATAGCACAGGTTTCTAGATAAAGACCAAATAAACGACAAGGTGTATTATATGTAGCACACAGTCATAAAAATTCTGGAGCCATTATGACGGTATAGGGAAACTGCACACATGTGTCTTGGGTCTGGTAATTACGCAGCATCTGCAGCAGCAGCAGCAGCGGTAACACCATCCCTTGGCACATGGAAACGAAGGAAGGAAACATGAGGAAGGAGGAGGAGGAGGATGAGGAGGAGTAAGAGAGATGGAAATAATCGCTAGAACGATGAGAGAAAGAGAAGGAGAATAGAAAGGTATAGGAAGGAAGGAAGGGGTCCCTCTCTTACTCTGCGGCGAGTACACAGTATTGATTTTGTCCAAGACAGCCCACCGACTATACGCTGAGGTGCTGGCCACCTCTGAATTCTATACATATTCCCGGGTACAACACCATCACCACCACCATTACGTCTCGAGATTTCTACAGATCTTTCTACGACTGTATCCTTCTTCCACCTCCTACCTCCCAATTGATTCCCTTCCAATAGGTCCTTAATTTTGCTGTCCCTTGTATTTCTGTATTTCTTTTTGTCATTTCCGCAACCCTTTTTTCTCATCCACAGCAAATCTGTATCGGAGTTCACTCGCCGATAAGAAGCTTCTATCCCAGTTTCACTGTACCTTCTCTGAGGGCAAGATTTGAGCTTGCCACCCCGTTCAAGAGCTTTTTGATGTTGACTTTTTGTAAGGAGAGGTTTGAATTACCAAAGGAGGGTTGTGCAAGATATTGACCTCTTTTTGGTCATGGTTAAAGCAGTGTTCGTTGATTTAATTAGAATTTTAGCCGTGGATCCCCTCTTTGCTCGACTTTTCATTGATAAGAGAATGAATCATCCGACTGGAAAATCCTGTTGTTGAACTTCCTCTGGGTGGATCAAAAGATGGAAGGAGGTAGAGGCTGATCTTGGTCATGCGTGAAATTTTTGAGCGATAATTTTTCATTAGAGGATCAAAGTGTACGATTGAATTTCATTATCGATTCGAAGTAAGCAGATGTTCATCGACAGCTGTATCTCAAAATCATATGCGCAGCTGTTAAGGCTACGTCGGAGTCTCGCGGCAAATACGAGGTTACAACTTACACGAAGGTTTTTCCATCAATTGAGACGGGGTGGTCGCAAATGACTCGGAATTGCTCCAGGAATGTACATCTGGTACGATCTTTGAGGATGAACGTCTCTCACTCTTGAGGAGGAATCGAAGAATCGAGGGATATTCCGATTCTGATCCTTAGAGATCGCGACTTTGCACCTTACATCGAGTTTTCATGGAAATAGAGACGTTTATCCTCTCACGGATCGTACCAGAGGCACATCCCTAAAGCAATTCCGAGTCATTTGCAACCACCCCCGTCTCAATTGATGGAAAACCCATTGCGAAAAGTGTAACCCCGTTTTGCGCGAGAGTCCGACACGGCCTTGATACCGAAGTATTTCGGTAATTCTTTCAAAAATTCACTTGAGAAAATTGAGGTTGCAGAGTATCCAAAGTCAAATAAAACATCCTTATAGTATCGTCAAATTGGGTAACGGCACACGTGAGGTAACTCTAGTACACTCTCAAAAGGCTTGTCTCGCGTTCCGGTAGAAACAAATAGGATTCCATAGTATATCAGAATTGATAATAGAATTTGATTGGAGTACTGTAAAATTAACTGAGTTGCTTCCGGAGCGTTGTACAAGACTTCTGGAAGTGTACCATAGTTACCCCACATGTACCAAAGCTACTCGATTTGACGGTACATTATTGCCCTGGGCGCGGATGCCCAATTCGAGAGCTAGAAGAATTTATTTCCCGAGTGGGGCGAGGGAAATAAGTCCTCTACCCCCATAATGGGTTTGCGAACACAGGGCAACTATGATATTCCACGATGAGAACCCTAAAGTCGCGTTTGAAGGCGGCATTTTTAGGTTAAAATGACCGAGAATTCTTTTCATCACTTTTTTTCATGAGGGGATCATATTCAAAGACTTCACCCTCGATCACCATGAATCTCAGTAAAACTCAGATACTTGAAATTTTTGACATTCACAACTATTCTCGGTAATCAAAGAAAAAAACAAGTCATGTCCGTCGTTACTACATCTGACAATCATGAGGTACGAAAACGCTCAGAGTATAGTCTTTGGGCTGTGTGTTCTGAGCACTCTGATTCTAACACACATCATCCTATGCTTTGTGAGCTGTAATGACAAGATGAAACTTTCAGTTTTTATCGCTTGTTTTCCTCTGATGGCAATGATAAACCCATTAAGCGATCTCAACTCGTCTGGTGCAACAAATAAAGACCTTCGCCTTTTCAGACTTCGATCCACCCAGAATAAGCACTCAAGAAATAGTTCTCAGATACTCTTTTTTTCCTTGTTACACTACTTCCAGGTGAGACCGTAGTCTCATCTGCCTTTTATGTTACATAATACCCAACTTCACAATGTCTTGTGAGCCAGACTGTCACCATTCTCATCTCGTTCCTGTAGCAGTTGACCCTCGAGCTGATAATGCATCCCATCTCACCCAGATCGTCAAAATTTCCCGACATATTCTAGATTAAATTTGCGATTCGGTGATGATGAACTATTCAGTGGGTTGTGAACGTTTCAAAGTATGTGTGCAGAACATACAAATTGGGCTCCCGTATGATGTTTCACGTCATGGATGACTCTATATACCCCCTTTCGTACCATATCACTTAGAGGTCTAATTTTTCTTCAGGAACATAAAATTTGCTCATATACACATATGACCGTTTCTGACCAGTTGACATCCGAAACGGGATCAGGCTCACCAGGAGAAGTCATCACATCCGGATCACGGATTTGGCTGAGACTTTGGGAATAGTCTTCCTTTAGCACAAAAAGACGATATCCAGAGTTATAGACCCTAACGCTCAAGCGTTTCCGAGATACAGCCAAGGACATTAGCATTGCCCATATAGGCCTATGTTCAAAATCATAAATATAGGTATCCTACAATGCTACTATCCTTGGTTGTATCTCGGAAATGCTTGAGCGTTATCTATAACTCTGGATATCGTCTTTTTGTGCTAAAGGAAGACTATTCCCGGAGTTTCAGCCAAATCCGTGATCCGGATGTGATGACCTCTCCTGGTCAGTTCGAAGAGTTTCTTCAATGTGGTAGAATCTCTTCTGGAGATCGGTGTCCTGCTAATTATGGGTGTTGAACCCAAAATTACACTTTTAGGCTCCAAGTTCTAAAAATGTAGATATCTGATGCTGTGACATGGTGAGTCTCGGGCCTCCTGCTAACGCCTCTCGTCGTCCCTTGACGATTCACCAGCGAGGACTTCGCGAGCCGCGCAACCTCTGAGCGCTAATTCTCGGCGACTGTCGCAGGTGCATCGTCAGCACCTTGAAGTGTTGATGCACTCTCACCCTAAGTACTACTTCATCGAGAGGGAGAGCATCGTCGATGACGATGCTCGGCATGCTCGAGAGACCGCTCGGAACGGCCAAACCACCCAGACCATCTCGGGCGCGCTTCGCGCCACGATACACGCAATCACACTTCCACTCTCTAGGTATTATATAAAGACATCAATACCTCGTGCCTATATTCATTCCGATATTTCCCTCACACATCATCTATGTGCCGAATCCCTCCCCCCTCCAAGTCTCATTGCTACATCGACATGAGTATATATTTTTGTTTCTTGAGATTCGAGTCACGTGCGGGTCACTGAAGGTCAAACGTTTATCATGGCAGCTGTAAAGCCGATTGCATATCCGCAAAATGTCTCGACCTGTACATTTTTGGTACTTCCAAAGATATCACCTTATTATTAACGAACTTGCGTCAAATCTTCCACTTGATCCGGGTCTTCGAACCACACATTATTAGCAAAGGGTTTGTTTGAAAGCACAGATTATATCAGGCTATCGTGCAATCCCATGATGGTTGAATCTTCGATTCAATATACACAAAAGTTCGCCCGTTACGAGTGATCTCATTAAAATAACACCATTCAATGCCAGCAACCTCGACTGAAAAATCCGCAACATCATCGTTGCAAGTACATCAAGATATCACAACCAAAGTTCCCAGTCCATCCTCTAAAGTAATAGCTGAATATTCATAGATCAAGATCCCTCGAGCATCTATTCCAAACACGAGGCTTGGATGATGAAGAGATCCGAGAAGCCGTCAGACAACGCTGGCTTATATACTGATACTATACCGTTCTACAGACATCCAGGCAAAGATAGTTTCGGAGAAACTTGAGGACGAGAAGCTCGTGAGAGCCGAAGCATCTGTCCGGTATAGTTAAAATGCATGTAGTCCAGCCCATAGTATAGCCAGCTTCAAGAATATACATATAGAATACCCAAACGGACCAGAGAGCCCCAAAAAGCAGCCCCGTGGCAGATCCCGTATTCAAATACACAGGATGAGTCGACCTTTCAACCCCCCTTCTCCTAGATCCGATTTCGATCTCTAGATATCTACGTTTGGTGGGCCGCGAATGTGTACAGAGAAAAAGTTTGCGCCTCATCACCATAGCGTTGCCCATTTTGGACTGTATTTTCCAGAATGCGAGAATGTATGTGAAGTCACGCGGAGATCGTTTGAGAGGGTGGGTGGGAGCGGGGAATGGGAAATAAGTGCCTGGGTATTGGTGGAAGCCGTGGGCGAATAGTTTCTCGCAGATGATCGGATACTGCCCGGCAAGAAGCCTTGTCGTGTTCTCGAGCTGCGGGCGGTTCAAGAGCTTTTCGCGACTTCTTTGTTTTAGACTACTTATCTCTGTACGGCGCAGTTTTCATACGACTTTTTTCTACTTTTGTTCTATTCCTGGCGGATTGATGGAGCTGGAAAATGTGAGCCTAATTTAGAAAAGAAATTATGTGCGGTACACTTTGGTGAATATATAGATGCTTTGGTGAACTTGGATGACGAAAAATCGCGCAAGATTTGAAACGAAAAAGTTTTCCAGGATGTTTGTTGCATCAAACCAGAAATATTTCGAAACGAACGGATCTAGAAAACCTCTGAAGCATTTTGAAATATAATAATGGTCCATCCTCATGGATTATTCTTGAAGAGTGGCTTCATCCAGATTTCGTTCCTTTTCAATTTTTCTATGGTGGTTTGTTGGAGGATCATGCAGACGGTCATTGTTCAATAAAAATGAAATTGAGTAACAGGGAATATTAGCAAAAAAATAGTAAAGAAAAGTGTGCCCAACATGCGTCCTCTTGAGGCCATTGTGACAACATTTTCGGCACACTTCAATATTTCCTAGCCTACTTCACAAGCCTTTTAGAAATAACCACACAAGGGGCATACTGGGCACATTCCAACTTTGGCTTTCGTGTTCTGCAAACGATATCCACATTCTTTTTATGAAATAGTTCTCAATCCAAGATTTGTAACTTTCAAAAATGATTTTGAATGTCTTGGAAAGAGAAACCGCTTAAGTACGTCGAGATTGTCCAAGCCAACTTTGACATCGGCTTAACTGAAAGCGATTTCCTTGTCGATTTCTTCGCTGTGCAAGATTGAAAAAAAAATGAAAATCTCACTCTAAATCCTCTGGAAGACACGAAATATATTCGAGGTTGGTCTAAACCATTCATTCTCTTATATTCTAACGTAACAAATGTAGAAAAAAAAATTTAGGAAGGTCAACAAGTGTCCATCCTTGAGATCGGCATATGGAAGTATGTTGGGCACACTTACCGCATTTGGAGCACAGGTAATAGATAGCACTAATTGCTATCGAGCAATGGCGCCATCCATAAATGATATCATGCTCTCGGGGGGAGTGGGGGTCTGCCAAATGTGACAACGAGTGACAAGGGGGGGAGGGAGGGGTTATGCTCAAACGTAACATCATGTTTAATAAAGTGCAGTTTGCAAGAATTTTCAAAAATTTCCTGAGTGATATACAGTACCGTTCATAAGTTCTCGATGGTCGATCCCTCGATTACCCCGACTTGGAACAGCAATAAGTCAAATTCTATGCGTTGTACGAAAATTTTCAAGAAAGCATCTTACAGAGCAGAAAAAATACTAACTTTTACTGGGTTTTGATGATTTTTATCGAATATTTTTGACGGTTCTACACGCTGATGAAAAAATAGAAAATCTAAAAATTTTTTACTTTCATTGAGACACCTGCAGTTTTAATGCAAATAAAGATACGGCAATTCTGAAAAAAGCATCTTGTAGAGCGGAAAAAATGCTATGTGTAGCCATTTTTTGATTATTTCTCACGTACCGCGCATGAGAACGTACGAGCTGTCTAGATACCCAAAATGACTGCTTATCATCGGAAACGGCACAGAAAACGGTGAAAAACCATGATTTTGGGGATTTGGACAGCTCGCACGTTCTCACACGCGGTACGTAAAAAATAATCAAAAAATGGCTACACATAGCATTTTTTCCGCTCTACAAGATGCTTTTTTCAGAATTGCCGTATCTTTATTTGCATTAAAACTGCAGGTGTCTCAATGAAAGTAAAAAATTTTTAGATTTTCTATTTTTTCATCAGCGTGTAGAACCGTCAAAAATATTCGATAAAAATCATCAAAACCCAGTAAAAGTTAGTATTTTTTCTGCTCTGTAAGATGCTTTCTTAAAAATTTTCGTACAACGCATAGAATTTGACTTATTGCTGTTCCAAGTCAGGGTAATCGAGGGATCGACCATCGAGAACTTATGAACGGTACTGTATAGGCAGATTATCTTGGCCATCTCGAAGCATTAATATCAAACATTACTTCAAATAAGAGTTATACTCCACAGTTCAAATGAGAAATGTGATCAAATGTATTATTGAAATTGAGTAATAAAGTTAAGAATTAGCATCGTAATATGTGATTTTTCCTCGGGTAGTGGAAAATATCCACCCATCAATAGTCAGGGAAGGAGGGGGGGGGGGGGTTTACCTATTTGTGACATCATGGCAGGGGGGTCTTCAAATTTGTGACAAAGTGTGACATGGGGGGCGGGGGGGGGGGTAAAAAATGGTCAATTTTGGCATGATATCATTCATGGATGGCGCCAATGAGTTTTTGATTTACATGTATATATCATGCAATTCGTTATAGATGAATTCCACGCCGAAGCGACCTACGGAAAGGGGTCATCTCTCAGATTCTTTTTTAACCTTTTTCATTCGATTCTATGGCGCAAAATAGGAACTTCGGACCACCTATGGGGCCCAAAAAAAATTTCTTCTCTCCATTGCACGCACATCCGTCAACAGACCGAAAATTTGTCGTGTAAAAATCGATGCTCTTTTATTCACAAAAATGGGAATATTTCGAGTTTTTGAATAGCTATCGATTTGCGGGTTGCGGCATCTGAAAGGGCATCAAAAAACCTATCGAAAACGTTTTCGGAAATTCCTTCTCTGTGATTTGGGGGCCTCCTGGAGGCAAAAGAGTATTTTTCACTAAAATGTTGATTTCTTAAAAAGCCAGTTTTTTTATTTTTTTTAAATCATATAATTGACGTAAAATTTTGCGTTCTTTCGGAAAAAATGGGTTTCAGAGAAGTTTGGGGCGATCCAAGTTACTTATGAGCCATTTTTTGAGAATTCGATTTTTTCGGTTTCAGAAAAAGGCGATTTTCTGCGCATGCGCACAAACGTAGACTTTCGGCGCCAATTTCAATGGAAAGCTGACAAAATTTCCTATAGAATCACTACCCGAAAAGTTGAAATTCATGCACTGAAACGCGATCTGCAAAGATTAATTATGTCGAATCAAAATCACATGAAAATTCAGCCCATTAACGCCTTTGTGGCGCCTGCTGAGATAACACATTCACGAGATCTTCTCGGGACTCAATTTTGAGTACGAGATTGACCTGAAAAAAATTCGGACCACATGGTTTCAACGTAAAATTGTCTGAACTTTCAAAATATGCGATGGAAAACCCCGTTTGAGGCGAACCCGAGGTGCTACATCCAATTTTTTGCCAGAAAATACGATATTTCACATTCAAAATTGCGAAAAATTGAATGTAGCACCTCGCGTTCGCCTCAAACGGGGTTTTTCATCGCATATTTTGAAAGTTCATACAATTTTACGTTGAAACCATGTGGTCCGAATTTTTTTCAGGTCGATTTCGTACTCAAAATTGAGTCCCGAGAAGATCTCGTGAATGTGTTATCTCAGCAGGCGCCAAAAAGGCGTTAATGGGCTGAATTTTCATGTGATTTTGATTTGACATAATTAATCCTTGCAGATCGCGTTTCAGTGCATGAATTTCAACTTTGCGGGTAGTGATTCTATAGGAAATTTTGTCAGCTTTCCATTGAAATTGGCGCCGAAAGTCTACGTTTGTGCGCATGCGCAGAAAATCGCCTTTTTCTGAAACCGAAAAAATCGAATTTTCAAAAAATGGCTCATAAGTAACTTGGATTATCCCAAACTTCTCTGAAACCCAGTTTTCTCGAAAGAATGCAAAATTTTACGTCAAATATATGATTTTAAGGAAATAAAAAAAAATGGCTTTTTGAGAAATCAACATTTTAGTGAAAAACACTCTTTTGCCTCCAGGAGGCCCCCAAATCACAGAGAAGGAATTTCCGACAACGTTTTCGATAGGTTTTTTGATGCCCTTTCAGATGCCGCAACCCGCGGATTGACAGCTATTCAAAAACTTGAAATATTCCCATTTTCGTGAATAAAAGAGCATCGATTTTTACACGATAAATTTTCGGTCTGTTGACGGATGTGCGTGCAATGGAGAGGAGAAATTTTTTTTGGGCCCCATAGGTGGTCCGAAGTTCCTATTTTGAGCCATAGAATCGAATGAAAAAGGTTAAAAAAGAATCTGAGAGATGACCCCTTTTCGTAGGTCGCTTTGGCGTGGAATTCATCTATATATTGAATTCAAAAACTGAGAAACTTGTGTCTCATTGGATCAATAAGATTTTGAACTATTTACGCAATCCGTACAAGGAGAAATGAATACCACCATCTTTTTCTAACATTAAAAATGAGGTTAAAATCTTGGTTCAACGCTGCTCAGACTTGGGATGGGAATACTGCGTGAACACAATAGCACTGAAAGAGGTGGAAAAAAATAATAGAAATTCGTCAGAATGGATCATGGATAGTTTCGTTTCACTACTGCTACAAACAAGGACGTATCAAGTAGAATTTATATTTTATCATGAACTGCTGGCATTTCCTAACGCTGACCTAAGTAGCCCAAGGATCATCGTTTCAGGCATACAGGACGAATCCAGGATTAAACAGAGCTAAAGCTCCTTAAACTGTGGTCTAGCTTAAACTGGATACATGCAAGGGTTCAAGGTAGGGGCATGCGGTCTTTTATCTAGATCAGTTGATCCTCTTAACCCTTTCAAAAGTCTGGACCCTTTATGGAGTCTCAGGAAAGTCTTGGAAAGCATCGAGTGAAAAAACGCGAGCTTCACTTTTTGTAGCACTTGTACTACTTTATTCTGTGAACCTTCGTCAATTACAGTTGATTATGACCGGATCCCTTTGCTTCCGCCTAACCTACATTGAGGGTCTGATCCTTGGGCAAATAAGGTTTTAAATCTCCTACACATCTGTATAGACAGCTCCAGACCGGATCAGCATTGATGAATTTTGGATTTCTCAAAAATCACGTTAACGTTTCGATGAATGTTCTTTTGTACAATCACTTTTTCGGAGAGTCATTTTGACATGCTACCAATGAACTCTCGTTCTGAACAATGTCACTGCAATTTTTTGAAAAATGAAACAATGATCTAAGGATCTGAAATTTAGTAAAGTGATCTATGCAGTGGTTGGTTCATCATCTTGTGTGCATCATTCCACTAAATACTCATGAATTGTATCACATCTCGCTCTCATAATCAAAAATTCTCACTTCACACTGAATCAAAAATCTTGAAACTACCCACAAACAGAGATCATCTCCCTGACAAGAAATTTTCGCAAGTCTCAAGCGCATATGTAGTGGAAGAATTGTATCTGATTCGATCAGTCATCCTTCTAAACAAGAGGCAATGTTGTCAGATCTCTATTCTAAAAGATCTCAGGGTTCATTCTTCTCGAGTTCGGTTTGCCAATAGTGTTTACATCGTCAAATAGACCGAAGGAAAACTACACCCACTAATATTTCCAATATTTATCACAAAATTGTATCCAATCAGTTCAATCCATTGAAGTAAATATCTCTCAACGAAAACAACTTTCTTACACGCATACACGTAATAGGGTCCCCTAAAGAAATTAGTGCAATTGCCCGAGTATGAAGAAAACAAGCCAATCTCCCAACTTACCAAGAAAGATTGAGAATCGATGAGGGGAGGAAGACTGAAGATGTCCGTTTTATGCGTCAATCCTCTCATGGCTCTACATATACATTACACCCAAAAGATCGGACACTCAAATGGGATTGTGTAAGAACATTGGCGGCAGTGGTCACCCCCCTTTTCCTGTCTAACATCCTTAATCGGTCAAGTGATCGTGTAGAGATCGTCTACCCATACAAATATATACATACATTTCTACAACAAGAGAGCCCCGGGGAAGTCTAGAGAAATGGCTAATTCTGGATATTTATGTAGAGAGGATAAAATAGGAGGGTTGTTATTGGGATACTAGAACCTCGAGGATCGCCCTTCCAAGAGCTTCAACCCAGAAGCGACCAACTGACCAGAAAATTAACTCTCCAGTCAATTCGATGGACTTGCTCCAACGGACTCGTGTTCACTTGGGCCATCTAGAAGCACTTGAGCATTGCTTCGTATGTCCCAAGTTATCTCGGAAGCTTGGGTATAGATAGCCCTTCGAGAGCCTGTGGAAATTTAATTGCCATGAGATTTAAAGCCACCCTTAGCGCATCCGATTTCTCGTTTCTTTCTTGTCCTGCTTGTGGTTATCCGTCGAAGTGCTTAGTTTGTCTATTTGTATTCCCCCAAATTATTTTGAAGCCTATCATTTATTTTGTGGAAGTATACAGTCCTCTGAAGATTCAGATTGGTTGTAGGATATTTGAGGAAGATTTTTCCATATTGGAAATTACCAATGGAAGCGAATAGACTGGCAATACTTTCATGTCCGCATATGAAAATCTATAATATTGTCCGAATATTGGACTAATGTATTGGATATTCGTGGGGCATCCCGAAATTGAACGTTTGAAAAAATAAAAATCTAAAATGTAATGGTTGCAAGACAAGCTCTGAAAAATTAATCGGATCTTTGCGACCGTAACTAGCGCAAGCAAATAAAGAGAGTGGAAAAAAGACGGAATGGATTGAGCAAAAATGTATAGAAAGAGTAAGAGATGGAAGGAGGTTGGTTAGACAGGGCAACGGAAGCAGTAGTAGCAGCAGAAGCAGCCGAAACGCATTCCCCAATAAAAGTCAACAAAAGACTAACGACTCATCCAGCTAATGGAAAAGTCCGAAAACAGAAGCGAGCTTGCGTTCTCTTTCCATCTTTCCTCTACCGCTCATAATTAAGCAGACTTTTAGCAGATTAGATTCTCCAGATACCAGAGAGTTGAAAACGTATGTATGTTAAATACGAAAGTGCGCACGTTTGCTGTGAAAAAAAAGAGAAATCTTCTAGCAAATCTTAAGTGAGAAAACTGGCAGAGAAGAGATTGAAAAATGTGAGTAATTGCCGAGTACTAGATGGGTGAACTATATTTTTGAATATGTAAGTTCTCATGGTTTATTTTTTGGAAGTAAAAATGATTAATGTCCAGACTTGGGCTAATTATAATGCAGTCCAGAAAAATGATGAAAATCTCAAACGTATGAGAGGTTTGTTCGAGTTAGATAATTTCTCTGTTGGTCGTTCTGGTAAGCAAATTGATTTCTACTGAAATTACATGTTCACATCAAGGAAGATAATCTTCGTAAGTCACAATTTCTCAAAATTCTAATACCAAAATTAGAATACCAAACTGTTTGTAAAGTGTTGAACACAAAATTTTATCAAATCCTGTAGAAGGATCGATGTTCACTATTGGTGATCATTGTGAGTATGAAAGACATCGTGTGAATTAAAGAATGTAATACATATCATTAGTCAAGGATTAGTATCCAAAGAAGTTCAAAATCGTAAAAATAAAAGAAGGGTGGGGAAGAATCTAGAGATATCGAGCGGAAGGCGAGGGTTCTAGAATGTCAGATCGAGAAAAGGGTTCCCCTACCTTCTCCCCAAAGTGACAAATGGTTTGGAATAATACTATTTCCTGAAAGAGTTCGAAGGCATTGACTATTTCAGAGGTGACATTCGGTATCCTTTTAGGGTGTGAAAGGGTTCAACAGACAAAATTGTTCCTCCCAGGTCTTTTCTAACCCCCGACTTTTTTAAACATGCCTTTTATTATTCAGAATGCCACAATGCCACTAAATGATGCCTTTGTCCCCTATCTGCGCAGAGTTCCACTTCGTTACAATGGTTATTGTACATACAGTCAATTTTTTTGTGTAGGCAAAAGTGCAATCATTAAAGGGGTTGTGATGCGCGTGGATGAAAATGAAAAATAACTCTCAGTGATTTTCAACATTCTAACCCAAAACTTGTGGCAAAGTGTTGTTGCCTATACTCTATCATTGATATGTTGCTATAGTGACATAAATTTAAATGAGGCAAGATTTACTGTGGAAGTCGAAACTTGAAGTTATGCTAGGAATGTACGGTGAAAATTCGCTGGTAGAAGTTTGCTTTAATTCGTTACACTTTAATTTCGTCATTAAATTGGCCCATTTTTAGCCAGTCATTTGAAACCAGAACATTTCGGAATATGAATGTATCACATTGAAATAAATCTATTCATTGAGGTTCCTATGCAACTTTCTGAGGAATCGCGTCATACCTCACGTGAAATTCAAAATCAGTCACTCCAAAAATCAGAAGAATTGATATCGAATTCCCCTTAACAAATGATTAACACTTG
Organism: Eretmocerus hayati; assembly: GCA_029851415.1. Classification (NCBI taxonomy): domain Eukaryota; kingdom Metazoa; phylum Arthropoda; class Insecta; order Hymenoptera; family Aphelinidae; genus Eretmocerus; species Eretmocerus hayati. Next base: position 153,690,610 of record CM056741.1, read on the forward strand.
CACCGATCACCACAATGAAAAATCTCTCAAATTCTCTTATTTAGAGGATTTTTTCAACCTGAAGCACCCGTAATGAAAATACCTCACCGTCTATGACTAAAAATCAGGGAGATAGAATATGATGTGTCCAAAATATGGCCTGCTTAATTGTGTCTAACTATTACATCTGCACGAAAAGACGCTTTTTATCAAAATCATCTTTTTATACAAAATTTCTCGTTCACTGTACAATCTAAATTCATCCAAAAAGTTTTAGCTGATCACTGAAATAGATTTTCCACCCTTGAAAGCCATTTCAACGATCAGTCAATTTAAAAATTCATCCCTCTCGTCAATGCCCCGAAAACTAACATCTCATTTCCCTGTACCCACCAATCTTTAAAAATAAATGTTCAAGTCTACACTCAATTTGAGGTAATTGAACATGATCGCACCTACTGCCCCGGTCATGTCTTCTTCCTACCCGATTCTTACTCGAAGTCATACCCCGGAGGGTCACATCCCCGTGCATCTCCAGTAGCAGTCGAAGTGAGTTACGGATCTCAGAGAGAGCTCCTGCAGTGCCCTTTGGCGATCGCAAGCACGAGTTGGCCAAAGCTGGTAGAATATAGTTGAGCTTCTAAAGACATGCCGAGCATGATCGAGGGAAAGGTCACGACAAAGCCCAGAAAGATGAAAGAGCCAAGCCGTCCCTATCTGATGGCATTCAAATGTAGCCTCATCCCCCGGAACACCATCCCGCATCTCTTGCCCACTTTCGCGGTGGCTATCTCCCGCATCCTTTTCGCGCTCCCGCTGTTGCTACTATACTATACGAGAAGAACCAGCAAAATCTGCCAGGACTTTTGCTCTCTTCTTTTTTATCTCACATTTTTATGCGCTCTTTGGCTTTGCTCTTTCTACGGCTGCTTTGATTTTTCTGCTTCGAAAGGATGTCAGATGCTGCCAAGTGGCAAATGTGCTTCCCGAGATAGGCATTGACAGCGTAAACAATGTTGTGACAATCGTTGACCCCAGACGTGGAATTTGACGATAGTGTCACTTTTGTTGGCCATTTAGCTCAAAAACGACTTAGTATTCACTTTAATTTTACTGATCAGGATCATGATGATGATTATATAAACTACGAGATAGACTACTTCAGTTCTGGTACTCTGGATGTCACTTTTCGACACCGAAAACCCGAAGGAAAAATCGCACATCGAATCTGTAATAGATCTTAGAAAAATCTGAAAATAAACAAATGAACTCAGTTGGTTAGGTTTCTGAAAGCTGATCGGTGAGCAAGTTTCTCGTCCCAGAGCATAAAAAAATCAAGAGGACCATTACGTCAGAAACCGAAACATTATTCAACTGTCTGCGCCTGTATATAATTCAAGAACCAAAGCCGAAGAAAACGAAGCATCTCGATGGTTGCGTGTGTACCACTGAGCGCTACCCTTCGTTTCCGGCAGCAGCCAAACAAATGATGCTTGAAACAAACGAAAAGAACGCAAAACGCAACCGAGTATACACGCCTTCTATCCACCCCCGTCTTATCTCATTTTTATCCTCCTTGTCTTTCTGTTCGCACCACTGCATATGCGAAGTCGCAGGAATGCCAAGAATTTTGCGATCCCTTGGTTGTATATAAAAACGGATGCAGTGAGGTGGGATGAAAAAATGTCGTGGCTGGATTTTTGTCTTGGGCGGTCAAATTTTTCAGCTTAATGGCGTGCGAAAAGAATACATGACAGAATGAAGTATGGATGGAATATCTGAAGTCAAAAAGACAAGATGAAGACGTAGGGGGGTATCCAGGTTTCGAAAAGTCGCGGGTCTCAGTTCACGATGAAATATTCAAAAAGAAGAGTGTTCTAGGACCGTATTTATCATGTGACTCAAACTTTAGATCTCTGAAAGATTGATGATAATTCCTTCTCAGTTCCTTATTCAGTCAAGAATTTCACATGGAATCATCAAAAACGTCATCAAAAACTTCGAAAAATATTCCTTCATTGAAATTTCCTTGCCATAAAAGCTGCAAGGCCACAGAAAGAAGGAATTCATAAGGGCTCCCATCGAAAATCCACGTTTCCATGACGTATTTTATTTGAATTTGTAATACCTCTTAATGAATTGTGATCATGTATTTTATGGTGTCAGATTAGATTTTCTTTGTACTAAAAGTAGGAACTGGGGAGAAGCTATTCAAATTCTTCTCCAAACATTAGCTCAAATGGTATTCTTACTCTTTAACAACTCGGAAACCTGTCTATTATAAACAAGTCAAACTGTAACCAAAGGTGCTTGATTTAGACAGATTTTACTGGGTTCGGTAAAGGTAATGCCTCAAAGTCTTCTCTCAGTAACTTTCTTTTGCATTCTACGGTCGGAAGTGATATTTAAGGTGACTCATAAGATTTTTCATTCGTCAAAAATTTCATTTCGTACATTTGTGAATCTGCGGATTTGTGCACCTTCTTGAGTTTTGGTGATGGTTTTTTTTTTCCATTAAGCTTTGGCCACTCTTGGGTCACCAGTTTTCGTATATTGAGAATTGATTGCATAATTAGGGTATCTAATTCAGCATAGTCTCGTAATTGTTGATACGCTATCATCCGCATTCGCTATCCTGTCTGCAGAAAATGATACCCATGCACGACATTTTCTGTGTGCATCAGTGTTTGACGTTCCTTACAGACAGAAGCTCATGTACTCAATATGTACGGATATATTTCAGTCTTATTGAAAAGATCTGTGTCCTTTTGCCGGCAAAAGAAAAGTAAACTAGATAAGATCCTTGACAAACATGATTATCCCTCAACCTATGCCAAAGATATGAGCAATTTTCGAAGTCTTGCTGACACAATAAGGCTAATTGGCATGAAATCTGATCTCATAGGCATGCATCGAATGAATCATTTTTCTCAAATACGCAGCTCTTTTTCTCATTGAGAGTTGATTGTAAAAGAATTTCTGAACCATTACATTGATTAGTGTTCGAGAGCCACTTGAGCCAGTGGAAAATTCTTGTGAAATTGGCCATAAATCGACGTGCGGGAAGCAGATCATCACTTCATTCGTGGTAAGACTTCGTTATTTTATGTGCGATAATCGAACCGTCTTCAGAGATACCGTCAAATTGGATAACTTTGGTACACCCTCAAAAGGCTTGTCCCGCGTTCCAGGAGCAATGAATAGCAATTCATAGTATCAGAATTGATAAATGAGTTTGATTGAAGTGCTGTAAAATTAACCGAGTTGCTTCCGGAGCGTTGCACAAGATTTTTGAAGGTTACCAAAGTTACCCCATGTGTGCCAAAATTACCCAATTTCACGGTAATGTAAAGTTACACCAGATACTTGGTGAGCTCATTACATTGCCCTTTGATAACCCACTTTAATGGTGGTTGTGATCTTAATGCTGTTCTTGGGCTATCCTTTTAAATATGATTATGATTAGGTAAACGACGTTTCGGACCTCTGATTAGGTCCTTCTTCGGGTCGATTATATCTTATACTAGAGTGAGAGAATTGTGAGAATATGATAGATAGAAGCTCTTAAATTCTAGGACTTATCCGTGCAGGTATGGTGTTTTGCAGGGTTTGACAAATAACGCTAGTTTCGATATGGTGCGTTATTAACGAAACCCTCGGAGATCTGTTATGATATTCGTTATTTCGCTAAATAATGAGTAGAATTTCGTTATGTTTTTCGTTACGTTACTAGAATAACGTTAAAACTATAACGAATTGAATTTTGTTTCGTTATGAGTTTCGGTATTATTAACGAAACGTATAACGAAATTCATGTGGATAACGTTATTCGAAACTAACGAAACTGATAACGAAATTGAGTAATGTAATTTCCAAGACATTTCGTTAATGTTTTTCGTTACGATACCATAACGAAATTCTTTTCCGAGTTTCGTTACGTTATATTTCTCATTATATTCACTGCCGCTCATAAATTCTGAGTGAATGCAATATCACCCTCTCTGAAAATGGCGGTATCTCGGATTCTATGCATCGTGAGACAATTTTGAAAAAAGTATCTCCGAATACTTGGTTGTACCCACCAACCTAGTCTATTCCTGGCGCATTAGGAATCAGTCACATCCGATCTTCTCTATCTAAGGCCCTCGTGGGGCAGACTTCGTCCTGATCACTTGGCGAAAGGAAAAAAACGAAACAAAATACAATTCGCATCTCGTTACGTTACTCGCAGAAGTAACGTAACGAAATCAATCATAATGTGAATAGCGTTACTCGAATACCGTAACGAAACTCCAATACTTGAATTTCGTTTCGTTACTAATAACATTATTCACGTAAGAGTCGAGTTTCGTTACCATAGAATAACGTTATTAATAACAAAACGAAATCCAAGGATTGGAGTTTCGTTACGTTATTGTATTATGTTAGTGACATTACGTTACGGTATTTGATTATGTTATCCTAACTCTCTAAAAGTATTCGAGTGAGATTTTACTCGAAACGAGTGGTTTTTCGACTCGAAGCTCGAGTACCAGCGTCGCAACCCGGCTTCGAGTGATTTTTTGCTCGAAGACCGAGTGAAAATTTCACTCGAATCGAGTCGTTTCTTTTACTCGATCCTCGAGTCGCTTATAATTTACAGTATGAAAAAAAAACTAACTATTTATATATTGTGGAACGATATTGAGACTAAGATGCTGAACGAGAACAATGGGACTGCATAAAAAAAGTGAAAAAAAAAAATACTTTCAACAAAGTTTAGTATTAATTCATGATTGGTCGTCGCTGGGATTTGAACCTGGTTCTCTTCCTATGATATATCTTCGCTGTCTGATATTTACGCCAACCATCTAACCAACTGAGCCATTAGGGATATTGACAAGAGGGACTGAGAAAACAGTGATGAGGGCCGTTATGGCAACCAATCGTAAGTTTTTCAACAAAAGAGGTTTACTGTAAATCTGAGTATGGCTACTTTTCACTGCTCCACGTAAAATAGCTTGAGTAACTGATTGTTCGTGTGATATGGAGATAGAATCCCATATGAAAATCCAAATCTCATGATGATAATGAATGAAATCGACATAAATAATTGCTATTTACGAATTGAATATTAACGCATTGGATGAGATACACGTGAAAATTCAAGAATATGCCCTATTCGCATCGAATTGTACATCTGAATTCGTATCAAGAACGTGTGTCAAGGTGATTATGTTGGTTTAGGTTATGTCGGTTAATTCCACTCGATATCGAGTAATTCAAACGACTCGGGACGATCGAGTGAGTTTTAGTTACTCGATGGCGAGTGATATCGTCAGAAATTGACTCGTAGACGAGTCATTTGACAAGTTACTCGAGCTTCGAGTAAGTAAAATCACTCGAATACTTTTAGAGAGAACGTAACGAAATTACCTCTTAATTTCGTTTTTTGTCATGATAACGTAACATAACAAAATCGATAACGCAATTTCGTCATGTTACTTGTCAAACCCTGGTGTTTTGTGATCCCCTTGGAGATGGAACCTCGTGCGGATCTCGGCGCTCATGGGCCTGCAGCGACTTTTTTTGTAAGTCGGCTGTTAGGCCAACAAGCTGGCTGATTCCCGAACGCACCATATTCTTACAATTTTCTCCATCTAGTATAAGATATATTCTACCTGAAGAAGGACCTAATCACAGGTCCGAAACGTCGTTTATCTAATCATAAGCTTATTTACAAGGATAGTCCAAGAACAGCATTGAAATCACAACCATCATTATTCTCTGTCTGGACGTTAGAGTCAAAATATTATAAAACCCAGTTTAATGTCTGACTCGGAACCAAATTTTGGCAAAAATTGAGGTGACTAGTACGATTGATAAGTGTACGGCCAAATGTGAATGCAGTTTGGGACATGACCTCGGATATGCCACGGTAGAGACATTTTGACCACGTTTGGGAAGTTCAGGCCTACATACGATTGATATTTGCTCCTAAAACTGTAGGTACATCTTCTTGCTCCGATAGGATACATCAGATATCAACGTTGACAAAGTTACATTTTGTGTAATATGAGTGCAAGGTCAAGACATCAAACACATAAGTTATGAGAAAATCGCTCATGTACAAGATAAAATCTGCTTTTTGATTGAATAATAAGTTCTCCTTCGAAACGTAGTTTCGTTTCACGGCTAGTAAAATTAAAGACAGGGAATTGAGGGAACGTATTAGTCAGGTTGCAAACGTTTATTCTCAGTTCAAGATATTCTCCAAAGAAAGTTCTGCTCGGGTCGTGACGTCCTACTCATTTCCGGAGTCTAGAAAATTTTAATCCAACTTTCTTACTCTGCTCGGATCAGCGCTGGCTCGGATCCATTTCATGCCCGTATTCCATTCCGATTCATTGATAGGATCGAAAATCTTTTTAAGAATCCATCTTATGAGAGATTTTTGTCCGTATTAGGTGCGCAACTTTTGACAGCCCCTGGGAACAATGAAACGGAATCTTCCATGAGGGCAATTGCGTTTTTGATATTCTCGTGAATCTCAGTCTTGTGGTTCATTATTTGGAATTCTGTGAGTTGTTCGTGCTCTTGCATAGGCATAGCTGAGTTGAGAGGATTTCCAAATTTTGTAAAATATTTTGACCGAATCCGAGAATCTCCAATGAATATCAGTTCACACCAGACTTATGCTCTAAAAAACTCTATAAGAACTAATCTGTCTAAGGAGAATCAGGAACATTCGTTGAGCTTGAGATACAAAACTTGGGCTCGAACCCGAGCTCGAAAACTTTCATTGGTCCTTTAGAATGACGTGAGCACACGCAGTTTGGAATAGCCACTCACATATCTATTGTAAATTACGCGCATGCGTCAGCGAGGGGTCAAAAGTGACTCATTGGGGCCCGACCGAGTTGCAGCACGACGAGCCGCTTAATTTCATCCCGAGGTGCGTATAGAGATTAGACATCATGTCTGGGGTTGCCGATATACAGGGTTCTTTTTTCCTTCTAGATGGCTGCTTTGGAGATTAGATTAAGCATTGGTTACATGCATGGTCATGACTAGAGACTGGATTTCCGTGTTACGACACGTTTTGTCGTGATGTGACACATCCGACGTTATTGCACGTTCCATTTTTCAGCGAACGTTTCCATGGATTCAAAAAGTTTATAACCTTCTTCTCCACCCATTCGCATCTTTTTTCGGTCAACAAACCAAAATTACAGTAAACTTGTTTAAACCTAAACTAAAAATCGAAATTCTAGTAGAGAATACATAAAATGCCTAAGGTTGCGCAAAGTTACAGTACCAAGCTTCGATCGTGGATTGCACCTTATAATAAGGAATCCGAAGTATTTACCACCGATGGAAAGGTTGTGTTTTGTAATATCTGTTCAAAACCAGTCGGCTGCGAGAAGAAATCGCAAATCGATGCGCATGCTCTGACAGGTTGGTTGAACGTTTCTTAGACTGCCTATTTTAGAACGATATTCGTGAGATTCTGAAAGGGTTGATCGCAATTTCAGCGGCGCATACGGGATTGGTAGCTCGCAAGAAAAATCAAAACAAAGAGAAGCAGACGTTGTTGACTCAATCTTCTCAGTCTTCGGCTCCGAAAAATGCTTTCTATGCTGATCTTTGCTTTGCTTTGGTGGCATCTAACATCCCATTACATAAACTAAATTCCGACCCGTTCAAGAACTTCCTGCAGAAGTATATGCAACAACAAATACCATCAGAAAGTAACCTGCGAAAGGTGTATGTTCCTCTAATTCATGCACAGTGTATCGATAGAATCAGAAGAATTGTAGGAGGGAATTATCTGTACATATGCGTTGATGAAAGTACAGACGCTAGAGGATATTGCATAGCGAATCTATTGATTGGAACATTGAGGGCAGAATCAGCGTCGGAAACTTTTTTGATAGCGTGTCAGCGCTTAGAAAGGACGAACCATGAAACTATTAGTCGTTTTATCAACCAAAATTTGAGAAGATTTTTCGAAAGTATTTTATTCGAAGATAAGATTTTACTCCTTGTGTCAGATGCTGCTCCGTATATGATCAAGGCTGGCAAGGGCTTGAGATTGTTTTATAAAAATTTACATCATGTCACATGCATAATGCATGGTCTCAATAGACTCGCAGAAAAATTGAGAGACTTGTGTCCTAAAGTCAACGAACTCGTGAGTTGTGGGAAAAAGATGTTCTTGAAGGCTCCCTTACGAGTTGACGTGTATAAACAGATAATGCCTAACATGCCCCTGCCTCCAGTACCAGTCATCACAAGATGGGGGACTTGGCTATCTGCGGCTTTGTTTTACGCAGAAAATTTCCAAAACTTCAAAGATGTTGTGAATCGTTTGGAACAAAATGCTGAATCAGTTCGAAAAGCAAAATTATTGATAGAGGATCCACACCTCCAAAGCGAATTGACTTTTTTGCTCACACATCTATCATTTCTACCGAAAAGCATGGATGACTTGATAGAAACAAAACAAAGCCTCCAAAATCAAATAGAAAGCATAGATTTGGTCGTCTCTAGAATCGATGAAATCCCGGAGGAAAAAGGCACCCTATTACAAAGAAAAATGACCGATGTTTTGGCAAAGAATGAAGGATTGACATTCCTCAGAAAGATCAAGAGTGTGCAAAGTGGAGAAGGAATTGAAGACGAGGAGATCAATCGAATGGACCCTTCCATAATTCAAAATTACAAATATGCCCCGTTATCATCCGTTGAAGTCGAAAGGTCTTTTTCTCTTTATAAATATATTCTGAGTGATAGGAGACATAATTTACATGAAGATAATATGGAGATGTATATGATCACGAGTTTCAATAAAGTTTAACTGATTTTTACCACAATTTCGAGCAAAAAAAGAGTGATTCGTAATTACACGTTTTGACCATTTTTACTGCACGTTTCGCCAATTTTCACGACATTTTACACGGCATTTTTCGACAGTTTTTACGACACGAAATTCCGGTCTCTAATGATTAACATGGCGTTGCCTTACGTGTTTTTGTGAGTGGTAACGGTAAGCGGCGTTTCTAGGTGTGAACTTGGCGTAAGTAACGTTCTTTCGCGTTATAGGCAAAAATTTCGTGTGACTGCAAGTTGCGTTTCAGATCTATGAGACAGTGTGAGGTAACGCGCGGATGTGTTACGAGAAGTGGGTGATCGTTTGTCCATGTCATCATGTCATGAAAGTAACGGAGTGCCACGTTACTTTTATGAGTATGTTGCAAATGAATGGTAACGGGAGCCTCGTTACCTATGGGAGTACTATGTGAATTGCGTTACAGACTAGGGTAACGGCATGCCACGTTACTAAGCCTGTAACGGGGTGCCTCGTTACGCGTTTTGATATGCAACGTGTAACTGTGGGATGCGTTACCGCGATGTATGGCACGTGTGTGATGTGTGAAGAGGGAAATATAATGAGCTCATCGATTAAAAAATAAAAATTCGCACATCATTAAATTGTGAAGGTTTCGGAGGGAAATATTGAAGGTGGAACCTTCTTTACCGACGGTGTGGCAGGGGAAAATCCAAGCTGGATGCGCACAATTTTGAGCGTTACGTTCACGCGTAACAAACCTACCATCCTACCCTCTCACCAGCCCAGTCCAGCCCACTCATCCACCCATACACCCATCCGTCCATCCACGCATCCACCTATCCACCCATCAATCAAGTCCATCCATCATATCCACCATCCAATCCATTCATCCATCCATCCATCCATTGTCCAATTCATTCATCCACCCATCGACCCATCCATCCATCTAACCATCAACCCATCCACCCATCCCAGCATCCACACATCCAGCTATTCACCCATTCATCCACCCATCTACGCATCCACCTATCGAACCATCCGTCCATCCATCATCCAATTGATCATTCCACCCATCTACGCATCAACCCATCTACCCATCCACGCATTCACCCATCCACCATCCATCCATCTCCATCCATACACCATCCAATCCATCGATCCATATTCAATCCATCCATTCATTATTCAACCCATCCATCGAACCACCCAACCCACCCATCCACCCACCCACCCACCAGCCCGGTACATCCCATCCTGGCCCCGTCCATACTGTCCCATTTCACCCCATCTATGGCCGTCCTACCCGACCCTAGACCAGCGCAGCTCATCCCATCCCTGGCCAGCGCATAAAGTGATTTTTGAACTCAGAAGATTTTCATTCGTAACAAGGATTAGCTATAGCAGAAAGGCCCACGTTGGTTTCACCTTCCTGCGCGCGTGGTCGCCACGCACATTTCTTATTACATTGTTTCAGATTACTAACAAGATCCTTGTCGTGATAGCAAAATATCTGTTGCACTAGATTCAGAAATTCATTGATATAAACTCTGCATTTCAATCAAAGTTTATGAGAAAAATGTAGTTAACCATATATTTCTTGTGTGCGAATAGAGATTTTAGATGTGATTAGATACACTCCAATCATTTATGGTAAAATTAGGTGTTTCAAATTTTGCAGTCAAAGCTTCCATAAAATGAGATCTTCAATCTCAGCTCGCACTATCAACTTACCTTTGGAACTGATTGACCCTTGCGTCGTTGATCTTCACAGGCTTTGATGATTTGACTCGGCAGAACACCATCATCATCCATTTTTATCTCATAATAATTCATTGGCATTGGTTTTACCTGCATCATTTAGTGATTGATGAAACGTGCAACATGTTTAGTAGAATGACACTCATTTCCCAAGTTCCGATATACCTCGTAACTCACAATTCTTAATGAGAGGTAAAAAATATCTCAAAAGATTATGAAGGTGCCTCACTAGTTTTCCATGGATGTAAATTCCTACATTAGAAAACCTGCCGAAAAATTCACCCGTTCAACCCTCTATGTTTCTGCAACCGCGATGGCATTTCAAATGGTGCCCCTAATTTCTTTTGAAATACTTGACAATATCATTTTATAATGGAGTTATCACGAGGAATACGATGAAAATATCAGATCTAAGCCCTAACTCACCCCTGGATAATATTATTCACTTTTCAAGTAACTGGTGTTACCCCGTATAAGAAACTTGATAGCTCAAATCTGATATTTTTTCGAATCGTGTTTCTTGTGCGTTGCAAGGATTTGGAGGTATTTTGAGTAGCTTTAGGTGCAGGACATAGACGGTTCAACTGTAGAACTCTTCAATACAGGCTTTTCAGTGTAAGAATCCGTCCGACGGAAATTCAAGCGTGAGTCCCAAAACGAATCGAAACTTGTGAGAGAAGTGTCAATCCATTGTATTATTAGATCTATCTTGATCGTGATCGATGGGAGGTCTTTCTAACCATTGACAAAATGCCTGGAAAAGCAGGTGCCTGAATCATGACGGATTCTCCTTCTCCAATGAACATTTCAAATAATTTGCTGCATCCCTCGATGGCCCCAGTTGTGACTTGGATATCCCAATCTTTATACTTGGGCGAGTGTCGTTTTGTTTGAAATTCTCGCCACTTTTTGAGCAGTGGTGGAAACCTATCACAAAAGATGGGTAAAAGTTGGGTATTAATGTCATTCTTAGACTCAAATAATAACATCACACCTACGTATGGAATCAAGCTCATAATTTTTGATTTTAGATGATTGAACGATTCATAGTCAATGCAAAAAAGTCCAATTCACATGAGTCACACCTTTCACGAATTGTGAATGGAAACATGGTTTCTACTGGTATCAGAATATCTAATCTATTCATCGTGCAATGAGGGATAAAGTTGAGCATACCCTTGTGATGTTCCATATTGAAGAGCTTGTTGCAGATCGCTGTCGATTAGTTTCTTCTGGATGCCGTCGTTATAAGTAACAAAAATTTCTTTGAATGGGAAAGTTTCGGCATTGGGCACCCCACCGGCAAGGAATACTAATCCAGGATGTTTTTCATGATGAACAGCTAGATCATACTTCAGTTGAGTCAAATTCAGAGTAATTCTTCTTGAAAAATAACTTTTGGGGTACTGGAGATGGCTTCAAAAATGTCATAGGGACCACAAATAATATTGATAATGGTGGTAGTGAAAATTTGAAACTAGAATCTGAAACGGAATCCATTTTGAATTTCGTCGAGTCCCACTCATTGCGTGTGTCGAGGGCTTATGATGATCATAATCTCGATAATCATCAACTACAACACGATTATGATGACTTATCAGACTGGGTTCAAAAAATAACCCCGAATCGACAGAATTCAACGAAATAAAAAATGTATTTCCTCACAAATCCTGTCTGAAACACCGCTATTGACCATTTCTATCTCAATTTATATTACTCGCTTTGGTTACGGTCTACAATCTTTCATCAAGTTATTTCTGAGCATTCTGCCTCACAGTTCCTGCTGCAACAATCGAAGCCAAGATGATATTTTGTTGAAAACCGTTTTGACGTTGAAAACCCGCAAGGAACCCGAAGAAAACGTCAAAGGAACCCGCACTAAATACGTTGATTAGAGTTTCCGGTAATTTTTGACCGAATTTTTTGAGGAGATGGGTTTAAATTTTCAATATTAAACGTGCTCAAAAATCTTTAAACGGTTGCAGAACTACTCGTTGAGATTTTGAGATATTTTTTGCACGAGTTAGCAAGATATGCATGGCTTATAGATATTTCTTGTTTATATGTTAGATTGCTACTCGTATATCTTAGTGAGGCTTGGGGTTTGTGATATCAATTATTTCAAAACTGTGCACTCGACAGATAAGGTACCTTGTTGGTTCCATGCGATCACTGAAAAAGTCAGACGCATTATTTATGTTTCAACACCAGGACGATGATCTTTGTCTTTCAATTGGCAAAGCGATTGTATTGAAAATATTTGATCTGCTCAAGTTTGACACATTGAAATATTTTAGACTCGACAAGAAAAGGTGCCATCTTGACTTCATTCGATCACCGAAAATCACGCCCTCGTCCTTTTTCCCTGTAGATGACCGAAATATCTTCCTCAGAAACGGTTAAAACGATAGCACGTCTTGTAACTCATCTGTGCCACCATTGCACCTATTTTTGCGCAGCTCCTTATTTTATGTGAAATCACCCGTGAAGCTCACCCTGTAAGCAATCGAGTCCTTGATAAGTTCCAGATGTGAATGTTTTTGGCGCCGGATAGTTGATTTTTATCAATCAGCCTCATGCTCAACGGCCTCAGACTACTTCAATCTGCTACACAATGTACCTCATGAAATAATAAATATCACGTGTACCAAGCCCCACTACAACATACAAGTAGCAATCTAACCTATATATTAACAATGCATATTTTGCTAACTTATGGGACCGCTAGAGTTGTACTTTCATTTGGAGAATTCTTCAGTTCATTCCGATCTATCTACATACCAAATCTGGTCTAAAGTTACCGAGAACCCAAGTCAATGTATTTAGTGCGGGGTCCTTTGAGTTCAAAATGTACTGAGGGGTTAAAGATTTCGCAAGATTCGCGATTTGCTCTCATCAACATTTCCTTAATGACTAATGCCATATATAAGAATGGCGTTATTTGGATGTGAATCGAAAATTTCAGGATAGATTTTACTTCGTCTGAAGTGTTATGCAGGGACACATTTGTATACTCGATTGCTAACGTTAAGATTTGTAATTTACGACTTCTGAGACGACTCATTATCCGGAAACATATTTCGTACCCGTTTCCGCCCTTGAAATACCTTGCACAACGTGCTTCAAAGTCATTGAATGAAAATAATGAGGTTTCATAAAAGTCAGAGTCACAAGAGCTTATCAGTCTTTGTACTCATGAATTCTGATGACACTCAATCATCGCACCACTCACCCAAAGTTCTGATGGCATTTTCTCGTCTCTTTTTAGTTATCTGGGTCATAAATTTGGTGTAATCCATGGTTACTGTTTGTTGAGACCACTTTATTGCTTATTCCACTAGAAAAACGAAAAAATGCAGCAGGTTTAGCTCGCTAACACTATTGATACAAACCATGAATATAAGAAGTCTAAGTTACAGATATCGTGTGCCATACGAGTCCGCGAGAGTGAGACTATTACGTGTTGAAGTCAATTATTTTCAAGGAGTGGCGTAACTCTCATGTCATGGTGTCTCACGTGACATGCCAATCCCTTAGTGAAAAATGATAAAGCTTGAGAGGAAAAAGGAAGGGAGAGGCGAGGGAAGAGATAATAGAACCAATTTCAACTATGAAATAATTTGTAAGACTAACAGGCTTCACTTGGGATTGACATTTTTAATTGAGAAAAAGTAAGTCGAGTGTGCCTAATTGATCAAGATAAACGTCATCCGGTGATTCGCCGCGTATCACGCCGGGAGGGAGGAACAAGCGTATTCGCAACGGCCAGACGCAGCTGCATGTACAGTCTCCGACATTATTGAGTGGACAGCATGCAAACGTTTGCTGATCAACGAATCAGGCCGACTATTGAGGACTCATGCTGCTAAATCATACATCATTGGATCCACGAGCATCTCACCTTGACTCTAGAGGAGTAACGGTCGCTGAGATTTGCGTGGTGAAACTGCAGAAGGAATGTTGTACGGGCACCTTAATTTTCAGTTGGACAAAATTGTACACGCATTGAAAAGCCTATGGTTACCTGAATAAACTATCTATCCATCCATCCATCCGTCCACGGCTCTCTCGTGATCGAGGCAATTCTGAAATCACTCATACTCATCAACCGATTATTTGGATTTCGCGGGATCTCGTCATACGTGACGAGAAGACCGGAAATGGCGTTCATCAGATTTCTCTCGAATTAGACTGCGAAACATGGTTCAACTCGCTGGGTTGCAATCGAAGGGCTGAGAAATGAGATGGACGGCGATGAAGCAGTCTCGAATGTCCACTCATATCGTCAAATCGTCAGGATTTTGTGTAAAAAGCGTCCAAAATCGTCAGTGAAAGAACACGGAGAAGAGAAAATACTTGGAAGAAAGGACTCAACATGATACGAGCTGGACAAAACCGAATCGAAATCTTCAGTTGTGTTTGCCCATGGAGTTTTTTTGGCTATTGAGGCCAAGAATCTCGAGTTAAAATGCTGGGAAGATGGGTACAAGCATCACTTCAGATGAAGGGTAGGAGGATACAGCCCAATACGTCAGCGTGGATGATTAAAAGATCTCAAATCCTCTGGAATTGATGAATATGTGCTCTGAAATTAAATCCCGGATCACATTCCAACAAAATTCAACGGATTTAGGATCCATTTGATCATCTACGCTGATGTATTGGGCTGTCTCGTCAAAAATGGAAGCGGGACAATGACGGGACAACCCCGAAAATTCTGCATCAAACATCAAATCTTCGAAGGTCTACAGAATCGAATTCTTGAGAGATCATTTTTTTGTGTTCTTCACTCTTTCGTCTGATAAAACCACCCATATTCTCAAAACTAATTCCATAAAACCGACTTTGATAGCTTTTTTCAAAACCTTTCAAATACTGTAAACCGTATTCCCGTATCTTTCATGTCATTACGAGACATATAAATTTTATTGCAAGTAAGACCTAAACTTTTTTCTAGATAATTTGAAAGGATGAAGTGAAGTTAGTTTGAGATATGAGAAATGTCTTAGGAGGCTCCATTAGCAATGGAAAGGTTGTATTGTGTACCATATAATCGAACGAAAGTACTGAGAAAAAAATCACGAGACATGAACCTTTCCCGTGGGTTTATTAGCGCGGAGCCACTCATATACATCTTTCTAATAAGATTCGATTTTCAAAACTTGACATTCGTTTCGTACGGAATGAGGCCCATATCTTACGACGAATTTTTTCCTGGTAACAAATGTTCATACGCATTGAAAAATCCCGTTCAGTCCTGACGTGTTCCTCAATACGCCACGTCACCAAAACTACTAAATAATCCTTTCAATATCGTGGCGCCAGGATCTGGAACTCTCTCCTGCCCCTCCTCCGTTACTCATATTCATTATCATCGTTCAAATACCTATTACCGCTTTATTCACTCAAACTCGACTTCCAAGGCTTCCATTAAATTCAGATGTTCTGGAACGAGCACTATCACTAAGAAAAGTAGGATATGTGTTCGAAATTAAGAAATTATGATATAAGTATTTGTTCCCGATCAGTTGATTTCTAGTTAAAGCAAACATTTTTGCTCTAGTTCAAAGTTTATTTAGAAGAAATTTCTAATTTTGAAGAATTGGTCTGATAAGTTAAAATGTTAAAAATGAATAATTTTGTTATCAAATGTTCAAATATTAATTTAGTTCCTAAGAATATGTGAATATATATTTTTTGAATATCCAAATTTTATGATGAAAATGAATCTATAAAATCTATAAAAATCATTTATAAAATACGTAAAATGAAAATTGTAATTGGAAATTATGTGTTCGCTTCTAATCTCGAAAACTGTAAAATCTTTAATTAATTGCAATGATTTTCTATGAATTACTTTTGCTAGGACGTGAGGGACGTGGTCCCGGTGTCCCCGGTCGTAGCATGGATTTTTCAATCTGTGGCTACCTTTCGCCTCTCGTGCATGAGAGGCCCTTGTCGCAGACAGTGTGTCTGTGGGCAATTGGCCACCAGTAAAAGTAATTCGATTCAACTGTTCAACAATTTCCTTAGCAACGCGTTGTTAACCAAACGAAAAAATGTAGATCGTTTGTTAGATTCGTTCAGGTTCTCGAAGCGAACACATCGAGTTCTAACCTAACGACATTTTCTCTTTCTCTCAGGTCATTTTCAAAGTTTAATTTAATCTAGAGTCAATAAAAATCAGTTTCTTTTGATTTTGATTAATTCATTTTTTCTCCCTGCGCGATACTCGCAAAGTGCGAGCACATTTTTTGGCGACCGTGACAGGACACAAATTTGATCCTGTTGAAAATTACGCGAGGGAGATTGTCTCGACCATGAAGAGAAAGAGGGCAGCCAAAACAGGCCCGAGCAAGAACCGGCGAATTGAAGAAGCAGCAAACGACAACGAGCGAGAGCGAGCTGCTTCAGATAGTGCATTGCAGCGCGAGCGACCGGCGCCTGCACATAACCAACAAGAGCGGGAACGGGCATCGGGGACTGGAGCTGCTGCTCAAGGAGAAGATGGATTCGACGACGCCGACATATCTGATGATCCCGATGGCGAGCAACAATTTGGAACAGAAGCTCATACATCAGGTATTCAAAAATTACCAGCAAGTTCGCGTTCGCGGCCGATAGCACGCCCGTCGCAAACGCAACATCGACCGCGATCGCCGATTCACGATGGCGCCGCGCTTCAAGGTCCTGGTGACACGCTCGCAAATCAATTCCCGGTTCCTCCTCGACAAGGGCCTCTCATGGATGTGTGCGTGTCGTAGATGTAAGAACAGTATTAGGGTGACAGTTATTTCCCAAGTTACGATTTGGCTTGATGTACATTAGGGTGTCCGTTATTTCCCAAGTTGAACGCAAACCTTAGCACGCCCCCTAAATCGTCTTGTGATCACCAAAACGTGACATCCCACCCGCGACCGGTGCCAAAATCAAGCTCTAAACCGTGCCTGTAGAGCCACAGACTCTCTTCTGTGGATGATTTGGTGAAGCTCACTTGGAGCGGGCAAGGACTCGCGGCTACTGGGCAGGAGCAGCCCAAGACGAACCAAAAAATTTTCCGAGATACAGTTTTCGATGTAAAATTGTATGCTGAATCCAAATTCGTCGTTGGTTCTACACTAGAAGACTCTCCAGATTTGCTGATCGATGTTTTGCGATGAGAAAATATTATTTTCTCCGAAAAAACCCCGAAGTAACCGCTAGTTCCGACTATTTGAGAGACTCAAGTATTCCAAAGAGATGATTTCTGATGTGAAATTGTATGTTAAATCCGAATTCTTCGTTATTTTTACACTAGAAGACTCTTCAGATTTGCTAATCGGTGTTTTTCGATGAGAAAATATCATTTTCTCCGAAAAAACCCAGAAATAACTGCTAGTTCCGACTATTTGAGAGCCTTAAGGATTCCAAAAAGATGATTTCTGACGTGAAATTGTATGTTAAATCCGAGTTTATCGTTAGTTCTACACTAGAAGACTCTCCAGGTTTGCTAATCGATATTTTCCCGAGAGAAAATATCATTTCCTCCGAAAAAATCCTAAAATAACCGCCAACTGCGACTATTTGAGAGCCATGAGTATTTCAAAAAGATGAACTCTGATGTAAAATTATATGCTGGATCCGAATTCATCGTTAATTTCATACTAGAGAACTCTCCGGATTTGCTAATGAATGCTTCCCAACGAGGAAATTGTGTTTTCCTATCGAAACATCTCAAAAAAGGGCTAGAACTGTCTCTCTGAGAGCCGTGAGCGTGTCAAAATGACTGATTTCGACGTAAAATTGTGTGTTGGACTCGAATACATTGTTTGATGTTGCCTAGGAACATTGCCGGATTAACAAATTAATGTTCTCAAAGGAGAATTCGTATTTTCTCTGCCAAAAATCCACGAAAGAAGCTAACGTTGTCTTTCTGAGAACAACAAATATCCCAATGGGATTCATCTACGGGATGGAAGAATGTAGAGGAGATCTAACCAAGAAGTACAACAGGTTACCTAATATTACTCATCTTGTTTATTTTTTTTTACAACCCTACTTTTGTTTGCGTCTGGATGAGCTCTCTTGTATTGTGGAATGGTCAGTAGTAGAGCTTGTTTCAATTCCTCATCTTTCGTTCTATTAATATATTCTTCGGTCAACTTGACAGCCCGTTCAGCTGTGTCATTTACAACTCTCAACTTGAGCACTACCTCTAATCCATCCAAAAAGTCCGGGTTAGTATCCCACGATTCAACTCTCAGCTGTAAAAAGTCTGTCTTGATTTGAAAACGCTCAAAAAATCGCAGAGACGGAGAATTAATGAAAGAATCCATGTCCTTGCCACTCAGAGCTGTCAAATCACTCTCATTATTGATGATCAGTTTCTTGGGACACTCGGGTTCCCCTCCTGATTCATTTTGAAGAGCTTGAACCATTTTTATCTTCGTTTGAATCGGTACGCTCTTGTCGAAGAACGATATGGCACTAGTCTCGGGAATAAGATACCAGAGATGGTTATGAATTTTTTTCAAAGCTGCTTCAGCTGCATCAGGGAGAACTCTTTCGAATAGATCTTTTATGAGAGTCAGATCATTGTTCGGTGCTTTGATAGCCATTGGTGCCTCGAACCAGACTTTGGCATAGATAAATACAATGAATAAACACACTCTAAATATTCGTCGTGTTTCATCTGGAGACAGTTTGAAGCTCAAAGTTCTACTATCACGAAACAGAAATATCTTCAGACAGTATATTGCAACAGCCATCCACCGAGCATGATGACAAGCCCCTGGCTTCAAGAATTTGATTTCATCTGCTCGCATTGCGTCCAAGAAAATAAGGATCAGGTCTAGCAATTTTTTGTAGTCATCTCTAGGCTGAGTTGTGTCACGAATTTTCTGGACGAAGTCAATTACATCTTAAATTTGTGCGAGTAGACTGGGATCAATTTCTTCGTAAGCAAATCCCGACTTGTAGGAGCCGTGGTCTATTTCGTCCCAACTTTTTTGAAACTTTTTGAAGAGCACAACATCTGGACCCTTGGTGCCGGGGAACTCAGCTTGAAATACAGCACCCAACAATAACTCGAAAACATGATGCCTGCAAGCGAAATATAACAGATCCGAATCTAATAGTTGTTCAATAATCATTGCTGCACCGGATCTCGCTCCCAGGTTGGAGTTGGTGGTATCGCAACAGAGAGCTTTTATCTTCCTACGTAGCCCGAAAGCGTCGGCTGCTCGAACAACTTCATGAGCTTGCGTGACTCCTTTCCCATCCTCTAACGCTGGAGCTCCAATCAACATATCAATAGGTCCGTCAGTGAAACAAACTGGCATCCTGTCAATTGCTTTGTAAGTGCTGTTATCTACGATAAGTTTTGTATCCCAATGAATGATTCCTGCTCTGAAAACAGTAGTGTCTTGGAAGATGTCTCTTATTTTCCCTGCCTGCTCTTTCATCATCTTACTTCTTATTTCATCAAAAGATGATTTATTCATCACCATTTTTTCGGCATCGATACCCAACGCTTCGAATACAGCTGATAAAATGTGCACTGCTTGACGATGTGATACTCTTGAGTAATCCAATGCTGAAATCAATCTTTCAGTCAAAAATTGGGTTCTACCCCGAATTCCTTGATTTCGATGGAGGCGACCACCTATTCGAAATTCTGGATCAACACTTTCTTGAGGAGTCGGTTCCTCACTCGATTCTCTTTGATCAAGGTTCACCTCGCAGTTGACCACATTTGAAGAACTCATATCATCCAAACTAAGCTGACTGAACGAATCTGTAACGAGAAAAGTATATGTTTGAAATCGCGTAGAGATGCAATACGGTGCGAAAAGGTATATCATAACATAGCCGCGGGGGGCATATGAATTTTCACGGAAACAGGTGTTTCAATTCGTCAGATAAAATACTTGTTCAAGGAGTTCTTTAGATATATCTCTGCCAATGAACGGCTCCGAGCCAGAGCGGAACAAGTCCATTTCAGATCTTCGATCAATTGTCTTGGTATTTCAGTGACTATTATTATCGGCGATCAATTTTAAAGAGAATCATCTTTGCATTGTGCAGACGGGCATTAATTCAAAATGACATCATTGGGATTCTTCTGAATAGAAACGACCAATAATAATGGTCTTTTGAATATCGCAGCAGTTTTTCAAACATCTCAGATGCTCTCATACCATTCTGTTCCGGGGCCATTCAAATTTTACATTGATTTCCATACCTGAGTCGAAATTTGTATCTTGGGCAAAAGAAATCGGAAATAGTAATTTTCATTATCGGTATTTGGGTGATTTTGACATAACTTATGGACTCGATGACCTGACCTTGCATTCGTATGGAGCGACCGAATATGATGAGCTTGACGATGATATCTGGTGGATTTCGTGGGAGGAAGATGTCTCAATAGTCTTAGGAGCGGATATGGGTATCTTGTAGAATTCAGCTCCTCAGAAGTGGTCATAATGTCCTTACCGGGGCATAACCTCAATTGGAGTTGCACATTTTATTTGAGTAGTTTACCAAGATATCCATTCTATTCCTTTTCCGCACAGCGTTGGCGCATCACAAGTTTTTGACAGTGTAAATCTCCTCTAAACAACCACCATTCAGAAAAATTCTGCGATGTAGAAATTGCACCCTCGAAATACTCATCTAGATAAGAACGCCAACGCTAGTTACGGCACGATTCCGACATCGAAATTGGGTTATGAGGAGGTGATATTATGAGAAAATTGAGTATTAAGTCTTCCTCTCGAATACTTTTGAGAGATAGCAGAAATTCCGTCGGAATTTCGACAATTTTTGGGATACTTCTCAATAATTTGAGTCTGAGCTTGCAAATCGCTTGAAATGGCACTACAACGGCGGTAATTTGTCTCCTAAGTACCAAAAAAGGAAATTATGTCACCGGCGGAATCATAAATTACGTAAGCAGCTTTCCGCGCGAAAATTGATGGACAATTTTTCCGTTGCAAAAGAAAAGATGTCCTTACCGTAATCATTGGCTCTGAAACACAATGCAACATTACGATTTAGAAATTTTTCAATGCAATTTTCCAATTTCTGGGTGCTCACAGAATTGCATAAAATAGCATTTGCGCTTCGGTTCCCCGCTTTTGGGCAATTATTTCGACCCTCGCCTGCGGCTCGGGCCAAAAATCAACTCTGAACGTGCAAAAAGACTGTGCATTTGGACAAAACGGTCCGTGATATATGCTTTTGAGATCGATTCTCATGCGAAATGTCCTCACGATGGTTCGTCTTTATTGTGGCGAAGATACCTCAAAAATTGCTTTCATATCTTATGCGAATTGACCAAAGATTATAATCGTCTGGAAATTGTTTTTAGATGTCATATAGTTGAGAAAACAACTATGAGAAGTTAGATTGCAGCTATATCTCAACTAGTCAATTTTTTGGCCAAATCCTCCGTTGTATGGGCTTCGAAACAATTAAGTTATGGCAAAATCACCCATCTACAGATCTCAAGATCTCGGTGCGTGGATCCATGTTAGAAGTTAGAGAGCATTTTCTCTTAGCTCACAAATGACCAGAAGTGTGAGAAATTCACAGATCATAATTTCTTCCAGAAAATTCGACGGGAAATCATTTCCTAAATCTTGATGCTTAAATGAGGAATGGGCTGTACATTCGATTGTGAATGGACCTTCAGGACAAACACTTGAAACAGCCCCCATCCTCCAGCCATGAGTTTGTGGAAGGACAGAGTTTTCCTCTGATATCAATATATTTATTTCAAAATCCATGAAAATTTCGTAACCGCATATAGATGAGGGTGTTAATAGTTTAAACATCCATATACTCAATGTAAATTGATGGGATGATCTAGTTGTGCACATAACCCATCTAGTTGCATGGAGAGACTGCAGGTATTACCATGAGTGCAGAGTAATTCAGTGCTAAAATAATGTAGTCTAAGGGGGACAACAACCAAAAATGCACAGAAGGAGATGATGACTTGATGCTATGTGAGATATGATTCAGAGTCACAGCAAGAAGGGTCTAAGATTCAAAGATGAATCCTATGCGATTACCAACTTTCAAATAATTATCCACAAGAAACGTGTTTTCAGTTTACGAGGATAATCTCATTCCAGTGTTATTGAGAATTTTGTATCTGCATTTATGGAGTCTTGGTACCCAAAGATGATAATTGTAAAATGTCAGGTGCGCACTCAGCTCTATCATGAGAACAGGAGCTCTCAGCAGAACACCTGCCAACTGGATCATTTTTCAACATTGTTCAAAAACTTCTTCTGAATTTCTCGCTGGACAAGTTAGAAAAGTGCTATCGACTAAGATTTCATGATTTCAAGAAGATGTCTGTCTCATAGAATGCTTGTCAATGCTATGAGCCATTAATGTGACAATATATTGTCAATATCTATCTGCTCAGTGTCATACAAGCCATGAAGACTGGGCTTTTCAAACACACGATCAAAGCTCTCATCCGAGGATTCTGTTTCAAGACTTAAGATGGAGTAGCAAGTTGTTCGAATATTGGATTGGTCTTGACCTTATTATGACTGAATTCATCAGAATCATAGTGGAGAAAATAATCAGCTGTCTTATTGTTGGCATAACTCAATCAATTTGAAATAATGGACAGAAACGAGTCAAGGGGTATGATGATCAATATTATAAAAGGATGAGTTGAACGAAGGATATATCTTGATATTCAAAATTGCTTGAAGCTCAGACTTCTTATGGTATACGAGAATGATTGATAGTTTCAGGATGGCTGTAGCGGGTAAGCTTGGTTGCTGATGAATACTGGGATATATGATATTAATTGAGATAGAATCCACTCTCTTAACCATTTTTCTCACCTTCGATTAACTGTGATGATGGTATTGTTCAGCAAGGAAAATTCTCATACGTCTCACGTGAAATCTTTAGCTAATATCCTAATTGGGAACTAACATGCGTGTTATTTTAGATGGCAGAAAAAAGCAATATGGCCGAATCCTGAATCTCTTCCATAAGAATAACACGGGGGAAAGATAAGAGCGCTTATCGAATGTTAGCTCCCAATAATGTCTCACCAGTTGTGTTTTGCGTTGACAATTCGTCAATAACCATTGCATCATCTCGACAGGTGATTTCTGATAACTGTTGAATGGATGAAGATTGAGAGTGTCCAATGAAAATGGGATATCTTGCAATATCCACCCCTAAGAAAGATGGAATGTTCATATTGTGCATTTGTCGCAGTAACCAATGAGCCAACCAAGGAGATTGTGTTTGATTTTGTACTGGCTATAATTTACCGTAAATATTTCTCCCCAGGTTGAACTCAAAATCACTTGGTGACTCAGTTGGGGTGTCAGTTTGTGGATTTGTTCCTGTTACCGATTGTATTTCAGGGACTACGACTTCAACTTCTTCATCCTTATCTCCACCATTAGGTCCTGGTAAATTGTAATGGGATAAGTAATCACAGAAAATTGTGTTGCTTGATGTTCTCTTTCACTTGACATATAGGAATTTGATTGTGGTTCAATCTGAGGAACCCAAAGATCACTTGATTTATCCATCGCATTTGAATAACAAGGTAAGATTCTAGGTTTGAATATGTAAGAGCTAGGGATAGGAGTTGATAGGGAAATTATATTATATTCAGATACCTGAAGCTGAATCTGCTAAATTCATAGCTAGATCATGGAATTCCAATACACGGTTAGATCTTCGATCAGCCAAAAAGGCTCTTTGATAATCATCCAACTCCTTCTCTGCATTCCCATGAGCGATATCGAAGAGAGAATCAAGCTCATCCATGAATTTTCTTTCTCGAGCTACATTAAAGGGCTTTCCAGCATTCTTCTGAACAGCTCGGTAGTTGTGATGTAAATCATGCAGTTTTTTAATACGTCTTGATTCAATTCAAGTAGGGATACCTGCTTTCTCCCAGAAGATCTGTATCTCTCTCAAAACAAGCTCATCAGCTTCAGATAATTTCTTCTTCAAACATCTTGAATTGAAGAAGTAAACTTGAAGAACTTGCTTATTTGTCGGTAACTTACTGCCTACAATCTGCGGTGAAAAATCACCAAGCAAGTATAGATTGTCATGAGGCTGATTTGGTTGAGACATATTTGAATATGTCGATTCGGAATAGATTGAGCTATGATTGACTATTATGCTCCTTATCATGAATGTAGCGAGCGATTTTCACTTTTGAGAGAATGGGTTAACTGCAGGGCTCGGTGATACAGTTGCACGTTGTACGAACATTGGACTAATTGCGTCCACCCCGAATTTTTGAGGGTCAATCTGCAGTAAAGTCACACACTTTCATGGATATTGCATTCGGGACGCCAAATATTTCGGAATCAAAGTGAACTGATCTAGCAAACAAAGTTGCTGCGTCAATCATTCATTCCAGCTCCGCCTCGTAGATTGGATACCCTGACCACAGTTACCCAATAATATTAATGAACTGTGATCGAATAAAATTTTTGACGCATGAGGTGGAATAGAAACAGATTCGGCTCGGAATCGAACTGCTGTGGGAGCATTTTTCAATCGATTATTATCAACTCATCGAGTAAAATCACGCTGTACTATTAGACATTATTCCATATATATTTCAGTTTCACAAGTGAGAGCTCTATCGCAGGATTTTCTTAGGCAGGGGGAATACAATTTCTTCGTCGAATCTCATTGATTAGATGATCTGGCGAGATTTCTAGGCCCCTTCTAACATTGCATTCGGGTCCAACACACAATTTTACGTTGGAATCAGTCATTTTAACACGCTCACGGCTCTCAGAGAGACAGTTCTAGCTCTTTTTTTAGATGTTTTGATAGAAAAACACAATTTCCTCGTTGGGAAGCATTCATTAGCAAATCCGGAGAGTTCTCTAGTATGAAATTAACGATGAATTCGGATCCAGCATATGATTTTACATCAGAGTTCATCTTTTTGAAATACTCATGGCTCTCAAATAGTCGCAGTTGGCGGTTATTTTAGGGTTTTTTCGGAGGAAATGATATTTTCTCTCGGGAAAATACCGATTAGCAAACCTGGAGAGTCTTCTAGTGTAGAACTAACGATAAACTCGGATTTAACATACAATTTCACGTCAGAAATCATCTTTTTGGAATCCTTAAGGCTCTCAAATAGTCGGAACTAGCAGTTATTTCTGGGTTTTTTCGGAGAAAATGATATTTTCTCATCGAAAAACACCGATTAGCAAATCTGAAGAGTCTTCTAGTGTAAAAATAACGATGAATTCGGATTCAGCATACAATTTTACGTCAGAAATCATCTCTTTGGAATACTTGAGGCTCTCAAATAGTCGGAACTAGCGGTTATTTCGGGGTTTTTTCGGAGAGAATAATATTTTCTCATCGCAAAACATCGATTAGCAAATCTGGAGAGCCTTCTAGTGTAAAACCAACGACGAATTCGGATCCAACATACAATTTTACATCGAAAACTGTATCTCGGAAAATTTTTTGGCTCGTCTTGGGCTGCTCCGGCCCAGTAGCTGCGAGTCCTTGCCCGCTCCAAGTGAGTTTCGCCAAATCATCCACAGGAGAGAGTCTGTGGCTCTACAGGCACGGTTTAAAGCTTGATTTTGGCACCGGTCGCGGTTGGGGTATCACTTTTTGGTGATAACAAGACGATTTAGGGGGCGTGCTAAGGTTTGCGTTCAACTTGGGAAATAACGGACACCCTAGTGTACATGCTCAAATCTTCCTTATCTGGTTAGTACATGAAGGAGAAACATCTCCGGAGCGGTTTGGAGATGCCCTGATAGTGCCCATCGAATACGACTCTTAACATTAGAAAGCCTATGCTGGCAAAATCGCGCTCCAAACCGTTCGTGTCTCTGGGATCGTTCTGATTTCCCATGGCGCCTTTTGTAGCATGAAAAATATCAAAATACACTATTTCAACGTAAAATTCCACGAGAAACACGATGAAACCATCATTTTTGAGATCTAAGATATCTCTCGCTTGGTATGAACGACTTTTTGAAAAAATGACCTATACCGTTCTGGGGTTTATAACTTGCAGCTCAAATCTGATATTTTTATCGTGTTCCTCGTAAGATTTTAGGTCAAAATAGTGCATTTTGATATTTTCAAGCTATAGAAGGCGCCATGGGGAATTTGAACGATCCCAGAGCGCGATTTTGCCAGCATAGGCTTTCCAATATTAAAAATCGTATTCGATGGGCACTATCAGGGCACCGCCAAACCATTCCGGAGGTTTCTTCTTCATGTACTAATCAAATAAGGAAGATTGGAGCATGTGCACCTAGGAAAATCGAAACTTGGGAAATAACTGTTACCCAAATAAGTGTGACTGTGTTACCTGATATAATTTAAATGACGTACCATTCTGAAATAAAAACAATGCTGTGGATGAAGCCCACCAAATAATCAAATATTGACTTTTCGATACTGTTACCGAATTTTTGAAATGAATGTCACATCCAGAGTATGACCTAGAAATGCACACAGACTTTACATTATCAGAAAATATCAAATCAGGAGCGAACGAATGGCACACAGAGGATCATTCGCCGGTCTGAACGTTGAGGAAATAAACTCAATTGAGTAGCAAGTATGTCTCCCGATCGAGTCAGCCCCCGAGGCTTGTTACGAAAAGCGGGAGCTGCGTACCTCCTGCATTGAAGTAAAGATCGCGTTGCCGAGAACAGGAGCAGTGAGAGGAGCCTGGGTTGTAAACAACAGGAGTAAACATAATATTACGAGCGCCTCGAGCGCCGAAAAGAGGCATGACACAGGGCCAACCCCTCTTCCTCGGCTTTACAATAGCGGGTGAACTTTCTTCTCGGGTCGACATTATAATGTGCCGTCATCTCTCGCGCACACAGATTTCTCTGCCCTCCTTCCTTCTCTTCATGCCAGCCTTTGTGCAGCGATACGCACCCGCCAAAAATAGCAAATCGCTCGCTTGCTAGCTCCGTAATACAGAACGTCAGTCAAATCTATCCTGTGACACAATCTGTAGAAAAATGTCACTGCATCTCACATTTGAGGAGTATTGCTGAGAAACATTGGATCCAGAATAGATGGTTTCAAAAATCTTGTACGAGAAATTGTGCTCTATCTTAGAAAGTGAAATGAACGCAGTGCGCTTACGGTGCACGCCAAATTTGGTTTACACTGTATTCAAATTCTCCCTCCACCCATAAGATCTATGTGGCCACCTAGTTTTCTGCACCGAGACCTGAAAAGATTGAAAAAATACAGAGGGCTTGAAATCTGTATGGAAGCTGACCGACATTGTTTTTCGTGAAATTACTCGAATTACGATATCACATCAACAGGTAAATTCATTTTAAAGAAAATCTCCCAGATAGGAGTCCGAGATATAATTCAGAATAAGTTTGTCAGAGAATTTCTCATAGATGAGTAAACTCATTGCATGAAAACTATGCTCCTAAAAAGAATCATCAGAATGCTCCATTAAAGCGAAAGAAGAAACTCCTCTAATCTGGAATATCTTCTAATACAACTATGCGACAATATGTTCAAAAACCTGTACAAGTTTCTTTTGTATTGGTGAAGATTGTTCCCAATCCGTTTCCCCCAGAACTCCCATCAAAATTTTGACCAAAATTATCTTTTTCGAAGGTTCCTTCTTCCATGAACAATTTTTCCCAGGAAAATTTTCTCAATGATATCATTTTCTGAAGTCATTGAAAGATAGAAAATTGAGTACAATTTGTCGCAAGAAACCACCGCTCCCTCGTGGGTAAGGTCCTTGCTTTCAACGCAGAAGGCTGGGGTTTGAATCTCGGCCGGCACCAATGTGAATTTTTATTAGTGCTTTTCGGTGGCTCCGGTGGTTTGGAACCCACCTTAAACTGTAGGTCCCACAGAATAATCTGAGGAAGAGGTTGAAAATGTGTTAATGAAAAAAAAAAAATTTGTCGCATACTTTAGCCTCCTCAGTTCCCAACTATGTTTCGGTTCAGATAGGGGTATTAAAATACTTCTGCATATGTATTAGGGTATTGAAGTGAAAACACGACGAGAAAGGCTGAAGAAACTCTCTCTCTCGATTTTTGTATGTACTTCTTTTCTGCATCTAGTACAACGTGAACTGAAATTCAGTCGCTGGAATATATTACCGATACCGTGAGATCTGATAAAAGTCAAATCCTTACACCACACAGTCTTGCCATGCACCGTGCATATGACAGTGCTCACATGAAAATCTCTCAATAGCGGATAACTCCTAATAGCAGAGACTTTTTTCGTGCGCGGAGGGTGTCTGTTATTAGGAGGCTCTAATATATTGTGCATTTCTAAGGAATCATGATATTCCCACGTACTTTCGAAGACGCTATCGCAGTTTGTCATCACTATTCTATGATATATACACACAGTAAGTGTACTCAACTTGCCTCTGCATCCAACTTGCCCCCATTGGCCGATCCCAAGAATGGGCACTCTCTGGCCTCCCTTCAAATTTTTTACATTTGTTACGTTACAATATGAGAATAAGAGAGGTATGAATCCACACTGAATTATTTCTGCGTCCCTCAGAAAATTTGAAGTGATTTTTCCATTTCTCGTGTTTAAATAGTTGAGGAATCACCGAGAAAACTGTGTTAAGTAACATCGGTGCAGGATTTTTTGAGTCAGATCAATCTCAATGTACTTTAGCGCATTCGATTACTTTTCTCAGAACCTTCAGAACCCGCTTTGCAGAGATGCTAAAGTCCGGTCTGGAACTATTCTATGAGCAAAACATGGAGATAATTTGTAAAACAAGAAGCAGGCCAACATCGAATTGTACTCAATATGCCTCCATAGGTCATCTCGAAAACGCGTGCAGTGTGACTATATTACTACTCAGAACGTATTTATCTCGTCAAAACTGGTCAGAAATAGTGTTTCGGACCGTCAAACAGCTCCAACTGGGGTTACCCGGCGATGAAAACGGATGAAAACGACTTTATGCAGTTTCCCGCCAATTTACACTGTTTTATATAGTGAGGGCAAGTTGGGTACACATATTTGTAAACTCTCATAAATCACTTTCTGAAAAATTGTGATAGCTCGACTCTAGTTGCTCGAAATTAGACTTACTTCAATTTATCTTAAAGGTTTTGAGACAAGCTTCAAAATGAGCTAAAGCACGTTGAAAAATTGAAGTGAAGCAAAGTTATTGAGAAAATGGCTCAATGGGGTCAAGTTGGGTACACTCACTTCATATTCTGTGCAAGCCATTCCATGCAGAATATACAAGAAAGTCCCCTTTATCTCTATGAATAATCACTCTTTGTCGAGAATGAGAGTTTGGAAAATATATTTATTTCGGGAAAAACATTCATTGGTGAAAACCAAGTTGTACAATCCTGATCCTGGGGAAAATATCATTAGGGAATTTTTCTCCTGGGAGAGTGATTCTGGGACTTCTTTGATTTTGGGAGAAATTGTCCTCCAACTTTTTTTCCATTAAATTTGATTAGTGGTGAACGAATCATAAATACTTTTCACTTTACTCGTCAGTTATTCCTTCAAACAAGTAAAAACGTCGAAAAAGATGAAAAAATTCAAAATCTCATAAAGATTGTTTCCTGTAAGAACTTCCATCAGCTGACTCCAAAAAGGACAAGGACATCGATCAGCCAAACATCTTCGATAAGAGATCATCTTTACCTTGTATTCCCATCGTTGAATACTTGGACAAAAGTGGTGAAAGAAGAAAAACGGGCAAGAATACGCGAATGCAGGAGTGAAAAATAGAATCAAGAGGCTATTACAAGCCGATGCCCCGAAACTAATAATAACAAACGACCCGCCACCCCTGAGGTCTCACGCCAACCAAAGGCGGTGAGCCAGCAGGGGATTTGTAATTCGTATAAATGATCGCGGCGACTCGATCGGCTTGTGTTCACCCTCCAGATAACGCCTCATATCAGTCGCTATACCCCTGAAATTGGATATCTCGCTCCCCTTGGCTCGCATTCGAAGATATACTTGCAACTCGAGGTCTTGAGATTAGAACAAGTTGAGTGCGTAAGACTCAAAAACTGAATTAGTAGTTCGTTCGAAGTACACTTGTTGACATCGTGCTATGCCACATTATCTCAGTAAATTGAAAAACATCATCAGACCATGAATTCACCTTGATACTATAACATGCGTTCAAAACCAAGAATTTTATCAAAAACTTTTGCCTCTGACAGCAGCATCATAGATCAAGTCTTAGTCAGACAACGACCACCACGCCAATCGAGTCAATTCCATGTCTTTCTAGTGAATTGAAGTTGCAGCTCCTCAGCTAGATTTTATCATCCTGTTGATAAGTTTTGATTTCATTCATCTCGTCACGGTTTGCAACAGCGCCGTCGGTATATGAAACCTTTGTTGTTTTATGCTAAATTTTCATAATGCTGTTCGGTGCCAATCTGTCGTTGTACTTGTGATATGCGTAGAAAGTTCGGTGGAAAGTTATGGCACCAATCTTACATGAGAATGAATTCATGTGAGATCGTCCGGTAAAAATGGTCGACATCGCTAATTGTCTCGGCAAAAGAATATATGATTCGAGGAACATAATGGAGGGACACGTAGTTTTTTGTTTCGCCTGAAACCGATTCTCTTGAAAGTTGTGCGAGTTTTGAGTTTACAGGTAAAATGACGAATTTTCCATATATGACTCTTAAAAATCCTTAAAATTACCATTACTCGGCAGCCAGTCAATGTATTTACATAAATCTTGTTGCATAGTGTTGCGTGCGTGTTTCTACACCAATTTTCACCCCTATAGATCAGAAATACACGCTCACAGCTTCAGGAATCGGTATTCTGTGAAAGATGAGCAAAGTCGAATATCTCAAAGAAATATTGATATTTTTGGCTGAAATTTTCTTCGAGGGTAGTTTTGAACATGAGAAATAACTTAGAGCTAGTCCGGTCAGCAGGACATGACGGAATCGAGCTGAGGAAAAGAAAAATTAAAATGAAATACTATTGTAACCTATTTCACAGCTTTGTACAGATAATTTAATTATTTTGTACGTCGCCAACTGTCATGTCATGATCCTGATTGCCATGGCACGTACTTTGAAATATATGAGCCTCATGGGGGGGGGGGCATAAGCAGTGAACGATACTCCCGAGGAGGGAGAGAGGAAATTGAGGATCGCGAGAACTGCGATTCATGATGAAGTAGACATCGATTTCTGAGTGGATCTGTCTACTAGCGCTACAATAATACTGTGTTCACGCCCAAATATTCGAGAAATTCAGAGAAGCAGATTCAAGAACTGCACTGCTTCGGGATCTACTACGCAGTCGTAGGCTGTGCTATTTATGTGTATGTGCGAGCGAGAAAGTAGATTCCGAAGCTATGCACTTCACCTTCCTGGGGAGTATCCATGATGATCGTGAGTAAACTTCTTGAAATTCGAAGAATACAAGCATGAATGAATGGTGGTCTCGCGACGCGAGCAATAACTTCTGCCGAATATTGGTCGATGCGAAATTGGAGCCGGACAATAGCATTTTCCTTTAAACCCGCCGGGTGGCGTGCACTTATTGCAATAGCTCATATATCACGTGTGACGATCATAGGGAGCCGCCCATAAACTACGTTGACACATTTTGACCATTTTTTACCTCCCCCCCCCCGCCCCGTTTGTGACCAAATTGACCCCCCCCCCCCTCGCCCCTTCAAATAACTACGAAGCTTTTTGGGGAAATTATAAAAACTATTTTTATGGTCGATTTGCCTCAATACTTGTGATAAAATGCAATGAACAAACTCATTGCAGTATTTTATGTTAAACGTACTCATCTTGAAATTCATAAGAATTTCCATAAGTGTTACACTCCTGGCAAAACAAGTCTCGTATAGAATCCAGGATGCAGAGATATCATTTACAACTCAACTAGGAACACGGAACCCTTTGGCAATAATGAGAACATGTAGCTCATAATTTTCTGGAAGGATCAAATATCACGTACGACAAGCTTTAATCGACATCAAAAAGCCAAGAGAGAGAATTTACACTATCGTTACACGTATGAACAGACGGTCTCATGGTCCAGCACATTATAAAGCTTTACTCTGGCATCTACCTAACCAAAAGCAACCCTTCATATCCTTCGTCACTGGAGATTCTCTAAAAAGGATTGGACGAAGGTACACCTATGTGAGACCTCTTACGAATACCATCCCGACCCTTTACTACACATATCAAGAATACGGCAAAAGCAGCTTTGTACATAGTCTAAATAGTAACCCTCTCTCTTTACCATCTCTTTCTTTTATACCCGCGTCGAGCTCTTGGAAGACCCGCAAAAAGAGTCGTGCGTACTTGTAGCTAGCGTTAAAGAAATTAGAGGGATAATTCTTCGGACGAATACCCAATTTACCTTCCTCGGCAACGTATATAAGAGAGAAAGATAGTCCGAGACTTCCCCCCTCCCCCCCGGACTCTCATATTATCTAAAGTGCTTCGTGGCGGCAAAAAAAGGAAAAGGAAAGCAAGAAGTGAGTAGAGTGCAGGAAGTGCAAAAAGAGTTGAACACCGAGAAGTGAGTCTAAAGAAGTAGTGAAAGAGCCGATGCAATTTAGCGGAGTCTGAGCACCACGGGTCTTTCTCTTGGCTTTTGGGTTCATGTATCTTCTGTCTCTTGGCCAAGGATTAGTCCATGAAGCTACCCAAGTGAGACAGTTGTAACTTTATGAAGATCTTCGCTAAAGACGTAATTATTTCAGCAGTGTTACGCTTTGACTTGGGGATTCTGTGGAGGTTATTGTCGAATTTCTGCAGAAAAAGGGTCAAATGAAATCATTCCCCAATACTCCGTCGAAAAACATAATAATAATTTCACGTAGAAATATTGACACGTTCTTACTGAAAACTCATTAGATTTTAGTTCAAAGTTCAAATTTCTATGGATAGTCTCCACCTAAAGCTCTACTTGAATATATTTAGAAAAAATTCCCATTTCGACACTCACCTTTACATCAATTTTTACATTTCACAAACATGAGTTAAAAAATTTTGAAGAACAAGGCTGATTTTTCAACATGATTTCCCAACAAGTATTCCATGCAAAATATTTTGCCCTCAAGAACTTCCTCACAATAGACTTATTTTCCGTTTGAAGTATTTCTCTGTTAATTTTTGTTACTGATTATTCCTGTGCATTCCTCCGTTTGAGATGAATTGATTTACTTCATGAATCATTGATTCGTGAAGTGGATCAAGTTCCAAAAACTCGTAGTTCTGGCATCAAGAGCCGATTTCTCAGTCACTGCAGTGTCAAATCATCGCGAATAGAATCGATGCAATCAATCCACGCCTCTGACTTTTCATTTTTTGCGGTTTATAGAAAGAAGGATGACTGAGAGCTCAGCTGATTGAAACGTCGTGATCACATAAACAAGAGACAGTTTCGTTTTTGTTTCGCTCAAAACTAAAGTCAGCATCAACGAATTGATGGTTTACTGTGTGACATGAAAGAGAACGCAACTGAACTCTGTCTCATTCTATCGATTCTAGGCTATGACAACGACTGCGCGTACGCTCAGGTGCCTCAAACTTTTGATGAGTCTCTTCTCTAGATACCAACACAAAGTTTAATAATGAAAGTCGGCAATCAGGAAATAACGTAACACTATCAAATTTGGGTAGGGACTTCCTATCGAAGGGAAGTTTTAGGCGTAGACTCGAATTTTTATCGTAACGATAAACTGACAATGGTCGTCAAGTAAAGTAAGTTGAATTCGTACCTGCATTAATTGAAGTTCCCTAACACCACTTCCATCATCTATACATGATTGAGCAGTGCGTTTCTACAGCATTTCGAAGGAGGAGAAAATAAAGTTCAACTCTCAAAGGCGATCATTTTGCTTCCGATCAGAATGATGTTTTGAGCCCTTGCTCTATGCTCAGTATCGAAATACAGATTGAAGTTTGTAGACCAACGTTCCCAACCCAATATCGAAATCTAATATTTCGCCTCACAATCGTTGATATCAACTTAATATGCGATGTCTTGCCTTGGCCGCATTGTCAACTGGCTAATAGAGGTATGCAAAAGGGTAATTAATTGCACTGTAGAAAATTTCTGTGGAAAAACACAGCATCCCGTTTGTGAGGTTTTTTGCTAGTAAATGCAACTAATGCACTTGACTAACACGGGACTCTGACCTTGTGGCCAAGGGAGTACGACGTTCGTAGGTTCGGACAAGCGTAGATTCGAGCCTCCGGTAATAAGGTTTGAGTGTTTCTTTTTTTTAGATATTAAAAACATCAGCGAATGTAATACTTCCCACCAAAGGAAAAATACTGACACACTTTCTGAATTCAGCGAAGAATGTACGTCACCATTGACCAGGTGGAGAGTAATCTTTGAAACTCGAGAGGCTAGTGATTCAAAAAATTGTTCGTCACAAGTAAATGATAAGATGTCTACTCAATGCAACTCAAAACCACGTACCATTCCTTGAAGTTTCGGCCAAGTCAATTGAAATATTTTCTAGTACCGTTCGCGAGGATGACATGTTAGCAGCATGACTTCGCTGTAAGATTTCTCCAAACAACCGTCTCTGTGGTCGAGTGAAAGTTTTCCTTTCGTACTCGTTCAACGTTAGTATTGGCAGATCTTGACTCCATCACCATAATAATTAAATGACACTCTGAAATTTGTCCGACCCGATCGCGCTTATGAGGTCACCTACGTGGGGAGGGTGAAGTATAATGGGTGGCCGTGTGGGTTATGTGTGGGTCTAGGGTACATGGGCTGGTGGTTGGATGGATAGATAGTCATGCGTATGGAAGGATGGGGGATAGATGGATGGATGGATGTAGCGGTCTAGTTCTATTTAATACTGTTCTAGCACCATACCTTAATTGCTGAATTAGTACCGTACTGGAGGCACCGCACTAGTATGGCTCTGTGAATACCGTACTGATACGATCTAGTGTGGTGTTGTTCAATTTAATTCGATCGAGTTCTGTCTAATACAGTTCTAGTACCGTACTGTAACCAAACTCAAACCATCTACTATCGGTTTAAAAATGATTGACACCTAGAGAATTTCTGCTATCCTGGCTCCAAAAAAAATCGCTAATTTTTTTAACTTGGATAACGTCTAAGCACATCTAGTCGCGGCCAAGATAAAAAATTTTTGAAGTCGATCGGATGACAACTGCGGCTGTAGCTGTTATCAGAATGTAAAAAAACGCGGGTATAAGGCTAATTTCAGAGGTAGCTCGACTTTGGGATGCTACAGCTCTGCCAAAAAAAAATCTGGGGCGCTGCAAAAAATGTAGGTGATAGATATTTGGTTCCCCAATAGCGTCCAACAAGAATCAGCCAAAAAAATTAATAACTTTTGGAGATAATCCAGTTTTTGTTATCTCTAGATCTATTGAGGTTGAAGACTTGATTTAAAAACAAAAAAATCATAAAAAAATTCTGGATGTCAAATACCAAAATGCAACATGAGATTTTAAATAAACAAACGCGTGGCAAGGTCGCAAAGTTGAAAAAAATTAAATTTTGCGCCTATTGTGAGGCTTTTATTGTCCTTTACAGTCGGGGCCCGTAAAATCGTCGATGGGCGAGACTACCTGACCGCGGACCATAAACGTCGTAAAGTTGCGGTCTCGGAGTCAATTGGGGTACCATCAGTCTGCTTCGGCTGCAATAATGAAGCTGAATTTTCAACAAAGAGAGCGATAAAACTATTTCGAACGCGATTTGGGCCTTGCGTTACTATTACAAATATCGCCGATTCATCGATGAAGGATTGTCAATGATGAGTCGAACAGTATATCAATGACGCGTGAGTGCAGATGTCTCCCCTCTCTCAGAGTTTCGCGATATCTCCATGTAAGGCTGGGATTCATAGTCGTTAATCCGAGATTAGAGTCAGCGGATTTAGGGCGCTGCGATCGCTATGGCGAGTTATTTTACATCTGGGCACAGCGATCGCAGCGCTCCTAATCCGCCGATCCTGATCTTGGATAAACGACTATGAATCCCAGCCTAAGTATTCTTTGGCGGATCCTTCAAATGATTGATAACGTAAGATCGATCCATTGTCCTTATCATTTCGTTGTGCATCAGTTGGATATCATCCGCATTGATAAGATAACAATTGATAATTGTATGATTAATCGATTATCTTGTTCGATCGTTGGCTGATAATTATTGAGTGTGCGAAACGCGCAATAACACGATATACATTCATTTCTATGATGCTATAAATGATCGGTCGAACAAGATGATAGCAAAATCATTCAACTGTCGATTTGTCATCTTATCAATACGGATAATATCCAACTGATGCACAACGAAATGATAAGGACAATGGATCGATCTTACGTTATCGATCATTTGAAGGATGCGCCAAAGAATACTTACATGCAGATATCGCGAAACTCTGAGAGAGAGATAAACACACCTGCACACACGCGTCATTGATATACTGTTCAACTCATCATTGACAATCATTCACTGATGAATCGGCGATATTTGTAATAGTAACGCAAGACCCAAATCGCGTTCGAAATAGTTTCATCGCTCTCTTTGCTGAAAATTCAGCTTCATTATTGCAGCTGAAGCAGACTGATGGTACCCTAATTGACTCCGAGACCGCAACTTTACGACGTTTATGGTCCGCGGTCAGGTAGTCTCGCCCATCGACGATTTTACGGGCCCCGACTGTAAAGGACAATAAAAGCCTCACAATAGGCGCAAACTTTAATTTTTTTCAACTTTGCGACCTTGCCACGCGTTTGTTTATTTAAAATTTCATATTGCATTTTTGTATTTGACATCCAGAATTTTTTTATGATTTTTCTGTTTTTGAATCAAGTCTTCAACCTCAATAGATCCCGAGATAACAATTACTCGATCATCTCCAAAAGTTATTAATTTTTTTGGCTGATTGTTGTTGGACGCTATTGGGGAACCAAATATCTATCACCAACATTTTTTGCAGCGCCCCAGATTTTTTTTTGGCAGAGCTGTAGCATCCCAAAGTCGAGCTACCTCTGAAATTGGCCTTATACCCGCGTTTTTTTACATTCTGATAACAGCTACAGCCGCAGTTGTCATCCGATCGACTTCAAAAAAATTTTATCTTGGCCGCGACTAGATGTGCTTTGACGTTATCCGAGTTAAAAAAATTAGCGATTTTTTTTTGGAGCCAGGATAGCAGAAATTCTCTACTCTCTCCGTATCCATCAGTGAGAATCCACTGAACTTCAGTGCATTACGGATCAACTTTGACTGATGACTTCAGTGCATATGCACTGGGACTTCAGTGCATATGCACTGAAGTCATCAGTGACCCTCACTGAAATTTCAGTGACCTCGAGGGTCGGACGGGTCCTGATCACTGAAGTTTCAGTGAGGGTCACTGAAGAATCAGTGAGATAATTCACTGAAACTTCAGTGACGTCGGGGGTCGGACGGGTCCTGATCACTGAAGTTTCAGTGAGTGTCACTGAAGCTTCAGTGAGTATCACTGATTGATCAGTGAGCTTCACTGATTCACCAGTGAGAATTTCCACTGAAATTTCAGCGAATATGATTTGCCGGGACCCTTAAAAAACTGAAAATTACCTTGAACTTGCTCGTCTGCTGTCTCGCTTTTGCTTTTTCTATTTGCATTGGCAATGATCAAACAGAGAAAAAACATAATCCGAACCCCCAACGTGCCCTAGAAATTGATGAAAAATCGAGAAAGCAAGAGTGATGGAAATTTCAGTTACTATCATGACTTCATGAGTTTTCCAAGCAATGGTTATCCTTGTCAAAAGAATGAAGCTTCGCAACTATACATCCCTGAAAATTGCATCGAATCGGTGTCTTCAATCAGTTAGACACTTTACTAAATTGTACTTGCCGACATTGTCAGGAGTAGGATTCATTCTGATTATTTTGGAGGTATCTTATATTATTAATGGATAACTTCGATATTCGAGATTCGAGGCGTTCCGATCGAGATTTCGCGCGCCACTTATGAGTGGTCTGAATGTGTGTTGCTGTGGATTAATGACATTGGACTATTTGAATGTATCTATAACGTGGATCAATATAGTTCAAAGTATCCAATCATGCGATCTACATAGCCGAACTATTATATCTGTTGATTATTTCCAATTTATCGAAAGAAGAGTAATGAGGAGTTTCAAGCATCTGAACTCATGCACTGTGTAGCGTTCTGCCCAGTTCTGGTCTGCTTCGTTGTCAACATTGAGCATGTGATCGGTCGCGCCTGCGCATCATATCAGGTTTTATTACACCTGCTTGGATTAATCGGATCGCGATTCACTCGCTAAATGAGTGATAGGAAAGTAGATTGCTGCTTGACCGACAACAGGAATATCGGATATCCCGTGTAATAATGAGGTTAATGGTAACATTTGAAGATTTATTTTCTGATTTCATCTTTCTTCAACGATCGGAAAGATCTCAGGAACGCTTATTTAAATTCTCAAAATGATCCATACAAACTTAATAGTTGCATCCATACTGTTTTTTGATGGGGTAGATTAACTAGAATTTTTCTTCATTTTTAATGAATGTTCCAACATAATTCTTGAATTACATGTATAAAATTTTGTGATTGAGGTAGATCAACTAAAATTCTCTTTGTGAATGTTAAATATCCTTACATAATTTTGAAAAAAGTTTTCAATTTGTGAATATAATTCTTCAAGTTCTAATGCGTAAAACAACTCTTCAGTTGGTGGATGACTCTGAATTGGACCGAATGGATTGAGGAATTTTTTATTTGTGAATAATGTATTCTTGCAAATTGTAGGAGGTTCAATAACTTTCTCATTCCTGGATGATGATCAGTTGAATTTCAAATGATCGATCAAAAATTTTTCATTTGTGGACTAAAAAAAAAATGTCTACAGAAGCATTCAAGAAATTTTCGCTTCACAAAGGCGTCCATATCCTTGAAAAATTCTTCCTCTTTCTCTTCTATAGCCGACTTAGAGGAGAAGAAGGAGAAGGAGAGAAACATGTCTCCATCCGAAAATGAGTAAAAAACCTTTGAAAATCTCGATCGAATTGGGAACCCACACATTTCACGTGAAAATTGAGATTTTCATGCGCAAGCGTTGCATGAATTCAAATCATTGATTTTGGAGTTGAGCTCAATTCTCCAGTTCTCAAAATGATCTTCGTTCCTTGATGGCCACCCTCGATGATGTTTTATAAAAACTGGATAGTTTTTTTGACCCCACACCATACGGGTGGTTGAACCATGCGCGCGCAGCGCGCGCACTTCGTAGATTGAATAACTTTTTAAGATTATTCGATAATCCCTCAGACAGTCGTGAATTTTTGAATCAGCAATCCATGAATTTCGATTTCGAGGCATGTTAGATGGATAAATATATAGATGAATGACATTTCCATTCCATAGTTTTATACTATTTTATATTTGCTCCTTTCTGGTACCATATATACCTGCATAATTTTTTTTTTCAAACACAATAGCCTATTCCGTATGTTCCAGAATTTCAAGCTATCGTAACCATCCGCGCGCAACGCGCGCGTCTTAAAGTTCTAGTAAGATGAATTGAATGGGGAAAATTGAAGCAGGAGTTTGTCACTTATAGCAAAATCATAACTCAAGCATCCAAAAGGCAATTCATGATGTCAATTTCAAGTTCTACATAATGAAACTTTCATAAGAAAAAAAAGGTCTACATAATGAAATCGTAAGAAATTCAGAATTATATGGTTCTCAAGTCATGATTGTGCTATAGGTAAGAAACTCGCACTTATAGTAATAATGAAATACTCAGATTCATTCATGAACTTTATTATCTTGATTAAATAAATGTTGACAAAAACAAAAAATCAGCGGTGGCAGAATTGCTCGATGTTACTGAAACATCTGAAGAAAAAACACCTTGTCAAATCAATCAAAAACTGCATATGCATCAGCGCCATCAGATGCATATGCAACTCCTACTATAATGGATCCAATTAAACGCCTGCGAGAACACATTACATCACTTATCCATGACAAGTCCCGGATTTTCTCATTATCACATCTTAAAACAATAAGATAGAAAATAAAGAAATCACGAATGCTTTCTGTGAACGCAACAAAGTTTCATACTGCTGTTATCGACAGACAGTAAGCTTGATGAACTGAATGCATGTCCATCTGCCTGATACGCGCAGCAGGAGATGAACATGAGAAAATTGTACAACTTTGGTGGGTACACCGGATTTAGAACTTGATACAATTCAAGAAGCAATCAATTTCTCAATGAATCAATCATCAATTAATCAACTAAACACACCAACGCAGTGCCGGGGTCGTGGAGCGCCAGCTGTTCCGATCATTGAAGTTAAGCAACGTTGGGCGCGGTTAGTACTTGGATGGGTGACCGGTGTGACCGATCTCCATCCCGGTCTAACAAACCCAAATTTGCTGATTTTTCTGATCTGTTGGCTGTAGCTTACGACCTTGCAATGTGTTCGGGAGGTGTGAAGTGTCACTGATTCGATATTAGCCCTTGCGGTTGCAAGGGCTAATACTAGATCCTCGTGGTTGCGAGAGATCTAGGCCCAATTAGTGGCGCGATAAATGCACCGGATTCTCTGGGGCGGGTTTTCTTCTTCACAAAGAAGTTTTCCCCTGCCTCACGGGCTAATCAATCCCGGGCAAATGCAGAGGATTCTACACTGACACCTACACAGTTTACACACACAACACGTACACTTAACAAGTCCGCAAAATAATCCCGTAGAGAGATTGAAATTGCGTGAATGAAAAAAAAAAAAAAAAAAAAAAAAAATCAACTAAACAGCTCGTTTGGGACTATCGTTTGGGAAGCTCTAATTCGATACTTTGTGGATGCAGTAGTCATATAAATCTCCGCTCTCTATTGTTCGATTAAAAATCATTTAGTCACTTCTCAGATAGAAAATAGACAACAATTGCCAAGAGGGCATTTTTTTTCGAGGAATGTCTTATCTATTTTTGGGGAAGACCCGGGTGATTGTAATATAAAATCATTTCATAAGAGAGCTGGAACATTTGAAAAAGCGTGTGAGCTAGACTGTGGTTGAATCTACCCAAACTCCACAAAGTATTGAAATTCTAGTTTGTAAGAGAAAATAGCTTTAAAGCTGGAACTACAACATCAAATACTTCCTTTCATGGAAGAATAAGAGTTGTCGCACAAAATTGACACCGCTCTGCCAAACAAAGTTTATTTATGTGGATCAAATTTTGATGGACATTTTTTTGTGATCAATTTCAGAAAAAAACTCTTCCGAAGTCAGTGTCACACTGAAATCTGTATAATCGAGTGATGATTCCAGTTTTTTTTCAAGTATTTTGAGACAATCTACACAAATCTCGGTATAATGAATTATTCTGCCTCATGAGCGGTCAAACTCCTCTATTTTTCTACTAGATTATCATACAATATGATTTTTTCTTCTTTACTCAGAGCTAGTGGATAAAGTAAACAGGTGTAAATACCTGTCATCAATGGGTACAGTCCCAAACGAGCTGTTTAGTTGATTAACTGATGATTGATTCATTGAGAAATTGATTGCTTTTTGAATTGTATCAAGTTCTGAATCCGGTGTACCCACCAAAGTTGTACAATTTTCTCATGTTCATCTCCTGCTGCGCGTATCAGGCAGATGGACATGCATTCAGTTCATCAAGCTTACTGTCTGTCGATATCAGCAGTATGAAACTTTGTTGCGTTCACAGAAAACATTCGTTATTTCTTTATTTTCTATCTTATTGTTTTAAGATGTGATAATGAGAAAATCCGGGACTTGTCATAGATAAGTGATGTGGAGTTTAGATCGAGCAGTCACAGAGAGCAGACGTGTTTACAAACGGTGTGCCCTGCGATAATTCGATTGTACCGCGGCTATAATTTTCGGCGATTTTCATGTCAGTGCGTGAATACCAGCTTGGTTGCAAAATCAATACCTACGAGTAAATTTTGTGCCTGTTGCACTCTTGGGCACGGTACCAGTATCCCGCCAGGGATCAGTGTGCCACAAGTGCAGTATGGCAAGCTCAACTACTCAGTCTAATCCTCGAGTTACTTTTTCTCGAATTGTGCAGCAAGCTCAGTGTCCAACAGACGAACAAGCAGTGATAGTGGATGCAGTTGGAGGTCACAGTATACAAGATTATGCTTTAGCTCTAGGCTCATTAATTAACCCACAGAATATTCATTACCTTTCACGTATATCGAACAACAGAATATGTTTCTATTTATCGAGTGAAGATCTTGTAAACAAACTAGTGGATAGCAAGACAGAAATCAAAGTCGGTTCTCAATCTCTACCACTTCGCCCATTGATTTCTAGAGCTATACGTATTATTATTTCCAACGTTAGACCCAGCATACCCAATGTTGTGATTTTGGAAGAACTCAAGAAAGTTGGGATAACTCCAGTCTCGCAAATTTCTCAAATCAAGTGCAGTGTAAATGTTCAAGGTTATGCCCATATGATGAGCTTTTGGCGCCAAGTATTTCTAAACCCCGAGGATTTGGAAAAACTTCCAGGCAACATGAATATCCAGGTGAATAATTCATCTTTTTGGATCCACCTTTCTCACGAAAAACTTGTGTGCTACCTCTGCAAGGAGGAAGGGCACGCAGCCAGACACTGCAAGAATGTAGAGACCCCACCAAACGCATCATCAACACCCGAAAGATCAGAAGCAGTTTCCCAGGAAATTACTTCACAAGTTGTGACAGAGAATGTGAATTCGGATATGGAGCAATTGATAAAAGACCTCCTTCAGACACTGCAACTGTATGCAGTGCGGAGGACTTGAATCCAACGCTCTCCGATGAAACCCAAAAGGAGGCAACTGAAAGCAGAAAAAAGAAAAAAATCAA
Organism: Eretmocerus hayati; assembly: GCA_029851415.1. Lineage (NCBI taxonomy): Eukaryota > Metazoa > Arthropoda > Insecta > Hymenoptera > Aphelinidae > Eretmocerus > Eretmocerus hayati. The sequence goes on from CM056741.1 coordinate 153,734,086, forward strand.
GAGACAAGCGAACAGCACCGACATCGATCGCCAACTAGAGCCAGCACGTAACTATATCATGAGTCAAGATTTGAAGCATCCTCTCAATTACGAAGATTTTGCTTCATTTCTCCTCAAAACCCATGGGAATCCAGATGTTCGATCTACAGCAGCAGAATTCACCGAAAATTTTGACTCACTAGATGAAATGTTGAGTGGAATGTACGATCACCTTACCGATCCAGTTTTGAAAAGCAGAATCACTAAAATGAAGAAAAAACTCACTACCAAAGATTCCGATAAGAATGATGTGAATGACACAACATCCGATGGTCTCGAAACGAGGGAAGAAATACTAACGGACAATTGAAATGGCGCAATCATCATCGAGTAGTAATCATTCAACTACGGAAGATTCAATGGAGAACAAACCGATGCCTCTTCGAGTTCTATTTTGGAATCCTCGAAGCATCAAAAAACGTGTACAAGAACTTCCAAGAATTTTAGCGGGAGTGGACATCTTCGTATGTGTGGAATCCTGGCTTACAGAAGAAGATAAAACTATATTTGCAACTGGATACGTGCAGTACAAGAAGAATAGAGACTACTCGACAGGTGGCGGAATCATCATTTTAGTGCGTAAGAATATTCCTTTCCAAGAAATAAATAATATTCAGGCCCCTCATATTTCTGTCGAAGTTTGCGGTATTCGTCTCACACATACAAACCCACCATTAGACATCATAGCGTGCTATATGTGACTTGGGGTTCTATAGAACCCCAAGTCAAGTGATGCAATTACTAGGTCTGACTTTAGACAAAACAAACACTCGAATATTGATTTAATTTTCTCAACGATGGATATAGCACAAGAAATTGATGTGACTGTGATGGATGAGACTTGGGGCTCTGACCACTAATCAATTATATGTAATGTAGGAGTTGTAAGAGATATTTATGAGAAAAAAACATTCAGACTCCACACCTTGCGCACGAACTGGGATAACTTCGAAAATTATCTTGAAGAGAATTACGAAATTTTCTTTTCTCTTGAATATGATGAATCTCCAGCAAATGAAAAGATGAAAACGTTCATTAATATCATTACATCTGCTATTCAATTTTCAACTCCGAAAAAGAAAAAAGTCAATCGTAAGATACACAGGAATCCCGCTCCATGGTGGGATGAAGAGTGTAATGAGGTAAAAGATAATCGAAGTAAAGCTTTTAAAAAGTGGAAACGTACGCATGAGTTGAATGATCTCATTGAATACTACAAATTAGCCGCGATTGCTACTGTTATGATTTTATTCTCCGTCATGCACTGAATAAAAAATGCGGCCGCCGGGAAACGATCCGGCGACCTCTTGATCAAGAGACTGACACGCTGTTGACTGAGCTAGTCCGGCCGCACCAAGCGGCGGTCCTTATATGCGATACACTTGAAGTGCAGGCGCCTGTATAGCTTGCGCCCGTAACACACCCCCTGGGCAGAGTCGACGATGTCCTCATCGTCTGAACTTAATGTCATTGTCTTCTAATTGTCGTCTATGTAGATCCCGAGTCCATCTTGTCGGTACAGCAGGTCTACGCGTGGGCAGCGCCACCTAATCATCATCGTTGATTATCCTCCGAGTTGGCTGTCCACTTGTGGGCGGGGTTCGTTCCGCTTTCTGACACCAGTTGTTATGATTTTATTCTCCGTCATGCACTGAATAAAAAGTGCGGCCGCCGGGAAACGATCCGGCGACCTCTTGATCAAGAGACTGACACGCTGTTGACTGAGCTAGCCCGGCCGCACCAAGCGGCGGTCCTTATATGCGATACACTTGAAGTGCAGGCGCCTGTATAGCTTGCGCCCGTAACACTACGAAAACATTCAGGAGAAAGAAACGGGACTCTTTTAGAAAATTTGCTAAATCTATAAATTTTAGAACTAACCCAAATTATGTCTGGTCAAAATGTAAAGTATTCAAAAACAGATGGGTGAAAATCAATCAATCGCACAGCGATAAAAATTTACAAACAGAAGAGGCAATAAAAAATGCCACGTTCAAAATCAGCCCTCCGTGGGTACATACTGATCCAAATAGAATCCCTGAATGCGCTGAGAACGAATTTCTTAGTGCAAGTTTCGATTTTGTAGAGTTCAATACGGTACTAAACATGGCGAATGACGAGTCATCGCCAGGCATGGACGGGATAGATTATTCGACTTTAAAGAGACTCCCGCTCCAATACAAGCTTTTGCTTTTGGATATATTCAATGAGATGTATCGAACTTATGCGTATCCTGAAGAGTGGAAGGACTCATATGTCCACTTCATTGAAAAAAGTAACAACGGTGTCAGGCCGATTTCTCTAGCATCTTGCATTTGTAAATTATTTGAGGGACTTGTTAAAAATAGATTGCAGTGGTGGTGTGAGTCGTGTGATATTTTACCGAAAAGCCAATCAGGGTTTCGAAAAGGCAAGTCGTGCGCCGATAATCTTGCATATCTCACTTTGCATATTGATCAAGCCTTCGCCAAATCGCAGGACGTTCTGGCCGGCTTCCTCGATGTAAACGCAACTTTTGACAGCGTTGTCTCCGGTTTACTCATGGATAAATTAGCAGAAATTGGTTGCCCGGAGAATCTTGTAAAATTTGTGAAATTTTTGATTCATGAAGGGAGAATATACACAGATTTGTTGGGCCAACAGTACAGACTCTCAGGTAAAGGCGTTCATCAGGGTGGAGTTTTGAGTCCCCTGCTCTACTCAATCTATGTTAAGGACATTGGGAAAAATTTATCCAAGAGTATTTCGATACTTCAATTCGCTGACGATGTTGCTATCTTCTTGAAAATGACACGCTCTTGCAAACCAGTTGAACTTTTTCAAAGAACTTTATCACTCATTCAGGATAATTTGTTTCAACTTGGATTGGACTTAGCGCCACATAAAACAGTTGTGATACATTTCAGTAAAAATAGCTTCACTCCTGGTCAAACTGAAATCCAAATTGGGGGATATCGAATCAAGTCGAGCGAGACAGCACGATTCCTTGGCATCATATGTGATTATAAATTGTCTTCCACGCAACAAATTGATAAAGTAAAAAAAAGTTGTACTCGTGCTCCCAATATAATTAAATACCTCTGCGGTACTTGGTGGGGCTCATCACCCGATACCCTGCTTATTTTGTACAAAAGTTTTGTAAGATCTATTTTGGACTACGGATGTTTTGCTTACTTTCCAATAAAACAGCAAGCAATTGACGATCTTGAGAAAATACAACGGTCAGCTATTCGAAAAGCTCTTGGGTATCGTGTTAGCACGCCCAATAATGTGATTCTTGCTGAATCAAAGTTACTATTGATTGAAGAACGGGCGAAATACCTTTGTAATAATTTTATATGTAAATCTGTTTCCAATAAAAATTCTTTCATGTATGACTTCATCACGAAGAAAAGTTTGTGCAAACAGAAAAAAGTTCGATTGCTACAAGAATGTATTGAAGCGCTACCGTAAGATTCAATAGAATCCTTGGAAAACTATAATATGTATAGATATGAATACAGCACGTTGAATACATGTGTACCTGTTAACACAGAGTTAGGGCAAGAAATTAGAAACAGCTCAGATCCGAATCAGCTGATAGAATCATTTATTTGGTTGAACAATATACGCGCGATATATACAGACGGGAGTAAAATTTCGAATGAACAAGTAGGTGTTGCCTGTCACTGCCCAGACCTGGAGCTTGAAATCACGAAATCTCTTGATAACAAAGCCTCGGTGTATACAGCAGAATGTGTTGCTATATATGAAGCAATAAATATTATATACTCCAACCCTCATAATAACTACACAATATTTTCGGATAGTCTCAGCGTGATTCAGAGTATAAAATGTCCGACCACAAAGGTCAATGTGAATAAATTCATTCTTGAAATTAAGAGGCTGTACAATGAAATCAAAGCAGCACACCCTCTCATGTCTATTTCTATCTGCTGGATTCCATCCCATATTGGAATCGTCGGCAACGAAAGAGCTGATGAACTTGCCAAGCTTGCAACAGATTTACCTGTAGATTTATCAATTGCGATTCCATTCACAGACTTCCAAGCGTATCACAAGAAACAGGCTCATGAAGCTCCTTGCAGAACAATAGAAGAAGAGGGGCAAAAAACAGGAAAATTATATTTTGAGTTGTTTCACGAAGGAAAGTCAAAGCCGTGGTTCACCAAAGTAAATGCTCTACGGGAGATCATAGTCTCTATAAATAGATGGCGGTCCAATCATTACAACTTGGCGGCCTCTTTGGCCAGGGTCAAAATTATAAAAAGTTCTAAATGTCTATGTGACAAATATGGTGAAGATCTGAATCATGTAATTTGGCAGTGTAACTTGTGCAATGATGAGAGACCGAATTTGCTTAAGAAATTACGAAACATAAATCTTCATCTACCATTACGAATTAAGAATATAATTGAAATTCCGAATGTCAAAGCATGTCAATATATAGTTGAATTTTTGAAATCTTGTAACAAGTTAGTTTAATTTAGATATAAGAATATGTACAGATTCTGTATAGCTGAATAGTCCTTCATGGACTCATATGCTTCAAATAAAAAGAAAAAAAAAAAAAAAAGATAAGTGATGTAATGTGTTCTCGCAGGCGTTTGACTGGATTCATTATAGTAGAACTTGCATATGCATCTGATGGCGCAGATGCATATGCAGATTTTGATTGATTTGATAAGGTGTTTTTTCTTCAGATGTTTCAGTAACATCGAGCAATTCTGCTACCGCTGATTTTTTGTTTTTGTCAACATTTATTTAATCAAGATAATAAAGTTCATTATTGAATCTGAGTATTTCATTATTACTATAAGTGCGAGTTTCTTACCTATAGCACAATCATGACTTGAGAACCATATAATTCTGAATTTCTTACGATTTCATTATATAGACCTTGTTTTTTCTTATGAAAGTTTCATTATGTAGAACTTGAAATTGACATCATGAATTGCCTTTTGGATGCTTGAGTTATGATTTTGCTATAAGTGACAAACTCCTGCTTCAATTTTCTCCATTCAATTCATCCTATACCTCCAAAATAATCAAAATGAATCCTACTCCTGACAATGTCGGCAAGTACAATTTAGTAAAGTGTCTAACTGATTGAAGACACTGATTCGATGCAATTTTCAGGGATGTATAGTTGCGAAGCTTCATTTTTTTGACAAGGATAACCATTGCTTGGAAAACTCATGAAGTCATGATAGTAACTGAAATTTCCATCACTCTTGCTTTCTCGATTTTTCATCAATTTCTAGGGCACGTTGGGGGTTCGGATTATGTTTTTTCTCTGTTTGATCATTGCCAATGCAAATAGAAAAAGCAAAAGCGAGACAGCAGACGAGCAAGTTCAAGGTAATTTTCAGTTTTTTAAGGGTCCCGGCAAATCATATTCGCTGAAATTTCAGTGGAAATTCTCACTGGTGAATCAGTGAAGCTCACTGATCAATCAGTGATACTCACTGAAGCTTCAGTGACACTCACTGAAACTTCAGTGATCAGGACCCGTCCGACCCCCGACGTCACTGAAGTTTCAGTGAATTATCTCACTGATTCTTCAGTGACCCTCACTGAAACTTCAGTGATCAGGACCCGTCCGACCCTCGAGGTCACTGAAATTTCAGTGAGGGTCACTGATGACTTCAGTGCATATGCACTGAAGTCCCAGTGCATATGCACTGAAGTCATCAGTCAAAGTTGATCCGTAATGCACTGAAGTTCAGTGGATTCTCACTGATGGATACGGAGAGAGTAGGTGTCAATCATTTTTAAACCGATAGTAGTGCCGTTACCGTACAAGTATTGCACTAGAACTGCCGAAAAGGACTATCGTACTAGTGCCGTATCAATATCATACTAGAAAGACTGTACCAGTCCCGGCCTAGTACAGTACAAGAATTACCGCACTAGTATCAAACTAGTACGAAAGTTAAACTGTAATAGAACTATCGAACTGGTACCGTTCTAGAATTACCTTCTAGGATCGTACATGAGTCCCGTACTAGTATCGAGCTAGTACCGATGTAGAACCAAAATAGAAACTTACTAGAACTACCGTACTAGAACCGTACTGGAATCGACGTACTAGTGGAATCCTAGAAGTATCGTACTGCGTTACCTCCTCTAGTGCCGTGCTAATACCGTAGTAGAGGAACCGTTCTAGTATGGCACTATAGGTCTCCTACTAATACGGTCTAGTACGTTCTAATTCGGTCTGGTTCGATCTAATTTGGTCTCGTGTAGTCTAGTTTGGTTTGGTTCTGTCTAATACGGTTGTAGTGCCTTACTAGACCGCAGTCGAAGTGTACTAGGATTGCCGTACTAGTACCGCATAAGCACCAAGTTAGTACCTCACTAGTACCACACTAGTACCGTACTACTACGGGAGTTGTGCCATACCAGAATCACCGCAACGGTACCGCATTAGTACCTAAATAGTACCGCACTAGTACCGCGCTAGTACCGAGATAGTACAGTACTAGTACTGGACTCGTACCGGAGTAGTACCGCACGGCAGATACGTGACTAATACCATACTAGTATCGCACTCCGACTATCGTACTAATACCATCTGGTGAGGTCTAGTCACCAGTAACTCGGTCTACTTCACTCTAGTTCAGTCTAATATGTTTCTGGTGTTGTACTTGAACCATACTGGATCAATCTAGTGCCATACTGAAACCGCACTAGAATAACCGTACTAGTACCGAATGAGTACCGTACTAGAGTCACCGTGCCAGTACCGAACTCGTACTGTACCAGAACTACTGAACTATCACTGTAATTGAATTACAGAACTATTACTGTACCAAAATTGCCACTTTAGTATTGGGCAAAAGTACCGTACTGCGTTCTACGACCGAACTACTATACCGCACTGCAATAGTACTGTACTGTTACCGGGGTAGTACCGTATTAATACGGTGTGGCACGGTGAAGTTCGACCTACTCTCTCCACTTTTCCGATTAAAATCGTGGTAGCTCGGTACCGAGTGAGATTCACTCGAAAAAAGAGTGAGATTTTTCACTTGGGAATCCGAGTGAATCCAAATCTTATTTATGTGAAACTGAATATTTTCATTCAATCAATACGTGGCAGGCTATAAAATTAATAAATTATTATTCACCATCCGAAGGTTGAAAAAAAGAAAAAATCCAATCTGCCCGAAGTGGCACGATAACTTCGATATTCTTTCAATTTGGGAAGTGCGGGGAATCGAACTGAGGTCGACTTACTTACAAATCGGGCTGCTTTTCCACTAAGCTACTGCTGCTGTTGACAACTATTGTTCTATAGCAACTTCTTATAATAATGAATGCCCCGTGTGAATTTATACGTTCCGTATGTGGAAATGAAAATATGAAAACTAGCTATTGTTTCGAGGAGAAAAACCACAAAAGTGAATCCCTATTTCTCCGCTAACAGGGAATTCCTTCTATGTTGATAGGGTTGATAGTTTTTTGACAACATATAATGTGATAGAATATTAAGCTGCATTATATTTTTAAAACTCATAGAAGAGGACATTGACATTTCTTCACTCATTTTTTAAACAAAAATTTGCAGAAAACCTACCAGTTTTGAGTTTGTAAGCCACGCATTGGTCCATCAGTTTCAAGCAAATGGCAAAACAATTCAAAACCAGGTTTGAGCGTCCCTACTCTGTTGCATCCGAGTCAAATCTCACTCGAACTTCCGAGTGACATTTAGTTTTCTAATCTCTGACTTTTCACCGAGTGAGATGGTCTCTCACTCGGAGAAGTTCAGAGAGTAGACCGGTCTAATTAGTTCTAGTTTGGTCTTATTCGGTCTAATACAGTCTCATTCAGTCTAGTTCGGTTTATTTCGGTATAGTTCGGCCTAGATCAGCCTAATTTGGCCTAATTCGATCAATTTCGGACTGATTTTACCTCATTCGGTCTTTTTCACCCGAGTTCGGTCTCGGTCGGTTCACTTTTGTCTGATCTGGCTAGAATGTATTGCGTCCACGTGCGTTTACAGGTGCAATTGACTGGTTATCCCACTGATTGACAATATTGCCATTTTTCGGGGCTTCATGAGAAACCTCTCTTCAATATTATCAATCCATCATTGCCCACTTCCTCACAAACATCATTTTTGAGCATCAAAAGTATTTCAGGAGCCTCTGACCCATCAAGGATCTTCATAAGCCGAACAAACGATAGAGAGAGATGCAATATTGATTCTTCAAAATGAATCACCAGGCAGGATTAGATTGGTATTTTGATCGAAATGAGTTTGCGATGATTGCTTCCTACCAATTAATTTTCACTATCTTCTCCTGATCTACAGCTGACAAATAATCCAAAAAGTTGTTCATAGAAAAATTTCAAAGATCGTTTCATGCAAGCCATTGAAATTCTGGTTCGTCTTTCAGTCTACCACGAGCCATCAAATTGAGTGTGCATCCATTCAGTCATAGATGTCAAAAACCATGGCTCAAAAGCATCACGATAGAAGCATGACAATTTCCATTTAGTGTAGCTGTTTATGAGCGCAGCTACATATTATAAAGGCATTAGAGTAGAAAATGATGTGCATAGAACCGTCAGCTAGAGAGAATCGAGTGTTCCGCTATATTGTATTCCACACAGTGTATTAGAGAGAGGGTATATTGCGGGCCTCTGCTGCCGATCGATGGATCAATTCATTTTCAGGGCTGACGTTGACGGAATGAATAGGGTAGTGGGGGGGGGGGTGTTCACCTAGACGCTCACAAAGCTTGTTTGATATAAAGGCTAATACAGCATGAAATAAGGTACTTTCTCATTCGAGGATGTATGACATCGGCAGGTGAATAGAGATGGATTAAAAAGTCTGCGGTCAGCTATTCAGTACCGGATATTATAAACACTCTGACCGAAGATCGATTGATGTTTCTGAGGTAACAGATTGTAATGAGGTAAGCATGCCTAATTTGCTCATACTATCTTCATTCTGCTCATGGTTTTCATCCATCTCAATACTTTTTTGACTCACCCTAGATCGTTTCAAAGCTTGTTTTAAGACCTGAAAAATGAGTTAATGTACATCTAATTTCAACCGACCACAGACGAGTATGTGTACGTAATTCGTCCCCGAAGTCATCTTGAAACTGTAGAAGACTGGAGAAGCGAATTTTGTCCCGGATGACAATATATCAAACGGATAGATGGTTGTATTTGAAGATCATCTTTTAGATCATGTTGAGCATCCAGAGTCAACATAATATCAAAATGAGCATGCTTCATCAATTCTTAGCATTCTTCATGAGTACTAATGCATTTTAATGGTTTCGCAGCGTGGGATATAGTTGAACACAACAAAATGTATTATTTTCTTGACAAGAAATCGATAGAATTGATGGTCTCTGTACATGGAAATAGAGGTTGGAGGCAAAGCTTCTTTCCGTGATATGCATATAGAATCAGCTGATAATTAAATATCGCAACGAAGAGCGTATCAAAGATGAGACAGAGATGAAAGAATGAGCTGAGTCAAGTTGAAATTATTTGAACCCACTTTTTGGTGCCATTTTTTGTGTATAAGAAAAAAAAAAGTAGAAGATACCGAAAACCTGTTGTTTTGTCGTTAGAAATACACGAGTCATATTGGGATCACTCAAAATGATTCACTTTCTTATAATCTCATACAACAAGCATAAAAAAATGCGTGGCAAGATCTGCGTCTATTTTTTTTCAGATGTCAAGTGGAGTCAGAATATGTACACTCACTCTACTTTACAAAAACATGAAGTTAGATCTTAGAGCAGTCAATTTCAAGTCAAAAAAAATATCGTACGATGTCGACTCCTGTTTGACCAGAGGATGAATGTGTACTAGGCAGAAAAAAAAAGAAGAGTATGAGGGGAGAAAAAGAGAAGAGTAAGTTGGGGTGGTGACACTGGACACGCGGGAAACGCTCGTACGTTCAGTGGTAGGCGTGAAATTTTAATCGCTCCGTTCATCGGGGCAGTTTGTAGTGATAAGCCACAGGTCGGATCGTGTCACTTGTGGCTGCATCCAAAAAAGCTCTGGGTACTTGCACACTATTTTTTACAGCGTGGGGAAATAAACTAATCTTCTCTTTTTCTCGTTCAACCATTCTCTTGCCATTTCAGAGATGACCAGAAATTCTCTCGATTTTCTATACTTTCATATGAAAAAAAAAAAGATTTTCTATGTGACAACGAATATATTACGATCATACCATGTTTGGCAAAGAATTTTTGTCAGTTCTACAGTGCATTATAGTTGTGAGCGTGCATGGTCGTGGGGATTATTTTATCACCAATAATTGAAAGATTTTGACCCAAATTCAAATTTTTCTCTAAAGTATTTACGACTTATAGTTACTCGTTGCCAATAAAGCACCATCTGGCAAGGATCGGAAATTACTCAATTCACCAGATATTTGAGCTGGAAATACGAACAAAAGAATCGATATCTTCAATTTGAGATTGATCTTACTTGTGATCTATGCATGATCTGGAGATGAATTTGGAATTCAGTGAAACACTGATCACAATGATTCAAAGCTTTCTTATTACTAAAATATCACGTAGTAAATGATGGAGAAATTACACGTGGGATAAGTTGATGAAACGTACAGTGCTCGGTACAATGGGTTGCCTTTTGTATCTATTTTGCATTCAATTGCGTCAGTATACTAGATGAATTTAGAACAAATACCAAAATAGGTCAATTCTAATGAGTGATACATATTATTGACATTTACCAGAGCAGACTATAATATTGAATGTAAATTTTTGTCTGGGTGATTTGAAAGAATGCTGGTAAATTGGTTTAAAATTATAATTATTGAATAAAAGCCAACTTTCATGTCGTATACCTCACACCATACCCAACATGATAGCAATTAGTGACAATTAACGTGTTCCGCCGATTGCGAAAGTTACACCCGAGGTGTTTCCTGTAATAGTACAGAGTCGTGTAATTATTTTCTGGGTCACATGCCCAAAAAAAAAACCCGTCAATTGATGAAACCGAATAAAAGTTATTCAATTACTTATGCGAGTCCTGCTGTGAAACTTCTTATCACATTTTGCTTCGAAATTTCAATTCTGGAGGTCCCATCCGGAACAGACCTCAAACAAATCAGATGCATAAAAATCACAAAAATAATCTTGCAAGAGATTACATAAAAATAAGCTGATCACCATCAAAGCATCACCAAGACATCGAACGAGTGTGGAAACATGAAAAGGGTTAACAGAAACGAGTAACGATGATAGCTGACCAAACGCATCGTGGAATAATACATTGAGGGGAACGGTTTGCGGGTTTTTATCTCGATTCCAGTGGTGCACCACGAGTCTCTCTCTCTCTGCATTTCTCATCAATCACTCTCAGTGGGCAATCCGCGTTCAACTGCAGCATCGCACATATATACTGTATGCAACATCACGGATGAGTCTGTGGGTGGTGGTGGTGGTGGTGGTTGTATGGCATAGAGGCAAAGCTCGTTTTTACATGCACCGCACGCCGCGCTCAATCGCGGCAGAGCCGAGTAATTGAATCTGTCGCGCGATCGTGCGCTACCGTGCATCCCTCGATTTATCCATACATACATACACGTATACAGGTAAACCTGGGTGTGAGAGCATGCACGAATGATGCCGCCGCCAACCGTAGTTTCCCTCGTTCGTACGACATGGGCCTCGTGCATGCCTTTTGCCACGATATGATTTTGTGTATATCTTTCGGGCTCTTGATTTTGCTAGTATATATGTGAACTAGTTTAGTAAAGTATGTACGGAATTTGCCTGAGGCTTTTCAAAACTACATTTGGTTTACACGTGACTGATGAGATTGACGATAGTGCGGTTAGCGCAAATTGAGCCCAACATTTTTGGATTCTAGTTTATCTTCCGCCTCGCCACCCCCGTTAATCAGCAATCTCAACAAAAAATGACTCGGGATCTAATAATTGGGATGATTCATAGGTATATTATCTTACAGTAAATGGACCCTGAGGGAGCTTTGACATTTGCACAATGAAAATCAGTGTCAATACTTTTTCCATTGGTCACAATAATTTCTACTCTTAGTGTATGTTGATGGTCACCACTACCAATAGTGAAACTCAATGGAATAACCGTTTATTTTACGATAACTATCTTTTCCTTTTCGGCAAGAATTTCATATTACTGTCGTATGGCTGCACTGTAATGATACGGTAAATGGACTTAATTTTCCCCCACGGTTTTTTTTGCTCATAGTTTATGGCTATTCTCAATATTTGTCGACGTGTGTTAGCTCATTTCAAAGCTTGTTTCAACGCCTCCCGAACGAGCTGAGATACGTTTGATTTTGACCAACCAGAGAAGGGCTATCTCGATTCTCGCACAAAATTTTGGCGCGATCAGAAGAGTGTGGATCAAATTCACTCCCACGTGTCAAAGAGGCCTATTTCCCTGAGATGGTACGTATTTTCCGTGAAATTAGAATATCTTGGCTTCCCGGCGTCGAAATCAGACGTTCCTCATCTCATTCCACAGCTATTCCATCCCTTTTCTAATATTTTAAGTCAAATGGATCCTAACAGAGTGGGTAACGAGTTTTAAAAAATACTATGGGGCAAAATAGGCTCACCGCACTTTTTTCAGTAATATGAGCGTAGAGTCGGTTAGAATCGAATTTTGCTATTTTGAAAGAAGCATTCTGGAGTTGGTACAACGGCAAAGGGAATTAGCTAAAGTACGTCGACATTGGTTTGAGATTATGGTAGCACCAATTTTGTTCGGCGTAACTTTTGGTGACTCACGAAGGGAGCATCAAGTGCGCGGAACATGGATCTTTGTGAAACTCTGAAAATCATCTTGTTTTTGTGGAAAATGAAGGTATCTCCAAGGATTTGATCCCATGAGCCTTTTATCCTGAGATACAGTTATGGAGGTTAGCGTTGTTAGTATATCTATATATACGACCTTTCAACATGGGCCTATATAGATCATGCTAAACTCCACAGCCATGTCTCGGGATAGGAGATCCATTGGATCAAATCCTTGGAGATGCCTTCAATTCTCACCGGAACAAGATGATTCCAAAAGTTTCATCGAGATCCGTATTCCGCAAACCTGGTGTTCTCCTTCTCCGTAAAAAAATCAAAACCTTTGAAAACTACTCTTTTTATTCTGAAAAATTCGCGGGTTGTAAAGGATCGATCCAAAATATTTATTTTTTTATATTCTTATGCAATGAACATCAGAAATATGCGCGGTTAGTTCTTCGGATGCATACATCCGAGATTTTGAGTGGCAAAAAATTAGGCAATGGGAGCACATGAGGCACACTCACCTCAAATGATGCACTGCAGCGAATAGAATTAGCCATCAAAATACGGGAGTAAATGATAAATAAGACCCTGTTTGCTCTCATTGCTATGATCATACCTTCACTCTTTGAAATTTTTGAATTGTTCTATCGCAAAATGCGCTGAAACAATGTAACTACAATCTCGCAGTATTAGATCGTCGCCGTATTGCGATGATGATGTTGCAGTAGTATCTCTCCCATCGTTATATCACAGTAATAACGCGGACTAGCAGGACTCACACTGTGGAATTTCTAACCGGGTCGTGATTTTTGCCTCCAAGTTCACTTTTTTTTGTGAGTACAACTTGATGATTTTTTTACTGCCAGAAAAAAAATATAGGAGTAGTATTGTAAGGAATGAATTTGAACGAACAGTATTTATTCGACATCTTATGATACTGAACAATAAACAAGTATTGATGAATGGTTCTTGATGACTGCTTATTGTTATTAGGAGACATTCCAAATTGTTATATTTCATAAATTATGGGATTCCAGTCTGTTTAGAAGGGTGAAAACTCTATACGATTTTTTCAGAGCTTATTTACGTTGTAAGATTGAATAGCTAGTTTTGAAATATTCCTCTTGATTCTATCCTCTTACGAGAATATTTGCACATGAATTTTATTTACAATTTCGATAAAAGAGTTTTATACAAATCATATCCAGGGATGAATCACATCAACAGTTCCAATATACATACATAGCTATTGATACATTTTATTCAATATTATGCACATGATATTTTTCTTCACGTGCAGTAATTTGAATATCTCCTTGTCACATTCTGCCGATATTTTCACAAGTTTCATGGATGATATTTACAATATTGTACTCAATTTAGAAACCCTGCTTAGTTTATCAACATATTATGATCTGATTTGAACCTCACTTTTTATTCGTGTACGCTTGTTCAAAACAATGCTTATGATGATTTGAAAGGAATAATTCAAGAGTCGGTGCTAAAATGAAAAACAATATGATGAGTGTAATGAGCGGACATGACACTTTTCAACTTTTTCGAAACTCAATTTTCAACTTTGGAGATGAATGAATGCCAAGCCCAATCAAAAAGGTACATAATTCGCAGTCAATCTATCACATACTTCAGACAAAATTTGCCGAATAAAAAAATTGATTACGCACATGATTAGGTCCTGTAACTTGCAGTACTCACAACAGCCCTTGAGCAATGAGGAAAAGAAATGCGTGTTCATATCTGCTTGGTTTCCGCATTTTTTGCATTACCTTTTATTGCGTACTTTTTTAAATGATAACACGTACAATCATATCTTACATAATGAGAGATAATCCTCTACCAGTTAACAATGATCAGCCTCTACTTGGTGCAACAATGAAATCAAGAAAAGTTTAGAATTCAAAAACGCAACAACTACAAGGTTCTATTAAACTACAACGAGATTATTCCAGCTTGACGAACTCAAATTGCCTATGCACGAATCAAAAATTCAGAATTCACTCACTCAATTATTGTTCAACCCTTAGGTTGCCGGTCTGGCTCATATATGAGCCACCCGTGACCTTGCATAATTCTCGTGACATATCGGATGTTTCTATGAATGGAATTCCTACTTTAGGAATACTAATTTTTCTTAGGAAATATGCCGGCAGTCTAAAGATTAATAAGTGTGAATTAATCAAGTTACAGTTTGTGAGATACTCGAATCAATGAAAAGCAGTCTCTGAACGAATGTTTCATCAACTCAAAAGTATAATACAATAGTTTTATTCATACATCGAGCCCGCTTAGCGAGAATTTCAGAAAAATTCTGATCAGATGTATACATTTGAAAGCTTCAATTCATTCAATTCGATGAACTTCAACTTCAAAGATCTTTCGTTCATATTTTCTTCAATTTCTCTATAGTATCAAAATTTTTACATGACACATACGTTGCGAATCAACTGTTCGGAGGAAACTTATTAAGAGTACTCTGTGAAAGAAAAATTAGCGCCTCTAAGTGTGAAATAACGCAGTAACGAAAGATTCTTCGCAAAAGTCCAATCATTTTCAAGGTTGATGGAATAAAAGGCAATTTGGTTACACGTGCTTCAATTTTCTCAGCAAAAAACTCTCATGGATGACTTTTCAATTATTCTATTCAGCTATTAGAGATTGATTTTTCATGATTGGCTAGTGTTATCTTAGAAGATTGGAGTTAAAGATCACTCAAATATTCACTTTGGATTTGTTACTGCCGAAAATTTTCGATCCCTTTGTTCCAAAAGTAAATAGCCAACAATACTTCGAAAGATATATCAAGAATGCTATTGAGAATTCTATACACAATCGATCAAATTAGATCGCGATAATGATAAAAATCTCATTATTCATTTGATGAGATGGTCGTAATTCTATGATTCACATCGATATAATACAAATCACACAAATCTCAATAAAGAGTTCACAACATTTTAACACATTTCAGCATCACTCGAGCACATAACCTCATCACTTTTTCAATAATTCAATAGCCTCCCACTGCTTTCTCAAAAAGTTCAAATGTCTTAGTAGCACTAAATTACCCAGATACTGAGCACCAAACGAGGGTAAAGCTCAGTAGGGTCTCCACACTTGTCTGGGTTTGGGGCTTCTGTCGCGTCTGAGCCTCACTGCGTCTCTATCACCAAGTTCAACTTCACCCTCCTTGCGACTCCTACTAGAAGCCGTAGTGAGATCTTGTCCGACGTTTTCCTTGTCTTGCTGTTGACAGGTTCGTGAACTCTTAGTACTCAAGTCTACAGTACCCTCAACACGTATCTTGACCGTTAATCCATGTTGCTGCTGATTATGACTTGAAACTTGTTCCGATTGAGTTGGTTGCATTGAACATTGTAAACTATCGTTCGATCTTTCTGGGCTACGATGAGCAATTCGTTTATCTTCATTCCTGATAATGAGAAATAATTGTATGATCATAGTGAAGAGAATATCAATTATTAAAGTTTCCAACTCAACAGTCCAACGAACGTGTTAAGATTCACATCTTAACACGTTCGCTGGGACGAGTCCCACCGGTGGGATCCGCGATTTTTCAGTTTTCAATCTTTGCCGGCTCAGACATGCTCGGAAAATCCTCCCAAAACAATCTATCGTAGGTCTCACCAAGGTCGTGAACAATGAGCCAAAAATGAGTCTCTCTCTATACCGGCATTTCTACCCAATTACGGTGATCTAGTCCATAACTGGGATGGAATTACGATAAAACAGCGTCGCAGCGAACGTGTTAATTCGTAGTAAGAAGCAAACTTCCGAAAAAATTGAGTATCGGTGGAGGTCGGGAATAAAGTCGCCGAACAGTTCTGATGAAGTACCCTTCTGATTCACATTCTGGGAAGGAAAATTCTATGCTTAGAATGAAATTTAGAAATATTTTGAACGAATTTCAGATTATACCTTGGAAAGTTTACTTCTAGGGCGAATATTCTACGCCACAAGTTACGAGCTAAACCGAGTTTGACCCCAGGTTTGTACCTACACGTCACGATTTTTTCGAGTCGAAAAAACCGATTTGAACAAAAACAGCATTTTTGACGTTTTTTGGCTTATTTTGAGGATTGAGACTATCTTCCATTGTTGTTTTAAATGCGATATTTTTTTCTATCGTGCAAACCGCTTCGAAGCTTGTGGGAACAACTGATTCAATGAAAATGGAGGCATGTTCATTCTTTCAAAATCCACGGGGAGAAAAAGCAATTTCATCACGACACAAGCACCGTTACTTCAAACGGATGAACCAATCCAAAATCCATGAAATTATAACTCACCCTCTGTTCGACGGTGTAGTTGATGGACTATCTCGATCAAGAGATTCGTCACTGCGCTCGCGTCGCTCAATTTTGGTCCTCGGCTCGTCATACTCATCGTCATCATCGTCCACATCTATACTACCCTCCGGACTACTATCCACCCTCCGCTTATCATCTCCAGAAATTTCAATCGTCGTATTGAACTTTTCTTTAGTATTGACAGTATCATCGGCATCATCTTCGTCGGGTACTGGACTATCGCTTGAGGCTCGCAACTTGCATCGGAGATCCTCGAGTCTGGCCTGTTGTTCCAAGGCGGGCCTCTGAAGTCGTTGTTGAGCCATTCGAAGAGCGAGTGCATGCCATTCGGGTTCGAGTATGTACTGCTGTGTGTGGTACAGTGGATTGTACAGCCACGACGATTGGGGTAGTAATGGTGCGAAAATCGAGCCGAATAACGAACTCGTTGCTCCTGGAATTGACATAATAGATACACGCTTTTAAATACAAATGCATAATATTTTCATGCGTTTTTTTGTTGACATTATCTCTAATGCTGGTTCCCTAAAATTCAAACAGCCCACTCGGGAGTCAAGTTTCTGCGAGAAATCTCGATACGAAAAGTTTCAAAAAAATATTCAGAGTGGCATTTACGGAGGACTATCCAAGTCATCGCGAGGAAAAGTTTGAAATTAACTCGTAAGACCCCAATTCTAGATTTATGTGGACATTCATCTTCAATTTTTTCTCCGATTTGAGAGTTTACATATTTGGAAAGGTTTACATGCAAACCCACATGGACTTCTCTGGGGGATCCTATGTGGAATCGTCATGGACACGTCGAAATATACTGGATGAAATTGGTTCTTCAAAAATCAACGAGATTTTCATTCACGTGACAAAACAATGAAACTCATGTACTCGACAGAAAATTTTCTCTGGTTTTCCTGGTAGAACCTTTGGCGAGCCTCTGAATCGCATATAAGAGAAACTGACGTAAAAAGCACGTGTCATCACCCGGGGAATCTCACAAGAATATTCACGTTGGTTTCTAATAATATCTGTACAATTCATGTAAATGTTTGAAAGTTCAACAATGACAATGTCTAATATCCTCATAAAGAGTTAAAAACTGATATTTTGAAGTCTTTCAGTATTACCATAAACCAGGCTGACTTCGATTACTTTGGAGCTTTTGATCAAATTTTCGCTGCGGTTTCTCGACCAAACGTATAACACGTACTTGCATCAATTTGATACGTCTTGTCGGTAGCATTAAAATGCTGTCTTCAAAATTTAATTTCACCCACTTGCTTCCTTGAAAATTGCAAGAAAGATTCACCCCGGTATCTGGGCGGTATCCTGGTCGACTTAGGCCACCTCGCACCGCGATGTCACTGGTCTGAGAGACTTAGATCGCTTGTTTCGCGTAACTCAAATCATCGGGTTGGCCAAACTCACCCTGAAGGATCCAAGGAATAACATTTAAGAGTGGCCAAAGTCACCCTAGAGTCACCCAAGAAATCCCTAGTTTCCATTCAAACGGTCCTTCTAAATAACAGTCACACCTACAGGTTCAATTGTGAATAACACAAAATGTAGAGCGCGTCATAACCTACTGAGAAAAAATTATTGGAAGGAAGTGAATTATTCAGGTAGATTTTCGCAACATAGATATTTTACTTGACAATTTTCTCTTCATTCCGACGAAGAAAAGAGTCAATGGAACTAGTTTCACCACAAATGAGCTGGCATGTTCTGAAAGTAGAATTTTTAAAGTTCAAAATGAGCTTTTGAATGTCCTTCTACGTGGTATAAAATTGGAATTACATCTATTACAATGTGTTTTTCGGAAAAATGGCCACAATCATTTAGGTGGCCAGAAACGATCTGGTTCCCGGTACCTAAAGTAATTCAGATATCATATCCACTGAGAGATACGCGAATTCTATCAGACGTGCAGAACTATTATCATCATCCAGATCATCAATATCTCGAAGATTTATCAAATAACCTGAACATTTGGCAATATTGATAGAGAGGGAACTGAATTTGGCCATGTCTTTCCTCGATCCAAACACTGATTAAAGTCAATGGAAATAAGCACTTGAAATCATGAATTTCCCCAGTTCTCAAAACGACATGCAGCGTTCGGCCGAATATAGTGTCACAAATACTCTCCGTGAATTACTAATCCGACTAAAATTTTTACCAAGTTCAAGAGCCACATCGCCAGAGCAAAGTAACAAATAATCCACATATCCAGAGTCACGAGTTTCCGAATCTCCCACGAGCTGGCTCCGGGCCGAGTTCTCGATCGTTATATCGAACAAAAATATGGATGAATGAATTTCTTTCCTTGTCTCGTTGCATCGCAGTTATATTTCTGTGTGTGACGGGACCCACCGGTAGATCCCATTGAATATTGAATCTCATACAACAAAAATTCGTAGCACATATAAAAAGATAAGCGGGACACACCGGTCAAACCGACCGCAACTTCGCACAATGTCGCAAGATAATTCATACCCGGCCTATAATATGACAATAAACCCTTGTAAGACATGTAAATTTGACACTCTCAATTATTATATTACCGCTCATGTTAAGATAATGGAATGGAAACAGGAGTCACGCCAAAGTCATTGCTCTGCATGATGTTTGATGCAAGTACGGGGGTACGAATCTCACCTTGAAAGTGCGGGTGATGCCCAGTGGGCGGGCTAGAGTTGCTTGGCTGTGTCGTCGTCTGAGAGGTCGATGCGGTCGTCGTCTCGGCTATCGGTGGTGAGGACTCGGTCACGGCCGCCGAAGTCAACAATGCCGAACCTGGAGAAGTGGCTGCGCCAGGCGCCACGTCTCGCGCGACAACACCAATTGCTCCACTCAGCTCTCCCCTCGACGAATCTTCAATGGAAACCAAAATTCAACCGTCAGAGGAACGGATCGTTCTGGTACTGCTTGTCGATTCTTCATTCAAATTCTTTTGATTCCAAGATGCCTCTCAATTCGAGGTGTTTTGTGACCCCTGGCGCCACCATTGAATTTTTCTTCAATTAGTCACCATGCCATCAGTCAATCGACTCAAAGTGCCCCGAGGCAGCAAACTGGTAATCAACAATCCCACAGAATTATTCAATAATTCCCAATAAATGGTACATATACATTGAGAATGATACTAATAACGGATTGATGCAAGATGAATAGAAAAACAGTAGTCTGAGGGACCAGAATCGAGGTCTAAAACGCCCGATCGTCTCCAAAATATACTCCCTGCGAAGTATTTGAATGGTCTGCAAAATTTTTCGACACAATTTGTACGCTTAAGACAACAGATGCGGCCGTGACGCATTCCGTTTTCTATTAATCCTACATCAATTAATCATCAGTCTCATTCTCGATGGTTGCACCATTTTTTCGGAGTTATTTGATGATTCTGCAGAATTGTTGGAATCAGTTTGCTGTCCCGGGCGCTTCGAATCGATCAACTGATGGCATAGTAACTTGTTGAAGAAAAATCCAACGGTGGGGCGAGGGGTCGCCTAACATATCATATCTGTGATTCCGACGAGTGAATGAGTGAGTAATGTGATGAGTCAATTTTCCGGGAAATAATAGGTTCATTCAAATCTGGAAATCTGACCACCTTAATATGACCTGACCAAATGAGCATTTGGCAGTGATTCAACCTAATCAACTCAGACAAGCTTCCTCCTCCTTCAACCGTTTAACCACAATTGCTCAGAGGAATGTAATTTCGTGTAAATTGGCGGAAAACCGGTCATAATACAAGAATAGAAATAAATCCTTGGCAACATTTTTATCGAAAAAAACCGTGGTTAATTATGTGGAAGGAGAGGGAGCTAGCCTGACTTGAACTTTCTCTTTTGCCAACTAATACGCAAATATGAATACAATCCAAAGATTGCTTGAGCACTCATTAAATGGATACAGACGAAAAATCATCCCACAAAAATCAAAGACTCGCTCAAAATCACGGATCGTGTGCAAAGTTCCTTGATTTTGTACCCCACTTACTCGTACCGATAGCTGATGATATATCATAAGAAACTGAATTTTGAGAAATGCCAAAGTCACGCAGTTATCCTGAAATGCTTCGTTCACAAGCCTGTCTCACTCACCATTTGCCGGCGCAGCGGGTAGCCTAGGTGACCTTTGCTCGACACCATGATGAAATGGGTTGAAAGCCGAAGCAGCAGTTGCCAAAGGAGACGTTGGCTGACCGTGAGAGTGATGTCCTGGAGGAGGTGGTGGTGGTGGAGGAGCCGGTAAACAGTGAGGTGGTAAACCTCCTCGTGGAAGACCACCCCAACTGTGAGCCGCAGCAGCTGCAGCGGCGGCTGCTCCTTGATCCAAGCCCAAGTGTTGCAGACCTGCAAACATGCGAGTGCCTATCTCATTTTTCAGTATTCGTTGATCATGCAGAATATATTTTTGAGAGGGTCAACAATTCTCATGCTTTTTGGGCAGCTTCATTCTATTCGATAGTAACATAGAGAATGAGTCATTACAATAGCCAAGACATCCAATAGGTTTTGGATGGCTTATTCGTCCTATCGATGGCTCTCTTCTGCACTTTGAGTATGAGTCACTATCTGACAAATGAGTTCAAGAAGAGATTTCAGAAACCATTGACGTTCAACAACCTCACAAATTATCGTATGAACGACAATTTTGCAATTTGAGAGTTTTATATAGAGGTGTCATTCCAGGATACGTCTCGAATTTGTACGAACGCCAATAAACAGTTGAGTTCTGTAGTCAAACTGTCTCAAGGATAAGTTAATTTAGTCAGTCAAAAATTGATGCATTTCAAGCATCTACTATTTTTCATAAGAACCAGAAAATATTTCGATGATATTCAGATTACCTCACGGGGTTGGTCATTGACGCGAATCACTCAGATTCTTTGTAATCTTTACCAATGGATCGAGTCTTTACTGTTTAACTCATACACTTACACTTTCCCTTATAAAATCATTGTATTACTCTTCCAACTCCTGATTTGCTCCAGTCCCAATCGTAATCTTTATTTCTCGTCTGACTCAATTTTTTGAATTCCGTTATTAACTACTCTGCGCATCTAAATTTTGGAACACATTCAAAGAGATTATAATAGCCATGCTAAATTGAGCGTGTTGAATGCAGCCCACGGATTGGCAAAGAATACAGATGGAAGTAAGTCAAGAAATGATTTAAATTCCATTTATAAGGATGTTCAATATCTAGTTCTTGAATTAGAATAGGAACTTGTCCACGGTTAGATAAAGATAGTTTGTTTTCACGAAATTTTCGAATGGGTTTTCGAACCTAGATTCAAAAATGTATTATTACTCGTACATTCTGATAGCTTTCAACAATCTAGAATTTCAGATCCGAAAATTTGGATTTAAAAAGTTCTAACAACATGAAATCCCTTGTAGATCCGAGGAACATTTGAGATGATAATTAAACTCTACATGCCATGCCTGGGCCAAATTCCTACGTATACCTCACTCAACTCAATTTTGTTGTTTTTCAACCATGTTACGAGGTCACAACATTCAATAATGCAAAACCCCAGTCTCCATTAATGAAGCCTCAATATAATTATCTAAAGTGAGGATGGATAGACAACGTTGTTTGGCAGCGTACGATTAAAAAGTAGCGAGAAACCGAGAGGCGAATTAGTGAGTAAAAGTCACGGCGAGAAGTGCGGACAGCGAATAGGCGAGGAAAAGCAGAAAGAGAGTAGAAAACTCCGATTAATCGAGGCAATATCGGTTTTCAAAAGACCATAGTCAATAGCAGATTATATCGTTGCCCGTTCTCGGCTATTTGATAAATTCCATGCAAGTGGTAGAGGCTGGGCTATACCAGCACCATAATACCCAACACAAAAAGAAAAGAAAAATGTATGGGTGCAGAGTATGAATTTATGAGTAACAGAAGCTGGAGCTTGTTTTCTAGAGAGGAGACTCAATTTAGAAGATCAGCTAAATTAATTTCAATTATATATATTTTTATAATCAAGATTATTGCTAGAATATGCATTCATAGATCTGAATATTTGCTGGAATAATTTACGAAATTTTCACTCAAATCTATGACTTCTTGAAAATCTGAACCAATCAATCAATCATTAACCTAGTCATTCTTCTACGTTTTTGGCCAAACACTCACAATCCAACGACGAACAATCCAAATCACTCGTGTTCATGAATTCTTGGATGAAATCTCGTTCAAGCGGCGAGATATGTGGAATCTTTAATAATTTACTGAGCAAATTATGACAGTAAATAGACGTTTCAAAATTTTGTGATGAATTCACGGCTCAATCGACGTATACGTGTAAAAAATGACTATTCTTCAAAAATCTATGAGACATCGAAAAAGGTCCAGACACATGTGCAATTTGATTCAAATTTCGCTGGCTATTTGATTGTGAATTGCGAAAAAATTCACTGAAGTGATTGAGGACAACGAAATATTTGAAATTCTTGTCTGATATCGGATATTCAATCGAATAAAATCCTCCACCAAATGCCGATTTGATGAAAATGATCAATTTGAGTTAAAAAACGTCCTAAGAGTGAAGATTGCAACAAGGCGAGTGTGCAAAGGCTCAGAAAAACAGAATGCCGAGTGCCAGAAAGACAAGAAATGAAAAAAAGAAGACGTCCGAAGGTAGAATTCTCGAGATTAGAGGATGGCACAAGGAAAAGCTTCGAGGATATAAAAGCCAGAATGTTATACATGAAAACCCGAGCGAATAAGATGCTTCAGAGTCAGCCGTGCACCGATAAGACCACCGGAAAGAGAAATGGCAAGGCTATACTTGCCACTCCTGAAAGAAGGAAAAGAAAGAAAGGCTAAAAGTGCAGAGAACGATAGAGGATATCTAAATATATGTATACTCTCGCTCGTCAGTGTTATAGAGGTGATAGTGGTGGTGGCAGTATAGCCCCAGTGCTGCATCACCACCATCAGACGAAAGCTCGTGGCTGCATTTTCAGCGAGGTCTGCATGCAAGTTTGAAACGGTTTCTGGCGTTGGTGGTGGCATTGGCGGTAGCCCCACACACCACTACTATACCCTCAAAGAGGTGGGAGTGGAGGTTATGTATTCCTAGTGTTACCTCTACTACTAAAAGTTAGTAAGTGGGGGTAAAATGCATTCCAACAGGGGAAGAAGGGCGTATTGGAGTGTGAGTCTGATAGTGGGAGGTTTGCAAGCTTTTCGAAGGGGGTTGGAAAAAGATAGCACAAGCTAGGTGAACGAATTTTCAGTTAGGGGTGGGAGTGAGTACAGAGTTACTGGCGCGTGGGCGTGGCAAACGGAGATTGTGGCAACCCTCATTGGTTGCCCGCAAAACCCTTTTCCCGCGATGTTGAAAAAGCTACCAGATACAGACTCTGTAAGGCTGTACCCCTCCCCCTCCCCCTTTCACTCTACTACCTGTGAGGGGAAATTTTTAGATGGTGGTGGTAGTAGTGGTAGTGGTAGTACTGGCGGTAGGAGTGACTTTCAGTGGTAATGCTGCACTCGTGAGAGGATTAAGAAAGCGATAAGAGGGTAGAAAGAGAGAAGCCTGCATTTCTGGGATACAGGCGTGACTTGAAAAGCTTCGAGGGATTAGGTGGGAGGGAGGGACGGAGAGAGAAGTGGAATTTTCAGACTTTTCACGAGAAGAGGAAAGCCGACTATCTGTGCTCCTAATGCGGGAATAAATAGCACAGGGGCTTCCGTTGAGGGCGGATCGCAACGTGACTTCATGGATGGACGGAGCTTGGATCTGCAGACCCTAGCTCTCTGATTACTTGATGCATTCTGCAGAATTGCACTTGCGTGGATTCGGAAACGCCTGGATTTTGAAGGTGGAAATGGGAAATTGTTAGAGGGGGTGGAAATTGTGCAAGATTAAAGTTAATGCAAGAGGTGTAAGGGCTTTGATGTCGATGGTTCTTGATATCTTGAATTTACATGGAATTGACAAATAGTAAATACGCTAATGAAAACCGATATTTTTAAACTATAATTCGTTTGGGAATTGGTGAAAGATTTTGAATGATCTCAAAATTCATTCAGAGTAGTAAAATGAGTAAATAAAATGTGTGAAAGGATCACGGCACTGATTCCGGTGGTCCTAAAGTGTTTTTATTGATTATGTAATAGTCACACCTAGTTCATGAGAACTCTCGAACTCGTGTTTCACAATCTAAATTGTACATCATATACGGGTAATGATGGCCAAACAGTCAATGCATAGATCATCAAATTCCCAACCTCAAGTAGAGTTAGAGACAGTCTTTCAGGATTACCTCGGTCACATCCTAAATTATAAACATAGAAGTTAACACGTTCGCTGCGACGGTGAAAACCGGCATTCCGTCCCAGATTGCGAGAGAGTACAAATGCGTGATTTTGCACCTATAATAGTCAGACCCTTTGATTTGTGATCAGTTTAGTATGTATATCCAAGAAATCTAAGAACTTTCGCGGGTCCCACCGGTGGGACTCGCGAAAATTTCTATCGTGGAATGCGGGATAAAGTGAATGATCGAACTACCAAAATTAGTGATCCTAAGATGTAATCTTCAGCTTTCGGGAGCATTCGTTGATATCCTGGTACCATTCGGGTAATTCGCGAGCATATAGCCTGGATTGGAAGCTTTTGCCTCGTAAGAACCGTGGATTGCGATTGTAGTCTGCGCAAGTATGAATTTCTATCCTCGTGAATCCACGAGACACAGCTGTTTATTCGAGATACTCTTCAGCTTATCTGAATACAAAAAGTTCCTCATACGCGGAGAGATAAAGTAGATTGAGAAGAGAGGGAGTGCAATAGCAATGTCAAGTATTTACTCGGTTTGCCTCATGGTTATTTTGCGTCTAAATTTCTGATAACTTGGCTCTATCTAGCTCAAATTACGCGTACTTGGGCTCGTTTTGTTTCTTTTGACGTAAGCTTTCGAATGACCTAAGATACGTTGTGAAATATTCAAACGGACTTGATATATTCACAATTTACTTGCTATTTTTGTGTTATTCGTCGCCGTTCCCACGAAAATTCAGTTTTCATGGCGTAGCTCGAACCAATCAAGTCCGATCCCTAAACTGGCCTGTACGCATGTTCTTGGCATCGTATATAGTGAGTAAAAACCGCTACAGGAGCCATTGGATGTGTCTACGTTGTTTTGTGCACACTAGAGCCCGAGGAAAAACGGGTCCCACCCGTGGGACCCGTCGCACACAGAAGAGGAAGAGCGGGCCCACCCGTCGGACCCGGCGCAGCGAACGTGTTAAAGGGGTGTCAGAGTCCTATCCTGTTTGCATACGTATCGACATTGTTGAGTTCACAAGCCATTGTTGGACTTTTGAGATATCGCAATTCTGATAAGTAACCCCGATTCTACTTGGTCCATAAAATGGGCGTTGCTTTTTCAAATTGCGATATCTCAAGAATTCAGCGAATTGTTTGTGAACTCGGCAATTTCGGTATCCAACATCCTCTTAAGAATGAAGTTCCTTCTGAAGTGCCTGCAGCTACCATACTTAGCAAAGTGGATAATTCTCCCAAAATTGAATCAATGTAATCGAAACAGATGAAGGGAAAAATTGATTTCGGAAATTTCAAAATTCTTTAAAAAATTATTGAAAACCTAGATGAGATCCCTACCTACAGGGGGAAGAAGTTTGTTACGTAAGGTTTCTCTAAAGTATTGAGTTCCCAAGTAAACTTGGATTCCATTTACTTACCCGAGAAACAATTCATGCTTACTACAAAGTGTGATCTTAACACCTTCACTGCGAAGGCAGTTTTTCGTAATTTTTAGTTGGTCATCATCACGACTCTCATTTTCCGATTAATGGAAGTGTACAGGGAGAAATTCTGTTCCGACTTATCATTATTTACACCCTTGATAGATTGAAACGCCAGAGAAAATTCCTATTGAAAATACTTTTTGAGCAAATATAAGTTAGCGAAGATTGTGAGATCGAAAGTCGTGGGTCCCACCGGTGGGGCCCATCGCAGTGAACGTGTTAAGATATACTTCCAAATAATGGATGAGATACAAAACACCAATCAAATTCCTATACAATGAGGTGTACTCATTTAGATGTAGCAGAACTGATGTCCTGATAAAATGGTTGGATCAGTCCACTACTCACAATTCAATTCATTTCTTCAAAAGTTCGGTATGTTTAATATCCCAGCGATGATGAATGTGTCAAAACTGACAATCTTCATTCTTTCCACAGGAAAATTCCCTCAATTATTAGATTTCGTTGTCCATGTTAGAGATTCAGATTCAAAATGGTGTGACCCTGCCCCAAACTGACAGCAGCGCGCCCGTTGCGAAAAAAAAAAAACAAGTAGTAAGGGTCCGGGTATGGTCAGACATTCGCAAAGTCAAAAAATTCGTATGGTGACCATGGACTAATAATGCGGTATGGCAAGGTATTTCTGAAATATCAAATACATGTCATTGCAAATTTCAATGGATTCCTTGAGGGAAATACACGGTCAAAATCCTTCCATTCAAATATTAGCCAGATGCTATCAAAGCTTTGGATTATGATTAAATGCGGAGATCTAACCGTTGAACCCATGCATCTACTGTAGATGAGTAACATCAAGGAACTACAAGAAGCATTATCAATCATTTCTTGGAATCAGGATTGAAAGTCGAAGTAGAAGAAAGATCAGAAATGATGTCGAAGACAGAAACTTATAGAATGTAAGGGAACAGTATAGAAGAGGGTAGCAAGTGGTAACATATTTTCAATTTAATAAACCCTCGAAAATGAGATAGAGAGTATGAGGGGGAACTACGGCTCCCCATTCCGTTGCAGGCTGCTCGTGAACGCCCACGCTGCGGCACTTTGGACAGGGGCGATAATTCCGAAAACAAATGAAGACTAATGAGGGGTGGTGGGCCACCCCTCGGCCTACACACATACCCATACCACATTTTCACTCACCCTCTAGTTTAACTCGCATCCTTTACACAGAGAAAGGGTTTCTTGGGCGCACCCTCTTAAGGAACCCGAGAAATGCCAAGCTTAAACGTTGCAAAAGGGGCTGTTGCCGACTACGAAGAAGAAGAAGAAGGAAGAAGGAATCTAGGAAGCGGATCTCGCGCCCTTTCGCCAGTTTAAAGGATGATATATTGTCGTATAGCCAAACTGTAGGCTATGGAACACAAGCGCCAACACAAATACACACACACACTCTATGTATGAACTTGAGCACATGGGCGCACGAGCC
This sequence comes from Eretmocerus hayati, assembly GCA_029851415.1. Taxonomy (NCBI): domain Eukaryota; kingdom Metazoa; phylum Arthropoda; class Insecta; order Hymenoptera; family Aphelinidae; genus Eretmocerus; species Eretmocerus hayati. Next base: position 153,762,512 of record CM056741.1, read on the forward strand.
AAAACAGGGATGGTGTACGGCAGTACAGCAGCAGCAGGTGCCGATCGTCGTTGTGCTTTGTGGCATATCTTTTGGCACCTCTGCCACACTGCGGCGGCCAAGTCGGGCTCTCAGCAATCCCGATGAACAAACTACTCTGGCTAGCATCGTTATGGCTTTTACCCCAAGCGCCGGCGACAGAAGCTAGATAAATTATTCTAGGCGTAGACAATTTTAAACGATGCGATGGATTTTGTTGGGAAGATTTTTAGAGGTTAGAGATTTTTGGGCACTGAAAGGCTAGACTGAATTCTGAAATGAGAATCGTGTAACTTTCAAGAATTTCCAAAATCTACAGATACGAGTTTTTATATGATTGCTGGTGGAAAGACATCCAGTCATTGGGATCAGCATTGTGATTAGCATATTGTAGGTGTCTGAAGTTTCAAAGAAGGACATTCATTGGCTGGTTTTTTTTCATCACGTATTTTGATAACTAGAGGATTAACGAAGTGAAAGAGATGTTAAGTCGTGTAAAAATGTTCTCAATGGGTAGTCGACAAAAACTCATATGCTTGGATATCATGTGGAGAGGTCCTCGTGAAGAATTCTGGGAATTGGTCAATTTTTCTCTTATCAAGCAGGTTTTGGAAAAAAACACTTAGATAAATCTCATCAATCTTTGAAAGTTTTGATAATGTAGGGGCAATATCCATCGTGTATAGAACACTTAAGGTATATCTCCGGGGTTTTCGATTCTCTGAGAAAGTTTCAATGATTTGTCTACTGATTTAACTATTCATAACACACGTTCTGGTGGAATTTTCGAAAGCCTGTCCATCTCGTTTTCGAGAAATCAATTCTGAGAGTTCGAGCTCGTGAAGGATTGGAACGGCGCAGCAGAAAGAAATTTTCGCGGACAGTTCTCGTAAGTTTTCTGAGGATTTTTTCAAAAAGTTGCTATAAAAAGTCACTCGTCATTCATTCAAGTGTTATCTTCGTCCTTGCTAAAAATAGGAACCCGTGTCCATTTACTTTTGTTTACACGAGGGCTCCGATGTTCGTGATGTTTGTCCGCGCGCAATTCTAATTTTCTGCCTTGCAAAGAGCGTGTGTGTGTGAGCGTGTAAGTGCACGAGTTGCTTTGTTGTGTAAGCGCGATTGTACATAAAAAACGGCGAGGTCACGTCGCTATCAAAACAACACGGCTCGCCCAAATTTTTCCGCCTGATTGTCTCAGGAGACAAATCTCAATATCCTGACGATCTCAATTATGATCAAAGACTCAATCTATGAAATCTTGAGCAATTTCGTTCATGTTATCCATGGATTTACTAAATATTTTACTATACTAGATTCAACTACACCAAATTAGGCCGAATTGATTCGAACTAGACCGAAGTAGACCAAACTAGACTAAAGCAGTCCAAACTGGACCGGACTAATCCTAATTAGACCGAATTAGACTGAACTAGACTGTCCTAGGCCGTATAAGTGCGGTACTAGTACGGTATTACCAGTGCGGTACTTGTGCGGTACTTCTAATACGGTATAAGTATGGTATTAGTACGGATCTAGTACCGAAATAGAACCGTATAAGAGACCAAACTAGATCAGATCAAACCGGACCATCCACACATCTGCCCCACCACCAACCTATCCACCCATCGACTCGCCCAGGACCCTATTATGAAGGCTACCCATTATGTTTTACCTTTTCCACGTACCATAGGCAACCAGATACGCGGGATCTGAACGGACAAAATTTGAATGGACGGTGAACTATTATAATTTTGATGGATATACGACCGTCTTCGTATTATATTTATTGTCTGACTCTACAACCTCACCCTGCGTTGGATTTGGTGATTGAAAATGCATCCGTGAATATTGTCATATGAATATGGGACCCATGATTTGATAGATAGGTGCTGGTTTTTAGGTGACACTACAAGATCGAAAAAAACAAGTTCTTTCATTACTTTTGTAAACAAAAAGAAATCAACGCCGGCAAGCAGCTCTGAGAGCCTTTTTGGTCCAAAATCCAGGTTAGGCAACGTCGTTCGGGCAACATTTTTGCAATTCGTATCCGGATGGATGACGGCCCATCGGGGTTTGCCACTCTTAGGTCGCGTAAATGACTTGCCGACTCTTTTCTTATGGGTATAGTTCACTGGACCCATGAGACTGGTAAATGGTAGTCTCCGGGTGACATTTTTGGGTAAAAAAAACAAGTTTCTTCGTGTTTCCTTGTAAACAAATAAAAATGAACATCGGTGGTGACCGCGAGATCCTTTTTGGTCAAAATTTAGGTTAGGCAAAGTTTTTGCGACTAATATCTGGATGAGCGACCGATCATCTTACATTTGCCTCTGGTTTTGATCCCAAACAAGCTACGAGCATCGAAAACTAACATGGGCGATCACCAATCCGGATACTGAATCGTGAAAACAGTGCTTAACACCTTCACTGCGATGGGCCTTGCCGGTGAGGCCCACGTGTCCAACTCTATGTGCAGCGGTGATCAAAATCCCATAAAGTGGGCCCCACCGTACTCAGGACTTGGAAGCGATTTTCACCCTCGCAGTGAACGTGTTAAACTGGTTTTTTCCAAAAAGGCTCACGTTAACGCCACTGATATTGTTTCCTACTTGATGATCAATAAACATGAGGAAACTTGATTCACCGATCCTGTAATGTCACCCAGATAATCCCACCTACCTACCAAATCATGGCACCCGTACTCATAAACATATTTACGGTCGAATTTTCAACCACCAAATCCAGCGCATCGCGAGGTTGTAGAGCTAGCTATAGTTTTTCGCCAGTCATCTGATCTCTCTCAAAAAATTTTCCTCGACCACGTCATTTTTTTCATTGAAAATTATTCAACAGAATTTGTGCCCTGTCGGCTTAAATGAAGTTTCTTACCATCCTTGAACTACAATTAATTACTCCCATTTATTCACTTCTAAAGGTACACATATCACATCAAAAACTGTTGTACTTCTAATAAAAACTGAGCGCTATCACTTTTTGATCTCTCTTGGTGATATTACAAATTTCATTATAAATTTCGTTTATAAATTTCGAATAATTTATTATAAATTTTAATCGAGGGCGCAAAAGTTGGTTTCCATACGAAGAGTACCTGTTCTGTCCCAAGCCAAAGTTAAGGGTTAGAATTGTCAGGAGAACGTGGAATCCGAGTTTCGCTATGACTTATCAGACGCTAGTTTTCGACAAGCTGTGGGTGAAAATGAAACATTTGTACGGAGAGAACACTTGCTCACAGAATGTAAAATAATTCTTTGGTCTTGAAAATTTACAAATGCAGGAGGAGAGCATGCAGTGGGAAACATATTGCTCCAGAAATTACACAACAATCTCTTTAAGAAAAAAAAGTCACATCGTGGCCTCAAAAATAGGGTATGTAATGCTCAACATGTAAAAATATTTCACTCAAGTATTGGGAAGAAATCTGTCGAGAAGAGTAAGAAGAGCGAAGTAGTGGATAAATCTTTTATCTTTATTTTCGATAGGAAATCCGAAAGCTTTGAACTTAAAGAGGTATTAGGAGGCAAAGCGCGCAGTAAACTGTGAGAAAAGTAAAGAGTAAAGCCGCTCGTCCGGTTAGCGTGAGATACATAATAAATTAATTCAGCCATTTCTCGTTGCAAGAGAAAGAGAGTAAGAGTACGTCTTTTATCTATTCAAATCTATGCAAAGCAGGCGTTAAAAAGCTCTCTCTTCTTCTCTGCCAACAGCAGCTTCGGCAAGGATTTAACCCTTATACCCTCCTCAAGCAAGCTCACCCACTCGCTTATTCTCTATCTTTCTCTCGAGGGGGTTGAATCTGTTCTACTGCAACTGACTCTCATGCCACCATTGCCTCTCCTCTTTCACTTGCCAAGATCTAGATCAATTGTTTTTTGCTTTACACCACCCGAAAAAAACTTGATACACACTCTTACCAAAGATGAAACTGATGCGAACTGTGTATTTTCATAAGATCAAAAATATTCTGAAAGCCAGAACGGACATTTCGATAGAAACACCCAAAGAGCTCGATTTTGCACTTCCTTTGAGATGAATCTATATCTATCTCCCCAAGAAAGATGAGATAAAAAGTACCGAGCGAGAAATGCCGATGAGAACATCTGACACAAAGTACTCTATCATTCTAGAAATTCAGGAAGTGCACTCACACATACAGATGCACCAAAGTATTATCCCAACAGAGCATCCATCCCATTTCATCTTACATCGCTCTCTATTCATCTAAATACAGAAACTTTCGCTTCACTATAGTGATGTGCTGATTCTCAAAAGATGATGAGATCGATGTATCGTCGTCGTCGTCGTCGTCATTTCTGACATGCAAGCATTAGGAATTCGAGGATAACCTGGCGAGCCTTTGAAGCTGATGATATAGAAAGCCAAAAACTTGCACGAGCTTTCAATTTGTTAGGCAGCCTTTACGTCGCACACCCTATCTTCGTTCTCTATCATACTCTTTCCCTCTCTCGAGCTTTTCTATAGTGAAAATATATATGAGTAATTCCGTGGAAACTTTGAAATATTGTGTGCCTACTTGAACAAACCCTCAAAACGCTTGGTAAAAAACCAAATGGTCATCATTGATGTATTATTTTGTGTTCTATCTGGTGCAATCATTATTTCTTTTATCCAACGCTACCCAAAAATATTATCATCAAAAATGGGATCAAATTGTCAGGTCCGTCTTCTCTTTTTTCACCTTTGTGAGTGTAAAGCGCCGCAGTGGAACTCCTTCGGGAGTTTTCCTCAATGGAAGTGAATGTATCTCACTCCAGGTTTTCCCGAACTAATCTATTCTTAAGGTAAAACATCTGGCACAACTTTTCCATACCCCAAAAATAAAAAGAATTAGTTTTCACACTTTGTAAAGTGTTTTCCCGCAAAAATATAGTTTTGTTGAATTTTTGTGTCAAGTCTGTGTGGTACTAGTGCTACCCTTAAACGTGAAACTACAGAGACCCTTTTTGAGTTTATCTAAGTATTTGATGGTCAAATCAGAATCATAGAACCTCATAATTGTAGCTAAAACCGTTCTTCCATGAAATCAATTTTAGTGGTAAGATATCAGGTCCGTGTGAGGCTACAGTTTCAACCATATTATCCTTATGGCATCAGAATTGTAATTGTTGTAAATCATCGTAATCATGCGCGAGTTTATTTGGCTTTCATATCTTTCAAAAAGTCGAAAAATCCATCTTAGAAAGCGCGGAAGTTTGATTTGGGGCTGGCACATTTCTCACCCCGAAATATCAAACTTCCCGCGGAACTACTCATATACCAAGGACTGCTTCAATACCAAACAGCCTGGTTATATAGTAGTGCGCAGGGTGGCGCAGTTTACACGTCGCTTCTCAAAGAGTAGCTTCTCTTATAAGCAGAAGGCGCCTATATAATACTATAACAGATGCCGCGCGCGTTAACTTGGTCGACTTTCCATCTGCCTCTATACCTACCTTTTCAAGACCGTTCTCATTATCACGCCACAGTCCTTGTACAAGAGAAAGAGAGATTATATGAGAGGGAATGAGAGGTTAGCTATATATTTATACTAACGCGGTTCGAGTCTCGGTTACGTAGTTTCGTTCAATCGGTGTATAAGACCGCTGAGATAACCTCGACGACGACTAACTAGACTGTGCCGACGACGTGGATGGATCGAAACGCATTCTGTCATGGGATAGAATTGGGAGAGAAAAGGAAAGATGGAATGAGAAAAGAGATAAGCAAGTTGAGGGTGGTGAAGCTATCTAAACGAGGTGAAATTTCAATTATAAAGACGCCAGGAAGTATGAGATTGATGCAGAAGCCTTCACAATGATTCGAATGATTCAAAAAGACAAAAAAAAGATTCCTATACGTAACTCATTAGGCCTTCTACTCAAAACTGCCTATTACACTCATAAAGATGATCTAAGAAATTTCAATCCGGGGATATACTGATTCATCTGGTCCATGAAATTTTCGATCCGGATAATTTCTAATCGAGTCAATTGAAACTGACAGGGGAGATATGAACTTTTTGATGACGGCATAGAAAAATTCCACATTTCAATACCCTGAACGTGAAAATGCGTTTCACGCATCAAGTTGCAACTTTTCTCCGAAAATCATCATCAAGTACTGCACGATGATAAGGGATTGAATAGGCATTTTCCACATTATTCTTGCGATCCCAACGACCGGATTTGGCACTCGGACAAGAGTTATATCATTTGCATGAGAATAGTACATCATTCATACATCATTGCCCTGAGTGCGTATGCGCAGTTTGGGCGCTAGAGCAGTTTATTTCCCGAGCCAAGTGAGGGAAATAAGTCTTCCGCGGCCAGAATGAGCCTGCAAAAACAGAGCAATTATGATTTTCCATCGTGAGAATCCTGAAACTGCGTTTGAAAGCGGTATTCTCAGGTTAGAATGACGAAGAATTCGTTTTTCAAACCAAATATTTTATTCATCATTCTGATAGTTGCTTGTGCTCGAATTGATGAATTTTGAAACAATGATGGACTTCTTGTCAATTGGTCAAGCAAATGGTTTTTATTCTTCCAAACGCCAACGTTTCACCCGTCTCAACTACGCGGGCCTCTTCAGTCCTACATATATGTCGATTTACAATTTTAACATCTTATCGATGCGGGTCAAGTATTGCACAACACTGCTCACTAAAAGTAATCATAAATTTTTGAACAAGGATGAATCAAGGCAGTATGGTGGTGATGGTGGTATACTACCGATGGGGTACGTACTTATTCTTTGAAACTTTTGAAACTTATTTCACTGTTGGCTGTCGAGCGAAGATGTTAGCGCTGTAACAGGTCTACGTTCTGTAAGCAGACGATTTTTGGGAGGAAGCTCAAGGAAAGCGATCGTAGCCAGGTTGCTATGTGTCAGGCGTTACCTGATCAGAAATCAGCTTTCTTGATTCATTCTTGTTCTAATCTTATCGATGATGGACGATAAGCGATCTTCAAAAACATGATATCTTGAGTTCTGTTGACTGTGTTTTTATGGTAGTGGATGTATAACAAATCTATATAGGAACTCTCGACTATTCTTATTGAGATCAATATCCAAAATTTTTATGTTGTCAAAATCTATATTATTTGTGTTATTTGAAGAATGCATAGCAAGGCCAAATTCTCGTTTTTATTCTGTACATCTCTCGAGTGTTCTTTCATTCTTTCAATTAAATATCGCTTGGTTTGGCCGATGTAAGTGGCATCACAATCTTTGCAGTCGATCTTATAGATGCAATTAGTTCGTTCAAGGATGTTAAGTTTGTCTTTCCTTAATGAAAATATGTTGAGCTTGTGAGAAGGTAAAAATATCGGAATTGTTTCGTGATTTTTGGTGATAACTTTTAGCTGGTGTTTGAGATGAGTAACGTACGGAAAGAACATCTTTGCAATGAGGCTCATTGTTTTCTTTTTCATTGTATGCGCTTGTGGAGATGAACTGTTTCGAATCTGATGCAAGCGTTTATTGATACACGTTTTTATGAATTCTGTGGGGTATCCGTTATGTTTTAGATCCTTAGTAATTTTAGAGAGGTTTTCTCTATGGTATTCTGGATGTGGAAGCTTGATGCATTTGTCAACAATATTGTAAATTATCGCTCGTTTTGGCTGATCCGATGGTGTGACAGATAGTGAATGAATCTGTTGGAAGCTGTGGGCTTCATATACCAGTTGGTTCTTGATACTTGGTCTGGAAGACTTTCTATGCTCAAATTTAAGAAACTGATGGAATTATTCTCATTTTCAAGTTCGATGGTAAATTGAAGGTTTTGATGGTAACTGTTGAACGTGGAAAGAATATTGTCAATTTTAGATCCTTTACCTATGACATAGCAATCATCTACATAACAACAGTACAAAAGGATGTCATTTTTCAGAATGTTCAAACAGAGTTTTTCTAGTCTTTCCAGGACCAGATCTGCAAACCATGGGCTCGAGTGAAAGCCCATTGGTGAGCCCATGATTTGTTCATCATGATGGTTCCCGAGTGACACTTGGGTATCAGAAAATCAAGTTTCATCATGATTTTTTACCAACAAACAGGAATAAACCTCAGCGCCGGCCGCGCGAGCATTTTTGGAAAAAATTTCAGATTAAGCACGTTTTCGTCATTCAGTATCTGGATTGGTGACCGCTCGACTGGGGCACCCGGATGTTTTCTCGGATAATCCTGCAACCCTAACCAAGCGGTTACCAATCCGAATACTGAATCGTGAAAACGTGCTTAATCTGAAATTTTGTCCTGAAAAATCACGCGGAGCCGGCGCTGTTGTTCATTTCGATTTGTTCATGAAAAAACTTGTTGAAAATTCTTTCTCTGAACCAAAAGTGTCACCTCGGGACCACCATTGACCAATTCCGGGGGCCCCGTATTTATCTCCATATTTCCTGTGGGCAAAAAATAAACCAGTGAGTGGATTTGGTAGACAACCAGTCGTTGATTTTCGGCCCCAACCACTGGTTGCTGCTTTGGTGAGAAGTCAATCAATTTTCCACAGTGTAGATAGCTGTAAAATAAGTTACTCGCTTCGGAATGACAAAGCCAATATAGCTGTTGTTTCTGTTTTGACAACAACGAGAAAAATGCAAAAATCAATTTCTGCATCCAAATTCTTGCATACCAAATCATATTCTCAACCCGAGCCGAAATCAAGATCATGACTATAATTTTACACTGTAACTAGTCATGTAACCTCACTATATTCACCAGTTATGAGTTGATGAAGGAGCACATGGAACTTTTTCCACCCACAGATCATTGTTCAAACTGAAATCAATCTTAGATTTTGAAGATGAATATGAAAAAATTAGAATCTTAAGATTCTCTCTGAAAAAATTCCAGAGACCGCCAGCAAATTATGATAACGAGACTACGAATACATTTATGTAACATTCTGGAAAAGAAATTCATTCTGAATAATCCAGTACGTGGAAATAATACCACGCATCCGCAAGGTGTCTGTCGAAACAGATCACACTCTCGAGTTTCAGACTTTTCCCAAAACTTTGAAGAATCTTTTCCTGAACAAACTCCGATATCCTACAAGTACAAGCTATATTCTCAGAAAATCAGCTGAGATGGATGCACGGTCACGTAGAGCAAAAAATTTCAACTATGAGGCAACTTCGACGTTGGGAAAAGCCAACAATGTATAGCCTAGCAGCTCGAGATGAATAGGAGGAAACGAAGAGGTTGAAGGTCGGAGTCGAGTCTGCTGGCCTTTTGGGGACGTCGTCGGCTAGCCGTCATTAGTTACCGTCGTCGTCCGGTAGTACTGCACGCTTGGACCCCGAGACCTGATTAAAAGACGGAGAATTCACCTCTATACGACGTATACTACACGCCCAAAGGTTAGCTTGAAATGTGACGCGAATTTAGAGGATCCTTGGGCTTCTCGCCTCGCTCCTCCTCGCCGTTTCCGATGACACTGATTCGTTTTAAAGGGCACCATCTCCCTCCATGCTTAACTTTGAACATGCCCAGAGTTCCGGATTCTCCCCACATTTGTAATTCAACTTGATCTTATCTTTTTGGCGAGGACCAGTGGCTGTAAATTCTTTGAGGTATTCGATGTTATTATTAGATTGATTCAATGGGCCACTTGATCTAGAAATATTTTATACTGTTGAAAAGGAACTTAACCCCGAGAGACGAATGAACACGTTTTTAAGCCAAATATGTAATTGTTACCAAAAACAACAGGTTTTATAAATTAAACGCAACCTTAGATGCGATCGGTCTACATGTGGATCGATAGTATGAACATAATCTTTAGCGCTATTAAATGAAATGATCAATGTGAGATGGTTCTCACGTGAGACTAAAACCAGCAAACACATCCAATCCCTAGTTACACTTTACAGATCCCAAGAGAATTTACTTGAAAAACTTTATCACATGGCCCATTCAACTAAATAATTCTCTAGAATTCCAGTGGCTACTATTAAATCCTTAGTGATGTAGTTAATAGCGACGATGGCGGAAATCCCATTCAGATCCTGTGTGCGTCGGGGCTACCGGTGAGACCCATATATTGAGATTCGGATGGTCACCGTACAAAAGATTAGATCGATGTGTGCTATGAGCGATTGGAAGAATTTCTAAAATTAAATATTGAATGCACTTCAAGGAACATTATATCTTCTCGAACAGGCCCTTCTTGACCCCTTTGAGGGCAGACATATTCCGCGGAAAAGTGTGTCAACTGAGATTTAAATTTTTTGTGTAGTCCGAGGTGATATGGCCTTTAGTTGACAGACTTCCGTAACCGACCATACTTGACACTTTAAAGTCAAATCATGAGCGTTTCCAAGGAAGAGAGAAGATAGAGGCAGTCGAACCCCGCCCGCCCTCCGTAAGAAAATTTCCTCGTTATGAGCGAAGTCTTGTTACAAACGGTCTCGTTATAGTTGAAACAGACCTATTTCATTTTTTTTAACAAAAATCTTTCCGAAGATGGCAAATTTTATGCAGTGAATGTGAGTCGACATATTTTTCAAAACCCAATGTTGGAAATTTCGTCATTATATTCATCAAACACATGATGTCACTTTCCCAGAAATCATTTATTGAAAAATCCAAAATTGGTGATTCAAAAATACCAACAAAAATCCTGGTACGTCTACGAATCTTACCCAATCACCTGATGAAATCTTCAAATGAATAGAATAAATAAAGTTTCTTCGACTGAGAAAATTAGAAAAATCGTAAGGGCAGGCACTGTCAGAGAGATAGGGCAAGTAAAAATTGTGAATCCAGTCAGCCAGGGTGAAACGATCTAAAGCGACAGTTTTAAACCGAACGTAAGTTAGCGAGGGATGAGTAGAAAGGAGAAGCGGATATATAGAACGAAGCCTCTAACAATCTTGGTTCCAAATGAGGTAAAGGCCACCTTATTGAAACAGGGGTCGCGATTTTTTCCGTGCCCTCGGAGGCGGCGGTTAATTGACACAGAAGGAAACTATATATACTGGAGAGCGCAAGCGAGACGGAAACAAGACGAGAGAAGTGGGCATCAAGGAAAGAGCAGCCGTCACCACCACCACCACTGCTGCTGCTGTTCTTGTTAACTTGAATCTCGTGGCGCTTGCAATTTTTCATCTCCTTAAACGAGGGTGAGAAGAGGACAGGCAATGGTATAGATAGACGGACGAAAAAGTAAGAGAACGAGAAGAAACGAGATTTCTCCGTTAAAAGAACGGCACGACTTGGAAAAATGATGGAGAAAAGAGATTGCGCAAGATAGGGAAACAATGGAAAACGGAAATAAAGATAGCGATTTGAATAGAGAAGACGAACGAGATTTGTGATTTGAAAAAAGGCATTCATTGCAGATTTCGTTATTTAAATTTTTTCAGTCAAAAATCGAGAGTCATGGGATTGGAGTGATCTGGCTGAAGGGAAACAACATTCTATTTTCAGATGAAAAGTGATGTGCCGTGTTCAGAAAGAAAGGTGATTTGAGTTGATGATTTAAAAAGATGCATGACTTCTGGCCGAAGAAAATTACAGCACAGAGCATGAAACGTTTTGATTTTTCAGCAATAGATTCGGTTTTTTTTTTTCTTTATTTATTTAAAGATGCTTTTCAGCACACGAGGCGCTATTTAACGTTAACAAATGACAAACAATGTATAATAATAATGGTGATAGAAAAAAGAAAAACAATTACAAATTTGAATTCTTACTTAACTTATAAAACAAAGTATAGTACATATAAATTTATATATACAAATAAACTTTGCGTCATACGTTCTCATACTAGTGTCTCTCAATGATGCGTTATATACTCAATTTACAATTGCGTAGAAATTTGACCATAACTTTACATCCTTCGATATTGGGCTCAGAAACTATACCATATAGATTCGGTTACAAACGGTTTCCATCATCTCAAAAGTGAGTAATCTAATTACACATTGGCAAGTGAATTCTAGACTCAAAAACGTCCGGACAACTTCTTTGATTCCTCAAAGTTTGATTGGCTTTGCGTTTGGTTTGAAGCCGTACATTATTAATCTCTTCATCCTCAGGCGATTAATGGAAGTCGTACATGCTCAAGACTCATTGAAATTCCAAGTCATTTTTCGTTCTAGAATCAAATACTTTGCTTAACCTCACAACTATACTTCTACTATGAAACGTGTTAGATAGCGATGAAGTTATCCGGTCGAATAGAATGAATGAAAGTCATTCTTATCATAATGTATGAACCGTGTGACATGTAGAAGTGTATCATTCTCTAAATTATATAATTATTCACTGTATTATTACAGTTCACTGTAACACCCATCATATGGCATTCTAGTTCATTTTTTAAACATCTGCAAATATTTTTAGGGTTAACTCGAGAGAATACTGCACAAAAAGTTGAGCATCATAGTTTGCTATAAGTGAAAGTGCGAGTGCAACGTTGAAAAGGATAAGAAGGTGAGATGAGAAAATGGATCGAACAATGTCCGGGAAAGTAGGAGTAGATTATTAGGGATGAGAGTGTTTGCTTTTCTCCGGGCTATTCTTGTTCGGCAAAGTTGTACCGCAAGTTCTCATCCTCAACCCTCGTAATTAATTTTCAGAATGAGAAATCACGTCGCTTCATTATCCAAAGTAGGCACTTTGATACGCTTGGGACACTTTTGAAATTTATTTGCCTATCAACTCCATGCAAAGTCGTTACTTATCTCAACCGCTCTCCTTGAAAGTTTCGACTCATCTATTGTCTACTTTTCCTCGATCCTATAATTGGCAGAATTTTTAGCTGCACAGTAATCTTCAGTAAAATTTTCGACTGGTTCCAAATATTTTTGTTTAACTTCGTCCACATATTTCTCGAATTTGAAAAATTCCTCAGAGTGGAAGTGATGATTCCTCAATACTTTTGATAACGTCGAATTGACCAAATTCGACTAGGTTGCGATTATCTGGATGTAGCTCGTTAATTCATTATCATGGACTCGATTCTGATGAATGAGTTTACTGGGCAAAATTTAAGTTTGGACCCAGCTTTTGTTCATTCCCATACGAGACATATCTTTCCCATCAAATCACTGACGTGCAAGTCATGAAGATAGGCGCTTCCGACAAACCAAAGGGGTAAAAATTCGACATCAGATCTGTAGATTTGAATCATTTAAATTCTGAAATGGTCAATCACATTCAGGGTGTTGATCAGAATATCAATCTCTGAAATAAATATTACTTCGATGTCAAAATATTCATACCATACGAGCCAACCGAAACCCATTGATCATTCACTTCATAAATTCATTCTCTCAACATGAATCAGCTAACAGAAACAGATTTAGACTGAAAATCAGCTAGTTTAGCTGATTTTCAGCAATTGTAGCTAATTTTCAGTAAATATCCGTCCAAGTTAGGTGCAAAGCAGCTAAAATAGCTGACTCGTGTTGAGAGAGCAGACATCGAATATATTTATACACTTCCTCAGAAATTCCAACGCTCTCCACGACAGATCTCATCAAAAGAACTCAGAGAAACATACTAGATCGAAAGTGAATATTGAAACCGTCTTTCGTCCAAGTAATACGAACTTCTATAGGCTTGACCCTCGTCTCGTATCTCAAGCGCGATCAAGTCTCGTCAATACGATCGGATAGCCTGAACTTGGCAAAGCGCGAAAAATTTTACCGGACACCACCGGTTGGCCAGAAGGGTGATCCCAAAGTGGTCAATAACATATCCACGTCCCATCGAGTTTTCCTTCTCTTTCTACCTCCTTTCTCACCCTCTCCCCTACACTTTCTTCAGTTCAACTCTCCGGTAAAAAGACAGTCGAGTCGAAGTCACAGGAAAAAAAACGAAGTTCAAGGAAAACAACACCGTCCAACATCTCGGACTCACTTCAAGAAAAGTGGTACTGAAACGGGTGACCAAGTTCTTACTATTAGGTAGATACAACGAGGGTGTGAGAGATCGAGCTAGCCGTGAAATTCAACTCGGTAAAGTGTATATAGTATAACCTAAAGGTGACTCAAGAAGCTGAAATTTAATAACATCCCCCTAGTTACACCTCAATGGGCACCTTAACAACCCCCCTGACTTGTGGAAGCAAGGCAGAGTGCCAGTATCTCGAGACCTTTAACCATCGTGCGTGTCTCCGTTTCTGTCTCCTGGGTTCCGTATATAGCTGACTGTAGTATACCCACACTCTCTTTTGCCACTCTATTCATCCGCGCCTTCTGAGACCCGCTTGACAAGCCACACTGTGTGCGTCGATGCCTTACACCTACCCTTCTTGAATTGTGCCGCCTTGTATCGTTTCTTCTTTCTGGTAATACACTTCGAGTTCAAAGCTTGCGTTCATTGTATTTTACTGTTGCTTAGATGTTCTTGACACGTTGTGATGGATACCGAGACTTAAGATTGATTGGCCTGACGAGGTTGAATGGGAAAGTCTTTTTTGACTCGTCAGATTATTGCGAATGGATCGATTGTGAGATTGTGCAGTTCGATTGGAATTGATTTTTTATCTTGAGCAGTGATACTTTGCCGCTTATGGATTGACATTGTTGGAAGAAAATTATTCTCAAGATGGGAAATAAAAAGAGTGAATTTGGGGGCACCATTGAACTCAGGAATAGGACACCTGTCCACGAAGTCAAGAAAATCCAAATGATTTTCATGTAGAACGTCCTCGTGGATCTTTTTGCCGATTTTCTTAATCAGGTAATGATTTTACACTTGACAATCTAGATTGTCTTTGCTTTTGTCCGCGACTACCTCAATTCTATTCATGGTAATATTATTTGATTAGAAATAGGTCTATGGGAAAAACTTATTATCAATCTTGAGAGCTAACTATTACCAATATAATCCGACAAATTTTCCAATATTGAGGAGGGAGGGGATCCTAGTTTTGAAGTCTATCCTAAGAATATCGTGAAAGGCTGAAGATTTATATTCAGACGTACTTTGTCGATTCAAAAACGATAGCATCATCACTTTTTTAAGAAAAATTTCGACCATTCCCATTTTTAGGATCACGTACCTAAGAAATTGCTAAACTCATACGACGTCCTGCTCAAAACCATGAAAACTACCCCAAGAACAAATGTCAGGACAATTGATCAAGTTATGTAGGAATGTTTCCGTCTTTTCGGGTCGAATTCCTAAATTTTCTTGTAAAAACGCCTCAGAACTCAGAAAATATCAATCATGTCAAAAAATCACAGGAAAACTTTATTATTGAGATTGAAAAATTACCTCTAAGTGATCGAGGAAAAATGACAAAGATCAAGAAGAATACCAAAAAACTGTATAGATATATGAATGGCTCATTTTTTGAGAAACAATTTCGACTTTCGCGATATTTTCTTATAAGTGTTTTCATTAATATTCTAATCTGAACGAAGTGATATCCTTGTGAGTTTTCACCATAATGAATATTTTCGAGTCCTTGTGCATTTTAATTGAAAAGTTCAAAATTTTGACCAGAAAAAATGGAACTAGTAATGAAATATGAATTTCCAGCCCCCACGAATTTTAAGGAAGACTTCATAAGTAGGGTTGCCCCTCCCCTTCATGAAGAATCAGGAAGAAATACATACATTCTCGTGAAAATTCCCAAAACACCTACTCCAAAACTTCTCATTGCACCTTGTTTTTGCGTAGAACAAAATGTAACGTGTCAATGTTTACCAGCTTCTGGATTACGATCGAAGGACAACTCGTCAAAATATCCATTTCACATGCTGGTTTCGATGCTTGAGGATATTTCAAGGGTAGAACTTGAGATAACCTATAAAGAATCTCGGACTACAAAGTTCTACTAGTCCCCAGGGGTAGGATCTTCACACGTCTAAAAATCATAACACAATCTTATTTCCATTGGAATAAGTTTAATGAGAATCAGTTTAGTGGGTTTGATGATAGGCCGAACATTTATGAGTTAAAATTCTATATTATGAAATTCTTCAAAGTCTTCTGGAATACAAAGCGTCCAAATTGTGAGATTGGAAATGGAATCCCAAAATATCTTCTGATCGTATTCCAACAAAAATTAAGAACGTAAAGATTGAATATTAATTAGAAGTTATGAATCTAAGCACAGGTACACATGCAAACTGAACAAATAGAAACTTGATGGATGTATTCAAAAAATACTCCATCTATGAGTTGAAAGCGGAAGCGTTATTTTCAAGCTCGGTAATCAAGGGGTTGAAAATTTAAAGCGAGAATGGATCTACACATATGTACACACAAGATGAGAGCGCAACCTGTGCGCCGGTAAATGAACTAGCACAGCGAAAGAGTTGAGGGTGAAAAGGGATGTGTTTCCCGTGAGAGTATAGCCCCGCAGGCAACTTGTCGATTCGCGCTAACATCGCTCGGACACTGACCAGTGCTGCGACCCTCGTTTACTCCGGCGCGAGTGTGAATACTTTTGTCCCAGCACACCTCCTGACTATACAATTGATCAAAGTTTAAACCCTTCAGATAGTGACTGATTTTGAATTCACATACGAGTTTGATTATATACTTCAATATCAGTATCAATAATGGTTAAATTCCCATCGATTACTTTCACTGCCTTTCAAAGGGCACAGGTCTCAGAAATTGCGTAAAAAACACTCTGTTGGCAATTGGATCCAAGTCAGTAGTTCGAGATCCCTCACCATTATTCTCAAATTATTTATCTAATTTACGATTAGTTTAAGACCTGGAAGAGAAGACTGATTAGCTTAGAACTGATAGAGATCGATAAGTACCTGTCTGAATTCTATCTGACAAGAATTTTGCGGACGCATTCCGATTCTAACGATACCTATGGCGTGTTTCAAGATTTTAATCTCCAAAAATCTTTTTTCCGCATCTTCAATCTAACTGAAAACTCATGTAATTACAGACTGAAATGTTAGTAGTTTTCATGCATCAAAAAAATTTTAGTACAAAACTTGTTCGGATCTGATCTTCATTGGTACAAGAATAAAATAAAAATTGACATCATGCAACACTTCTCAATTCTGCGGGGCTGCCATTATCCGAATACCAATTTTGACAGCATCGAACATGCACTGCAGCATCGTCGTGACCTTACACTTTGGATAAATGGCAAGGGGTGCTCAATTTTGAGCAGTGTTTCACTAGTAGGCAAACTTGAATTTCCTCTGGTGTCTCAAAAAAACGAGTAGCGTGCCTTCAAAGCGTGTCTTTGAATTTATAAACATTGATTTGCGTATTGGTTTGTATCATAACCAACGCTGGATCTAGTGATAGTTATAACCACGACCACACCAATCGACTTTCATCAGAAAAATGCCAAGTCTCTCCCGACGACCGACACTACATCAGCAAAAACAACCTTACGATCTCATCTTCACAAATAAAAAAGGGACCAATTCGTAGCCATGTAGACTATGTTAGCAAGATCGTCTTATTTTTCAATGAGAAAGTAGCCCGGATCAAATACGCAAGGGGGAAAGAATAAATTACTCAGAGCAACGCTACCATCACAGTGGCTTTTCAAAAAGCCAAACAAGATGAACCAGAGATCGAAGGCATTGAAACGTTGATTAAAAAGACGAACGTTTAAGGGATCGACTGACTACTTCTCTAGCGTAACTTTAAAACAGCAAGCTTTAAGGTTTTCTTATACACATACACACATTTTTCACATAGACAAACTCAACATCTACCATCCGCACAGATGAGATGAAGAGAGAGAGAGGTCAAAAAGAGGCGCTCTGCCAAGTAAAATGGGAGGGGGGGGGGGTGATGCCGGGAGAGAAAAGCCGTCAGGGGATAGGGGGAAGGGGGAGGGGTACGCAGAATAGCTCGAACGAAGCTCCGTTAAGCCGCTTATCATGCCGAAACAATACACTGTTGGTGCACCAGTATCAGAGCCACGCTGCCACGCCAGATCGTTGATCCTTCCTATCCTCACTCTGTGCTCTCTCACTCTATATCGTTTTATATGACTTCTATATATGTATTATCACAGTTAGTGATATATATATATTTATATCATGGTTCTATGTATATATATGGGAATGTGTACTGAGTACTCGATAGCCCCTTCTCACGAAACGAGCGTTCGTTTCGTAGCCTCCGGCCTACAGCAAAGCCAGAGCCATCAAATTTGGTGCTTCGAAAACGAGTTTCAATCGGATTGGTACAACGTTGTTGAATATAAATACGTATACAAGGCCATAAGAGCCATGTGGGAAAACTGGGTTTATGATAGACATATAGGGAAGTGATACTGGGAAATGATTCTGAAAGGTAGGTTCAGCCGCAAAGGTTACAAAACTAGATAGGTTCTATGATCGTTTATGATCGTAATAGGCAAATCAGTGACACTTTTGAAATGAATTGTTTGGATGAAGCATAACTTGAATGAGGAGGAACAACCCCTAGAGATTTATGGATGTCATGAAGGGAATAGACAGATTTTTTAGAGTGCTCCGTGTGACCGAACGTATTTTCGACTACTTACATCAAAACGCTTGATGATGGACACAAGGAATATTTACACACGAGTCCATTGTTCTCAGTTACACTGAGGTTTCGCAAAATGTAATAGTGATGATTGGGCAAGGTATACTGTTGGGAAGATCTACATTTTTTCAATTATTGTCCATTATTCTCCTCATTTACTCTTGATGGACACTCAAATAAAGTTGAGAGAAGACGTTGGCGGCTATATTGGCCAACCTGGGTAGACACTATGCAAGTTTTTCAGGCAGACCTAAAATCATTACCCAGGCTAGGAAGTTCTTGGGGTCTTCCGAGTTCAAATGGAATACCACAAAACAGATCGAGAGTCGGTACTGGGATTCTTGGAGTCGCGGGGTACACATACGGAAATTTAGTCAGCTTCTACTTTATCATAATCCTTACTCTACCTACCCCCACCTCTAGGAGGCTACAAAAAAGGCAATAAGTGAATACTGTTACGAAATTGAGCAAGAGTCGTAACTAGGGCTTTCTCGGGATCATTGAGTGAACAGAATCATCTTCAGAGCCTTTCTGCCATTTCTTTCATATTTAGAGCATTTTAAAATATTGATAAATCACCTGTAAGACTAAATTATCACAAAAATGTATGTGGATGTGTAGAAAGGAAGGCTTAATAGGAAAAATAAGTATTTCGATCACGAAAATTCAATTTTTGCGATCGCGGATGCTTCCAGTACTTCTTCAACAGGAATCAAACTTGAGAACTCCAAAAAGAACAATAATAAAGTCTCAACACATTGCTCATGTTGTCCAGGGCGAGGATGGCTACTTTGATGATTACAGGTCAACTGCCCGAATCCATTTGCCTGAAAAGAAATTTGCCCGAATAAAAATGGGCCCGAATCTACTCGCCCGAACCGATCTGCCCGAATACACCCGCCCGAAACTAAAAAAAGACCTTTTGCCCGAAAAATGAAAAAAGGTCAAAATTCAAATTCTTACTGGATTCTTCAGATTTATTCCGTCTACCCTATGCTAATATTGTGGCCAATGGCTCTCAGATAATCTACAAGTGAATCATCATCCCTGTAACGCGTGAAGTCTGATGCTATCCTCCGGATACGCTCCTTAACTTCGATCCATTTCCTCCGTGGAGCTGCTCGGACGAATTTCCCCAAATTCAGCTCAATAATGCATGCTTCTGTTTCTTGCTGTTCTTTTTAGAATTCCGTCAAAAGTGCATACAGATCAGGGTGGTCTTTGCCAACAACAATGCGGAAGCGGTTGTGCCACCCTTCGCTGACATTATTGGTTTTATGCAAACCCTGTAATGTAGCTTCATACTGGTTCCAAATTCTCACTGGGTAGAGCGGAGTAACAGCACGACATCGACCTCTAGCTGGGCGGCCATTCAAATAGGTCGTATCAAAGTATTCGACCACTTCTTCCATCTCTTCAGGCATATCTTCGAGTAGATCATCGAACGCTTCAGAAAAACTGTCTTCGGGAACCATTGCCAAAGCAAGAATCATGTGTGCGGAATTCCTCACTGAACGATCATCGGGATCACAGTACCTGGCCTGGAGGCCTTCACTCTGGATCCTCCGATGAAGCGACTGTCCCAAGTGGAAAAAACAGCCCGCAATGTCGATTGCATCAGTGAAGACTGTCTGACACGCTCTAATGATTCCCATCTCAAAATATGTGACAACTTTCTGTGGTCTGCAACGAATTCCAAAACGGGCAAGCGAGAGATCCACAACTTTCTGTAGAACGAGAGCGTATTGGGATGCTTCTTTAGAGGTCAGGAGTGCAAACACAAACGGGAAAGGTATCACAAGTGGCGAGTCTTCAATATGACGCCCGGGCTTATTCACAGTACCCACAATGGTAAAGACCTATAAATTCAATGATTCCATCTCTGAATTTCTCGGGGGCTCAGGATAATAAATTCGTGTCAGCATGAAATTCTCAGTTACCTGGGTGAAAATATGTGGCGCAACTCTGAATGTCCCATCCAGATACCATGTCCCGCAATTTGAAAGGATCTCAAGGTTTTTTCTTGTTGCAAAAAATATTACCCTGCTTTCTACATCATCTGAATCTGATGAATCGTAGAGAAGGAATGGCTCGTCAGCAAGAGTTTTGGCAAATTTGTCTGGTTTTTCACCTAACTCTCCCAAAGTCTTCGGATTCGGAGGTAAGTTTCGCCTTCGACATGGCCGTAAGCTCTTTTTTATATTCTCACGATCCGGTAATCGAGCCAAGATGCCTGGATCCACGTCATCAATTTCCGATCGTAAGACCTAGAGAGTCATTTAAGAGATACTTACATGTATCCATGTCTTGTGTATGTCGGCCCATGGATCATTCAAATTCACTGTATAATTACTCGACTATTCAAATGCATAAATTGGTTACTATTCTAACCTGAGCTGGTGGGATTTGAGGATGTTCTTCGGTGATTCTTTTTAAACTATTCAAAACTGTCTCAGCCTCAGCTTCCTCATGGTCTGGTGGATGTGAATGAGCAGATTCTCTTGGGCCCTCTATGACTCGGATCTCGTCCCTTATCTGTCGAGTAATTGCTCGAGCAGTACACTCCCGGTGGCGAGTTTTCCGACAGTCCCAATAGAATTTTCCATTCTCACCAGGCCGAGAACGGACGTAAATGTAGTCGTTAATTACTAATTTGGTCCCTGTCACGCTGACTCTATACTCTTCTTGATTTTGCGCCATGATAAACAATTAATTATATGTTTCAACAAGAATTTTGACTGGATGCCGAAGGGTTATGGTTTAAGTCGAATTAGTGTTTACTCAATCGTCATTATTTACATTTTTATTCTTTCGGGCGGGAGTCCATTCGGGCAGACGTATTCGGGCAAGTGGACTGTAACGACCTTGATGGCTCGTCGTGACTTTGTGATGATGAAATTCTTTTTATCATGTTCCCTGCGCAGGCTAAGATTGACGATCCTTCTTCGGGTGTTACAGGGCCTGTCGATAGGCCCCGTAGCATTATAAAAGATATCACTTAATATACATGACCATTTCTATAAAAATGAGAGATCACTCTATTAGCAAAATCCCCGCCCTCTGTTTCTCTTGGTTCGCAATCATTCGCTCATAGCTAAATGTACAATAATCATCATCCAATTTTAATAGAACTTATTGTGACATCCATCAAGAGCCTTAATCATTTCAATTTCTAAATTCGTAACATTGGTAACTATCATTCATTTAGTCCCAGTAATCAAGAATGGATGGAGACAGATGTTTCAATGAGAATTTTAAAACATCTTGAGATCGTACAGTTTCACGGGTGATCAAAAAATTTTCAGAAATTTCAATGCTGACGCCTTTTGTTTGCAGGTCATAAGTACCTGACTAGCTCTACACTAAAACGTTTTGATTTATCCCAGATTTTCAAAGAACTACGTTGGTAACTTGGGGACCCATCCTCAGTCAAATGTTGGGAAAACTATATTTTAGCATCATACAAACGTGCATCTTCTCTTGGAAATTCGTTGGAATCCTTGAAAAATATCATTTACTGGTGGAGGCAGCTTCCAGAATGTCAGAGGAAATTCTTTTAAAATTCAAGATTGACTTTACCGCTCTGTTTTGAGTTGATCAACGCACACCACGTGGGCACGTTCTGCTAAAAAGTTTACTGGATTCGGCGAGGAGTAATGAATTATTTCCTTTTCAAACATGTTCAAATTAAGAATTACACCTTGTATAAGAGCTCCCACAAAAAAATCTCATCCACATATTGTATTATGGATACCAGATGAATAAAAAGTATACTGTGTTCATTTGAATTTTGATCAAATGAGTGCCTCACGACATTACAAATATCTGTTTAAAGGGTGGGCTTGCAAGGTTTCTTCAAGTATTACATATTACAAGCAGGAATCTATGATGTATGTCGAGGGATAGAACTTCAAATGCAACGAAATAATCACAGACTCGTTCAAAATGAAATAAAAATATTCCTAACCTAACTATAACAATGTAGACATAAGATCCTTCTATTTTTGGATCTCTTGTGGGATTTCTAACATTAGTTGACGGGTGAATCGATCCACACCCATTCCCAACATAAAACTATTCATGAAACTTCAAAACTTCATTTTCTGTATCGACCAAAAATACCTCAAAATGACAACAAAGGAGTGACAATGTTGCGTGCGTCAAGAGCCCATGCTTTGACTAGCGGGTCTATATCATTTGCACCATACGCTACGGAACAAGGGCGGCCCGGGATGTATTCAAAGGAAAAGGAGAGCATCAGAGTTCGCGCTGCCGAAAGCAAGCTTCAGGATTAATCAGAGTCTCGTCTCCACTTAGGCTGCTGCTGCTCCTGCTTCTACTACTACTGCCGAGGAAAACTCAATTTTGAACGGCACTACCCGCGCCAACATCGTCGTCTTGTCTTCGTCTCTTGCTTATACTTGGCTCTTCTCGTCGTCGCTCAATTTTGACACCCCTAGTATTCGCTAGCAATAGTAGTAGTAGTAGCAGCAGCTTGAGTGTGAAAATAAGAGGTGGGCCAAGGAGCCATACTCTATATAGTATCTCACTTTTGCTCAAGGTGTGAACACTAGGGGATCGATGAAATACTCTGTATTATTATAACTATATAGAGTATGAAAAGGCTCATAAGCGTTTTCGTGCGTACGCGATAGTTACGACGCTCCATAACTTGCGCGCCACTCGGAAATGACGCCTATTTAGTGTAAGAGGCATCAAATTTCGTAGCCCATTTCGTCTTGAAATTTCATCTATGGAGGGCCCCCTGGAAGAGAAAGGCTGGTGCTCTTGAATGAATAGATTGACAATTAATCGAAGGTATTTTACGTACACTCTACTTGAGTGGAAGAAATTACCCGATGAGGAGTATTCTGATCGTAGGTGTTCAGATTATAGTTCTCCGTATTATGTCTGTTGTGTTGATCTCAGAGAGTTGATGTTATGATAGTGTGAAAAATTGATCCTTGCTAGGATACGCCGGGAAATTCAATGATGGTATTAGATAAGTTCTATCTGGAGTGAGTGTGCCTAAAACATCCCTTCCCTCAATTTGATTGTTTTCAACGCCTCCAGCTATAGCTTGAGTGAATTTTATTCTGACCCACCGAAACCGAGCTATCATAACTTTCTAGAGATGTAATTTTTCGCGAGTTTGAGAGAGGTGTATCCAACATGACCTCGTCCTTTGGACCAATGTAAATCGGCAATGAAGTACATAAAACCTATTCTATCTCCTAACAACCACAAATTGAGCTTTTTCATCGGTCTAAATCACTGTTCACAGATGATTTTCACGTGGTGAATACGCCCTGAGTGGTGAAATGAGTCTAACTGCAAACCCTTTCGCGATAAACATATGGGAGTATGTTGGGTACAATCCGAGGGTGGTCTTCGTGTTTTACAAGTGTTAATGGTAATTTGCACATAAAACGGCTCCAAGTCGTGCTATTGCAACTTTCGAGAAAGGATTTCTAAGGTCTTGAGACGAGGAATCGAAATTGCTAAATTCCATGCAGATTCGTCGAATAAAACATTTTTGGCACCGATTTCACGAAACGCGATTCGTTCGGCGATTTCTTAGCTATGCCAAAAGAAAAAATGCTGCTGAAAGAGATTAGCAAAATGCTTTCTCATGGCAAAATGTGACCATATGTTCAACTCAGAGACACGCACATGCAATGACTAACGAATATCAATTTTTATGAGACTTGAGGAAAAATTGTCACTTGCAATAAAAAGATCCTGTATAGGGGCGAAATATTCAATTCAAATTATTAATAATAGCTGCAGGATACCGGAATTTCAATGGAAACCAAAATTAATATCAGTGATTAAGACTCTAGCATCGATTTTTATCATCCTCGTTTTTTAATATCCTCAATTTTTTAATCTAAATATCTTTGGAGGAAACTATTTGGTTTGCATGATTTTGTTACTTTCAGCGAGATCTTTCGATTGTAAGTGATACTCTTCCCGCGAAGGTAATCGGTGTTCACGAAAAATCATGACTCGCAAATGAACATATGAGAGGATAATCTGTGGTTTTTGTTATGAAATGAATTCTTTATCGTAAGAATCTTTAGAGAAAGGAATTCGGTTTTCACCACCATTTTGTTACTCTCGACAAGATCTTTCGATTTTAGGTAATATTTTTTTCGTGAGGGTGATACGTATTCACGAAAATTGATAATTTGCAAGTGAATATACGAGAAGATAACCTGTCGTATTCGATGTAAATGAACTTTTTATTTTAAAAATCTTTAGAGAGAGAAATTCGGTTTATACCATTTTGTTCCTCTTGACAAGATTTTTTCATTATAGGTGATACTTTTTCCGGTAGGTAATAGGTGGCGGAGAGAGATGATGATTGACAAAGGAATTCCATGTTCCAACGTGCATGTTGTTTGTTTATGTTCACGGTTTCTCCTCAACTCTTCTGTCGATCTTTCTGATACCGCAAGGGGGACACCATGTCCTGGGGTGTGATGACCCTCCGGCCCCAGTTACTGGGATACCGTACCTGGGCTTAGGCCCGAAGCCGGTAGAGAGAAGACTGGCTCCGAGACTGGTGCTAGGCGCTTTGATTTCTCCCGGAAACCGCAAGGGGGGTTGGGGCATGGCGCCTCATCCCTGGGGTGTGACGACCCTCCGGCCCCAGTTACCGCCCGCCGGAGCGAGGAGACCACACATCTCCATCCGGCACCACGGGAGTGGGTGAGTCTAGGGACTCAAATTGGGATCGCCCTCGGGCGATAACAATGCGAGCCCGTAAGACTCATCCATCATCCCGAGGGACTCTTTGGGCTCTCAGGAAGCTTAAAAGAGTCCCAAAACCCCCCACCGAGGGGTGGGCATCGGCCTTGTGCTGGGGGCCGTGCTCGAAAGTCGGTAGTCGGGGCGGAGGACTGAGCCATCACAGAGCCTGGCTAGGTGTTGGTCATCCTCCAACCCGACGCGCTGGCAGGGCGTATCCCTGCCCAGTGCCCATGGGGGCAACCGGGGTTCAGCCGAAAGGCAGGGACCCGGTATACAAAAGCCAATATTCCTGTCGATCATTCTGAAATTTTCATGAGTGATAGACGACCACCCAAAGATGTGCTGAAAGGATTTACACCTAATGCTATGGAACAGTCCTTAACTTAGGCCCGAATTTATAGTCGTTGGTATTGGTCATGGTTTTGGTCATGACCAATACCTTGCATGGTACGCGATTCAGGAATTCGGTCAGAAAATTAGTTTTGAGTCAAAATTTTCGAACTAATGTACCTACCCTAGTAAAAATAAGTGCCTGATGATCATATATGAACATGTTCCCAGCCGAACTGTGGTCATCTATGACCTTCTATGACCTCAGAAAATATTATGTCTCCATGTTTAGTCATAGGTAGAAAAAGCCAACTCGTACATGTCCGTAGGGTATTGTAATCAAGTGGTTGTACATGACATTTTCAATATTGGACGGAGGGCTAGCAGTTGGAGTCCCAAGCACGCTTATTTCGAAGTTTCGGATTGAGAAACATTCCGAGTTGGCAATGAAGTGCTTCATTTCCATTATGAATTCCTAGGATCAAGTATGGAGACCAATGACGACCTATGACTCCGGCCTCATGGTCATAGGCGGTCATGTATGACCACAGTCCGGTCGGGAACATGTTCATATATGATAATGAAGCACTTATTTTTCCTAGGGTAATGTGACTACAGCCACTCGTTTGTCGAAATTCCAGTGTTGAAAACTGTCTTTCAGCATAGAATTGATGATACTATGGTCTCGATTCATAACCTTGTCACTCGCGTACTTCTATGTCTATGGTAGATTCGCGCAAGAGCACGAATCGTAATTTCTGTGCATGTAGGACAATTTTCACCACTGATATTTCAACAGACTTGCGGCTGTAGTCATATTAAGTACATTAGTTCGAAAATTTTGACTCAAAACTTATTTTCCGATCTAATTCTTGAATCGCGTACCATGCAAGGTATCGGTCATGACCAAAACCATAACCAATGCCAACGACTATAAATTCGGGCCTTATGCGTCTTTAAAAATAAAAATGTGAAGATTGGATTCAATATTTAAAAAATATCTTCTAGAATAACTTTCTAAAAAAATTTAGATTCAACTAATAAAATGTTGATATTGGCATGATAGATCGATTGGTTGATACAGAATTTGGTAAAAATGTACGAGGAAGAAATATGACGTGGTTCTGTTCTGCATGGTAAAAAATTATGATTTAAATGATGGAGGTGGATGAAAATAAAAAATGCACATTAACCAAATGACAGAGAGTGGACTTAAAATGGGTGTTCAAGTGACAGAAAGTTCAATATCAAAATCGAGGACAGAAATATCTGTGAATAAAATAATAGAATTTTCGAAAATTTTCTCATTTTTATTGTTCAAGACACACAAGTCGAAAACTGTTCAATATAATGAGGTGTGAATCCGTGCAACACATCTTAGGGTGGTCATCTATTACTCAGAAAAATTTCAGAAGGATCGATTAAAGGGTTGAGGAGATAGGGTTAGCAACATACGGACACACTCACAAACACAGACAATGACTCACATAGATAGATGTTTTGCGTGGAGGGGATAGTCATGGAAGGAAAAGGGTGACCTACAATCGAAAGATCCTGACGAGAAGAACAAAATGGTTAAAGCTGAATCTTCATAAATAGAGATTTTTAGAATGAAAAATGTATTTGAGTGAAGAATTGAAGAAAAATCTCTTGTCACGAATGCAACTCTTTTTCTTTGAAAAAGCAAAATTAAAAACTTACTATAAATCTTCTATCTCTATGTTGATGAGAATTTTGGATCTAGTCCGCGTATAGCAAACATTCTTGTGAATGAAAATTACATCAATTTCAAAAGATTTTCGTGCTGACAAAATCAATCCTCTCAAAATCCTCATATACAATATTTTCAACGATGGAATAAGTTTTAGAGCAAAATCCAATACCGAAAAACAAATATCCCAACCGGTAACGGCTTGCACTCAGTATCCTAAATTTTATAGACTGATCTGTGAAGTCATCAAAATCATCAGAAAAATTTTGAATGGAAATAATCAAGATATTCGAATTGATCAACGTCACAATCGATTAAAAAGGCCGCATTCCGAGAGATCGATTACAAGGCTCAAGAGCAACTCGATTCGGGGATGGGAAATTCGGTTAGACTGAGCAACGCGAGATGGAGAAATGAGAATGCCAGGAGGGTGAAATGTATCAGGTACGTAATACCTATATACATTCGTGCATCGAGATCTAATCACTTATCACTCACCGGACAGCTTGAATCCCAAAGGATCCTGTGGGTGCCCAAATGGAAACGGCCGAGGTCCAAAATGAAACGGATGGAATGCCTGATGACCTGGAAACTCGGATAACAATTAAGTGGTCGGAAACATAACCCAGAAGCATTTGTCATCAATCGAAGTTGACAAGTATTTCTCAATGTGTGTTGAGAACAATTTGAATACTCTGGAGTGCTCTAAGGATCAGTTATTTTTATGCGTGATCCTTTTCGTCAAAATGTGTTAAATTCATTCAACTATTGGAAATTCATCAAAAAGGATAAATATTATCAACATTGTTACTCACGAGTCTTGGAGCGTGGTTCTCTTGGGCCATCAACCGTCACTTTAATAGCTTTTGACAAAGTAGCAATCTGTGGTGGCGAGGTTTGAAGCATTATAGTCAAGGTGAAACTTTTACCTGCAACAAAAATTGGAAAAAGGTATTCAACGACTTCATTCCATAATACCAAACTGAACACTAAGAACTCATTGTTCATCCGTCATAATGGAAGAGATCAACACCGTGTTCAACCATACTTTTCATCACTATTCGTAGGCATGGCGAAAAAATTCCACATATTTTTCACTCATTACTGGAAACATCAAATCTCTATATCATGTAAGCCGAAAAATAAAATAAAACTCCTCACACATTGAATCCTATATGAATTACCAAAAAAATCTCACTTAATTTTTCATCCTAAAGGAGCAGTGAGCTGAAAATATTTCCAGATAGTTTACCAATCTCAAGCTAATATTACTTGATTTTCTCAGTCACTTTCCGAAGACCAACTGGGAGTACCTAATCCAGAATAGTGATCTCATGGGAGCTATTTTTCACCACTAGCAAGCGAACTAGGAAGCATTGAAGTATACGCTTGGGTTTCTCGGTTTACCGATCTCTATTATTCAGATTCAATTCCGTAGACCACGAACCTGGTATTATTCATCCTATACGACTTCCCAAATTACTCTGTTTCGTGTAAGCAATGAGTGGGCACTTTGGGAACAGACTCAAGATAGAATCTTTTGGAAGGTCGACTCACATTGACAATCTAAGAATAGATGATTTTTGGATGAGCGAATTTTAAGACAAAGGCGGGAATAATGGAGTTTGCACGCTGAAAGATATTTTTCGTGTCATCCACTAATAAGGAGAGTCCGGAGTCTCCGGGTCCTGAAATCTCACCAAAATTTTTTCACAGTTTCGTACCACCTAGAATATGAAGAATCTCAAGCAACTCTGTCAAATGGGCCTTCTGTTCTGAGCTACAGCCAGAAACGTCAACATTACTAGTATATCTATATATATCACTTTTTAACATGAGCCTATACGGGCAATGCTAATGTCATAGGCTGTAGCTCTGAACGGGAGGCCCATTTGACGGAGTTAGTCTGGATTTTTTATATTCTGGGTGGTAGGAGACTGTGAAAAAATTTTAGTGAGTTTCCAGGACCCGAAGACTCCGGACTCCCCTTGTAAGTATTTTTTCATTAATTATGTGAATAATGAAATCGAAAAGCTAATCGAAAATATTACATTCCCATGCAGGCAGACAACGGAAAGTATTCGTACCAAGCCTATCGTTTGGATGCTTCGAAAGAGTATCGAAATAAAAACTTCTCAGCTCTTAAAATATCAAATTGATTTTCGATTCTGACGACCCGTTTTCAATAGTATTCCAGTGTACCATAAGAGAGTTATCCAACTGCATACTTCTGGAAAATCTCGAATCAAGTATCCGAAGCAACTTATGTTTCTTCAGAACTCCACGTCATCAAATGATGCATTCATCTAATTTTCCGTGAGATCGCAATATTTCAGTAGCACAAGTCAAGATACTATCAGCCGGGGCTCAGAAATTTCAGATTTTGTCAAAAATGGCTTATTTCTCAAATTCCTCGATAATAATGAGCTTTAATTAGCTAAGGACCCCGCCATAAATGATAGGATTTTGGCTTTCAGCGAATTTGACCGAATCGGCTATCAATCGATAGAGCTCGACGTGCTGAGCAAAAGTCTCCATAGCCGCTAAGCCCGAAAAATTCTCGTTTTCGAGTGATTTGGTTGCAAAGTCGCCGATTTTACCGAGCCAAAATAGGGTTATGGCATCAATCGAAAAATAACATACGTTCGAATTCGTTCGGCTCGCTTGGCATTTGCCAGCTAAATACCTCTGATGAAGCAAGAATCTTTGCATTACACGCGATTTGATAATCCTCTCAAAAGAATCTTTCACTGCCGCCATTCTCGCGGGATATTTTCAAAGTCCGCACAATCGAAACGCTTCGAAAGATTTTGATATTTCAAACGGTCTGCGGGACATAGTATATTATCAAGGCAAATGCGGATGACGAGTTTCATCATCAACGAGATACATACAATATTTAGAGCTCACACCTCACGCAAGGGTGCGTTGAGAAGAGCGTTTTCTCGCTGGATGGTTGAAAAATACGTCTAAGCTCTCAGTACAACTTTGAAACAAGATCTTTGAATCTTTTTTTCCGAACTGTTTATCGTTTGAAGGGAACGAGATTTTCACCTTCCTAGTGTGCGGGGACGGGAGAGGGGGGCCTACAGACATTTGAAAATATCTTATGGGATTTCAGAGAGATATTCGTTTGGAATTTTGGGTAGTGATTGAATTCCGGGTCGTATCGCACTCGGCTTGAACATACGAAAATCGAATCAGGCCCAACTTTATATCGGTAAAGGTTGCGAAGATCGTTTTAATTTTTTTTCCGGGATCGCAGATTGAGACTTGTACGGTTATTTGAGTAGACGCCTATTGATTTTCGAAAATATATTCGTTTCTGCGAGATGATATCAGAAATGAGAAGTCAATTAAGTGCTCCGTTGAAACTATGTGAAGCATCGAATTCTTTTTTCTCAGAATAGGTGCGATCTGGCAGAAAATGTAATCGTCGTCTGATAACCAAGAGATATTGCATTCTGATTTTCGATAGATATATTCTCGAATGTACACTACTGGTCAAGAGTGTAAATACACCTCTGATGATTTCTAGAGTTAGACATTTTGTGCGGACTTTGAAAATATCCCGCGAGAATGGCGGCAGTGAAAGATTCTTTTGAGAGGATTATCAAATCGCGTGTAATGCAAAGATTCTCGCTTCATCAGAGGTATTTAGCTGGCAAATACCAAGCGAGCCGAACGAATTCGAACGTATGTTATTGTTCGATTGATGCCATAACCCTATTTTGGCTCGGTAAAATCGGCGACTTTGCAACCAAATCACTCGAAAACGAGAATTTTTCGGGCTTAGCGGCTATGGAGACTTTTGCTCAGCACGTCGAGCTCTATCGATTGATTGCCGATTCGGTCAAATTCGCTGAAAGCCAAAATCCTATCATTTATGGCTGGGTCCTTTTATAGCACTCAAATCTGTAATAAAATACTCCTCTCCCCCATAAGAATGGGCACTGGTTACTATTCTTGGAGCTTCCTGGCATCAAAAATTTCTCGATTCCCACTTTACGACAACAAAAGCCAGATAACAGCTACAGAAAATGAGAAAAAAGAGCGATCTGATACAGCATCAAATTTAATCAAATCACGCTGGGCGAGAGAAAAAAAGGAAGCTACTGTGATCGCGTCTACGGGGTGATTTGCATAAGCATCTCTCTTTCTTTTTCTTTCGACGCGACGACGATACCCACGGCAGAAACAGAAGCATTATAGTATGAGTATATATTGTAGTCAGTAGGGGTAATCTATATAGTGGGCGACCCCTAACGAGCCTACGAGTTTATTGCCGTCGACGTGTCGCCCATGGGGCGTTTACGAGGTATTATGTGTAACTTGGCGGAAGAACGGCGGCAGCAGCGGTAGAGCCCTCGCGGAATTTCTTGTCTGCGCGTTCTTATGATTCCGATTTGCGCTCTCATCCTGAATTACGTTCAAGCTCCACTCCATATAGTTAATGCGTGCCTCTCATATTGCCAGGCACGATTCAAGTGCTTGTCTGTTGCGCAAATTGAGAGTCTAGATTGACATAATTGATGTCTGACTCGTCATTTCGCTCGTCATTGCAGAGATGAGTGCGAAACGATTTGCAATGGAAATGTGTGAGACTGCACTTGGTTTATCGTGGTTCATTGATTAGTGGTGTAGGTAATGATCACCCACCAAGTGTACTAATTCAAAACCAAAAATACAATAATTTTCAAAATTTTCGGTGGATTCGTAGGTTGGGTTTATTTTTATATTATTAAAAAAAGATGTTCTCCGTTCTTGTGTCCTGTTTATTAACTGACCCAAAATTCAACATATATTCTTGAAGTTTTCGATGGATTCAGAACTTTCGAAGAATAGTGTTCTAAATCTTCGACGGTCTGCAACAAGGTTCTTTGTCGACACATGAAAACCACATTCTAATAGATTTTCAACCGAAGAAATTTTTGAATAAGTTCTTTTATGAATGATGATTGACGAAGACAGTGCTTGTTCAATCCGGGATTCAATGCATTACGAAATTTTGATTATTCACTGATAATCCATCTTCGAAGGACGAGTTACCAATAAATGTAGAGGGAGAACTCAAGATTGATATTTGCTGGAATGTGGAAGTTAGAATATCAGAACCATGAAAAAATTTGATATAACAATCAATTGATTGAAAAATTCGATATAATAATCCTTGTTGCAAAGTTTCCCGAAACGTTCAGAGAAATGATGCTCTTCTAGTTGTCCAGCAAAATTAGATGAGTTTGTTTTGAAGAGTCATTCATTATAAGTTTCTAGATTCACTCTGATCCAAACGAATTTCCATGAAAATCAATCGCAACAACAAAATGATCCGAAATTTAATAAACACCTACGCAACTCACGCATAATACTCAAACAACGACAAAATAGCTATCAAAATAGACAACAATCCTTTCCCTGTACATTGTCAAACCCATCATCGTACATCACAATAAGTAGGTACAAGCCAAAGCACGTTCGATCAGTATAAATCGAGTATGGGGTGATACGATACCAGATATCGCATCGTTCGAAACTGTCAGCTCAATATAATAGAAGGGAAGAGCTAAAAGGGGTGGTACTTCGACACGCCACCGTGTTCACCCGCATATTAGGCAAATATTTTGCATGCGCGAACACGTCGAGATGGCGGATCGGTTTTGAGCCCTAGTACGATGTATAGCAACTCTAAAACGGGCGCAGGTGACAGCAGAGCCCCGAGGAATACACGAACCGTGTGTCGACTCATCGTTTGCCAACCGAAGTTTACCCAAGGATCATGCAGCGTTAAAAAACTCCCTTGTTTGCACGCTGGCGCGAGCCCACGTATAATATAGATAGAGAGTGAGTGAACGAGAATAAAGCGCGACTTGGATCGTTATATTCCAGAGTGTTTGCCAGAGTGTTTTAAGATTCTGACATTTTGACTGGCCTCGAGGAGTATGAAGGTAACGGTTGAATGTAGGTATATTTGTACGTATGTGAAGCCTGCGGGTCGCTCTGAGGCGTATTTTACGTGTCAGAAGATCTTGGTGATTCTTTGCGCTCTCCCAGAGTGTCAAGAGAACCTCTTTCTCCTTTCTCTGTGCCTCTTATATTGTCTTGTTTTTCATCGTGAATTCTTTGTCCATATTTTATGGGTTTGAATGACTCCGAGGCCCAAGTTAGACCAAAAAAAAAAAATACATTGTCGTGGTTCGGAACTCCGAAAAATTGTGTGAATTAGGTAAGTTCGGGAAATACATGGATGTGCGCGTATCAGAATTCTCCATTGACAAACTGTCATTTAAGTTAATAGCTCCTCGTGGCAATGTTGGTGAAGATAGAAGTTCCGATTTGGTAGAATGATCTCGATTTCAAACCTCAGAATTGAGCTATAACTTGAAAAAGGCACATGAATAGTAACAATCCTTCGCAAAGCTAACTTCAGTCCAAAGAGCTATAGCTATTATAAAGAAATATATTTCTTGGCCAAGTTTGGAATAGTAGTAAGTCACACCTAAAATTTGCCAATTTGTAAGACTGACAGACTCAAAATTACGCATTTCATCTACCGTTAATCCAAAGATGTATTTGACGATAAAGTATCGCTTATTAAGCAGTCGCTGCCTCTTAAACATGCTTGTTCTAGGAAATGAATTTTAGTTCGACGGACCTGAAATCCGTGATGATATCAAAGCTGTTCCATCTATAACTATAACATCTACAACTGTAGCATAACCTCTAATCAAAACTCCTGACAGCAAAAAGACCGTCCAAGTAATTTTCTTCACCTGTTTCAAAAATCTTTTGATGAATTTGTCAAAAATAATATAATCATTTCATCTGAAAATTTTCCCTCAAAGTTTAGAGATTGAACTGTCCGTCAACCTACTCGATTCCATGAATAAAATCAAGCTAGAAAGAATGACAAGAGTACCGTAAATCTGGTCATAAAAACAAAACAAGAATTTTCCTAACTGACCATTCGATACTGGCAACACTGTTCACTTAATCCCACGTGTCGTTTGTAGAGTTCAGTCACAGATTGAAGAAAAAAAAAGTTCAGGTGATCGGCTTGCTCGTCTGCGAGTAGACAATTGAAGACTTTGTTTCAACAAATGAATCGTTGGCTCGATCGCACCTGGTCAAGCGTGAAGCACGAGACTGCAGAGAGTGAGAATAGGAATTAGCCAGCGTAAATGTAAAAATTCAGCGGGGAGATATGAAGGTAGAGATGTACACACTTTGTAAAAAAAACCAAGTACACTTTTGATTCAGAGTGAGACTAGCGTAGATTTTTTAATTTTTAATTGGCAAAAAAGCAAGTGGCAGCTGACCATCGATGCGGATTTACAACCGCGCTTCGCTGGCGTGGAAAAATCTCCTCTGCAAGTTTCCTGCGGAAGAGGATAGATATATGTACATTTTAGAGTACGTTGAGTCTTTTCTGTGTACACACGCTAGACCGAGCAGTCGACTTTTTAGCGAGCTCATTATTGAGTTGGGATTGAGCGGGCAAGTAAGCTGTTACTGCGACTGACACTTTTCTTTGAGCTTTTCTTTTGCAGTAGAATGCTCGGTTCTTGTTTCAATCTTTTATTTCTCTCAGAACATGACTCATAAAAATATCTTTCCAACTACCTAACATCACATCATCATATCAAATCAAGATTTAATCTTGGCAATGATAAAATATAAATCAAATAGATGCACTCATAAAAGGTCATTTTGAAGCATTTTTCGTGACATTTAAGCCAAAAACAATGAATATGGGCAACAGTTGTGAGATCTAAACTAGAACCAAGCGTGCAGCACATCTTAAAATCTTCGAAAAATATATTGTTTTGTAAAACTAAGATGTTTCAAACATTTGGACTGAGCCCGACTCCGCAACCTCGTGCTGCACGCGCTGCGCTGGATGCGCTGTATTTAGTGATTGAAAATTCACCCGTGAATACACATATATGAATATGGGATACATGATTTGATGGATAGGTGGTGGTCTCGGGGTGATATTACAGGACCAGAAATACAAGTTTCTTCGTGTTTTCTCGTAAACAAATGCGAAACAAACGACGGTGGCGGGCTGAGAGCCATTTCGGTCTAAGATCCAGGTTAAGCGACGTTTTTACAATTCAGTATCTGGATTGGTGACCATCTATATCCAGGTCTGACACACTTCGATCACGTAGGGAAATCCCCCGCTTCCCTGTTACTTCATTATGGGTATAATACGTGAGCCACGAGATTTGCACATGTTGATGTCCGAGCGACGTTTTTAGATCAGAAAAACAAATTATTCCATGTTTTCTTGTGAATAAATGAAAAATATATTAGCGGTTGCCGTGCGAGCTTTTCCGGTCAAAAATCTAGGTTAAGGGCAACGTTCCCGCAATTCAGTGTCTGGGTTGGTCCTTGCGTTTGCCTAATTCCTAGTCTCAAATGAGCTATGAGCTTCGCAAACTAAGACGGACGGTCACCAATCCGGATACTGAATCGCAAAAGCGTTACCAAAACGACTCTCAGTGAGCTGCCACTATTATTTATTTCTATTTGTTTACGAGGAAACATAGAGAAACTTGTGCATCTGATTCTGTAATGTCACCGTGAGACCACCACCTATCCATCAAATCATGAATTCCATGTTCAAATAACGGTATTCACGGGTGAATTTTTCTATGCAACTGACATCCTTCGACCGCTCAATTTATGCCAATGGAAATACATGTAGTCCAGTAGAATAAGAGTGAAAGGAGGCCGTTTTGGAAAAATTCAAGAATGGTGTTTTGAAATATGATTGTAAAGACCGAAACGTCACTATACTGTGGTTGAATTTGGCGAAGATGGTGTGGGGCGGGAGTTGTATAGAAAAATTC
Source organism: Eretmocerus hayati (assembly GCA_029851415.1). Lineage (NCBI taxonomy): Eukaryota > Metazoa > Arthropoda > Insecta > Hymenoptera > Aphelinidae > Eretmocerus > Eretmocerus hayati. The sequence goes on from CM056741.1 coordinate 153,798,677, forward strand.
AAACAGTCTGGAAAAGCTCTTTTCTGGCTCCTGGGAAAGCGGCTATCGGCGCTACAGAGAAAAGTTGTGATCCAAATTTGTATCCGAAAACTTTCTTTAAAAACTGCTCTTTTCTTGATATCTCCATCATAATCTGTTCATGAATAAATGGAGGAAGAGTGCCGGAAATTGCAGTTTTTACATCGAATTTTTTCTCGGGAAATTCAAGTGGGAGAGTGTTGCCTTGATCGTCGCAAGTAAGTTGTGATCTTATGACTATGCATGTTTTTTACAGATCTCTATCTTGCTTTGTTTTCTTGTGATATTGATCGTTTATTATAAGATGCCCATCTTTGTTTAACAATAATCCGAAGTTTGCCATAGTTATAGCACTGTGCTTTGGGATCTAGCTTTGAATGAGCCTTGACTATGGGGATGATCAATAAGCAGATAAATTTTTGAACTTGCAGTTGGTTTATTTTAGCGTTTTTACCACATGTCATTTTGGGATATAAACAAATGGAATAACTTTTTCGTGTGCAATTTTCTCGAAGAATCGACCACGGAATCCGATAGCCATGACTTTTTGACTAATTTTAAGAAAAAAAACTTCATTTTCCGAGCATTAGGGGGTGAGTTGCGATTTTTTTTTTTTAAATCACAACTACTTGAATAACAACTTCGAAAAAACGAGGTTTGGCGATATTATTGACAATTAGAATTCCTACATGAAAAAAAATTCAGGAGCCATTACCTGTAAAACCATCCATTCGAGGGATTTATTAACAGAAGAGTAACATGATGCAGTACTCGAGCGCACTCGGTCCGGGGAGTGGGGGAATTCAGAGAGAGGTCCTCCGGAGAGCGCGCAGGAATTGAATCGCGCGCTTCAAATTCGGATGCGCTATAAGAATTATGGTTATCTCCGAAACTATCCAACCAAATTTGACCAATAATGAGAAGAATTCTTTTCTTTTTATTCGGGGTAGCTTCTCCTTAAACGAACAATGAGTATGTTGTTATCCATCCGGAATTAATATGGCCGCTCAAATCGGAAAACTTGTCGGAAATATTGGAAAAATCCATTTTCGTATAACCATTATGTTGAATAATAATTCACTTTTGATCATTAAGTGGTTTTCAAATAGTTCATCATGTTTATGTGTCTTCTACGAGACTGTTGAAGGCGAACATAAATTCTTGCCAGAGAAAGTGAAGCATTTAGTTTGATTGGCAGCACGGTATCATATTTTTTTGGGTAGCACTTTCCTACCCCGGAAAAATGAAAGAATGGTCGAATTTGGTTGGATAGTTTCGGAAATAACCGTGATTCTTATAGCGCATCCGAATTTGAAGCGCGCGATTCATCTCCTGCGCGCTCTCCGACTTCCCCCACTCGCCGGACCGAGTGCGCTCGAGTACTGTATCATGTTTCTCTTCTCTTGATAAATCCCCCGGAGGGACGGTTTTACAGGTAATGGCTCCTGGGTTTTTTCTCACGCAGGAATTCGAATTGTGAATAATATCGCCAAACCTCATTTTTTCGAAGTTGTTATTCGAGTAGTTGTGATTTTTAGAATAAAAATCGTAACTCACCCCCTAATGCTCGGGAAATGAAGTTTTTTTCTTAAAATTCATCAAAAAATCATGGCTATCGGAATCCGTGGTCGATTCTTCGAGAAAATTGCACACGAAAAAGCTATTCCATTTGTTTATATCCCAAAATGACATGTGGTAAAAACGTTTAAATAAACCAACTGCAAGTGCAAAAATTTATCTGCTTATTGATCATCCCCATAGTCAAGGCTTGTTCAAAGCTAGATCCCAAAGCACAGTGCTGTAACTATGGCAAACTTCGGATTATTCTGCCGTCGTGAGGAAGAAGGTCGGTAACTACAAAATCAAACACTTCTCAGATACTCCGTATTATATTCACCCCTGTCAATGATATATAAAAATGCGACCACGGTACTTATAGAAAAATGTTTCATGATCAATTTGATACCACTCGTGTGGAAATTTTCTTCGTGAATACAAAGATATTAACGTTTCAAGAGCAAATTTTTCGAAATTTTGAGGTTGTAGTTATTGACCTTTTTCTTTCCGACGGCAGTATTGTTAAACAAAGATGGGCATCTTATTATACACCATCAATATTACAAAAAAACAAAGCGAGATAGAGATCTGTAAAAAAACATGCATAGTCATAAGATCACAACTCACTTGTAACGATTAAGGCAACACTCTCCCACTTGAATTTTCCGAGAAAAAATTCGATGGAAAAACCGCAATTTTCGGCACTTTTCCTCAATTTACTCATGAACAAATTATGATAGAGATATCTAGAAAAGAGCAGTATTTGAAGGAAATTTTCGGCTACAAATTTGGATCACAACTTTTCTCTGTAGCGCCAATAGCCCCTTCCCCAGGAGCCAGAAAAGAGCTTTGCCAGGCTGTTTGAATCGTTTCATACAACTTCCACCCCACGCCATCTTCGCCAAATTTAACCACAGTATGTTGACGTCCCGGTCTACACTATTATATTTCAAAACACCATCCTTCAATTTTTTTCTGAAACAAGTCTAGTTCTACTGGACTAATAGATATGAATGGCGTTTTTACACGTTCCGCTCGCATTTTGGTGAATGATTTTCATTGAAATGGGATTTGAATGTACTCGCGTAACCCCACAAGATAGCGTGACCCGTTTCCGTCGACATTTCAGCGAGACTAATGACTCCCTCAGGAGCAATGTGTGAGTAGATATATAGCAAATGAAAATGACTCGGAAAATAACTCGAGGACTCGTTTCCTAAAAGGGAATTCCGTCGGTCGGGAGACTGTACCAATGGTAGAAGAAGAATAGTGCAATGTTTGATGAAGACAGGTGAAATATAAGAATTTGATCATAAATCATGGTCATACTTCGGATAGGAGTAAGCGCGAAGAGACACACTTTTGTAAAACATACATCAACGGATTTGTTCGCTCGATCAGTAAAATTTCGTGTATTTTTGTTATCTCGCCCGGTTTCATGAAATGAAGGATATCTCTAAGTCATAAAGTATGGACTTATTCAGGGTTCCACTCGTTATTGATGAGACTTCTGCCTTTTCAATTCTCTTGTCACCTCACGGCTGCACAGTTGTTATATTTGTTCCACAGCCAGTACTATTTTATTTTATTCATTCCATTCGAGTCCACTTCGTGGTCCTTCGATTCTTCACAACTCTCTAAATTACATTCTTTTCAGCTTATATCATGTGCAAGGGTCAAGGTTTTTGAAGTAAAATAACTTCTCAAGTTGCGAATGATTCTATGGATAGAGCTGTGCAATACTCCATCTCGTTCAATCTATACAAATAAACCACTCAACAGAATGATGTTCGGGTACACGACCGACACAAACATTCGAATTCGTTCGTTCTTAGTGTCCAAACATGGATAAGAATCGTATTGTTTCTGTTCCGTCGCTCGTGACCATTGATACAGATACGCTCAGAACCTTTTTGATACTTTTGGATACGAAATACTCTTCGCATACTCCTACTTTCTTTGTTACCGGTCTCAACTAAGAAAGTCAACAGAGCCCTATATGGATTGCGGTTTTCAGGGCATGTATCACCAGACCCCTCAGAATTCGCCTAGTTGAATCGTTGATCCAAGCACATCTAGATTATTGCACGGTCTTGTACCTCGACGTCAGAGGAACAGCGGCAATGGATACAGCAACTAAGCAATCCATGTGTGGGGTACACTTTTGATCTTAGGAGAGACGAGTTTATTAACCGTTTAGGGAGCGATTGGGCTGGTTACGTACTGATTCGCGGAGAATGTACTTTGCAGCTCTGTTAATGCACAAGATCATGCATTCAGGAGAGCCTGGCTATCTAGCTGCGATGTTTGTTAGGTGCCAATCCGAACGCCCCGCACGCGGTGATGCAGAAGAACGGGTACTCAAAGTTCTCAATATGTGACCTGAGTACAGGAAAAGATCATTCGAGGATCAATATGCTCATTTGTGGAACTTTATCTCCCCGGGCTTCCGGCAGCTGGGGGAAATATCATTATTGAAAGGGGCCTTGAAAAATGTCTTTCTGTCTTACAGAGTCGATTATGAAAGAATTCCATTCATTACTCTTCCGTATTGTCGAGGATTGACCGAATCATCAGAAACGATGACAAATTTCTTGAGTATGAAGTTGTCCACCAATATTGGAAAGTTCTGTGCCTTACAATAGGGTGCAAATGAGATGAATGAATTTTAAATGGAAATGGGTCTGAGAAGAATTGATTCATCGGAAATCTTGTCAATCCGCTCATGTCATCATTTGATTGCAGAAAAATCGTTCCACCGTTGCTCGTTTCTAGGCTCCTTCTCAGCCATGAAATATGACAGCTTGTGAATAACTCAATGATTATATTCTGCAAACCCGTGATTTCCAAGTACTTTCTTGAAGTGTCCTCATACTGAAGGAGAGAACCTCAAAATGAGAACCGAGCGACATTTTGGTGGGTGCACTTTTATCACAATTTGAGATACAACCGTGAGATCTCCTGGTTGTTCGACTGGGAGAAATTTCTGGACAATAACGAACGGCCCGAGAGTTGTATGCCACTTCGGTTGAAATCCAAGCCCACACGCTAAAAAAAGATCGAGCTCCAGCAGCAAAACAGAATTTGCTGTAAGGATCCTCGCTTATCCAACAATATTTTTATCTGGTCTTGCTATTTCTGCTGCCAAATCAGGCACAGTTTGCCTCGATAAATCGGCAAACAGATTTAGCTAGAAGACGTTCTGCAGATCTAGAAACATTTTTGAGTTCAGCTAGCAAATTATTTTGCAAAAACAGCTACGCCATCTGCGCTGGTAAAAATTTTGGTGTCGCAGCGACTCGAAATGGGTGAAACAGCACAAGTTGAGTGCTGGTCGAGCTTCATGTTTAGTTGATGAGGCTAATTTGCAATCAAAATAAATATAACCTCTTGTCATTGTTTACACCCAAATCACCCACCCTCCACAATTAATTGAGGATTTAGAAGGTGAGTTTACTAATTATTTTCCAACGGTGGTGTGTCCCCGTTGAAATACAATTGCATGTGTCCATCCATAATCGATCCTTCACCTCATGTTCTTCGAAGCAAATTCAATAACAATGACATGTTTTGCTGGGTCCCAGTGGGTTGAAGTCTAGTTACGACAGCAAATTATTTTCACTGTCTGGAAACAGCAGCAAAAAATCGCTAGTCGAGCAGAAAAATTTGCTAGTTTAACCAAACTGTTTTTAGCGTGCACAACAAGGACGTACGGCATAAGGGGCCTCTTGTTTTCGTTCTCTTTTGAATTTCACAAGTTTTTAATTTTCTTTTATTTCCAGTTTTTATCTCTTTTTTGTATTTTAGTTTCCATATTTTTTTGTCTTTCTATTAATTTCTTCGATAGTTTCTGTTTTTATATCTTTTTCATTCTTTCATTAGTATATTATATTGTTTATTGATTTTTCCAAATTTGATAATTTTTATGTTTTCATTGGATTTTGAGATTTTTCGTGCTTCCTGGTGTTTATGACTTTTTGCATTTCCCGTGTTTCATAATGTATTTGTGTATTTTGGATTGATCATTCTTCCGTACATTGGGAGTTTCTCAATTTTCTGAAAGGACCCCGCCCTAAATCATAGGAATTTGGCTTCCGGTCAAACCTTTTGCGAGTGTACTCAAACGATAGATCTCAAAAAACTGAACAAGAGTCTTCATGGCCGCAAAACCGAGTTATTTAATGTAGAAAGTGCACGTCATTGCATAGATATAGTGGGGTTATGTGCCGATTTCTCGATCGAACTCGAGGCACGTGTGTGTGCTTACACCTAAATCTTGAGCTAGTTTCGTACACGCGTCTTTTTGCGTTATAAGATAATGAATGAGCTCAACATGACGATGAGTCCGACGAGATCAAATGAACAACCTGAATGAGTGAGAGAAGGTATTACGGGCTTTGTTTCATCATTCACTTGGATTCGACAAACACAAGAGCTATTGCGCGCCAATTTTTTGGGCTGGTTTTGCGATTTTGTGTTTCTCAATGCAAGAGTAAAAGGCTCGTCAACGATGAATTCAATGGAAATGTTCCAATTGCCAAAATCTAAAGAAAATATGAAGGAGCACGTTTGATTTTAATCGAACTACAATCAAATCATATCGGATCAGATTATAGTCTCACCTGTTCCTTGATATTTTCTTCAGACTTAGGCAATTGGAATATTCTCATTGAATTCATTGTTGGTGAGCCACTTACTCTTACACTGGAAATCACAAAATCGTAAAACCAGCCCAAGACATTGGTGCGCAATAGCTCTTGTGTTTTCGAACTCAAAATACTTTTTCTCAGGTTGTTCATTTGATCTCGTCGGACTCGTCTCGATGCTGGGCTTATTCATCATCTTGCAACGTAAAAAGACGTATGTACGAAACTAGCCCAAAGATTCAGGTGTAAGCACACACGTGCCTCGAGTTCGATCGAGAAATCGGCACATAACCCCACTACATCTATGCAATGACGTGTACTTTGTACATTAAATAACTCAAAATGAAGAGGGCATTGGGTTTTGCGGCTATGAAGACTCTTGTTCAGTTTTTTGAGATCTATCGTTTTAGTACACTCACAAACGGTTTGACCGAAAGCCAAATTCCTATGATTTAGGGCGGGGTCCTTCAATATTTAAGTTGTTTACGTATTTTTGCATTTGATATTTTTCCGTACCGGATTTTTTTCCGATAAATTGAAAACATGTTGATATTTGTTCCAGACCACGAAGTTTTTTCCCACGTCATCAATGTTAATGACAATTCAGTGATCATTGAATTTAATAGTCTTCAGATTCGTAAAATCCTCTGTAAAGTCCGACGTGGTCAAATCAGTCACAAGTTGAGAGTCGTTCACATCCGTTATACCGGAGTCATTTGTATTGGGCCTTGAATCTGGCAAGATGATGTTTGTTGGGGAGGTTGATTAAGCAAAGATGTGGCCATCCATACTCAAGTTAATTAGAAAATCGTAAATTGAGTCCCTGGGCTGGTCGACTCGACTGTTAGCTTCACTTTCGGAAGAATTGTGCTCTGTGACTTCTGTAGTTACTTCCGATTTCTGTCCGGAGTTACTTCCCTAGAAGATCCTGAAACGGATCCTGACGAAGATTTCAGAATCGCGTTCGAATCGAATGGATAAGTCAGAGGGGCCCGTCTTTTTTGTTTCTGGTCAGTTTTCTTCCCACCGCTTCCCGCTTTTTTGCAAGTGTTTCAATGGCTTGCGGTTAGTCAATTCCGGAATTTTTTCGACGATGCATAGCTAGATGCCGCGCAAAGTTGAAGACGGTCCAGAAACTGGAAGTTATCCAAAGACTCCTTTTATCATGTTGTTCGTTAGAAGCGCATGTTTCAGAACATTCAGGAGCTGGGCACTTGAAGATGGCTACGGTTTCTCTCGATTCGTTGAATGTTACCTCAATCAAAATACTCTGCGGAAGATCAAGACCATTCTCAGCAAATACTTCGGATAGCATTGTTGAGTTACTAACAGCTCTGCGAATTCCACTCATCCCTTCCTGAGAATCGAAAGATCGTTCACTGTCTGACTGTTTGAAGGTAGGGCTGCCGCGATACGAGACGACACGACATTTTACAATTATCGATGTCGATGTCGTGATTCCAGCATGATATCGTTATCGCTATCGTTGTCGTGAAATGTCGTGGCTCGATTGTCGTTGTCGTGTCGGTGTCGAACGATAGTGTCGTCGACATTATCGATATCGTCTTCAATTTTTCTATTTTATTAGGCAAGTGCGACACTTACAAGGGGACGACGAGGCCTTTGGATCACCAATCCTTCACAGAATTTTTTTACAGTTTGGTACTACCTAGAATATGAAAAATCTAGAGTAACTACGTCAAATGGGCCTCCTGTCCAAAGATACAGCGACTGAGATTAGCATTACTCATATAGGCTCATGTTAAAAAGTGATATAAATAGATATCCTGGCAACGCTAACGTTTCTGCTTGTAGCTCCAAACAGAAGGCCCATTCGACGGAGTTACTCTGGAATCTTCATATTCCGGGTGACACATAACTGTAAAAAAAATTTGGAAAGGATTGGTGATCCAAAGGCCTGGTCCTCCTCTTGTTAATCAGGGTGAAGTAAGTTGAACGTAGAAGCACGTATTGGAACATTGGAACATCACATTACTCAAAGATGATGCGGGCAAAAAATTTGATCAGATATACAGAATGAAGTACTATACATTATATTCAGTGGATAATTCATACCAAAATGATCTCATAGGGGCGCAAAATGAAGCTGATTTCTAAGGTTCAGAACCTTCTTACGTTGGCTGTGAGTCGAATGTATCAGATGATTAGAGAGCCTAATATGATTGGCACTTGGAATCTCCAAGGGCGTCTGTTATAATACCAGAATTTTAGGATGGTGGAAAATACACGTTGTAGGATATTCGATACTTGCAAGCATGGCACGAGATATGTTAGCAATAATGCCGAGTTCTGTGCTAGTAGAGAAACTATTTCTCCATGCTGGAGTTGTGACTACACCTGACTGAAGCTTCTTGAGTTATCAATCGCTGCCAGCGATGTTATTTTCTTTCTCATGTACTGAGAAAAAAATTTTGCTCGCACGGCCGTGCGGTTTGCCGTATGACCAAAATAGTATCTTGCTAGCAGGAGAATACCGATTTTGTCATCGCATCAAGCCACCAGAATGGTTCGGCAATCTGGTATTACTGACAGAATGAATAAATATAGGTAGGCCATGAATATGAGCCGTATTTTTCGAATGATTCGATACCCGACAGAGCCACAGGCACATCACGACTACCTTGCCACCACAGTCATCCAATTTCTCGCACAGAATGATGTCGGTGATGGGACCACTTTAATCGGTTAATCCAAAGATTTCTTGAGGTTATCCATACAGATTGCTGCAATAACCTAATCACTTTGCAGTGGTGACAATCCCGTATTGGTCCATGGCAATACCACGTAATAATACAATCGCATTGTTCGGACGGCAATATTTTATCTTCAGTAACGGTGACGATTGGATGCATGAACTGAAGGATTAAAGTGCTTTGCATATCAATTCTCCACTTTGTACTCTTTCAACGCTTTTGTTCAATAGAATTAATGGTATCAAAACACATCTCATTTATTCCTTGGGGACTTGGAATATCTCCACTTACAAATGGAAGAGTGACCATCGATAACGACAATATCGCAATATCTCGCGATAAATTGTCGAACGATAAAATTTATCGTCAAGTTGATGTCGATGTCGAGCTCACGATAATTGAGTCATATCGTATCGATGTCGTTGTCGAAAATATCTATATCGCGAGACGACATCGATAAAATATCGGTTATCGCGGCAGCCCTATTTGAAAGGGATAGCAGTTGACTGTGATAGACTCTAGCCTCGGCTCTAGCAGTATTTTTCTTCCATCGACAACCACTTGGCATCAGAAATCTCTCGTAAAATCTCGAAAATCTCACTGATCGTAGCCTTTTCATCATGTGTCAACTTGAAATTTTCATCAAGAAATGTGATTCTATCGTTTATTCAAGCTCTTCATCGGGCTTTGCCGATGGGTACACCAAGGTTTGAGCATCGCTTCTATTGAGCGATAGATTCAAATAATCTAATTTGAAATTTTCATTTTTATCGAAGTCAACGTTTACATAGTATGACTTAGGATCTACTCCTTTTGCGTAACTCTTTCCCAAGAATTTCTAAATCTGACGAATTTTGCGAGATTTACCACATTATATCCTCTCTCCAGTCTACCCTCTCCAGTATATCCTTTCTCCAGTTTGGAGCGTAAATATATTATCAAAGTCACCGAGCTCGAAAATAGTTCTTATATGAGTTTCGATTCCCCCCTCTTTCCCAATATACTTTTCAATCAAGCCCCAGAACTTCTTTTTGTACGTCTTTTCCACGTTCATCTTAGCTGTAAGTTCACTGTCGAAAGTTATTTGAACTTTCCAATCAAAATTGAATGAGTTCCAATGTCTCTATTGCGTGGACATTGGGATAGTAGCGGGTGCAGGAAGAGGTGTGATGAGGTAGGAATTAAGAAATAAACAAACTTAGAAATTGAGATATCTTTGTGTCAAAAGAAGAATCAGCGCCTACACGGTAAGTGTATAAAGAATTTTCCGATTAAAGAGGGAAAAATGGAGTAATAGGTCGCCGCGAACCCGTGACCATGAACATCCCAGGCAGGAATGTTTCCCTTGCGCAAGGCCTCGGTATCTTCGACGTGAACTTGGAGAATCTACAAGTTCATCAGCCCCCACAGAAAATCTGCGTTGTGGCTCGGTTTTCGTATCTATGTCCGTAGTTTCTCGACAACAGTAAGCATCGCCGATGTTCTCTTTACCCTCCCAAATCTCTCTTATGAATTACTCGAAAAATCATAGGACATCGTCAAAGATAAATGATAATCTAATGTTAGAGCGAACTCGGCCGGGCAGGATGGAACACGCGCCGAGCGAGCGGCCGAACAGCTTAGGGTGATGACAGATAAAGCGCTACGCCACGATTTTGCGCCACGCCACGACCCGCTATCGCACGCCACGACCCTAAAATTAATTCCAGCGAACCCGACCATCGGTGGACTGGATTTATTGCTACAGTACCAGTCGTTGATTACGAGGATGAATCAAATCCATCGATGGTCGGGTTCGCTGGAATTAATTTTAGGGTCGTGGCGTGCGATAGCGCGTCGTGGCGTGGCGCAAAATCGTAGCGTAGCGCTTTATCTGTCATCACCCTTACTTGCCACTCTTCACCCGCTACCTGCCAGTCGGTGCTACTCGGCACGCTAGACCAAATGGCCAGCGACCGAATGGTTATTAAGGTAGCAATAGCGGTACTCGAAATGACGTTCAGAAAATTACGAAAGTCGGCAGGAGTCTTTAGTATTGAGGATAAAAGTTCTGAGCCTCTTCGTAGAAGCCATCAAACACGGCGTCTTATATAGGATTACGAGTACAATCATATCTGACGAACAGATTCTCATGAGAGTGGATAAACTGGAGAAAGAATGCACAAAAAAACTTAGCAACGATCACATTGATGATTCAGTGTGTGTGGACAGAGATCTGAGGAAGAATGTAGCTTCTTTTGGCCATTTCGGGGTTATGTTGTTGTCTGCTGCGTGCATTCACTATACATCGCAGGTGGAAGAGAGGCCCGCATATTTTCCGCATTTCACTCATCCAGTACCGCTAATATTACGTGGAATGTGAGTGAAAGCGAACAGTCGCAGATGGAATTGAATAGAAACCGAGGAGAATTGAGCAAATCAGTAAATATCCACTCGCAGTCTCTGAAATGACGCCAAAAATTTGCTCCAAACTGGTCCCGCATTTCTGGTCTACATATCGTCGAGGAAACATTCCCTATCGGGCACAAACTTTTTTCTACTTGGGTCAAAGTTATGTTGAATTTTTCGATTTTACATGTCACGTTGAGAACATTGATTTGCGTTTGGACAACTCTGGACTCGGCAACATGTTTAATACGTGTTACTGATGGCAACCATTCGGTAATTCTGAAAGATAATTAATGTAGTACATGTATATGAGTCATTTCGGAGCATTTCGGCCAGAGGCGTCACCAGGGAGGTCTGGGAAAAATCCCAAAAAATTTTTCCATTAATACTATGTTTACAAGGTACAAAATAGTATTATACGCACCGATGGCGAAAAAGTCGCTTTACGCACGAGTGCGATGCTTTACGCACGATTGTGATGCTTTACGCACGGTTGAGTTGCTTTACACCCGAGGAGCGTAGCGACGAGGGTGGAAAGCAATCTCAACCGTGCGGAAAGCATCACATGAGGGCGGAAAGTTCACACGAGGGTGGAAAGCTTTCGCCAGAATTGCGTATTGCATTTTTTATAATACTGACCGGAAAGTTGCTAACACGCAATTAAAAAGCCCCAAATGTTTGCGAGTAAGCAACGCGCAAGAGCGAGGTAGGGCCGAGGGAAGTTTTGGACATACCATGGATATTAGTTTGTCCAAACTTAATAGGTGATGGTATTATGTAAGGATAATTCAAATTTCACTTGCGCTGAGATTACTCTCGTGATTACGTGTGTACAAGTGATAGCAGAATGAGTGCGCAGGAGTCCCTCGTTTGACGTATACTTCAAACTAGGAAAGTATCGGGTATACTGTAAAAGGGCTCAATGAGGTATAGTCCTCATAGGAGTCGAATAATCAGTAGTCGGCGCGGAGGGGCCGGAGCGGGGTCCAGGGGTGCAACCCCTGGTGAGGGCCCAGGGGGCGAAGCCCCCGGCGGGGGCCCCCCACTTGAAAAAAAAATTCTGATATAAGTGCATTACATCTGATGTGAACTTGAACCGGAGATCGGGAAGAATTGAGTTCTGTCAGAGATTTTTCTAAAGAGGACGATCGATCCATTGGTAATGTTGGTAATCTCTTGTCAATAATACCGACGAAAAAGAGAAGATTTTACTAGTTAATTCCTTTGAAGGATAGATTTCTAGCTATTGTAAGAAACAGTATTGGAAATCGCGAGACTGCGATGATGGTTAAGAATTACCACCCATCACTGAATATTTTCCACATGTTCATTCAATTACATTGAGGTAATCAACAATTGTTCACATCAAATTACTCGGGCGCTGGATCCCGCCTTGTGATTCAATTCAATGTTACACATCTCAAAAGAAAATTTTCTGTCGTGACTCTTTCCTGTAATTCTCTTGTATAAAACGGGGTCCCAACCTATTGAATAAGATTGACTCATATGATTCTAGAGTGAGATTTGGGGAGAATGATTCCACGAAGACCGAGATTCTTCTTACGAGAATTTGTGCCAGAACGACATACAAAGGAGAGTGCTCATACTGTTAATTGAATAATATTCTACGGTTCCGGGCCCATTTCGAGATCAATGGATTTGTCGCAACTGCATGGTCGATAGTTTTCATTACTTTCCTTGAACAACAATAATTTGTATTCCATTAAAAAATAGTCCGTGACGCCGGGGCATGCGGGAAACAAAAACGGCACCAGCGTGAGCGCTATAATCGTGTCGTTGTGGGGAACTGGGGCTTGGATTCGTCGATAGAGGAGAATTGGACTTTCCTCTATTGGATCCATTTATAGCACGATTCTCTTTGAATTCACCGTAGTCCTGAAAGTTTTCACAAATTCCGAAACGAGGTGTAAAGCAATACAACCGTGCGTAAAGCAATTGCTTTACGATCGCTCGTGCGTAAAGTACTGTTTTACGCACGGTCACTGTGCTTTACGCACTAACTTTACGGTCAAGTATTATAAAAAAATTTTTTTGGGATTTTTCCTAAGCCCTCCACGGGCCCTAGGGCCCACAGAAGGTCTATTTTAGGCCCTTTTTTGGCCTATTCCTGGAAAATCATAGCTCCGGCTAGACTCAATCTTTTTTCACGTACTTGGACGCATTTTCTTCGTTAAGATTAGTACTTCTGAAAAAAAATAGTCCGGAATCAATCATGCAGCCTAGTAACTTCTAGGAGCTATTCGCTGAGAGCAGATTTTAGCGATTTTTGGGCCTGCTTCAAAGCGGTGTAGCTCTTACTAGACATGCGATAATCGACTTCTGCAGGTAGTCATTTTGAAGGTCTTGAAAAAACCTACAACTTGACTACCTGCAGAAGTCGATTATCGTACCTTTTATAGGAGCTATAGCTGATACAAGTTGAGCAGTTTTGTAAAAACGCTAAACTTTGGGCTCAATTTAAAAACATCGTTTTTTTTCCTTCGACCCCAAACCTGTGCGAATATGTTTTTTGATACCAATACTATCATTCAGAACAATAAAATGGGTGGGCCATTCAATTATCGATTTTATTCAGCGAATTTAAAACACCCTCTTTTGACTTTTTACTTAAAATACCAACACAGGCATAGCTCGCATATGCTTCCATCTGAGTTATTGTGCAACAACCTAGGTGGAATTACTCCCTTCAAGTACCCCCAAATATGTGTAAGAACTTCCGGAGGCGAGCCTCAAGCCAGAAACGAGCTGGAGGTTCAATTCATCAGGTCCAAAATGGGCATTATTTCGTTTAATTTAGGGAAGGCGAGCGAGGGCTCGATTCCCCGTTTTTCTGCTCACAAACGAGACGAGTGGCTAAAATGGGGATTCAAACATGTTTTTCCGACTCAAAACGACCATCTCAACACGATCTCGGGGTCAATTTAGCCCTAAATCATCGTCATTTTGCAGTAGAGGCGCAAAACCTGTTATTACGGAGTTTAACGCCGTTTGAGGACTGGATGATATTCTAGGCACGAATCGACTCCGGGATCGTGTTTAGATGGCCATTTTGAGTCGGAAAAACGAGTTTGAAACCTCATTTTAGCCACTCATCTCGTTTGTGAGCAGAAACACGGGGAATCTAGCCCTCGCTCGCCTGCCCGAAATTAGCCAAAATAATGCCTATTTTTGACACGGTAAATAGAACCTACAGCTCGCTCCTGGCTTGAGGCTCGCCTCCGGAAGTTCTTACACATATTTGGGGGTACTTTGGGGAGTAATTCCACCTAGGTTGGTGCACAATAACTCAGATGGAAGTATACGTGAGCTATGCCTGTGTTGGCATTTTAAGCAAAAAGTCAAAAGAGGGTGTTTTTAATTGGCTGAATAAAATCGATAATTGAATGGCCCACCCAGATTATTGTTCTGAATGATAGTATTGGTATCAAAAACCATATTCGCACAGGTTTGGGGTCGAAAGAAAAAAAACGATTTTTTTAAATTGAGCCCAAAGTTTAGCGTTTTTACGAAACTGCTCAACTTGTATCGGCTATAGCTCCTATAAAAAGTACGATGATCGACTTCTGCAGGTGGTCAAACTGTAGGTTTTTTCAAGACCTTCAAAACGACTACCTGCAGAAGTCGATTATCACATGTCTAGTAGGAGCTAGACCGCTTTGAAGCAGGCCCAAAAATCGCTAAAATCTGCTCTCAGCGAATAGCTCCTAGAAGTTACTGGCTGCATGATTGATTCCGGACTATTTTTTTTCAAAAGTACTAGTCTTACTGAAGAAAATGCACCCAAGTACGTGAAGAAAGATTGAGTCTAGCCGGAGCTATGATTTTCCAGGAATAGGACAAAAAAGGAAGGGCCTAAGTTAGACCTTCTGTGGGCCCTAGGGCCCGTGGAGGGCTTCGGAAAAATCCCAAAAAAATTTTTTGTACCTTTCAAACATAGTATTGATGGAAAAAAATTTTTTGGGATTTTTCCCAGACCCCCCTGGTGACGCTTCTGGCCGAAATGCTCCCAAATGACTCATATATATGCTTTCTCATAGTTTTACAACCGTAATCCACCCTCAAATTCCACAAATAACTAGCTAGTGAGGTGATATACCTCCGGAAAACGTATGAGGAAATTGGTTCAATGTTGATTCTCAACAACGCTTGTTCTATTCATGTCGGAACAGTTTACGTGTGTCAGGTATTCTGTCATTCATAGACTGAATAGTACGCTTAGGTACGTAGCCAAATGACACGAAAGCCACATGAGTTGTACCCAAAAATTGTGTGCCAGAGAACGAACTGTTCAAACGATGATTCGGGTAAATTTTCGTATCTGTTCCATCAGTTGTTCCAGGAATAGTTTCACTTGAGATTCAGATACCAGAATGAAGAAAAGGTGAGAACTGGTGAGAATGTAGATGAGATACTGGACAGTTCTAATTTTTTTTTATTCTTTCGAATGAATGAATTCGAATGAATTCCATTCGAAAAATTGGCAAATTTGCTGGGGTCGACTAGAAGTCTATAATGCCACTAAAAAGTGTGCAAACATCAATGTTCGAACTATATTTACCCGGTTTCAGAGATATACCGAGCATATTTGATAGTTTAAGTTGGTGGCTAGTCGATGACACCAAGATCATTAGTTAACTCGAAATCACCCATATAAGAATTTCATTCGGAATTGGATAATTTTACCAGGAACCCGTGGTTTGAAGTGTACATCATACTTCTTTCGCATGCAGCTCAACTTCGTGACCTCCTACCAACGTCAACTTTTTTCAGCCTCCAGAAGATCTCAATAGTCACTTTGTTTTGTGGGGCAATAGTCCATGCTATCTCCTGCATGCACACACACCGCTCTGGGGTGGGCATTTTCCCCACATACACTTTTAGGATGGAACAAAAGATCTCTTATTGACTGAAAGTCACTAATAGAGATGTGGCGTAGGCCAAGCGCTTGGTGTTCCAATTCATGCGTCGCCGGCTGTCCGCGCTTCCATGGGTAAGGGAATATTCTGTGAGACGTGATGGAGTAAGGCCATCCGCTCTATTCCATGAAGGTTCTGTTATCTGTGTTGGTCTTCTTCTGCCACATCGTCACCTGACGATGGTGTTAGCGTCAAAAAACTATCAGCTTGAGACATCACGGCCTAGAAATCGATGCCACTCGATGACTTGGGATTATCGCAATCGGACGTCAACTACCAAATCATCAAGGTTCCTTCACTGATGCAGGTATTGACGTCATGAAAATGCCGAGTATCAACACTTTATAGGTCTATAACGGCATAATCGGCTTCACGCGGCAGATAAAAGCGCCGGTGGCGCGAGTCAACACAAATGAGTGAGCTGAGGCGCGCTTGGATAAATGAAAGAAACATTCGATATGGAAATTGATATAACTATACAAAATACTCACGCCAAGAAAGACATTTCCGGACTTCGGATTTTTCACTAAATCTGCAAATCTGCAAAATTGTCTAGATTGAGAGAGAAACATTGATTTCTCGTTTTTTGTTACCTTTATTTAACGTTCAAAATCGCAAAATTCGCGTTTTTTCAACTTTGAAACGCTTATAGCTTGGAAATGATGGCTCCTAGAGAAGAATGACAAGAATACGTTTCTATCCAAAATATCCAAAATTACCTTAGAGAACTAGTTTCAGGGCGAAATAAGTGCTTTTCCTCAATTGTTCAAACAATTTCAGTTTAAACAATGTTGCATCAGAATTCGGCTTGGGACCTCACGTCTCTATGATCAGGAGGGTCTTCCGGAGAGGATCCCCCAAAAAAATTCCACTCACCTATTTTTGCAAACAATGGCGGTAGTTTCGCCTAGTCTAGTATTGAAGTGATGCGAATGCCGAGCATCAACCCTTTATAGGCTCCTAACGGCATAATCGACTTCGCATGGTAGATAAAAGTGTCGGTGGCGCGAGTCAGCACAAATTAGTGATTTGATGCGCGCTTGGGTAGAAGAATAAAAAGTTCGATACAGAAATCAATATAACTTTATAAAACACTCATACAATTGGCTTATCGCAAAATTTCATTCGTATGATTTCTGTTCAATTGAATTCTCTTTTAAGAAGATCTACGGGCCATATTGTCACTTCATAGGAATCCATTGCACTTCATAATGGTGTCCAGGTGGTAACTGTAAGAGTATTACTGGCGATGGCTAACATGAGCGGAACTTCTCATTCCTTTTGGATAGCCAAATCTTGCAAGGAAGAGCAAGGTACGTGATCATCTAGCTTGAATATTTCCATTTTTGGTTCTCCTCTTGCGTTACCGAACCGAATGTTTTTTTTTCATGAAAATTCTTCAATTTGATCTCGGGATTCGAGAAAACTTCAGCGATGTGACAGAATTAGCGCATCTGTTAGTTTGACTTAAGGGGGTTCGATAGCGACTCGCGAGTCAAGGTGAAAACCGATAGTAGCAATAAACCCAAAAATCCATATTCGAGTTCCTGACTGCTTTGATCTCTATCTGTAAATTCAAAATATGAATTCAGATGAGTCCAGAAATCGTTTCTACGATGATAGAATCTGTGAAACCATGCATTGTAATTTTTGGTGCATCGCTTGACTACCGTAACCTCGCCGCAATGAGCACGGAAATCATATGTATAACCTGCGTGTCATCAGTTTCTATCCAATAGTTCTCTTCAAAATGTCCGTCAGCCCCTTATTTCTATCGATTCATCAGAAAGTATGGGATCACAGCTTCCTACATACAGTTTCTCGATATTGTGGCCGATAAATACGAAAGAATATCCCGTCACTTTTAGCTAGAAACTTTAATACGCACGTAAGACATGGGTCAAACATCCGATTTTCAAATGACTCAATCTCGAGAATTTCATCGTCAACCCATATTTTCCTCAGTGGCAATCGATCCGGAGGCTCTCAATCTATGTATTCTATCGGTCCCAGCTTCCCATCCGAAAAAGTAAGTGACTATCGAACCCCCTTAATTTACTAAAGCCAAGCTTACTATTGAATTATTTCCCATACTTATTCTCTCGAATTTTCTACTGAGTGTCTTGAAAGATTATCCACGAAGAACATCCTAAGCATCTTTTAATTCATGGATCTTATACTAAGTTGAAGTATGAAATGAGCAGTTATTGCTTTTGCATCCCAAGAGCATCAAGCAAAAGGACGATGTTGGTGCAAAGATAGAAGAAGAGAGACCTATAAATGGTTAGGCGTAAGCGGCTTTGGTTTCCATGGCAGTAAGCCCTCATCACTGCATTACGAGATCCACTTCTGAGGAGGATGTGGATATTATGTTTGGCTACAACTTCGATACCAAATTGTTAAGTATCTGGTTCACGATGTGAACTGAATAATAATCTTCCCTTCCCTAGCTCTTGTCTGTTTAAGTTCTTAGTATCTCAATTAAAATCTTGTAAGATCATGTTCGGGTTGAACGGACTCTAGTGTTGCAAAATCTTGATCAAAATAATCCAGGAACAAGAAAGTAAATCAAATCATCCATCAAGATATCTGAATCAGAGCAACGCTGATGGACTCAGTTTTAAGCATGAATGAAAAGGCTGTTTAGTACTGTCGCATTACCAAAACAAAGGACTTTTTCATAATCAAGATTCAAGCATTCATCACAAAGATAGAGGAATTCTTTCCAATCGTCCTCATCTTGGGGCTATTAAGATGATTTAATTCATCACGAAAGAATCCACGGTCTCTTAACTCTCAGGTAGTAATACCAAAATACAGGAAAAAGTAGGAATAGCAAGAGGAGAAAGAAAACAGAAGTATTGGGAAAAGCCAAAAGATTCACTCAGTTGCAAGCCTTGTAACTTCCTTTTCCAATTTGCCATAAACAAGGCAGAAGTTTCTAGGTACTAACGTGGACAATTTCCATTCTTCCTTACTCTCATCTCCTTCCCTCGGTGATGTGCCCGATTCCCACATTCATGAATGGAAAACAAAGAAAAGACGATGAGGGGATAATTCGTTGAAAAGTCGAGATCACTAGACAGATTACGAAGATAAGAAACTGGGGAGTGGGATCAGATCAATTTACTGAGGACGGAGAGTGCGCCTTGGCAAAATAATGAAGTCAACTGCAAACTTTTCCATCGTGTTCAGTTTTTTCCAAACCTATTTCAAAAAGTATTTCTACTATTGCGAGAACGTCGAAGACTGGTCAACAGGGGGACCAAGTTTTTCTCTCAATTCCCCGAACTGAGACCATTGCAACTATAATATTATATATATTATATCTCGAAGTTGTTGAAAAAAAAATCTCTCTGACGTAGCTCGCCGAAAGTGTACTTCTTCAGCTTCTTGTGATTTTTTCCGAATTCTGCTTTTTATACATTTCTTGTGAAATTTAAGCTCTTCCATGAGCTAAAAGCACGGTGGTTTGATATAAATTATTGACTTCTGGAAGCAGCGAATTAAAACTGTCTTCACTCCTGATGGCGAAAGAGGGAGTAGAATAAATAAGAAAGAGAAGGATCGGAAATCTTGGTTATTTGAGAAGGGAATAAAAAATGAGAGCGAATGGAGGCTTGTCAACCGAGCTACCGTCTTGCTACTTCTTCTTTAGATGAACTACTATTTTTTCCCTATCCTGTCATCTGACTTTCTGATACACTCCATCTATGTATCAAAAATGAAAAAAAAAAAAAATAAATAAAATAATGATTCGAAGAATTCTTTAAAAAGTGTGATCCACAGGGACTATCATTGAAGTTCTATTACTTTAGTTTTATTTTGGTTTTTTTGGTTAAAGAATATGATTGAGGCAAATGCAACATTCGAAATTGCAAATGAAGATGTTCTCTAAATGAATTTTACTGTACACCACGTGATCTCAGATTGTTAATTTATAAATGAAAACGTCATAAAATCCTCTCTGGGAAGTTATTTCTAATTCACAAATTTCTGACGTATCCCGGAATGAGAGATAGCCGGGGCAAATCACTACCAAGAGGATGCGTGAGCAGCTTGAGTCGCTCCGGTAGGGTTTTACGTCAATGGCGAACGCCTTTGCGAGAGATGCGATCGGTGCGTGCTGTGGTCGTGAAGCGACGAGGAATGATTTTATTCGTTGCGCGGAGTTGCGGTTTGAAGATCTGGAGACGGGGCCTGAGGGGCCTGAGTCGCGGCCATCATGGCTCCAAGACGGGCGAGCTTCCTCGCTTCACGAATACCGCATGGGCTATCACGGCACTGGCCCTGGGTGTTCACTGTGCAGGCTCGAGGTTTTGAACCTGAAGGGTTCTCACGTTCCATTCTAGCCGCGATGAAATGCTTCCAACACTGGTGTTACTGATTTTAAAGAGAATTGCATTTAGACTCGGATTCGGACGGTGGGGTTTGAATGGGGATGCGAATGAGACGAACAGACTCGAGATTAAATTGTGCCGCGTCTGCCGAGGTGCGAAACACTAATGCTACACACACATACTCATCCATAATTATTACACTGATTTTACGTGAAAGAACTCGAACGCGTTCATCGCGGTGACCGTAGCACGACCGGGTACGACAATCTACAGGCAAGGTACAACCTGGTTGGTGACGTAGGCGTGGAGGCAGCGGGTCGATGAACTTGGAGCGTGCGGGCCGGTGACTGCCGCGTCGGGAAGCCGACGGGCCTGGTGACGAATTGACGAAGACTCGGTGTGTTGTAACGTGCAGAGAGACTGAACTCGACTGAGCATGCTGAGCCAGAGGGGCTCGGGTTTATATAGGGAGGCTGCGTCCCTTGAATCCGCGGTGTCGCGGATGGTTGAAGTGTTTGAGATGTCCGGTACGCGAGGAATCCAGGAAAGCGTGGATATCGTCCAAGTCCCGTCTATTCAGCGGCGGGGACGTCGGGGTTGTCCACGATTTCCGGGACGAGTGTTAATGGCTTTATTGCGGCTCTATTGTATTGACGGTTATAATCTCGGAAAGTCCAGGATTTCCTGGACTCGGCTTAATGACTTTATGGTTCCGCGTAATGGGCTTGTTTTTCCGGGCTAAAGATCCCTGAAAACCGGGACAGGAGCAATGTCCCGCACACAGAGGGCACGGGACAGTTTGCGCGTCCGAGATTTTCAGGATCAAGATTTATGAGCTTGTTTACTTGTTTTGAAGTATTTCCCGTTTTAAAATAACGACCTTCTCATTCATTCGATAAGGCATGAATCAAGGCGTAAATTATTGTAAAAATAGGAGTGCGTTGCGCACGTCATTTCAAGACTTTTCTCACTGTAAATATTGCGTCTCTCAATTTTGCGGGGTTTTCAGGATAGATTTATTTTTTAATGCAACTATGCGTAAGTGTACTTGGCGCACAGCTCATCAAAAATTATGAGACGATACACGAAAGTAAAGCCCATTTATTGTATATTTGTATCGAATGTACTATTTACCAACGGACTGCAGAGAGGCAATTTTGTAACAAACGCGGATCAACACACATCAATACCTCGCGGTTTTCAATAAAAAATAAAAAAAATGAAATAATAATGTATGTACATTGCTGACACAAAACGCATCCTGCGTTCATTTTAATTTTTATCCCTCGGATTGATTCGTCACATTCATCATTTGCATGCGGTCACGTAAAAATAATCAATTGAATATTGAAACTTCTTTAGGGTACATTAACAGGTTTGCTGCGGAGGCTGGAAGCAGATATCCTGCTCCAAGTGCAGCGAGGCCCACCGGTAGAACCCTCTCAATGTTATTTCCCCATAAAACCAAAATTCTAAGCACTGGAGGAAGAACCCGCGGGGCCCACCGGTGAGCTATGCAGCAGCAAACGTATTAAAAAGTATCAGCTTACACGTATTGAATGTTTTCGAATGGATGAAATAAATGCGCCAAGTTCTATTGCTAACTATTCAAGATACGCAATTTAAAAATCTACCCTTTCTCAGCGTGGGATACGCTACAAGTGTTTCAAACCAGTTCAGGATCAATAATAACTCAATTCAAACTGTGAGTCTTTCGGAATCATCGCAGCAAACATCGCAATCTCGGTGCACTAAAAATGTCTTCACTCGTCAAGAACTTTACTCATAAATTAAACATACAAAACACTCACCCCTGCCACTTCTGCCGACGAACCTGAGATCGTTGAATTTTGCAACTTGGTTCTTCATAAGAGCTGTGCAATTCCTCAGTTCAGCGCAACAATTTTCATCGTTACCCGCTCTGACAGTGACGAGAGTACCGTCGCCAACGTCACCCAACGCCACCACTTTGAACGCCACCGGCAACGTCTTATTTGAGCGCCAATGCGACGGTAAAACTGTACAAACCACGTGCGGAGAACCTGCAATTGAAAACATCAAATTTGTGAATCCAATTTCGGGCAAAACAACAGGAGCAGAAAATCGTTAAAGAGAGATGTAGGATCAAAATTTCTAATAACAACTATCGGACAGAACTTATTTTACCCCCAAATTTGCCATTCCCAAGCAAAGAAAAGGGAAGTTTCTGGATGGAAAAAATTGACATAAAGGGGTAGTTTGGAAAAATTGTCGCAAGAAACCATCCAGAGATTTCTCAACTGTATCAAAAGTGAGGAAACATTCACATCGTCTGGAGTCATGAAAAAAAGGTATGAATTTTGAGCAGAAGCTTTAATCACCTATCGAATAAACTAACATTACATCAATTGTAAATCTCGGTCAGACCTTCCAAATCAACTGAATCAGAGTCTATGATCACACAGAGAGAATTACGGGAATTATCAATTATACACGTCCTAAAATTCATTGAGGCCCGTTCAAATCGCAACGTAATCAGGGATAACGATGCGTCATTGTCGGGAAAATTTCAAAGCACCAGAGACCGATCGAATTTGGATGTGACGTCACGTACACGATGCAGAGTCGAGTCGACGCAAGCATGTGATTACGCGACATCGGAGGTAAAGGGTAGGAGGCAAACACGATGCTGCAGTTCGGCGATAGCCTCAAACGATCAACGGTTAATGTGCAATAGTGGGATGCGAGTATTGATTTTTCAGAGTTCACGTGAATGATTAAATGTCATCAGGGTGACTTCATAAAATGCGAGGCCAGTCGTTGAGTGACACTCGATGACGGGCACGCAAAAGTTCACGACCATCGCGTTGGTGCGTTTAATGGATTTTGTCAATGAGGATTTTCCATAAGCCTCTTTTATCCAAACTGTATAGATAAAACGTGTTTCTAGGCGGGACATGAATAGAAATTTATTATTCGGTGTATCTGTGGCTAATTCTTTCACACTCAATCAAATCAAGTTCACATAAAAGAGCACGAATATTCAATTACAGATTATGAGGACAAGAGACATTAGATGTCATTCCTCAGTGAAAATTTTTTTGATATAGCTGACCCTCACAAGTCACTCAGATTATCCATCCCAAAAAAAATGTATAATCTAAATAAGAAGATCCACAAGTCATCCCTCGCAAATAAAGAGTAGCTCAACACGAATCCAAAACCATAGTAAGCAATTCTGCAACTATCTTTGAGTCATGCGCTAATTGCTCGGTAGTAAAAGTCTTTCCGTGCAGAACTTTGAATTGTGAAAAAGATTCCAAATCTGTCGGGACAAAATTGAGGATCAGATTGTTTTCTCCATCAGAATAATGATCGAAATTCTTGTTGCAGAACTAAATTAGTTGGACAGGCCCTGATTGTAAACTCTTGTTCCCTGGGCAAAGGGGATAATTTCATGAGTCAAAACCGTAGAGACATTCAAACCCATTAGGAGAATATTTCTTAGTAAAATCATGTTACTTAACCAATTTGAGGGAGGCTGAGATTTTGGATTACCGTATTTTGCCACTTATGAAACCGGTATGATAGCTTTTTAGGGCTAAATCGAAGGACTTATATTAGAAGGAGGCCTTGCCTTCGAGGAATACCTATCGGTATTCATTTGTGCATTCATTACCGTAAGTAAGGGTGTCTTCTCGTCGGCCAAGAGCGCACATTTCAGTCGGTCCTGCAATGAGGTGTCTTATTTTCGAATAGGTCTCAATGTCGGGATTGTCTTACAATAGCCGAAACGTGGTGAAAAATGAAGCACAAATAACAAATTTCCCACGGAATAGTTATGTAGCCATAGTATATATCCCTTCGCGAACTCATTGTTAGTATCTCAGCTTCCAAGTGACGTTCCACATAACCTAGAAATTTCTATATCTTTATTTTAAATTCGCCAAAAAACAGTTACGTGTTTAGCTTCGTCTTATTCAATCATCATCCTTCTCTAAAGCATAACAGTTCCCATACTCATGGATTGGATTCTCCGATCCACTCAACACCTCCGAGATTACTCAAAACATACATCCCACTCTTCCTCAGTTTTGCTCTGTAAGATTTGGTCTTTAGAAGCACTGTATCAATTTTTTTCTAGAATACGAAAATTCAGTGCTTGTAATACATAGCCAACAAAAAAGTGTAAAATATACTATCAAAAAAATATTTGAAAATTCATGGAATATCGTGGAGGTGAATAGTATCAAAATCACAAACCAGTCCGCACAAGTTCACCAGGATGCTCAGCAAGGAGTCCGTCAAGAGTCCTCTCGGCTAGCAAATCCGCAGTCAGAGCGTAATCAGGCAGTTTTGCCGAAGGACTAGTTTGCTGTTGGGCCTGTTGCGGACTATTAGCAGCCTCACCCGATAAGTGCATATTTCCTCTTCCACTACGTTTTCTGCGAAGTTTGCCACCAATGGTCAAAGCTTCTCGTTCTCGATGATGTCGTTGCTGATGGTGGTGGTGATGGTGGTTAAGATGAAGATAAGGTTGATGATGATGACGTCTAGTAGATAGTATATCCGGGGGTCGCTGATGTTGTCTGTGGTTAGCAAGCTGGTGATGCAGATGATCAGGTCGAGCAGAGGGCCCAGCCGAAGATCCGAGGCATTTTTCTACTGCTACGCCTCCTCCTCGGGGCTGATCTTGCGACGGGTTCGTCATGGAGGCCACTCATCGGCTACAATTTGCCGGCGATAGTTCTTTGCTTGCATCGATTCTAACACCACTTGATCGACCACATGTCATCCCGGCGTTGATCTCACTCGTCAATGTTTCAGCTGTCCTCTGTTCATGCTTTCATGAGTCAGCTGAATAATTTCCATCGAGGCATTTCCACTTGCCAACGGAAAATTTTTGCGATCTGTTGTGAAAATAGAGAAATGCGATTGAAGAGTTTATGAGCGGGACTTTGCCAAATTTTATGAAAAGTATCTCAGAATTTGATGACTATTTCTAGAAGTTTGATAGTACTGTCATGAATAAAATTCACCAATGCATTTTTTCCATGTTGTAAATCTAGAGATAAAAATATATTGCCGGAAAATTCAGAATGTCTTCGGATGCAGAAATGCCCAACCATAAAATCATCATTATCATAGCAATCGAATGTGAGATTTTGAGATTGCAAGAACTAAAGAGAATTCAGAATCGTGGAAGTGACAAATGTCACATGCTTAAAAGAAGAATCTGCGGCAGCTTCTGAATATATTGACTTAATACATCGTAGCTTTTTTTGTGGGTCTAACATTTTTGCTCATCCTATCACAGATTGGAGTCTTTCTGAATAATCAGATCTTTATCAAATTACTTGAGCAGACAAATCTTGAATTCGTCACACTACTCACGCTCATTGTTATATCAATGTCGAATCTAATCATTTCGTTGAGAGAATATAATCATGCATCCAATGAGTTCTATACGTTTGATTCATTCAGACGAATACATTTTTTCATATCAAATGGAATCCAGTTCATCCGTGACATTACCTCATCTAATCTCATAATAAAGACTTTAGTGACGTGAGCTCATGTGTTTCGGGTAACAATGCCGATTAAAATGCTAATAAAAATCGTTCTATCCAAGTCTCGTTGCTTACTTGCTAAGAAACAAGAGCGACAAGCATGCCGCAAAGACACAGAGCTCCAAAATTAGATTTATTGTATTCCCCAACGAAGGATTTCGACTCCTTCGGTTCGTCTCCCTCTTGTTTCGAGCAACGATCCTTTGATCCTTATTTCATTATCCCGTCAGTAGGATCCGTTTGCAGATTCTCTTCTATCCCCCAAGACTTAGAGGCTTTTTCAGCATCTCTCGATTGCCTAGTGGCGAGGAAAATTCGTCTTATTGGAATCGATCTTGTCGCGTTGTCTTCCGCCGAAAGAAATTCAGTATTGGGGTAGCTCATCAACCCTTCTGCCTGACTTGAATACTGTTCTTGATGGCAACGAACTAAGTCGGTGTTTTGCCGGTTTTTTAATTAAAGTATTCTTTGAGAAAAAAACATGAAGGCGATTATATAAATTTTATTTACTTCATTATTACTTCCAATCTGGTTGTGAAACCTAAATCATTTATGCGACCCTAAACAGGCTGATACAGAGACCAGTTGAACTTTGGCATTTTAGCCACAATGAAGAATCATTCAGTGGACCTACAAAATACTTTCGTCAACTCGAAAGAGAATGGAAGTATTTAGTGATTTGTATTTACAATACTATTGCATTTCCTCCCAAAATGATCCTCAGATCATATGACTCGTGATTGGGAATCCTTAACCAAAATTCTGCTCTTTTTCATAATTATTTTCGCTGTTTATAAAAACGCAGTATTCTGCCGTGAGATAACTGAAATTGCTCTCAGTCTCGTGGAATCTCTAGTGGTAGAAGTAGGTATACTGAAAACTCGGCTTTGGATTTTAGATGTTACATTTAAGGTATCAGCTCAAAAAACAAGTGCACGAACTGATCCGGAAATTTAATCTCCTCAATTGATCGGTTCATCTAGAATGCTAATTCTTGGCTAGTTTGCAAACGAATGCAGGCTCAATCTCACGGAAACTCATTGCGACGGGAGTTTTTCAATTTCACTCGATCAAAAGAACACAGCCAGTATCATAGAGATATTCTTGCTCGATGAAAATTATTTTGTTTGATGGCAGTGACTATAACAATGTCATTGATACAAGAAGTGCCACAAAATCTCGAGTTTGTTCTAGTCACTGACATGACCAGCCGGAAATTGAAAAATCTCAAAAGATGTAGCGACTCGATGTGTCACAATTTAGGTTGCATCGAATGAAAATGCTATATCTCAGAAATAATATTATATCATACCTGGCGTTCTGATTCACCGTAACTACACATTTGTATGATACCAAAAAAGTTCTCCCAATTGACTACCAATTGGGAGAACTCCACCAACCATGGATTATCATGACTACCACCATGAAAAAATTACTCAAAAGAAGTCGATTCCATTTTTCAAGATTCCGGAACTGAATCATACAGTTCCAGCCAGTGTCACCAAATGCGATGAGTTTTCCCGATAGCAAGTTATAAAGAATACGAATGAAGTTGACGTATATTTTGATTTTATTTACACTTTTGAATACGGTTATGGCATGAATAGGGTAGGACTCAACGTACTAATTTGATCACAATTACAGTACCGTTCATAAGTTCTCGATGGTCGATCCCTCGATTACCCCGACTTGGAACAGCAATAAGTCAAATTCTATGCGTTGTACGAAAATTTTCAAGAAAGCATCTTACAGAGCAGAAAAAATACTAACTTTTACTGGGTTTTGATGATTTTTATCGAATATTTTTGACGGTTCTACACGCTGATGAAAAAATAGAAAATCTAAAAATTTTTTACTTTCATTGAGACACCTGCAGTTTTAATGCAAATAAAGATACGGCAATTCTGAAAAAAGCATCTTGTAGAGCGGAAAAAATGCTATGTGTAGCCATTTTTTGATTATTTCTCACGTACCGCGCATGAGAACGTACGAGCTGTCTAGATACCCAAAATGACTGCTTATCATCGGAAACGGCACAGAAAACGGTGAAAAACCATGATTTTGGGGATTTGGACAGCTCGCACGTTCTCACACGCGGTACGTAAAAAATAATCAAAAAATGGCTACACATAGCATTTTTTCCGCTCTACAAGATGCTTTTTTCAGAATTGCCGTATCTTTATTTGCATTAAAACTGCAGGTGTCTCAATGAAAGTAAAAAATTTTTAGATTTTCTATTTTTTCATCAGCGTGTAGAACCGTCAAAAATATTCGATAAAAATCATCAAAACCCAGTAAAAGTTAGTATTTTTTCTGCTCTGTAAGATGCTTTCTTAAAAATTTTCGTACAACGCATAGAATTTGACTTATTGCTGTTCCAAGTCAGGGTAATCGAGGGATCGACCATCGAGAACTTATGAACGGTACTGTAAATGGTGAATTTTTTTAGAATTTTTAATTTAAAAATCTCTTTCTTGGGGGCGTTTCTGCATCAGACTAATATCACAGTAGTTCACGGAGGCTCAAGAATATTTGCTCATCGATCCTTACTAAAGAATCTGCTCGCTTTCAGCATCACTGTACTTTTTCTTTGAATCTTGTCACCACAAATATTGAGACTGTTACACCTTTTTCAACGGGACATCTTCTATCACAAGACTCACGTGATACCTTCACTAGCAAATCACTTCAAAGTCTCTAACGATCACTGCGTGTTCGTCACAACATCACTCCTCAAACAATCGGTTCACCAAATTATCATATCACAAACCACTCGAACCTGTTTTTCACTCAAAACTTCACTCAACAAGTCACTCAGTCCCTCAAAATTGCCACATCACTAATTTCACACTCCCAGCCCGACGTACCAGCCTTCGTACGTTCAAAACCGGTACCGTTCTCCAATCTCAATTTTAACCATCTCTCGTGTTCACCACTTGGTGAACCAAACGGTCGAGGAGATTCAACAACCACCAACAAACCCACGAATACGAGAGATAGAGATAGAGAGTCGAAAGGTCGATTCGAAGGCTCACGCAATGCGGTGTGCGGTGTTAGAAAGGTGGGCTGGTGGCTTCTGCGGTGTGGCCGCGCGCGGTTCGCTTGCGGTGTATTTTTGAGGCCACCGCCCCCCTCGACAGAGCCACCACCGCCGCCGCCGCCGTCAACCACTACCACCACTACTACCGCTAAAAGAGAGCTTGGTGACGGAAAGAGTCGGCCAACGAGCAAAGCGAAAGATAGAAAGAGATGATGATAGAAAGTTGGGAAAAGGACTACGAATGTGCGAGAAAGAGAGAGAAAGTCAACCCCTCTTTCCTGAAACTCGACAGGCGTACAAAGTGGGAGGTACACTCGATGAGCTTTTTCGAGTCAGAGTTAGTAAGAGTAGGGGAAAAATTGCCCCCACGCAGTTCTGACACGCGCGCAGATATCGTTTTTCAACAAGCAGTGGGGGTTTATACAGGTTTCAGAGGTGAATGCGAAGTTTATTCCCGTTTCATCGATGCATCCGGATGTGATAATACCACTGCAACTTTGGTCACACTTTTCGTCCTGAATCAGTCCTGTCCAGTCTGTTTTTAGGTTTTGAGTTCGTAAAAGCATTGGAGTTGATGAGTAAGTTCAATGCCTCTTTGACTTAGACGTACACTTGTTGAACATTTGATCGACTCTAGATCGGTTATTGCTGGTTCCTCGGTGTTTTGGTGGAATTCCAGCTGATTCTTTATGAGAATGGATTTTGGCAGTTTGTCAGAGTAGATCGCTGGATGATACTGTTGAGAATTAGTGAGTATTCTGGATGTGACAGGTCTGACCATATCTACGTTTATACTCCTTGTCCATTACTGATACATAGCGGCTGACTTTATTTCCGCCTGGACGACCTTATGAATGATCACCACAATATTTTTCCCCTAGAGGTCTCTTGAGAACAAGTCGATTTCGAGCACACTGGCGAAGTCTGACCATATCCACGCTTATATCACTAGATTTTTCACGACCGAATGGAACATTTCATCATGGTGATCTCCGTAACCCTGTCTTCGGATAGTCCTCACATTTTTAAAAATCAGAGTGTGATCCATTAGATTAGCCGGGGCTGACTATTTTCATACTTGTATCACTTGAATCACTCGTATATAACGATTCAGAAAGGCCTTTCAAGTCGCAACGATGGACAACTATTATAAACACATGTGTAAACAAAAATTCCACTATTGGACGTGAGTAGCTTGAATAAATCTGTCAGGTCTGACCTTATGTATGGATATACTACCTAATCTCTTCTCATGCAATGATTAACGCAATTTCCAACATTTCAGCAACAAGTATCAGTGTGACTTGATTGCCAATCACTTTCCGGGCCTCTAATAAATGATAAGTTGATTTATCAGGCTATGTCTGACTATATCTACGCCTACACTACTTATTTTTCTTTTTCGGAAGAATTAGCTCATTTCCGAATTTCCAGTCTTGGTCACTTTTGCTGCTGATACACAAAGATTTGAGATAATAAACTTGCACCGCACGCATTGAACTACTTCCGTAGTAGACGAATTTTGAATTTAGAAGTATAAAGACGACGGCGATGGTGCAGCAAACTTTGTCACGTTCATCGTTAAGGTTATCATCGTGACCCATGCACAAATTTTAGCCTATACTACTACGTAAGACTGTTTCTCTAGCAGTTGCAAAACGACACTGAAGAAGAAGGGAAAACAAAGGCTAAGGAAGTAGCAGCAAAATACTCGTCGTCGTCGTCGTCGTCGTCGCCCTTGTAGTTGTGTTTAACTCAGGCGTTGAGAAAGAGAGACGGTGGCATCTCTGCGGGGGAGCATGGAATGACTACAACGAAGGCGGAAAGAGAGCGGGCGTGAGGAATAAGAGCGCCCAAGCATCTGCAGGGGAGCCAAAAAGACTCGACAATTCTACAGTATAACAGAGACAAAGAGAGAGAGAGAGAGAGCAAAAGAGAGAAGAAACAACGACTCGAGTGCGTTTTGTGCGTAAACGGTTGAGGGTCTATGGTTACACCAGTGCTGGAGATGCCAACGAGTGGGGCTGACAACAGACCATTATGATTATATCGTACGCCGATTCGGCTTAATGAATGTTTGCTCTTCTTCGATTCTTAATCACCGTGGCTGTGCATAGCTCTCAAAAGACCACTGCTGCTTCTGCTCCTTTTTACTTTTCTTCTACTTACTGTTTGTTTACATTGTAGAAAAAGTAAGTTTTTTTCTGAGAGCCGAGCAATCATCGACTTTGAATACGAACTTGAAGTCTCTTACAAACTTTCCTTGTTACAAGTTTTTCAAGACAAGCATTTTGCGGCCATTTTCATCTGCTGATTATTGTTGGATATCAAAAATTTTTGATTCAAGGTCTTGAAGACTTGTTTGATCATCTCAAGTGTCATTTTCTACTGTGAAAAATTTTTTCAAAAAACTCGAATCAACCGGTTAAAGTTTTTATTCAATCAGAATTCAACTATTTGGTTGAAAAGTCAATAGATTAGGTTGAAAATTCAGCCAATTTCTTCAACCAAATGGTTGAATTCTTCATTCAATCAGTTGGTGAACATTTTTCGAAAAAATTTTTAGTGTTCTACCTAAAACAACTTTGGTGAAAAATATTATTTAGTGTAACACATTTATCGACATAAATGTAAAGATGGAAATTGGATTTGTTTCAAAAATTAGATCTCGCGAAAGTATATCAAATGCTCTTTCTCCATGATAAGCAGTAGGAGAAAATCAAATTCGACTATGAATTCGAAATTTTTCTTTCATGCTTAAAAAACTGAAAAAGTCATCTCCACTGAGTTGTTGAGGGCATATTTCATAATTAAATCTCCTGGGGGAATTGCGAAAATTTGGTCCATCAACAATCGACGATTACAATAAACAGAAGAGCATTCCATAATGTGACTATGAGACGCTCCTATATCAGAAACTGACTCAATTCGAGCTATATTACTGTGGTAACGAGCACAATTGAGATTCAAGCCTAAGCCATCCGGTATATCTAACAACCAGTGCGGTGCACCAGCCTGAAAATTGCGGTCTCGCGTCGTCGACCGCTGAATAAGCTTCAGCGTCACCTCATCATATCCTGTATGTCTCTGTATACTATGAATCAGTAGGTGTATATCAAACCTCGCCCGAATCCACGGTAGCTTGGATAAGATGATTTAACCTCATTTCCCACAAGGGTTGAACCCCAACAATGCTCAACACCACATCCCCGAAAATACGGGTCACTTTCTAATGACCCTCACTTCAATTTGTCTCTTCCGTTGATCTCGTTTTCTTGTATTCGCAGAAAGCTACTTCGAGAGCAAGTGACAACATTTTTTTTGGATCAGGTAACAGTTTTTCCATTGACCATGGAAATGGAGATCCCTCCAAATGAATTCGAATTCATTCGAGTGAAATTTGATTTCTACGACCTCAAATTTCGTTGAATCTTTGAAAAAATTATTTTTCTTGAGTATGAAAAGATTTAAAATGCCCTCGTAGAATTATTCATTGATCCAAAATTAAGAACGCATTGGTCCTCCATAATCAATACAATGTACGAACCATTTGCAGGAGACAACCCATAGAAAATAATCAGAGCATGAGTGACATCTCATACATATATGAAAGACACTTAGACAAAAAAATGAAAAAAAGAGTAATGATGAAAAATATAAGTACAGAGTAGAAATCCACATAATTATAATTCGTATTTTGCCGAATGCGCAACTAACATTTTATCACTCCAAATCATTCCATTATCCACCAATCAAAATAAGAATTGCAAAAGATCTTGCAGAGAGTGAAATCTACCCAAAACCATTCAAGATATGGAGGAGGTGACTGAACCCGACACACTTCTCTCACATTCAGATCCTCCATAATTACCAAATTCAATGATCAGTCACACGGATTCCAAGCATTTACAGAGTCCCATTCCACAAGGTTGTACAGGCTGAGCGAATCTATGCATCGACATCTCAACAGCCTTCCCCCTTGTACACATACATACAGATTTGCATTGGAACGCAACAATGCACGGATCGCACGGAGCGTAGGTGCAGGGTGACACGTCTCCAACTCCGATCTCTCTCTTGTGATGCAATGCTTGGCACGGTATATTGTCTCGCACCCCCGGGCAACGCCACGCCGCTCCGGATCTGGCACCCCTTGCTCACACCTCTCTTTGTCATATATATATGTATTGTCGATTCCGAGGTAGAACAAGCTCTCTAGAATTCACGACCTTGTCATAACATGCCCAGCTAAGCACTTGCTAATTTATCCAATCGTCATATCATTGCCGTAGGCTCGTCTTTTTGATCTTATTAGTGGCATTCATATGGTTTCGTTGTCGTTCAAGGCCTATGAAATTTGCAAACTTGATGAGCAGTGACGAAAAGTTGGTGAGCTAGAGTTCTAATGATGGTATAGGGAGATGTTTAACCTACTTGCGTAGAAGCACTTTTAGTAAATATCTTAGTTAGGAATGGATTTCTCGTCAAAGTTGAGGGATAGTTTGAGAGAAATTGTTGCCTGGAACATATAATGATGTTAGCCGAGAACATCAAGATCTTTGGAAAATATTCTGTAAATTATTAGTAAGGTAGACTGCCTCCATGTGCCAATCTCGGGAATATATACTCCTTGGCCTCGCGGCAACTTATTTTTACGTTTTTATGTTAAAATATCAGAAACCAAGTAGTTTGCATCGACTCCGAAACTTTTCTGCCTTTTCGAGGAAAATTTGAAGTGATTTTTTCATTTTTTGTGATTGCACAGCCAAGAAATCAACGAGGAAATTTCATTTCATAGAACCGGTACCAAATTTTTTGAGTTCAACCAATCTTAACGTATCTCAGCACATTCGATCCCTTGTCTCAAAACCTTAGAATTCCATTCATCAGAGTTGCAAAACTCGGATGAGGAGCTGTTTCATGTGCGAAACACGGAGATGATTTGAGAATCTAGAAGGCCGACATCGGAGTGTACCCAACATGCCCTCATATGGTTATCTCGGAAAAACGTGTAGTATGGTTTTCATTTACCACTCAGAACGTGTTTATCACGTCAAAATAGACCAGAAAAGGTGCTTCAAACCAACGAAAGGTTCCAAATGTGCGTGCACGGCGATGAAAATGGATACAAGCTATCTTCTGCACTCCACGGCCGATTTACATAAATTTTTTGGGGAAATTAAGATAGCTTGACTCCATTTGATCAGAATCAAACGCACTTAAGACAAGTTCCAAAATGAGCTCAAATACGTTGGGAAATATTGTGATAGACCAGAGTTGTTGGGGGAATGGCTTAATGGGGGCAAATTGGGTACACTTACCTTATTTCTTTCGTAGAAAACGAATAAGTATATAAGCAACAGATCAATATAATATACCGTCAACCGGGGTAACTTTGGAACACGGGAGGTAACTTTGGAACCCCCCCCCCTGAAAGAGTGGTTATCACGCACAGTTGGCTAGGCAGATGATCCTGAGACTTCAATGCCAATTTCTTCTACTTGGGGCACGCATAAACAATATTTTGCATTGGCACGAGGGCCTTCATCAGCTATTAATCCGTTTATAAGCTGACTTCTTCAAAAGTGCGTTTTCAATCTAACAAACAGTCTCTCGGGAAAAGTGGTGTGGTTCCGAATTTAGTAGGTCGAATTCGAGGTAGCTGAGCTAGATTTTACTTGTCTGTACTCAAATCTGGACGAATTCATTGTTACATTGGAGTATCCTTAGCCAGTTTCAATTTTGTAGAGTGAAAACTGACAAGTATGTATTTTTTTTCAG
Organism: Eretmocerus hayati; assembly: GCA_029851415.1. Taxonomy (NCBI): domain Eukaryota; kingdom Metazoa; phylum Arthropoda; class Insecta; order Hymenoptera; family Aphelinidae; genus Eretmocerus; species Eretmocerus hayati. Next base: position 153,833,647 of record CM056741.1, read on the forward strand.
AAACCGGGGTAACTTTGGAACATCTGTTCATGTACTCTCAATCATTTCCCAAGATTCATAACATCCTCGAATTCTACATATTTGAGTAGCCGTTGATGAGAGCTTCAAAATGAGCCAAAGAACGTCTCATTTCGACCCACCGAAGCCGAGTTGTGGCAGTTTTTGTCAGAAACCGACTGTGAAGGTATTTTCCTCCTCGAGAGTTAGCCGTGGTACAGACAGTGAGGTATGCTGAACGCGTCTATGCTCAGTTATAGAAGTTTAATTCAACCAAATGGACTTTCATAATAGGTCAATGGAAAGCTAAGACACTCAGCTTTCGATTACTGATGTTGAAATTTGATTGTGTGACCTAGTTTATGAATTAATTGACGAATAATAAATGATAAAAATTTCTGTTCCAAAGTTACCCCAGTCCGTGTCTAACTTTGGAACACGACTTTCAGCGCTCATTGCTCCAACCGGATATGTCCAAATAGACCTCATAGACACCGCAATCGAAAGCTGAAACTATAAGCTTTCGATTGACCACAGATACAATGCACTTCTGATGTAAGACGTACAAGTTTCGCGAGGTTTAAGGAAAAGAAATGCAATTTTTGTTCCAAAGTTGCCCCGGTTGACGGTATTTGAATTTTCATGAAGTTTTGAGAATGAGTTTTCCACAGAGAATATCATAGAAGTATATTTTTATATACAACTTTACAATTTGTTGAACCTCTAAGTTATAATACCAATCGAAATGAAGGAAATCATAATTCAGACAAATCTCTAACCTCAAAAACCTACAGAGAATTTTCAAGATTTTTATTAGATTATTCTGTCAATGAAGATGCCAACCAAGCATCTGAATAATTTATTTCACCACAAAAATCTTGTTTGATCTCTAATAGCATGACACACGCTTGAGTAAATTTCGATATTCGTGACGTGTGTTCCTTTTTACACAAGTTAATTGGCTCAATTATACTAACAGTCAACAATTCAACAGAGTTAGCGTTGACAGCCAATTAGAGTCATGGATTAGTTTCAACGCAGTCGACGTAGCGCAACTCGGGCATAGAGCGCTACCTCTAACGAGATGCCTATGGTCTGTATCTCTCTTTCTCCCTCTCTGCATGGTGCATGCATTTGGTGTGAACCACAAGAGACTGGTGCACGCTGTCTGACTTCTCCGCAAATGCGGAATGTAATACAGCTCTTGTGGATGGGAACTCGTTGCAATTCGGGTAAACCATGGAAATGCTGTATTTTAATATTTCCACCTTACGCACGTATATACATGAGGTATCTGAACTATTCTTCATATTTTAATTTTTATATCTTCCATGTAATTGAGATCATGTTTTCTGATAAGTTGAAACTGATTCATTTTTGAAAGTATACTTCAGTTCCAATTAAGGTAAGTGTACCGAACTTTCCCCCAATAAGCCATTTTCTCAATAACTTTGGCTAATCTCAATATTTTTCAACGAATTTCAACTTATTGTAAAGCTTGTCTTAAGACCTTCAAACTGAAACCAAGTACGTTCAATTCCAATCGACTGGAGCCGAGTTGTCTCAATTTTGCCAAAGAGTAACTTTTGAGAGTTTACAAAAGTGTGTACCCAACTTGCCCCTATCATTTAAAGCAACGTAAATCAGCGATGAATTACATAAAATCGTTTCCATCCGTTTTCATCACCTTGTAACTACATTTGGAGCTTCTCGCCGATCCAAACTACTATTTCTGACCCATTTTGACGTGATAAACACGTCCTGAAAGTTGAAAAAGTCGGGACTACTTACCTTTCCGAGATAACCATATGGGGCATATTGGGTGAACTCCGGTGTGGGCCTTCTTGCTTCACAAAGCATCTCCGTATTTTGCTTATAAGCTACAAATCCGAGTTTTGCAATTCTTAAGAAGAGATGTTGAAGGCTTTTGAGAAAAAAATCAGATGCGTTAAATAACGTTGAGATTAATGGATTCAAAATAATTTGCCACCGCTTTTACTGAACGCAATTTCCTCGGTAATTTCAAAGCTGCGCAAACATAAAAAGTGAATAAATCAAATTTAAATTTCCTGAGAAACTTAGGAATGATTTGGAATGCATTTAAACCACTTGTTTCTCATGTTTTAACATGATAAATGTAGAAGAAATTATCGGAAAAGTCTACGAGTGCCCATGCCTGAGATCGGCATATGGGAGAAAGTTGGGTACAATTACGTTTTGAGTCCAAAATAGACGAGTGTTCTGTTCTCATGGTACTGATGCAACGCCATAGTAGGTATTTTGATTTTTCTTAGATAATTTCATAAAATATTGACAAAATTTGCGAATTTAATATGCATTTTTTCGCTCCGGTTTCGAATCATCAATATAGAATCGTACAAAAACCACGTTTCATCAATCTCATTTTTATCACTCGTCGCGTCAAATGCCACGATACGTTACAATTAAACATTTTACTAAAATACAGCAACCAAACTCTTATCCAATCCCCAATTCGCTTGGCATCTCCATATAGCAAACTTATGGACGTTACAGAGGAGTAATTCCACGTGAAACGAATGGTCGATTGTACATGAGTAGTTCCGCGCGAAACAGACCTACGAAAAAGGGTCATGTTTTAAATTTTTTTTCTTGACTTCTTTATTCGATTCTACGGTACAAAATATGGACTTTTCACTACCTATGGGGCTCCAAAAAAATTTTCTAGGTACCTCCAACGTACATTACTTTGTTCTTTTGAATTATTTTCAACAAAAAAGTTAGGGTATTTTTTTCACTAAAATGAATTTTTGTCAAATTCGTTCACAGATACAGAGATGCGGTTTGCGGCATTCGGAAGGTCTTTAAAAAACCTATCGAAATCGGTCTTGTAAAATTGATTTTGATGTCTTGGGTAATTTTACCGGGCAAAAGAGTGAAAAACATAGAAGATTAAATTTCTCGGAAACCCAATTTTTTAAAATTTTGAATTTCGAAATTCTAATTAAAATTTTGTGTTCTTTCGGAAAAAAATAGTCCCGATTTCATTTTTTGCGTTTTAACTATTAGCTATTTTTGCCAATTATCACCAATCCATTCTCCAGGCTTTTGGAAATCGTCTGTTTTCTGCGCATGCGCAGAAATTTGGATTCTTGAAACCAATTCCATTGGAAAGCCAAGGAAATTCCCTTCAAAATGACCACTTGCTGAAGTCAATTTCATGCAAATTTTCAGAATTTTAAAAAATTGGGTTTTCGAGAAATTTAATCCTCTATGTTTTTCACTCTTTTGCCTGATGAAATCACCCAAGACATCGAAATCAACTTTATGAGATCGATTTCAATAGGTTTTTTAAAGGCTTTTCGAATGCCGCAAACCGCATCTCTGTATCTGTGAACAAAATCGAGAAAAATTCATTTTATTGAGAAAAATACCCTAACTTTTTTGTTGAAAATAAATCAAAAAAACAAAGTAATGTGCGTTGAAGGTACCTGGAAAATTTTTTTGGGTCCCCATAGTTAGTGAAAAGTTCATATTTTGTACCACAGAATCGAATAAAAAAGTCAAGAAAAAAATGTAAGACATGACCCTTTTTTGTAGGTCTGTTTCGCGCGGAACTACTCATATGGTGTTCCAAATCTCGTCCTTATAATTTTTTATCGATTCTACACCTCAAATTATGACAAATAGACATTCGCTATGATCCAAAAAAATTTTTTTGCCTAGCTGGTAAGCAAGTTGGTGAAACTTTTGATTTTCTTTTGGTGAAAGAATTGCTGCCTTTTCCCCACTAAAACTGCTATAGGTCTGAAACGAAATAAGATAATGACAGGTGGATGAACGCATTCAAAAACTGAGACAAAAACCTATCAAAACATGCCTTGTAATTTTATTTTTGAGGTTATTGGTCTTATATATGGGCAATTCCATGAAAATCACTATTTAATTTTTTTCTCCAATCCAAAATCCAAAAATCCAATCTTAAAAAAATTCTGAAGACACATAATACGATGTAAAATTTGATGTTCTTTTCGAAAAAAATCTTTTCAGTCTAGGTTCTGAACTCCCCAGTGAGTTTTGAGCAATTTTTTGCGATTTGATTTTTCGACCAATGAGTACTCGAGAATTTTCTGCGCATGCGCGTAATTTTACGGGATTGAAACCTCGCGCAATCGGTAGCCCGTGAAATTTCCTTTACGCAAAAAAATGTTTTACGGTCCTAGCGATTATTTTTTTGTCATAACTTGAGGTATAGAATCGATAAAAAATCATGAGGAAGAGATTTGGAACACTATGTACAATCGACCATTCCTTTCACGTAGAATTACTCAGAGGACATTTTCTCTGATAAATCAGGAGGTGATCATTTTTCACTAACGTTATTGCCTCTCTCGCTACCGATCGTAGAGCTTGTGAATGTTCTTGAGAAGCCAGAGACCCGTGCAATACTTTTGTAGCTCAGAAATAATACTTGTAAAACGATGGGTAACGATCAATCGATGGCATTGAATATAGATTTGCTATGGAGTTCGTAGAAAGTAGTTTTGTTGAACTGCTGCCACTTATAGTTATAACCGATCACCAGCCCGTCCAGCAATCCACTCATCGATCTTTCACCCACACGCTCGACCACCAACCTACCAACTTACCGAATCTCCCGCGCCCTCACACAGCTCACAAGGCCACGTATTATATTTTAGACAGCCCAGCCCAGCCTAGACCATCATAGACCGTTCTAATTCGTCCCACATCGTCCAGACCATTCCAAACCGTCTCAAACCTTATCAGACAGGGCCCCAGCAGACTGCCTCGAACCGTACCGAGAGACCCCAGGTCGTACCAGACTGTTTCACACCATTCCAGATCGTCTCAGGCCGATCCAAACCGTTCCAGGTCAGCCCACATCATAGCCCATGCGGCCACCCATAATACTTCAACCCTTCCACGTAGGCAACTCGATACGCGGGATTCGGATGGACAAATTTTGGCTGGGCATTATATCATCTTAATATGGTCCAAGGCAAACTCATGTATCGTTTATAGAAACCAAAAATCTCAATCACAGGAAGTCATAATTACAGTCAAGTCAGGAATGCTTCAGTCCCATGTTCACAGATAGCTATTCATGGTTGTAAAAAATATCATTCAGAATCATGGCAAAGTGCATATGAGAAATGACAAACTGAAAGAAAGTCCTGAACTGAATAGAGTGAAATATAAATGAACATCCACATAACTCAAATGGGAACTACTGATCAAGTTGGGGTGACAAAAAATTTCTGAAAGGAGAAGATTCATCTCAAGATTTTATCATAATATCACGAAATGGAAAAATAGTAGAACTTAGGTACCGTGTGGCTCATCTGATGATGACTTACAAATGACATAGGTATCTTCAGTATCGCTTACAATCCGGAATCAGTCGATGCTTTGTCTCAGAATCAGGGTGATATTGACTGCCATTGCCGTGGGACGAGATCTTACAACGATTATATTTAGTGGAAAGTGCAAACTCGAATACCATGAAAGCATGCCACTACGTCACCACAAAACCACTCCGCACTCTAATGAACCCACACTCGCTTATTTCGATTATGCACCCAACCTAACCATAGTAGCAGAACCAGCGAACATATTCTCCGAATCCGTAAAAAAAGCACGTCCTTCATCATCCATCGTATTAATATCGCTGAGTGAATTTTTTCACACCACGCAGAGATTCTCATGCATCAGAGTAGGCACCAAAACTTGCACCAAAAGTTCAAAGAACTGAAAAGAGGGGCTTTCTCGCAGGGGCAAGGCCAAGCTTCAAAGTGCAGAGAAGGTGCGAAGAAAGAGCTCGAGAGAGGGAAAGAGATCGGGTTCGCGAAACTTGAATAGGGGCGGAGTCGCGGGGGGCGGGTCGTGGCGTGCACTTTTTTCGCGTGCGATCTACTGCGCATGCGTTGCAACCCCACAAGTATATACGAAGTATACGACAAGCCCCTCTTGACTTATTCTTTGAAGAGGTAGCCTCCTTCGAGATATATCTCTCTCCCTCTCCTTGTGCTCTCTTGCCTTGCATGAAAGGCGGTACCGAGTAACTAGGCTATATACCTATGGTAGATGTGCGATTGTGAGACTCGAGCTTGCAAGCTCGCACGATGCAAAGCAAAAGCTGCTTGCAATGTAGAAACGAGATTCGGTATGTTGAAAGCTCGTCTTGTCTGATGCTTTTGGTCTCGAGTGGCGTGCAAAATTTCAGGAATTCACACTTGTACTGAAAAGCTCCTTTTGAGAAGCACACCAATGTCTCTATTCTGAGTTGAGCTTTTGTACTGCGTCATTTGCTGACGAACACGATCATTTTCAATGCGAGAGGTACTTTGAGAATTTTGATCACGTTGGTGAGGCTTTAGTGAATTAACATATATTGAGGAGTGATGTGTAGACAACAATCTCATGGTGATGTCACTCTGAAAATGCCATCACTAAATCTTCATCTTTAATTCGAATTTTTTTCAGATGTATGAATATTCATGGAAATTCGAAACAGTCAGAGTTTTACTTGCAGCCAAAATAGTCATGCTCATTGAATGACCTTTGTTAAAAACAGCTTTAATAACATATGTAGATTTGTAAACAATTGCATCATTCAGGAGGATCTCATCTTTTAGGAACAAATTATAAACGATACACCGTGCAGTAACCACATTTTCGTACTGGAGATCGGGCTATTTCAAATATACTGCAGTTCTCAGTGGACTATGATGAAAGTCCAAAAACTGTGGCTTGATCTTAATGCACAAGTTTTGGCTCATATGATATTATTATCATACGTTCCTGAAATTAGGAATGAGAAGCCGATTCATCCTAGTCGAACTCTCTGGTTTCTCAACATTTTCTTTCAATGGAATTCAACATTACAGATCCCACGCGGACGAATAATGATTTTCATACTGTCGGAAATCCTCAAGATACTTCATGTTCCTTACGAGAACACAGGCTTACAATTTTTTCTATTGAGATCAAGGGCTTGAGGTATATTTCCATAAGTTCAAAGTTCCCGACTGTTTGCTTTCCAATAATGAAATAGTTCCTGTTGCAGAAATCATAGGTCCACGATGTAAAAAAATTTTCCGAAAAACTCCAACCAACTGGTTGAATGGAAAATTCAACCAAATGGTTGAATATTAGTTGATTTTTCAACCAAACTGGTTGAATTTTCAACCAAATTGGTTGAATTCTCAGACAAATCGTTGAATTTCTCATTCAACAAACTATGGTTGAATTTTTCATTCAACCAGTTGGTTGAAGTTTTTCGAAAAATTTTTTTACATTGAATATATTAAATAGTGCTACATTGAGGGATTGGGTGAAGATATTTGGGAGGAACTCGGATTTATACGTGATTGTTTCACTCAAATGAACCTACTGGCATCAGATATATTCAAAATTAATGTTCAGCCAGATCAAATTTTTTTACACCACGAATTGAAAAGTTGATCTATGAGTTGATTATTTGGTCTGATCGATCTTGAAGGACGGTGGAAGGATGAGACCAAATAATCAACTCATATATTAAACATCAAGGACGAAAAATCTACAAAATTAGTCATGAAAAGTTGATCGTTTCAAAAACTTCATCGAAATGAAACGGGAAATTGAGCAGCTATGTGGATAGATAGTTGAGTAGTAGATAAATAAGAGTATTAGATAAATAAGAGTAGAGAATGAATTTTAAGGAAAAAGGCAAATTTCCTTGGAATAGGGCCTTTTCCTGTGAATTCCTGGTGTGAATGCGATATGACCCTTCAATCTCGAATCCGTATGTTCAAGTTGATGCCACACTTTGCCACTCCCAACTTGACCTTCGTGTCTTACAAAATAAATGATCTCCGCATTTTGCTTATAAAATTATTCCGAATTCGTGTCTTGCAACTTTAGCGAATTGATCTTGAAGTTTTTGGTACAAGGAATCTGACACGCCTAAGATTTTGACATCACTTTCATGAAACGCGATTCCCTCGGTGACTCCTCATCTGTGCAAACGCAAAAAACTCACTCTAAATTTTGTGACACGCGCAGAAGTCATTCGGGTTCAGTCCAAACCACTCATTATCTCATACAAAACAAATGTAATAAAAAATTGTGGGAACGTCAGCGAAGTGACCATTCCCGGGATCGGCATATGAGGGCATTTCAGGTACACATCCCTTATCCTATCACAAATTGCGATTGTGCGATTGATCAATTAATTCCTCAAAAGCATCGAATTCGGAGTGCAGCTACGTTCACGTTGGTGAGATTTAATGTCCATATCTTTAGAGTCGAGAGCTATCGACCACTACCAGAAGATTTCGACAATATATTCGTCCATCTTGGATTGCTTCGTATGGGCGTGCGTATGAGCGTCGATGCTGGGTACACGTGTAAGGGTGCGTCCCCAAATGATGCATATGCATGCATATGCAGTGCACACGTGCACATGTGCAGCTCATCAAATTTTAGCCAAAACCAGATGGAACTCGTCTAGATCTGCTTTGGATCAGCCGGTTATGCAGCAAAGACAAAACCCGATTCGTATCAGAAGTTCTCTGATGCGAGCCCTTCAATTTTTGCTCAGAATATTCTTGCATTCAAAACATTACCGATTAAAACGAAGACGATCCGCGCGCTTGCGCGTGGTGAATACCTGGTATACCTTATTATGAAGGCGTTCGCTGCGACGGGTCATACCACTGAAACATGTAGTTTGTCATGTTTCAATTTTTACGGACTCGTATTGGTTCAGGTGATATTTTCAATCACGATAACTTACTTCGCAAAGAATATGAAAATTGAGACAAACAAAGTTTACCTCCATACATACGTTGTATTCGAATACGGCAGATTAGTCCATTACCATAATGAAACTACAAATAGCCGGTCTCGGATGGTGTCGATTTGGGCTTGCATCAACTTCTCACCGTACATTCCTATGTAGAGTGGACTACCGACATTTACGAGATGGAAAAACCACACACTAGTAGAGTACAATCTCACCCTTCAATGACCATCGGTAGACTTATACCTCACCAATTTACACTGTTGAAAACACAGAAGCGTACGAAACTCTTGATGTGCGAGGATGGTCAAAGAATAAGCCGCCAGCTATTATCCCTCGTCGTGAAGACCTCGACCAACTTTTCTCAAATGAGAAATCTAATTTCGTAATCTTATTAAGAATGGCTTCACGCACTGGTGATCCAACAAACCTTGTAAAGAGATTATCAATCAAGAGAAACCAGAAGAGTTCGTGAGTTTTGTATCGGGAGTAGCTTGAAAAATTCTGAGTGACAGTAACTTCGAATAGGCTCTTCACTTATCGATCTACGATGAGTCATATTCCACAGCAAAGGCTGGAATTTCGATGGTTAATTATACTGAGGAACAAGCATTTGGGAGTCGGAATATCTCATTAAATAGACTACGATTCTCTCGTGTATTCTTCGACGCAGAAACTGAATCCGTAGCTCATCTTGCGTCGTACCGTCAGAATTTTTCGCTAGATGCCAAAAACTCGAATTCAAAGAGGTATCCTTGACTTGGACGATGATTCTGGAATGGTAGCTCAAAAAAGAGCCCGGGATCGTATTTAGAAGGTCCTTTTGCACCAGAATAGTACATTTCGATACAAGGGCGTAAAACCTTTTATTCGCGTCCGAGTGATGGGTTTTCGGCCCGAGCCGCAGGCGGGGTCGGAATCATCACGAGGATGCGAATAATAGGTTTTACGGCCGTGTATCTAATTATACTTTTCGATAAACTGTGAGTAAAAGTCGACAAACTGTGCGCAAAGTGCACTTTTACGCACAGTGTATCGAAAAAGTATGTTTAGACACTCCGTGCACGCAAAAATTTTTTTCCTCGTAATTCTTGAGCAGCAACGATTTTCGCAATATTCATCTTCCGAGGATCAAAAAATAAACGCAAAAAGATCGTTTTTGCAATTTTCCGATGCTTGGGTGTTTACAGTTTGTAAAAAATAGTATTCGCAGCTCGTTCACGAAGTTCCCCGCTTCCGAGCGATTATTTCGACCTTCACCTGCGGCTTGGGCCGAAAACCGATCGCTCAGAAGCGAGCTTCAACCTCATGAACTCGGTGCGAAATATACTATTTTCATCGTCTGTGCGGGAAAGAGCCATTTTCGCACGAAGTTTTGATTTTCTTTCCCACGCCGACGATGAAGAAATAGTATTCGACACTCGGGCGGGGTGGTTTCCACTCCCGAGCGATGATTCCGACCCTCGCCAAGGCTCGGGCCGCGGAAACCAACATTCCCGCCCTCGTATCGAAATATACTATTCTGCAAAAAATCTTGCTGCTCAAATTTCACGAGGAAAGAAGTTCTCGCTTGTGCGGGGGATCCGAATAAGCCATTCCAACGCAAAGAGACCGTCTAAACACAATTCCGTGTTCTTTTTTGAGCTACTTTGTGAAGACTTCGTCCAGGCCAAGGAAACTTGTTCTAACTCGAGTTTTCCGAGTTTTCTGCGTCTCGCCAAAGATCTTGACGTGCAGGCCCAAAACGGGCTGTGGACTCAAAAATTGTACAAGAATATCGTAGTCTCGTCAATGAGCCATTCCGATCCCAAAATCTTGTTCCTCAGTCTTATTCGTTTTTAGATAACGTAAGCTCTATTTTAATTTTCGGGTGGGATTTTTCTCCTATAATCGTTGACCAAGTGAGTAGGTTGGACGAATCAATCTGGTCAACATCCTCCCAAGAAAATTTTTGGTTTGAATGGAAAATGACTCTATCGAGACATTCATGGAATTTCTTCCTGCGATATCGCCATATAATGACGCCAAATCACAGCCTCACTGAACTGATTCCATCGAACGAAGTGATTAATGACGATAACCCCAAGTAAATAGGAAAAATGCCTGCATTTTCCAAACCTGTAGTTCCAGTTTCTGTTTATAGGTCCATTCGGGTAACAATTTAGGATTGAGTTAACCACCAACCAAAAGCTAATAGACAGAAATGAGAAACAAAAGTCATTCGAACACGCACTGGATTCGATGACGGTGGAACAACAACTATTTCATGTCTATGATATCCTGATTCTAAACCATGCAATAAAATAATCATGATCAAAAAATTCTTCCAATTCACCCGATTACTCAGAACGCCTACTACCCCAAAGTATGCGGTCCATATAGGAAACGACGTAGCATCCTGTGAAAAAAATAGCCTCCTCCGGGACTAAAAATGCAAACAATCAAATCGTCTCAAATCCTCTTCCAAGCTCTTCACCAGGAGCCAACAACCACTAAGCCACTCTCAACATCTTTCCGAAATCTCTTTCTCTCACGCATACTGTATAATGACTCCTCTACGGTATCGGAGTCCCCCTCGTCTTTAGCTCAAAAGTACGGAAGCCGAGGTGGCTCACCGCTCGCACTCACAGCGATACAGCTGCAACGCGCGGCGCGCGGTCGGATCGCATAGCGTTCTGACCGCGCGCCACGCGATCTTTAACCAGAAATAACTCATTCATGGATTTATGCGGGAAAATTATTCTCGAGAGTGCAGCATCATCGAATCATATGAGGTGGGTATGCCTGATTTGTTCCCACTGTCCATTTTGTGTTCGTGAGTTCAGTCCTGACCCACCAACGCAGAGCTATCCCACATGTATGAGAGGCCTATTCCAATTCCTACTGAGAATGTTCATATGAATGAGTGAGTTTTTACAACTATGTAGGCCGAGATGTGAGAAAAATTTTTCTCTCGTATTGTTCAATTTGCACTCTTCAAAACAAAGTCTCGGAGAACGGATTCAATCAGGAGATCATGTTTGAGCAAGTGCCGATCGGTTTCAAGAGAGAATTGTTTCATTCCATCGTGCCATCTCCGTGTAATCGACATTCATAAATATTCCGAGCGCAGACTCAGGTGTCACATATATGTGACACCATTCCGCAAAGGTTTAGAATAGACCGAAAATTGTTGGATTGTCTCGTACAACTATTTTTGCAATATTGCATGTTAGAATCCTACTTCCTCTCCCTGGGCCAGTGATAATGAAGATGATAGTAACACTCAACTTGTTCCCAATTATGAATTCATGAAAGACTGCGTCATACATTTTCCTCGTTTTCTTGTCAAAGCGGCCCAACTTGGACACGAAGTTCTATTTGACATGACGCTCAAACCGATATTTCCGAGTACATTTGTTACATAAACGCGAGACATACAAAGCTGTTGGTTTTAGACGAAGAAAATGAATTTGCAAGAATGAATCACATGCCAATTTTACAGCAGTTCAACCAATTGATGTGAGTTTTTCATGCGAGAGTTCTTCGGGCCCCATTGGAAAATTGAAACATTATGGTCATGATCAATGTGTTCTGGAACGGATAACGGATGACGACATATCTCTCACGGATATCCCATCTCTTCGAGAAGGGAATGTAATTCTTGGTTCAGTTGAAATCATTCATTTCTCCAGTTTTCAGTATGACACACCTGATCGGTTCTCAATTCCCACGAACACACTTATGCTAGATCTTGAGACTAGGCAGGCAGAGTTGGGCTCACTTGCCTCGTGATTCATGACCCGAGCACCGCCACTCTATCATTAATGCTCCAATTTTCACTTGGCAATCCATGAATTTGTTAGCTTTGATTACAGATCGCAGTGCGATCCGACCGCGTGCCACGCGATCTCGAACAAGAAAGAATAATTTTATGGATTTACGAGTGATGATAAGAACACTAATGATAGTGCTACTTGGATCAAATCGAGTAAGGGTGCTCGAATTGACCGGGCTATTATTGGATTGCTCTGAACTTTTACTCATCTCGATAAAATTATAACGATCTATAGCTTTTTTGGAAGCTTGTTTCGAGACCTTTGGTCCGAGCTTAGATAGATCTGATCTTGATCAACTGGAGTCGAGACGTTCTACTTTTTCCAGAAGTAGGTGAGTCCCCGAAAGGGTGTGCCTTATTTGCCTCCCCGTGTACAAAGACCCTTTTTCATAACCGCGTGGGTTTTTCAAGAAGCCGGGATATCTCGGTTCCCCAACTCAAGATGAGTGAATGGATTCCTATGGTGAAGAATAGAGAATCAGTAGAAAGTCCAAGAAGGCAGATTAGAGACATTGCACTTACTTAGTAATATGGGTAAATAATCGGTCGGGAATCGTTCCCAAATTGAGACGGAGTCAAAGGAAATAAACTAAGGAGTATTCAGGTTGGTTGCTATAATCTAATTTGGCATAGATTTCCAGTGATTGAAAAAAATAGTCAAAATGCGCAGAACCAATTTTTTGTTCGATGTTCCTTTTATTGAGAATATTGTTACTGCTGATTTTGACTTCTCAGGTCGGCCACCAACAAGCCATGCTGAACAGAATCTGTGCAGCCAATATCAATGTATTTGAGTCATTCTCTTCGTCTAAGTCCCAACTTAGAGAGGTTCATTGCACCATTGGGAGATCTGATCCCAAAGCGGGAGCTCGTCTTCGTCTCAACTTTTTTCTACACTCAGAAAATTGAAACATCTGCGAAATTTCCCGATTTTATGACCAACTCAAGCAATCCTCCGGAATTGGGCCTCTCATAAACGTGGGGGAAAATAGATAGCTCTGCGTCAGTGGATCAGGGCGGATTTTACGAACAAAAAATGAACAGTGGGGGCAAATCAGGTACACCCACCTTATATGATCCGATGATGCGGCACTCTTGAGATGAATTTTCCCGCATAAATCCATGAATGAGTTATTTTTGGTTAAAGATCGCGTGGCGCGCGGTCAGACCTGAATGCGATCCGACCGCGCGCCGCGCGTTCCAGTTGTATCGCTGTGAGAGCGAGCGGTGAGCCACCTCGGCTTCCGTACAAAAGCATGACGAAATCGCAGTGTACAGCAGTCGACGAGCGAATAAAAAGCCAGAATAAAGAAAGAGAGCAAGCCAGCCATCTAAAAAGACTAAGGAGGGGTATAATACACAGAGATCACAGCAGGAATCAGAACATATATATAGTATGAATATATACATGACCCGCGGGGTACCGGATGCGTGGTTCTGAGTAAGGGCTCGTACAGTGTAAAATAAGAAAGCAAATTACCCGAAGCAGTCATCTGCTCTCTCTTCCTCGTTGCGTATCGTAGAAAACTGTAAAAGAAAGTAAAAAAAGGAAGCACATCTCAAATATATATACAAGCTAGAGGTTAGGTGTCGATATGACATGTGGGGCGCGTTATATCTAGAGAGTATAGATATAAAGAGTGAGACAACCCCCGCTGGGGGTTTATTACAAGGGTGAAATCAAATACACCGGGTGTCAAAAAATGAAAGGGAACCCCCGTTTCGCGTTTTATATATATATTACGTATTTTGCACCCCCGCGCGTCATTGACTTGGTTTGGAAGGAAGACGCAACAACGATGGTGAAGACGACGACGACGACGACTACGACGAGAAATTGGGGTTGGAATGAAACATCAACTTGAGAAAGAGTGCGACAGTGAGAGAGAACAAACTTGTGCTGACTTGGGCAACTTTGATGGTTTATCACACTAACCGAGAGCAAGCTTTTCGATCTTCTCATCTCTATTGTGAATGGACGTGTTAATTTACGATAACAATGACCCTTAGTAACTCCAGATGCTTTCAGGGCATTGATGGATCGGTGAAACGTAATGATGGCGGGAAAAGGTTTGCCTGAGATTTTTGAGTCACGCCAGTTCTTTTCGAGGAAGATGCCTCACTCAACATCTGACTGTTCTCATCATACTCATTTGGAATTAGCATTATTGCCTTACTCGCTACCGCTAGTTTGGGTAGTGAATATTTTTGATAGAGGCTGCTGGAAAACTTTTGTAGTTCAATAATGATAGTTATGAAATAATGGCTGATGACCAATAAAAAGTGTCAAAATGAAGTTTCTTGTGAGTTTGCAAAGATCGCATTCTGTTGTGCTGGTGCCGCCGATTGGTACAAGCACACACTAGACCGACTAGCCACCCAGTCATCAACCTGTCCACCCACCCGCCCGTCTATACACCATCCATCTACCTTATGGAGATAATGCCCCCATGCCCCCACGCATAGCCCATGAGGCCACGTACTGTACTTCAGTCAGTCCAGCCCAGCCCAGACAAGACCAGCCCCTCCTAGACCGTTCCAGTCCATTTTAGACCTTTCCAGGCAGTGCCAGACCACCCCAGACCGTACCAGAAGATGCCAGATCGTACCGGACCATTCCAGGCTATATCAGACTATCCTGGACCATTCCAGACCATTTCAGACGACTTCAAACCTTTCCAGGCCATACCACACTGTCCCATGTACTTACCACATCATTCTAGACCATTTCAGGCTATCCTAGGCCGTCCCAGATCACACCACACCGTTTCAGACCAGATCAAACCATTCACCCGACCACCAACCCATCGACCCATCCATGACCCATACAGCCTCCCATTACAGTTCACCCCCTCCTCGGAGGCAACCCGATACGCGGGATGCGGACGGACGAATTTTGGACTGGTGTTTAATTTTTATCATAATAATGTCTGTAATCCTTTCATGGTTTATAAAAGATGTAAAAATGACTCACGAGGCATCAAGTCATTGAAGCAGAAACTTTGACAAATCGTGATCGGCTTGGAAGATGATGATGAAACCAAGAAGCATTAGAACAATTACTAACACTGATAATGAACAGATTGGTCGAACTTTAGACCAACCGCGTGGTTGAAAGTTCAACCAATTTAGGGGGACATTCAACAAGAATATTCGACCACTGATCTAATTCACCCTATTTTGTCGAATAAATTTCCTGCTTTAGAAATTCGACCTTAGAGTTTAGATAAGTCTTCAACCAGCAAGTAGTAAAGAAAATTCTAGACAGATAATTGAAGTTTTTCTCTAGAATTTATTAAAGCACTTACAAATTCAATCGCATAATAAGGCGAGTGTGCCCAACATGTCCCTCCCTCTTCAAGCCGATTCGCCAATAGTTTTTTTTTTTTTTTTATATATTTGTAATCTCATTTTATAGAAACTTATAAACGTTGAAAAATACTGAAGTAGGCCGAGATTCATTCGCCAATATTCCCAACTCTCTCAACTATCTGATGCTTGATTCAATGCCTTCAGAATAAGACGAATCAAGTTCAATTTTGACCAACCAAAGCTGAGCTATCACAATTCTCCCAAAAATTTCAACTAACATGCCACCATAATTTGAAATAGTGTAAATCGTCAATAAAGTACATAAAATCGTTTCTATCTCCAGACAATCACAAATCAAGCTTTTCCATCGATCCAAACCGCTGTTCCCGGCTGATTTTGACGTGAACAACACGTTCCGAATGGTGAGAAAGTCATACTGCAGACCCTCCCAAGATAACCACATGGAGGCATGTTGGGTACATTCCGATGTTCACTTTGATGTCTTCCAACTGATCTCCGAATCTGCACATAAAATAGTTCATCATCCGACTTTTGCATTGTTGAAGAGCGGATTTTAGAGGCCTCGAGTCAAGCAGTCGAATGCACTAGTTCTGATAAACGCGAAATCTTCATTGATTTCTCTTAGTTTTGCAGAAACAAAAAATCCCAATCTCGCTATCAACTTTTCAGACCAGGCAGAAATCATTTGGAATCGGTCCAAATCACTCATTTCCTCATATTTTAATATGAAAAAGGTAGGAAAACTTTCGGGGAGGTCAACGAACGCCCATGCCTGAGATCGGCATATGGGGGCATGTTGGATACAGAGGTCAGGTTGGGTACACTCACCTTACGTTTGAAAGAGGGAACAAACTACAGGCTGCGTTCTGAACTCGCCAGTGGACTGGTTGTCAACTGCATTTAAACGGTGATGGAAACAGAAAGTATGGATCTTACCGTCACTGTTCTGTTGGCTAGGCAATGCAACAAAAGAAACTCGTCTTGAACAACACATCAATCTCAAATCGATGTTGAAATCGAGATTTATGAATGATGAGAATATTATACATAACATTTGCATTAGAAATTTCTTCACATACAGTCCAAGATTTCACGGCGCGATTTCTCTGGTTAAACTTTTTGCACGCGACACATATTCATGTACGAATAAACCTCGTTGTAACTTCAGATCCTCACTGAGTAAACACTAGTCGTGAACTAAAAACAGTCTCTGAAAGTGTAATCTCTATCAATTTTGAAAGACTTCATCAGATTCACGGAGAACATTTTTCATGGCCCAAAGATCAGATCCATAAATAATAATTGCGTTTCTCTGAAATTTCCATAAATAATAATTGCGTTTCTCTAAAATTTCTACAAATACTCTTCAACAGTATATCGATGAAACGATATCCATGCATAAATTCAGAATAAACAATCAACTGTAGAAACATTCAATTAAAAACATTGATCGTTCTATCCGAAGACCGGGCTCACAAAAAACTTTTCCCTACATCTTGCGGCCATTATAACGTTCTACCCAAGTCTTAAGAATGAAACTTCGTTAGATCTACCATTCGCACATTTCCACTAATTAAATGCGAGTGCCAAGTAATAATAATAAAACGCTCTCGACTCCGACCATGAAAACTCCATAATAGTTGCTAATTAATCTAACCATTCCTCTCGGTTGCAGTCCTCGGTGGGAAGCCACGCTCGTCGTCGTCGTCGTCGGTCGTCTCTGAAATTCCCTCTTCTCTAAAGAGTTGTCGGAAGCCTTGAAGAGTTACGTTCCGCCAACTCGTCACCCCATCTTTGCTATAGGGACTTATACTTCCCTCGTTTGTTTCGTAATCTTTAAAATCGTAGACGGTGTTCGAGAAGTACGCCTCTCGAGAGGATAATTTATTGTCGAACGATGCTAAACTTCTTCAACACCTCATACCCTCGAACACTTTTTATTTTCTGAAGTAGGAGATGACTTCTTCAATAGAGGAATGAATATATCGCTGAAAATAATGTCAGAGATCATCCGTTCCCTTGCTTCAATGCTTACAGAGATCATTAATTTGGAGGAATTTTCACCAAAAGAGGAAAAATTATAGGCAGCGATTTTTCCAAGAACGACTGGTATGGCTCTAGCAAAATGCAGATTGATCAAATATTGTGACTGTTTTTGCTGTCTCTTCCTTCTTGTTTCGACATTTCCAACCAAGGACATTACTTAGTATAATGAAGAAAGGGTGGCGCAAGAAGATTCCAACGCTGACAACGAGGATGGATTCACGGCTCACTCCTTTGAGCTGAGCTTACTGATTTTCCTCATTCTCCTGACGCAAAGAATGTCTCCAGACTGAGTGCACACTCTTCTAACAGCACCTTTTCAATTTCCTCAGAGTAAACACGTTTTCCGACACGTCATGAATATCTTCTCGAATACATCACTAATTCTAAAAAAGATTTTTGTTTAGAATCAACTGAGAATATCCAGATCACACTCACGAATTGTGTATGGCATGCCCGATTGAGAATTTTCAAAACTGAAAAAAATCAATGAAATACAACAAAGAACGGTCTAAGTCCCTGCAAATTTTTTGGCATTCCTTGAGACTTGTAAATACATTTTGATTATTTTGCCAAATTTGATTATGGATTCTTGAACACTTTCTCAGATTTCAGGTAATACTTGAATATTTTTGTCGATTTGAGAAAATTTAAAATATATCCTCAAAATCTAGCCACTGTCTTAAACATCCCCAGATGGTCCCACTATTTTCTCATCCTTAAACAAATCATTCAA
Organism: Eretmocerus hayati; assembly: GCA_029851415.1. NCBI lineage: Eukaryota > Metazoa > Arthropoda > Insecta > Hymenoptera > Aphelinidae > Eretmocerus > Eretmocerus hayati. Next base: position 153,852,358 of record CM056741.1, read on the forward strand.
CCAACTTCCTTGGCTTCAAGAAAATTTAGCTAGCACTATTTTCGACATTAAACCAAGCATATGACTCTTGGTAGACAGTTAATTGGTCAATGATTCCCCAAACCTATCTTGCACCAAGTATTTCCTTGCCTCAAATAAATATCGTGCAAATTTGAAAACAGAAAAATTGCTTGGGAATCGAACATGTAATGAAATCATCCATGTCAAACTAGCAAAAAATCACTTTGAACTCTCCGTACCAAGTGGAATGAAAGATATCCGTATAAAAAAGGCAAACACTGTCATAAGTTTCCGTAACCACTCAACGCCCCAAACCCCCACACCACACCCAATCGAACGCAAAAAAAACCAAATAGCTGCTGATCGGGATGACGCGGAGATTCCCCGCAGATTATTTCAATTCGTGCCATTGCACGTCTCGCTCGCTCCGTCGATTTTGCTCTCTTCACAGGACACCACCTTCTCCTCCTCCTTCTACCCCCAAGTGAACAAGTATAAAGTAAAAGATCCGAATGCTGCTAAAAGGAAGAGACTCGATTCGATCAGCGAAATAGTATTCGAACTGGCCGATACTCGTTATATATACACCCTATATATAACATTGTGACTTGGATATTCGAATATACTTGTACGATCAACGACGACGTCCCCTTCGATATATATAAGTATAAAGAACGTCATTGTCGCTGCTGACCAAGTAGAAGCTCAACCCTGAGGCTATTCGATAGTCGCAGTCATTTCCATTCGGACCTCGCAAAGTGGGATCATTTCCCGAGGGAACTGCGTTTCTCTCTCTCACTCACTCACTGTTGGATCGGCTTAGAGTTTGGCTTGACTATTGCACGTGCCGGCAGAGCCGCGGGCATCTTGGGCAGACTCTTGAGAGTTGCTTGAACGCAGCTGTATAGAACGATAGCCTCATAGCCCGCACAACGGGTATAGGTATCTCAGACGATTCTGCAAGCCCTTTGGTAATGATCGGTTTCACTTGGACTCTCCAATTGAATACGCTCAATTTAAAGAGAATAAGGCGTGAAGATGCAACCTTGCTATTGTGCTCAGTATGTCTTATAAATGATGTTGAATAGAACTGAGGTGTAGACACAATTTTCTATTTTCACCAAGAATTTCAACCCGTTGACGGAGGTCACAACAAAGCTGTGAGATCACAGATGATAATGAGATGAAATATTTCCTTGATTTCGGAAATTTTCTTCATAATGCGACCGGAACATGGGAGATTCAAAATTTGCAATTGATGAAACGATTCATTCAAGATATGATATTCTCAATCTTCCATGAATCGATGCGCTTCTATTGTACCGTAGAAGAGTCACAAGTCAATTGACTTAAAATGATGATTTTATAAAAACTTGACAAAAACTTCCAGAGGGAAAGTGAAATGAGGAAAATGTGAAATGTAACCATCAATCAATTGAGTTGAAAATCTTGAAATCGATCGTGGACGACTAAGGTCTGTGAAGATAATGAAACACAGAATTCTTGCTAATATAGATATATTGCAATCAATTGATTACAATCGATCAATTGATTTTGAAAAGCATGAGTGAGTACAGTGACACAAAAGACCTTAAGTCATTCCAGATTTCGTAAATACTCCAATATAAATTTTTTTCAACTCGAGTCAAAAGCCAGACGAGATATTCCCAAAAATCATAAAACTAGATTCGAAAACCATGTGTGATCGGTCTCACGATCTATTATACAGCTGCGATTTTTCAAATTAGCTGAGTAGACATCTCGATTATGATGTAAACGAGTAAGAAGTTGGATATTTTCAGTTGCAAATAATTAAATGAACTTCATCTCTTACATAATTTATGATCATTCCCTTACCAACGTAGTGATTTTGTAAGAATGAATCAGAAATACAAGGGACGTAAAATGCTATGAACAACCCCCGTATCTAGTGTAATCAAGAGCGCAGACTCCATCAGTTGCGGCTCTTCATCTGGAACTAACTACAAATGCGTATGCTATTTTTTTCGTAATCTCAATTCCGCGAGTTATGGACTCCCTCTCATTTGCATGGATATGAAGTCGTAGTGGCTTATACAAAAAAAAAACATCATATGCGTTTACGAAAACCATGGATATAGGAGAGCCGAAAGCTCAATCTTACATTAAAAAATTTTTTACGACTTCTTTTGACTGGTAATGTAGTGAACTACAAGATGCGGCAGTTGAATAACTTTATGAAGTACAATAATTTTGGACCACAATATTGAGACATAAACGATCAATATACACTCTTAATTCCTTGGGGTGGAATTTCCTGTCAAAAGAGCTACTGGAACCTTCATCCAATCCGTTTTGGGGTGGGTTAGCTGGGATGGAAAAGCGTGTTGTTATTTACCGTGTTTGCTAACCTTTTGCATCGATGCGATTAAACATCAGAGACTTTCATCGACTGATTGCAATTTGAGGCCTCTAAAGCTTTACCACCACGACAAGAAATGATACATTGACAGGAAAATGTTATTGGACCTGAATCTACTGTGATTTGAAACTCTTTCTTTTAAGTATTTCACATTGTTGCTTGAAGTCACGTACACATCAGATCTCTTGCTAATTTTTCCTTCCAAAGCTTGTAAGAGTCGAGTTTTCGATTGAAAATTCACGAGCACTATTGAATACAACGAGAAATTTTATGAAATCCAAATTGTTTCTCTCAAAATTCACACCAAGTTTATTGTTTATTTTTGACGGGTGTTTTAGTCCCATTTATATAGGCTGGAATTTTCAGTCAAATTCGATTGGCTATTTCCAGTAACTCTTTGGTTGGAAATTTCAGCCGCTTGAGATTAAAATCCACTCCAAGAAATTTAGTGTGTAGCATCAATTGAACCCGTTGGTTTTAGAAGTGACTTCCGGGCACTGGCAACCGCTTTCTGATGGTCGAAACATCAAACACTTGTGTCAATACCGTAAAAAGTGGTAAAATCAGAGAGTCAAAAAATTTTCGACTCTTATTTTTTTTACTCAAGAATGATCAGCTATTTAGATCTAACTATTGTGCCAACATGATTCAACAGAGTCCTAGAAATCTCCCGATTTTTCAGACTTTCCCTCTGCTTCCGTTAAGCGTTATCACGGAATATCGAAAATAACGCTCGTCCAGTGCCGGACATTTAAATTCAACGGGTTATGGGTATTTATAATTTAACATCAAAATAATCTAGTTGGTCAGACAATCCGTATTGAAACTTGATCAATTTTTATAGCTCTTATGATAATATTGGGGGAAGATTGTGAAATTTTACAGAAAATGTGTAAAATTTTTGCGCTAGATATAGAAAAAGACATCTCTTTCCTGTGTAATACCTAAGGCCAAATTGACAAGCAAAGAGGGCTTCGATCAGCTCCACAGCTATGCCCTAGAGACACGAACCACCTTAGCCAAAAACAGAACCACGTACAGTCTGATTTTACAGGAATGCTCGCACCCAAGGGACTAGTTTTAAAATTGAGACCACGTGAGGGTTGCTGCCTGCGCCAGGCTCGTATCAATGTAGTCTCGTGTCGACGAACAGATTACCCAGGCCGGATTCAAAGAGGGAAGAATTTCTGACTGAAACCAAGCCGACATCATCCATACCCATACCGTAGACACATGAAAGTGCATTTTGTTTTTATCTATTGTATTTAGCATTTATATCATTCATAATTGAATGTACTCTGGTAGATATTCCCTTTTGATTGAACGAAGTTTACCCATCGGATAATTCATTTTTGGCCTGTAGCCATAGAATGGCCAAAATGTACCAACTTTAGCCTATTTAAAGGACACAAACCAAAAGTTGACTACTCTATAGCCAAAGTTGTGTTCGATCAAAAAAATAAAAAGGTTCCTTCCGTAAGGGTTGGTAAATTTAGTAATCAAATGATTGAAAAAATAACTTGAACCCGTTAAAAATCTCAAGTTGATGATAGAAGTCGTGTACGCGCTATATGATTCGACATGACAAATTATCATCATCTGTAGGTTCCTTGATTATACCGAAGAGAGGAGTCCACCATCACGAAAATACAGTTCACTATGTGGTTCAGACACTCGAGCCATCAGGAACACATTCCCCACTCAAGCAACAATGTGCAGTGTGGCGTGAAACGCTAATCGCATTTATCGAGCGCTCTTAATCCATTAATGAACTTTCTGAACTCGTTTTACTCATCCGAGTTCAGGATACTCATGAGCGGTGAGAAAAAAAAGAGTAGGAGAAAAAAGATGACATGCGATACCCCTCAACACGATACCTGAGTAAAGTGGCTGTGACCATCTCAATCCTCATTGATTGGGAATTACAAGTAGAAAAAGGTAACGTTGAAATTAACGGCGAATATCTTTTGAAAGAAATATCGTCATTCAGGAGGCTGTCGGATTTCATGAATTCATTTTTCACAATTTCCTACTCAGGATTTAGAACCTCACGAGTTCAAGAAAGCCAATGTGGAAAAATAATTCTATATTGCGACAAAAAGTGTGGATAGATCTACACAATTCTAAAATGAAAATGCCCGTCAATCTCCACTTCATTACTACGAGGCATGCTTGTTCCACCGTTACGTTCTTCTAGCATCAAAATAATAATAGATACTTTGGGGAAGGCTTCTTGTCCAACCAATGATAACGTTTGGATTATCGAGTGAGATACGAAATAATAAAAAATTAATTGCCAAAATGTCAACTCCTCCCCCAAGAAAGCATTTACTGCCCGCGTACTTCATGATATCAATTCGTAGTTTACTCTGAGTTTTTTTGCATATCAAATTATCTAGATTAGAATATAGTTTCAACTATGGAGAATACTGCATCATGCGTCGAATTTCTTCCATACTGCTCCTGCAAACATGAAAATACGAAGAAATTTGTCTAAGGTCATGTTCGCATCATGTTGGATCAATCAACTCGGTGCTTAACTCTCAAGAACATGTGAGACAGAATTTGGAATTGTAAGAAGCACAGGGTGAGAAACAATGTAGTGCAAATCAGAGGAAATTCGTTGCCAGCCTCGCCAAATAGTTGATATAGGCTTCCGTATACTTGTTCCCTCAAGCTGCAGTACAGCGGATGCCTCAAATATTTATCTTGTTTTCGCTTCCACCTTATTTGTGATTCTCTCTTGCTTACACTCGCACACCTCCACTATAAGTCTCGTTTGCATCATAGCACACGTCAACTCTAACGTCTATTGACGCATGACAAATTCTACTCTGTTCGACAGACCGATTCACGAGATTTCTTCTGCAGATAAAATAAAACAAAATCGAGATGTAAAACACGATTTCTAGTTTTTTGAGTGCAAAATCTATGTTTTTCAGTCATCGATTTAGCCTTAATTTTTTTTGTTTTCAGGCACGGTTTTTCATGAAGTTGATGAGATCGAATCAATGTGCAACCCCCTCCCATCCCCCCATTACACTGATTCCCAGGGTAAATGTAGTAGTTTCAGGCACCAATTTACAAGCAATTGATGGAGTGCTTCCGACTTGCTTGATCAGTACAACCTGCACTTGATGTATTCCCTTCTTGTTGCGTTAATAGGCAAACTTAGATGGGCCTTGTTGATCGGAGCACACGCGGATGTGAGTGAAACAAGGTAAACGTTCCTAATTTGCCCCCACTGTTTTTGTTTTGATCAGAACTTCCGACCATCTTAATATTTTCCCACGACCCTCAACTCATTTCGAAGCTTGTTTCAAGACCTTTGGAATGAGCTAAAGTAACTTCAAATTGGACGAATTAGAGCTCAGCTATCCTGATTCTCGCAAAGATTTATTATTTGTGAGTTTCCAAAAGAATGTGCCTAATTTGACCCCGCGTGTGAAGAGGCCTATTTCCATGACTTTATGTGTGTTGTCCGTAAAATCGAGATGTTCCTACTCTAGCACGTCCAAGTGAGTTATACCTTAGCTCATTTTACAGTTTTTTTTTTCGTACCTTTTCATAATATTTCAATTGAATTGATAGATTCCCGTGGGGTGAAGGGCATGTACAGAAAGGTTGTGGAGCAAATGATGCCCAGAGAGCTCTATCTTAGTCTTATGAGCGTGAAATTGTTCAGGAATCGAATTTTACGATTCTGTCAAAGGCGTTCAAATGTTGAGACGGAGACGAGCTGAAGTACGTTTGTTGCATTGGTTTTATTTCATATAGTTTATAGTGACTAACAAACAAAGTCAAAATCAGCAAAGACAATATTTTTGTTCTAAGGAACCCATGGGCTATTCTGGATCACTCGGAACGATTAATTTTTTCATATTCTAATGCAATAAACATAAGAAAAATGCGCGGCAAGTTATGCGAGGGAGTACATTCGATATCTTGTGTCGGAGCAAATTAGGCATTCTTATCTTAAATCAACAGAAAACAATTCAGTTCAATAAAATCACAAGTTACTGCCGTCCCAGAACATGAATTGAAAGTTCGATCTGGAAAAATGTGTTCAACTCGAACATCATCATCAAGCTAGAAAAAAATGTGAACGATAAAATCTTACTAATATGAAATGTTCAGCTCCGTCTGATTTGAAATGAGGTTCGATGAATAGCCATCTAGTATAACACATATAACGAGTGCGTCAAATCAGGAGGTAGCTTTTTGGATTGTGTAAAATGATTGCCAAAAAATTTTGAAAATAACCGAAATATTTTCGTTCGCTGAGATCACATTTATGAAAATATTTTATGACGATACACTTGGTTACATTTCCAAGCATACAAATCAGCGTTAGCTACAGAGTTGAGATTAAGAACTCTGACATAAACTGGATTAACAGTCTAGAAAGAATTCCAGGGCTGGATTAACGAAGTTTTACGCTTGCAAGCCTTCGAGAGGCGAAGAATGAAAGAGGCGAGAAGCCAAGCAATGGCAGACAGCTCGCCGAGTCAACTGAGAGGGTGAGCTCGGTTACCGAGAGGGTAATTATAGAATAGTGATTAGGAGTAGGGCACGCCTGGTTGATCAATTTTTTCACGCTGCTCCCGAAAGCCAACCCTCCTCCGCCCAGTTCCTGATTTTTATTTGTCAAGCAAGGGATTGACCTGTATTTAACACGCTGACTCTAGACGTCAACTGATGATCACATTGTTCATTCTCTGTCTGATGGAGTGTGGATTCCACCACCACTTCCTTCTTTAAACTATCAGAAAACTGACCTCAAATAATCCTCATTCTCTACATGCATAGGTACATTATATTTTCTGTAATAAATATATCCCAAAATTATTTTGGCAATGTTTTACGGATAGTTTATTCCATCCATCATATTTTTATTTCATTTTGAGATCAATGAATCTCAAAACAGCCCGCAGTGGGATAGTGTAAAATGGGCAGATCTGAGGCATACTTACCCCAGGGTGGTCTAGGTTATTCGCGTTTATGGCAGTCAATCTGTATCTAGATGTCTATTCTAATCTTAGTAATTTGATAGCAAAACTTGAAATCGTATTTAGAATCAAGAAAACTCAAATAACGTCAAAAAATTGAAAAATGAACGCGTAACGAATCTCTCTCTCGTAGTTGTATCAGTTAGTTAAGATGGAGTTCACAAAGAGTGAAAAAATCTTTGAAACTGGTGATCTGCAGCCGTGAGCATAGGGTGAAATACTGACTATCTGAATAAGGACAACCTTTTCTTTACATAATACATGAATTTCTGAAACTCAGATACTCTCATTGTGGGACAATTGATTTTTACTATAATTGTAAACTTTTTCGAGAAAGCCCGAGGAAAATCTTATTTAGAACACAAACTAGATTTGAATGGAGGTTCACTGTAGGTATCAGGTTTGGCAATTAGAAAATGACACCCCAAAGTGACGAATATGATATAAAAAAACCAGCATCAAAGTTTAAAACATCTTCTGATAGCTCAGAATCAGATAGACAAGGCATATTTCACACTAGTCGCGTGATCTATCCTTTACAGCTGTAACAATAAATTTCAGACCAATTTCACAAAGCAAATATCAATAAACTCGGGATCTTTTCTTAACAACATATTTTAATTTTCGAGAAGTTTCTCTCAAAAATTCCAAAGTATCAGCAGCCAGCACCAAAAATCAATTCGTACAGAGCGTTTGTCGAAATGGTGCCCGAGATCTTAACGTATTTCAGCGCCAGAAATTACAAGATCCCAGAGCAAACTTCTCTCATCTGCAGGGCCAGAATGATGGGCAAGGAAGCGGAACCATTTTTTCAGATATCGGTTGTTTGACTAAGAGCACTTTTTTGCCTTTTTGTTTTCGTTTTCCCGCGGGAACACTTGACCGGAAATATATACGTACAGTGTCCATAAAAAAGACTTATACCGTTATCGCAAATGTTCAACTGTCGCAACGAAACTCGCAGGGTGATCTTTGCGCGCATATGTATGCGCGAGACGTCATCCCGGCTTAGCATCGTAAAATGCCATGAAAAAAGTAGGGATACCCTTCCCATCGCGACATGGGATCCATATGTATATGGAACATTCGAGAATTGCTGGCATCACCATTCTTTCACACCAGTTTATGAATCTCCAGAAATCATATTAGAGGCCATGCTGTTCAATATGTCTCTTCGTGTGATCGACTGTTACAAGATAGTTCAACTATTCCTGAGTTTTTCCTTTCAGACTGACGATAAGTTTAACAGTTAACAATGTATACTCGGTGAACGTCGTATCTGCCCAACCGGTTTGAGGCTTTTTCGTTCTCGGTGTGTCCGATATAAAATATATGCTCACACGTAAGATCTAAATCACGCGGAAGACAGGGGCGAATTTAGGATTTATGCAGCCCTGGCCTACCAATGGGTGCCCCCCCCCCCCCAAGAACACTTCTCTGATACTTCCTCTCGATATCCATAAGAACCTATGAAACCTCAAAATTCTTATATCATTTTTGACGCTGAAACTTTTTTTAGTCCTTTCAAAAGCTGAATCTGAAATAAATATTGGATTTCTCTTGGATGGAGGTGAGAATCATGGATAGCTAAAAAACAAGACTTTCACATTCTTCCCTATGGGACTTCAGCAAACATTTTAACGCGCTAATCGGTTAGCAAACATAAGACCTCTCTACGTGAAATGATAGGTGCTAAATAATCATTGATGAAAATATGTCGCAGGAAAACATGTCAAAATCCCAATGTGAGTGTCACAGCTTGAAGGATTTTGACATGTTTTCCTGCGACATGTTTTCATCAATGATTATTGAGCACATATTCAAACTAGCTGTTGTAATGAAAATACAATATTCTCGTCGATTTCAGTATAGTGACAGTGTTCCCAAGATTTTGTTTATCCCTAATTCCAGGACATCGTTGTCGCGTGTCATTATAACTCCTAGATTTTATTTTCAAGTATAAATGAAGACATTGTTGGAGCGCAGAATGCTCGCCAAGCATCTTTATACATTAATATTGTATCAATTCTTGATTTTATATTTATTTTATTTTATTTATTTTTATTAATTAATATATATGGACAGTACTGCCCTCATTTTAGTGTTACACAAATTAGTATAATATGGAAGAGATTCAATTTTATATCTAATATATATTATGTGTTTATACGTTTATAATAACTAGGGTGCAAGGATGATCCGAACAATCAATTTGAGTGAATTATTCTAAATCACGTTTCAGAATAGCATAGAGGTTTAAAGATTTAAGTGACAAGAGCAGAGAGAGGACTTGAACGTTTCTAGTGCTTCTTGATTCCTTATCTCCAAGGAAAGGCGATTCCAATAACGCTTTAGTCTATCAGTAGTAGAACTATGAACCCAATTGGAATTGTTGAGGACTTATTTCACCGTCCTAATGGTGCGCAACTCATACTCCTTAATTCTTCCAGTGAACAAAGCATTTGTTTGTACGCTAGAGAAAAGCTCATTGTTTATTTTGAATGCTGTAACACAATCAAGAAAGCAATGACGTATTGCCAGTTCAGATAAACTGAATTTTTCATGAACAGGAGAATACTCATGATCTGTGATCCTTATAACTCAAGTAGCGAAGCATTCCGTTTTGAACCCTTTCCAATTGAATTTGGGTTTGTTTCGTATTAGGTACCCGAATGTTTGACCCATGAGTCAATATTGGGATAACAAGGGCTTTATACAAATAAGCAATAGATTGAGGATTTGTAAAATCAGATGTCGATCGCCTCAAGAACCCAATAACTTTTAGAGATTTCTTCGAAATTGTGTCAATGTGTTCATCAAATTCAAGACTCGAATCAAATATAGTCCAAGATCGGAGATGCAATCAACACGGGCAATTTCTACATCATCAAGTTGGTACTGGTAATTCATAGTTTGTTTGGATCTTGAGAAAGATATTATAGCACATTTTTTCTTACTTATATCCAATCCATTCCTTATGGCCCAATCATTCAGTAAAGAGAGAGCTTTCTGTAGATGACTAGCATCAAGTGGGGACTTGATAGTGGAGAATATTTTTACATCATCAACGTGGATGACAATCTGAATTTGTGGCATCTTCTGTACTATGTCATTTATAAATATTATGAACAGGATTGGGCCTAGATGTGACCCTTGTGGTACACCTGATAGAGCTTCAAAGGCTTTCGAAACGAAGTTTGATACTCTTACAGCTAATTTTCTCTCAGATAGATATGATTCAAACCACTCAAGTAATTTCCCGTTTATTCCAAAATTTCTGAGTTTACTTGATAAACGAGAGTGATTCACTGAATCGAACGCTTTAGAGAAATCAGTGTAAATGGAATCAACTTGCTCGTAGTTACTTAAGCTTTCCGTTAAGACATCTTGGTAGAGGATGAGCTCAGTTATCGTTGATTTTCCTTTTAAAAATCCATGCTGATTTTGAACTATCTCGCCTATGAAAGAAACAGTCGATTGATTTGCTACACATGCATCAAATGATTTAGCTAGACGACTAAGAATAGGAATAGGCCTGTAATATTCTATATTATGCTGATCTCCATCTTTTAATACAGGTTGGACAAATGCTGATTTCCAGGTACATGAAAAAGTGCCGTTCTCTAAAGATTCGTCAGAGATTTTAAGGACACTTTCTCTAATACTTAGCGATACTCGAGCCTGTTCTAGCAGATTTCTTTTGAAAATACATATCATTAGGAAGAGTACCTATTCTTCTTCTTTAAACTTTTCGTATATGCTCGAAATTGTCTAAAATTACCCTTCAAATCATTTTCAACTGATTTCAAATATCCAGCATATTTATTCCGTGAAATTCTGATACATTGGGCACGTGCTTCTTTGAATGAAATGTGATTATTTAAGGAATCGCTCTCTTTCCAAATTTTATGGAGTTTCTTTTTCTCAAATATCAAAGATTTCAGTTCGTGGTCATACCTTTTCGGAAAATTGGAATGAATGACATTCTTAACCGGGACGTTATCCTTGATAACTGTGTTCAAAGTTTCATTCAATGCTTCCACACAGGCATTCACACACTCATGACCCGTTATTAAACTCCAATCAACCTCCTCCAGCACACTCCAGATTTTAACATAGTCCGCAGACCTATAATCGAACTGAGCACTGCTTTCACTAAGAAAAGAACTCACTTCAGGGACCACAATCTCACCTACGAGGGCCTCATGGTGAAAATCACAGAATGGGACTAGAAGGTCCTGGTCATCTCTGACCTTGAATTTCCTTGAGCTGCACAGTAGAAGATCCAATGAATATCCTTTATCAGGGTGGGGTGGGAACATTTGCTCCACACCAACACTACCGGAGAGCTGGATGATACCTTCTGCCTTCCGTTGTCTTTCGTCATTTCTCGATCTAATAGAGACATTCCTCAATGGACCATTTTCCCATGTCATGTAAAGGCAGGTTGAAGTTTCCACTTATGATGAGGCTGTGATTAGGGAACTTGGCCAAAGTATCATCTATGCAGTTAGATACTACTTGGTAAACTGCCTAAGTTGACGGAGGTGGAATGTACACGGCACCGATTATGAACTTGGAGTTCTGACTGGAAATTTCGAGGATTATTACATCGGCTCCTTGTACATCACCCCCAAAAATTAACTCACTTCTCAGTACCCGATTTCTAGCTATGGCAACAAGTACACCACCACCACGTTCAGCCATTCTATCTGCTCTATATATAATATATTTATCGAGTCCAAGTTCACTGTTCATAATAGTGGGTTTCAGCCATGTCTCGGTTAAAACTATGATGTCCATAGGTGATGTGAAAAGGTGTATACTTGTCTCGATTATGCTTAGCTCATCCACCATTGGATGCACATTTTGGTGGTGAAAAGTAATCTTATCCTTGCACGCACTAAGTTTCCCTTACTTGCATTTAGGTTATTTGTGCCAGAATTTGATTTGGATTTTATAACCGATGAAGCACCATTACCAGCTGTTTTGGGTGAATGTGCAGGGGCCTCTGTATAGTTAATCATTGTAGGTACAAAACGAACATATTTTACGGTTTTGCATTTTGACTCGTTTACATTATTAATGCAATCTTCTTCAGCTCGCACAGAATTCAGTTCGTCACGCTGAATCTGGGTTCTGTCCGTATTCACTGAAATATTTTTCGGGAGAAGCTTCTTGTTACTAAGAATTTTCATAACATCAGCTCTCGAGTTCACGACAGCTAGTATTGGACGAGGTTTGTCATCCCCCGCTCCTGATCCAATTCTGCGTACTCTGATGTTTCCCAACTGCACATCTTTCACTTTTTTCAACACATTTTTGACCGTCTGTAGATCCACCGACAGGTCATTAGCGGGGTTTTCCGGGATACCAAATACAAGTGAATTATTCAATCTAGCATTATGGTCTTGTATCTCTGATGCTATTGCATCGATCGAGGCATCAAGTGATGGATGATTATCTGCCTTCTCCTAGTTATCTAGACGATCATTCACAGCTAGTATGTCATTCCTCGTCGAATCTTTCAGTTCCTGAATATTCTTTTCCATGTCTGCTATTTTGGCTGTTTCAGATACTACTACCAGAAGACGGGAACGCAGAGCTTCAATATCTGTTGATACTATTTTTACATCAGAGACAGCTCCAGACAAGTCTTCTAGACTTTTGAAGAATTGTGATGCATTCTGCAATTCCTGAATGCACATTATCATTTTCTTTACAGCTGACACATCGGTAAAAAAGCAAGGGAGTCTTTCTCTTAAATTCTAGCACCTTGATCTCCGATGCAGATACCCCTGAGCATTCGACAGTCGCGTGGTGTGAACCAGTGCAGAAATTGCACACCGCGATAAGTTGGCCTTCAGAGAAGCCATCGCCACATGTATCACACACCGACATGGCTACCGGCGAGAGGTATATACTATATAACAGCTGAGTACACTAGTATATACTATAAGTAAGAAGTATATACTATGTAACAGCTGAATACACTCATACAGTGATTCCTCACATACACTGAGCGCGTTGCTGAAATATGGCGTGACCTCACTCCACAGAATAGTCGCAGAATATACTGAATCTCATATTAGCTGGAGATCAGCATACAAGACTTATTTTTGATACACTGTGCGTAAAAGTGCACTTTGCGCACAGTTTGTCGACTTTTACTCACAGTTTATCGAAAAGTATAGTTAGATACACGGGCGTGAAACCTATTATTTGCATCCTCGTGATGATTCCGACCCTCGCCTGCGGCTCGGGCCGGAAACCCATCACTCGGACGCGAATAAAATGTTTTACGCCCTTGTATCGAAATGTACTATTAGTCCACACGTGTTCTTTTAAAACTTCACTTATAACCACGGTTATTTATGCAATTTCACTTTTTGTACTTGACTTTTTAGCAAAACAACGCGACGAATTTATAAAAGCTGTTTATACTTTAGCCTTCTCATTCAGAGATTTATGTTTTGGAATAAACTTGAAAATGAAATTAAAAGGCAATCCTATGTAATTACATTCCATATTACTTGAATCTTACCGAGTAAAGGAAGCATTCAGTAAAGACGATACATTCAACTCCAACATATTTATATCTCTTATCATTCTCAAAAAACCACATAGATAACGAAATAATCCATTTTAATATTTACAAAATCTATAAAAACCGATTGTAGGTGTATTACTCCCCACCGAAAGATTCAGAAGCTTTTTAGAACTCTCGAAGTTGAAGATTGTTTCATAATAATGCAAGTCGATCAGAGAAGAATATTCTTAGAGGTTTTTATTGGGATTGAATTTTAATTGTCAATGTAAACCAAAACTAGAATTTCGGAGGAGCAATAACTACGCAATTCATTATTGGAATCACTCAAAGAGAAAAAAAAATTTTTCAGTGAAGCTTTGATGTAAGAAAAAACCCTTGACGCATCTTGACAATATTAGAGGGGATACACTGTATGAGCGTGTACGTAAAACCAATTAAAAGATCAAATTGACTTCTACCAAAAATCACAAAAATAAAAGTAACTCAAATTCAACGCCGTTTTGAATTGAAATATTCAAGCTCATCAAGTGCTTGGTATATATCGATTATCAAAACGCAGAATGTTGGTCTTGAATAACATGATTGAGCCAAATGACAAACTTGCAAAGATCACATTGATTGTACAACAGATTATTGGATGGATATGGTATGGTTGATTCAGCTCTGAACGTAGACTTGGGGATCATAGACTTTCCCGCATCTCAAGCTCCAGAAAACGAATCAAGCTTGTTCGTAAAAGCCACCATCTTCACACACTAGAGGACCACCACCAACAGCTTTTATCGGAAAGTCAACCGGTTAGAAAACCCAGCCTAGACTTTAATCAAACACAAAGAAAAATTCATGAAATCGACAATCATTAACAATTCTACATAAGCGAACAAACTCTTAGTTCCTCCAATTTCTCGAACCAAGAAAGGTTTCGGCTATTATGCTTGTATTCATCTTGCTTATGTCAATTGTGAGCTAAAATGAATAAAATCTCTCTCATTTTTACCTGGGCCCAGATGGGCGAAATAATTTCCATTTTTGGCTCGATAGATAGAACCTCCACCTTGCATCTGACTCGAGGCTCAGTTACAGAAATTTCCACGATTGTTTGAGAGCACTTGGAGCAGCGATTCGACGCCAGCGATACCACACAATTTGATGCACACGAGTCATCCATATTGAAGTATATACGAGCCATGCTTATATTGTGTTCAAAATAAAGAAATGAGAATATTGACGTTCCTAAACACATGACAAATCTGAAGAGATTATTTCCCCACCGGGTACCGGCCTTCTTGCCGGTATCGATGGTCATTGTGTCCAAAGACAATTCGCATACTTTCATTCTAAAATAACAAATATACTTCTGTTAATTGGGCCCAAATTGTGTCTTTTCAACAAAAGTGCTCAACTACTACCGATTGTAACTCCTAAGTAGAGTGCGATAATTAACTTTCACTAGTGGTTAAAGTTTTTTCAAGACCCTCAAAATGACTATTGGTAAATTTCGATTATCATTTTCTATTAGGAGTCAGATCGGGTAATAGAAAACGCAAAAAACGAATAAACTGCTCTAGGCAATTTGCTTCTACAAGTCTCTAAGCTCAACTGGCGCTCATGGAATATAAGATAGAAATCCAGTCAAGTCGGAGCGACTATTTTCTAAGAATAGGCTACAAAAGAATCCTAATATGGATCTTTAATGGGCCCTAAGTCTCATGGATAACTACGAAAGAATGACAAAAAAAATTTTAGATCATTCAAATATCGTGCAAACGAATAAAATTGGAATTTTTCCCAAACCCACTCTGTACACAGCTCTATTAGAAAATCTCCGAAATAACTCACACCGAATTTAGGAATGTTCATCGAAAAAAAATTCTGCAGGACAATCATTGGAATTATTCAATTTAATTCCTTCCAATCAAACGCAATACTATGTCCAAGGAAAAAAATAACAAATGAAAATCGTTGCTCATGCATTATCCGGTAAACAATAAAATTTCATTATAGAGGTTTAAATCAGTCCACTTAGTTATTACAGTCACGCTTACTTTGATGATTATGCCGCTAAAAAATGAATAATATCGATGGCATTGAAGGGGCACTGGTTTCTGTAGTGAGTATTAATGACATTCTGACGAAGATCAAAGATTTCATCATTTGAATTCACAATCTACAAGGGTTAGTAAATTGGACATATTTCACCTTTTGCTTTTACGATATTATCAACAGGGCAACATCTATCAACCGCACCAGTACAATCATATTAGTCATGACCTGTCACCTCAGAGCAGAAAGTCAAGATTAGACTTTTGTCAAGGAATACTCCATCAGTCAGAGATATATAGTTGTTTCATGAAGCACTTTGTTACCATTGCTGAGACACCATTTCGCCGGAAAGGCAGATTCAATACGAGGAGTCTTTTTGCTATGGATCATGATGCAGAGTTTTCCATCAACCAATGGGTTGCTGTAGCCGGGAATATTCTGGTGAGTATATAGTACTGTTTTTGAACTTTTAACTTTAGTAAAGAACTCCAATAAATTGTTACTTGAATTTAGACTTATTCGACATAAAATACCTGAGAAATCTCTAATATCATTATTGGAAAGAAATTTGTTGGTTCAGAGACAGGAGTACTTCAACATTCATCAATTGACGCCGAATATATAACCTTTGTGAATAAGTTTTTATGATGATTCCTGAAACATTTGTAATTCAATCAAATATTACCTTGATTATTCTAGAATATAGATAAGGACTACGATTAATAATGGAAATTATTGTGCTCTGTTGAACAGATAGGACCACAAGAATTCTCAAAGAGGGTGAATGCTTTTCAGTACTTAGCGTTGTTGAGAAATGGCCTACTTGTATTGCCGGAAAACCATGAAGTTGACACGGACCGTAGCTGGATATTACTCAATAGAGCTCCACTACACAGTGCTAGAGCCACTCAAGCAACCCTGTAGGAGATATTTCCCAACCGATACATTGGTCCAGGTGGAGCGATTGAATGGCCTCCTCGTTCACCTGACCTCAACCCTCTTGATAAGTAAAAAATATAAGCATGAAGATCAAGAGATTATCACCATGACACTCATTGTAACCATATCTTCAATCATTTGAGAGTAATATACACACATAGTACTTGAATATACTACCATGAGAATTTGATCAGTAATTTGTGATATGATTTTATATTTTACAAATTTTTTCTTGTAACCTTGTGTAGGAAATCAATTTCATATTGAAGAGATCAACAACGTATGCGAACTGCGGCAACAAGTTCGACATGTTTTTAACAAGGTGACCCCAAAGATGCTTAAAGATGTCAGTGCCAACTTTTATGTGCGACTTCATCTATGTATCCAAAATGATGGAGAACACTTCGAGCACGTGCTGTTTTGAAGGTCATCCAGTTTGATAGCTCCATAATTCCATTACTGATATTATTATCTTGTTATTTGGTTGGTCTTATTTGTTTAAACTGAATAGAATCAATGACAAGACCATTCGTTAAGTGCGAATATAATTTTATTGAAGGAAAAAGAAGATCATAAATATATTTACTTCCACAAATGATTAAGATCTTGCCACTTTGGATAAATATTTAAGGAAAAATATTTGACAATTTGACTTTAAATGAAAGCGATGGATTATATAACATTCACACCTGGAGTCACTGAACACAGGAATTCAAGTCCAGCTGCTGTCATCTCGTCTGCGTTACCATGGGTGCCCCGCAGCATATCTTTTGCCTCCAAAACGTGACATCTCTCACGGGTTCCAGCTAATGCCGAATTGAATCCCTCGAATTCACTTTTTTGAAAGAGACTGAGTCATTTTGCATTGATTCTACCAAACTCTCGCGAATCATGCATGCAATTTCCGTACACTTCGGATATGACTACACCCGGCAACAACCAATTTTTAAAAACTAGGTCGGGCCCAAAAAAATGAGTCACCTTCACTATTCAAAATTCTGCTTCAATAGTTGAAGTGATTGATGTGTCGAAGATTTTAATCCAGGGATGGGAAAGAGTGAAGTGAAGTAAAAAAAAGTGGTGACAAGTACTTTTTCCGTACAGCGCGTGCGCGACTTGACGATAAACAGATGATACGAGATGATTTTCTTTCCGTCTGCTAGGAATTTCAAGCTGATCACGTTGATATTGGCAAGTACAATAGAGTGCTGTCATCCTTGAAACGCAAAAAACGTGAGCACACACCCAAGAAATCAGGAGCTTTCACCCGAGAACGAGAGCATAGATTTTTGACCGTTGCTCCAAATGATGAGTTTCTGATTGTAAAGGTAAGAAGGGCTATTTTCTTTTCCATCATCAAAACTAGTAATCTCCTATATAATGATTTTGGTCGCTCATGTTAATTTTTCAAATTTAAGGAAGTTTACTCGACCGTTCTTATGAGCCAACAGAGAATTCAAATCTAATGATTTGATAATCTTTTAAGTCTCACGTGGGGTGCTGACAGTTTTTGTGTCTCTAAAACACTAGATGGGATCAGAGATATGAATGGAAGTTCGAATGACTGTCAAACTGTATGTAATTTGGGGTTCGAAATGAAGTGTTTTGGCGCGGTCCCTCCATAGGCCTCATCACTACAACTCTGGAGGGACTTGATGGAGATACAAGGGGTATATCAAAAATTTGGAATGTACGGAATCTGTGAATGTAAGATCTGACTGCTATTTCGAGGGGAAAAGTGGTTATTTTAAATGCGAGGAAGAATTACTCGACTCCATCTAGATGTTAAGACAGGAATCAGAATAACTGATCTGCAACGGCTGTATTGGTCGAAGTCGTTGAGGTTTCATATGATGATTTTGGTCGCTCATGTTAATTTTTCAAATTTGAGGAAGTTTACTCGACCGTTCTCATGAGCCAACAAAGAATTCAAATCTAATGATTCGAATCTCTGTTGGCTCATAAGCACGGTCGTATAAACTTCCTCAAATTTGAGAAATTAACATGAGCGACCAAAATCATTATCTAAAACCTCAACGACTTAATTGGACAATTGGACCGATATAGTAGTTGCAAATCAGTTATTCTGATTCCTGTCTTAACATCTGGATGGATCGAGTAACTCCTCCTCGCATTCAAAATAACGACTTTTTCCCTCGAAATAGCAGACAGATCATACATTCATAGATTCCGTACATTCCAAATTTTTGATATACCCTTCGTGTCTACATCAAGTCTCTCCAGAGTTGTAGTGATCAGGCCTATAGAGGGACTGGGCCGAAACACTTCATTTTAATCCCTAAATGACATACAGTTTGACAGTCATTCGAATCTTCCATTCATATCTGTGGTCCCCTGTGCTGTTTTAGAGACACAAAAAATGTCAGCACCTCACGTGAGACTTAAAAGAGTATCGAATAATCAGATTTGAATTCTCTGTTGGCTCATAAGAACGTTCGAGTAAACTTCCTCAAGTTAGTGATTCTCTAGCATGCATTTGTTATTATTTACAAAAATCTCAGGTAGCATTGATACTTGGCGTGCTTGGAGCTATGGGAAGAGAATAATTTACTCAGCTAGGAGTAAGAAATGTTGTTGATCGTGGTGGGTACATTTGAGTTAGAGTTACGAAAACTAAGAATCATGTGCCCGGGTGTCATTTTTGATTGGAGATCCAAACTTATACAGAATTTGCAAGATATATATGGAAGCCAGAATTATGGTAATAGAGAATGATAGATTCTTCATCCGTTATTCCAATTGTTGCTGTGTCAATCAGCCAATTGGTATAAATACAATTGGTGGATGCCACGAAGAATTGCAGAGTACTTGGAGCTGACCAAGTACTTACGCTCAGGAGGCACGTTGGGTGAAAATCTAGTTCAGTCGCTTAATCATATGTTGCAGATTCAATCAGTAGCAAGCGTAAGATATGCCACCAAATCACTTCTGGTATGTCAAGTGAAAAAGTTTCAGAAGCGACAAAGCACCTCAGAATGTTCACTCCGCTCAATCACCTAGTCCCCTTGTATCATCTGATCCTGCTCAATCAGATTTTCTCCACCTTGATATTTCTATGATTCAGGTATTTTTGCTTATCTCAACACATTATTCCCATATTACATTCATTCTGATTATTATGTTTATTATCATCTACAGTTGTTAAAACCTATTATTCGACGGGCTCATATAAATCCGCTCCATACGCAACCTCAACAAGCTCATTTTATGAGCACGCCATATGTACTTACAGCAGCTATCAATCATATTCAAGAGATGCAAGGTATCTCAGTATTCGAATAATTCATTCCATCCATCTATTGAGCTCTCAATCAACAAGGGGGAATTCTATGTATGCATAAGTAGATACACAACTCAAAAGGTGAACTTTCTGTTACCATTCATTATCAAAGCATCGCGCTAAGCTGTTCTCGGATACATATCGACTGCTCACGAATTTTTCAATCCGTAACCCCAAATTACGTTTTCTGTTCACGGTTCGCCTGAACTGACTTTGACCCGAAAGTGCCTTCCGTTAAAAAGAGCTTCTGCTCTCCAAAACTACATGGAAAATGGAAGTTTCTCCGACAAGAATCAAAATAATCGCCGGAGCCGTTTTTGAGAAATATCGATTAGACCATTCCTTCACAATTATTTCGATTTTTCTTGATAGAATTGGTACATTACTCCGAATTTTATGAACTCATTCCATCAAAATATGCTTCATGTTATTCGGAAAGTAACGAACAGGTATGGAGCAATTTTTTGTATGGAGCCAAAAGGGTTTCTAATAGACTGCGCATACCACTGTGTAGAATAATATGATCAATAAAATAATTTAAAAAAACATTTTAAAAATTCGCTTTTATGTGAACCATTAAGCATAATTGCATGTCAAAATTTGAAGAAAATGAAAACAGTTATCTATGTTTCTGTCATAAACAAAGAGTAAGTCAGTTGACGTCCAGCTTCACGAATTCCATAATTTCAAGATATCAAAATGGTAAAAGCGTGGGTTGATTGGTGAAAACTACTCTTGATGTGTCAAGTTTACAACCCACGCTTTTACCATTTTGATATCTTGAAATTATGGAATTCGTGAAGCTGGACGTCAACTGACTTACTCTTTGTTTATGACAGAAACATAGATAACTGTTTTCATTTTCTTCAAATTTTGACATGCAATTATGCTTAACGGTTCACATAAAAGCGAATTTTTAAAATGTTTTTTTAAATTATTTTATTTTCTCAATTTTAGTTTTATTCTAATCGCTTGGAATATAGAACATGAATGAAGGATATTAACATCAGCCATAATGTTGAGATATTATTCTTAAGATTCCTTGGGTATTCATTTTTTCTTAAGCGCTTCAGAGTGCAAATTGATAAAAAGTGGAATAAATGAGTCAGCTATGGTTTACCAGAAATAATTTCTCATCTCATGTTGAGCATACCGATAATGCTGAATTAATTCACAAGCTACAGTCAAATCACATTTAAGAGGCTGTGTTACCCTTATTACTAGAATATGAAGACATCCAATGATATATTAATTTATTATCAGGACATCTCCATCCGTTAAGATCATATGATACATCACATGCCAAAGCTCGAACATGGATGATCATATTCCTAAATCAGTAGAGTGAAATTTATTAGAAATGGAATGAGTCTTTAGCCCAATATAACATGGTATGCTACACTTTAATGGCTGGACCCATGAAAATTCAACCGAAAGAGAATGTTGAATCTCTGTGATGCATCAAGAAGTGACAGGAAGCATCCTCAATGGTTCAAATAAACAAGTTCATAACGCGTAGAGCCACTGTGACTATTTTCCTTTTGAATGTAGTCCATCCCGTCATTCATCTGAAGATTCTTGAAGCATACGATACTAAGAGTGAGGAGAAAGTCTGAATTCAATGACAAATCAAGAAGCACACAGTGTCTCATGAAATATCATTCATCACCTTGATTGTGCTTCATGATTTGAAGACCAGGACTTTGGCTCAGCGCGCTTACTGTACATACACCACAAAACTTGATTGCACACTGAGGCCTCAACTTCCTCTCTGAGCTTGCAAAAAGATGAAACCATTCAACTCTTAGAGGTACCTATTATTTTTTATCTGCTAACACTAATCACAACCTTATAGGTCACACGTGGTGGAGAGAAACTTTTGATAAGACCATGGTATGGCAAGGCCGCATACAGAAAACTTGTAAGAATTCAATAGCTAGGCGAGATCGACCGCACTCTGAAAACTGCTGAAAACTGAGAAACATCAAATCATCACAATAACAGCACTAAATAAAAAGCAGCAACACAGCCAGCAGTAGTTTAGGCTTGACAGGACAGCATCGCGTGGCAGTGGCAGCACTTCGAGGAGGTTATATGGGTCCTACAGGCAGTTGTTATACTTGTTATTGGATAGGCATCTCATTTCTATTTGTTGATAATCATTATGTTTTGATTAATCAAAACTAGAAAGAGTGAAATTTGTAGGGTTTGCGAAGAATCGACGAGTTGCGTCGGCTGCTGTGATATTCTAAAGCGAGGCTCTTGCCCTTGCTGATCGCGCGAATAAACCTCTACATAATTATGCAATGAGAAAGAGAGAGGGAGAGGTCCGACGCTGCGCACAAACCTATTTGCATTTACACAAATATTGAATCGCGCAGAGCTCGGAAACCCACACGAATACACGGGATACCACGCAATTCCACGTCAGTGACACACTCACACGAAGAATTCGGTGGCGCGGCCGCGGCCGAGTTCAATAAAAGCGAATAAAAATCGAGCACATTTCACATTTCAGACTTGGGTGTTTGTCATGGCGTCGATTACGGGGAGATATAGAGGTTGAAATATCGTTTATGATAGAATCACAGTATGGTTTTAGAAAAAGAAAAGGAACCAAAGATGCTATATCTAAAGTATCTGAATACATAAGGAAATACTTAGGAAAAAGTGAGCCTGTGGCTGCTATTTTTTTAGACTTGGCAAAAGCTTTTGATACGGTGAATCACGATCTACTATTAAAAAAACTAGAACATTATGGTATTAGAGGCAAAGCTCAGGAATTGATGAAAAGTTATTTATCAAATAGAACACAGAATGTAAGGATAAACAATACCAACAGCAACAAAAGAAAAGTAGACACTGGCGTACCTCAAGGTACAATCTTAGGCCCCCTCCTTTTTATTATATATATAAATGATTTACTAGAGTTATGTGAAAAAAATCTTATCTCTTATGCTGACGATACAGTTGTTCTGTGCTCAGGGTACAGCTGGAGTCAAGTTGAAAGAAAAATGAATAGATTTTTGAAAGAAGTAGCTACATGGCTAGGCAATAATAGACTATCGTTAAATGTAGCAAAGACTGTCTACATCACCTTCTCAAATTATGATGATACCCAACCAGCTGAATTTAATGTCCAAATCGATGGTAAGGTTATTGTGAGAGTTAACAGTACCAAATACTTAGGCATCATCATTGATTCAAACCTTAAGTGGAAAATTCAAGTGAATAGCATAGTAAAAAAAAGCAGATACCTATTATTTATTTTCGCTAATTTGAGAAGATATTTATCTCGAAGTTTATTATTACAAATATACTATGGCCTTTTCAACAGTATTATATCATATGGGATTATTTCATGGGGGTGTGCTTTTGATAATGCATTATCACCATTAATCAGGCTTCAAAAAAGACTTTTTAGAATCATGGGTTTCTATGCCAGAACAAATGAGCAATTTGAAGAGGAATCAATTCCTCTGGAGGTGAAGAAACTATATTTACTTGAAATTGTTATGTATAAGTTCGATGAAATGAGAAATGAGTACCAAAGTAAGAAAAAAATCACCCGGAGAAACGATTTGATACTTCCAAGAATGAAGTTAACAGTTGAGCAGAAGTCTCTTGACTTTTCAGCGAGAAAGTACTTCAACATGTTACCAAAAGATATAAAAGAAACCAAATGTAAGAAAAAAACTCTGAAAATAATAATAAAAAATTGGCTAAGATTATACAATACTACTGATTAGAATGTAACATCAATGATAGAGTGTACTACTTTTGTACAGGAAAGGTAAGGTACGAAATCGCCTTACTTTGTCTTTTTTATTCATCTTTTGGATCATTTTCCTGTTGATTAGACACATGCATCCGTTATGAATTTAATTATGATTATAATGATTTGGTATTTTTATAGGTTAAGTGTTTATTTTATTTATTTATTTTATTTATTTACTCTTATTACTTTTCAATATCTAGTCTTGCGCACAGGTTATTAATTACCTTCAGCAGATTGTTGTTGTATATGACAATTGTATGGACTGGATTGGAAATAAATTGAAATTGAAATTGAAATTGAAATAGAATAGTATTGACCACGGAAAATTAACGATCCCCACTCCCACTCTCGTGCTGAAGAGGGGAATGGCTCTCGGTTTTTTGAGTCAGCAGGCCATGGAATCATCCCAATTATCAGAAAAAACTTTGGCGGGCTGTGTGCACTTATAACATTATGCATATTTAGGATGAAGGATCAATCATCAATGAAATAATCTCACTCGAATTCATAAGTGATAACCTTATTTCAACTACCCCATACATCAATCGCTGATTACTAGTGGAATATTATGCAATAATTAGGGATATACAAAACTCACACGAAGAGTGACATTGCGCTTGCTATGGTTGACGAAATATACGAGCTCGAAATATTTCAGTTCGACGGTTCTCTAAAACGGCTCCGGCGATGATTCTGATTCTTGTTGGAAAAACTTCCATTTTCCATGTAGTTTTGGAGAGCAAAAGCTGTTTTTAGCGGAAAGCACTTTCGGGTCAAAGTGAGTTCAGGCGAACCGTGTGTTGATGATGTTAAGCACTCACATGCCTATTTGTGCCTCGTCTGTTATGGATCTTGTATTGTCCATCACCTATTGGAAGCTTGAAAAAATTCCAAATCTATCCAATCATCATGAGTAGAAAATCTGGTACAAAAGAAGAGACTTTTTCACACCAATCGTCACAATCTGAGAAATTGGCTGCAGCTCAGGCTATGTTTGCCACATCCCGGAGCTATAAAAACCAAGTAAGTAGTCTTGATTTCTATGAATGTAATACTGGTGTACCTTGGTAAGGAATAGTAATTTCTTTGATTGTTGGACAAGTAGTCTTGATTTCTATAAATGTAATGCTGGTGTACCTTGGTAAGGAATAGTAATCTCTTTGATTGTTGGACAAATTGCTTCTTCCAAAAAGATTGAATGCAGTCACATCTCACAAAATTCCAACTGTTCCAGAGTTGAATGTTGTGCCGAAGCCTGCAACCTCTTCGAAAAGTAACGTCTTGAAAAAACGCAGAACCATGCTAGCAACAAGAGTCGAATCATCGTGCCAAAAACTAAAGTTACGCGTAAAAGTTTGGCAACCTCCAATAAGAGTGCTCAATCTTCGGAGAAATCCAACAAGAAGACTGATAATCAGAGATTGAAGGGGGCGGAATCAGGTATATCTCAGGCGAAGATGCATGAATGTTTCACAAGTGAGCATGATCTTGGTAGTACGATGTTGATTCCTCAAAAAATTCCCATACGGACTCAACCTTTCCAGGAATAGCCAGCGGCGGAATCAGTATGGATATAATTCTGGGCCAAGGATCCAAATCTACTCTGGAGCAAGGCCCTATCTCGAGCAATGTTGCCCCAAACCAAGATGAGGCTGCTCGATTGCTTGCCAATCAGGACAGCACATTACGTGATACTCAAATACTGACAATGAGTCCTAGCCATTCACTGTGTTCATCCAACCCAGGAAATAGTTCTAACATGATACATTCCATTCGACCAGATGGAGAAAAAATTGGCTGTGATGAGGAGCATGAGGATATGATGCATGCAGAGGGTGGGAGTATAAAGTATGAAGAGGATGGGGATGAGGACAATGAGGAGGATGAGAATGAGGAGAATGAAGATGGTCAGAGTTTAACTTACAAGCAATCTGATGACTTCAATATCCAAGATCCACTAATGGTGGAACTTGAGTCAGCAGAGAATCAAGTCACTCGGCAGGAGATTATTGTGCTTGATAATGAAACCACAGTTAATGGAGTAACAGTGAACTTACAGGAAATTCTTCTTCACTCTTAACACTGCTGACGTGAGTAAGTATATCTATCATTTTCATCTTATTATCATAACCACCTTGAAATGAGAGCTTCATTTAATTAGAACATTGCACTTCCATGCAGTGAAATTATAGTTTTGTTGATGCAGAAGGTGAATGGAGCCCTCGAAAGAATCAAGGATCTCAAACAAAAGTTTGTTCAGGCTCTTGCTGCATTACCTACTCAGGTTGCTGTGATTCCTGACCGAAAGAAATCTAGAGCAGAACTCTATCCTTTTGTTCCTAGTTTACGTTGCAAGACAAAGCAAGAGTTAGAAAATCTCAGCGTATTCTTGAAAACTAGGAAAGAAGATGTTGTTCCTCAATTCGTGAGTTTCGATGGATCTAAATTGAAATTTCCACGATCTCATCATTATATCTCAAAAATCACATCAAATTTCAGACGGGTCTCATTAATAATATTGGTGGAAAAGGTTCTGCTGCTGAAACCAGGAATATTCCGTCTCGAGTAATTGCCGATGAGCCATCTCAAGTCCTTACTTGGGTTATTGATAGAGGACCTCCCACGACAGCTGATGCAGAAACAGTAACAGGAGGAGAGCCCAATCTGATTGTTGGGAAATTTGATCTGTTTGATTCCATGGGATGTGAGTTTCACCGAATTCATTTCTTCACATCCCATAACTTAGAACTCTCTCTAATTGGTTTCTTCCATTTTGCACCTGTTGTCGTGACTACCCGGATAGGAGTCAAGAATCAAGATGGCAAAGACCTATCCACGACCCTAGGAGCGACTATGACCACTATGCAAGAATGGTTCAGGAGGGCAATCAACGAGTTGCAAGGAAAATACTTAAAGCTGGAAAGAAGGCTACCAGACGAGTTGCGATCTCGAAGAAAAATCTCAGCAGTAATGAAGCTTAAAAAAGCTATTTCAGTTTCTATGACGGAATCGACGAATTGGTTGTCATTCATTGAATTGCAAAAATTTCTTATGGCCATATAACTTTTATTTGTTTTTGTATTTGTATTGAACTCGAATTCCCTTCACTCTAATTTGAATGACTAATTTTATGATTTGAACTATTCTTCTTGACATGAGTATCGATAAGTATGTGGTATCTGACAAACATTGTAGAATCTTTCTCAAATTTTGTCACTATAATGCAACTCAAAGGGTATTGAGCCCAAGTTTAAGATAAAGGTGCTGCGCTAACATTTTAGTTGTAATGAGATGATTAATACTTGTAAGTAATTCTCGTTCAAAGTCTATCACAGGTGAACTTGTTGAACACGTCTAGTTCTAGTGTGCAAAGCGTAAAACGAATTTTATTGTCACAACAGCATTGTACCTGGAACTGGAATTATTTGATGAATAAATCAGAAGCTTATCTTTCTATCACGAAAACTGCGCGATTCAATACTCAAGTTGAATGAGATTGAATCACGAGGTTTAGCTTTGAAATCGACGATTTATTTAATTTGTATCAATTACTCTATGCAAATTCAAAGCTCAAATTAAGATTCGATCTCATTTTCATCTGAAATACAATCTAAACCCGCATATATACGCGAAATTTTGTACCCGAGACGTCCCCGTGTCGTGCGATACGTAGGACGTCGACAAAACCGGTTGGGGACGTGCATTCGACGTCTCTAGGTCATCTCTGCGTCGTCTGTGAGTCAAGTTGGGGACGATTTCAGAGACGTCCCTAGAAAATCGGAGGATGTTTTAGAGACGACACAGGGACGAGAAACTTCTGTCGGGGTAAATCTGCCTAAATTCAAAATTCTACATCCGAGACGTCCCCGTGTCGTGCCATACGTGAGGAATCTCCGAAACCGGTTGGGGATCGGCGCGCAAACTCTCTATTTCGCCCAATTTTTTTTCCCCCGTGACCCCTCGAAATGTTGTTTTGGAACTGAAACCTGGAAAAACTAAGGTTGTTCACATCGATAAACTCAAGCACGCATTTGCCAGAATTGACAATAATTAAGGCGATGCGGTCACTGTGCAACCCGGAAATTATATCTTATTTGGATGTAAATCAAAAAATTTTCTCGAAACGAAGTTGGAGACGATTTGTTCATTACGTATTATCATCTGAATTGTGGTGGACAACTCATTATTTGTCACCAATCACAAGGCTATCACTAATAAACGAAAATAACTTGCCCGCGGGTACTTTTTAACCTACAAATTGGCACATTTTCGTTCACAAAACTCTCAAAATCTAGTCCGATTTGGGCCAAACGAAGAGTTATCCAGGCCAAGTTAGATGGTAATAAAGCCTGGATAACTCGTCGTTTAGCCCATAATGGAAAAGATTTTCAGAGTTCTGTGAACAAATTTCAGCGTGCACGGTGACCGCATCGCCTTAACCTCCTTACTCTGCATTACAGGGTGTCCGAAAAGTGAGTACCCCCCCCCCCCCATTTTTTTCAGAAATGGTTGGGAATCAGGAAAAACCCCGGAACACGTGTCCCCTTATTTTGAGGGGGACATCCGATGGTGGCCTGGTTTTTTACCTTGGAGGTCATTTTCGAGGTCATTCGAAGGTCAACTCGATTTTTTCGAATAGAAACACCTAATTTTAACCTCAAATTCTGAAAAAAATATGAAAAGTGATGAAACTTTTGTTTGAAACTTTTCTGACTCGACTTGACCTTCGCGAGAAGAATGGAGGTCAACACGGGTTGACGGTGACCGCTGTAACTCCAAGAGTGAGCATTTTATCGAAGAATGTTTGAGATAAAAGTTGTCCATGGTCACAGTAGAAAAGACCTAATGACCTTGTTCCCGACCTTGGAGGTCATTTTTAAGGTGATTTGGAGGTCAACTCGATTTTTCAAACGGAAACACCTACTTTTGACCTCGGGTTTATTGCAGATTTCGCTTGATTTTGCCACTAAACTGTAAATTCAATGCTCTCTGGAAGCAGTTCATCAACCATGCATACATGTGACACCTAGAGCCAATGAATCTATTCACCATGAATAAATAACTGGTAGCCACACCACGATTCCACATTAAATTTCGGAAATCTATTCAACCAAGATGAAAGGTTGCTTTTGAGATTGAATAGGACAGTGATGATATTGAATCGATATTCACTCTGATCTATGATGATAAACTTGAGTTGTGATACAGTCCGCTAGTAAATACGTATTGATTCAATTTTATGACGTATAAAAAATTCTGTTCTAATCAAATTGGGAATTTCGAACATTTCAATCATGATTTAGATAAATATTCATTGGAAATTTTCTTTGGGACCTTAAATTGAAAGGACTGTATTTATTAAATTTTAGAACTTTTCCATTGACGCCTCTTTGGTTGCTAAAGCTTTTTATTCAATCCAATATTACTACCGACCCTTCTCTGGGGAAATTGCTTTGGGAAACTACAACGAATGATTCGTCTTCCCGCCCGAGGATAGCTAAGGTGCTGCTTGAGTCGTCTCTATTTATTTCCTGAGAAAAGTCGTGTAGTTTTGAGGGAAAATACCGCTATCACAAATAGATCTACCAATTCATGATTCGATTCAGTCAAATATTTGGACCAGATACGTAGTTTTGCTTTTCTATCTTAGAAATTAGAGAACTTTTGATCACATACAGCGAAAGACGAGCGTGAAAAGTGTGGTGAATTCCATTGGGGTCCACATGAATCGGGCCGATTCACTCTTCGCCGAGGTTGAGAACTACTGATTCGTTCGGACTCTACATACCCGCGGAACTTATCAACTCCCAACGCCGCTAGGCCTCATACGCTGAGCAAATTGTTCTCTGAATATTATGGGAATCGTTGAGCCGATGACCCTTTCAAACAAATCCAAAATCACCACTCCTTTCGGTTCGAGTAATCCGGAGCAAGTCTTCTCACCTTCTGAAGGAAATATCCTTGTGAGATATGTAATAAATAATTAAGAATGAAATAAGTTATCCTACAAGTGGATGATTCAACAAGACAAATAATTCAGTTACAGAGGTAAATTTATTCTATCTTTATTCAATCAGTAAGATCTACATATATACTCCTGTAGCTATCCGGAATTCGGAACATTTAAATATTCTAAAATTCTCTCGATACATGGGTAACAATAAAGCAGTAAGACAGTTGCATCTAAACACATGAGGAGAGGGGAGGGGGGAACGAATCGGAACTCTACTCATTCAAGGCGTGGGGGCAGCACCGATCAGGAATTGAAGGCGCCAACAGGATCTATCAAGAAGACGCAACTCGGCAAACACATCAGTGCACATCAGTGAATGTTGATGTCCACATGATCCTATAATTCGTGTTGCAACAAGCAAACATCACGCGCTTATAGCCTCTATTCAAGTTGCGGCAGATCTTGTCACACGATAATTAGTATATTTGTGAACAAGTGATGCTGTAAATAAATTTGTAGCAAAACAATAGTGAAATACCGAGTCGATAGTGATCAACGGCAGCGAGATAAAGTGCATCAGCCATTGAAGACTTCTAAGCAGCGCTGCGGAGGCACTGGCTGAGGCAATCGCATCGGCTCCGGAGAGTTAATCGACAGAATTGACTAAGGCTCCGACACCCGTTTCTTATCAAAGTATTAGTAAAGACAGTTCGACAACAGCTCACGGTGAAACCCCTAATACAAGTGGGTAGTTAGAATTTTGCCTCGATGAATGACCAGGGTAGCATTTTGCGCTTCAGTAGTTATTGTACTTATTTTTTGAGATGTGCATGCAACTTGGTCGTTCAAGAATGTTTCGCGAAAAAAATGATCAAAATGTGAAATAAGTTACCTCCGCGAGGGACCTCAGTCGGTCGAACACTTCCGACGCAATTTTTTTGAGCGGCGACGCCATGGTGCGTGTAAAATGAGCAAGATAAAGAAAAACAGACGACAGCGGCATAGCAAAGAACTGGAATCAACAAATAACCCGTAATACGCGAGTATATCTGTAGCGTTCAACCGTATATGTGTATATGACAGACAAATCTTATTTTATAGTCATTCCTTGATGTGTAACTGGGTCTCGGGCTATATGAATGATAACATAACCATAAATATCGTGCTCTGATTCAATTAACACAGCCAAATGAATAAGAATTCTCAAATCCGTTCACCTCTACATATGTAGTTAGAAATACAATTTAAAGTTTACAAATTGGGCAACTTATGTAAACGTGGTTCTCAGACGATGCCACCAAATAGAAGCCGCAAAATAGAAGAAGAGAATGAAATTGACGTTGTCGGCATTGATCCATGCGATGCAGCAATCCAGGCGATTGATGATGCTGCCGGAGCTGCCGTTGACGCTATCGAACAAACTGAGCTGGGAGCTCAACAAGAGCGACCGTCAAAAGATTTCGTTCAAGATGATGTTCAAATCATCAAGCAGATCTTTTCAGTGTATCTGGCAGCTTCATCGAAGTCCAAGAATAAGTTACCAAGTAACCTGCAAGAAATATTAGCGGGTGTAAGATCGGCGCCAGAACGTTTCAATGAGAAAAGAATGCAACAAGAACGCAGGGACGCAGAATAACTTGCTAATCGCGGATATGCGTCTCAAGTTCTAAATACCTTGGGTAAACTCGCTGGCACTATGGATCAACCACGACCTCAAGAACCAAGTGATGCGGAAAGATCCGTCGGTGCTCTCGTAGCTAATACACCAAGTGTAGGGGGAACCAGCGAGCCGATGGACCTGACTCTGACGAAATACTCAGGGTCGATGTTAAAAATCGTGCCTAGGTTTGGCGAGAAATTTCAGGCAACAGTGGAACCAAGAATATTTCTGGATACAGCTCCAACATCCGTAAAATACATCTTTGCGAGCAGCATGGTGCGCGAAACAGGAGCTAGGCATCCTGTTTATACTATGGCTCCGTTTCCGAAACCAATTCCGACTATGGCTCCAATTCTGAGGCGCAGTATGATCCCGGGCCAACCACAGCCTTGTCTGGGATTGCCAGTCGTAGGCATGAAGGTAGGGTTTATTCCTGAAACTCCTCTCTTCGCGCCACAAGATCGGCTTGAGTAAGAACTTTTCGAAGCCTGGCGAGCAGGGAAACCATACCAGGTTGGCAAAATCCGAGATTCTTGGAATCGCCTAATAGTGAAAAGAGCAGGTATCGTTATGATACAACCAAATAGCTTAGGTTGGAGATGTGAATATTGTTTCCGGAAAGACAACCAAAAATACGGAAGTTGGAAGGGATGGCCTGTACACGAAAGTGCCAAATAGGTGGCCTGGAAGATTTCGAGGTCGTGAGATGCGTCCAATGCGGTCGTGGCCCCCCTACGAACGAGTGGACCGGATGGTCCAGCTGACGCGATTGTGACCTGCAAACGTGAGTGGGGAAATATGAATAAGGGAAAAATTGTTGAAATGTTGACAGCCGCTCGAGACGGGTGCTTGTGTGATCATGTTTATCCTGAGATGCTTCACGCCTCAGCGGCAGCACGAGCACAAAGAGGCTAATATCTCAACTCGACCTACGTTTCCGTTTCATCAGGTAGTACATGGCAGGATTGGGGTACACTTTCCCCAAGCCGCATTTTCCAGAGGTCGTTTTTCCCAATTCCTTTTTTCCCAACGAAGGGCCTTTTCCAATTCTAAAATTTCCAAAACTACTCGTTCCAATGGACAGTTTGCCCAATAGTCATTTAGCCAATTTATAATTTCTCCATTAGATATTTGTGCAATGAAAAATTTCCAAAATCCTGTTTATTCAGTAAAAAAAGGAAGAAAATTGAATAATATTGATGAAAACATTGTAACGTGTGAATATAAAAAATTTCTCAGAGACTCGGATATCAAAACAAGCCATAGATGTATGAGTTTAAAAAACTGATTACAATTGCACAGTGCAACCCAATATGGTCAGATAAGGTAGGAGGTCACCGTTCTCGATGTACTCGTGATACTGAGCAACTATATTGGAGATACATTCTTCTCCCCTCTTTTTGGCTGCATCTACACCCCTTCTAATCTGCTGTCCAAGCTAGAGCTGGTGCAACATAACTGCAGTATCACTTTGCTCTTTCTTTAGCTCCTCTAAGAAAGCGTAAAGACTTGGATGTTTCCTACCAACAACGGTGTGGAAACGGTTGTGCCAACCTTCAGAGATGTTATTAGTTCTGGCCGTTCCTTGTCTTACCGAGTCGTAGTGCGTCCAAAGCGAAGGATGATATCGAGGAAGAACCTCTGCAATAATTCGTCGTCCTCGCCCTCTTCTGACAACTTGCTGCTCTCGACCAACTATGTAGGTTCTCTTGAAGTATTCATCAACCGGGTGCAATCGCCGGGCATCTGAGTATACAGTGTATTGAAGTGTTGTAAGACGGTGTTACTCGGCACGAAAGCAAGTGCACACATCATCCGTGTATTATTTCTCATGCTACGATCTTTAGGGTTATCATACTCAGCTGTTAATCCCTCACCTTGAATATGCCGTGAAACGCTCTGACAGAGATGGAAAAAATAAGTTCGGACTTTTTCTGCCCCAACAACATTCTGAGCAGCGTTCATGATTGCAATCTCGAAATCCGCCATGATAACAATAGGCGGGGTGAAGAATATACAGAGATTTTCAACACCTTGCGACAGAAAATATTTTCATGTACGTGCATTCTTGTTTGTTGTCGGTAAGGGCGTACACAAACGGCAATCTAATAACTTTGTTCCTCTTTTGCACAGCTCCTAAAATTGCAAAAATTTGAAAAAAGATAGTTGGAGCTTCATCAAACGTTCCATCAGCAAACCATACACTACTCCTGATTAACCGTCGCAGATTTTCTTTTGTGGCATAAACGATGAGTCTTCCGCAGTTCTCATCTGCATCCTCATCATCAATAGAATCAATCAGCATGAAAACTTCTCCTCCTAACGTGCACTAGTAGCGTTCTGGTATTTCTTGAAGGTCTCGAAATCGCGCGGGGTTTGCTGGCAAATTCCTCAATCTCACTCTAGTGATCCGCTTTCGGAATTTTATCCTTTCTGGTAGTTCTGCCAAGACTTGCATGATGCAGAATTGAATCGAAAAGTACGAACGAAACTCATAAAAAATGGCAAGTATACAATGCTGCTTTGTTTGCCTGTAGGAACATCGCGTAATTCGGTACAGAGAGTAGCGGCTGGGGGTGCTTCAGGAGGTTCTTCGGCATAGCGTTTCAGTCTATTCTCAACTCTTAGAGCATCTACTCCTTCCAAATTAGAGGCACGAGAATGTGGTGATTCGTGTGGACCCTCGAGGACATTTATTTGACCATCGGGAGAGACTGGGGTTAAGGCTGTAGCATTGCACTCTCCTCTTCGACGGCAAGTCCAATACGTGCTATTCGACGATGATTTTTTTCTAGTGTAAGTACCCACCGATATGGAGTAAAACTGTTTTCCTTGATTGAATCAATTCTGCCATTATCACTATGGATTTTGGATACGAAAGAATTTTGATCGCAAATTCACACAGAGAATTTTGATGACAACAAACAATTGCGAATAATGTGAAGGTTGTCCCAATTCAATATCCGGAAACGTTCTGTGAAATGATCTATGATGAATTCCATGCCAAAGCGACCTACGGAAAGGGGTCATCTCTCAGATTCTTTTTTAACCTTTTTCATTCGATTCTATGGCCCAAAATAGGAACTTCGGACCACCTATGGGGCCCAAAAAAAATTTTTCCTCTCCATTGCACGCATATCCGTCAACAGACCCAAAATTTATCGTGTAAAAACCAATGCTCTTTTATTTACGAAAATGGGAATATTTCGAGTTTTTGAATAGCTATCGATTTGCGGGTTGCGGCATCTGAAAGGGCATCAAAAAACCTATCGGAAACGTTGTCGAAAATTCCTTCTCTGTGATTTGGGGGCTTCCTGGAGGCAAAAGAGTGTTTTTCACTAAAATGTTGATTTCTCAAAAAGCCATTTTCTTTATTTTTTTAAAATCATATACTTGACGTAAGATTTTGCGTTCTTTCGAAAAAAATGGGTTTCAGAGAAGTTTGGGGCGATCCAAGTGACTTATGAGCCATTTTTTGAAAATTCGATTTTTCCGGTTTCAGAAAAAGGCGATTTTCTGCGCATGCGCACAAACGTAGACTTTCGGCGCTACTTTCAATGGAAAGCTGACAAAATTTCCTTCAAAATGACTACCCGCAAAGTTGAAATTCATGCACTGAAACGCGATCTGCAACGATTAATTATGTCAAATCAAAATCACATGAAAATTCAGCCCATTAACGCCTTCGGAGCGCCTGCTGAGATGACACATTCACGAGATCTTCTCGGGACTCAATTTTGAGTACGAAATTGACCTGAAAAAAATTCGGACCACATGGTTTCAACGTAAAATTGTATGAACTTTCAAAATATGCGATGAAAAATCCCGTTTGAGGCGAACCCGAGGTGCTACATTCAATTTTTTGCCAGAAAATACGATATTTCACATTCAAAATTGCGAAAAATCGAATGTAGCACCTCGGGTTCGCCTCAAACGGGATTTTTCATCGCATATTTTGAAAGTTCATACAATTTTACGTTGAAACCATGTGGTCCGAATTTTTTTCAGGTCAATTTCGTACTCGAAATTGAGTCCCGAGAAGATCTCGTAAATGTGTCATCTCAGCAGGCGCCACGAAGGCGTTGATGGGCTGAATTTTCATGTGATTTTGATTTGACATAATTAATCCTTGCAGATCGCGTTTGAGTGCATGAATTTCAACTTTGCGGGTAGTCATTTTATAGGAAATTTTGTCAGCTTTCCATTGAAAGTGGCGCCGAAAGTCTACGTTTGTGCGCATGCGCAGAAAATCGCCTTTTTCTGAAACCGGAAAAATCGAATTTCCAAAAAATGGCTCATAAGTCACTTGGATCGCCCCAAACTTCTCTGAAACCCATTTTTTCGAAAGAACGCAAAATTTTACGTCAAGTATATGATTTTAAAAAAATAAAAAAAATGGCTTTTTGAGAAATCAACATTTTAGTGAAAAACACTCTTTTGCCTCCAGGAAGCCCCCAAATCACAGAGAAGGAATTTTCGACAACGTTTCCGATAGGTTTTTTGATGCCCTTTCAGATGCCGCAACCCGCAAATCGATAGCTATTCAAAAACTCGAAATATTCCCATTTTCGTAAATAAAAGAGCATTGATTTTTACACGATAAATTTTGGGTTTGTTGACGGATATGCGTGCAATGGAGAGGAGAAATTTTTTTTGGGCCCCATAGGTGGTCCGAAGTTCCTATTTTGGGCCATAGAATCGAATGAAAAAGGTTAAAAAAGAATCTGAGAGATGACCCCTTTCCGTAGGTCGCTTCGGCGTGGAATTCATCCTATATTGACAAATTGGCAATTCATACATTGGAAAGAATGGCATTAGAAATAAAGTATTTGGGAAATAAAATTTTAAACAAATTAACATTGCTGGGTGGGTTGGTGGGTGAGTGGGTGTTAGTGGTCAGGTGGGTGGGTTGGTGGATGGATGTACTTGAACTTTAGTGATT
This sequence comes from Eretmocerus hayati, assembly GCA_029851415.1. Lineage (NCBI taxonomy): Eukaryota > Metazoa > Arthropoda > Insecta > Hymenoptera > Aphelinidae > Eretmocerus > Eretmocerus hayati. The sequence goes on from CM056741.1 coordinate 153,888,934, forward strand.
TCAGTAGAAATCAACAAAGTTCAAATGATACGTTCCACTGAGGTATCAGTGAAACTTTCACTGAAATGTTAGTGAAAATCACTCAAGTTTCAGTGAAACTTCCACTGAAAGTTCAGTGAAAACCACTAAATTTTTACTGAAATTTCCATCGAAATTTCAGTGGAAATCGCTAAAGTTTCAGTAAAACTTTCACTGAAATTTCAGTGGAAATTGCTAAAATTTCAGTGAAAATCACTCAAGGTTCTACTGCCTACTAGATTCTAATAGTTGTCTATTTCAGTATAATTGCATCATGGGATGTAAATAACTATTTTGAAATCAATGTATTGACTGAGTCAAACGAGATGGATAATAAAGGTATACATGTAATTCATTGCTGAAAAGAGAAATATCCTTAATGATTATTTTTTCATCTAGATACAGATCATAAGTGGGATAGGATTCATAAGGCAAACAATCGTAGATTTCGCAATATCCTTCCAACATATTATAATAATTAAGCACCTGTCCAATTTTATCCGTCCGGATGCCTCGTATCGTGATGGCGTCGCTGGTGCTGTTGGTGGGCCAGTGAGTCGGGGGTGCGGTGGGTCGGTGGGTTTGATCATCTGGTGGGTCCGTGTAGGTGTTGCTGGTGTTGCCAGTGTTGCTGGTGTTGCTGGTGTTGTCGGTGATGCCGGTGTTGCTGGTGATGGCTTTTGACATATCCGTACGGATCCGGCTACTTAGTTGATTTTATGGGCCGATCAGTTGTTATTAGATCCAATCAGCCAAAACTTTCCTTTTGGATGGATGGGCTGGGGCTGTGACTAAGGCTGGGGCTGAGCTGATGCTGGGGCTGAGGCTGGAGCTGAGGCTGGGGCTTGGCCTAGGCTGACGCTGGGAGTAAGCCTGGGGCTGAGGCTGAGGCTGAGGTTCGGCCGGGGCCGGGCCGGAGCTGAGGCTGGACTTAGGCTGAGGCCGAAGTTGTGGTTGAGGCTGAGATTGTGACAGGGGTTGAGGCTGAAGTTGTGGCTGGGGGTGGGGCCGTGGATGGGGCGTGGCTAAGGCAGGGGCTGGGATTGGGGCTGAGGCCGTTGCTGGAGCTGGCCAACTGGGCAAAATTCCCAGATACATACTGGAGATTCAGGAAACTCACTCTGCGCAACATTACACCAACTCAATAGTTCTCAATCACAGTTACTAGGTTACATCAAGGAAATTTTTTTTGTACGTCCATACGTAGAAACAGCGTGTTTCTGCGTACAGACGTATAAAACTGCATACGCGTCTCGTGCAGAAACATTTTTCCTTCGGGAAAACCAAGCTGGACGGTGCCATCGCCCACGTCCAGCTCGATTTCCTGAAGGAAAAAATGTTTCCAGCACTCGACGCGTAATGTACTATTCCGAATCCACTGTATTATGAAATCTCAATGTCAGAGACACTTCCAAGCCGGACGAGCGTTAGCGAGGTAGGCAATAGCGATAGTAATATATTAATTATAGTACGAAAGCGGTTGTGAGATTCACCATTTGAGAAATCATTCTGCTGACGCCTCTTTTCGCAACGTATTTTCTTATCCAATCAGCTGCTCGAGCTGCACGAAACCCATCTTCTGCTAACTTCACACTCTAGTGATATAATTATTATACATTACAGTTTCACACACGAGCACAAGTTGATGACATATGGTTCATCACTTGAATGACACTGGATAAGACCACCTTTAAATTTCTAATCATACACAGAAATATTCTGGATGTGGAGTTCGGTAAACCTAGTCCCGATTATGATTTTCTTAGTCCAAGACGACTTTCAAAGCATCACAAGAGTACTAAAAAGTTAAGATTGTAAAAAGATGAAGCATTGAGTTGACATGGATGGTCAAACCCCAAGCCAGATTCCAAAATCAAAGAGTGAATCAAGATATCCCCTAGTACACGTCCATCAAGGGAACATTTGTAATGGAATCTTTTTTGTAGCAGAAGAAGCACGTGTCCCTCGCGACAGCTCCAGCCAGCCGCGATGCCACATCTTAGGCAAATAAGAGAAAACCGGGGATGCTGTATATGTACAACTATCCGAGTGCCGGCCGCTTGGGGTGGTTTCTTCTTCTCGCCGCTGTTGAGACGTACTCTCGTCTACATACGGGCATATTCGCGTGAATATTTGAAGGCTCCTTGAGCGCCTGGCCACCCGCGCGCATATCGTCATCCCCTAGAATATACGCGGCATATACAGCCGAGAAGTCCCTCTCGAATATACATAGAGCCCGCAGTCGGGAGTCTTGGTGGTACTGAATTATTTAGCCTGGCATCACCCAAGGGACAGTAGGCGCTTATATGCCTTCTCTATGATGTAGACTCATACACCCCCGCCAAGTCTGCATTCCGCGCCGTGGTTACACCGATGTGCACGGCATGTGAAATGTCGCGAGTGGGTGCCTCAAAATATTTCCCCATTCATTTTCTCTCTTTCTTTCTCAAAAGCTTCGTAGATATAACATAGAAGGAAGAGAGAATATCAATGTGTTATCCTCGTTGTTACCATACTTAAGTGAGTACCCAACTTGCCCCCATATGCCAATCTCAGGAATGAACACTCGTCGACCCTCCCGATAATTTTTTTAGATCCGTTGTGTTACATTACGAGAAAATAAGTGGTTTGGATCGACCCCGAATCATTTCTGCATATCCCAGAAGATTTTGAGTGATTTTTCCATTTTTCGTGTTCGCACATCTCAGGAATCACCGGCGAAATTGTGGTGAGTAACAACGGTGCCACATTTTTTGGTCTGATCAATCTTAACGTATACCTCAATAACGCATTCGATTCCTTGTCTCAAGATAACCTTAAATTTCCATTTTTCAGAGTTGCAAGACTCGGGTGTGGAACCGTTTTATGTGCAGAACACGGAAATGATTGATAAAACAAGAAGGCCAACCAGGAGTGTACCCAACATGGCCCCATATGGTTATCTCGAAATGGCATGTCGTTACCACTTTTTTACCTCTCAGGACGGGATTACCGCATCAAAACCGGTAGGATTAAAACTACTTTCTGGGAAGATTGAGACAGCTCGGCTCTACTTCATCAAAATTACACGTACTTTGGCTCGTTTACAAAGTTTTGAGACAAGCTTTACAATAAAAAATATTGAGGTTAGCTAAAGTTGTTGAGAAACCGAATAACTTATTCAAGTGTTGAAAAAGTGGATGACTAGGTGAGAAATCACATTATTCCAATACCAATGATGGATTAGAATAGATACCATGATTTCTTCCCTCTTCAACTCAGATGAATGAGAAACACGTACGAAACAAATGAGGCTAATCGTAATACAAGAGTATAATATTTTTTAGCAAAAAATGATCTTCGTTCGATATGATTATTATTTTTTATCACATGCGGAAGTTAGAGGCAAGAATAGAAAGAGTTTCTGCTCCTGCTACCTGAGAAAAGTTTCTGAAACAATCAAATTTCCAGAACGTTCCCGAACGATCCAGTTGTTTCTTCTGAGATCGTACCGTGGTTCACAGAATGTTTTTTGTGCAACCAAAACTTGAAGTATTATCTTCGCTAAATCAATAAATGGTTCACCAAATTCTATTTCTCTCTAGCTATTGATTGAATTCCATCGATTGGACTCCTAGGTGAATTCTTAGCTGTGCATGAGCAGAAAATACAGAACTCGCTTTAAATATTCTGGGAGACCCAAAAATCATTTGAGATCTATTTCTTCATGTTCTGATATAAAATGTCTAAAGAAAATTTGCTGAATGTCAACGAATGCCCATTTGGGAGTATGTTGGGTACACTTATACCTCATTTCATAACTATCAGATCAAGAAAAAGACACATATACTCGGGAGTAATTATGCTCATTCAGTATACTACCTCAGAAAATTTTCACATCAGTTTTCAACATCTTTTTTGTGGCACGACTACGCCCATTGAGAGGATGAATTACAAGATGAATTGTCAGCTATCATATTTCTGCAACTCACGTTGGCTGCGACAGTTTTCCACTTTTCAGTCTTCAATGATTCGTAATGTCTCGAAAAATATTTCCGATGAGTATCTTTCATTGCGATCCACTTTATCGAAGGCATAAGCAATCACTCAAGAGAGAAATTTCTCCCATGCAGAGATATAGAGCTTGATGGAGCCTGAAAATCGGCAACCACGCGCTCTTTGGTGAAACGCTGGTTTCACCGTACTCAGCGCGCAGTGCCCAAGCCCGCCTGTTTCCAGGAATCTTAATACCAATTTTCCTTCACTCCCCCCCCCCCCAATCCCGGAGCACCACTTTCCAAATTTTGCAAGTATGGGTTGCTTGGAAGCTTGCAATTGTGACTGAAAAATGCTCATTGCAATTCAAAATTTGCCGAATATGATGATGACTTCAGCAGTAATTTTCGAGGTAGTTTTGGAGAATTCATGCGGATGGTTCAGTATCCACAGGAATCGTGCCGTTACTTTTCTAGAAATGTGACGGCCGGTATAAGAAGCAACAAAAAACTGGTCTATGCTATAGTGCCCTAGTAAAAATAAGTGCCTCATGATCATATATGAACATGTTCCCAGCCGAACTGTGGTCATCTATGACCTTCTATGACCTCAGAAAATATTATGTCTCCATGTTTAGTCATAGGTAGAAAAAGCCAACTCGTACATGGCCGTAGGTATTGTGATCAAGTGATTGTACATGACATTTTCAATATCGGATGGAGGCCTAGCAGTTGGAGCCCCCAGCGCGCTCATTTCGAAGCTTCGGATTGAGAAACACCTCGAGTTGACAATGAAGTGCTTCATTTCCAACATGAATTCCTAGGATCAAGTATGGAGACCAATGACGACCTATGACTCCGGCCTCATGGTCATAGGTGGTCATGTATGACCCCAGTCCGGCCGGGAACATGTTCATATATGATAATGAAGCACTTATTTTTACTAGGGTGGTGAATAGAGTTCACTAAAACTACTTATATTGGTGAAAGAATCTGAGCCCTTACGGAAATCTATTTTAAAAAAACAGTAATTCAATAGGCTATCCCTCCATCGTCAAACTCGAGCTTCCACGGCAATCCATTCAGCAATACCATAATTTTTTACCGTCCATTTCACAATTTTTACATGCTATAAAGGCATTCAAAGTAGTCTCACTTTCTTGCATTGGTAGAAAATGTTGAACTCAAATTCTATAATTTCTTACCTACTCTCTCACAATCTTCGAATATATTATAGAGACCCTGTCCAAAATAAGCCAGAGTCTGTAACAAAATCTTCCTGAATCAATAACTTTACTATTTCCCAACTAAGTGATCGTGAAGATTGGGGAGTAGATATAAAGTTTCGTGATAAGAAAAATGTAAGAATCATAATTATTGATACTATACTTGCCATCATGACTTATTGGAAAAATACCTGTCTTATCCCTTGCAAAAAAATAGCCAAGCAGTAATTCTGTTGGTCTTAAGTTGTGGATTCCTCCTCGTCCGTTGGCAAATTAGATGTAATGAGTGACTCCAGTAAACTCGATACAAACGGACTTTGGCAATAAAGTCCGTTTGTATCGAGTTTACTGGAGTCACACATTACAGTAATTCTGTTATTACCTATTATTTTCAGAGCGAAATAGTCGATTCAGAGTCACACTGCAGTGACTAAACTACGCGATTTCGTCGCAAATGAATAGTAAATCTCACTGGTCTACGTCATTGCACTTACATCTTGAGTCGTGTGTGTTTCGATCAATAACCTCGAAATTTACTTTAAAAAAGACTTAAAAAAACGGAAAAGCTGTATTTTGAGTCGTGTATCCGATTCAAATGCTCCCCTGTCAATCAACGGAAAAGTTTTCTCATCAAAGTCGAGCTTCGAGGCAATTTTAAATTTAAGCCCAAACAATCCGGAGACAACACTCTTCGTTTGCTACCCTTGAATATTTTGATACGTCCTCATTTACAATAAAACCCATTGTTGGAGCTGTAAGGGACTTAGATTTTCACAGTCGCGGTAAACGCGACAAAGCATCTCAATAACGAATTACTCCCAAACGTTTATATTTTGCAGACATGCTCCTTATTCTGCAATTTTTACGAAGCTTCACAAGAAAAACAAACCGTATTGTATGCAAAATCTCGTCAATGGCTATCTCATCAACTGTTTAGAAAATCAGAAAAAAAAATTTCAATCATTATTGTCGAGACAGTGTGAAGCCGGGGTTGATGGATTCACTATTTTACAAGACTTCACTCAAAATTGTGACTGTGACCATCTACCTTTTTCATTCAAAGCCATCGTGTCGGTGAAGCAAGCATGAAAATTTGGAATGGCAAGAACTATCTTCTGATATCATCCGTGGGAAAAATAGTTCAGAAATAGTTGTGAGTCTGGCTGGTACTATCGGTATGGTACTCATCACGGCAAAACAAAGACGAGATCGTCAGGAATAAGTTGTGGGATGGCGTATCTTTGGATGAATTCTCATCCTGTACTTATCCCAGGTAATTTCAGAGATGATATTGAATCATCTTCGCTTTATTTGCTTTTCGATTCTTGGTTGATATTTTTTTGACAGTATTTCTGATCGGTAGTGGATTCGTCCGCTATTCAAATAATAGGTGCATTATAACGCAGTTACTGTCACTTCTCTTTAGTGTTCTCCTCTGGAAGACGAATCAATCCAGAAGCAATGATGGCAGTTTCATGCAAACAAGTGTCTCTACTCGTAATAAGATAGTTACATCCAGATTTAGATCCATGAAAATAATTTTAATGATTACTTTAATTTTCCAACTACCACTGATTTTGGGTTGCAAATTTAGTATTCAAACAATTGGTTGACTGTTGAGTACTTTATTGTCCTACTCACTTTTATCCATTGATCCATTGTGAGACACGATGATGCTCGCAAGTGTAGACGAGGAAGAAACTTTTTGGCTCCAGTCTATTGAGAAGATACAATTTGGAGATAGTTTTTGGGAATCGATGATGAAACCATTCTCCAAAGTTCCTATTTGCCGCTCTGTTGTTTGACCGCAAATTTTATTGCATGTATGGCAATCATTGCATTTAAGCTCAATTGTTAACCTCTTATTCTTTAATATGACATTGAGTTGCTATACTCATGGCATAGACTATCGTCTGAAAAGAATACCGTGTGGTCTTATCTTCAACTTGATATATCGTATCCAAGACGGTAAGGGTTGAAGTTTCAGAAAAACTCAGAGCTTGTCAATAGCGGGTTGAACAGATCCCATTCTTACCAGAACCGACGCCGATCACTTACCTTGTGCGATGAAGGGGGTTGATGCCGTTCCAGCTGCTGAAGCGGCAGATTCACCCCTGTAGCGTGCTCAACAAACCCCATTGCCTGATAATGATCCGAGCATTTCTCAGATCGAGAAAAGTGGTTTTCAGTACTTTTATCTTTTTGGCTAGTCACCAGAAGCTAAGCCAAAAAAAAAAATTCGCGCTATCAGTCTTGAAGCAATTTAGCTCATATCCTTTGTCCTTGTCCCAACTCTGAAATGCTTTTTGTAGAATTGCAAAAGTCTATATTTAGCCAAATCTAAGCTCATACTACTAAAAAGAGTACAGTGCAATCTTTTTCCATTACATCGCTCTGAAATTTGTTCTTCAGCCCGTGGGAAATCTATCCATGCAACTCAAAAATTTAGAAAGAACTCAGAAAAAACTGTCAAATGGGGTAAGGTCCGTCTCATTTGGAGGACTAGGAGCTGAGATATTCCGATTTTACGAAAGACCTGTATAATCTAATGGATATTAGGCGCACCTCGAGGCGCACACTATTATGATCACTAAAAAATCGTCGTTTGCGAGAATGGAGATAGTTCATATCCAATTCGTTGAAATTGAACGTACTTTAGCTCATTTCGAAGGTCTTAAAACAATTTTTAGTATGGCTTGAAGTACGTTGAAGAATATTGAGATGAGCAATATAAAAAATTTTGAGGAAAATTGAGCACACTCACTTTATTTTTTTTATTCTGATGAAATCTCAAGAAATGGAATGGATTGAACTATCAACTCGATAAATTTAGCACTGAGTCCATCAATAGATTACAAATAGGCATTATCAATAGATCTACAAAATATCACGTATGCATGCGTATACCCCAACATTGTGTCGAGAACTGAGATTTACTAACGCATTCATCGGCAAAACAGATCAAATCGAACAGCGTCGTAATTGATTGCTTCGCTCCTAATCTAGTACATATATAGTGCAATCAGTATCCCTTGCTCAATCATTTTGGAATAATCAAGTATCCCGGTATCGAAGGAAAATTTTACTTACACTTGTATGATATAGAGCGTTTGGAAGGCAGATGTTTGCTGATACTGCCTGGAAAGCACGCAAACAGCAGGTGCTACATGTACGAATGCAGTCTAAGGCACTGCCCTTGAACCATCAGCAGGTGAATTAAAAAACTCTCGCGAATGTCTTGACTTTCTCGTCAATAATCTAACTCCATCATGTGCGTCATTTTCAAACTATAAATAAAAAAAACACGAGAGGTCACAAGGAAATTAAGATTTGACAAACCAAATGAATAAGCGTTTCGAGTTGAAAAATGCCAACTTTGAGCCCTGATTTCGAGTTTTTGACTGCTCTTATGCGTGACACAGCAACGGTAAAAATTAATCATCTGGAATCAAACTCAGAATATTATGATTTCAATACTGAATTAGAGTATACTTAGAGTGCTCGTATTGACGCCTCAATTGACGCAGAATGATGAGGATATGACAAAAAAATTTTAAAGATGAGTTTCTGTTCTTAGCCTCATTTTGTCCACGTGTTGACCATACATGAAGAGTACGGTTCATGTCGAGGTTCGTGTACGGTCAACGCCGTGGTCAACGAATCTCTTTGGGTCAACGCCGATCAAAAACATTTTCATTGGAGAATTTTCCAGTGAACCAAGGCCGATAACTGAGAACGAAAAATAATTTGGGCCTATTTGTAAAGATTGTCAAATCAGTGATCTCAATCTCTCAATAGATTGGTTTCTGAAGTCTGGAAAATTTATCGATTGAAAGATGTCAAAACAAACTCACAAAATGGGCGAGTGTCTCACCACGTTGCTGAAGAAAAACCTTAGACATTAGTGACATTTTTTAGTTGATTCATAGAGTCAAGCAGATGAACAATTTAAAATAGACTAATTACCGTTCTGCAATTTCACGTGATGCAGGAACTCAAACATCATTGTCAAAAAGTAGGTTGACAAAGGAGTGAGAAAAAAGGTGAGACAGTACTTTGCGATCTCTCTAACGTCCACGGAGATAGAATTCAAAATGTGTGGGAACTCGAAATTTATTCAACAGAATAAACGCTCAGTCGCACGTGTTTGAGCATCGGCTGTCATGCCACAGGTCTCATCGCACGTATCATGCATATCTTGGTCTCTTGAGAGTGTTTTTGAAGACGTAGAACATGTGGGCTTAGACAACGGAAACTCCGCTTGATCGTGGTTTCAATATCAATTTGATGTCTGCTACGTGTAACACCATCCCTTCAAACTATATTCCACTCGGAAGAGCTATGAATTTTAATGTGTAATCGGGATCAATACATTCAAATGTTTTTATAGACTTTTACAAGTTTTTACAATGAACATAAAGTCTTGAGAAATGTTCAAAATCAGTAGTGTGTATCCAAAGCACCAAATCGCATAATAAGCTGTCGACAAACGATTATTGACTTCATTTCATCTTGAAAAATTTCAAACTCACCTTAAATCTGAAGGGTTGGGAACTAAATTTCAAGCCATTTTCAAAGAGAGTTTGACTTAGTCATGGACAGTGTTTCTTTTTTCCACTACACGATTTTCATCTCACAGGTGAGTCAAAACATAAGAAATAAAAAAATTGAAACAGTTCTGTAGCTGTCAACCAAGGAGTTCTCATTTTGGATCTAGGAAAATGTTTTTCGTCTTTTACAATTCCTCAGATCACTTACATAAAGATTCAATATAGAAATCAAAAAAATTTCCACTCAGTCCTAATGTTTTACATAAACGAAACGAATCGCAAGAAAATTTCTCTGCGACCTGTTCATTCAGAATAACACGATGCGGAAACTCATTGTTCTTTTTAAAACCATGAAGGATTGCATCCACAACACAGCTCTTACGCTTTCCTGCGTCTTTTCGTCTGCATCATTTTCATCTAATACCCACATGAAAACACCAAAGAATGTCCTATGCAAGGACCCAACAGTGACACCGGAGGCTGAAGAGAGCGGACCGCATAAAGGGCCTTTTCCGGATGCCGTCGAAAGATTTTATGTGGATTCTAAGAAATACCTGGGCCAACCGACCCCGATTTCCCTTGATACAAGGAAACATGGTGTACTTATACAAAGTAAAATCGTTGGGATGATCAAAAATATCCCCCCCCCCCTCTCTTCATTTATATGCCTGATCACAATATCGGGATGAAAACGATGTTGGTATAGCTTTTCATCAGAGAAAACATTCTTGGTTGGAGAAAAAAAAGAAGCACAACGATGGTGGCCAACGACATGCGGGTATTCGATGCAACAGAGATTTTTTGTACATCACGCTCATCTCAGGTACTATTAGAAACTTCCTCTGATTGGTTGAGGTTGATAGTTCCCCTTGCGTCACTTGTGATTAGACTCTAATTATGGATTTATGAATGCCGACATTTCATGATGGAAAATTCCGTTGCAAATGCTCCCGAGACAAAAATCTACTTTGCGGAAGATTGCTTGAATCGAGGCTTGTATCTGAATCGTAATTTAAAATCTTAGCAAAGGTCTGGATGAATTCATAATCCTTTGCTTCGAGTTATTTCACAAATGATGCATCTTTGACGATCTAGGCAAACCACCAAAGTGGACAAAAATTTTCGCTGTTCTACCATTTTTTTTCTTCGTAGATTTCAAGATTTTGATGATTTGCACTCTCTATCTATATTTATGAAATAAATCGCAAGGAATAATAGATATTATTGAGTGGTTGATGAAAGAAGAGATGGCTCGGGTCAATGTGCTGAGAGATGATTGAAAATACATATTTTCAGGTGTGAAAATGTGATCACTAATATTATTCAATCCTTTCATTCAATACCTTCCAAACGATCTAGCTTCAAGCACCATCTGATTTATGAAAACGAGTAGAGACACCCACCGACTACCGTTTGCCATTCTTCGATTGCCTCCAGGCATATGCGCCTTCTCGCTTATTATACCTTACCTTGGATACAAGGAATAAAAAAACCATTCAGGAAGCCTCCAAAATTGGGACTTTGGCCCAAGCGGCAGCATCCATTTTCAGCAAACCGGTCTTGACCTAGCAATTAATCCCATATCGTGCTGCCGAAAGTATGCATAATCTTGAGAGAGAGAAAGAAAAAATCTCCTCTTTTGCGGTATTGAGTCATGCAAATAATTCAATACAACTCTGGATGTGGCAAAAGGATTGGGAGATGGAGTATTGAACCTCGACTTGAATCCTGACATTACGGGTGATAAGACGATTCTTCAACGTATCTTCGCTCATTTTGAAGCTCATTTCAACGACTCCAAGATGAGCAAGGGTGCGTCTACTCTTAACTGGCTAGAACTGAGCAGTCTTAAATTTCCCAAAATGTAATTTTGCGGGGTTTGTCAAAGAGTACCCAACTTCCTTACATCCCCCAGAACACCGACAATTGGCGTTCGAATTAATAAAATTCATAAAATCGTCTTTATCGCCCAGCAACCGCATTTACAGTCTTTTGATTGATCCAAATCACTATTTTTATCATGTTTAATGTGATTGCCACGTTTTAGTGAAAGTGTCACATTGCACGCTCTAGATGAGATGAGTACAAATTAGGGGCAAGTTGGGTACATGGCCACGTTTTTCGAGTAATCTCCATCTTTTGCTCGTGAAATTGCACTAGGTTCGAGATTTGCAACCACAGGAAAAGTTTTTGAGTAATTGAATAGTTAAAATACGTAAATACTGGTCAAACTGAACATTTTTGCACCAATTCTACTGAAACACGATTTTTTAGGTGTGAATTTTCATTGAGACTACAAAAGCGTTAGATCATGCAGGATATCAGTCAATTGCCATGATTCCGAAGTCTCGATAAACAAAAAAATTTCACATTTTCGTTTATGCCAAACTCAAGAGGAGGTAGTACAAGGATGATCAACTGGAAAAAATCGGGGGACCCAACAAATTATTCACTGTATTACGCGATCTTGATCATAACTGTATACGATTTCAGCACGTGACAGCTTTGAGGATCGAATGAGTTTGAAATTTGACACCAAGGTCCGAAACCCTGGCGCGTGTAGAAGCTTAAATATTAAAGTGATACCGAATATCTCCCCCTAGAGGTTGGTGCTCATCATTTATTTGGAATCGGATTCCTCATTCAATGTTTTTGATGGTGACCTGCAGAATCAATCTCTCAATGCTTCACAAATAATATTTGACAAATTCTCGTTGAATATTCTTATGGATTACTTTTTAGAGACCTGAATGGATTAATACGAAAAGTCGTCAAAAATGAATGGGATTAAATCCTTCTTGATGAGATAGTAAGTGAAGTTTTGAGTATAAAAATGAATCGATATTTAAATCAGCATGAACTACTAGGGTAGATACAAGTAATCTTCGGTAAAAATTGATTATGTCTTTTTGAAGAAGCTGACAGAACGAATCAAGAAAGGAAAACTTCCAAATGTAATTCACATTGAAGAAATGGTTAGGGCCCCTTTTCAAGCCATTTTGGCAAGGTCCTGTAGATCTGGCGCTGGTTGGCAAGACGAAAACCTTTCGAAAAGTTTCCAACCAACTCGAATCTCATCCAAATAAGCAAAAAATCAATGTCCCCTCAACCCTTCACATGCAAGCACAAGTAAATGAGTCGTATAAGGTTTAAATATAACTTATACGGTGCTCGCATTAGATGGGCGCGTGCCGCGTACTGTGGACTGATGTACGAATTTATAAACACACACTCACGCCAAAAGGACCTCACATCTGCCATCGCTATACTCAGTCAACGGCTACACATCAGAGCGCAGCTCACAAGGTGTTTCGCTTCTTCCACACAAAAACGCATCCGCAGGAAGTAGTATGTGTTCCTGCATTCTACCTCAGCCGGTGCATGCATGCCATGCATTGCCCGTGCAGACCCTCTTTCCTAATTCTCGACAGACTGCCAACCTGAGATGGATTTTAAAGAATTTCTGCAGGTGCCAGAAAGGAACATCTAATAAATGAGGGTGAGTATGAAGAATTGGTAACACCCAAATCATTCTCATTGGATCGCTCTGTACATGTAATCATTTTTTATGAATAAAATGAGCGGTTTGGAGAATAAGAATAGACTATCTAAAACCACGTTTCTCAAATTGAAGATTCAACTGCTCGTCTTTCAATTTATCCGGTATCATTTGAAGATAAATCTGCAGATCCTTCGATAGGGAGGGATTGGTTCAGATGGGATTCACCATGAATATGTTTCGTTTCAATGGGATCACAGATTGAGGATATAAATATTCATTTTGTTTTTTCATTCTTAGCATTTCATTTTATCAATTTTTTCAATTGTCTGTAACAGTTATTGGTACATAGTTTTTCGATTTCATGATATTTTGTAACACTCTGCAATTCCTGAAGGAATTGTAGCTCTCGCTATTTTACCACAATCTCCCAACGATATGAAGCAATTCATCGCATCCTGTACTTTTTTTCATCCACAGTAAATTTGCCATGGTAATTCAAAACTTGGATAATGTTCAACACGATACATACTATTTTTCAACATTTCCAGAGCTCGTTCCAGAGTATTACCTCAGTATTTGGTCGAAAGTGACTCACCAATGTTTTTCTAAGGTTGGAAGAGAATTGGAATTGTGGTACGAAACCAAACATTATTATGAAATTTTACCGAGGAATTCAAAATCCATCGCTGGTCTCGACTTGTTCTTTTTTCTCGAATTTCTATCGCGATTTTTGCTCAAAGCTCATATCACTCGCCATATTGTTATAACACAGTCACATATTTGTAAAACTTCTCAACGGCTACATAGGCAAAAAATAGTGTTGTGAGCATCATCGAACGCTTCTCATATTTCAGTGCGTGACTTTTATAATTTTAGGGTTTATTTCTTATAGCTAACAAAATTTTTGATGCGAGTATCCGCGGTAATTTGCGGGTTTGATTGCCTTACTAGGCTTTGGGGGTGACTTTTCCAGCGACAAAATCCTTACCAGTGGATATATTTATGAGTACTCAGCTCATCTTTCTCGCCCATGTAGAAACGAAGAGAACATTTTTCCCAAGATTTTTCCAGACATTTCTTAAGGAGTTGATATTGTTGTATGGTTAGTAATTGATGAAGCCGAGGTAAAATTTTTCTCGGAGTCATTCGATAATTTTTCACGTAGTTTTTTGTTCCACCTGTCAGATAGAACCAACATTCTGAACCAGATTTGCAAGGACCCCGCTCTCTGGCTTCGCAGACTTGTGCATAAAGGCGGCATTGTCGACAATAACAAACTGTGAACATCCCTGTCGGCTAATTGTTAGTCAAATCCTGTACATCGTTTGCAAAAAATTCATGTCATGAAAAATTGTGTGAATTTATTCATAGTTAGATCATTCGATAATACCACAAAAAGTTATATGATAATTCAATTCTCGTTAATCCTTTGATGGTCTCACATTTTGTCAAAGTGTCTCCAGTAATTACGTTGCACGAAACTTTATACAGAAGAAGGCAGGGCTCAATCCAGACGCGTAGCGTGAGAAGAAAATCATTGAATCAAAAACGAGAAACCACTTATGGGCGCTCATGGGCATGATGGGCAAACCGAGGGGCAAACCGTTGCGTAACCGACTCTTGAGTCTCACACATAAAACCCTGCGCACGACGGGGTGAGAACGACACCACACCGTCTGTATAGCTAGCACATATGCCAACCCCAAACCAGCCCTTCCAACTTTTTTGAGTTCAAGAGAGACGAAAAGATTTTGAACCGTGAAATGCATGCTCCTTCGATATCCCTCACCTTTTTTCACATTTTTGAACCCATATACTTATTCGGCAAATTCCGAATGCAGCACGCGCCAGAAAAAAGCGAAAAATGACTCGCAAAAGTGCTGATCCCCAATATAGGACCAGATTTACCTGCACTTGATGAGGAAGTGAGTATGTATTGGTATGTGGGGTTTGGATTATATATATGGAGACTTTGAGACTCCATCTAAACTGCACACATGTTCAAAATTCACAAATACATATGGGGAAGGCCCGTTTTGTCGCTCTTTATGGCCAATGCATTGCACATTCGAGAGGAGGCAGGTATATAAAGTAGCATCGCAATGGATCGGACGGACTAAAATCCGGGGTGGGGCGTAAAGAAAGAGAGAAGAACAGCAGGAGCAGCTGCTGCCGTGTGCACCACCGTTTGTGTCTGATGGGGCCCGCTCTTTTTCTTTTCCCCCCTCGCACCTCATCCCCTGAACTTCTCAACATAGGGCTATATCCTGCATATGTGTTATGGCGAGACGAGCGCGCGCTCAAAAATTAGTCCTGGCGCAACTGTCGAGCTCGCAACATCATGCCCTGCTGCGAGCGATGCAAGGATATGCGGGGCCCGCCTAACATTTTTGATGTTATTGTTCCTGCGCCACCGCCTTTCTGAATTTTCTACTACGTTTTGGGAAAAAAATTTAAAAGTGTAACTCGGTAAAACTTTTGAAAAATCTTAAAAAATTATTCTAAAAAACAAAAAAAATTCCGGTAATTTTATAAAGTTTGAAATGATTATTACCGACACGTGCATGGACTGCTGACTGGATTAAAAAAAAAATTGTAATTGATTGGCCACCTGTAAGTTAAAATCATCGAAGAAATAAAAAAGTGTTGCATGTTATAGGGGTATCTCTTGCTTCAAAAGTGTTTGAGTGTTCCGTCAGTGTGTGTCCTGTGTATGTGTATGTTTTGTATTCTCTAATATAATGGAAAGAGTATTACGGCGGCGTGCGTGCAGCATGCGCGTACAAAACGGAAGTGCGATGCGGTGGATGCCGGTATTGCTGTTCCTATTGGGATTTTGGATGGGATTTAAGTCCGTTGGATGCGCCGATCTACTCGATTTGTACGTGCAACATATGGATGAAGCGATGGGTACGAGAGCACGTAAAATTATGGGCCACGAGAGGCAACCTTCGCAGCTGCATCAAAACAGGCTTAGACAGATGCCAAGGGTGATACTTCAACGACGACAAACAAGAAGCGTTATCGAGAGCCCGGTTTACAAAGTTGCCGATCCTGTCAGGCAGAGCCTTGCATCCGATTTTCGACCGAAAGGTTTGTATTTACATTTTCATTGAAATTTTATTGCGTACAGGTTTATTTTTTGGGGATGTCTAAGAATTTTTGCAGGGTATATGCGAGGGTATATGTAACTAACGTGCCCATCTACGGCCCCTACGCCGTTTTGGCAACAACTTTGGCTTATTGGAGTATTTTTAAACGAACCTTCGCTCGTTTTGAAGCTTGTTCCAAGACTTAGAAAATTATTTGAAGTTGGTTCAATCTTAAACAACCAAAGCTGAGCTATCACAGTTTTCCCCTTATGCGATTTTTCGCGAGTTCGCGAAAGGATGTACCTAACATGCCCCTATTATGCATAAGAGATCTGCAGCCCAGAGCACGGAAGAATCCACGTGTCTTATAAGAGTTCAATAACGATATCTTCACTTTCATAACAAACCCAAATAAGACGTTGTTTGGCTCATTCTTCAGCATTTTTCACACACTTCTGGATAATTTTGGAATATTTGTATGAGCTCGTATTCAATCCAAAGAAAAGTTAGGAAAGAAAAGTAAGGACAGGTTAAGTACACTCCCACTTCTATGACTAGTCTCCGTATTCCGACCATGAAGCTGCTCCAGATTCGAGTTTTGCAACTTGAAAAAGGGTTTCGAAGGCTATGAGACAACAAATCAGATACGCTGAGGTGCACTTGACGGTAGTTGATTTCTGAGGACGAGTAGGGGAACCAGGTCCTTACAGATCCATGCGATTTTAGCGCTCCGCCCATTCTCTCAACACGTATGAGAAAGAGAGAGAGGTCCGAGCGGCGATCATACTTGTGGAGTCTCGCCAGCGTGCTCGCCAGAGATTCTCAAAATATCGTCTCTTCTGACTATATCTCAGACTTAGTTTCCTATGATCTAAGCTATGATTGAAATTACATCTGCACAATAACAGGAAGATGTAACCTATTCATTGATGAAGAGAAAGATGATAAGAGGGTGGTCTGAGCGCCGCGCAAGTTTACGTATAACGGTCTGAATCGTATGAGAGCGACGAACCTATGGACCTGGTTCCCCTATTCGGGAAGAATCAACAATTTATGCACCAATTTTACTGAAGACAGTTTTTGAGGTGTATCAACACACTAGTAAACACGGAAAATGCAAAATGTCACTTTCATCTTGCTGGGTAACTCAGAAATTATTTGGGCTCGATCTATAGACCATACTCATTTTCTTATATTTTAACATAACAAACAGGTGCCTAATTTCCTCCTACTGGTTTTGTTTTGCTCGTAGTTTTAGCTCACCATCATACTTTTCAACGTATTTCAGCTCATTGTAAAGTTGGTATATGGGGCATTGTGGGTACAGAAGGTGTGCTGGGCACATATACCTTACATTGCGTTCCCTGGTTATTACTATTTCAATCGATTTGGGATATTCATGACAACCTTGGACTTGAGCTGGAAAGCAATGAGCCTTTAGATGAACTTTTATAGATTAGAATTGAGTTTTGCGTGAATTAGCCAGTCAAATTCCGATTCCACTTTTGATGTGAAGTAACAAAATAAGCCCCTCGCACGCAGCTCATAAAGTGACCAAGAATTCAAATAAAAATTTCAATTATTTCATGAATTTGTAGCTGATAGTGAAAGTAAAAGGCGAGGTAGAAGGTTGTTTCAAGTTAAAGTGTTGAATTGCTATTAGATGATTTCTGTTGATGCTATTGACTCGAAAAACAAGAAAGTACTGTGAAATTCAAGCGAAAGTTGAAAGAAAATTACCACATATTTCTTCTCAAATACCATCTTTCCTTATTTGGAATTTTCCGACTATTCGATGTGTTTAACATTCATGTACTCATACACTCAATTCATAATATGTCAAACAACTCGGAATTTGCAATTCTTAACTGTAGTTTGGAAAGCAAGTTTGATTACCGTCAGTAAGTTTTGGATTTTCAATCAATTATGCATAAATACCATTGAACAAGTCATTTGCGCAATAGTGGTTTCACAGAGTAGGCACGAGTCGATTGCAAAATAGTTCTGATAATCAAATCCCAACTTCCGCGATACTAATATCTCGCATAAAAGTTACAATGGAAGTTTCTAGCCCCTGATGAATTATTACACTCGAAATTGACCCATCAAATGTGATGATTCCTGAAATGTTGTTGTTAGCAATGTTGTTTCATTTAATGAAACAACATTTTGAGCGTTCATCAGCAATCGATCACCGAGAGCCTCGCTCAGAACTCTGAATCCGCCAAATCCTGTTTTTTCACAATATTCATCACACCGTTCAACAAAAACTGA
Organism: Eretmocerus hayati; assembly: GCA_029851415.1. NCBI lineage: Eukaryota > Metazoa > Arthropoda > Insecta > Hymenoptera > Aphelinidae > Eretmocerus > Eretmocerus hayati. The sequence continues at coordinate 153,907,570 of CM056741.1, forward strand.
ACGCGAACATCTGAGTCATCAATAAAATTTCGAAATGTTTCGGAGTTTTTTTCCAAGGATTGATTATTACTTTCAAAATAATGAGCTTGTGTCAAAAAACTGATTATGTAGTACCAAATATGTCACGCACTTTCGGTAACTTTTCTGATTTATATTTACAAAAATTTGTCAATTTCATTGATCAGCGACAGTTTTATGCGCTGGAGTCAAATCCATATGTATACAGGGTGTCCAAAAAGTAAGCTTGCCCCCCTTTTTTCTTGAACGGTTGGGAGTTACGAAAAACCCCGAACAGACCCGGCTCGGCCCCGGAACACTTGTTCCCTTATCTTGAGGAGGACATCTGATGATGACCTTGTTTTTGACCTTGGAGGTCATTTGAAGGTCAACTTGAGTTTTTTGATTGGAAACATCTAGTTTGAACCTCGGATTCCGAAATACCGTGAAAAATAATGGGACTCTTATCTTGAACATTTTCTTACCCGACTTGACCTTGCCGAGATAGATGTAGGTCAAGACGGATGGTAACCGTCGTAGCTCCAAGAGCGAGCATTTTATCGGAAAATTTTTGGAGTACAAGCTGTTCATGATCACAGTGAGAATGAGTTAGTGACCTTGTTTTTGACCTTAGAGGCCAATTTTAAGGTCATTTGGAGGTCAACTCGATATTTTTTATAACACACCTACTTTTGACCTAGGATTCTGAAAGAATGTGATACATTGTGAAAGAACGTAAAAAATCTTTTGTCTGAAATATTGCTGATCCGAGTTGACCTTGGCGAGATAGGATGTCAGTAAGGATTGACGGAAAACACTGTATTGGCCTCCATTTATTTCGGCAATGTCAAGTCAGATCAAACTATGTTTTAGATAAAAGTTTCACTATTTTCTACGCTGTTTTGGGGTCCGAGGTCATAAGTAGTAATTTTTCTATTTTGAAAAATCAAGTTGATCTTCAAATGACCTTAAAAATGACCTACAAGGTCAAAAACAAGGTCATTAGCTCATTTTTGCTGTGATCATAAACAACTTCGATCGAAACAATTCCCGATAAAACGCTCTTATCTGGGAGCTACAGTGGGAACCCTTACCGACCTCCATTCATTTCTCCAAGGTCAGGTCGGATGAAGGAATGTTTCATACTAAAATTTCATAATTACTCACGTTCATTCAGAATCCGAGGTCAGAAGTAGATGTTTTCGTTTGAAAAATTGATTTGACCTCAAATAACCTTGAAAATGACCTCCAAGGTCAAAAACTAGGTCCCTATCTCATTTTTACTGGAGCCATGAACAAATTTTACCCCAAACATTTTTCGATAGATTGCTCACTCTTCAGGCTACCGCGGTATTGGTCTCTATTTCTTTCGACAACTTCAAGTCGGATAAAAAAATCTTTAGAACAAAAAATCACAATTTTACAAGTTTTTTGTTGGATCCGAGGCCAAAAGTAGTAGGTTTTATTTGAAAAAATCGGGTTGACCTCCAAATGACCTTGAGAATGACCTCCAAGGTTAAAAACGAAGTCACCATCGGATGTGCCCTTCAAAAGTGGGGGACACGCGTCCCGGGGATTTCCGTGATTTCCAACGGTTTTCCAAAAAAGGAGGAGGGGCTTACTTTTCGGACACCATGTACATAGTAGACTGACACTTCCTTCCCAGGTTTCGATTCTTCTATGGGCTTACACTTGAATCGTCCTGATTTGGTGAGTATATAACGAAAAAAATCTCCCTGAAAAGTTTGAAGTGTTTGAAGATTCCTTGAGAGTGCTATGCAACACGATTTTTAAAACTTGGAAGTGAACAATTCGTTCGTCGAATTCCCACTCGAATTCCCATGTTTCTATATACGATCAAATTTCTCTAATTTCTCTTGGTGCCCTTAGATGCATTTGAAATAATCGACTACACCATGTGGAAGTAAAACTTCGAGGAATACTATAAAAATATCAGATTTGAGCTGTCAAGCGTCTCCTGTGTACTTTGAGATTGCATTCCTAGCCGGGCTTTCCAGTTCTGGTGGTTGCATTATATACGGCTAATCTCATTTGAGAGGACCGCTATTCAGTATGATAATTTTTTGTTTATTCTAATTACAGGGAAGAAGATTACCCGTGAAAAGGTCTCTACAGATTTTTTCGATCAAGCATGGCAAAACTCAGACGACACTTACTTCTCGTTCAAGAACCACCAACTACAATCCAAAACATCCCCACCAAGCTTAGGACAAAAAGAGATAGTAAGCGACTATCAGACCTTTCCTTTTTTTGAGGGAACTTTCCTTCCCAGAACGCCAAAAAAAGGACGTACTCCCAAAAAATTCGAAGGTGCGCGGAAGAAAAATATCTACGCAATGAAAAAACGGTTGAAGAGGAACGACGATCCAGTCATGATTTTTCCGAGATACGAGAAGTTGGATGAAGATGGAGACATCACCCTCGAGTGGGATCCGAACGAAAACGAGAATGTCACTTTTCGTCTCACAGCAAAGACACTTGGTTATGTTGGATTAGGTTTCAATGATCGAAACCATATGATGGGAGCGGATATTATACTTGCGTGGGTCGACGATCATACTCATGAAGCGATGCTTTTGGTAAGTCCAACATGGAATATTCTTACAATTAATTCTCTTGGGTCTGACGAACGTCAACTTTCTGTTTGGTTAGTAACGCCATTGTTATGGGAGCAAAATTAGGATAAACTATTTCATGATAAAAAAAAAATTTCAAAATTGGAAGCCTTGAAGAAACGGCGATGGGGCCACTCATTTTCATATGGTGCTTAATCGATCCATCAAGAAGTTGATTATGCTCTTAGCTCTCAATCGCGATAATATCGTTGACCATCCTCATTCTGCCCATGGAGAAACTTTCGTTTGATGGTTCATTATATAAGCTCCAGCTGCTTCTGGATTTTTGCTCATCATTATTGTTCAGTACGAAATGTTTGAAACCCATTGTTAACACAGCTGATTCACCATTTCATTTACATCTCATTTACATGAGATATTCAAAACATGTGTCTGATCTATTTAAACCAAAATCAGAGTCAAAGTAAAAATGCTGGCATGAAAATTATGATTTTTGTCTCAATAAGTATCATGCTGAGAATATCAACTACGATTCATTTACTGAAGTAAGGGATCAAATCTAGCCCGTGAAGTCCCATATTGAGCTACAATTTCTTATGCTGAAAAGATCACCGGACCAGTCATCAATGATTTAATGAGTAATTAGAATAGGCATGATGGGAAGTAAAATCAAAAAATTGTGATGTCAATAAGAATACGTTTTTGTTACTCAAATTTTAGAAGAAAAAAAAACTTCAGCAAACTATTATTACAAACTTTGCGTCTTATCCATATCAATACTGGCATAGTCACAAAAATCGAATCGTATCGCCAAAAGTCTACAACCATATTATTTAGTCAAATAAAGCATCGTAACTTGCACAGAAACCCTTCATGGCATTCAAAGATTCTTTGACTGATAAATATAGCAAGGAAACAAACAGTTGACAGATCGATTGCACCCCATTCAGCATTATAAAACGATAAGCTCCTCCCAAAGCCATTGAACCATCAATCAGTTGACCGATCAAGTTCACTAACGAGGAGGTGGTACACGCAAAAAAGTAAAGAGAAGTAAAATCTTCGGCAGCGGTGATCGTTATGCACTCGCTTACTGATTCTCTCGTTACTATATATATCAATATAACCTGTAGTTCGGACGAATGACTGCACATATATAAATTTATATATAGGTATAGATGAAGCGTATTCCTTATGCCAAAGGAGTCAGTGAATAAAGTCTCACCATTCATTCTGTTTAGCGAATATATAAGGTGGGAGCATCCGTTGTGCGTCACTCCAAGTAAAACTGATTTCGACCCTTGAAATATCGTGTAAGAGATGTGGGGGTAATGGTTTGTTTCATGCGCCGGGCATAAAAGCGTACTCGTTCGAGTGTATGGTAAAAGTATTAGTCGATCGGTAGAGACTGACGTCGAGGGAATGCTAATCAAGATGACTGATAGGTTGGTCAGAAAGAGCAATCGTTTACTTGTTACTTGACGCGTGATGAGCAATTTGATGTATTGCGAACCGTTCGAGCCGAAAATCTAACTCTTTTCTTCATGTCATTGCAATATGAACTGTTCTAAAGGCCATGAGTGGATGGTGTGTGATTCTTTGTCAGTTAGAAGTTTAATGTGGGGTCCGTTTCCGACAAGTCAAATTCAGAAAAAATTCTTTAAATATCTATGAGTTGCCTTTTTCGGGAATGTGCCCGAAAACTAATTCCCGAAATTCATTTCATTTTGATTTCCGAAGTTTCATCTCGACTCTGTCCGAGACTCTGTCACGGAATTCTATCAAAACCATTCTAATTATAGTCAATTTGATGGTAAAGGTCATTCAAAATTTTATTTTATTTTCATTTTTATTTTTTTCAGTTATGAATATATACGGGCAAGACTGCCCTTGATAGAATTAGATACACAAAGTAGATACATAATAATAATAATAATAATAATAATAATAATAATAATAATAATAATAATAATAAGAATTAGAGACATATTATTCACAACTGAATAATCAATAACACGCATTCATATGAATGCAAGGTATCAATATACATGCGGTGAATAAGATAAAATCATTGCACATTTTTGGTAAAATCGTCACGCACTGCATCGCACATGGAAATTTTTGAGTTCAGATCAAAATGATTAAAAACATATTTCTCTCCGTCTCATTTTCAACTTTTCTTTTACTGGGTATGGACAGTGCACTAGACGAATGCGATTTCTAATAATTCACCATAACTTCGGAAAGAAGAAATAAAATTTGAAAAATTTTCGAAATCTTAATTTTAATACTTTCTACCATTTCTTCAATAGTGCTCAATTTTCCAAACATTCGAATGTCATTCTAGAGACCGCGAGTTGGTTCAACAATTGGCGGGTTGATAACATATCATCATTCCCCAAACTCGTTGATAATTATGACGAAACAATTATTTATCGCATGAATAATATTTTCAATCAAACTAAATTTGCTTTCCTAGGACCCCGTATCCTCAACCATAGAATCTTCTCACCGATCTAGCCATTTTATACAACGGTACACTGCAACTTTCAAAGTATTTTACAAGTCAATCACAAATCGTGTGAAAAAAGTCAAAAGATGAAATCGAAGATACATAAAATTACCTTAAATCATTAAAATTCATCTCTGATGGTCTAGACAACCGTTAGTGTGGGCCAGTGTGTAAAACTTGTAAATTGTAACCGGAGAGTCTCTCGCGGTAATGTGTCCTAACATTGGCCAGCATTACAAGAACGTAAATCAACCTGAAACATCGAGCAGAACCGAAAATGTGCACAATAAGTCGTCTCTCGATGTGTAGATGTATGTAGTCTGCTGGAGCTTGAAGCAATTAAACACGATAAAAGGTGGGGACCGTGCAGAAAAATCTCCCCGTCGATCTCTGTACTAAGACGGAATTTGGCAGGATCTTTACATCGATATATATCCTCATGGTTTGAGTATATACACAAATGCACGCAGGTACATATAACACTCGGTCATTCGATGGACCGAATCGTGGATGAGGAAGAAAAAAGAAAAGATGCCACCATGCATCCTGCATTGGGAGAAAGAGAAAGCGAAGAAAAAAAGGGACGAAGGAAACGACCATGTGTATTATAAGGGACATCAGGACCAGCCATGCGGTGCTTATATACGCTGTCTTGAGATCACGTGCGTGAAAAAAAAACGAAAAGGAGGTATGGGATGCACGGGAAAAAAGAAGGTAAAAGAGAAAACAGAAAATTTGTGATAAGGCAAGTTTTGGAATTGGCGGTTCGATTGCAGGTATAATGATTATGGGGCGACTGAGCAATCGCTTTTTGGACGTGGTTTGAATTTTTACTAAAAAGCTCGCTAAAAAGGTACTTTGAAATCTCAAAGTGATCGTGTGGTTGGCTGAAGCTTTGTTATGCAAAGAAGATATAGGCGAGAAATCTTGTAGACCAAATGGAGGTACATTAAAAGTGGATGGCTTACTCAGGAATACAAAACGCTACTCAGAGTCTCTATTGTCCTTGAGTAATTCCAAAATAACAGTAAAATATTGCCAAACCGTTTGGGCTGTTTTTCCTGAAACTTAATGGCATCACATGAAAATTTGAAACACACGTATCGTTCATTTTTTATCGGTTATTGCTACAAGCACTACGCATCGGTGATAGTAGCCATTGGATCCAGAATTTTTTTATGATACACAGAACAATTTTTACCAGAAAAACGAAAATGGACGTTAAAATTGAGAGAACAATTTTAAAAAATTGAAGGTCTTTGAGCTCCACACGAACTACAGCTGTCAATATGATTGATATTGTACCTTCATCCTTGGACTAAGCGATATTTTTAGTAACTCTTCCAAATTCTCCCAATAACATGGAAGAGCTGGCTTTTACACCACAAGATTTGGATGCTGTACAAATGTGTCATATTGGGCCTGAAATAGTTAATGACGAAAATCCAAATTTGCCAAACTTGTGGCGGCCAGACTAAGGAGCGTAAAAAGTCCATTCTAAAAACATGGACTTATACCCACGTTGGACTGGTTTCTACGCCCTTATTCAAAATTTTCGGAGCGTGTCTCACATCAAATGATTGATAAGTTGTATAGGTCACGCGTTATGTGAAGGGATTTTCATGAGGTCCTCAGAGCACAGTATTAAGGCTAAATCGTTCGAATTTTACTCGAAATGGACTTACGCCCTTCAGTCTGTCCGCCATGTAGATGATGTTAGTGATTGAAAAAATATTGCTTCTCAGAATCCCGATATAAACGTCCATATTCGAGTCGATGAAAGAATGAAGAACTAATAATGAGTATCAAGTATTTTAGTATAGGGTGCTTATATTGGATCATCTTTGATGTCTTGATTCGTGAGTGCAATCCGAACATTTGACCAAAAAATGTGCCGATCCTCGGAAGGATTCAGGATGAATTATAAGCACCCGCATTCAGCATTGAAAGTTGGGGCCCATCGAATCTCCTGCATAGGCAGATTGTCCGATCAAGATTATTTGTCCCCTCATTTCTCTTTACAGGCCTCTATTTTGCTGAGGAATTTTTCTCTTTTGAGAATGAAAAATCGGCAATCACGCCCTCATATCAATGTAATCATACTTTGTCAAACGACATAATCATGAATATGTTGTATTATAGTGAAGAGTTCCTTTGTTTTTTCACCGTTAAAAAATCCGTCTATCCTTTGCAATATACATTAATTTCATAATGTACCTCTCCTAGTGCAATTAAGTCATGCAGGATTCCCAAAATCAAAATTCAAATAATTTTCTCGTCTTCTTTGTCCGAGTTCAAGATAGATGGTTGTTGATAATCGCAATCAGGGAACTAGACTTGCTTGTTCATTCACTTTTTTTCAATCAATATAAACAGCAATAATGACAATAATGATAATAATAATGATTATAAAGATAAAGTTAATGAGTCTACTAATCAAACTACGTTTATGATTGTGATGATAAAAAAATAATGGTGATAATATTCATGAATTTTAAAAATCGAAATTTTATCCTGCATCTGAGTACGTTCTATGACAATAGTCATTCTAGGCATTTTAAAGCCCCGTGTAGAGTAGATTGTATTGGATATCAATTGCTAATCTTGCTGAATATCATTCTACTATAAAAAATCATAAATTACCATCTCAACTCATCATTGATGTGAAGCTCATTGATCAATTGATAGTCACAATCCTCAACTCGGAACAATACCTTTGGCCGGGCCTTCGGATTAAAATACAAAACTAAAACCGTACGTGACCCCTTTCAAACGGATTATTCAAGCCAAATTTTTCTCACCCATAGAATTAAAATTCCTCCCAAATTACCATAAAACAGATTTACGAAATCTCATGTCAATCGAACGAGTCGATTTCACCCATTCAACTCTTTCAAACACATCTGATTCACAAAACTAATCCAAACAGGAACCAACCGTAGAATTTCAAATACATCCCATACTCCTTAAACTTGAAGGATGAATCACAACGAGTGATCCTTGCGAGGATCCTTGATACCTACTACTACTACTCCTTAAATATATGTATCTAAGAGATGTCTCCGGCGCGTCGGAGTCGAAGAAAGAATGTCATCGAGTGGCAGACACGAATTCCCACAAATATCCTGACTCGTGTGCCATGCAGTCCAATGTCTAAAAGGACTTCAGTATATATCTCTTGACGCGCGCGTTCCACGAATATATACTCCTAAAACCAATCGCCCAATCTGCGTGCGGCCCACGCGTGTATACCTTTTCAAAAGCTTCCCCATAAAGACGATTTATACACGGTCAAGAAGATGAGCCATATCCAATGCCAATACTACATACAGGTAGCCTAACTCCACGTGACAAGATTCCGCGACGCGACTTTCACGGCTCGCAAAATTTTTAATTGGAATTTTGAACTGCCGTGCCGAGACGAGCCACTCTTACATCGCTTAAATGAAAAAAAAAAAAAGTAAAAAAAGGATATCAACAAAGAGGATACGTGAAGAGGGAGATGTAGAGAAAGAGAGATACAGAAGGAAAAGATGAGAGAGCAGTCCGGGTGCAGGATCATCAAAGGAAGGTCGGACGAACTTTGGCGACCGCCTGTGAGTTTAGATGAGAGGGAGGGGTCGAAGCCGGTCATCGGGGCCACGTACGGTCGTGCACCGAAACCGGCTTTTTTGAATTCCTAATCTTAATTAAATTTATCTTTGCTATGCTCCCGTGCATGGGCTATCGAACTTCTCGAAACAGTGTATGGTGACACGAAGTTGTGCATCATTATACACGAATGTTTTAATTTATTTTTTGGTATTGAAAGTCTTCCGCGAACTCTAAATTCGGTATTTCTTGCTAATTACTTCGTAATGTTCATGCTTTAAAACTGGCCCCGAGGATTTTTAAATTCAACCAGACAAAATGAACAATCGTGCGTTTTTTATGTTGACACGATAACGTGATGTTACCACATCGATGATATTTTCGACTTTGGTCCCATTTGGAGTATGTAATTTATGATATCTCCATGTAATTATTCTAACTAATGCTGAAAGAGCAGACTGGTACTCGCTAACGCCTGATGGAGTGCCAAAAAAGACGTCCATGCGTAAATTGTACGATGAGAACGATGCACATCGTGCAGGCAATTTTGAACGTCGATCAAATGCCCCGGAGGTTCGCATCATGATTGGCATTCATGGCCTCACTCCTCTTCGATGGTCATTCACATTCTTTTGGCCAGAATCATCAAAATAAGTTCAACTCTGATGCTTATGAAATCTTAGTTCGAAAATACTGAATTTTTCTACCTCCAGTTCTGAATTTTTCAATAATCCTCATTCGAGTCCTCATTAGATTTTGTTCAAAAATGCATCACGTAAAATAAATGTCCGGAATATTATGCAATGCAATTTTTCACAAGATTTCGCCGGCTTAGGACCAAATTTCAATACCATCTATCTTGATAGACGATTCAAAGTCAAACTTGACCAGTCCGTGAAAATTCATCAACAGTGTAGAATTTCATAATTATCTCACAATATGTTCAAGAACTATCTGAATTATTATTACAGAGCCTAACAATAGTAGATCGGCTATGCCACTTTGGCATCAAGCGTCCCTCCCTACCCCCTCTTGGTGTTGTGTCCTCAAAATAGACCACGGCGATATGGACTCGAGAAACCCAATGGTGGTATGGCCTTATATAACCTTCTTGCTTTATATTAATTCCGGTCGTGCAATTACGCGAGTATCATTCTACGTCATTGTTAGTTACAACTTCTGTAACTTCGATTATAACTTCCATCTCTTCATCATGATTACTGTTATTATCCTCTCAAAAATAAATTATATTTCTATGTGTAATTCATTATCATGCATCTCTAAGTTATCACTGCAAAGTATGGGCAATTTGTGATACTACACTCAGGGTGGGGGTGCCAAATCCCACCTTGCTCATTTAACCATGTTGGTGTCCATTTATGCTGGCTGTTTCATAATCAATCTGAAAGAATAGGTGAGCCCTTAGAAAATGCCTATTAAGTCAGAGGGTCACTCCGTCAGGAATATTATCCGGTGACTCAAAAATATGTGAGCCTCGCATTGAGTTTCACTCACATCATTAGATCTCCATTTGATCGATTTCCGGGATGATCCCGGTGAAATAATCTTCCCTTTTTTTTTCTTTTTTTTGGTAGGCCGGGAAGGGGAAATCTTCATAGACACCCACAAGACTGTGGGTAGTGTCGGATTCACCCGAGAAAACTCGGACACCTACCGACTGAAACCCCTCCCCGGAGGGCGCCAACCCGAAGGTTATAGTCCCAGAAGAAGGAATAGAGAAAATATAAGTAAAGGTTAAAAAGAATTTATTCACTGATCCAAACGGCCTGTCGGAGCTCGGCGTAGTGTATTAGACATAGAATTTGAGAAACCGATAAAAAAGAATCGCGCAGAAAGGAATTGCACGGTACATAAAAAACTATGCGTATAACACTGGACAGCCTATAAGCCCTATGGGTGTCTCGTATTAGAATGTCACACACTCATCATTACGTGCAGCAGATACTGCAATCAAGGACAACCTCCCCCCCCCCCGCCCCCACCGCGTACGACCACTGGCGCTCAATTGTCTACCCTCCCTACTCAATTGATTGAAGTCGTCAATCATGGGGTCCCTAAGCGAACGAGAAACAGGAAGCCAAAATCTTGTTCCAGAAATGGGGAAAAAATACCATGATCAGAACTATGGCCAAGGCGAAGTAGAATAAAAGCGTTTAATAAAAGAAACAAGAGGGCTTGCGAAGAAGCGGGAGCCCTGAAGTGGTCCAAGATGCCACTCAGGGCTCATACGCACTGAGGCGGACGAGGTGGTGAAAGCACACACATGGGTGCTGGGGCTGAAGACTGGGGGCGGGGGAGTTGTCGTGTGCCCCCGAGATACTAAGATCTCCCTTGCCGGAGGACTGGGGCCGGGGAGTGCGTCTGTCTCCCAGAATCAACTAAGGATCCTCCTTGCGGTTAACTGGGGTCGGGGGGTCGTTACTATCCCAAGATCCGAAGATCTCCCTTGCGGGGTTAATCTTCCCCGGGAACATGAGATAAACGAGTTTTCCTGGAACGCATTTCGTTTGCATATCAGTAAAACTCTTCAGAAAAGCCAGTCGCGACCTGGCGGTAGCATCTTGAACTATTTTATACGATACTTGCCCATATCTACTTGGATCGTCGTGCACACAACTCACTTGAATGTTCGAGCAACAAAGCGCCGTTTGATGGTTACGTGGAGCGATAAACTTGCGTAACTGCACGACCGAAATCAGTTCAAAGTCTTGCACTAAGACAGGCTTTGTGTGAGGCCATGCCACCAACACCATGGAGTAAACCTTGAAGCCAAAGCGCCAGGGTGAGGAGGGGGGACACTTAGGCCAACGCGCCATGAGGCCAAACCACCAATGCCCATATACCAATCATGATGATTCAAATGAAGGAATAAGTGTATTTTACTCATATTTCGCCCTCATCGATTCACTGAACATCAAGTCTATGCATTGGGATTCTAGAAACCACATGCTCCGATGCACTGCCAAATTGTGATTATTTAAAAATTGGCTTACAACTACATGACAGCATGTTTTCACTTCGGAATCACAGCATTCTGGACCCGAAACTGCTTAGAAACTGCGAGTCACCAATATCACAATAATGTTGCAAATATTGTGTCAGTATAATTGAAACCAAAAATCTCAACGGTTTCAAGAGCCAATCAGAGATGAATGTCAACCATCATTAATCATCTCTCGCGCAATGAATTTTTGTAACGGACATTGAGAACAGGAATCAGCAGGGAGACAAAATCACACGTCAATTCAAATAGAGATGTCTTATCCATGCGACCCATCATCTGCATCAAACACTTTCAACTAGAGGATGTTATTATCTGATACGGCAAATTCTTCAAATGATCGACTCTAAAACAAAAATCCAATCAGTACCATGTATCAGCTGTTGGATATCGGTTTTGAGAAACATGCATAACATCAATACGGCGAAACAGAGAAGTGACTCTACTCTACCAGATGAGGTTGACAAGTCCTGTTAACGGAACGTACTGTCAGCTGAAGCAACTTTAGAACAATCTTAAGAAGGAATGACTCGTGAGATCATGCTAGGTTCCAGAACTCATGTTAAGGTTCTAAAACCGACCCTAAAACTACTCATATTATGTGAGACTGATCATTTTGATTCACGAGCTAGTACGGTATAGTGGCTACCGAATCAAATTGTAGTCAGTTTTATGAATATATATTAACGAAAAATCTCCATTTTCATTATATCTTTTTTGTGTAACCAACTTGGAATTGATGAGATAGCTATGAGAGTCGCTTTCGAGTCTCGCGTGGCAGACATCATAGTACTTACGTATGTACTCATGGGAACAATTGGTTTGGAGACGACTTCGACCCTTAGATCTAACATGCTCTCACTCGTAATATTATAGAGTGTATTTTGAATGTAGACACCCTGTCCCAGAGTTCGACCTCCTGACGATGAATGACGCGTGGTCCATTGTTCTCTAGGATCAATTCAGGAATTTCATCCAGTAGACTAAAAGGAGTCGAATTCTTTGTATAAATCTACACACTCCATTACATATATTAGGGAATACGCAGCGTTCTTGCCTCGCAGAAAGTAATCGATAACCCTTTTCATGTAGGTGTTCTGCTCCAAACCTTCCCGTCGTTGATTTTTTTCCGAGCACTTACAATGCTGCTTGCGATGGAATAAGAACGAAAATGTCTAGAGAGAAAAGATGAATTGATTATAATCAATTCAGAACATCCATCAAGTTTTCTGAGAAATTATAAAAAAAAAAAAAGATTCGCGTCTACCTCATTCCACGAGATGAAATGTGCATTCGAAAAACCAGTTTGTAAGAGGAGATAACCTGCCAAATTGGATGTTTTAATAACAAGAACAGAGAGTCGATGCACGTGAGAAGTGACAAGACATAGATTACTTAGATCGTTGAACTCGAATTTTGGATCCCAAGTCTGTCCTCTTTCCTCACTTTCTCAGGCATAACATCTTATCAACGTGTATCTCGGTTAGCATGCGTACCACCTCATGATTTGAATTACTCTGCTAACATCCCATCCACGAGAGCTGATTTTATAATCTCGTATACATACGACAAAAAATGGAACATAAGTACTTGCAAGAGACCGGCACTCTTTATATTCACACTTTTGTGAATCGTGAGAAAGTTCTTGGCTCTTACTTACAAGTTTGGCCGAATCAATTTTGTTTCTGATTTTTTATCTTAGTAAGAAGTTGCATCTTTCCATCAATTCAAATTTAATATGCAACTCAATAACTAATCCTTGTTCATTTGTAGCCTGCTCTACACGGTTCACATTCATGAAGATATTTTGCAAAGTCATCTCTTTCTATACTACTACGATCTCGAAAAAATCTTGATCTAGTATGGTTGACTCGGATATTCCCGATTAAGGTTTCGTATAGATTATAAAAATGTTTATAAATTTAAAAGCTCAAATAACAAGATTAGAATCTTTCTAGTCTAAATATAATTTCAAGTAAAAAATGGAAATTCCTCAGCGATATATTTAATACATGTCTTGACACTAATATATTTTGCTCATGAAAGTTGTTGGATGTAACGTCAATGTACCCAACATAACTCCGTAAGCCAATCTCAGGAATGGGCACTTGATGATCTTCCTGCAAATTTTCTTTAGATTCGGTATGATAGAGTATGAAGAAATGAGTGGTTTAAACCTATCCCGAATGATTTCTAAGTCTTCGAGAAAATTATCTTACGCTTTTGAGCGGCTATGATCACCGAGGAAATCGCGGTTACTGAAACCGGTGCTAAACATTTTTGATAATTCCAATTTCAGCGTACTTTGACACATTTGATTCCTTGTTTCAAGCTCTTCAGAATCTTCCTCTTAAAATGACTAAACTCGAATTTGGAGCGATTTTGAGAGCAAATATGGAGATCGTTTGTGAAACATGAAGGCCAACATTGAGGTGTACCCAACAAGCCCCGATGGAGTGATCCCGGAAGGGCCTGCAGTGTGACTTTTTTACCTCTCAGGACGTGTTCATCCCGTCAAAATCAGACGGAAATAATGATTTGGATTGACGAAAAAGCCTCAAATGAGGATGCACTGTGATGGTAACAGTTGTGATCACTTTATCGCCAATTTGTTCCTAGCAGATAGGGGGGAGGGGGGATATTCGGTATACCATCTTGCATAGTTTCAAAAAGTCACATTTTTGGGAAAATTTAGATAATTTGGCTCCGGTAAATCAAAATCAATTTCAATTCGACTCATTTTGAAGGGCTTTAAACAAGCTTCGAAATGAGTTACAGTTGGTGGGGTCGCTGAGTGTCAGCTCGGCCGATCACCGAACTTAAACATCGTCGAGCGTGGTTAGTACTTGGATGGATGACCGCCCATCTCGGTCTAATCAACCTCGACTTGCTGACTTTTCTGATCGATTAGTTGACACTTACACCTCAGCAACGTGAACGGGAGGCACGAAACGTTACAATTTCGATGTTCACGCTTACGAAAAGTGGCATGAGTACCGTAAAGGTCGCATGAGAAAGGTGCCGAACTCTCCGGAACAGGTTTTCTCCCCTCAGGAGTTTTCCCTCTCGTTCCACGGGCATGATTCCCGGGCAAATGCCGAGAGAATGTTAGGGTGAGTGTCTGGATCTCAATACGATAAAATACGAAACGCTAAACCCACGAAATCCGCCCCGGTTGAATAGTCTATTGGCCGAAGACGACCGTTGAACACGTTGGAAAACAAAAAGACTTAAGTGAAGGCATATTGAGTACACTTACCTTACAATAAAATGTTCGTGCACGTATTTCCAGACCCATTACTTTGAATCAGATTTTCTTTAGTTATAATCAACAACTACTCTACTCTGCTAACATCCCATCCATAAAAGTTGATTTTGATTTTCACAAATAAACCACTTGCTACATTATTTGTCTTTGTCTCTCATGCACGAGCGTTCATTTATCATGCATTTTGCTGAAATTTAGGAAGTATAAGAGGCTCATTCGTGTGAGATTGAGAAAAAAAAACAGGGTATAGGAAGAGAAACCACAGAGAACGAAAGAGACTCGGACAACCAAAACAATTCAACAGGGATGTATGAGGATGAGTGGTAACCGCGATGGGAAGAAGTTACGAGTGTACATTTTTTAAAGTGTTCCTCGAGGTCCTTACTTGGACGCAAATTTCGTGGATATGCGATAGATTGTGATGATAAAGTTTTCGATCCTATTCTCATCATTGTCATTCTTTTTGTGTGTCTATCAATGTTTTTGTATCTTTTATACACTATTTTGCTGTGTTACAAAAATATTTCAATAAATTTGTGTATAATACGAATTTTAGACGTTTTAATTTGATTTTTTGTTAACGAAAAGAGGCTCTGCAAATAGACCACGAGAAAAATTATCCTTCAAGCTCTGAATAAGATATTATTTACACGTACGTTTGGATCAGTGGTTTCTCTTTCGCATGTATCGGCACCCTTGTCTCGGTACTGTGAAGAGACCGCAATTGTTATAACTCAATAGAATGATAAAACCATTTTTCCCCACGTTTGTTACAGGATTCCCACGGCGTTGACAATGCAAACGCAGCTTCAGAAATGGATCGATCCCAAGATGTACACTTGATCAGCGGCTTTCAAAACCTGACTCATACAGTCATCATCTTTACGAGGAAATGGCATGCCTGTGATCCACAAGATCGCTCTCTCACGGTAAGTCAGCGTGTTAATCAACAGATCCTTGAGAAAAAATGCTTTAAATGTTTCGATGAAAATACCGGAAAAATTTTTGAATAACAATTTTACGGTTACGATATTTTCTTAGCGAATGTTTGAAACTGACCATAATATTAATAATCTGAAACCTGGAAAATTTGACTTCGATTCGAATGTCATGTTCCGGGAAACTCATAATTCTATGGAATACTTCTCTTTCATTTGATAAACTGATAACGTTTTGCAGCAACATTCTTCATAATCCATGACATATTTGGAAGAAGTCGATCCGAATAGAGTCATAAATGTTGCCGAATGATTAGTACTATTCTAGATGTGTAATCCTGGAAAATATTTCAGGGCGATACAATTCGAATACTCTGGGCCATTGATCCAAATGATCCAGAAGTGAACTCTGCCCGATTTGATGGAGAAAAACGTGGTGGTCGAGCAATACGTCTTAAGTCTCCAGCACCACATCCACCTCCTTTGAATGGTGACCCTGATTTAATCACATGGGATGTTAAGCTTAATCAGGTACTGTTCGTTTTCTACGATGTATGGAATTGCTGACTGGATGTATGAAACTATTTCAATAGATATCCATGAATTGGTGCTTTCTTCTTTCAGTTCACCGTCTCAAACTCCTCGGACACAATATATTGGTGCAAAATATTCAAAATTCCCAAAAATCGGAAACATCACATGATTGGGGTAAGTGCATTCCTATCAGCGCCAATCAACAACTCATCTGAATTGAACTTGATCTAATTATCTTTCTCACTGTTACAATTCAAACAAATTCCCAAAATTGCCTTAAAAAATTCCTAAAGTCTCAAAAATGAGATCAGACCATTTTCACAAAAACCAATCAACCCATCTCTGCGATCTCATGAAATTCATGAGTACTAAGACTTGTTCAATTCCATCATACAGTACACACCACTGATAGAAAAGGCAAATGAAGCAGTGGTACACCATCTAGTACTGTACGAATGCAGTTCAACGGCACCAATTCTATCGGATCACGCAAAAATAGTAGGAGCTCACTGCTACAGCCCAACAATGCCTCATGCATGGGATAGCTGTCTGCAACCTGTACTCGCCTGGGCTCGTGGAAGTCGAGGTGAATGGTTACCCGAACATGTTGGTGTACCCATAGCCGAAAGACTCGAAAATTCTTACTACATGCTCGAGGTTCACTACAATAATAAGCTTGGACGACAAGTTGTAGATAGCAGTGGGGTCAGGCTGCACCTTACACCTAATTTGAGATCCGAAGAGGCTGGTATATTAGTTGCCGGGGTGGCAGTTAGCCCGATGCATATGGTTCCACCACAGCAGAAGGAGTATGCTACAGCTGGATATTGCACTTCACAGTGTACCAATCAGGTAACGATTGTTAATTCGTTTACTGAGGAATCAATTTTCCGTTTTCAAAATGATATTTTGGTGTTTGAAATGTTGAATAATAGATGAAAAATGGAGACATGATTAGAAAGTCCCAAATTTTCCAGTCTTCCCCACCCCTCGAAGCCTAGACTCTTTTGTAGGAAAAATTAATCGAATAAGTTCATATGAGAATCAGGTAATCAAAAAATCCCTGGATTTTTCTAAAATCTTTCCTATGCTCTCCTTAAAAGTTGTCATGAAAGCATCTCTGCAATGCCTTGTTTCATATTCGTGGAAGTTTTCTGAGTTATATTTCCATCAATAAATTGAATGACCTAATAGCCATTCCAAAAACATCTCGAAAAACATTGATCTGGCTATCATCAAATTCGGTTGCAAGACCTATTGGATTATGTAGAGTTATTCTGTCACCGAAATCGTCATGTCACTTATCGCTGTTGAATCAACACAATATATTGCTTTACTGTTCATTCATATCAATGGTTTTCGATAGTATTTGATCGATACATATACTTTCTATGCAGCTGGATTCTGATTCATTACACGGGCCAATATTTCGGAGAAAATCCATTTACCAAGGGACTGGCCTAGTAGTCCCTGGGTGAGATTGCTCGTTGAATCCAAAATTGTCACCCGTTTAGAACCACCATATCACAATTTTGAGATTTTGTCAAAAGGATTTTTTTCAGAGATTCTGGAGTTTTGACCCCAGAATCGTAAAAATCAGTTGATTTTTTCATACGTAGAAGTCTACAAGTAACAACGACTTTCGTGATTCCGATTGAGACTGACAATGGTACTCGTGATCGAGTACTCAGAGCGTAACTTGTTATCGAGTACTTAGGGTGTTACTACTGATCAAGTAATCTGGTGGTACTCATGATTGAGTACTCAAGTTGGTACTGATGATTAAGCACTCCGAATAGTATTGATCGAGTACTCTGGGCGGTACTCGTGCTCAAGTACTCCTAATACTTGTGATCATGTACCGTGGGTGGCACTCGTGATCAAGAACTCTCGGTGGTACTCTTGATCAAGTACTCAGGGTGGTACTAGTGATCGAGTACTTTGGGAGGTACTGTAGTGATCGAGTACTCCGGGTAGTAATTGTACTTTAGAACTCATGGTGGCACTCGTGATCAAGTACTCTGCGGGGAACTCGTGATCGAATTCTCTATGTGGTACTCGTGATCGAGTACTCAAGGTTGTACTCGTGATTGAGCACTCCTGATTCTAGTGATCGAGTACTCCCGGTGATACTCGTGATCGCGTTCTGTGGGTGGAACACGAGTACCACCGTAAGTGCTCGATCACAAGTACCGCCCAGAGTACTTGATCACGTGTACCTCTGTTAGTCTTAATCGGAATCTGGAGAGTCGAGGTAACTTGTTGGCTTCTTCAAAGGGTACAATTAATTTTTTCCCCGCAAGCCAGTATCTTTACGTAAATTGGCTAGTTTTCAAGATTCTGGGGTCAAAACTCCAGTATCTCTGGAAAAACTATTCTTTGTCAGAAACTCAAAATTGTGACATGATGGAGCTAAACGGGTCGCATTTTCGGATTCAGCGAGCAATTGTACCAAGGGCCTACTCCAGGTCAGTCCTTTGGGTAATGACTTTTTCCCTCAAATGTTGGGAGGTGTTCCACACACTCTAAAACGTGTCATAGTATGTATTGTGTTACGATGACATGGGGAAATAAATTCATTTCGTCATCGATTGATCGGTATTTCTTGTTGATACGACGATACGATAGCTCCATGGCAGGTTAGCCTCAGATGAAAGGAGAAAGGTCTCATTTTTGCTACGAGTACGTATGAATCATAGATGAGATTCCGCCATGAACATCCCGCCTCTCTACAAAATATTCTCCAGCCTCGTTTCGGTTTATCATAAAAATCAACCTATCTAATGAGATCAGTGACAAAACAGCTTCAAAACATTCTCATACTTATTGGTGCTAAAGACCATACCTACTCTACTTGCAGATGTTTGATGATAGAGGCATCAATGTGGTATCAGTAGTACTGCACTCACATCTGGCCGGTCGTCGTCTCAGCCTGAAACACATCCGCGAAGGTCAGGAGCTCTCACCGATCGTCGAGGATCGTCGTTTTGACTTTGAATATCAGCAACCTTACACACTTAAAAAGGAAGTTCAGGTACTACCAGGGGATGAGCTAGTAGCCGAATGCGTATACGATACACGAGATAGGCAAAGGGCTACCTATGGTGGCTATGCCGCTTACCAAGAGATGTGTCTTGCCTTTATCGTGCATTATCCTCGTACACCACTAGCATCCTGCTACAGTATGACGCCTGTAAAAGAATTCTTCAATGCCCTCAATGTGCAAAGCTTCAAAGATCGAACCATGGACGAAGTTGAAAAGCTGTTCTTTGCAAGCTCGTAAGTGTTTTTTTCCATTTTTGGAATTTTCATTTTTGGGATTAAAATAAGTTAAGAATTTATCCTACTGATTTTATATACTATCCATCATCAAACATAAAAATTCCATGGATATTTTCAGTCAAGACGTAGTAAAAGAGTGCACAAGTTTACTTGAATCCATCGTCTTTTGGGTTTAAAATTTATTTCTAGTTATTCTCGAGAGTACCTAATTGAATCGATCAAATTTTTAGCACGACGGCCTCGTTACCGGTTTCTCCGAATCATCACGCTGGACCAAGCCACAATATTCGATCCAACGAATTTCCCGAAATTGACATAATCAAACAAACCAAAGCCACTTCGATATCAAAGGGAGAGTACATCGATTACGATGACATCTTTGATCAGCTTATCATCGAGAAGCCCGAGGAATTTAAAGGTACGGTGTAAATTACTTCTAAATTTGCATTTCAATAAAAATTAAAAGACATGATAACAATACTCTTAACGGAATGATGATTCATTGTTACAGATCACACGCTGTCCAATCATATTTCTGCTCTTGCTTGGAACGACAGTGCACTTTCCAAATCCATAGAGAATAGCTTATATCATGGGAAGTACGTGACTTTCTGCAGAACAAGAGAAGATAAAATACCTCAGGTATCATATCAGTTTCTCACATTACAACGCACTAATGAAATTCTCGCATTTTTTGAAAATTCTGTGAAAAATCTGACACTAAAATTCACCTAGATATTAGTATGAAATGATTTTTAACCTTTCCTTAAATAAGAAAATTATTTCACAGGCCGCATCAATACAAATGTTTCCAAATTATACAGCGTTACCAATGAACAACGAAACATTTTGTAAAGAATATCGTTCACCCGATGGTTTTTCAAGCTCTGCCATAAATCTGTTTTCGTCTTTCGTCGTCGTCATTGGAACTATATCAATAGCTGTCCATCTCTGAACAAGGAGTTCGGGAGGGAGCAGTGACTAGTCTCCCAAATATAAATTGCCGCAAACAATACCTCACGGATGTGCCCATGATTATGTGTCATAGCATCATCAAATTCTTCATCCCTCCTAAATTTATATAAGTGGCACAAATTGACCATTACAAATAGGTCAGTATGTACAAATCTAATTAATGTGACAAAAAGATGCTTTGAAGTATTCTATCTTATGTGAACGAGTCATTGGGTGATTGAAAATTATGCATGTAAGATTGTTTGTGCAGGTTGTAATAAGATATGTGAATTTTTTTAATCCCCTAGAGGAGTGAAATTCAAATGTTGTGTAAATATGGTAGTAACACATATTTCTAATCAAATTTGAAACGTACCATTCAGCCTTAATATTTATAATTTTATGATAAGTGTAGATTTAGTTGATTACTTATGATTAACAAACGCTGGTACATTTCTAGCTAAACTTAGAAATTATCCATTACCTTCCAAAAAGTGAAAATCCAAATCCTAACTAACTTCTTCTGCAGCTTGGTTTGCTGAATGTCCAAATATTTTCTGTACATAGTTGACCAAGTAAGAATTTGACCCTTCTTTAATAATCATCTACTCCTTCGATATTTAGCCAATTTTTCTGATCACGTAAGTCAGTGAGCGACAAAATACACTAAGAAAATCTTTTGACTGCTCTACTTGCTTCACGATAGCTATTTATCCATGAAACAAGATAAAGTTCCAGCACTGTAGAAGAAAATTGCAACTCATTAGAATGATCCGATTCACTCAACGAAACTCGTTTTGGCGGTCATCTCACCACTTTTAATGACAAAGATAATAAGAATAATCCTGCTTATTCTTTATCAATTGAACTTTTTCCATAAGAAAGAATAATTATAGGTATGGAATCGTATACAGATATTTTGAGATTATACCAGTTGACAAAATAGTCCCTATTTGTTAAACGATTGTGTAAATGTCTAAATCATCATTAAATAAATGTGGTAAATTTATACCAACGAGATTGCTTCATTTGATAACCCCTTATCCGTGGGGCCAACATTATCTTCATTTCGAAAAGCCGTCGATGAAATTCAACTTCATTCTATCGATGAAAAGTCAAATGAAATAGTAGATTACGATACACGGACGCAAACTTTGCATTTCGCAACCCGATTCGTCTACGAGGGTCAGAATTGTCACGAAGATGCGAAATACTTTTTGACCAACTGTTGGGGCAAGTGGCAAATTCTCGCAAATGAGATAGCTCCACGTGGCAGGGGACGTATAATCAAAACTTTGTTGTCATGACAGTCTCGGCCTTTCTCAACCAACTTGACCAACGAATAAAATACCACTGTGAGTATCGTCAGAATCTATCGTAATATGTTTATAATTTCATGATTCCGTCCATTTTGATCAATTCGAGATCAAAGTAGCGACTTATTGTTAGTAATTTTGCGAAATTTATCGAATCGTTTGACGTCCAAACTATTTTAGTACATAAAAAATGATTTCCCAAGACAGTGGGAGATGGAACCGATCATGAAAAAATAAATATCAAGAGTTTGAGGAAGTTGACGACTTTGAAAGCTCAGCAAAGTAAAAGATAGGGTACTCATTTGTTTCACATAAAAATGTATCCATTTCTGTAAAACATAGATGAGAGCGCACTGCTGTCGACCTGTACATTGAGCCCATTTCATCACACCACATGAGGATTTTATGCCATCAGATGAGAGAATTGCAGGGAATCAGCGTATTCTAGTGATTTTTGTGGTTCAGACGAAAATTTTGACGCGTAGGCGCCAATAAATAGATGAACAACTGGACAGTGCTTAGGCAATTATTATACGTCAAAAAAGCATACTCGGATCTGCCCGCAGGCGAGCGAAAAATCCTCTATTCTCAGAGAGAGAATCTGCAAAATCAAGTTCCCGATGGACCATGATGCGCTCGTCCTGGAAGATCCTTGTTATTTTTCTAAGTTTCCGAGTCTTCCAAAAAATATATAATTACGTAGTAATCAAAGTAGAAGTCCCTGCATTCCCTAAATCTGTTGTCATATCTTGTCTCAGGTGTAATCTCAACGAACACCGCATACTTTTTCTTCAGAAAATGAGCTTTTTCCAATTGAAATTTTACCCTCGGGAGATGATAGGTATAGCACACGACCACTATCGATCGAGGCAATTCTGAAAGATGCGGCATCGATATTCTGCTCCATGTGATCAATGCAACATTCTGAATCCTGAATCTATTCAGAATCTAAGAATGCTGCATGCATTTGTTAAAGTCTTCTCGACTGGTAGTGATTCCGTACTTTCAAGGATGGAATTTTCATGAATCACGCTATTTTTGCACGAAAATCATGTGCGTGATCATTCTTGTGTTGGGATCTAAGGCAAAGTACTAATGAAGAATTCAAAAAGTTTGGGGAAGATTGCGTCAGAAAAATGTGATAAGAAAACTTTCAGAAGCTTCAGAAACTCTTGCACTTGGCCATGTGAAGCCTTGATTTTGCAGATTTCCTCGCTACTTAGAATAGAGAGGGTACTTTTTGCACCCTCCACTGGTGACGAAGGCTGTACGAATTGATGAATGAAATGAAACCACCTGCGTCTAAATAGTTATCGCCCACGCTGAACAAATCAACGAATATAAGTCATTGGTGACCCTCAGGAAAGCTATATCATTCAAAGAAAATAGGATTTTCAATTGAAAACGATTGAAAAACTCACTCGTGAGGAAGCTAGTTTTGTTGAATCGATCACTACCTCTTCACTCTTACAAATCGACTCTCTCATATAAGTACGCAGTACCCATTTTCCGCCAATAGCTGGTACCTTGATGCATCATATCTCTTTCCACAGGTTGCGCATCAGAGAAGAGTGCAAAGCCATTGTGTCCATTCAGCTTCCGCAGCCCATTTCTCCATTTTCTCCATCACTAGTATATACAGCCACACAGTGGATCCATTTTCCACGCAACCGCACATCTCTCGCACCACTGATCGACTCTCGGGTCGGGTGAAATCGAAACGAGAAATGGGCATGTGGGCGGGAAATATATAACTACCCTCTGGTATGTATTTGTCGCTTTGTACTAGAAGCTCGCCTCGCTCGCATCAATTCTTTGTACGCAATCGATTTGGAGCCCCATGTGGCTGGTGCTGATAAACTCAGATTGCGCTCTCATTGAATTACTTACCACCTAAAAGATTTGTACTGAAAAAGTATGACGTGAGCGGGGGTAAAAATGATCGTGAGGTGCAGTTTGCGGGGATGAAGGAGAGAGTATAAAACCGAGGACAAAAGCGAGCCGAGGCTTCAGCCGGTACAGAGACGTCGACCGCGAAGAGGTTCCTTGCCTTTGCACGGAAGCATCTGTACTTTGGATATAACAAGAGATTCGTTGTAAAGACACTACTAGAATTTTGAAGGAGAATCGGTGGATTACAGAAAAATTCAGTGATAGGAAGGACACGTAAGTAGCATTTTCTGATAATTTTCGGGACTTTGCAAGAATAAGATGATTTTTCGAGAGATATTTCATCTACAAAGAAAAGTTTCGTGATAATTCTGGATGCCCACTCTGATTTATAAAGCATTCCGGTTTTTTGTGAAAAAACCCGACAATTCTAGAAAAAAAATTTCCCCAAAATAAATTTGAACTTAATTATCTTCTGATGTCTCAATTCATGCCGGAAATCTTTTTTCGTGAATAATGGTCTCATTGTGCCAACGAGGAACAAAATCGTCATTGACAGGGCTGATCTAAAATTAGAACAAAACTCAACTTTCTCACGATCAATCCTGATTTTCATCATTTTAATGAACAGTTTTTGATCCTAAGTCACCTCGGCTTTGTAGACAGCGAAGAAAAATTTTCATAAAAATTTTCAATGATCCTCTCAAATTTTGATCTCTCGTGCCGATTTTCATACGAAAGATAAAACTTAGATTGATATCCCATAGCCACGAATTATATTATCATCAATCTCAAGGACTTTTCAAATATAATAAAAATGTTGGTATCATTTCATGGATACGCAGCCAACCATGCGACGTACCAGATACGTGGTGCTACCAGTCAGATCATGGCAGTACTGTGGTCTACTCGTCGTATCTCTTGCTTGCCTGACACTTGGTCTAGTGTCGCGTGATCGCGAGGGAAGACATGGTAGCCTCGTCGGACCTGAATTGATGCACACTGCACCCCATGAGTAAGATACCGCCTCATCAATAATAACACAAAATTTCCAATTAAAAAATTCAATGGACCGCAATTTTTAGTTGGATTTAAAAAAGTAGGGCTGGGACTTTAGCAGATCCGGATATCCCTGCATCCTTTGAAATATGGTCTGAATTGTAGACTTTTGACCATTTAAATCCAAACAAGGTATTCGGATTCGTTCAAGTTTCAGACCGGCATATGAGAAAAACTGCGAACTTTAGATGAATTGAAGTATCATCATCCCAAAATCATCATCATTGATATATTTTGGTAATAAATTTCTCTCATTATAGTGTGGATGCATGTCCAAATAGTTTAGATAGATGCCCAAGCTCGGATGCCTCGACAACCTTCATCAAATCTGCTTCACCTCCAACTTCAACCCGATCGTCGAGACTCATTAATGAATCGCGAAGCTCAATTAGGTCCGGTATCAGTCCGAGTCGTGAGCGGCAGCAGACAACCCGAAATATTCGATCTCGTTCCTTGGAACGTCAGCCTATCGAAAAATTTGAACAGCATCATGCTCGGTCCGCAGAACGTCGGGATGCACTTGCATCAAGATCGAGGAATCTAATAGAATCCAGGGTCAGTGGTCCAGATCGGAGAGAACGATTCGTGGATACTACTCGGACTCAGA
Source organism: Eretmocerus hayati (assembly GCA_029851415.1). Lineage (NCBI taxonomy): Eukaryota > Metazoa > Arthropoda > Insecta > Hymenoptera > Aphelinidae > Eretmocerus > Eretmocerus hayati. The sequence goes on from CM056741.1 coordinate 153,933,137, forward strand.
GACAATTGAGTTTGAATCGTGAAAATCGACGAGTTTCAGAAGATTTTAACGGAAGACGCGTGTCTCGAGATGCCAGATCTGATACAATTTCAAGAGAAAGGCTCACACAGCGGCAGTCTCGATCCGAGAGTCGATTTCCATCTACCGACGAAACCAGGGTCCGAGATATTCGTTCCAAGACTGATAGCCGCGATTTCCGTTTAGACCGAAAAAGTCCTGATAACAGTCGTTTGAGGGAGTTTCGTATCGAATCTCGCAGAGTTGTAGACGAGCAACGTGGTGAACGGCTCGCTGGTGAAAATAATGTCTTTCGAGTAAGAAATGAGTTAGTACGAAATAATAGAAGGTACCACGAGGAACGAAGTCATTCTGTTGATGATCGACAACGTGAGTTAGTGAATACCGAACGCCAACGAGAACTGAATGATAGAAGGCAAAGGGAAAGATCTACAGGAAATCGACTTGTTGGTCGGCAGCAACGAATCTCATCAGTAACTGAACAACGACGCTCAACCCCAGAGAGTTACCGCAGAGCTTCAGGAAATCGTCTTGACTCCCACGTCGACAGAACCGATCGAACACTCCCATTGTCCGAGCCCCGGCAAGATATTCGCCGCGAAAAACGTGACTCAAGAACTCGAATGGACTCATCTCGACTTCAATCTGACTCACGAGCTGAGCGCAAAGCATTCAACGACGAAAAAAGAGTTCGATCTATCACTAATCGATTAGGTCCTCACATCGAGAGAGTTTTGGAAAATCCCGAAAGAAGGGTCAGGTCACTCGAACCTAGTTCTCGAGTCGAGCGCTCATCGTCTCGTATCGAATCACGCGATAATCAATTCGATTCTCGATCTCGACACAGGTCGGTTACACTCGAACGACGAATTAGGGATGTTGATAATCAACGCGATTCTCGAGAAGAACGAACTCGAAGGGTTGCAGAGCAAAGGGTCAGATCGGTTGACGACCGATATACTTCGCATGGAGAACGTAGATCGGTAGACGCTGTTTCACGAGCTCGGTCGGTTGCCGGTCGAAGTGGCGATCGATTGGAACGCAGATCGGTGAGTTCCGAACGACGTGGTCGAGTAGACGAGCGTCGAGTCGATCCTCAAACCGATCGAGTTCGAGATGATGTCAATGTTCAGAGAATCAGGTCTGTTGGGAATCGGTCCGATTCGCGTAGAGAGCGAAGATCGGTAGATGTTCAACGACACGTTAGACACGGATACCGAATCGATTCTCGAATGGAGGATAGATCGACGAATCTCGACCGCCGAGTTCGAGACGGTCGGACTGACTCTCAGAGAGTTCGAGAATTCACGAGGTCGGTTGATCGGGTTGAGACTGCTCGCAGACAGGTTGAATCCCGTACAGAACGTGATTCGATCATTTCCAACCGATTGCGGAGTACGCGATCCTTTCGAACCCGAAACGATCCATCACTTGAGCGTCGATCGACTCTATCCAATGGCAACAGAGTCAAACGATCAACCGAATCAGGATCCGAGAACCGAAATATTCGTCGTCCTGGAAGCATGTCTGGATTCCGCGTCGATTTAGAGTCAAGAAATGCCGAGCAAAGAGCCCGATCATCCGAAAATCGATCAAACTCTCGAATGGACCGAATATCCCCCGAATCGAGATACACTCGTGTTCGAGATTCGTTGATAGAAAATCGTGTTCGTGACGGATTCGCTGACCAAAGGGCAACTATCGAAAAGCGTCAAGCTCGAGTGATGGAGAATCGGCGAGTCGATAGTAGTTCGAAAATGTCCAGAGATAAATTCGTACAGCGAGAGTCCAGCGATCGCACCCTCAATTTAGAACGTAGAATTCGCGCAGATTCGTCAATTGACAGGATCCGTGCAGACCGGGTAAATCGGGATATTCGAGGTCGAAAATTTAGTAATCGATTGATCGAATCGAAATTGCAACGAGAGCGTCGTGTGGGGTTTGATGAATCTCAACAAAGTCAGCAAAATCGCAACGCACGAAAGCTTCAGGAAGTCAGTAGGCAGATTCTCAATTTTAAGCGAGCAGTACGTCAATTTGAGGCCATCCGATTACTAAATAGGAGAGAGAAAGGACTACCCTCTTCCAGAAATACTGCAGGTTACCGAGAGTCGCGAGCTATTCGCAACGATGAACCTGCATACTTTTTGGCTACGCAACGTGTGAGTAAAACTATTAATCTAAAAATCTGACATCGCTTTATTTCAGAATTCATCGAATCTGATTATGATCGAATTAGGCAGCTCTTTATGATTTAATCATTATGCTGGTAATTTTGACTCAATTGCAGGAATAAGATCGAATAATGAATGTAGAATTTATTAATCATTATAGTATCATGGAAATTTCAAAAAAGCTGATTACCTATAGATAATCTGAAACTATCAAATCTTGATATCCATATGATTTATTTCTCGTGAGAAGATTTTGATTGAATTTCAATCTCGATCTGAGCTTGCTCTATGTACTTGGAACATTCGTGTTATTTACTGATAAATACTGAGAGAAAAAAACTGTTTTGCCTGTTAATAAGAATTTACGAAATTCTTACAGAGTCACCTGAAAAAGGAAACACCCAATGTTCTCGCTCGACGCGAGAATCGCAAAGAGAACGATGTTCGCAACAAGCCAGGATACGAGCAATGGAAACAGTTGAATATAGGAGTAGCGACAGACTCGCAGTACCTGAAAAGTGCAATGTTACCTGCTAATCAAATCATGGAAATTCTCCGACAAAGTGTAATTTTGACCCTCTGCGCTGTTTACGGAATGAAAATTTTTAGTGGCAAGAGCGGATTTTTCAGGTAATTGATTATATTACTACACATCTGCATAATTCTCTCATTGAACCCGATGTAAACTGTATAAGCAGCCCGATAAAAACCTTAGAACTTTATCAGTACTTCATCATCTATCAGACAAACATTTTCTATTGTGCCTCTTGTATTCATCTCTTGACATGAATATATCAATTTTCAGAAGCATAAAAACCGGCCGACTTTTAAGAGAAATTAATGCGAACAGTAGCAATCACTAATAGCTTACACTGACTTTATACTAACAAGTTCGCATTCATTTACATAAGCATAACTTTTATAAAAATTTCGTCACACGATGTATGATCCAAAAATTGAAGCCCTTGATACTTGTTAGACAGCTTATTGCTTATTGTTAATTTAGAATTAATCAGTAGAAGCTCAAATCCTCTAACTGGAAATGTTTTACTGTTTCAGGAGCATCTCGCAGTATACAGATCGTTTATTAACCGTTTGGTGAACAACTATAAGTAATTCTGCACGTCAAACTTACGAAAGCTCTGATATCTACCCTTCAGCTCAAACTAGAGAATGTCCAATACTAGGTCATAGACTACCCAAAATTCGATTTATTATATGTCCGCAAAGTTATTGTGCTCTGTGATAAGAACATAGAACAGTACCAATGGTTGACTCATGTACAAATAGTTGGTCTTGTACTAAAAATGTTTTAAATGAAATTCGCAATGGCTATAGCGATCATTTTAATCCAAATTGTTTTGGATTTGTTTGTAACGATGTATGTGGTCTCAAAATATTACACAAGTCAAGTTTACATTGACGAAACACGTCTTTAGATTATCCAAACACATCATTTCCAGTATCACGCTTGAATAGCGTTCATCAGAACATACTGTCTCTGTAGTCACAATAGTTTACTGCAGTTCAACATTTTACCTACAGGAAGATACCTTAGTCTAATAAGAATAGAAATATCTATAATCTGAAATCGCGAGAGTTTTTTCTCACGAGTATTGAAAGGAGATTGATCATTCTGTAGTCATTATTACATTGGAATGAAATCCAGAAGTAAATGTCAACATATTTTGTGTGAATAAATAGCATTCAAAAATATTTTATCTTAACACTCGTGGTCATTTGTTCGTTTAGCAAGGCATACCAAACCAAAATGTGCAGGGTATATGACAAAGTAAATACATATTTCCTGACCGAAGTAATACGAGCTGCAGAACTTTTATCAGTCCGATTTCATGATTAATCATCCGAAGTAACCATCAGAGCGCTACATTCTCGCATCAACGAAAAAGTACGGAGCGAGCACTATGTGGGAGTCAAATTTTTCATGTAAAGATGATTTCTACTTGCAGTTTAGCGTGAAATTTGTTTGGTTGAATTTTAATGTCGAGGAAACCAAAAAAAAATTTTCGTAAAAGCTTTCGGTACCATTCAAGCTATTGGATAAGCTGTCAAAGTTCTTTCCTTGAAAATTCCCAAACTAGAGTATCATCAAGGTAAAAGTCGTGCATTGATTTGGAAAACATTTAATTGTCAATCGCAGCCAGTGGATCTTACGCACCAGCGCTTATTTCACTTTTCACGACTTTCCCCAAAAAATGCTCGCGGATCCTTTTCAAAATTAAAGTCCAAGAAAAATTTACAGTGCATGATTGATTTTGCCCAGAATTTAACGATCAAATTTTATAACTTGGAGTTGATGCAACTCAGTAGTCGCAATATGAAAATCTTCGCTGAACCCTGCTAAAAACAACAACAAAACTTAATCAAAACAACGGACCCCGTGAGACTTCGTGGGATCTGGCCCTGAGAAAATGTTTTCTCAACAATTGCGTTCCTACGAAAATGGTCAAATTTGGTCGGTTATGGTCGAAAGTTGGATGCTACACGTCTCCAGCGCCAAATTTCGCAATCATCAAAATTAAAAATTTCCCCAGGGCCAGGTCCCACGAACACCCATGAAACCTGCTCTCATGGGTCCCGCGGAGTTACTTTCAGCAGGAAAGATGTTGAAAATAAAAACAAGGATCTTCATTACTCAGTTAAAATATTCTAATTTTATAATTCCCAAAATATATAGCCGAATAAGTTTTAGTAAAAGTGAAGTATTGCATTGCCTGGCAAGCCTGTTGCAGAATATAAGAATTATTTCGAATTTTTGAATTAGTGCAAATCGCCACTTGGGAATTACCGAAATCGAATCCGTCGGCGCGAAACCGGGTGGTCGTAAGGAACCTACATTATCGACAAGCCGCAGCAGACGAAAACACACGAGACACTAGACAGCTGTAGCGAGATGTATTAGGATGTGCCACTAATGACCACGAGCAACCACGAGTCGAGCGAAAAGTTGTGCAAAACTATGAAAGAAATGTGAAATTTGATCATGATCGTTACATCTTTTAAAAGCTTTAATTGCTTCTTTTATTTTGGTAACCCGTCAAACATGATGGCTTCGAAGTTTTCATTCATTTATCGGTGATCAAGTTTATCAAGTTTGCTTGTGCTGTCAAAAAAGCCGACTCGTAACAATGGGAATTTTACGAAATCTAGGTTGGAAAAAATACTTTCATCAACTGGATTTGCCATTCTTTTGTAAATTCTTTCTTTTACTCCATTTTAAATTTACTTCATTATTACTTTTTCTAGATTATCTGCTAGCTCACGGTAGCAGGTATCCTTGCATACTGAACAGGATCAATCTGTCAAGAACTAGACCTTGGTCTTGTCACAAGCACCTTCATTTTCGTAAAGTTCATCAACTTCCCAAACAAGATCCTGATAGACTTCGCAATGCCAAGTCTACAATGAATTATGTGATCGCCGCTGGAATTCTGACCTTAGGAGCAACGTATGCAGCAGTGCCGCTATACAGGATGTTTTGTCAGGTACTAATATTTGATAAGATGATGCCTTGACCTTTTTTGCTTGTAACCTTGCCTACCCTAGGAGGTAATACTATTCTACAAACGTCTATCCATTATAATCGGTTGGTGATTTCGTTAATGATTTTTCCACCTCCTCAGAATCATTACAGGAATGTAATTCTTGTGGAACTTGGTTGACTAATCTTTTTTGCTCTGCATTGAGACAACTGATAATGTCATATATTCAATACACCTTTATTAGACTGAAAACTTGCATTCATTGAATTTCATGTTGAACTCTTGCTTACTAGGCTTTCAGTTATGGAGGCACTGTTGGTCATGATACCTCAATTGTGGCAGATATGAAACCAGTGAAAGATAGAGTCATCAAAGTCAAGTTCAGTGCTGACACAGCTGCGCAAATGGCATGGAACTTCAAGCCGCAACAAAGAGAAATAAGATTGGTTCCGGGAGAAACTGCACTAGCCTTTTATACAGCAACTAATCCAACTGATGTTCCAATCATTGGAATCTCAACTTACAACATAGTCCCCTTTGATGCTGGACAGTACTTCAATAAAATACAGTGTTTTTGTTTTGAAGAACAGATGCTTGCACCACATGAACAGGTAAACCACCCTAGCATTCACCTGATGCTCTGTGTTCTAGTATCTTGAATGCTATGGAGATTGCTCTGATACCGATGAATTTCTATTCAACCCAGGTTGATATGCCAGTATTTTTCTACATTGACCCTGAATTCAACAATGATCCCAAAATGGAACTGGTAGATGAGTTAGTACTTTCATATACTTTCTTTGAGGCCAAAGAGGGTTCAAAAATACCGTTTCCAAGTTACATCAAGAAGGTTCATTAAGAAGAGGTAAGGCTTGTTGTCTCAATACACTTTCCTTGGATTTGAGTTTCAAAATGTCCTTCATTCTTGATGGAAAAATGTGTAAAACTTTATCTTTTGGGTTTCAAAAGATTTTGAAAATTGTGGAATCCAACTTTGTTGTTAGCAACTGGTCTTTCTTGATCTCAGTTATGAACAATCATTTGATTGTAACTATGACTCATTAAGTATTAAGGGCAAAGAAAAATTCTTGCTAGAAGTTTTGGAGCAATTGTCAAGAAAATTCTTGACTATCTCATCTCCTGCTCTTAGAGAAATAAAATTGATGTTTCTTGATCGAGTTATTAACTAATCATCATCAAGACTATCTTTATTGTAACTTGCTGGTGCTCAACTTCAACATAGAGTATCTTTTATCATCACAAAGTCCGAAGTCGTCCTGATGACCTTGGGTCTGTCCAACAACCCCAAACCATTTTCATAAATTTTTATTTATCAACCTATTCCAGTACACGATGTATCAAGCTGAATAAGATTTTTATTGCTGAATTTTACCCCACTATCTCAACAGCAAAAAGGACTACAGAGCAATTTTCAACACGAATACTGACCTAAAATCTGAACATTGCGTTAACAGGGTATGCTCGCCGTAATCCGCAGACCTTGTCCTTGTCAATGTATACTGCATCAATTTTCAAAGCTAGATCGTGTTCCAAAGCGTTGCGTATTCTCAGTAATCTTTGATGCTGATTCTCCATATCCCTCAAACTCTTGTGCATTCTCTCTACTTGTCTGTATATATCTTCAATTTCTTTTTGAAGACTCAAATATGCATTATCGCGGCATAACTCTATATCGGGACGATGGGCTCTGGCTTCCAGTCTAGTATGTGCAACTTTCAAAGCATAGCTCTTATCAGCAATTGATTTACGAAGTAGTTCGAGATTCCTTTCTACATCGAAGATTTCTTGTTGAACCTATTAATAATTTAATAAAAATGAAATTAGATGAGAAAAATCTGTCGATTTCTTGTATCTCTATTTTCCAAAAAACGATCGGTCGACCTTATGCAAATGCTGCTGCAGCGAACTTTTTGCCTCAACAAGCTGAGAACATCTTCTAGAAAGAGAGTTATTACTGTTATTCCAGCTATCCCACATTTCTTGAGCCACTCTATTTATCAGAGCCTCCGCATCAGCTCTTAATTGCCGAGATTTTGTTCTTTCTGCCTGAGATTTTTGTATGATCCGATTGGCTGTCTCAGCCCAAGTTTCAGGTTTTGAAACGCTAGAATATGTGAATTAAAAGTCCTGTTGTAATAACATCGGCATACTTTTGTTTCGTTCGTAAACCTTGATTTTTCGAATTCAAAGTACTTCCATACTTTACCATGGATCATATTTTTCAATATCAGAATAATATTGTAGGCCTCTACTTTCATTATTAATTTGATGACAAAAAAGATCTATTCCCAAGGCACTTTCTTTGTTTTTTAGATCCAGCTCTAATTGATTTTTGGAAATTCTGCAATTTCTGAGCTGAAAGAAGAACCCAAAAATGAGAAATAGACTATTCAATTCAGATAAATTGAACATACCTGATCTTTGCATTTATCAAGGCAAAGCTCTAGTCTTCTTTGACCATCTTTAAGAGTCTCTACTTCTCTGAGCAGTGACTTCTCAGCTTCATCGTGCACTAGCTCTGTCCCTGATGATGGAAATATATATATTTTACTTTTGGTCGATTTGTTTATAACTATATCTTAAATCACCTTTCCGTGCTTCTCTGTGATATAAGCATTCCTCGGCTACGTGAATTGGATTTTCAATATCTTGTATAGCTTTGGTAACGGTACTTTTACAATCTTGCATTTTTTCAATTTCCTGTGCTTGTTTCTCTAGTTCCGATGCAATTTCATTTCTCCAAAAAGTGACATCACTAATTCTTTCACCAAGCCTTCTACCGGTGTCATACTGACTGTGTTGGATTCTTTGCTCTGCCTCCCTATATTTGTAGTATTTTCAATGATTGATCGTTCGGATAAAAAATTTAACGAGCAAAGATTATTAGTTTGGGATCCATCTATTTCCGCTCATGCTGATCAAAGTGTTTTATATGTTTTTCGGTTGAAAGTTCGCGTAATACTAAAAAAAACTCCTCTTAAAAACTCTGGCTCTACATAAAATAGCCTAATACATGAAAATGATAAAACCAAAATCACTCTTTTATCGAATTTATTCGAGAATGCATGTACCGGAATGATTTGAATCTCGACATTTTATCGGAATCATATTTTAGTATCGAAAACTTTATTGATGACTTTTCCATCAATCTGTGGAAATCGTTTAGATCATCGTGTTTATCAGTATTTAGATTTTCTGGACAGAAATTATTTCAGAATTGGTCAAAAAGGTATCTCCGCGTATGAATTAGATGAGATAATGAGTATCTACATTTCTTAAAAGTCGCGACTTTTGTAATGATTCCAATGTTCGACAACATTTCAAAGGGTCTGACAGAATAATATAATTGGCTTGTGTTGATCGGTTTTAGGATTCTTCTGATGGAAAACTCTAAGCCCCCTAAGCAATAGCTATTATAGTTGCAACGCCAACAAAATTTTTTGCTTGTTACCCTCGTTTTACACGGCGAATAATATATATACATATATCTCACTCCAATGACTTACATTGAACACTTTGACCATTTCCGAACTTTGTATGGACAAATTTAGGAATTACTGAAATCGTAAATCATTAATTTGTTCGAGAAGAATGCTGCCTTTTCATGAATTAGCGTCGTGATTTTCTAATTAGACTATTGTTTATTCAAGTAAAATTTCAATAATGCGTTATTCTTTTTTTGACCATTACATTTTTTATCAACCCCAAACATATCTGACGATATCAGTAGCTCGAAAAGTCTCTCTTTTTAATCGGATTATAAATAAAGTGCATACCGAATTGAGTTTGGCGTTAGACTGGAATTTGAACGACGATTTTCCGTCGGAAAACATGCCTATTGGGAACTAATAACTTTCATGACGAGATACATTTTGAAGTGTCAGAAAAATATAATTTTTGAGTGTCTCATCATAGAGATGTAACACAAAATTCCGCAATTACTACAGCTACGACATATTAAATAATAAAAAGAGGAACCTCATTATTTTTACAGCATCACTCCTCATTCTCTCAGAGTAATAACGATTGCAGTCAGCTTCGTTGTAGAACTTGACTTGCTTCTGGAACCATTCATTTGGTGTAAATCGAGAGCATAGACCTGTCTGAGATGAGTACATCGGATTCCGAGATAGCCCTGAGACTAAATTCGGGAATTTCAAGGGCTGCGTAGTCATACTGGCTAGTGGATCAACTGAACACTGAGACGCAGCTTTCAAAGATCTGTATAAATATTGTTGATTATTGTAATTTTCTTGTTTTCTTGAAGAATTATTGTTTTATCAATAAATTTCAGAAATTAATGTTTAGATGAATGACCAATCTCATCTCCCACAATTATCAAACCGGTTCGTGTTTCTAATATAATATGACGAGTTTCGTTGTTCAGCAATCGAATGATTATAATCATGATCTTCAAACATTGAGGGTAAAATGAAAATCAAGTGAGAAATGAAGTACTATCATGCAAATATTGACAGAGCTCTGTGCGGTCGTGTCTATGTGAAATGGATCTGATATGAAACTGAATTCCTATGCATACTTACTTGCAGAGAGCTACGACTTTGTTAGATCAATATTCTCATGCTCCACACCTACTAGAACTTAGATTCTGATACAAGACACAATTACAGAAAAATGAATCGGAATCGATCTTCCAAGGACTAACTATTCAAATGTGCTGCTGATTTTTGTTTAAATCTACTTCCTAAACGTAATTTTATGAGTTTAATTAAAACTTCATATCCAGAAAAGAGTCATTGGCCTGTAGCGCAAAGCTCGCAAGTTATCGCAAAACAAACAAGAAATTCGATATATTGAGTATATACTTACATGGGAAATAACTCTACATTTCTATTTTGTGAGGCACAAGAAATTGATTGAATTCTAGAATCGGCACTCGGATCTGGTAGCATCAATAAAGGTTTAGGACGGAATTCCAAGGATTCTAATGTATCTCGGGCTCGAAATTGCTGAAAGCAAAAATGTCAATACAAGTTTTTATTGTCATTCATGGAAAAAATGCTAAATCTTTCGTTTTACAAAATTTAAGGTCATTTTTTGGAATTCGATTCCTTATTTCTCACAGAATTAAAATTTTTTGCTGAAGTTGCACTATTTTCTGTCTTTGTACTTTTAACAAAAAAAAGGATAAGTATGTAAAGTTCGTGGTAAAGTTTGATACACAATTGGTCGAACCACAAGTTCACCCATGTCGTAAAAATGTTATCTTTACGCCATGAGTTCACCTCATGAGTTCTGACGACAGCAGACCACGAGACGACGTACGTCAACCTGTACCGCCACCAAAATGTGACAATTGTTTTTGGTAGGACTCTAACTTCTCTAATTGTATAGAAAATTTCAGAATTTGCCTATTTTGCCTTTTCGAGAAAATCGACTTTGAAGTCGCTAAAATATGCCCGTCTTCCAGAGGCCACAGCTCTTCGAATATTGAGCCTAGATCAACGTATCTGAGCTCAAATTGAAGCTCTGAATTTGCCAAAATTGTTTTAGGTATTGAATCTTCAGGAAGATTATCGCGAAGGATGATACCGTCGATTATAAGTTACACGTGGTCACAGTATACCTATATATACGGCAAGACGGCGCGCGGAGGGGGCAACTGATCTCGAGCAGACGACAACACTGCTTTTGCGGGCCGCTGGGATCGCCCGGATCGACGTTTGACGGGATGACTTGGGGAATATCTGCATTAGAACCTTCTAATACGAGGCGAGCAGAGCAGATCTAACCCCTTGCAGACGTAAAGCGCGTGCTAGAAACCTATGCATGCATCGAGATTATCGCGAGACTTGTCTTCCCGCGCTGGCGCCACCCGTCCGCCATCTCACCATATATATAGGTAGGGGAGAGTGGGGCGAATTAGGACAGGTTTTGCAGTGGGGCTATCTGGCGATACTTGGGGATAGGTGCGCTACGGGACTATAAAGTTCAACTATTGAATATATTGTAAAAAAATTTTCAGACCTCCAGGTCACCGCTTTCATAATTTTTTTTGAAGTTTGAGAAAAAAAATCTGTCCTAATTCGCCCCGCGTTTGGGGGCAAAGGACAGCCTCTCAAAATTGAGGTATACTCCAATATTCCTCAACTATTAGAGTCGAGTTTGCTCACCAAAATAAGTGGTAGTAACCCTAAATACAGAGGGAAACTCGCCCTCGACCTTTATATCCTCCTTAGAGCCTCAGAAAAGGAGCCATTTTTGTGTCATTTTTGAACATTATTGAATTAGGCGGTTTATTGGCGCACTACCGTCTTCAGCAACCAGTAATCGACTCGTGGCTGCTGAGAATCGATTTTCATTAGTTCTTTTCATATTAAAGGAATCTTTACTCGCCCTATGTCACCGATCCCGCTGATAGTGTGTAACATTCAACCCAATATCAGCGAATGCGAGAGTGAAAATGCGTGAATCGAGGACTATCTTGGAACACGGCGAGAGCGACTTCTGACCTCTAAACTGACTCTTCAAACCGTCATTGGACATCGTAACTTCATTTTCTTACCCATTATCAATCACCTAACTATCCCTGAACCTCCCGCGCCTCGAAAAACACCCAATACACATCGTTCATATATAATATATACCCAATATACATCATGTATATATTATATAATATATAATATACATAATATGTATATATCATTATACAATATACATCATATTATATCTATATAATATATATAGATACGGGTAATTATCATCGAAAAACACGGACTCGCGACCGGTCGACCGATTTTAAGGGAATGACGGAGTCCTATCCTATTTGCATAGTTATCGACGTTTTCGAGTTTCCAAACCGTTCGACGAATTTTTGAGATATCGCAATTCTAATAAGTAACGCCGATTTTATGGACCAAACAGAATCGGCGTTACTTTTTAGAATTGCGATATCTCAAAAATTCGTTGAATGTTTTGGAAATTCGACAATGTCGGTATCCGACATCCTCTTAAATGGGATTTAGCATTGTCCTAATTCGCCCCGTCCAGTTTGTCCTAATATGCCCCCAAGCGTTTTTTTCGCAAAATTGCGATAACTTGAGTTCAAGTGGGCCTATTTTGACCCACGATGGCTAAAAATCTTTGTTTTGTAATGTAGTTTTTGACCCTCAAATGGCGATGAAGTCCGTCCAGTTATGCAGGAGCAGCGTAAACTCTTGCATTTCCAAAATAAACCGCGTGAGGCCCCCAAAAAGCACCCCTACGTCAGCGAGGACTCCCAGTGTCGTTTCGGAAGGTCTAACCTGGATAAAAACCATTGTCTGTGATAGTATTGGAAATGTTTTTATGCGGCGGAAGCCTAGACTCACCCACAACCGAGCTATCTTGCTTGTCCTAATTCGCCCCTGTCCTAATTCGCCCCACTCTCCCCTATACTGTCACCACGTGTAACTTATAATCGACGGTATCATCCTTCGCGATAATCTTTCTGGCGATTTAATACCTAAAACAAATTTGGCAAATTCAGAGCTTCAATTTGAGCCCAGGTACGTTGATCTAGGCTCAATATTCGAAGAGCTGTGGCCTCTGGAAGACGGGCATATTTTAGCGACTTCAAAGTCGATTTTCTCGAAAAGGCAAATTAGGCAAATTCTGAAATTTTCTATACAATTAGAGAAGATAGAGTCCTACCCAAAACAATTGTCAAATTTTGGTGGCGGTACAGGTTGACGTACGTCACGAGACGAGGGTCTCTGTAAGCAGACGATAGTTTGGATGGTTGAGTGTTTTGAGTTTATAACAGTTTACTAACATGGCTGAGGTAGAAAAAGTGCCTGACCGTAAGCATTTTTCTTTTTCGTGGATGAGACATCGGATACATTTAAACAAACAAAGCTGTAATTTTGCTTCAAAAATTATTTCAATCTCCTACGATTGAAGATAACGACACAGTTATTTCTGGGTCGCAGAATTCCCCGTTTTAGTTTTGAGGTTATAAAATAGTTCCTATTTAGTTGAGTGCAAAAAGTTCTTGGTGAAATTTACTTGAAGTATCTTTGCATCATTCTCATCAAGAACTTTTCAGAGATTCAAATTTGGTGTCTCAATTGGTGCATTACCCAGTCTTGACAAAGCAAGAAATTTTCAATCATAACTATTGTACAATTTTCATGTTACAGATTGTCCTGGGACACAGAGTGAAAATGCTGGCAAAGAATCAGCGTGTGCTGGCTGTCCCAATCAGAGTATTTGTTCATCTGGTGTCTCAAAATTACCAGATCCAGGAATCGAATTAGTGAAAGAGAGTTTGTCTTCAGTAAAATATAAGCTTTTAGTCTTGTCTGGCAAAGGTGGGGTTGGAAAAAGTACAATTACATCTCTTCTTTCGAGAGCTCTTGCAGCAGAAAATCCAGACAGAAATGTAAGTAAAAATTTCAAGTTATTAAGAAATGTTCATTGTAGTATTTTAGTTTGATAACTCAAGTTCCTAAAATTAGCAGTATGCGTCAACATAGTACTCACATTTTGTGGTAAGCCAAGAACAGAAATATGATTTTCAACATACATTCTGCCGACTGGTATGATTTCACCACTTCTGTGAGAAGAATATGTGAGCAACAGATGCTTCACTGTAGCTTAACACTAAAGTAGGTCGAACCAGCCTGTACCAGTCAAGATTATTGATCCCTCAACACCATTTATAACAAGTGCGATGATTCTTGAAGTGATCTTGAAAACAAAAAATAATCTAATAATCAAGTCTTTGGTCCTTTGTAAAACGTTTAATAATTTCTCTTTTTTTATAGGTTGCAGTTCTAGATATTGATATTTGTGGACCATCTCAACCAAGAATTCTTGGAGCTTTGGATGAGCAAGTACATCAAAGTGCATCCGGATGGTCTCCAGTTGTAAGTATAAGCATTTTGCAGATGGACACTAATTCATGTCACTAATGATCTGATCAGCAATAACCCTGAAATGCATTTATAATTTTTTGAGAAAATCACAGAATGCTCAAGAGAAACAAAATCATGAAAGCAAAGATGGAAAAAAAATTCTTCCCTATTGATACTAATTCTTTCATTTTCTAATCTAAGTTGTCTTAACTCAATGTATTGATGTATACATATGATGAATCTTTTTGTCAAGTCAAGTTAAGAGCATGAATTAACTTTTCAGAAGAAATTCTCAGTATGCGAGCGCGTAGTATCTAGAAGTTTGCTCAGTTATTAACAATCAACTAATAACTCTTACAGTTCATTGAGGATAATCTCTCACTGATGTCTATAGGATTTCTCCTTGGCAGTTCTACAGATGCTGTAATTTGGAGAGGACCTAAGAAAAACGGTGCGAGCCTCAACTATTTGATCATCTGAAAGAATTTTAAAATATTTTTTGTATCCTTATTAGAATTGGTTGAATGTATGAAATTACTGACTAACTCTAAATTACACCTATTTAGGGATGATCAAGCAGTTTTTATCAGAAGTCGATTGGGGCTCTCTTGATTATCTGTTACTTGACACTCCACCAGGAACTTCTGATGAACATCTTTCAGCAGTCACATATTTGAGAGGAGCAGGAATAACTGGTGCAATAATTGTTACTACCCCTCAAGAAGTAGCACTCCTTGATGTTAGAAAAGAGATTGATTTCTGCAAGAAGGTTAATATACCTATTCTTGGTATAGTTGAAAATATGTCAAACTTTGTTTGTCCAAAATGCAAGGTGAGAATATTACTTTTAAGGGGATGTCGTAGTCCTGCACACATTGCGCACTAACAGACATTGCAGACTTCTTAAATTCTCTCAATACATTATCAACATACCACAAATCCAGAATATAACGGATACTCTTTGAGTCTTTCTTAAGAGGATGTCGGATACCGACATTGTCGAGTTTTCGGATTTCTCGATGAATTTTTGAGGTATCGGGATCTTACTAAGTAACGCCGATTCTGTATGGCTCACAGAATCGGCGTTACTTTTTAGTTTTTTGATATCTCAAAAATTCATCGAGAAATCCGAAAACTCGATCATGTCGGTGACTGTACAGTATTGATAGGACTCCGACGTCCCCTTAATCGGCTTTACTCGCTAGATTCACAGTATCTCAAAAATTCACGGAGTTATCTGAGAACTCGACAATGTCGGTATTCGACAACCTCTTGATTACCTACTGTTCATTTGATTTTCACAAACGTCTGATTCTGAACGTTTTTATTCATCCAACAGACTTGTACAGAAATATTTCCTGCTCAAACTGGAGGTGCCCGTAAAATGGCTGATGACCTTAATCTTGAGTTCTTAGGGTCCTTACCATTGGATCCACTACTAGCAAGATGCTGTGATGAGGGAAAAAATTTCTATATTGAAATGCGAGATTCACCTACACTTCTGTCATTGACATCACTTAGGCAAAGTAATTAATATCTTCCCATATTCTCACTAATCATGAGTCTTTCAATATTTGATTTTCATGAAAATAACTTTTTATTTTGCAGAAATAGTTGAGAAGTGTGAGAAAAATTGAATGAAGTACAAACATATAGACTTAGGACCATTCCATTTGTTCGTTTATTGGTTCAGAATGTGGAGTGATTAGTTGGGATTTTTTTGTAAATAATGTACAAAGTCTTTCTCTTTACATTGGTTTTTGAAATCATGAATACAATTGTTGCACAACTTTAAATAAAAGATTATAATATCAAGTATGTATAGTGTACTCCTTTGTTTTTGTATTCCTAATGTTTTATTATCAGAGTGTCAAGTTACACTCATGACTGAGAATGGAAAGGCTATCATTGTTATAAATATAGAAGTTTTATCAAAAGAGCGCAACATTCATG
The DNA here is from genome assembly GCA_029851415.1 of Eretmocerus hayati. Classification (NCBI taxonomy): domain Eukaryota; kingdom Metazoa; phylum Arthropoda; class Insecta; order Hymenoptera; family Aphelinidae; genus Eretmocerus; species Eretmocerus hayati. Next base: position 153,949,664 of record CM056741.1, read on the forward strand.
ATCATGATTCATACTCGCGATAACAGTTTCTCGTTTCTCTTATGATAACAAATATTGCAACTCGCTGGCAACCAGAAAAATTCATGATCGTTTGTAAAAAGTTGAGCGAACCCGGATCTATAGTCTATACGGAGGAGCAAGTGAGACAGTCTCGCAACAGTCTCGCACTTACAAGCATCAAGTACACTATGTATCTCACTCGTGCCGTGGATGAGCTGCATGTTGATTTACTTACCGGCCGGCCGATCTTTCATCATTGATCATTGTTTTCGAGAGCGCGACACGCAATGATTTGAATCAAGTGAAAAGAATGAACCCTTGATGGTTTTCTGCAGCTTGAAAAACTGATACCATCGAGATTCTAATTTTTATTCCGGATCAAGTAATCAAGAGGTTAGTACTGTTAATCACTCCTATATTTTTCTCCAATGTTTTTTCTACTTTTCCTTAGTCCCCATGAAGATGCTTAGGTTAAGTATAAAGACTATGCACATGAAAGAAAGAATCAAAAATATTACTCAGAAAGTTGACACTGCTAGAGAACTTGTTACTATTTCATCCTAACAAAGACCTGTTGCTGCATATTATGCATTTGTCACTTTGGAAATACAACTTGACTGAAATGTTTTGATTGTGTTTTGTTTCTTGTCTGTACTTGGTGAGTTATCAAGTGACATCTTCATCAAATATAACACCTAAAGCCTTTCCTATGAAAGAAAATCAATGAGCTAAGATCAAATGATTTTGCCACTAACAATGAGATGACTCATGAGTAACACAGCAACATACATTTTCCAGGCTACTACCAAAATCCATGGGACGCCTCAGTTGGTGAATCTAAAACTTTCTCTTTCATAACTTGGTTTCAATGAAGGATCTATTTTACTTTTAAAGTTACTCACGATGTCGGGACACAAAAAAATAATTATGGAAGATAACGATGGTCATCATACACTTCTGTATCCACCACTAAATAAGAATGAAGAAAATATAGTAATGGGCAGTCCTCCAGTTGCTGATGGAAGAAGATTTATCTTATCTAAGGAAATTTTGCATTACATTATACTTGGACTTTTTTTCTTATTACTCCTCCATAGTTCAGTTACTTACTTTCAGGTAAATGAGCAAAAAAAACAATATAATCAAAGAATCCATTTACTCAAACATCACCACTAATATATTGAAGTTGTAAGTATCAAAATTTGAAAAAATTGATAATTTCAGAGAATGAATTCAATGCAAGATGAACTAAGGGTGATCAAGGACAAATTAGAAAACATTGATAATTCAACTAAGCAAAATTCAAATCATATCAAAAGTGCATTATCATCCATGACTGATGATATTCCTGAAGAACTAATCCAAGAATCTGGTGCACAATGTATGGCTACGCCACTATCTATGAGATTTGATTGTCACCCAGAAGAAGGTGCTACTGAGTCATCATGCACTCAAAGAGGTTGTTGTTGGAAACCTTGGAACAACCTAAAGATAGAGAGAAAAGTACCCCTCAATGTACCTTTTTGTTACTATCCAAAAGATTGGAGCTTGTACAGATACAGAAATTTTAGTAAAAATGGCAATGAGTTCTCAGGATTGCTGCATTTGCAAGGAAATTCTTATTACAAAGAGGACATCCCTCTGATCAAAATTCAATCCACAGATGTTGATAATACAATCTTGAGAGTACAGGTAAGCTTTTTCATTTCTTACCATGAATATATGGAATGCCTCTGCATGATTCTCACGATATCATAAACTTGTGTGAACAGATCTTGGATCCAACTAAAGAACGTTATGAACCTCCCTTCCCAATAAGATCAGCTTTTAACAAACCACTGACAAGTGATTCAACATCGCTTTTGGAACTGAAAATGGATGAAAACTGTCTAGGATTCAAAGTTACACGCAGTAGTGATAAGCAAGTCTTGTAAGTATTTGTCTTAGTAAATTACCCTGACTCCTCCTTTACCTTTATTGAAATTGCTCTAATGACTTTGTATTTCTAATTTTGCAGATTCAATTCCATTGGAGTTGGTGGCTTCACTTTTGCAGATCAATTTTTACAAATTAGCTCTACTTTACCCACACACAATATATATGGTCTTGGTGAACACAGATCAAATTTGAAGTTGAACACTCACTGGCAGAAATTCACCCTTTTTAATGCGGATCAAGCTCCAACCGAAGATGTAATTGAATTTGTTCTACTTATTGATAAAAAATTATGTAAAGATTTGGTCAGATGTGGAAATGTACTCTGGCTAGAATTAGAAATGTAATCCGAAATTTTATTGATGCACATTATGAGACTCAAACAGAAAATACTTGTTTCAGATGTCTTTGTATGGATCCCACCCGTTTTATATGGTACTGGAACAAACAGGAAAAGCCCATGGAGTATTATTCCTGAATAGCAATGCCATGGGTATGACTAGTATTCTCACTAATGTCCATTTCTTGAGTCCTGAAGTTCATTCCTTCTTTCAGATATCATATTGCAACCCAATCCTGCCATAACTTTTAGAAGTATTGGTGGCATTTTTGACTTGTACTTTTTGGCTGGTCCAACTCCTGCAGATGTCTTGAAGCAGTACTCTCAAATAGTAGGGAAACCATTTCTTCCTCCTTATTGGTCTCTTGGTTTCCATCTCTGCAAATACGGATACGGTTCTATGGAAAAAACGAGAGAAGTTTGGCAACGCACTCAAAAAGCTTCGATACCATTCGTAATTACCCGCACCTTATGTAAATGAGAATCTCTCCCGTCGTAAATTCCATTATCAATAATTGGAACTATTTTTCATAGGATGTGCAGTGGAATGACATCGACTACATGGATAAGAATAATGATTTTACTTATGACAAAATCAACTTCAAAGGTCTGCCTGATTTTATAAAAGAAATACACTCTGTAAGCGCACTTTTCTGTTGAGAAAAATTCATTCTCAATATTAATGATTAGTGCATTCATCAATCCTTCTCTTAATATGTATATCTGTAGGTTGGAATGCACTACATCCCTATAATTGATGCCGGAGTCTCAGCATCAGAAAAGAGCGGGACGTACATTCCATACGATGAAGGTGTGCGCAGAGGAATTTTTATCAACGATCCGCACGACAATGCTCCTTTCAAAGGAAAAGTATGGAACTTGGGATCTACCGCTTGGCCCGATTTCACAAATCCAAATACTACGTCGTATTATACAGAAATGATGGCCTCTCTACATGAATCTATCGAATTTGATGGAGCTTGGATTGTAACTATTCCTAACTTGGAACTCAAATCTTATCTCAATTTTATTTAGTAGATTTATATCTTAGCATTTTTCAGGATATGAATGAGCCATCCAATTTTTATGATGGTCTTGTCCACGGCTGTGAAAAGACGAGCCTTGATTTCCCTCCTTATTTGCCCAGAGTCAATGGAAATCTGCTCTCAAAAAAAACTCTTTGTATGAACGCAAAACAGCACCTTGGAAATCATTATGATCTTCATAATTTATTCGGTCTCAGTCAAGCAGTAGCAGTTAACAAGTGAGTTTATTAATAAACCCTTTACCAAGTTCGCGCACATTAGAATTCAACAAACTTGTTGGCTATCATGACATGAGCAACCTGAACTAAAAAGAAGGTCGATGAATATATGTAATTTGAAAAATCGTGATCGGGAAATTCCCTATCTTACTGAATTAGTTTAGCACAAAGATGCCTGAAATACGGTGGTTCGTTACCCGAGAAAATATTGAGCTGAACTTGGAAATTTTTTCACGGAGGCATCGGTTACCGGAATAAGCTATCTTTGAGTGGTTGTGAGCATGCACGGAAACATCGAGGAAATGAAGAGATCTTATTTTATTTCAACATCATCTACTAGAGTACTAATGAAATCAGACGATACAACTAGAGTAAAGAGGGCCACCCTCTTTCAAGGATAGTTTCATGTTGTAGAGCGAAAAATTGATGAAAAGCTTACTTTAAATCACACTTTTCGTCAATTTAGAGAATCAAATTTATTATCTTTCTCGGGTAAAAAATCGTTACATCTAACTCCGAAATTCAACAAATGAAACATACATGTCCTCTATACTTAGAACACAATTGAAAAAAAAAATTTTGAAGACTTGAAAATACGAACACTTGCCTCTACGTAGAGTCGAAAGCGCGGTAGAGGAGACTGCTATCCCGGTAATACGTCACATAACTGGATATCCAAGTTCATCTCTCTCTGTGAGTTTTCCATCTCATAAATTGAAGATTATCGCAAAATTTCAGATATTCGCAATATTTCTCAATAGAAATGTATGCATTAAAAAGTTTCCTTCAGAACAGTCACTCTCAACAAGAATGGTAGATCAAATATCGTGTCGTTCGGTGACGAATTGAAAGAAAAAGGAAGGAATCACGAACATCAAATTCAATTAATGAAAAAACTGACGCAAATTATCTCACTTTTCTATGTTTGACCGTCTTAAAATCACGAAAATTCAAGTCCAAGACACTAACTCACTGTATGATCAATGAAATATAAAACTAATTTTCACTAAATTTGCATACGTGAAAGAGACGTAAGTGTATTGAAAACAAACCCTCTTTCGCACAATCATTGGAAATCCTCCTAGTCAATCTTCGCGCAGTCAAACTGGCAATTGCCTTGCACTCTCTGAACGAATTCCTAGTAAACTTCGTCGATCTCGGTTTGGAGTTGTACGCAAATTTACTGTTTAAACAAATTGCTTACAACGCTAGTTGTTCCAATAATCTGACCGATATTCATGAAGTCGATACATCACTCTGTCTATAGAATAGTGTGGGTGATTTCAAAGAATGGTTATAATGTATGATCACTTCATTTTTTTGTTTTTTTTTTCGGCAAATTTCTCACGAGAGTGATTCAAACTGCTTTACGTGCGATACGTTGATAGATCCAAACTATCGTGATTTTGATAAATCATCAACCTTTGCACACTCCAAATCCTTTTCAGAGCATTGAAGAAGATTCGAAACAAGAGGCCGTTCATAATATCTCGATCTACGTGGGTAGGCCATGGTTTTTATGCAGGACATTGGACTGGCGATGTATTTTCTACATGGTAATGATATCTTTCAATAGCGTACATTAGCAAAATTTCAGCTCATGATTACATATTTTTTCTCAGGCATGATTTGAAAGTGAGTATCCCAGAGATACTATCATTTAGTTTATTCCAAGTTCCCATGGTGGGAGCAGATATTTGTGGTTTCAACGGCAACACCACCGAAGCGCTCTGTAATAGATGGATGCAACTAGGAGCATTTTATCCATTCTCAAGAAATCATAACTCAGATGACACCATTGTAAGTAATACTCTCAATTCCTTCATGAATGTTTCTTATACTTATTCATCGATTCTCCTCAACATTTCACTGATTTTAGGAGCAAGATCCTGTAATAATGGGACAACTGGTTGTTAATTCTTCAAAAAAAGCTTTGAGAGCAAGATATCATCTACTCCCATATTTATATACTTTGTTTTACCGCGCTCACTTATACGGGGAGACGGTAGCCCGTCCGTTGTTCATCGAGTAAGAAATTTTGTTTATTTTCTGCAGAAATACAATTCCTAATCATGAATTGAAAATCTCAATACCTTTGGCATTGTTTCAGGTTTCACAATGACTCTAATACTTACAATATTGATACGCAATTCTTGTGGGGTAGTTGTCTCCTGATATCACCAGTCCTTGACGAAGTACGTTTTTATACATGATTGTTATTGTCATCCAATCTAGACATTCTCCATCCTCTTTTCGAACTTTTCACAGGGAAAGACTGAGGTTGATGCTTACTTCCCGAGAGGATTTTGGTACAATTATTATAGTATGGAATCTTCATTTTCGGTTGGAAAAAATGTCACTCTAGATGCTCCTCTTGACACAATACCTTTGCACGTACGAGGTGGATGTATTTTACCTGCTCAAGAGCCTAGCACAACTACTACTCTAAGTCGCCAGAAACCTTTTAACTTGCTTGTAGCTCTTGATGAACGAGGACGTGCCAAAGGCGAGCTCTATTGGGATGATGGAGATAGTCTAGGTAAGTATTCAGAATATTTCATACAACTGGTTCACTAGCTCATTATTATTCAATTTTCAACAGATTCCATCGAAAATAAACAGTTCAAACACTTTGAGTTCGAAGTTGACGATAACGAGCTAGTATCTTCGGTTATTGAAGGCAATTACAAAAGTAAAATGAGACTGGGAACAGTTGTTGTCATGGGCGTTTCTAAACTCGTGAGACAAGTGTTTATCAATGATAAACAGGTTGAATTCCAGTACGACAAGGAAAAATCTGTAAGTATTCAAGATTCTATCCATAAAAAAGAAGCCCTGAATTAGATAATTGATGATATTTTTGGTTTTAGGTACTGCGCGTGGATAATTTATCAGTGAATTTCGAAAGGAAATTCGTTTTACAATGGTTTTACAAGAAAGTACCTTTCCCATCTTCGATGACTTCCGGCGCAAACTCAGATGCGAATTTATTCGACTATGTGGCCAGTAAATTTAGATCAGGAGTACATGCTGTTTCTGGAGCACTTTCTAGAAATCTGGAAACGCAACAAGGAACGAGTTCTGCAGAGAGACATTTTTCCAGTCTTCATATGGTCGTTTCGATGCTGGTATTCGTGAAATTCTATCATCAGGTTTGAAAATTGAGGATTACCGTAGCAATTTTTTTGACTCGACCTTGAGGAACCTCCAGCACTCTAGAACTTGGGTTTTGATCTTTTTCAATCAGTTCTTCAACCTGGATCCACTATCAACCTAATCCCGCGTGATATCCTGATCTATTACAATCCTCTCCTAGATTTGCATTTGTAAGAAATTATACCATAACTAATCTGTCGCTATTATGCTACGAGCGGTGATTATTGGGACAATTCGTACTTGAATTGAATTAAAATTTGAAGTTTGACTAGGAGTGAATTTCCGAAAAACTTGAAGTGCTTCCGGAAAGGAAATATCAAGTGTCTTCCATGAGCATGGAACCTAAACCTTACTTCTGTTAGTTCTGCTCGTTCTTCTAGATCAGTGAAAGAATTTTCTGACAGATATTCTCTATTTCTAAAACTGATGAATTTAATTTTTCTGATCCCCGGCTAGTGAACCTTAGCGTAAGTAATTGTTTGTGGTTATCTCCACTATTCTATAGGTATTCTTTATTGGTATTTTTCCTCAATCACGGTTTCAAATTTACTGCCATCTTTAACAACTAACAATAAGTACTCGACAATGTGACTTCTCACTAGATTAATTTGACTATTCTCAAATATTATGACGAAATTTCTAGCACTGTAAGAAACATGAAAGTACGAAATTCTGCGCGTGAATCAACATTCCTGAGATCGCCGTTCAAACGTTTTTGCATTTATTTCTGCAGGATATCTCATCGTTCACTGCGCTATAAAGTTGAGTCAATTTAAGGGGGATGCTTACGATGATTCTACTTAAAAATTCCGAGTGAGAAAATCAAGTTTAATGATTTTATGATAGGTGCTATCGCTATAGGTCAATATTTGAATCAATCCAAATGCGCAAAGAGTCTTTCCAATCGTTTATCTGAATGCGCGAAGATCGAAGCGCCTTTCATTCGTTCGAGCCATCATGTCGTTTGCATTTGGATTGCCATGATATTTCTATACGTGCCTGTTGTTTCGAAAGAAGTTTGTAGACGCTGAAAAACTTTGAAAGATTTATTCGAACAATTGTGAATTCTATCAAAACAATTCACTTCCTGAACAGGCCTTTATCTGGTCAATCCTTATATCGAAGTTCAATTAAATGCAACAACAGTTTTTCCAACCTACCGCTACTGCGGGATACATGATTAAACACAGGTGCAAATGATTGTGGCACAGTCGCTGTAACATTTTAAGGAGAATTGAATTCGCCTTCACCAGTCCGAATCCTACCACACGTCAGTCCTAGATGATTTTCGGTGAGACTTTACATTAGATATAAATGATTTTTGCCCGTATTTCTCAAAAACACACTACTTAATCGTAGCTACTAAGAATCAAAGTATTGTAATTTTGTAAGACTACTCTTTACAAGTTGAAGTTTCCAAGATTTTTATGTAATAAATGAATGATATTTTGCGAGACATGATAGTCCCTATATAAATGTTGAACTGATGCTGAAACGTTTATACAATAAATATAACTGATTCTCAATTACTGAATTGAATTCTGATGAGTTTATTCGCAATTCTTAACACGATATAGTTCAATCACAATTTTTCGCGTTCAAGCTCAAATCAAGGACAGACGAAAACCTTCATTCTCCACGTACCAATTTGTACATTTTCGCTCTAAAAACCATCCAACATGATGCACAGATATGCAAACAAATGTTTCTAAGTCTATTCACTGATATGCCATTCGTGAGGTTTTATTCACGAATGACGTGAGTATCACATTGCTTTCCAAAAGTCCAGTTCTTCTGATCTTCTCACTGACGGATGATTAAAAACTGCAATGTAAATAAATGTGGTTGAATTTTCAACTATCATGTTCAACCACTTGTTGAAAATTCAGCTAGCTGGTTGTCACGTGTGCCTCTCTGCCATCGGGTAACTCAATCAGTTGTTGAAATTTTTAACCGAGCTGGCTGAATTTTTCGTTCAACCTCGAAGTTTTTCACGGTGTGCTCATTTTGATCGCAAATCTTTCCAAAAATACTTATCGTACCAGTTGTCAAATCAAAATCTGGAATTCCAAGATTCTGCCTGGCCAATAACGAAGCTCAGTTGGACATTTTGCAGTTATTTGCTCAGATAATTATCCATTATTTAATGCCCATGCGTAGATAGCCACCAGATGGTCTCGTAAAAGAGCTGATGGTCAGAGAGGTTTTCAAAAATGATGGATGAAATTTGATCAAGATCATTATAAAAAATATCGTGAAATCTTGGTTAATTTGTCAAATCTCATTGAGTAAACACCGTAGACACTCGGTAAATCGGACTGACAGATGTTTGAAGTAGTAGGCGAAAGTTAGCATCACGCACTAAAGTTAGTTTCTTTTTCTTCAACTGTCATATAGAGGTACCGAAAGTTGACAATATTCACACGGATATCATCATTATTTCAAGATCTCAGCTTTTGATAGACCATCTATCAAAGGATAATCGGACAGTTTTCCGCTTAAAAATCTTTGTACGTGAATTTCTTCATCATGCCGTTCTGCTCTCGCTATTCCTGACCTTCGTGAGGTTGTTTGAAAACCTCTTCGTGCATGCAATAGGTAGAATAGGTTTCAGGACATCAAAATAGAGGACGTACTTGAACTTATTTTGAAACTCTTCTCTAAAACTATCTGGCTCAATCATATCCGATCATGGTTAGGAGAAGAATATGTACCAGACAAGTCCTGATCGAGTATATCAAAGTAGACCCACTCTTGCAAGAGTCGAGGGTCTTTTCTCCTCTTCTAAAAAGTCTTGCCACTCTATTCTAACGTTAATTTCATCAAGGTTAAACGCAAGTCAACCAGGGGGCCTGGTAATTGCTTATTGCAAGATACCTTCAAATAAAGGCGATCTTTATGACCATAATTTGCAAGCTTTAGAGATAAAATACAACTCTTGAGCAAATACAACGTTGACATCGAAGGTTTTGGCACAATCCTATCAACTGTTGCTAATACTATTGTAAGCACTGTCTCAAAATATAAATATCTCTCTCCAACGAATGAGTTTTTCCAACAAAGTTTTACAATACATAAGTGCTTGCGTTTGAGCCAATCATATAACATAGATTTTCTGAAGATATTTCAATAGTTCACATTATTTTTTAAGTTATATTCAACTCTGATACTTTCGACTTCAAAGAATACTCTTTCACACGATGATCAGCTGAATGCGAAGCTTCTCGAAAGCTATAAGTCAACGTTATCATAGATATGTTTATATTCTATCACGTTAATCATTAAATTTTCTACATCGAAGCCACCGTGACCTCGTGGATGAGGTCTTTGCCTTCAACGCGGAAGGCTGGGATTCGAATCTTGGCCGGCACCGATGTGAACTTTCATAAGTGCTTTTTGCTTCGGTAGTTAGGAACCCATCTCAAACTGTAGGCCCCGCAAAATAATCTCGAAAAAAGGTTGAAAATGCGTTGATAAAAAACATTTCTACATCGCCGTTTTACTATTGGTAAGAACGTTGATTATAAGGCCCCGAAAAACAATTATTGATTGGATCAAGCTCAGCGAGCTAGTCGGCTATACAAGCTTGGGTTCAGCAATATTTGAGCTTTGTTCATCAACGCATGAGTATGGCGTATGGCTCGCACGTATTATGTTGTGATGCGCGATCCTGCTCAGAAGCAAGCTTGCACAGTGGCTCCTTCGTTGGCGTGGGCGTGGCGATCCCATCGACCACTTGCTTTTTTGGCCCGCCTCGAATAATCTAGCTGGACACGCTGATTGTCGAACCCGAACGCCCAACGATAGCTGATATCATAGACCCTATACATATGAAGTGCATATTTTGGAAGAATTTGCGATTAAATAGCTTTTCATGATGGATACTGTAAGTCGCCGGAAACATGGATTGTGATGGGTTATAAGTTTAGTTCTATCTGTAAAATATTTTGGCCGTAGTCTACGGCGAATATGTCTGTATGGTAGCAAACTCTTCCTTGGCTCGTTGTTTATACCCTATAATCAAAGTAAATCCCCTGGAAAGATTCTTATTAGGGATATTTTTCGAATTATTACAGGTTGGTAAAGATTGGGCAATGAAAATTCGGGGGGCCCACCGGTAGGCCCCGCTGCGGCTAAGGTTTTAAAGAACCAAAAAAGGCCTCGAAACCCTGTTGGTCCTGCATCAAACGAAACAACTCATCGCACGAGCTGAATTTTATTGGATTTTTTATAATTACAGATGAAACTGATCTTCTGAAAAAGCACCAATGCCAAATTGGACGCATTAATTCGTTATTTTATAGATGAGAATGAGTGGCGGTACTGGATTGACTAGTTGTACAGCGGCGTTCTCTCCAAATTTTAGAAATTCACACGTTCCTATTAGCCAGAGATATGAGACTAGATCCGGAAATGGATTCATTAAGGAAATCCTGAGAAACGCCTTATCACAACTTCGAAAGTTCACCAGCTGACGAGAGGTATGTATGTGCAAATTATATTCCTTGTTCATGTTGCCAGAGACACGGCCAGTTTCGCGAAATTCCCTCTAAAATCTCAAGAGCGATCCTGATAATAATTATCATATTTATTCGGGAGGAACGGATTAGCTCAAAGTTCATCCCAGACATTTTAATATGAAAGTGAGCTTAGCTTTGGCTTGCTTCTTTTATGATCTCTAGCTTCAAATTTGAAAATAGAAAGATTTTACGATCACCTGCGCCGGCGCCGCTTGGTAGAAGATCGAGGGAACCTTTGACCCTTTTCTGACTGTTCAAAAATTCTAATATGTAATACGCTGATATCTCGTTGTTAGGAAGTCTGGTCACGACTCAAATATGAAAGTTGTCACAGACTTGAGTTTAGACTAAAATCAATCCATAAACCCCGTTGCGAAGTGTTGAAGTTGATCATAACTTAAATTTTTTTCTGATAAAAGTTTATATCTAAAGGAACCTAAAAAGACTATCGGTCGATGGCGACCAATGGAAGTCGCAAGATTGGCTAAAACTACGGCAACGCTCTCTCGTCGAAGAAACGATAATCCTGATCTCGGATCAAATGAGAAGATCAGATTTGGTGGTGACCAAAGACTTGAATCCGAATCACTATGCGCAAGGAAAATTGGGTTTGACCGATATGTTTCCGAAAGAATAGAGGGATCATGTTACAAGTTACATCAATCATATAAGTAAATACTCTTCTAAACGTCAAAATTTCCCTTTCCTCCTGGAACCGAGTATGGAGGCTTTTTCACTGAGTTGCGTATAGTCACCCTCATTGCATTTGTATTTCTCGATTTATGATCCAGGATGATTTTGTAGTCACAGTCCAAATTCAACTATATCGAAGGCGAAATAATAATGTATTGTTGAATATTTTCTATTCCCAACGTACTCTCTTCGCCTCTTTTTTATGAGTAAAAAAGTTGCACTGTATACAAAGAATCTTCATCTCCACATACAACTCCTGGATTGATCGGATAGAAGGACGAAAGAACGGAGACATATAGGCATAAAATTCCTAATCCATCCGAATTAGAGACTCAAATCAAGGCTCCTCCTTTTTTCCAAAAACTTGAGGGTTTAAATTTCATTTCTATTGCAAAGAGTATTTCATGCTTTGGCTTGAAAATTTGGATAATTCAGACCAATTTCATTCAAAAACATCATCAGTTGATTTGTTTCCAAAAGCGTATTCCCCAAAATCTAGGCTGCTGACGAACAAATCCGCTAGATAGTCAAGTTTTCGACATGTACATTTCTCGATGACAAATTCCTCGATGGTCTTTCAGTTAGTTCCCGACTAATGAGTTGGCATTTTCATTCAATTCAACACTGATCTAGAGAAAAATAAAAACTATCTCATACCTATCTGAAAACATACATGAAAAATATTTGAAAGAACGAAACAGTGACGCTCATGCATTGACTGGAATGTTAGTAGAAAACAATGACATGAACTGTCATATGACTAATTGTGAAACACGTTGGATGAAATCGCCTTCAGGGGATTCGGGGAAAAAATTTTAGAAAACTTTTTTCGGCACCATTGCAGTGAGCCGTAGCTGAGCTCGTTAAAAACGATCGTGTGAAAGTTATCGAAAATTCGAAAGAGATTGAAAAGCCACAGGAAAAAGTGCCACTGATCACTGACAAAACCTCGAAATTTGAATGATCGCGTCAGTTCGCCGGGGGAAATCTGAGCATCCGGAAAAAGCACTGTCGAGAAAACTACATAAGAGAAAGTTGTATCCATGGAAATATAGATTGCGCAGGAAAGGTTTGTCGGGAAACCCATCTGTTCGGAGAATGCACTTGGGAAAATGTCCGGAGGCGAAAAAGATCGCTCACAAGACATTGTGAACATGCTTTTTCCACGGAAATCGTCGAATCTTCCCGGAAAGGATTCCTTAATATTGAATTGATGATGGATACTCACCTTATCCTTCGTGAACACACTTTAGTCTCCACAGACTCATTCTTGGTGTTAACTGCGATGGGATTCAGGAAAATTCGGAGTGTGGAAAATTGTGAACCCCGACGAATCGATGGGGTTGATGGGCTCACATTTTCCCACACTTCATTTTTCTCTGACCCATATTTACTCGAAGAATACTTGCTATGGTGATTATTTTGGTCAATTAATTCGCCAAGGGTACGGGTGATAAATCAGAAAAGATCTTACCTCCATACAGGTGCATGAGTCGAAGTGAGGATCGAGGTAAACTGTGACCAATCGAAAATCTCAAAAAATTTCCTTCGCAAGGAGTTACGAACTATGAGTTTCAGTGAAGAAGGCCACGAAAGTTTCATTAAATAATTTATTCCATCAATATTTTTTATGTGCACCAACGTCTTAAAAGTTTTGTCTACATCTTGTTAATCAGCCTGGTGATCATATTTTGACTTGTATAATGGATATGAGTAATCCTCGAAAGAACTGGATATAACCGCCACCAACTGTCGAAATAAATTATTCTGGGGAAGAATTATTTCGACATGCCTGTTCGTATTCTTTTTTTTTTTTTTTTTTAAAAGATCTTTATTTTCATATAGCAGATACAATGGATGGGATAAGAGGCGAAAACAAAACTACTAACAAAATTCCTGTACATAAATGCTTCTTGGTAGTGAGTATGGCCTCTATATAGGCATCTCGCTCACTCTCTATATACATGTCTTCTTCTGCAACCACTTTCTATATATACACTTCATGACTTGCAGCAGCAGCTGTAGATTGTCGAAAATTTCGGTTTGTTCACAATAAATTCAGGAAAAAGAATTTGCCTGCATAGTAAAAACCTGAAAGATTTTTGGTGCTCTAATGGCTTCAGAATCACTTAGTGCTATTTACAGTGAAAAAAAGAAAGGCTTCGAAAAGAGAACTATTTACATGTGTACATGATTATCGAGTAAAAACAATAGATAGACTTTGCGATAAGGTGGCTCGAATTGTGAGCCAAAGTGTCAGGTACTTGTAAGTGATAAAATATTCATTCAAATTATGCTGATTTGGTTTGCATGGGATGGTTTTTTGCGCTTGTGTTTAGCTCTTTTTCTGAGCTCTTCTTTCATAATATTGTTTTCCGAGAGCCACCAATATTTGGAATTGACTCTGTGTATATCAAAGTGGTCTCTACTAGGAATGATCTTAGAGAATCTTTTCGGCGTATTTGGCCCGTTTGTGTCTAGTAAAATTTTTTTTATCTGCTTGATGCCTTCTAAAGTGATAAAAAATAGGGACGTTATCACCGTCTTGAATTTGTTCTAATTGATGCCTGTTCGTATTCCATATATGGAATATGACACTACCTCTGTTGGTTCAAGGCTCTCAGAAAGCCTGTTCTAGGGACTGAAGTGACACAAACTTACAAGGGGAACACCAACCTTGCGGGTCCTGAATCTTGACGAAACTTCGGAAATCATCTTGTTTTGGTGAGAAATAAAGGTAACCAAAAGGGTTTTGTCCAATGGTCCTTTCATCTCCAGATTCAGGTATCGTGATTAGCATATTGCCCATATAGGACCATGTTAAGAAGTCGTACATATAGATGTACTGACAATACTAATCTCCATTGCTGAATCTGGAGATGAAAGGCCCGTTGGACAAAACCCTTTCCGGTACCTTTATTCCTCACCAAAACGAGATGATTCCCAAAGTTTCGTCAAGATCCAGAACACGTAAGGTTGGTGCTCCCCTCGTGAGTCCCAGACGGGTGAAACGCTATGGAGGGTGGTTTTTAGAATGGCATACCATGTTACTCGAGATTCCTGCACAAAGAAATGGACCAGCCATTTCGAAGGATATGAAACCGTTTGCTCCTTCATGAAGAAGAAAAAGAAGCCCGTTTTAGACCCTTTTTAGCTTATTTTCAAAATTTTAAAACCCCGATAAAGTTCAACATTTTCTGTCGTACTATAGAGCGCATTTTTCTTGATGATGCGTATAATTTACAGAACTGACTGGTCCAAAATCAATAACTGAGCCTAGCGACTTCTGAAGGTATCTGATTACTAAGAGCAAATTTTCGCAATTCGTACTCTGCACGACCTAGCTCCAACGGGGAAGGTGATAATCAACTTTCTCAGGCGGTCATTTTGAAAGCCCTGGAATGACCTACAATTTAACCGCTGATGGAAGTCGATTATTGTACTTTCTCTGAGAGGTGAAGTACGGATAGAATTGTGCAATTGTTTTAAGCGAAAATTTAGTACTGAACTCCTCGGTTCTGTCATAATTTTTTTCAACCAAACTAATGCCAAAATTTTCTCTAAGTCACGCACTTGTAATCAAAAGAGTTTGGCGGAGGTACATTTTTGAAAGTTTTTTGTCATGCAATTTTTTCCAAATTGCCGTTTTCCGTGACTTTTTTTGCAAACGGCATTATCTGTCACGGTCGCATTACACTGCCATCTAAAGTAATGGGCAACGGTTGTAGAATTACTGCCTTATTACATACCCCTGGGTCCGTATTCTAAATTTTGCGGTAAAATTTTCCGGCAAATTTTACCGCAAAATCCAGAATACGGGCCTTGAATATGTGTAAATACTTCCTATCTAACTAGTGGTTCTATGTAACAGGATCCAGAACGCGCATTATTTCGTTTATTGAAGCAAAGGCAAGCTCGGATACAATTCACTCCTTCTATGGTTTATAAACGAAATGACCGGTCAAATCAGGGATAAAAATGAGCTTCCCCACCGGAATTCTAGAATGTCTTATGATGCCTCAAGTGTGCTCGAACCCGTCTACAGAGTTTAACTTCCTCTGTGACAGGAAGACGATTTGTAAAACCAAACTAAGCTCATAATTGTGTTCAGATAGTCAATTTGAGGCGAAGTATCATATTGGTATCTCTATTTCAACCGATCATCTCATTTGTCAGCTAGATCGACAGAAATACCGCTTATAAGGTCGCCTGGGCTCAAATGATGAAATATGCTCATTTTGGTCTTGTTGGATAGAACCCCCCGCATATTTGGGAGTCCATTAGTTCACATGGAAGCATATGCAATCGTAGTCAATGTTGTTGTCTTCGATAAAATTACGAAAAACGTCATTTTGTCATGCTAGGGCAAAGTTTCGAAAGAATAACCTCCGCCAAACTTCTTTCAACACAAGTGCCTGTCTTAGAGAAAGTTTTTGCACAAATTGGTAAAAAAGACGTGTGGTAGTTGTAAGAAATCCAGTCTTCAATTTTTGGCTTCTTCGATGAAAATTGCTCACTTCAACTTCGAAGAAAAGTATGACAACCGAATTTCACCAGTGACCAAACAGAAGGTCTCTCAAGACCTTTAGACCTCCTAACAGGAACATTGTTTTAGATTCACTCCCAAACCTCCCTGGTGCCGGTTTCGTACAATTTTCTCCAGAACTACTCGAAAATCAGGACAAGGCATCTTCGGTCTATTCATTCACAAAATATTCTTTCCAATTGAAGTTATTTACCAAAGAACTGAAAGAGAGTATTCTTTTAATACTTCGTTCAATGCAGAATTATTGCTGAGCGTTGATTTTGACTTATTCATAGATGAGTGGAATGCAGTATATATGTTATTATTAAAACGTAAAGCTTTAAACTCGTACGATTTCATTATTTTGCAATCATCATACAACAATTTGAAACTCACTCGGAGTTTTTCGTCAACCAAAAACAAGATTCAACTTATTGACGCATGATTCAACTTGAAGCGGAATTTACTGCGCACGTTTCAAGATAGCATATCGTAGTTCAATAATTAATGTGATGGGAATGTTGAGGGAAAAAAAATTCATTTTGCATAGAGACAATATATATTTTACCTGTAAGTCAAAGTCTTTGGGTTGTACAGATATCGTATTGTTCTCGATACTCAAAAACATAATCTACGAATTCCATTTTGATTTTCATCAGAGATATCTTAAATCTATTTATTATCAATCACATCTTCATGTTCTTATACCCTAAGATACATGATTTTTTTCTTTCGCCTTTGTTTACAATGAAAAGTTTTGACAAAAATTCTATTGGGATGACAATGTCTCAAACATTTTGGATGAACCGGGATGATACTGCAACTAGCTATTCATTACAGAGTGATAATATTCTCTCATCCTATACCTGAACTAGTCATTAATCAATCAAACATCTCGGGTAAATTTGATAAAAAATGCTCTGGGCTCAGGGCGGTACTATTATTGTCAGTCCTGATGATGAGATTTCTTGGAGCAATGGTACAAGATTCAATCTGATATGAGTTTGACTGTGAATTCAGATAATACAATTTTGCATGATATCGCACTGGTATACGGGTGAACCATAGTGCTTGTTTTTTTACCCAAAAGTCAATGATTTTTTAGTCAAACTTGGTAAATTCATTGTTTTGCATAGAGTCAGTCAGAAGACATGCAAGTACTACACTAATTTAGTTTTGATTTTTCTTATCACGCCACATTCATTATTTTATCATAACGACGATATAAATCAATCTCCATGGCACTTATGATATCAACACAATTTTTTTCACGTTAATTTTGATTTTGGAAGCGAATAATCATTGATTCGTAATACCGATTTCATGATTATACTGTAAATGTATTCTTCTTACTCATCTGGTAGTCAGACGTATCATTGTGATGATCCACTTAAGTACTATCAATTTTCAAGTACTGACCATTTTTTAAATAGGCCTGCCTAAGTCTCGAATGTAATGAATATTTTTAGAAAACCAATCATCATGTAGATCAATATTCCTCAAAGACACTTACTCGAAAGTTTTTTTAACAAAACGTGTAGGTTTGCTACATTGAACTTTAGATGAAAAAATGGCGTACGTCCAAGGATTTTATCCAAAGGACCTCCTTCATTCAAATTAATTGAAGTACTTTGGCACTGGAGCATGTAACGACTCAATCTTAACACTATGCATAATGTTTGTTGACTCGAACTTTGTACGCTTAAGAACTTCGAATCAAAGCCTATAACGTCAGCTCACTCGAATATTCTACACGCTCTTTCAACCTCGACTTGCATTGGGATTTCAAACAAGCCTTTGTTAAAATCGATTTTTGATTTGTTTCTTAAAATCGAACTTATTCTGAAATAATTGCATCGGCTCAATTTTTGACCTCAATGTAATTGAGTAAAAAATTAATTTGCGATTCATGAGTTACGGTTCCTCAAGAAACATTGCTTATCTATTTTAACACCATCACAAACAAAGTTCTAGAGTTTTCTTTTCAAGAATAAAAAAAATCCCAGCATAATTATTTGAAAAGAGGGATATGGTGCTCAGCAGTTTCATAAGTGACTCGGGCATAAAGTCTGTTGAAACATGTACAGAGGATTAATAACTATTTCAAATTGTTTTTTTTATTGTCAGTTCACTCTTACTCATACAAGCTATTTGTATAATAACACGTTGGTCTATATCAAAAACGCCTTCAAAAAGTGTAGACCGGTACAGCTATCAGAATTTAAGAATGATTATCACAAGAGTGACCTGTGCGTTTTTTTTTTTTAGAAATGTTAACGAGTATGAATTGTAAACGTGTTCACATCAAAAACTGATAAGTACTGAATCTAACTTTGCCTCTCGTTCATCTCACTGAATATCGTCTTCTAAATAAATTAAACATGTGACATCGACGAAGTTGTGAACAAGTCTTGGAATATAAACTCTGAATTATAAAGCATCGAAATCTCTCTTTCCGAGTCTTATTTTAAATTGGATTGTGATAACCGACTTTGCGTTTGGTATGCAGCTATAATATGTACTGTAGTGTGGTTTACGCGATTATACGTCAGCATATTATCACGTGTAAATACAGATAAAGGCGGTGCGATTTTTCTCTAATATATGTGACTGATGTATGTATGTACTCATGTTTCAAATCAACTTTTTCATCACGCCAACTGATGTGGCTTCACTCTCTCAATAAAATACAACATACTAACTGCTTTGGAAAAAGATGATTACGAAACTAGGATTCTAATATTTAACCATTTGATATAATGTAAGAATTTCTATACCCTAGCGATATGTCAATTTGAATTTCTGCTCAATGAGCAGCGATATTTTGTAAATTCTGATGATATATATATATATGAGTAGTTCCGCGGAAATTCTGATATTTTAGGGTCGAGTGTATGTACCAATCCCAAATCTCACTTCTCAGGGTTCTAATATGTAATTTTCGACTTTTTGAACCATATAAAGTACGGGTCGACTCGTACACGAATGTAAATTTTTCCACTTCTCGGTACGATAAGATTGATACAGATATATGGTCGCGTAGCACGGGACCTGACATTTTGAGCAGCATACGGGAACCTAACATTTGACACTGAAATTGATCTCATGGCCGAGGTCTTGGGTATTCCATTTGGCCATCAGATAACTTTAAAAAATACAGACTGGGACCTCCGTGATCTTGCGCTCAAGGGTCGCACTATAGTACCACACGGACCTGACAAAATTGTAGCAAAACTAGTTTTTTATGGAAAAGTACTCCGCAGAGGTCGGACAACATTTTATTTCGATAATTTAGGGCATAAGAAAGTAGTGCCTGACGATTAACTTCAAATAAATTGGTGCGGAAAGGCCTGGAATGAGGAAAATTCACTTTTATCCAGGAAAACTGAGGGAGTAAAATTTCATGTAAAATTGCGCGACAAAATGCACGTGTCCATGTACAAAAACGTGGTATTTGGGCTCTTATAGCCAAGTCTGAAAAAATAAAAACGACAGGGCATGGAAACGACATTTTGATCTTCATTTTGATAATACTTTCTTTTAACAATCCTGGATTGAAAAACAAAGGATTGCGCCAGAAAATGTGCACCAAAAAGTAGTTCGAAAATGACTTGAACGACTTTTCTCCCTAAACAGTTCGAGGATTCGTATACAAGCAGGCATACATAATTTCAAAGTTTCCACGGAACTACTCATATGTGTCTCAATTCCTACATCCGGCCATACTACGAACACCAAACTCACTCATTAAATTCTTCACATCACAGTAGATTCATTCAAACAATTTCACACATACAAAGTCATCATCATGCACACATCAAAATTCAATATCGCAATAACGATATAAGTATATAATGCCTATACCATATTTAGATTCTACAGTACATACGATAATAATAATATACGTTTTAACCGCAGTGATACAATACAATATATGGCACTCTATGCTGCAGCTTGGCTTATATATGTTTTTCGATTCTTCAGCTTGACTGGCGACGACGACATCCGCCACGTTTCTCTTTTGGAAAGAGAAAAGGGTTATACAAAGGGTGGTTTTTGCATGAGGCAGTATAGTTTCGCAAGCCTAAGTACTCTTTTGTACTTTAGACGGATCGAAGATCTCCAGAAAAGCATCGCAGCATCGCAGCATATATAGCCCGATGGTTGATGTTATGTCGCTAGTCGCGCAACCCTTTTACTTTGTCGCCATAGGGTCTCTCTGCGCTCCGCGAGTAATTCATTAAGCCTCTCTGAAATTTCGCGTCCTCGACAATTTCTACCCCTTCTTTTCCATTTCATATCTATATATCTATAGACTTATATCTATACAAAAAGCTCCATTAACGTGCACACATTTACGTGACGGTAAGAGTTTCAAGTATCTCTTCTGGGGTCTTGTTCATCTTGCAAAAGCTGTCCCAGTGTTCTTTTGGTACAGTCCATTCTAAAAATACAGCAAGATTGGCTTTTAGAGCTTCCAATTCAGAATGACCTTGATTTGTTTTCAGAGCCTGTTTACCAGCAGCTTCCAAAGAATCTACCAGAACATCATCGATGAGTCTTCTACCGAAACCAAGTTCATCCAATCTCTCCTGTTTCGAAATTCTCTTCAAAAGTACAGCTAAAAGTAACCTCATCCTTTCAACGCTCATAATTATAAATCTACCACCATTGGTAGATGGGGTACTACTTACTGAGCTCATTTCAGAACATGTTGAAGAAAGTGATGACGGTGGTGATGAACTTGCAACAGGTCTACCATCTTCCAAATTTTCAATTGAGTTTGTAGTAATATCTCCAGTACAGTCAATTTCATGTGCCTCCAATTCACTTTTAATCCTGAAGAAACTATCACACCTTCTACAATGATATGGTTCACTTCTTCCATGAATACATCTCATATGTTTTTTCCAATGTGGCAACTGTGTAAATCCAGCATTACATTCGGCACATTTGAACGGCCTCTCACCAGTATGTCTTCTAGTATGAAGTTTCAAAGCAGTCGAATGAGCAAAAGCTTGCCAGCAAACTAGACATCTGAAAGGTCTCTGTCCAGAATGTGTCCTTTGATGTACTGTAAGTTGACTTTTTTGGGCGAATCTTTGACCACAAGTTGCACATCCATGAGGTCTATCTTGTGCATGAGTCCTCATATGTTGTGGTAAATGACCTTTGAATGTCTTATTACAGATTTTACAAAGGAAAGATTTAACATCTCGATGTAGGCATTCAAGATGTTTTTTCAATGCATCACGGCGTACGAATCCACGTCCACATATATCGCATTTATGATCCTTTTGGCCACTATGTCGTTTTAGATGTAAAGCCAAGTTTGCAGCACAGGTGAACGTTCCAGAACATAAATCGCAACTGTATGGTTTTAATTGACTGTGAGTACGACGATGTTGAACAAGTTGACCACCCCTTGCAAATGTTTTGTCACACTCTTCACATTTGTAAGGTTTAAAACCTGTATGAGTTCTCACGTGAAGTTTTAGACGTTCTTTTAAAGGAAATTCTTTTCCGCATTCGTTACATTTGAATAGAGGACCTGTAGAATGTACTACCTTGTAATGATTACGAAGACCTCCACTACCTTTAAATCTAGCTGGACAAATTTCACAGCGGTACCTTTTGAAACCTTTACTGTCATCCTTTTCTACATCTACCTCTGCTTCATTGTCGTGTTTCGATTTAGACTTTTGGATTTCAAGAGGGAGCTTGCAAGGTTGGTTACTGTTCTCCACGGCGACGACGTTGTTGTTTTCTCGTTCGAGAAGATAACTAGCTTTCAAGATGTCGTCTATCTTGCTGCTGAGTTCTCTACTCTCAACCTCACTCGTTGTATTTTTAGCCTTTTTAGATGTTTGTAAAGCTTTTGGATCTTTTCTAGGCCTACCTCTACGTCTTTTTACTGGAACCACTAATGGCTGCTGCTGATCTTCTTCCTCGTCCTCGTCGAGTTTATCTTGGTTTACCACAGATAACCTGGTCGTCTCACTCTGTTGATATTCATAAACTTCATCAGGTTCCGTTGTTGTAGTCGGCTCTGATTCAACGTACTCCAGATCACCGTTTACGTATTCTTCTTCTTCTTCCTCGTCGTCGTCTTCGTCGTCACTATTATCATTTGCAAGTTCCCGATGTCTATTAACATCCAGATAATCAAGCTCATCCAGAGGATGTTTTCCGCGAATCTTTTGATGCTGCAAGCTCTGATGTTGAGATGCACTGTGATGTGATAGCGGGGAAGTAAAGCTGCGCAGCAGCCTCAAACCATCCGTGTCGCTGCAGTCATTTTCATCCTCGTTTCCTTGGTGCATAGAATTTACTTGCCGCAAGCTCAGGCGGGAATGTTCAACTGGTTTAAGTTCTGTAAAATGCATTGCCGGTTCATCTGACTCACTATGCTGTTGCTGTTGCTGTTGTTGTTGTTGTTGATGGTGCAAAGTCTCAATTGAGCGTGTGTTTGTCATGATTATTATTACTTTCCTTATTCACACGAATCTCTTCGTTACCTCATAATATCACCACCGCACCGCGTACACTGCATTCGTATGTACTTTACATACATATATATATAATCTTTATAGTTACACCTGCGCGTTGTGCGCGCACCTTATCGTCAACTCCCCACTTTTACATTTTTTAACTTATACACCGTTCTCTTATCGTCGTGTTCCCAATACCAGACTCTGGTAATACACACGTCAACTATATATAAGTATTGCACTGCTGTGTTTTAATAACTGAGTACAGGTGTGGCACAAACAGGTAGGTATATTTCTATACACTATACAGGTGCAAAGTCTCGATAAAACACACACACGATCAGGTAGAAATCGAAATTCCAAAGCTAATGCACTTCGAATTCTCAATACTGCAACACGTGTTCAAAGTCCATACTGTTGCTGGGCGCCGTAGAATTTTTTTTTTTTTTTTTTATCTTTTGGATAACGATGATGATGACGACGACGACTGAACTACGGAGTAATGTGAGGCCCGGCTGATGCCAAGACCGACTGACTGAGGAAACGAGAGAGACCAGCAGCCAGCCAGCCAGCAACTCGCTCACGAGCTTCTCGAGCTTATAGTCGTGGTGTGGTAGTAGGAGTTAGACACGAGGAGAGAAAGACAGAGAAAGAAGCTCTCTCAGGTTGAGCGCAAGCGCGTGATTATATATATAGATATCAAGCTTTGAACGCATATAACCCGCCCGTTTCTCTCTAGTCTGATATGTGCGGTGTAACCCCGCAGCTTCCCCCTTTCGTGTTTGCAACCCCCCAGACACTATCTCACTCTCTTTCTACATACTTCTCTGTGATGCTTGTGTGTGATGGGGCGAGCCGCACGCCGGGAATTTTCGTGACGGGTGTAAACGCTGCGTGAACGCGGGCCACTTTTCCTCGCCCGCGTCAGAGTCCGGTCTTATAAATGTATACATCAGACCTTTGACCATCACTATATATACTAAAACTCCCCCTATATACATACATATAAGAACGTAACCAGAATTTCTACACCCCCTTTGGATCATTTCTTGATATGGTCTGGAAACCTTTTGCTGATGATGCATCAGAGAGAATACGGGGTGACGATTTTACGAGTTGTGATAGTAGTGGTGGTAGTGGTGGTCGCTGTTGGCCCACCCACCCAAAAACCCCCTTTTATTGGCTGGATGATTTATCCCTATCCGCACAAGAGCGTGACGCGGATGCCACTCGTAATACGGACGACTGACCCGATCAACCGATTTCTATTTTATATATATATACGATACGAATGTATATCAGACGGATGCAGCAGTGCTATACACCGGAATCTCTATATCTGAATCCTTCGCATGCTCTTGACGATTTGAAGCTTATAATAGCTGAGTGTTATTTATATAGATCTTTGAATGTGGTGAACGATAAAAAAGCGCGTTCCGATGTCAAGTATCATGCAGGGGGAGACCAACGCGAGCATGCAGAGCGCATTCACCGGAAAAAAAGCAACAGACTGTCTTGATCTGTCTCCTGCTTATTTGGTCCATCCCAAATAGAGAGAAGATGAGTATATAGAGTCAAGGGTATTCCGGGAACTCTACTGCATGCTTTGGATTGTTTATAGACGGTTCGTGCGCACTGGAAGGGATTTTTTGGATCTGTAACAAGTTGAAAAATTGTCAACAAGATCACAAGCGGTTGTCTCGTCATCGGGGAAAGAATGAGAGAACCCCACCTCAACTAGAGGATAGTTCTATAACTAGACTTTCTAAGTAATTCTATCGGGTTATTTCAACGGTTACACTGGATAACAAGGCTTTGGGTGTGGAATGTCCACCTTGGGAGACTATGATTTTCTCGTGTATTTTTTGACGTAGAAACCAAATCCGTGCTCAGTTTCCCTCTACACGTTAGGATTTTTTTTAATCGCAGAATTCTGATTTTCCGGTAGACACTCTTTTCTTTTCATTTTTTCAATTTTCAAATTTAATGATTATTTAGCCAGCAATCAAGATATGTTTTCCCACGTATTTTTACCCCCCTGAACACGATCTCGTCACTCAACTTGTTCTTGGAGAATAAGCCCGACTTCGCAATGAATTCTCAAAAAATCATGAAACGGTGTAGAGTGGACCAATTTAAACGTTCGAGGTGGCATTTTCTTCGTTTTTAACATATTTTAAGGGGAAAACTTTCCTGTATTTGTAGAAGATGTGGTTGGATGCCACGAATTTTTTCTCAAAAAACCTGTTTTTGCGGAAATTCTTTCTGTAGAGTTTAAATCACGAGGAGAAAAATTTCCTCTTGTACGGGGTTTCTAAACATAGATTTCCGACGCGGTATGACCGTCTTACTACGGTTCCTGTACTTCGTTTTGATCCATTACATCAGGATTTTTCGCTTGGCAGGAAACTTGTTGTTTCGGGGATTTTTGACCTAGACAAAAATCCTAATGTGGTAGTTCTAAACTGACTACAGCATCGTATTTAAATACTGTCAAATTGGGTGAATTTGGTACGATTTTGTTACTTTTTATTTTCTTCGGCTCGGCATCTCAACATACATTGACAAAGCTCACTTCTAGTAGTGGTCAATCTCAAGCTTATAGTTTCAGCTTTCGATTGATGGGCTACAAAGTTCAATTTGATGTGTCTGAGCTGGAGCTATCAGCAGTTGAAGGAGTGTACCAAAGTTAGACTCCGATGGGGCAACTTTGGTACACTTACAGAATATTTCAACTCTAGCCACCACCATGGGAGTGAACTAATTTTAATCGTTCAGAAGTCTTATTCTAAGCTGTTTGTAACATTCTAAAACCTCGTAGACCATCACTCGACTCAAGATGAGTTGAAAAGAAGCTGTCATAGGAAGGTGTTTTGAAGTTAACCTATCCTCATACTTCTTACCTAGAGTGGGGTGACTTTGGTACGTTTTTCATGGGTTTTTTTTTTTTTTTTACTGTTTTTCATTCATTAAAATTCCAAATGCTGTAAATACTCTAATGTAACGATGGTTTCTTCAATATAGTGATATATGTGATGGAAATGTAGCATTATACACCCGTATTTCGTTCCGGAATACTTCTTGCCAGGTACACTAACTGGACCACTCGTGTATTGCTGCTAAATCAACCATTTTGAAAAAAGCTTCAATAAACGACTAAAATCATTCACGCGCGATCTACGATGGCTCAACACATCATTCATGTGTGTGTCAAGAGGAAAGACGAGGTTTCAGAGCGATAGAATCATTCACCTTGCCGGATGCAGCTTTGAAAGTCATTTTTCAGGGGTGTACCAAAGTTGCACCCACTGTACCAAAGTTACCAAATTTGACGGTAGTCATATTACGTGGTGGTACCGTGTTTGGATATCCCGTGCAATGGGAAATTTATCTTCGCGTGATTTTAACATAGCAAGAATTATAGCAAAAACAGGTATTTTAAGAAAAAATCGTGGCATCAAAACGTACTTTCTACCAATGTCGGCAAATCTTTTCCTTCAGATGTATTTCAGGATGAAGAAAATGCGACCACAAACGTTTAAATTGATCCACTCTACACCGTTTCATGATTTTTTGAAAATTTCTTGCGAAATCTGGCATTTTCCCCAAGAATCAGGTGGACAAATTTGCGGATATGCCCTACCAGATACGCCATGACACATTTTAACCACCGAGATCGTGTTCAGCAAGACAAGAAACGTTGGAAAACATATCTTGATATGCATTCTAACCAAATGGCTAAATCCTTGGCTAAATCATCATCAAGTTCAAAAATTGAAAGAAGCAACGTCTTTTAGAAAATCAGTATTTTGTGATTAAGAAAAAATCTTGACGTGTAGGAGAAAAACCGGACCCGGATTCGGTTTCTACGTCAAAAAAATACACAAGAAAATCATATTTCCCGAACATGGACATTCAGACCCAAAATTTTGTTGTCTAGTGTTATGTTATCAATTGTTGGAGAAATTCTTTTAGTGATGAAATGAGAATCGTCTACTATTCTGATTGTTATCTTCAAAATTCTTTTGAAAAATGATCACAGATGAAGATAGCTACAAAATGTCAGTATACATTTTTGAATATCTGAAGTTAACATAGACAGTTTTGCTTGAACATGTCCAAAATATTGATTGGGTTCTCAGTGTTGGCATTCGTTTTATCACTTAGAAGTTAGTGTCCCCTAGTTGGGCAGTGCAGGTTTTCAATTTTCATGATCAACTGAATGGAGAAGGGGGGATCCAGCAATTTGGATTAGTCACTCGGAATTTTACCAGACAATAATCCACGAATTCTCAACACTCTGCAATGAACTTTTTGGATTCACTAAATATAACTCTTATAATATCAGCATTACATAGCTTTTCATGTACAAAATTGAACTTCCTTCCATTTGGTTCTGTAGATTTTGAAATGATGAGTCTTAGATGAAATCAGGTTGTATCTTCAAATGTTAGAGTCGATATTGTAGGGAATGAAATCGGGCACTGACAAGGGGAGTCCAATCACCAAACTGTTTTCACAGTTTCGTGCCACGTCTAATATGAAGAATCCAGAGTAACTCCATCGAGTGGGTCTCCTGTCCAAAGATACAGCTACTGAGATTAACATTACTCGTATAGGTCCATGTTAAAAAGTGATATTATATGGATACTGAGGTGGGGGGAGAGGAGGCTCCCTGCTCACTCCGCTCGCCGACCACCGCTACCCCTGATTATAGATTTGAAGAAGTGAAAAATCAATAATCCATCCATAGCAACTTAAGAAGTAATGAAAATCTAGTCAATCTCATTGATCGTCCTGGGGGTTCTGGGAAAACTTCTTTTTAGGTCTCTTATTTATCATTTTCTGTCCCAAATGAAAAATGTTTTGTCAATGGCGTGGACAGGTATTGCGCCGATTCCTTTTACCACAAAGTCTGACAAGTCATAGACTACCCTTGGATCTAGAAAGTATTGAAAGTATTTTCTCGAAATCTGATGCTGATAGAAAGAAATTGAGGGAGGCAGATATTATCTTCTGGGATGAAGCATCAATGATTTCCAAAAAAGCTTTAGAAGTGGTCGATAGAATACTCCGTGACGTTTCTTTCCACGACTCTTCCGTTGGTAGAAAGTACGTGCTTTTAGGCGGGGATTTCAGACAAATCCTGTTAGTTTTGACCCATGGGAATGGACATTCTATAATCCAGGAAACTATCAAATCGTCAACCTTATGGCCGTTGTTTAATGTAATGAAGCTGACTAAAAATTTGAGATGTAAGGACACCGATTTTTCCAACACCCTTCTGGATGAATATGAAAGTGAGACCTGGACGGAAAAGTAAGTATGTATGTAGAACCATATTCAAAGACGTCAATGAAGATATTTCTACGAATAGAGTTGTTCTGTCTACTCATAACGAAAATATCATCAAATTAAACAAGAAAGTGGCGAATACGACGGTGGGATATACAACAAAATAAATTTTGATGAAATACCTTCGAGAAAAGGACCAATAAGTAAGTTGAATTGGTAATGTTTCAACTATAACACATGATTTTCACATAATTTTTGTCGATTCTCTAGAGATCGGAGGTTATCTGAAAGATCAATCTGTTCAAAAAAATGAGAACAATGAAAATGAAATTCTGGGTGTAAGTACGAGCGTACGTCACAAGCCTGATATTATTGTTGTGGAAGATGAAAACGGACAAATTGAGTGGTCATTACAGGTTCAACGTACATGGTGAAAGTGAAGGGTGTAGATGAATTGAAATTGTTAGGTGGTGAAAAGATGGAAATTGAGAAATTGATTCTGGGAAATGAAGTTCATATTGTGGAAGAGTGTTTCGTCACCAAAGATATTGATGATTGAATTTTGATTCTTAGATATACTGTAAAATTTTTCTAATTCATATTTTTTTGGAATAAATATACATCTTCTTCGTAACCCAAGCTCACTTTGAATGTTGTAATAATTGAATAATCTGATGAAAAATAATGATGATGGGGGGAGGTAATTTCTCGGAAGCTGCAAAGGAAAACTAAGAAGACTTAGGGACCTGCAGAGGCTGAGAAAAAATGAGTGGCCCTCAAAGACCCTCAGGGGCCGTCGAAGGCCCTGAGAATCTCAGGGGAATCCTCTCAACTCCTAAGGTAAATATGGAAGGCAATTCAGGTTAATTGGTCGGAGGCACTCGGGGCCCTCCTGGGCATTCGAGGCAGTCAAGGGCATTCAGGGGAGTTCAAGGGGATTCAGAGGAATTCAGGGAAATTCAAAGGAATCTCATCCTTACTACTATATGTATATTGAGAAGAGATTCTTCAAATTCTAGGGAGTAGTACAAGCATTGGGTACGAGACTGTGAAAACATTTTGGTGAGATTTAGTGACCCGGATACCCCGGACTCCTCTTGTGAGCCAATTACTGATTGAAATAAGTTTGCGTTTATCGAATACAGTCTACTGAAAATGCTATTTTAGTACCAGAATGATCAGAAATTTGAAATAGTTGTGGATAAAGCAAGAACAACGGATATAAATCAGCGGCACTTGTGATCGGTTTGCCGGCCAAAACTGCATTGAAACCTCCACCACGTGGTTCGTAGGCCCCGAGGTAGGCCCTCTATACCAGTGGTACCCATGTCGTCAGTGTGAGCATTATGAGAGTCTTCATGCAGGATATTACTCATAATATAGGAAACTCGAGCAGTGCCTCGACTTTATGACTGTCCGGGATGAGTCGCTCTTTGACGCTCCTAAAAATTTGTCGTACCTCGATTTTTGTTGGAAGCGAATTCAATGTAACCTAGATGCTCATTTACTTTTCAGAGCTAATAGCTCTCCAGATTTTTATCCACCACAATATTCGTCATAGTATCAAAATATCCAACGAATGGCAATTGACTATGATTTCTGGCAAATTTTCGAAAAACCTTGTTTCAAAAGAAATTTCATCCAACGTCGAAAGTTGAATCTAAACATCTCAAAATAAGCATCAGGATGAGGTGTTCGCACAGACAGAAGTTATTTGAGAAATTGTTCGATGTGTTGAGATTTGTCAGACTCAAGTAAAACAAGGTACGAGACCTTTCCACAAGTATCTCATACAAGACTGTATCTTGGGATAAATTGTCAACTGATCAGTCATGTAACATAATATTTCAATCTCATTGTTCTTTTCCTTGGAGAATTTTCATGCCCATCAGCCTACTGCACTACAAATGTTTCCCCAAAAATATTTCACAACGAAAATCTCTCTCAAGATCAACATTGATCAATGAAATTTCGTACAGATTCCAGATCTGGATGCTGGCGTGTCGATCTCTCGTTCTTCCCCCGCACCATACAGACATTGCGCAAACGAGCCCGAATGCAAGAGAGCGAGAGAAAGATACATCAGAGAGTTATATATACACTTGGGTAGCGGGGCGCGTGACGTCCAGTGTTTCCAGGGCTGATGGCTCCCCGTTATAGAGAAAGAGAGAGAGTCCTTTCCACCCTTGCTTTGCTGATTGCGAGGGCGCATCCTGTGTTGCTACCACCACGACCACCACACCCTGCCACGCTGTTGTGCTTCTCTTCTCTCGCCCGAGAGAGCAACCCAGCCGCACATTCAACCAACCAACCAACCAACCACCCACCCATCACCCTCTCATTCCCCACATCTTTCCCCTTTTTTTTCTGGCGCTCTACAACAGCACCCCGTCGTCGTTGTCGTCGTCGTCGTCGTCGTCGTCATCCTCGTGGTACCCCGGTCGATGTCTGTGTAACACTCTCCTCCAGCCCTATCTATCTCAGCAGGCAGTCCAATGCCAAAACCATGGCTCTTAAATGGCAAAGCAAGCAAGGCTATCCATTTTTCCACATTCAAGGATTGCGCGCAGTACTTTAATACAGATATATATATATATATATATGTACTTGTCTGGAGAATTTTTTGTGTTGCAAGAGTATAATACTCTGCTCGACTGGCTATACCCAATGATGATGGGGACTCTTGAATAACACTTGTGACTATTTGTCTCCATTGCTCGTTGCGGTGGTTCTCCCAAAATCGCTTCTTTACCGCCTTGGCCCACGGGAATTGAGAGATTTTTATTGCCACGTAGCCGTCCCATAGCCATATAGATATATATATAGAAATATATACCACTGTTTCACGAAATAAGCACACTTGTGTAGCACGTCGCACAGCTTTATCTTTATTTCATAATGCCCCTCCTTATCTGTTTGCTCGACGATTATGAGAGGCGCGATTGCACCAACTATATGTGGTGTTCCATATGATGTATGTACTCGCAACTGGCGGTTGGCTGCTATATGTAAGTATCTTCTTCGATGAGGTATCGATGGCTGACAATTATCACGCTTGCAATATATTTTCCATTGCAAACTCATTATGTGCACGAATGATGATTGCATGGTTGCGAGTGTCTCAGATCCTGCGTCTTCTACCACATAAATGATTTTTACCCATGGTCACTTGAAAATTATTGTGTGTATTCATTCTTGAGTATAACGTCAAATCATTTTTAATTGACAGTCATTCTAACTCAGAAGTCTTGCATGTAAACATTTACGAGAAAGTGAAAGAATTGACCGACTTTTGTACCATGCCAGTCAGAGGAGTTGATCGAATAAGAATGTTTGAGAGAATTAGTTCAGCGTGTCTATAAAAATCTGAAGTCAATACACTGTCACAGTGGATTGAGGTTTGACAAAATTCTGGGAGTGATAAGTCTCCATGACTCAAAAGATGATGCTTCAATTATCTCCGACCTTCACTTATGACGTATTCTTCTTATCGTCCGAGAAGGTATCACAGCAGTAAGGAAGTGAAATTTGCCTGAAAAATATTATACTTCAACAACCAAGAAAATACAAAAAATTACCAAAAACAAGATGTCACCCAAAAATTGTTGCCATCTCAGCGATGGAAATTTTCAAAAAAGGACAGCTTCGAACGTGCATTGTAACGTCTGTTGTGACAACTTTTGAAATCACGAGAACTTGCCCATCATCGTGATAACAAAATCAAAGATTTTTTTTTATTATTTTCACAAAAAATATCTTAGATACATGCATGGTGAGATGGCTTTCATGAATGAATAGTTGTGCCAAATTGCGGGTTCTAAAATTCACGAGGAGTTCCAGAGAATGAAAAATGTTGACTCTGCAACAATTCTACAGAACATGAGATGTAAGAAATGATGACTTCTACATCAATTCTTACTGAAACTCCCTGAGTAATCACTTAGTGTCAGGTGATGGTTATCAGAAGAGATGAGTCATCGCGGATAAGACATCCAATGTCGAAGAGTCCGGAAGTTTTAAGAAATCTTCAAATGTTGCAAGTCCTAATAAGTCAAAGGAGGCGCAGAGTAAAATCCAATGGCAATGTTTTACCGGATCATATTTTATGAAAGTACAGGTCTCAAATCCCAACATCGCCAATGATCGATGACTTTTTATGACAAGAATTTCCCGAGCTAGAGCCAAAAAGAAATAGTAATAAAATATTGCGTTTGACAACAGGATATCTGTGGGAAACAAAAAAAGTTCTACCATGAATTACAACATCAACAGGCTAAAACTTTTAGTGTCCAAAACAGGGTGGAAATTCTATTGGGAGCAGCGAAAAAGATTGAGGGTAAAATTTCTGCCATCAAAAATGCCGAACAACAAAATTATCAAGGAGTGAAATCTCCAAAGGATAGAAATTCCATCATGAAACCAAATTTTCTCGATATTATTAGTCTCGAGTACAAATTTTGTCCTATCGTGGTTTGAAGTTACAACATCTTCGAAAAATAACTTGGCAGAGTGTGTGAAGTTCTAATGGACAAAAACTTCCAGAAATAAAGTCCGCCAAGGGAGATAATAGAAAACAGTGTCAAGATACGGGAATCTTCAATATTCAAAATTTTCTGATGTCAAAAAGTGCGCCTACTTTCCTTGTTGCGTATTTACACTGTATTGGTGAACGAAACACTGCCTACAATCTGGATGAACAAGGAATCAAAAAGACACGATTTGGCGTGGGCTGGTTTGAAATCACAGGCAGAGATTTTAATGCCTAGCTCTCAGCTGTTGTAAGAACTTGGAAGTCCAAACACGATGGTATGGAGACTGAGAAAATTATATCATGTGCTGAAATGAATGCACCACTCAGACGTTTACAGTGTTCTCAATTTATGTCTACTGGGCTCACATCTTCATCATAAGGGAGTCATAAATTCTAGTTGAGGTCTAAAAATCCGTTCATCTCTGGACAATCTCACAAAAACCTCTTCTCCACCCCAACAAGAAAGTATCTCTCAACAGACACGTGACAAATAGACTGCTTCAAACTTGAAAACGATCAAATATTTCACAGGATTCGATTAATCGCCAATCATCCACTATCTGACGCAACAATTTTTCACTGGTTTCTTCAGATTTTTCGTTCCAAGTACGTATTTTTTCACCCTCTTTCGCTTATCTCT
This sequence comes from Eretmocerus hayati, assembly GCA_029851415.1. Lineage (NCBI taxonomy): Eukaryota > Metazoa > Arthropoda > Insecta > Hymenoptera > Aphelinidae > Eretmocerus > Eretmocerus hayati. The sequence continues at coordinate 153,983,054 of CM056741.1, forward strand.
CCTCAATACCTAGTACACATTTCCAATCAAGTCTCGTTCCAAACTCCACCACATTCTATATCACTATCTTCCACACATTCGTCCAAATTCCTTGTCTGTCCGCAAGTCAGACGTAACGTTCGCTTGTAACACAAAAGCAAAAGCTCCCATCAGAAAGCCTACTACTCCCCTATCGTCTAGTCTACCCTAGAAAATTCTATCTCAGCTCACCTATCAACAATCGGCTCACGCTTTCTTCCATCGTATATAGTTTTATTGTGGAACCAGCATCACATCGGACGAAACTCGGCAAACCTTCGAATTTCGGAGCAAACATTGCCATCTATCCAATCTAGAACTCCAAACCATGTCTCTATATAATACTACTCAACTATACTAGCATCCACAATATATATGTATATATATATACATATATATATATATATATATATATACTTACTGATGGCAAGGTTCGTAGAAAGGACGCCGATCGATAAAGCAAAAGCGATTCGCGAATAGCGACAGATTGCTCCAATTAGCGCAGAGCTGCTCCATGCACGCGCAGCAGACGACAAATCCTCATTCACCCACCGATCATCACCAAGAAATACTCATCGATCAAGTGTTTGCGGTGGTCGTAGATGAGGCGCCTATGATTCGCCATTACAAATAGAGCAAGATAAGAGTCCGAAATTACAGGCGTGATTATGGTCGATGAGTATCTTATACTCGAGAACGAATCAGCAATAACTCATCCAAAATCTTGCGACGTCGCAATAATCGTCTAAGATGTATATCTACGATATCGGAGCCGCAAATATTCTGAGCACCCTATAACCATTTCCTCCTCTCAAGCGCGTACCCCCATACCCCATATCCTTATAACCTCTCACCCGTTTAATCCTGCCCGCGCGTATTTCGGTATACACTTGCCGCAAACTCATTCCTAATATATATATATATATATATCCCTCCCTATTGCCGCTTATTAATTTCGCGTGGGTAAGAGTGAGAGGTTAGGTCGTGCGTGTAGTTCCATGTTCTGTATATGGAGGGGGTTGAACTGTTTACTCGATCGAATTCGAGGCTGGGCACGCACGAGCCCTAAATCTTGGTCCAGCTCTCTCTCTCTCTACAACGCATTGGGTGCTTTTATTCTCCCCAAATGAGTATCCACTCCAAATATATATACGAAGCAAAAGAGAGAACCAACACTCGCACATGTGCAACGGCTTGCACAGGGGGTTTAATGACTGACTATGGCTGGGTTACACCACACCAAGTTTGTCGCGTTCTGTAATAATAACGTTCTCCGTTCTGCAGTGCAGTATCAAAAGCCTCGGGGCAGCCATGCAAATATATACAGAGATACATACGCCCTCGCGCAACCCTTTCGCTCTCCATCAGTTTCTGGCGCTCTTCGAAATCGTTCTCGCGCGCGGGAGATTCAAAAGCTCCAGTAGATATATAAAGAGAATATATACCAAGCACAGCTTCTGCGGCATCGATGTCGCCCGGGAATTCCAATTCTCTGACACTGGGTATATTCACTTGTTCATCCATACTCATCAAAATCATTGAACAGTAATTTCAATGACAAGTGTAGGAATAAGTGATAGGTAATAAAGTGTCTGATGTGCAACAGCTTGGGGGAAAAAAAATAACGAGGGGACACAGAAAAAAACGTCCCATATGTAGTGGGTATGTATAAGTAGATTTGCCGAGCATAGTCTATATAGTGATAAGCAATAGGCAATAGATATGTTAGAAAAAGGCAAGTGTTATATACGGGGTGTAGAGTAGAGTGCATATTAGGGTGCGCGAAGCGGGACGTTTAAAAAAAGGTCCCGGGCGCGCGAATGCGTGTCGATATGTATAGTATATATATATAGAAATACAATCGTGGGCGCGTGCTATGGGGCCAATAAGTGGCAGTGGTTGGGATCTCCTTCCTCTTGAGTTTGTGGCGAATCCTCATGTTTGATTTCACCCGATTTCCGGCCGATTATTCACGGCTCTCCCCATAACACCCTATTAACGCTCCGCTCTTTTTTTTATCCCCCTAGCTTTTTTTCGTTCTCTCTCAAGAGAGAAAGAAAGTATCAAAGCAGGACTGTAAGCAGCAAAGGCGGGTGATAGTAGTAGTAGTGGTAGTAGTAGTAGTCATCGTTGTCGACCCCCCCCAATGTATAGACACGCGCGCCCACGGGGGGTGAAATCGACTCTACGACGTGGTGGCGGCCCGCCACCGCCGATATACATCTTTACTATATATATTCTGTATATAAGAACCCCGACCCACTTTGGTTCTTTTCTCTCTCTATGGCTCCTTAATTTGGTGTCGGGATTTTTTTCGATTAGGCTCCCGCGTTTAAGTGGCTTCCGTCGCCACCGCTGTACTATACTCTGAACTCTCTGATACCACTGAGACCGACGACGACGACGACGACGACGACGCCCGGAGCGATTTCGTCTATTTTCGCGGCCAGTGTAACAAGTGCGACTGGTACTATACGTCCCGGCCGATTGACTCTCACCCCATACCATCATACTAACCCAGCTCCCTTTTTTTCTCTCCCAGTATGTGTGTATACATATATATTTATCGTTGAGAGCTACCACCGAAGCTGCAAAGATAAAAAGGGCGAGTCGTGGCCCTTACTGCTTTCTGCGGGCGGCGCACCGTCCAATTAAGCCGGTGACTTCTCTCGTCACGCCGTGCCGCCCGGACGCGCCGATAGATATGTATGCTGGCCATGTGTACCTTTCCCCCTTATTGGACGATTTTTTTCGTTCACTCACAGGGATTTTTTCGCTCTTTCGCCACCACCGCTTATAAATCCACTCTTATTCCCTTTGGCCTGCGTACTCCCGTCTACTCTATTTCATTTGAGAATGCGTGTCGAGAGTTAACTGCTTCGAGTCCAACGATAAGTTCTCTCATATCTATCCGCACCCATTCGCGCTTTTCTACACATTCAAACATATACACCTTTGCGCGTGCGCGAACACGCACACACACACACACACATGAGGTTCCACATTTGCGCACGCTTACTCACAAACCACGTGAATTGATAACATTTAACTTTCCGAAAACGGGTCCGAACAACACGAGTGTGCTCAGATAGATCGACTCTTCCTTGGGTTGCCTTTCCACAGCAAGGGCGTGTCTAACCTCATAATTTGTGAGAGAGAGATATGCCATTATCGCGGCGTTCCAGTTACACTCATGGTTAAGTGATGGCGATTTCTAACCTCCCAGCAGAAGATGACACTAGGAAAGGCATCCTCATATATTACATGTGAGCATATTTCACCCATCCATGTACCCTGGTACTCACTCTCCACCCTCCACAGGGGGTCTCGAAGTCCTGTGGTGTGACGACCCTCCGGCCCAAGTTGACGGGACACCGTACCAGGGCTTCGGGCCGAATCCGGTAGAGAGGAGTCTGGTCCCGCAACCGGTGCTTGGCATGCTTTGGCCCCTCCCGAAAACCCGCAAAGAGGTTTGGACATCTCTGTGTCTCAGCCCTGGAGTCTGACAAACTCCCTACCTGAGTCAGCGCCCGTGGCCGGAGCGCGGAGACCGCACATCTGCGTACGGCACCCGTGTGGGATCAGTCTACCAGCAACCCAAGGAGCTCCTTGGGCTCCAAAAAAGCTCACAAGAGTTCCTCCCCCCTCTAGGGGCAGGTTCGGCCTTCTGCTGGAGCTGATCCCGAAATTAGGTAGTCGAAGAGAAGGAGCGGGCTCTTGCCGAGCCATCCATGACTCGGTAATGGCCGTCTTCCAAAACCGACGCGCTCGCAGGGCGTATCTCTGTCCCGCGCCTATGGGGGCAAGCGGGGGTGAAGGCGAAAACCGGGGCACCCCGGATACAAACATTAGATTCCTCCCCCTCCACGACTCCACACGGTCCGCAAACATTACATACTCAGCCCACTCCACACACCTCATAACTCTACTCACTCTTCACACTCCACTCACCTCACACGCGCCACACACTCGACCGCTCAACATACCTACACACGCAACAACTCCGTCCACTCAACCCACTCTTCACACTCCACTACCCCGCCCACTCGACCCACTCTTACACTTCCCACACGTCACACACTCCACACTCCACACACTCTACATACTCAACAAACACACACACTTTTACTTTCTACGCCTTAACCTGTACTCTTCCCAATAATCCGAACTAGACTAACCTCGACGGTCAATAATCGTTTGAGATCTCTTGTGTCACTCACAGTTGCTACGTAATTCATGTTTGTGAGTGAGACGAAAGATCTCTAATGGCATCTGACTCACTATCAGTGGTGCAGATCATTAGAGAATGTACCTGCGGTTGTGTCACGCTCGCACCCACAATTAAAGTACATGTATACCCACATAATTTCATTTTCAATTCAATTTCACACATACAATGTAAAAATTGCGAAATGAAATTATGTTGCTGAGCAATGGAAATTTTGAGTCGATTAAGACCTCTGCAGAGCTAATTAGAGCGCTGTGACTGATCTCACAGCGTTTCCAAAATACTCTGAGCTGTAATTCACAATCCAAGAGCTGATAAGTTGTCCCAAATTCTTCAATCAAGGGCAACGTAGAGTTAGGCAGGAAAAACGACTTTGCAAAGCTTAACGATGTAAATGAAATAAGCAACGGCCCATCATAGCATTCAGCACCGCCAAGTATAACAACGCTGGGAAGCATTGATTGAAAATCAAGAGTGCGCTGGAAATCCTCCACTACTTTTTGTTTTGTAGATGCAGATAAGGTAAAACTAGGGGTACCGGGACACCGAAAATGGCGATTTCCACTTTGGGCTTATGTAAAAACAATCCAGCAATTACCAACAAACAATGTGTCCTAGTACTGGGTTACTCCACTTCTCCACCGCTTGATGAAGCCGGACGCGTCGCGTCCTAGTAATGGGTCAGAATTCAATATATACGATGGTGAACTAGGACACGATTCTTGGCCACACAATATACCATTTTCTAGTTGATTTTTTTCGGTATCTAATCATTGCCACAGCTCGCGGAAAATTTGGTACGTGATTGGGATTACTCTTAAGAACACTCAAAGATTTTTTGATACAATATTAGATCACACACCTCTCTATCAATTAGGAGGGAATATAATGTCCCAGAATCGGTCGACTTTGGTATGGTGTCCCAGTACCCCTAGTTTTACCTTAAACATGTCGACACTATTTCATCGGCTCGCAGTGACATACCAGACTGCTGTGAAAACATTTTTCGCACGTTTGAGCATACCCGCAAGCTACCCTTGCTTTAGGATGTTGAGGACACAGATGATGTAGGAGAGTTCAATGAAAAGGAATATTGGTTTTTGTATACCGGGTCCCAGCCTTCCGGATCAACCCCGGTCGCCCCCATAGGCGCGGAGCAGGGGTATTCCCTGCCAGCGCGTTGGTTCGAAGGATGGTCACCACCAAACCACCAAGTGATTCAGCAATGACCCGTTCCTCCTCCCCGACTACTGATTTCCGGGCTTGGCCCCCAGCACAAAGCCGAGCTCATCTCTCAGTGATGGGCTTGGGACTCTTCTGGGCTTCCTCAGAGCCCATCGGGTTGATGGATGAGTCGTCTGGGCTCGCATTGTTATCGCCCGAAGACGATTCCAATGCGAGTCCCTAGACTCGTCCATTCCCGTGGTGCCGGATGGAGGCGGTTTTCATGCTCCGGCGGGCGCTGACTGGAGCCGGGAGCTTGTCAGACTCCAGGGTTGAGACACCAAGGTGCCCCAATCCTCCTTGCGGGTTCTCAGGATGGCCAAAGTACGCCGAGCACCAGTCTCGAAACCAGGCTCCTCCCCACTGGTTTCGGGCCAAAGCCCGGGTACAGTGTTCCGACAACTGGAGCCGGAGGGTCGTCCCACCCCGGGACTTAGAATCCCCCTCGCGGTCGAGTTTAGTGAAAAGGACATCTTTCAGAGTTTGGAAAAGTAAGACCACTGGGCAAGAAGTGCCATTCTTCAGAGCAGCTCACCAATAACCTCAGCCTCTGCTGTGCAATGGCTAGTATCAAATAAAAAAATATCGATGTTTATTCGACCGTTTTCCGAGCCACATGAAGATATCCGAATTCAAGGATTCGATACATCCGAAGCTTCTCATGAAAAGATGCTTCTAGTTTACATTACATACTCTTCATGGAGCAGGAAATATCAAAAGATGGTCCAAATAGATCTTGAAAATGCATAAGAGGAATGAGGTTACAAATAAAATATATAGAACGAACGAATATTATACTTGTAGAACGAACGAAATTCCCAACGTTCAATAGTTTCAGTGTCAGTGACAACTTTTTCCGTCGTCATTCTAACGAGCCCAAGCGGAGAGACTGGAGCGAAGCGTTTATAGTTTTTGAACATCCTATTTGTAACATCATTCCTCCCATGTATTCTCCAAGACCTTCTTGAATCACCCTTTGATATTTCCTACTCCATGAAGAGTACGTAGTGCAAACTAGCATCAACTCTCCACTAGAAGCTTGGGAGGTATCGAATCCTTAGATTCGAATATCTTGATGTGGCTCGGAAAATGTCCGAATGAACATCAATATTATAAAACTCACCCACGAAGAGAAAACGAAGATTTTGATCTGTAGTGGTGGTGGTAGGAGAAAAAAAGACGAATCTTGGAAATACAAAGGAAGCCAGCTAAAGGTTGCGAACGATTTCAAACACCTGGGCTACTGGTTCACAAGCAAAGGAACACACATAACGCACGTGAGGAAAATGGCCAAAAAAGGGTGAAAAGTGGCAAATTCGACCTGGGGTCTCACAGAGAGGGCAACGATAGATACACTCATAGGAAGGTTGTACCTCAACAACGTTCTCGCAAAATCAGGAAGCTTATACGGAAGCGAGATCTGGAGTTGGACGCGGAGGAAAGAAGCAGAAAAACTACAAACCAGAGTAGCGAAAATGGCTTTGGGTTTCAACATCAATACGCCTGACTACATATGGAGGATGGAAACAGGATTCAATGGAATCGAACTGGAAACAAAAGGAAGAGCGAGCAGTTATCTCCAAAGAGTCAGAAATGGGAGGTGAGAGATGGCCGAAAATTTGTCTTAACGAGGAGTTGAGAAGGCTCGCGAACAGGGAGCCGTCGAAATGGGTAACGGAAATGAGTAGCACCTCCGAAGAGGTAGGAGACGGAACCACCATAGCAATGATAAGGAATACTAGCTACGTGGAGCAAATAGAGGAAGGAATGAACAAATTTTTGAGGACAAGGCGGGATCAAGAAATACAGATTGACTGGAAGAAAATAGCCGAATCGGAATATTGGAAATACTACAAATCTGTGAAAGAGACACCCAGTCAAGAGGAGTATTGGCAAAACAAAGAAATTGAGGTGTCGCTGAGAGTGCAGTGGGCAAGAATCAGGTGTTGCAGTGTAAGTAAGGAAGGAGAAGAAGGATTTAAGGATAGAAAATGCAGGGTGTGTGGACTGGAAAACAAAGACCTAGTACATATTTGGAAATGCCAGGAAGCTAGGAGGAAAATAGATACAGCATGGCAAAAAGCAATAGAGGAATGGACAGGAAAAGACCCGGATGAAGAAACACTCCAGAACAATGTGACGAAACTTCTGAAGGACAAAATCCACCTCGGCATGTGCTACTATGGTCAAACTTTTGAGAAATTGGCAGAGGAAGCAGAACACCAAGTGACATGAAACAAGGTGGCGAAATAACAAGGAACTTCATGTGTCATATATGTATATATACGATTATTATTGTATTGATGGCTGAAGTATGAAGACTTGAAAAACCACATTGTAAAAAGCATCGATCTGCACAAAGAAATAGATTCTACTCTATTCTATAAAACCCACCCGAGCGAAGAATCAATTCGTATATAATTTAAAACAAGTTGCTCTGAACGTGAAAACGAGATGGAATAGTACTCACGACATGCTGGAGTTTTTTTTTTCAATTTGATAGGAAGAATCATGATAACTTGTTTGAGTTTAATGCTATACATGGACCACATGTTTCATACAGTTCGTGGTCAGAAACGACGCGTTTCGGGCATCTCGAAACTGAACCTAATCATGATAACGTTTCATATGAATGCAGATGTTACAAAATTCAAGTTAGAAGAAGATGGATAGGTTCTAATGGAAGAAGTCTATAAATTCTTACACCATTTGCAGTTAGTGTCAACCTTGACAGAAGTTGTCGTATTACCCAATATATTACATATTGGACAAGATTGGGCGAATTACTTTTATTTGGTATTAGACACTGAATCTCTCCGTATGAAAAATAATGGAACATTGCTGATTGCGTTTCAAGCAGGGTGAGATAAAATTCTCAAACACTATAACCAGCGCGACTCGATGTACCGTGTTTCTTTGATTCTCGATCCACGACACAGAATCGCTGGTTTCGGTACTACTAACTGGGGGAAGAGATGAAAGATCGATCGATCGAAGTTTTTGAAGACATCTGTTGTAACCAATATTGCCCAGCAGAGCAAGAAAGAAAAGATTGAGATGCCTGTCGAGATGTCAAGAATAGAATCAGATGACTACTTAGATCCAATTTACGTTGATGGAGAAAGTACACTGTGCGGGAAATATGGCCAAGAATTAGATGAGTGTTTGAATTCTCTAAGAGCGACGAGGGATACAAATATTTTTAAAACATCAAACTCTATACTCATCATTGGCATGTATGGCAAGAGATGTGCTGAGTACGTAAGCCTCGTCAGTTCCGGTCAAACGATAATTTTGACAGGCGTTTTGACGATGACAGCTAAACCTTCAAGATTGACCGATAAAACGCTAAAATCACTCATGAATATGAATTCTCGGTCAAAATTTCATTCGCGTGAAGAGATGTGTGAGATAATGAATAATTAATTCAAAAACCATAATAAATTCTTCGTTGAACCATTTTTAGAACTTTTGTGATATATTTATTCGTACTTAAAGAAAATCATCGATTACACGATATTTTCGATTTATCGGTCTCTTTCATGTCGATATCGACTGGTTCCGTTTTCGTTCATATCGAATCGATATCGAACCGATTTCGATTTCAATATCGATCATATATCGAAATATCGTGAAAGTCTAAGCCTAGCACGTCATGTCGACGGAAAATCATTGACTGAAACGTGAACCTACGGATACGTACTAACAGTTACGATTTTCAGGTGTAAATCATTCGAGGTGCAGCTTATGAACTATCCAATTCCACGGCACTGACAAGCGATCCCGAAAAACGCTGTCCTACAATACGAACTAGATTACGAAATCTTAGTTTATAAGATTCAAGCCTTAGTAACAGCTCAAAGGGCTGAGCTGAAGTAAGAGTTTCTATTTTTTCTCTCGCTGACAGTCTTGAGCTATTGCAGATAGAGATAGTTGGCTTCAGAGCTGATGATGACACAGAGAAAGCCAAGAAGGGAAGGTCTCATACACTGGCACTACTGTCACCATGAGAGCACATAGCCAAAAATATATACATATAGAAGTATCCGAAATGAAACGAGAAGAAGCTGTGATGCTAGAACGATGCTGGGTGGGTGGTTGCTGGTGACGAGTACATCGCTCAGTTATAGTGGACCTTTCCTTTTAGCCTTGGCCAAACACGTGCACGCGGTTAGTCTCACGAGTTTCGCCAATTTCATCCTGAGCTCTTTCTTTCCGTCACAATATCCAATACGCACCATACTATACCCTATATATATATATATATATAAAACTATAGTTGAACGAACCACACATATAGCTTGAACCTTTTCGCTTGATGTGTTCTGAGCAAGAGCAGACCTCTCTCATTTGACCCTTACTCTGGACTATACTAACGCGTATAAGCAGTAGCGTGTTGGACGCTTCGATGCTCGCACAACACGCACTAACCATATAGTTCTAGGAGAAAATAAGAGAAAAAAAAGAAGACCCTTTGCCAAGCTGAATGAAAGTGAGAGGGTACATGTATAGACGATCGAAACTTACTTGGCCAACTTTGGCGTTTGAGAAACTCTGATGGGTGAGAAAAAGAAAGACTTCTATACGAGCGTGAATCCGATAGACTTTCTATAGAGATCTATAGTGATGGGTGGCTATGGGTAGAGGAGATGACCAGTGGCCATCGCCCTCGAAAAGCATCTTGGAAGCGCCTCGCCACGGAAACCAGTGAGAGAAATAGATCGGAAAGTGAGTAAGCAGAGGGTTAGGGTATGAAGATACCCTTACTGTACTTTTAGCGAGGGTTTGAAAAAATTGACGATTTTAGACGCGTGCGGTGTCTATTCCTGATGTTACGCCAATACCAAATGAAATCCCAAACTGATTTGAGTGGATTCGGAATCGCTATGCGAACTGCGTAGACCGAGCCTAATACCCTTATAAACTTTGAGTGAACTTTTTTATGCTCTTGAGAAACAGGATAGAAAGAGTGAGAAAAAAAGCATTCGAGCGTCTAAGGACGTTAACAAGTGGATTTTGTATCGAAAAAAAGTACATCTCTGTTGGCTTGCTTTCCTCACTTTGCCAATGCGATAAGCATCAATATATATAGGGAAACATTTTCGACAGCTTCTCTAATATGTACTTTACGATTTTGCCCTTTGCTCTTCCTCGCCCTTGATTCAAAGACTTTGAATGAATGAATATCTCCTTCTTGATTCTGAAACGTTAAAGTAACTTTGACTTTGAAATCCTTTTCAGGGAATTCACGAATTGCTCGATTGATCAAAGGTTCTAACCCTTTCGCTCATTCCTTCTACCCGTTAAAACTTCTACTTTCCGAAACTTTTATTTTCATTACCATCGAGATTATAGATCACGAGATTTCGTTCAAATTCTTACTGTATTAGAATGATCTAAAGCTAATTTAGTCTAGGGCTAAAATGGGGTAAAACGAACCCTCCTTAGAACCTGTTCTGTATAATGTGCTGAACGCCATTTTGTTTTCATAGCTCCCCTTGCCTATTTTTGCCAAAGATGAGTTCAGTTTAATTATACGGGGAGCTCGGCACGACGATGTCGACATCAGTAGTGCATGGTGGTGCTCTGGAGTATAGGGCGGATCAAAGGATCAAATCGTGTAGCAGCAAATTTCACAATAACTCAATGAATGCGCACAGAGAGAGAGAGAGAGAGAGGAGAGAGCACACACATATTCGCGTATAAAGAGTTTCTAGCGCACATGTGTGCAATTAATGGATCCAATATGGTGCGCCTGTAAATACTAAAGTTACACATAACTATATTTATCGGGCGTCTCAAGCAACTGTGCAAAGAGCCATGTATTATTATGTACTCTCATCATTTTTGCGTTGAGAGCTTTTGACTGCTCTCAAAATTCATCACGCAGAATTGATATTTTCGTGTTCGGTCTTCACGATCACAGATTATCATTTTTTGTGAATTAGTAAGACTGATTTGGAGCAGGAAATTTCAAAAGACTCATTATTTGATTATTTTCTTCTGATGAACTATTTTGACGATATTGGATATATTTCTCTGCGTAAAGTTTCACGAATCTATCTTATTTGTTGATGATGTTTCTTGCTGTTTGTACCCCATGGGCTTTCAGAATCCTAATTTTAGCTCCGTAGTTGTTCCCTCATCCTTGTTCCAAAGTCGATTCCCTAGTGTCTTCGCACTATTCAGTTTACCTCATATCTTGTTATTTACTGATTTCTATTCCCAGGATTTTCGTAGAATGACTTTGTATGTTTCTTGTTCTGCTGGATTGTTTACGGCGTTATTATTTACCTCTTCTTTTCTCGTGTCACATGTACTTTCCTCTGATCTTCTCTATTGTCGTCTACGCTATGCAACATTGTTCTCCTCTTCATTCATTTCTTCTACACAGTTTTTGATTTGTCCCGGGTGCTTTCTCCCTCGATTTCTTCTCTTGATTCTTCCTCCAGGTCAACTTTTGTGAAACTCATCTAAAATCCTTCGTGAAAACTGTTCATTCCTAACCTCTTAATTAGCAGTCTTATTACCTCATTCTTCAGAGGCTGTAATTTCAACTTTAGATGTTTTTTTCCCCCAGTTCTTTCATTCCACTCTTTCATTTTTCAATTTTACATATCTACTGTCAAAACTGTCAAAGCAGAAAATAATTTGCCCATGAGCAAAAGCAGGAAATTCAAAAAAATCTGGTGCAATGCTTGTTAGAACACAAATTGCTCGACAGCGCTTCAGAGCAGTTTAGCAATCATTGAGAAGCCAGAAATCACTGCAAAACGGATTGACTTGGATTTGAAATCTTTTCGTCAGTAAATACGTTATGAATGCAAATTCAAAATATTCAATCCTTTTGTCGTATAGCATGACTCTATCTTGTTAATGCGGAAATTTGCTGTGATGGGATATACTCGGGTTTGAACCTTTGATCTTTGTGGTTCACTAAACGCAGCGGTGGACGACCGAGGGTGTCATAGACTGTGCGTTCTCGACACAAAAGAGCGTGACATATTGAAGTGTAGACTTGCTTGTCCTCTTTAAAAGAGAAAAAGATTGAGCCAAAGGCTAAGGGGCGAGAATGATTCTTTTCAAGAGATAATCCCAAACCAATTTTATCGTTAGCTCACTGTGATTACGACAAAAATTCTGTTCACTTTTTAACGACGATGGAATTTTAGAGGATTGAATTCTTGGTCAGGCCAGCCTTTTCCTTCAGTCAGGTCCACTTTGAAATTCACTTGATACCATGCCGGATAATTCAAACCAATTTTGAACCAAACGAGTCAGAATCTCAAGATCTGATCACCCATATTAGCCATCATTTGTCAACAACTGATAGCAAATCACACACATTCGCCTAAAATTTTTCTGTTCAGTTCTTGTCAGAAAATTCCAATTTTGGAAATTTTTTCATCCAATATGAGGGGGAACTCTTGATGACATGAAACGCAAATTTTCTCCTTTAACTTCCTGAAATTTCTGGGAGATTTTTATCAACGGTCAAGTAGTTTTGTACGAAATATTTTTCAGAGATTGAAATTGCAAGTGTACAGCACAGTATCACCCATAGTAACATCTAAAAGTCTTGCATTAGCGCCTTTAGCTCGGCATACAATCGTAAACATGTGTCGACCTTGCGTGTGCATGTAAGTGCGAAACATCGATCGATTGTCTACATACGAGTGCTGCGAGAAATTTATGCAGTAACAAAGAGCTCAGATTTTTCTATAACTGTTCGATGTACCGAGGTGCTTGCCTTGAACACTGCCGTAATTCATAAATTTGTAAAAAATGTGTACGCCTCTTCAATTGTTCAGATAATCAGATTATTCAATTTTTTTGATTTTCTAATTATTTCATTTTTTACAAGAGAAAAATATCATCCCGTTTTTGGTTATGGAAAAAGATAAGTATGTTGAACATTAATTTTTCAATGGTCGAAATAATGTCATTAATGATGAATTTTCATACCTCCAAGGAAATGCATTTTCCATCTATCTATTACTCCTCCGAGCACGCAGGCTCGTTTTCGTAACTAGATGGAAGAATTTATTCAAACTACAGTACCGAGAAACAGTCATAATCTCGTCAAACTTCAAAACTTTTCAATTCTTGTATTTGCATTCCTATAATCATTCATTGAGGTGTCCCATAAAACTTAATAATACAACTTTAGTTTAATAACAATCTGAGCGATGAGAAAAACGTCTCAAATCCCATCAAGCTTCCTGCCTTTCACCCAATCTACACCCAATTCAGAGGAATTGGATTAAAACAATTCAATCTTTGTTAACAATAACCTAGAAAACTAATCATCACTGATCGTTACGAGTATGCACTGTTTACATTCCCCGCTTATGTTCTTATCATTCAGTAAGTAATCTTCCATCTCACACATTGTCTAATAAACCTAAATAAGCCAAAAACCACAAATCATCGTAAGGGAATCAATCTGAGAAGATAACGTCCGAACAATATCTCAAACGTCCTATTGTTAGGGAATTACATCGCATTAGCTTGAATATATCCGCAAGCCGTGTAAGTATTATTTTCCGTCTCACATAAATATGTATGCCTTCAATCATCACAGACACAGAAGAAAGCATATTCCGAAACGGGGCAAAGAAAAAAAAGTGCTCGCGTCATGGTAATAGTATAAGCTACTGTGCGATCGTATCCCTCGTTTACAAAGCAATATTGAAGACGGTCTCGAAGATGGTTCTCATACATGTATAAAAACTATTGAAGAAATTTCAATATTCATCATTATCAGGCAATTTCTAAATCAGCTCATCCGGCAAAATAGAATCAACTTACTTTTATTACAAGCTACGTTTCCCGTGTTACACACAAAACTCGGTCTCCCATCCCACACGAGCTCGGCTAAATTGATTTCCGATGTAAATTGCCATACGTTTTGCCTCTGTTGACCGCAGAAACGGACAACTTGGCTACATGACACGCAAACACACCACCGATCCACTAACTAATACTAAAACCATATGCGTGAATCACACACGAGGGAAACATCGTATGGCCTGAATAAAATCATTTGATGAGCCAGTTTCGATTTGCTCGCCTTTTGAACGATAAGATTTTTTTTCGTATAAGTAATCTTATCAGACGGACCATTTTCAGTCGAGAGATTCCCTATATAGTGATATATGTATGTACAGAATGGGAGACAAGTGTCTGGGATTCTTTTTATGAAGCTCGAGAGATAGGAATAATGGGCAAGGGTATAGACGAAAAAAAGTCTCCCTGCTATACTGCTACTGACTATAATATAATCCCCTTTACTGGATGCTCTATGTAGCCCTTGAAGTTTGCCATTTGTCAGCTTGGAAAAAAGTTTTTTAATTTGCGAGCGCGGACGAAATTTAGATAGGAGAAGACCATCAACTGTGAAACTTACCTATATATCTTTGTCGTGGTTTCTAGCTCTTGAAAAGAGTGTAGAAGAAGAGGAGCACACCAATTAATTATGCTCTGCTTTGACTTTGGACCTTTTGCCTATTATTTCATGCCTCACTGAATTTTTGCCGAATAGAGTTTAATGGTTCGATTCATTCTTTTTTAAGACTAATTCACGATATATAAACTAACTGATGGTATTTGCCTTTGTGCATGTTAATCGACCTATTGTCATCGAATTTTATGATGAGACTTTCCGTTGCGTAGACTGTTTTTTATGCTCTTGGAAAATTTTAGGTATCAGGTTATACGTGAGGATCATTGAGGTAAACGATAATTGGCTGGCGACAATTTGCATAATTTTATACAGTCGTGAAACTGAGGAAACAGGGTTCTGATGTGAAATTTCCAGGGTTCGAGACGAAGATGAGTTTAAATTTCTCATCATTTCGGGTTGGATAGGATAGTGACCTGACACATTTGCAACATTACGAAAATGTAAACTCTCCAACCCAAAATTATAGTATCGTCTTGTGCAGAGCCCTAGAAATATCCCTCAAATCTAGGGTGTGCACTGTAATAACTGATCAGACTTCCCACAAACAAGTTGAATGTGTTGGTTGGAGAACAACCGTACCGTAAATATGTGAATGTGATCTACGAATCAATTGAGAACTGGCATGATTTCAGAAAAAAATTGTGTGTGGAAAAAATTGGATGTTCGCGTTAAAACGGCCATGAGAAAAGATTTTGTACTCTCCCCAAACTCTTTATGATTCCCAAGTGGACATTGAAAATTTAACAATCTAACCTACCACCTTCTTATACATGGCAGTGGCTGCACATGTATCATGAGAATCAACAACTAATACTTCGCAATGATACTTTTATCGAAGTTTCTCATCTTAGCAATACAAGCAAGTTCATGAAACCAAAATAATAGACATTCGGTATGAAAAAATCGCATTTCTGCTTCAAAATCATCACGGAAATAATCTTGTGTCACGCTACTCATGTGCGTGTTCCGCTATGTGAGTGGCGCCAATTCAAACTTTCGAGAACTTCACATTTTAATTCAAATCATTGTTATAAAGTAAAATTTCCAATGGTTTGTCCAACGCATCTATTTCAACGGAAGCTTAACTTTTTTGGGGAACACATAAGTCCCCTTTTTGAGGTATATTTTGGATTTGATATGTTACAACTTGACTAGAAATGAGTGGAGACACGGCCGAATTACCATTTTTAGTTTTGTGTCTCAAATTTTAATTGGTATCTATCTCAGTTTGAATTAATAGTTCTGCACAGTCTTAATTTGTGCTTCGGTTTAGTTAGAATTGGTATACGTATTCCATGATTGTAATTATTGTTCGTTCATCTGATGACCAAGGTGAATTCTTTCCCCAAAACTTTCTACTGAGAGTGATAATTGTATCATCATCAAAAAATCGTAGCCCAACATGAATTTTCAACTATTACACCCACCTCACGGTGGTCCTGAACCAAGTCTACCCTTCGCTGACGACAGCAATTTGGATTCTCGTTGGGTATGGTTCGGGACATCTGTGGGATCACAACCTACTAAGAATCAAAATCGCCACTTGGGCCGTTTTTCCCTTTTTCACCCTCAAAAACTCGAAAGAGGCGCATTTTATCGAAAAATATGTGGAGCAACTTTTTGTAGAACTTGAAACGGTGAACAAAAAAGGTCCTCACACATTTTCCCACATAAGATCTTTTGTTCCTGTAATAAACGTATTTTCGTCTGAAACTCGTATTTCATCTGTCATTTTCCACGGTTTTGACCCCATAACTCAAAGGGACCGCATTTTATCGAAAAAAGTGTAGAGTAATTTCTTGTAGATCTTTGAAAAATAAATCAAAAAGGTCTCAACACATTGTTCGATACAAGGTCGTCCGTTTTCGTAATAAACGTATTTTCGTCCGAGACTCGTATTAGAAACAGGAGGCCTTACATGAAAGAATATGTACATATGTTTCTTGTTTATCCTTTGAAAATCTACAAATATTTAATGTACATATTTTTTTATGAAATGTGTTCCTTTCGAGTTATGGGGTCCAAACCGTGAAAAATGACAGATAAAATACGAGTCTCAGAACGAAGGCGAAAAAACGAAATTTTTCCGCCTTTTTTAAAAAACGGCCCAAGTGGCGATTTTGATTCTTAGTAGGACGTGATGCCACGAATGTCCCGAACCATATCTAACAAGAATCCCACTTGCTGTCGTCAGCGGAGGATAGAGTTGGTTCAGGACCACCGTGACCTACGTTACCATACTGAATTTTGCTTACAGATTTTTTTGTAGTTTCATAAATAAAATTCAGAGAGAGAGCTAATCGATGACGTATGGAGTTATAATTCGAGATGAAAATCGAATAAAATTTTAATTTGGTCAAGTTGAGCATATGCTACGTGAACATTTCTGACGTGATAGTTGAATGTTCAGAATACGCCTTCTGCTAGAATAAACGTGAAAAAAACTTGAGGAAAATCCAAGGTCGACACTTTATCGTACATCCATACACATAGTCAAAATGATAGTACAATTTAAAATAATAACGCGTGATTATTGAGAAAAATTTCATGATAGTAGAGCCCGGTGACTCTTTGTTCAGTTAATTCTCACGGGTGGGAAAAATGATTCACATATCTTGATAACATTGTTGGCCATCTGTTCCATTACGCAATTACGTGCCAAGTTACTCGCGCTGCTGCATTAATTTGTATCATTGTATAAGCCATGCGTTCTTGACCTCTCGTTAATGCAGTCCACAATTAAATCCATTTCTTTAATTCTTTTAGAATCAAAAAATTGTGGATCGAAATTCAATCTTCAAGAATATTTTCCAAAAAAATTCACTCAGTACCCATTTAGATATAACAAGTATCTTAAAAAAAATAATGAGCAAAATGAAGGAGCATGTGTCATTAATTTGAAGTCCTCTGATCCCTTGCGTAAGCTCCAGCTTTATTCATAGTATTTAGACGAAATTCATCCCCACGTATAGAAGCTGTGTGAAATATCCAATCGGATTATCTCCTCGAGCAAACCTCTCCCTTTGTACCATCACGCGTCTCCGAAGACTAACCTCGGTTCGTTGTGAAGCTTTAGGGTGACGAAAACGAGCTTTTTGTTAATTTTCGTTTACCAGAATGAACTACAATGCTTTTGTTTATTATCTTCGAAAACAATCAACAAAAAGTATTGAATACAATTTCCCAAACTACAATCTAGATGCACGAATCGGTACATACTCACTTACGCAAGCAAAGAAATACTATATATTCTCAACGATATAAGCCTCTTCTTAGATAGCCCTTATTCGCAGTTTCCCTTATTCTCTTCGATTTCAGTCCCCAGTCTCGATTCCTCATTACGTCACTTAACAATAAAAGAGGCCGCAACGGAAGCCGTATTGCGCACGCCAAAAATTCCGATCATGAACTGCCACAGTACATACATCCTTATAAAGCTTGCGGGCAAAATCCAGTATACTGGCGGTGCGAAAAAAAAAAAGGGAAAAAGCTCAGCTCAGAGAGAAAAGAGGAGATCGGTATACCAATCAGCCGAGCTAACTTTATTTCCTCGATTCGACATAAAGACGAGCTGCTGCTGCTGCTGCTTGCGGAAGAAAATCGACGAGTATATGGCATCAGAGTCTCTCATGTCTCTATGCTCTCTCTCACACGTACTTGGAGAGAGACATGAAATGAGAGAGAGAGAAGTTGGCTGAACTGTGGACTACGCTCGTATAGATTAGCCGTCGTGTGATATGTGCAAGGGGAGCACAAAGACGGAAAAGCTGCGGTAGTGTGCAAGCTTCACTTATGTACGTACGCATCATCTGCACTTCTCTCTCTCTCTCTCTCTCTCTCTCTCTCTCTCTCTCTCTTTTTCTTTCTCTCTCATCTCTGTTACATCTCTCTCATCTCTCTTTTACTAGCACGTGTGCGTCACACGCAGCCCAAACTTCCAGCTTCTCTTTCTCACTTACAATCTCACCGAATGTTCATGTTCTCTCTCTCTCTCTCTCTCTCTCTCTCTCTCTCTCTCTCTCTCTCATCTCTCTCTTAGTTTCTCTGGTGCGCTCATTTTGGCTCTTTACTACCCGTCGTCGTTGCGATGACGCTGACAGCCCCGGCGTCGACGTTACCGAGCTTCCAAAGAATTTCTCCCGTTATATGCCATCAGGTTACACCATAATGCTCCCTTTTGTGTGTATTTTGCTTGATTGGTGCTCCTCACTTCATTGTGGTACGACGTGTCCTTTTTACGCGATCGCGTTTACGATATTCGCACCGAGCAGGCTCTTTTTCTCATCTCATATAGAGACATTTATCCTTAACATGCATTAATATCTTAATGCATGAAATCGTGAAATCCGAAACGAAGTTAACCTGCAAATATTTTTTGAATAACCGATGTGTGGTTATGTAGCGAAAATCCTCCCGCCTGTATAAATGCCAAAACTATGACGTAATAAGTCTCTCAAGCAAGTTGGGCGTGAAAAAAAGAAGTCAAGCAAGCTTGAACACGGGAGAAAATATCTTATCTTATGGTTTTGTGAGCGCGCATCGTTATCACTGAAAACCCTATCGATTCGAACTTGTCACATTTTCAGTTTTTCACTTTCCTTTTCATGAAATAGTATATTTCGGACCGTGCTCTTGAGATTGTGGCTCGCTTTTGTGTGATTCATTTCGCACCGAGCCACAGCCGAGGAATGAAGTAGTCTTTCCGAAGTGGGAGAATTCACGAGCGAAGCGTGAAAGGAATTTCATGCAAATTTATAGGTATCCAAACATCAGAAAATTACGTAAAAATTGTTTCACTAAATTTTGATTCCGTAGTTGTTTTCCTTTTGTTTGGCGCATTTTTATTGTCCAAGTTCATACATTCAAACTGATTTCCTCGAGTTCTGAAGTGGTCTGAAACGATCTCAAATGGTGTGGTGCAACCTGGCAACCTGTGACGTTATGGTACAGTTTGAGACGATCTCGGATGGTATGGTGCGGTCTGAAACAGTCTGGCACCATCTGGTACAATTTGGAACGGTATGGTGTGATCTGGCATGGTCTGGGGCGTTTTAGCAAGGTCCAGTGCGATCTGAATGATCTGGGGTGTTCTGGCACGGTCCAGTGCGATCTGGAACTTTTCGCACGGTCTGAAATGATGTGGCACTGTCTGGGACAACCTGGAATGGTCTGGCACCATCTGGTTCGGTTAGGGACGTTCTGGTATAGTCCAAAATGGTCTGGGATGGCCCGCATAGTCTGGAACAATCTAGTGGGAACGGCCTGATACGATCTGGGACATTCTTGTACGATATGGGATAATTTTGGATACTCTGATTTGGTATGGAACGATCCGGCATGGGGTTGGTACGATCTGGGGCGTTCTACTAAGGTCAGGAACGGTCTGCGGTGGTATAATGCGGCCTGATACTATCTGGAACATTCTGGTATGATCCGAAATAGTTTGGTTCGATCTGAGACGTGCTGGTACAGTAGGGAATGTTCTGGGGCGGATGGTGTGGTCTGGAACGTTCTGGAATCGTCCGATACCGTCTGATAGTTCTGGTATCGTCCGGAAGGAGCTAGGATAGTCCGGAATGGTCTAACATGGTCTGGTGTAATCTGAAAAATTCCGCTCTGGTTTGGGATGGTCTTGCAGTGTCTTGTACAACCTGGAAAGTTCTGACACAGTTTGGGATTATCTGGGACAGTATGGTGCCGTCTCTCACGATCTGGGACATTCTGGTACGGTCCGGAAGGTTCTGAGACAGCCTGGTGTGGCCTAAAACGGTTTATTATGATCTGGGACTCTCTGACTCGATCTGGAATGTTCTGGAATTTTCTGGCACGGTATTGTACAGTCGGTGTGGTCTGATACGGTCTGGGACGTCTGGCATAATCCGAGACGTTCTGGCACGAACGGGAACAGCCTGGGATGGTATGGTGCGGTCTGGATTGGTCTGGGATAGTCTGGTACCATCTTTGGCATTCTGGCACGATCGGAAACGTTTTGAAATAGTCTGAAATGGTCTGGGACGTTCCGCTAAGGTTAATGACGGGCCGGCTTTATCTTATACGATTCAGGACATTTTAGTACGGTCCCAAACGGTCTGGGATGATCTGGTGGTATAAAATGATCTGGGAAGTTATGGTTTGATTTGGAATGGTCCAAAATTGGGTCTGATATGGTGTGATACGATCCGGAAACGTCTAGAGTAATCTGGTATGATCTAGGATGGTCTGGCAGTGTCTAAAATGGTCTGGTAAAACGGTCTGATACGATCTGGGTTGCTCCAGTAGGATCTGGGATGGTCTAGATTTGGTCTGGAATGTTCTGGGATAATCTGGAACGGTCTGTAAAAGTCTGAAACAGTCTGAAATGGTCTGGCGCAGACTCGGCTGGGCTGGTGCGGGTAAAATATAATACTTGGCCTTGTGGCTTATGGGGGTAGGCGCGGGAGATCCGGTACGCTTGCCGGTTGATGGTTGGGTGGCTGAGTGGACAGGTTGATGAGTGGCTGGCTAAAAGGGCTGATGGGTGATCATAACTATCAGCGACACCAGTTCAACATAATGTCATCTTCACAAACTCCATAAAAAATCCCATTCTAATACCATCAATCGTCGATTACCCATCATTCCCCAAATACCATTGTTGAGCTACAAAAGCTTTTCAGGGGCCTCTGACTCATCAAGAATATGCACAAGCCGAACGAGCGGTAGCGAGAGTGTCATCCGTCCGGACCCCGCTTTCGAGTTGCTTACGTGGAAGAGGTAAAGTATGATAGGGGTCGCCATACAGGTCATGGCTAGATCAATGGGTGGATGAGTGGGTGAATGGGTGGTCGGGTGGTTGGGTGGGCGGAGGTATGGCATGGCTTGTTCCGGTCCAGTTCGGTGTGATACGATCTATCTTGATCTAATGCGGTCTGATTCGGTACTAGTACCTCTAGAACTGCACTGTTACTATTAGAACCACGTTAATACTGCTAGTACCGCAGTAGTACCGATCAAGTACCGCAGTAATACCGTTCAAGTACCCCAGTAGTACCGTTCAAATACCGCAGTAGAATTATCATACTAATACCACAGTAGAATCACCGTACCAACACCGACTAGAGTTACCGTACTAGTATGGTTTGAGTGCGGTCTATAGTTCGGTTGAATACGGTCTATACCGATCGACCTTGGTCTAATCTGCTCCAACTCGGTCTAATTCGATTTAATTCGGTCCAAGTTGGGCTAGCTAAGCCTCACTAGATCTATTTTGGCTAATGTGGTCTAATTTGGTCTACTTCTGTCTCATTTGGTCTAATTACATAATTCAGTTCGGTCTAATTCGGTCAAGTTCGGTCTAATTCGACCTAGTCAGGTCTAATTCAGTCTACTTTGGTCTAATTCGGTCTGGTCGTGCTGAAATATATCATGTGGCCGTATGCGGGTTACGGGTGGTGTTGGCTGATCGATCCTCTGATTGACAATATGCCGTTCTTCCCAACTCCGCCAGGAATCTCTTTTCAATATTATTAATCGACCATTACCCATGATTTTACACGTACTTATCATATTTGAGCTGCTAAAGCATTTCAGGAGCCTATGACTTATCAAGAACATTCCAAAGCCGAATGATGATGCAATCTTCTCAAGTATCAGCATCGATGTCGAAAGCTTGGATTTACGCACCTTAGCTGCGTAAAGTATCTCATTTGTGCGTAGAGACCTCACTATTGAGTATAAAGATTTCACGAGTGACAGTACTGACGAGTGAGGAATTTTTGAACAGGGTTTTTCCACGATATTCTTTGCATTAATGTACAGAAAGTAATCATTCTTTCAGAAGTTATATATAGGGCAGTAACCAAATAGTGGTCGGCACCGAGCTAGAGAAGATGAAGGGCCTTATAAAAGACTAAGCCTTCCCATGGGTGCTGTCGTAATTATGAATTTTGAAATTTTCATTGTTATTATCATCATGATGTTTGATTAGGCCACACTACAGAAAAAAATGCTTGAAGTTGTATAGAAAGAACGATGAATTCAAGGTTCCCGTGCAAAAGTTGATAGAAATGTATTGGGCTCTCTCGGCAATCAAGAATCTCCTAAGTTATTCACTGACGCTGTTTTTACATGTATCTCAATTATCGAAGAATCTACTCAGTACGACTCGAGGTACGATTGATGAGGGGGTCTCGAAGGCACGAACGGCCTGTGCTTTTTCCAAGACTTTTTTGCACGTTCTCAAAATTTACTCAGTTTGAGTTATAGATTCCACGTAAGGATAGCTGAGATATTTGCATTGACCCATCTGCTTTGAAAGTATATCTTTATGAGTGGAAAAAACTATTCCCGCTGTCTGAACGTGCAAACCACTACAATCCAGTGGCTCCCAACGAATCTGGGTCAAAGATCGTCAAAAATGTCCATGCCACTTTTCGAAAAAGTATTCTCGTTATTATTATTTTGAAATACTCATACTACGTAATTTGTCATGGCACCGATGTACTTTTTAACCAAAACTTCGGCGATAACGAATTTGATCAGAATTTTTCAGTAGGTTTTCATTCAATCTGTGAACAGAATACTATACTCTTACGACGAAATTTTTCAGATCTGTTCAAAATTTTTCATATGTCTCTATAGAGATATTGAGATGTATGCTTTATCCACGAATAATTCTATTCTTATGAAGAGAAATAGTATCAGCATTTGCTCGGCAAATCTTAAACGAGTCTATCAAAATAATTCCATCGAAGTTTCGATGGAGTTCGTTCGGCATACTTGTAGCTCATGTACACTCGGTTACCACTTAAGGGCATGTGAAAGCCGACTTTTACCGACCGAGCGGACCGTACTAAGGGTAAGGGAGGTTGGGTTAGATGTTACATATATGAATATATTATAAGGGAGGGGAGGGGTGGTGAGAATCCTCTCCCCTTCCTCTGCGTCATAATAACTGCGTCATGCTTATTGATGCATACGTAGATTCATGACTGAATAGCTATCTTCTAGGTACACTGGATGAGTTATTGATGTAAAAAATGAAGGTTCCTAATCACATTTTTTATATACTGTCAAGTATATTTTTTATGTGACATCTAGTGATAATTCTGCTGGGCTCACATTTTTTTGTATATACTTGCATTCAAGTATATTTTTTATGTGGCTTTTTTGTTGAACCATCACTTTTACTCTTGAAAACACATTTTTGTACTATGTGTGTGTACACATTTTTGTACTATGTGTATTCATTTTTAGTGAAGTGGTTTCTGCAGGAATATCTTCCTCGGTAACTTTTTCTAAGCAATTACTCGAATGCACATCTCTACACACTCTTGAGCTGTTTTGTCAGTTCCAAGGAGAGAAAACCTGTTCAAATGTGTAGTGATTCTGACACATCGCTGCCTCTTATTGGCCAAAGTCATGTATTCATGTTATCGCTGTACCTAAAAGGATTCATTGTGATAGTATCACTATTCATGTTATGGCATCCATTCAGATTGTAGACACAAATTTGACTCTATTTGGGACTCAAAACAATTCCAGAATTTCATGCAAAGCAACTCCACAAAGTTAACCTGTTCCAAAAATTTTAGTATCCAAAGTTCATGATTTATATCAAACAGCTAGAAATTGGTAAATACAGATAGAAGCTATGTAGACATTGGAGTACATACATTCATGACATACCTTAAAATGAAGATGAAATCTCACCTCTCGAATACAAAGATCTCAACAGACATGGTAGGGAGCTCGTGGCATACTCAAGATCAGCTTTTGCTCTCGAAGTCACTCAAGCGAGCTATTCTGAACAAATATCTTAGGGTATTCATGTTGATACCTTGAAAAGAATGATGAGATTGATCAGAGTTAATATGAAGGCACACAACTAAGAATGAGATTCTGAATTCCACCAATGAATTCATGGTATAATGGAATTTATGAGTTTCCAATTCCAAGTCAAAAAAGTTCCACAACTGGGCCAAATTTCAACAGATTGAAACAAATGAATATGAAATCATTCCTCTAAAATACAGGGACCTCAGGAGACACAAATTGGAGCTCACTGCAATGTCCACTAATTCACTTTTGCTCTAAAATTCACCCGGGCGCTCCATTTGGACCAGGTGATTCCAAGATATTCTAGTTGGAACCTGGAGTAGGATGGTGAAATCAATTAAACATGATTCAGAGGTCAACTCCTGGCAAAAAGAATCTCAATTTCATCACTACATTCTTTGTATAATGGAATTTACCAAGTAACTTTTCAATTTCAAGTCACAAAAACTCCACAACTAAGCCAATTCTCAATAGATTAAAAAAAGTGAATATGAAATCACCCCTCTAAAATACAGGGATCTCAGCAGACAAAAATTGGAGCTTATAGCAATGGCCACTCATTTACTTTTGCTCTAAGAGTCACCCGGGTGCGCCATTTGATCTAGGTAATTTCAAGATATTCTAGTTGAAACCTTCAGTAGCATGGTGAGATCAATCAAATATGTTCCAGAGGTCAACTCATGACAATAAGATACTCAATTTCATCACTTTCATTCTTTGTAGAGTGAAATCCACCTTGTGACTTTTCAACTCAAGTCACAAAATTTCCACGATTAAGCTCTAATTCTCAATAGATCTAAATGAATGAATGTGGATTCACCCCTCTATAGTATAGAGATTTTAGTAGATACAAATTGAAGCTTATTGCAATTTCCAAATATTTACTTCTGCTCTAAGACTTACCCGTGCTTGCTATTTTCATCGAGTATTTAGACATATTGTAGTTGAAACATCAAAACAGAATCATTAGTTTGCTCTGAAATCATCTGAAGGCCTCGACATCACAGGAACATTCTGAGCTGCATCAATACATATTCTTAGCACAAATAGATAGAGTTTGGTGAGACCGAAAGGTTGTAAACCTTTCTGATGAGCTATCTCATGTATAGCATTTTTTGCAAGTTTGGTGGATGCATGCTTTTCCTCTCAGTTCATCGATCAACTGGTTCCTCCTCTGATCTGTTTTCAAGTACATAACTTCATCTATATCTTGGGTAATGCTAACTCCACATTCTGTATAAAGATTTCTGATGTCCACGAAAGACAATTTCATACCTCGAAAGGCTTAGATTTGGATGTCAATATCAATAAAGCATTGCCTCGTTGCTTACTATTATTGTTAATTATTGAGTCACTCCAAGGCTCAGAATGATTATCACTGTCACTCTTATATATTCACTGCTTTTCAAATCAAGGAGCAAGTAATTGCCTCAAGAAACAGGATTGTCACTCAGATTGTCAATACTTGGATTGGTTCTCCTCAGATATGAACAAAGTTATTACTATTTTTCATAAAATTTTCCAACGAATGAATTTTCTGTTCCTGATTATTATTATGTGCAAGTCAAATATATAAGTACCGCGCGACAACTCACGACAGTCCATCACCGTTCATTCAAAACAATAACAACAGCTGGTGTGGGCGGTAGAGGACCTAACCCAACCTTGCCTCGACTCAGCCAAAATCACAGCTCATGGGCCTTCGGAAAAGTCATACTTCTGATCATTTTCTGAACTATTTGAGGACGATCTCGGAAAAAGTACTTCCAAGTATGGAAGCTTTCGGATGCGATCTATCATTCAAAAAAAGAATCGAGTTGATCGGTTGAATATTGCCTTCAAACTTTGGTTTCGAAGTCAGGCGTGTGAGTATTTTTTCAGGCAATGGTCAACTTCGAAACCAAAGTTTGAAGGCAATATTCAACCGATCAACTCGATTCTTTTTTTGAATGATAGATCTGATTCTAAAGCTTCCATACTTGGAATCACTTTTTTGAGATTCACCGTAGAACTCGGGAGAAAAATCGATTTGTCAATGGTTAGGGTCGTCGGTAAAAGTTGGCTTTCACATGCCCTTAATCTCGCGGAATGTCAATGTCTATCTCATTTGTTGAATAGGTTAACTATTAAGTACGACTGGGGTCGTATTATAAAACTGACGGTAAAAGTATGCCGGTAAATACCACTAAACTGCAAATTTTCACCGATAACCTATAATTATTTTGGTATTTGCAAAGATATGAACTTTCCTAGCTACTGCTCATCAAAAAATCGCTATGTCGAAGTGTTTATGCCTAACCTACAAAATCCTGAATCCACAAAACGCAAGACATGAACTTTAATATTTTTGCGGATACCGGAATAGTTACAGGTTGTCGGCAAAATTACAGGTTAGCGGTAAATATTTACCGGCAATTTTATGATACGTCCCCTGAGATAGAAATATAAACATTCCGCGAGATCAAGTGATAACGGAGTGCCATCAACTCGGCTTGTCAGGAACTCGATGCTCTTCATGCGACTTGAGGTGTGTATTTTCAGGTCACATATCGATAATCATGATGATCAGTCTCGTAAATGAGGCATTTTGTAATCATTTCATCTTTTCCGATTCAACATCAGCTTCTGGGAAATCATAAATCTCATACTCATCAAATTTTCTCGCCAATTAATTTCAAAATCTCAGCATATTCGTGATTTCAGTTACGAATAAAAATACTCATAATACTCAAAATTTTAAATTTGATCCGTAATTCAGTAGTCGCTAGACTAAGGCGCAGGTAGAATGACTTACCTAGTAATATTAGAAATCATGATTTGTACTCGCAATTCAATAATGATGCCATGCGAAATGTGTGCAAGTATTACTGACGATAAGAAATGTTATCGTTGTATACTGATATATTTTCCACAATGTTTTATTTTTCTACTGATATATATGCGTTCTTCGTTACTTCATTTACTTTTGTACAAGGGCATATTGCCCGTATATTGTTTAAAATAAATAAATAAATAAATAAATATTCTATTTCATTGCAATTAATCAACTTATCATTTAGAAAAATGAATAAAGTACTAAAAACCCTACCATGAAGGGATCTTAAACTTTGTTTACCAGATTCATTTGATTTTGAAATTTTCTCTGAATGGAAAATTCAGCAGATGATTGAAAATATAAATCTTGCTGTAACAGGAAGCAGTCAGTGGATAATGATTCCTTTCGTCTGCGAAGTGTTCCTTGCTTCATCGCGCAGAATGCCACAAGAAGTTAGTCAAGGACTCCATTGTAAAAGGTCGCATAGCTTACATTCTCTTGCATCAAATGATCTGTGAATGGGTAGGCACTCCGACGTTCTTGGGGGTTACCGAACGCGAATCTCGAGGGATGAGGGGAGCTCGCATTGTGAGCGTGCGTTTCAATTCGGCCCTTCGGCTTCAAATTTCGAGATACGAACGGGGTAGACTATGTGCCTTTCAAATTGAAACTGAGGATGATTAAAATCTAGATTGCTATATCAGCAACGCCGAGAGTCGTGGTCATTCATCTGAGAAAATATCTCTTGATTCATATATTGTATAAGTCCCTTTTGCATGAGCCCGCAGAGAAACGATATTCCAATGATCAAACAAGAAAGCCATTGCAGACAATTTTTTTTAATACTATGTCAAGAACAGCTCCAAAAGGGTTGAAAGAATATTAACATTCTGGTCTGAGTAGAACCACCCGATACTAGGGTTCTCTCTGTTTGAACGATTTTTGCTCCCTTTTTCACGATTGTAAAAGTCCTTCACATTATGGAAATTTGATTTTCTTAGCTTCCGTTTCCAGTAGCTCTAGGTTGACTTAATTCTCAAGCAACCAATAATAGTATATATATCTACATAAACAATATCGTACCATGGTATCTGGGAAAAAGAGCCCCCAGAACTAAGGGCAAAAGTGTAAGACGCTTGTATGTCATTCCACGTCTACCGGGCGAGGGAGAAACGGTGCTCTGCCTTCGTAAAAGTGTTAGAAAAACAATGGGTTACAGAGAGTGACTCATCATTCACCCGATGAATTCATTACTAGATCACACATGAGGATATGCATTAGAATGTAAAAGGCCTTCAAGAATAGTCACCAGAGATCAAGACTCCAAAACTTGATCAATTTCACTTTTAATGAATTCAAGTAATCATGACCGACTTTTTTGAGTTTTAAAGATATAAGAATTTTCTTCAATCACTCTGGCAAATTAGATGAGCTATGTTGTTATTATCCCCAAGCTGTATAGACCGTTTTGAGGCAATCAGAGCCACCCTGCAGTTTCTGGCAATTCTCTCGAAACAGAGTCGGTCAGAATGACAGTCGCGCGCTTACTAACATTGGTGATTAGTATCAGGCCTGCATCTGTAAAGTGATTCATCAATAGGCTTGAATTTATTATAGTCGTAGTCCGGAGTCACCGGTACACCTTTTCATGAAAATAGATGGAGAACTAGACCATCTTAAACCGAACCAAACCGAACGAGATCGTGCTACTCCTTTTTTTTCTTTCCTTCCAGGCACGATATGAGAGCTTCTACTTACCCCTGTGTGGGACTTTCAGAAACTTAGGTATACCCTCTAGAAAACCCTCCGTCGCACCGAACAGTCGGGTACCACGTAAGCATCATTTCCCACAGGTCGCACTAGTCCGTGGTGGACCGTTTTATATCATAGATCATATTAGACTTAACGTGGTCGAACTAGACCGAGTATTACTTATGATATTATTCTCCTTCGTGTACTGAATAAAAAGTGCGGCCGCCGGGAAACGATCCGGCGACCTCTTGATCAAGAGTCTGACACGCTGTTGACTGAGCTAGTCCGGCCGCACCAAGCGGCGATCCCTATATGTGATACACTTGAAGTGCGGGCACCTGTGTAGCTTGCGCCCGTAACACAAGCCAGACCAGACCAAACCGCACTAAACTAGACTAGACCGAAACAGACTCAACTAGACCCTGCTAGATCGTATTAGATCCAGTGGGGTGGAACTAGACCAAGCCGGACCAGACCAACCGAGCCAACCGTACTAAACCAAACTAAGACTTAACTAGAACAAAACAGACTAAACTAGACCGTGCTAGACCATGTTAGATCGTATTAGTAGACTCTTTCAGCCCGATCCAAGACAGACCAGACCTGAGTAGACCGAACTAGATCAAACTATATTGAGCCACACCAGACTAGACCGTGTTAGACTGTATTAGACCGCTAAGTAGACCGAAGTAGACCAGACCATGCCGGACGCACCGTACTGAACTAGACCGCACTAGACCGAACTAGACCAAAGTAGATCGTACTAATACGGTATTTCTAGTACGGTATCAGTGAGATACTGGTAGCCTACTAGAACCATTCTAGACCAAAGAAGACCATATTCAACCAAACTAGACCAGATCAGACCAGACCAATCATCCATCTACCCATGCACCCGGCCACCTACCTACCCACCCACCGACTCACTCACCCATCGACCCACTCATGACCTATACGATTACACTTTCTCCCTCTCACGAACGCAAGCTGATGACCCAATCATGACCCATACGATTACACTTTCCCTCTCTCACGAACGCAAGCTGATGACCCACTCATGACCCATACGATTACACTTTCCTCCTCTCACGAACGCAAGCTGATACGCGGGATCCGGACGGACGAACTTTGGACCGGCGTTCAATTATTTAAATATGCAAAGAGATTGTTCTTCTATACTCGGGTTAATTCGAACGACAAGAATGAGTGCACTTCCTCGCAATTCCAAACGATTCACTCATTTTTTTCAAAATTCAGAACCAAATTAGAAAAGCGAGAAAAAGACACAAGTTTGTGATACATTACAAGTCATCTGTGGAGATAGTGCCTTTGAAATCCGTTTTCTCAAGATGAAAACCTCTCCTCATCATTGAAATTGAACGTTTGCGCAATAATCCTTGATATATTCTTTGATTTTGTCAGATCGTTGTCCCTGAAACATCATGTCAGTGAACCCCGAGGGTCACTGATAGTTTTTAATAGAAATTAAGTTTCTCAAATAGTATTGTGTTTGCAACTATTTCTAAAAGAATGACATGCTCATCTTAGAATGGAAATTCAATTGAGATTCCATAAGAAGAGAATCATTGTTTGCAAAAAATTTTATGGATATTCTTGATACTTAGTCTTGATCTCTTCAAACATGATTAACAAGTGTTCAAATTCAGGCCAAATATCATGGGCGTCCCAGCCATTGAACTCGGCCAAAGCGATAAGAGTACAGTCTCTCGGAAAAATGAAATCATAAGATAATAAGCGATAAAATTTCCGCTATAACTCGGAATCTACCCAACTAATTTGTTCGTGATTCTCGCATAATAGAAAAGACAGAGTAGGGAATGATCAATTCCACTTGCTCACATATAGCCACAATCACTTGGCGCACACCATTCATTTCTACGATCCGACAATCGCCTCGAAGCAATAATATCTTAGCGTGATATCAGCCTTAATTTACCATCATATTTGCTCATCGCTCATTCCACCACCAGAACCTGTATTATTGGTACACACTCATTGCTAGCGTTGAATAAATAATCGCTCGGTTCGGTACCCATTATTATCTTCATCTCTTCCCATTTTTTTCCTTTCCTCTCGGGCATAATAATATTATCAGCATCCCGCATCTCCGCCAATTCGTTTACTTTCGATTGATTCTCGCACAGTCTCGGCATTTCACTGATATGACGATATCGCGATATTGTCATCTCACCGAACGTTGACTTATTGGCGAGTTTGATGCTCATCTTCAATAGTAGGTACACTATAATACACACCACCCTCCACCAGATTCACCCCTTATATGATTCTTCTACAGACAGAGATACAGAGAGGCTCGGACGATATTGCCATAGCAAGCATCGATATCCAGCATAGCGATGATGATAGTCGTCCAAGGGAACCTCTGGCGCCCGTATATCGGATACAATTAACGGCAACTGGCAAAAAAAGAAGAGATTTCCTGGACTTCGGTCCTACATACTCGGGACGTCCTTCCTACGAAACGGATGAGCGATTCGCAAGCAAAAACTCAATACTCGTTCGTTATACTCGCATTCCTCTTTTTTCTCTTTTGACATAGAGACAGCTGAGAGTGAGGCCCTCCCTGTGTATATAGAAAGAACTATGTACCACCCTTATTCGCCGAAAATTTTTTTTAGACCCACGCAGTGTTCTATCTCGACACGCAAGTTTGACTCGGACACATCTGTAAATAAGTAAAAAAATATCTGTCTATTCCCATGAACACTTTTCTATCTGTGCTATGGTATGGTATGGTTTGGGTCGATCATCATCATGAGCGAGTCAGAGTATAAGAGAAGAGCTCAATTCCCATGGTGCGGATATCTGAGCGCGCACGTGTGCGCATCGAACTTCCCCGCGTCCACATGGTCGTTTTCAGTCTCAAAGAGCTGTATGCCATCATCGTATGAAGCGAGCGAGTTGCCCGGAATCGAATCCCCCAGTGTATATGAGCAAAACCGACTCTTATTGGCTCTTTGCAGTAAAGCTGCGATGTAAGTGAGTGTATGTCTCGAGGTTCATGGCCTCTGCTCGCTTATTGTCGACCAACACTTAATATTGGTGAGCTTTTTTTATGTGTATAACTCTCTTTCGTCACGCTCGGTAAAATGTGTATTTATAACGTACACAGAGCGCAAAGTTTTTCATTGCTGGTGATAAGATTGAATTTTAACGTGTGACTATGTTACGGATAATATGCGTATAGTTTAGTTCACATGAATTGAGGATGTAAAAAGGTGCACACGCTTGGAAAAGCTTGCAAACTCATTTTAAAGTAAACGAATCTCAACTGCCTGACAAAATTCAACAAGTTTTACGCCAAATTTATTCTTGAATTTTTCTAAAGGCCCTTGTTGCAGAGGCCCAAAGTCAGTCTACCTTTCCGACCATGAATGTTCACGCGCGGGGACCCACGTGTAAATGAGTGGAATTCATCGTAATATTCTGCTGAAATTTTCGAAAAGAGCCCCGAAACGCCAAAAGAAATTTCGACCCCGAAATCTACGAAAAAACCCGTAGCTCGTGCATCCAATATCTTTGTAAAATTCCAAACTTTTGAATTTTACGTACATTGGAATTGTATGTATTTTGCTGAAGTTTGTTTATTTCTAGAGATATTATCAAAGATCTGTCGCTTTTCTCCATCAAAATGCGGCGTTTATCAGAATTTCACGGTCACTTTTCGTGTCTAAATTCTCCCTGGTACTTGTGTGTCCCTTCGCGGGATCAGCCGAGAAAATCCATGGTAAATTCCGAGGTAGACTCGATCAGGCCGTGAACCGGCTTCTTCGGCCGCAGGAATTTGAACTTAACTTCACGAGGGCACTGTACATTAGTAGTACCGCAAAAATTTCAATATTTGGAGATCGAAAATATGCCAACACCGAATCTTACTCCCGTGGGTTCTGAGGTTTCTGAGTTGTATCTTTCGGCTCCTTGAAACATATGGAGTACGGATTGACTCGCCCATGATCATAAGCATTTCTACTCATTGGTACCATGAGAATAATAACACAGATAATGAGTACAGTAACGAGTCGTGGAACTGACATTTTGACATTAAACCTAATTTCCCGGCTACACGGTTTGAGCTACAGTCTTGAGATTTTGGGGCGTTGATTTGACTACCACATACTTTGAACCAAGCTGGCCAGAATCAATGTAGTTACGCGTTCAAAGGTTCGCTCTTGTATTACATGGAACTGACCAAAAAATTGAGCGAAAGTAGATTTTCACAAATAGTACTCCCTACAAAGTGATAATCAATTTTTTTTTTACGTTTAGGGGCATGACAAAATTGCAGGAAACTTTGAGAAAAAATTATTGCGAAGAGCACTGGAATGAGGCTGATCTACCTTCATCGAGGAAAATGGAGTTACCAAAATTTTTCAGGCAAAATTGCGCGACAAAATGTTCGTACTCATCGTGCACCAAAAAATTGTCTTTTGGATTTGGCAGCTCTGGAATTTGATGCTGAATACTGTGACATTTGATGTGTTGGTCCTTTCCAAAGCCCGAACGAGCTTCACCGAGACACTTCACACTCATGAAGGCCGAAAAAGGAAAAACCACATCACACGAAACTGGCTTCTTGATCCTACTTTTCAGAGTGACCCTAGATCGAAAAACTACTGCTTGATCTAAAAAGGCAGGAAAAAGGACATCGATTTATTACTTGTTTTTTTCTCTTAAGCATTTTCAGGGTTGGTACAAGTGGTACACATGATTTCAAAGTTTTCGCGAGACTACTAATATTGTATTAGTCTCTAGGAAAAGACAAGAAATTACTTTTTCATCATTCTTTTGTGGGAATGCCGCTTTCAAATGCGGTTTTAGGGATCTCATTATGAACCCTGTGCTCGCAGACTCACCTCGGGTGCGGAGGACTTATTTCCTTTGATTCGCTCGGGAATAAGCTCTAGTCTAGCACCCGAACTGAGCGTACGCGCCCAGGGAAATAAAATCAACTATTTCTGACAGATTGAAAGAGAATATAGTAAATATGGATACTGAATTTCAGATGTTTTTTAGGCAGATACGCGGGAAAAGTTCCGGAGGCTGTGCTGACTGTTTTAATTAGAAAACATAATAATTGTCAAAACGATTATGAAAGTCATGAATTTTGCGTGAAGTCAGAAAAACGGAGTATGTAGTCGGGAATCTCGAAAAAAGTTTTTCCAATAAGTACGAAAATCACTGTTCTGAGGCTTTTTGCCAGACTTTTTCTGTAATCTCGATAGCATATTTCTGATTTCAGCGAATATGTAGCAATCTCATTCAGCAGATAATACGTATACTTGCCCGTATAATCCATGATTTTAAATTCCAATCATTCCACACAAGAGGAATGCCAATAGGGAACACGCATACCAAGCAAATATTCATCAGCATGTTTACCTGCACGCTTATCTCGCGTATCGCAGTACAGAGGGACCAGAGCTTGCGCGCAGCTTGCTCGGAAGCTTGCGGGTCGACAACGACGAGCAGGCTCAAGCGTCTGGTGGCGGCGCGTTGCCTTTCCCCTTTTTGCATAGCTTGGGTATATATAAAGCCTAACCCTATCCTCTCCTCGCCAACTTCGATCGCTCATCCATACACACAAACACAATCTCAAAACGACAAACCCCGACCACGCGGCGACTCTCCAACTCCCACGCTCCGAGTGCTTTAAAAAGCTCTCGCAGCAGGAGCTTTACCTCTTTACATCGACTTTCGTGCTTCATGGGGCATCTGGCTATCTTCTTTTCTCGAATCAACCTCGTACAGTCGTCTTTCGTTCGCAAGTAATACTTCGAACAGCTTGCCCCGCATTCAGATCTTTTCTATTTCTGGATCCAGTATACCCTACACACATATTATAGTGACTAAAATTGTATGGTACCGAACGACTGACTATATGTACTTTTGTGGCTGCCTGAGTTCACGAGCTTGAGATTGAACGCGCTGTTTGTCTGTTAGTAATAATACGTGTTTGATCGTAGGTTCGAACTTAGCGGGATGCGAATTATTACTTTATCCGGATCAATTTTTCGCCTGTTGCTTCTCGCATGCGATGATCTCTTGAGCATACATGCTTAGAGCTTTTTGCTGGAAGTTCAGTCCACCAAAGAATCAGAAAATTCCTTCCCGGATCGATCTGAAAAATAATTCGTCACGAATGAACTCAAAACTGGAGAATGAACAAAAAATGATTTAATTTCGACTGATTCAATGATGAACTTGGAAATTTGTCGTAAAGAGTTGGTTTGTACATTTTGCAAACGTGAATTCCATTGTTCGACTTTGAGACAGATTTTTGATGATGGATTCAGCGATTCGTATCGGGACTATGCCATCGACATCAAAGAATACATGGTCCAGGCTCTATAATTTTCCAATTATTCCTGAAAATCTACTGGAATCGACTTCTTTACAAAAATGCAATTCTTGCTACGACATCAGAAGGAATACAAAATTTTATAAGCTGTATATCCGACGAATGATGTAGCCACTCACTATCAAATAACTAACTTGTGCTGGTGACTTAGACCCTGAGTC
The DNA here is from genome assembly GCA_029851415.1 of Eretmocerus hayati. NCBI lineage: Eukaryota > Metazoa > Arthropoda > Insecta > Hymenoptera > Aphelinidae > Eretmocerus > Eretmocerus hayati. The sequence goes on from CM056741.1 coordinate 154,018,934, forward strand.
ACCTCGGGAAGATTAAAACGTTCTCATGCTCAATTTGCATTGCAGACCATGTATTCATGTCCCTCATGACCTCTGATGAACTCGCTCCGCGTTTTTACCACAAAAATTGCTCTGTATTACATTTCATTCTGTTGATACTGACATTCTGTTATTACGTCTTATCAATCAACTTTTTTTCATCTCAACAACCCAATACCTTCAACTTGATATTTTTGGAGACTATGGGTATTATGTGTGAAAATCTGAGACTCTAGCGATTTGTCACATATTTCTTGGCTCAAAATAAGAAATGAGTGTGATATCAGCCTATCACGAGGAAAAAGTATTTAAAAGTAAGAAATTGCCACAAAACTTAATTTTGGATGCCATTGCAATACAGTGGGTTCTTATCAACTTGAGAATAGATTTTGTCTCGGATTTTTTGAAAAAGAATAGCTTCGCATAAAATATTCATGTTTAACATTAGCTACTATCCCTTATGATACCTAATTCTCCACATTAAATCAAAAGTCATAGAAAACTATGATTGCGATGACAAAAATGTGCTTTTCTTCAAAACAGCTTTGTATTCTAGAATATGATAGCAATTTTTCTCCTTCAAGCAATCAATCAATCAATCATGCAATCAATCATTATTTCAAAGTATAAATGATCTAGGAGCACTTTTCGTACACTAGCAGCACGAATAGATCACACAAATGTGTGAAGACATTTGAAATTCATACATTCTTTCACTGTTTGCCTGCTGATACATATTAAATCAACACATATTTCATTATGAAGATAAGACCCTCTATGACGCTGGCGAGCCACCAAGCTTTGATTTTACCCTTAGAAAGTGTCAGGCGTACCGAAAAAATCGAAAGTTTTCAAACATCACCAAAGACAAACAGAGATGTCCACCTACAATATGTCCTAACAATAAGTTTCATAATTGAATCATCACTATCATCCTCCAGTCTCCATGGGATCGCCCAAAATAATTTTAATTCCTCCTATTTTTTATTTTTCGGATAAATCTGTGAATAACGACTAACTAGGGGTATTATTACATATATCTTCTTTGCCGACTCTTGATGCAGTAGAATAGCTAGATGGCGCTAGCTCACGGTTGATTCTGCCGGTCATATATGCAATGTTTATGTCAATTTGATTGAGTTTGGTCAAATTCAGTCACACGCGTCCAATCACGTCCAATCAGGAGCTCAATTTCATCCATTTTTGTGCAGCTCAAGATTCCAAAACTGTAGATGTTTTGTTATCTTACTCCTTGTTTGTGGTTATTTTTCCCGGTGTAGTGCTTCACAGTTGATTACTTATTACAAAACAGATAGAAATACCTTGTATTTGAACGAGTATCTACATAATCTGTGAGCAACTCATATCACGGTGAGTGATGATATTATTTCCTTTGAAAAGTAAATGGAAATAGGTAATCTCAGACCAGGTAACCTTATCGAGCTAGCCCTTCCTTATTCAGCAGGTAAATCGAGTATATTATCAAGACCCGAAGCATCTGAAAAAAATGTATGATCACCTTCCTGAAATTAGTCCATTGTTTGGTTCTGGCCCATTATGAATTAAAATTTTTCTGATATGTACTTGAGAACCTGGCTAACAGCATATCCATGTATTTTTTGTGATATTTGAATGCTACCTGGGGTTTTCGTGATACAATATTCTTGTGAGATCAGGTGATATTCCTGTATTTGAATCCATGTTAATACTCTGTGGCTGCTCTGCTACATAATGCAGTGAGCTATTTTCAGAATTGAGCTTCAATTATCCATGTTGCAAATTTTATCCCATAGCTGCAGCCACTCATCACAGTCAAGGATGTATTTTAATGAATATAACTTTCCATAATTAGTAGATCGTTGCCTTGGTGCAGTCTAATCAACCTATTCGACTCATCCATGCTGTTTGCTCTATTCTTGGATGCTTCAAATGATTGATCTCTGCTAATCTTTTAAGTGCAGTGCAAAATCATTCAAACAAAGATTTAGTTTTCTCTTTTAATATCTCATACTGCACCATACCATGTATTCCTATTTGAGAATTTGGTCCACTATATCAGGTTATGTTGTAACTTAATTTTCAGAGTTTTGACTCGTGCAGAGTGTGGCATTTTTCATGATGCATAAAAGCATGTGTGCAATTGATCAGACCAGTTACCCATAGGAGATTTCAAGGTATTGTTGAATAACTGAGCTCCAAGTTCTTTCCAAAAAGATGTTTTAGGTGCCCCTTGGAGATCTTCGTCGTTAGATTGGGTTAAGAGTTTATCATAATTGGATTGAGTAGAAGAATCATTAATTAATTGCCGAATAGAATTTTTGAGCCAGAGTGATGTCAGAGATGTTATCTATGCAAACATTTCAGAAATTTCCTTTGCTTGGTTCTCATCCTTTTGCACAATTGCTCAACATCATGTCTAACTTTGATGAAAGTTTGAAATATATAAAGAACAAAGTATTGGGGTTGAAATCTTAGCAGTTGATCAGATCTAGATATCGCTCTTGATGTAATATCTTTGAACATGAGTGGATAACACTCTAATTGTTAGTAGCCATAATTGTGAGCTTTTATGATGTAAAATTTAATCAATTCATTCTCATACCTGAATACACTTGGACCTGTCCAAGAGAAAGACAGCCTCACCTATTCATAAAATTCTGCACTGATAATGGATAGGGCTCTTAACATGTGCTACAGCTGTAGTTCAGGGAGTGGATCTCTTGATAATTAAGCAATTGTACCTTTCAATCAACACTATCAGATTACATCCCACAATAGAGGTACAAAATCTGTTCCATTCGTATTTTCCAGTGGAACTATTCTTGTTCTAAAACTGGTGGAATTCCTGACCCTTCCCCATTGACTAACCTATTATTGACCCATCATCATCCTTATTACAGCCTCCAGATCCAAATAGTATCGACTCTCAGTAGTAGAGTATAAAATCATTGTGACTCTCGACTTAGGCATGACTTCATGCACTTCAGTGGTTGACACACTCGGAGACCCATAATCCTGGCTCAAGGGGAAACAACTCACAATTATTGTTCAGTTGAGTTCACAAAAACGCTATGCTACCACATATTTAGCTGGATGCCAACCATTTATTCCCACAAATAGTAAAGTATCTTCACAAAAGTAGTGAACAATATTACACTACCAGGAAAGTTGATTGGGTGTAACTCAACAGTAGCATAAGTATGAACAGCATTTGGGGGCCGCATTATAAGCCGCACCTGCAAACTCAACAAGCGGATGTTGGGGTCTCATCTCTCTTGCACATTTACCTGCATTGGTAGACTTTTAAATCTCAATGAAGTCCTATTATCAAGCCTTGTACACAGTAAGTGGAATCCCTGCTGAAAATAATTCCGTGGGACCTAGCTCTGGCAAAATTTCCAATCTTGTTTTTTAGGAAATTTGGCATTGGAAACGTGTAGCATACAAATCTTGACCATAATCAACCAAATTGAACCCTTTTTTGGAAGAGAAATGGTCAGCATCTGTATGCTGCACGTCTTGGATGCCAAATTTCCCAAGTTTCAAGATTGAAAATTTCCCCAGGACCAGGTCCCACGAAGTCCCATGGGATCCCACGGAATTACTTCCTGCAAGGATCATGGATGTTGGAGTCCTATACTCATTGCGTGCTTACCGACATTGTCGAATTTCGAAAATTTTCGATGAATTTTTGAGATAACACAAATATCAAAGTCGTGTCCGATTCTAGGCGTTCTAGGCGGCAAAAGGAATTGGCGGTGACTTTAATATCCGCGATATTTTAGAAATCCATCGAAATATCTATAGAAAGTCGACAATGCTGGTATCCGACATGGCCTTAAGACAAAATCACACACTTGATACGAAATATCGCTCACGAAAGGAAGTTCTCATGCCCGTGAATTATGTGAAATTTGGAAAAGACGAAAGATTAGGTATCTAGTTCCCTTAAGTCTTAGGGCGTATTCCACTTTCGTGTAGTTTTGAACTGTCGCATCCGATTCTTGGAATCTTGATTGTTAGAATGGCGTCACCCCCGACTGCCGATTTGAAAAATTTATGGAGAAATCTGAAAAGCCGATAGTATTCGAATTCCGTACTCACTTCGTTCTACGAGGTCCTTACTCGGCGTGTTATACCATTACGTCGGAAACATCCACAAAATAACAATAAATTATCTAAAAGATGTAACGACGAATAAGTGCCTTCTCTCATTTGAGTTTGCGTCAAGTTCGTCTGATATGCTGATGAAGAACTCAGATTACTTGCTGGATCAAAGATAAAATCTTGAAAACTTAGTCTCAATCTTTTAAACATATACATTAATCAAAAAAGCTCGTTGTCAATTTCGCTGAAGTTACGTTTTTTCCTGAAAAAATCTCTGATCTTATATCACATCGTGGGCGTCGTGGGAAGTAAAGCATCAATCTCGTAGCAGAAATCACGGAAAATTTCTCTTCTAATATTGGAGTAGCCGTGGCAGGTTCTTGAATATGAGATCAAAGTTGGGATTTTCATTGTTGAGACGAGAAAGACGATAACCAATTCAATGTTTTTAGTCCAAAAGGAGAATAGTCTTTGTGGTGAAAAAGAAAGTGTACGCCGAAATTCAGAAGAATATCCAAGAATTGAGGATCAAAAGTTATTTATATACAGTACCTTCCAAAATTAATGTATCATGCATGGTCTCACTAAATCCATGATAACTTCGAACCCCTTTATCGTATAAAAATTTTGAAAAAAGGATCTTGAAGATCACAAAAAATCTATCGATTCATGTGTTTTAAACATTTCTCAAGTGCTCTTCAAGTGCCCGTAATCGACATAGAAAATCTAAAAAAATTCTTCAGTGGATATCACCTACAACTTTGACGGGAAAGGTCGGATCACAAAAATCCTCACGGGATCTTGTAGCTCATTTCAAAACCTACAATTTTCTCTTTTCGAAGTTTCCTGTACGACCTTTCCTAATGCCCGAGTACGGAGCGGAGCTCCGAGAGAAAAGTGTGTATAATATTGGCTGCTTGAGGAGATTCCCTGGCACCTGTTTTAGTTCGTCTTGCTCTATTTTAGTGCAAAAATTCATCAAAAAAATATCACGTCACATGATTTTGACGTAAAAGGATCTCATCTGCCAGAATATTCTATGAGATTTTGTCTCAAATATGACCTATAGGAGAAAAAACGAAATTTATCAATTTTCAATTCAAATTTCGAGAAATTGTTGCTACCTCAAATCTTGGACAAAATCTGATGAAATATTCTGAAAGATGGGATCATTTTACGTCGAAACCATGTGCCATGATATTTTTTAAATCCAATTTTGCCCCAGAATAGAGCGAGAGAAAATTAAACAGGTGCCAGGCTCGATATCTCCATAAGCACCCTATGTTAATACAAAGTTTTCTTTCGGAGCTCGGAAGTCAGACGGAAAGGGTCGCACGAAAATTTTACAAACCACCTAATCTTTAGATTTTTGAACGGTCTACAAGATCCTGTGAGTATTTTTGTGATCGACTTACTCCCGTCAAAATTGTAGGTGATCCACTGAAGAAGAATTTTTTTTAGAATTTCAATGTCGATTACGGGCACTCAAAAAGCACTTGAAAAATGCTTGAGACACATGAATCGATAGATTTTTTTTGTGATCTTTAAGATCCTTTTTCAAAATTTCTATGCAATGAAGGGGTTCAAAGTTATCATGGATTTAGTGAGACCATGCATGATCCATTAATTTTGGAAGGTATACTGTATATGTCTGTGTTAACCCTCACATTGTATCTCGAGTAAGATCTTGTCGACGTGGTAGAATTTAATAGAAAACAAGTGAGACTGTAGAGTTGTTTAGAGTTACACTGAAATAAACCCATATTTAGGATCAAAGGAGACTCGCATATTCATCTTTTGGGGTATAGCCCAGAGAGTTGTCAAAACTATTTTGTGTCATTAGAAATATAATGAAGATGCGAGAAAAATTCTGGTTCAAGTTCTTCTGCCAAATTCAAAGATGCAGGAAAAATTCTGAGATCAGAATAGCCAAGTTTTCAAAAGTAAACTTATTGTTAGTCTACTCTGACTCTAAACAACTCATTTGCGAGTATAACCGAAAAAAACTAATTGAGGACTATTAATGAGAATACTTTGGTAAATTCACTCGACAAAAAAGGCATACGTTGATGATCTTGTGGCAATGTTGGAGAACATTTTATGTTACTAGTGCCCAAAAATCGCAACTTGAATATGATTATTCAGCACTCGTAACATAAAATATTGTATGACACTGCGTGCGGACGGGTAGTGTCATAAAGTACTATTCCAACACAAGTTAGCGAAAATTCACGACTCTCTTCGGTTGAAAATTCCATGAACAAATTACGAATTTCGTTTCTGAACAAGTCATACCCTTTTCAGGATTTTTGAACTGGTATTGAAATGGTCGAATCCGACTCGAACCTTGATGAAAAGGAGGCTCCTTGTCAAGTTCAGGACACGGTCGTGGTTCAGGATGACGAAATAACTAATCAAATAGGTGAAAAAAGAAAACGAGATGCTTCGCCGGAAATCAGAGACGACGAATCATCCAAAAAAATCTGCCCAACTGACGATGATGAAGTAACTGATCAAGTGGGTGACAAAAGAAAACGAGATGCTTCGCCGGAAATCAGAGATGACGAATCATCCAAAAAACTCTGCGCAATTGAGGATGACGAAGTAACTGATCAAGTAGGTGACAAAAGAAAACGAGATGGTTCGCCGAAAGGCAGAGATGACGAATCATCCAAAAAATTCTGCGCAATTAATGGCTCTAACGATGACTCAAAAATTCAAGCGCCAGCTTCTTCAAATGATGAAGGAAGCGATGAAAATGAAGTTTCCCCTGATAAACTGACTGAGGCCACTCGTGATTCAAACTCAAAAAATGAATCTGAAAATGATATCGAGGGGAGTGCTAATGTTACCGAGGAAAATGGATTCGATAAACAAAAAGAAAAAGAAAATCTTAACTCTAACATTCTAACGGAAAGTAACGGTGACGCCACAGCTGATGATGCGAACACTGATGGAGTGAGTAAGCCAGTAGAAAAAGATATACCAGAGAAACCAAAGGAAACGCTGGGACCAATGACAGATAGTGCAAAAAAAGATGATGATCCCCAGTCCAACGTTCTTGAAGCTGACAAAACAAAGGTAAGGAGGTGATATTATTTGTGTGTATAAGTATAGGTTCGATGCCATGGTACAATCGAACTTGCATAAAAAATAATGTTCAAATGAAGCAGTGGTGAGTAACTTAGTGACCCGAATTGATATGTTTACGGCTGTTTCAGGAAAATTCTATCAACACCGATGTTTCGAAAGAACCCGATGAGGCAGGAAGTCCGGATAAGAAAAAATCACGCAAAATTGATTCAGAAGTCATTAATGGGGTAGAATTAATTGTGGAATGCGCTAGTGATCAAGAATCAAGTGATGAAAGTGAGCATGTAGACCCTAGTCCGAGAAAAAAGACTATAATAGTCAGAGAAAAGCCCCACGACTCAGAATTTGAAGAGCATTGCTCAGAGGATGAAAATTCAGACTCTTATCAAGTACTTGAAAGTAAATCAAAAGGAGATGAGCAGAGTAACAGCCCCACCGATACCAATAAGAACAAAAAACCTAATGAAGTTTCTAAAACTTGCACCGTGACCGAGAAGTCAAAAGATAGGTCTAAAACTCAGTCCAACAAAGGTGGTAGCTCTGTACCCGCAAAAGACATGAAATCATCTCACCTTACGAAAGGTAAAGATTTAAATCGTGTTCAAGACACCAAGAGAAAGAGAAACGTTCGAGATAGATCGTGGGAGGAAGACGAAGAAGAATATAGTAATCCAGAAACATCTGATGAAGAATGGAGTTCAAGAAAGCGAAGGACAAGAAAAACTCGTACACGTAAAAATTCTCGGGCAGGAAATGACAGAAAACGAGATGTCCCCAGTAGAGTAAAGTCAAAGAATCCACCAAAGGAAGAAGTAAACGTTGAGAGTGATGATGACCTCCAAATCGAATACTCCAACATAGTTCCCGAAGGCAAGAGGAAGTCGGAGGTAAAACTACTCTGCATACTATTTCGCTGTGTGCGAATACTATGTTCATTATTCGTTGTTACTGGGCCCTCTCATGAAATTAGAAGGTCTAAACGGATTTTCCAAAAACATCAAGTTTATCGCAGTTTTCTTCTCACATTCGTTCTCACTGATTATTCTCTTCTTCGAATCTTTGAGCGTCTTGTGAGACTCTCCTAGTTTACATCGAGTAGATAAAAAAAATCGAAACGGTTTCGATTAGGATTTTGAGATGGGAGTATGTAAAAGGATTTTGTACCATCAATGATGTTCGAAGTTTCTCGGCCTCTGTACAAGGCCCAAGTGCATAAATAGACGCTTAAATCTATTTACCCAATTTTCCACACATTGACCAATAACACTTCATCACGCTTTGAAATATGCCAAGAGCATCATTCATTGATCAAAAGATACCTTCCGGATATGCCTTGAGTCGATTTCAGAATTAAAACTTTGTAAATAGTCTCACGTTCATGGCATGGGAGAAATCATAATTTTTCAAAAAATTAAGTTCCTCCCAAAATATTTAAAACTGCATCTGATCCTTGTAAATGTTTGTAAGATGTTTCTGATCCTTGTAAATGTTTTTCCCAAACATTGGTCTTTTGCATCAGTTGAACTCTTCAATTAGAATTGTATCTCATTTATTTCAGACACAGCCTACAGGGAAAATAGACATGTTCAAGAATTTTATACGTGCTGCGGGATTGAAAATCAAGTCCTATGAGACTTTCTTAGCAGGTTGTCGCACAGAGAGTGTAAAAGTTGAGCGTCTTAGTCAGTTTTTGCAAAAAAGTGGAATCAAAGGCAGGCCAACTTTGCAAAAATGCATCAAATTCAAAGAAGATAACGAAAATTCAAGCAAGGCCACAGAACTAGATACCCGAAAGATCATCACAGACAGTAAGTACAGCAATTGTTTTCGCATTGGTGGTTTGAAGCGATTCTCACATACTTTCTTCTTCAAATAGCCCGAGTTACCCGTGGCAGACGGTCCCAAAAATTCAATCAAGATTCAGAGGAGTCACCAGCACGGGGACTACGAACGCCTGCTAAGAAAATGCGCATAGTAGACGATGATTCAGATTGAAATTAGAGCCAAGAGAGTACTTCCTTTCTTTATGGTGGAAGTGGAAGTTTCATGATACAGTGTATCGAGAACTTTCGTTGCAATTATTCTTTGGCCTTATGCAAAATTTTTGACACTTGATTTCGACATTTTTGGATAATTGTTATTATTTACGTTAAAAAAATATTTTCGACCGAGTATTCAGAAGTAATATTCGCTGGGAGTCGAATATACATCTTGGAATGTTTCACAATTTCTATGTATCATCAGACAAGAGACATTTCAATGATGCGTTGATATAATTTCAGAAAATTTTATCTCCTCTAGATTCAACTTTAATGAGTTTTGAGAAGGGTATAAGTATCGTTAGATCCTTCTATGTTGAAGAAGGTTTTGTCGCCCGGATGTGCTTTGTTCGTGTCGGTATAGTTTGAAGGTACAGCTTTCCTGTGTTTTTCTCAGGTATATTCCTGAAATCGATTTTTGGTGTCCGTTCAATTTCATTATTCGTGGTTTCCACTTGATTGCATCACTATATTCTATCACAACTATTTCCATCCCAGTAATGATGATGATATTGGTCATCCGAGGTTGAAAAGTTGTATCAGCTCTGCCGCGAGCTATCAAAATTGAAATGGAACGACATTTAAAAATCAATTTTGAGCTCATCCTTGGTTTTTCAATCCAACTTTTCTTGCTTTTCATACCGATCTCACAATCGTATCACTATCTCGTATCTTCTGTTGTAATCAATTGAGTAGAGGTAATCGTAATTCTTCGAATACTCGTACATAGTTTTTGAAATAATGTTGATGAAAATAATGGTGTATTTTCTGAAAGTAGGGAACATGCTTCATCCCGGGCGCAAATCATGTGGCTCCTAAGCAAGAGTCAACTAACAACTCAGTTTTTGTTTTGATATATGTATTGTCGAGGAATTTTGTTATTATTATTTTAGAATTTCTTATTCGAATATGTCTATCTTGCCTGACAAATGTAACTTCTTGAGTGCAGTTAATCTTTGATATGAAGGAGTACAATATTTGATCAGATTCGATATTCCTCGTTATTATTGATATAAGATCGACATTTGTGAAGGGTATGCTCGTGAATTGTTTGAAGATTGGTGCATTAACTCTTGTCAACGAGGAATAACCACTCGTTATCTATTCTGGAAAAAGTTCCAGCTTCTTGACTTTACTACTCTATCTACTTTGTGGTGCTTGTGAATGTAATCTCAGTGTTTACTGTTCATACATTTCTCTTTTATCAATTGTACATTATACAATACAACGATGTGATTTATTCTACTTTTCGTCTACGTCAATAATCGAATCGTTTCCTCATCTGATCGAAGCGTATCGCTTAACGAATCGATGAAAATACTGTAAAATATGATACAATGGATTTCATCAGCTGAAAGTAATAAATATGATCTAATTAAGAAACGTTGATTGTTTTCAAGTTCCTTGGTTATTTCTGCGTCTCGCCTGAAATACTCACCTTGCCGAAACTTTCCATTGAGAGCACGACCACTCCACCAGCGGTTAACTGACAAGGCCTCTGAGATCGGCACAAAACCAACTTAATCATTTTTTGCTGTTTTGGCGGAAAGAGATACCAATCACAAAAATACCTGGGGGGAAATACAGTCAGGTTTTGGTTTTTGCGTGAACCTCATTGGCTAGAGACTATTATCAGATACAATTATTCACGTTCGACTTGATACTACAAACTCTAATCACACGAACTAGATTATTATTACTAGTATACTGGTTTCAAATGGTTGCTCGTATCGAGCAATTGGGGTTTCGGATATTAAATCAAAGCTTAAATATCCCGCCAACGGTTCACTCGTTTAATACCGTCAGATCAGGGTGTCTACTGGTCCTTCCAGTCCTTCTAGTCCTTAGAATATCCTTATTTGACTTGAAAAGTCCTTATGTCCTTAGAAAGTCCTTATTTGCGCGGCTCGGTCCTCACTAATTTGGAATTCGGAAGCAAGAAATAAAATGTCTTGCAGAATAACTTCTCAAAGGAGGAACTCACAACTCATCGACGAGTGTACTCCGCCGAAAGTGGGATTTTCCGTGTTCCAAGTTCCCTCAAGTTTCCAAGAGTCGGAATGTGCGTTGTAGGAATTTTTTGAGGTGTTTTCTATTGGTGCGCAACTATGTTAATAGTTTTTGGGGCGATATTAACGTCCCCATATTTTGCATTGCTTCATAGGGGGTCCAAATGTCCTTTCCGTCCCCTGTAGTAAACCGAACTTGGACTTTTGAATTCATCACGACGCATATGCAGAGTCAAAAGTCCCTATATGTAGCTATGCACTTCAATTTGTAATACTTCAAATAAGATAATGTACCACTTCGCGAATCCAAATTGCGCCCTCAGCTCGCGCACAGCTATCCGACATTTTGAGGGCGGGTTTGCACCGGAACTCTCGCACAGCTTTTATTAGCTCGGTAAAGTTCTCAATTGTCCACTAAACTTTTTCCAACCAATGAGGTTGTCATCCAAAAACCCAAATACACCTATTTGATGCGCGACATTAGTCAAAAACTCGAATCCGCAGCCGAATGCTCCATGTATAAACGTGTTTTCAAAGTGGCGTACAAAATTTTTAGTCCTTCCGTCTCCATGCTGTGCTCCTCGCTAAAGCGTTGTATCGCTTTGTCGAACACATTTTCTTGGAGTATTTGCTTGGATTAGGTAAAATCTATGCGGAAAAGAGTCTACGATTAGTTGTCGAGTCGTGGGAATAATTTTAGAGGCGAAATGTCCTTTCCGGCCCTGTCCTTTCCGCCCCCCCCCCCTCTGCGACCCCTTAATTTGGACATATCTTTGTTCAGCTTCAGTTTTGAGCTACGTAGCTCTACCAGGTACTTTCCTTTCGTGTCAAAACGAGTGGAAACCAACTGCAACAACCCACCCAAACTCGTCTGGGATTGAAATAATTTTTTGACCCAGATCACTCCTGGTGACGATTTTGGCCCCAAAATATCCCACTTTTTGCGGATCCACCCGTATATCGTTTACATATAAAACAGCATATGCGTCTTGTGACAAAATTTTCCGCGTCCCGTGCCAAAAACTTTGTTCCTCACGAAAACGTTGTCGGCGATAGAATCTTAATTGAATTACAGTTCAAAATTATTAGAAGATTTTACTTCTATTTTATTTTTTCAGTCTTATGACACTGGTATTTGACCAAATTTCGTGAAAAAACACCTTAAAGCAGCCTTATCCCAATCTGTTGTGAATTTGACACCTATACTTAGTGAAAGTTATACTCACGCAGCGTTGAATACTCTCTCACTGCTGTCGCTGAGCTTCTGCCCTATCATGTTGAAGTAGAGCAAATGAATTATTATCCCGATGTAAAGAGCAGTGATGCGAAATTTCCTTAGTGCGTCATCGCAGAAATATAGGATCTAAAGGGTGAACATTTCAGATATAATTAATTCTCCATATTCATAACACGTTAGTCATTTCCAAAGGGGAACTAAGAAGGACGAAGTCCATTCCGTAATTGGGTTCTATTCCGAAAATGAAACGCATACAATGAGTATGAGTAGAATGGAAATTTATCAAAAATTGAAAAAGATTCGATGTAAGTCACTTCATCGTTTTGAAAAATTTCATCTTACGTAAACAGCGCCCAAGGATAGTTGTAATGTAGATGTCAATTGAATAACCAAAAATGAACGGCTGAACGCTTCTTCTATCTCACGCACACATCTGAAAATAATTATAACCACCTTCGGTCAATAGAATTTCTTTCTTGAAACTTATCTTGAATACCTTAGAGCTTCATTATGTATCGATATAGCTTTTATTAGCCGACGTTGCTCTCGATCATAACTATATCCATTGATCACATTTGACACTAGAGATTGTTTTTTCAAGTCGAACCTATCACTGGAAAAATCTCACTTGGATGAATTCGTATTATTATCAAGTCAAAATCTTGAGCTTGTATTAAAATCCGGTTGCAGATAAAAAATGCATGGTCTATCTTCATAATAAAGTTGTTTTACAAGTCCAAAACTTCATCTTACCTTCTAACCCTGCGTTATGTCTATCAAAATCCATCAAAGTAATTTTATCTTACGATAAAGTCAATAAGTTGTTGTCAATATTACAAAACTCTAATGGAAACTATATCTCAACACATGTTGAGTATCTCACTGTTCGCATAGTTTTTGAGTCTCTTTTGCATACTCATGAGTTTTCTGTGATTTCGAAAATGGAAGTGAGCTGGAATTGGCACGTGAATACGTTGGATGCGACAGGGTCCACCGAAGGGTCACGTGATTTTCCATTTTTCAATTTTTTACCGACTCGTGATGGTTTGAAAAAAATTTCCAATAAGAATATTTCGTGGTAATTTATTTTAACAAAGGCATAAGCAACGACTCAAGAAAGAGTTTGCTGCCATACAGATATATTTTCCAGAATACCTACGCGGAAGCCTAGATCGTTACCAACATAAGATTGCGAAAAACCGACCTCGCAGCAAACGTGATGAATCTGCACTTTTGTCGTTAAGATTTCTAAAAAAATGAAGATGCTCGGAATTGAGGAAATTTCATTATGGTAGCTTCAACATTTTATGATAGTCCTCAATCCATAATAGCCCAGTGAGTCGTGTAGAACTCGTGGTTCGAAAGTCACATTGCCAATTCCAGTGCTGTAAGTATTTCGCCATCTTATTGTTTCAGGCTCAAATTAACCAATTTCCACATTTTGAGGGATTATTGAAGCTCTTGGAGCTTTCTACAAGAGACATAATCGAACGCTCTTTTGAAAATTCAATGAAGGGCGTCCTCTTTTTCATACTTCTTGATAATATAGTGTAACAGGGAAACATCGGTCACTAAAATTTATGCAAATGTTGGGCTCGGAGCTCCCTTGTAGATATTATCTCACCGATATAATCGATGGTTCTTGCGATTCCAATATAGGGGCTTGGGTGCTGACAGTATAAGCTGGTTTTAAATGCAAATTGGTGGAGAAATTGAGGAAAGGTCGCAAAAAAGCTCCATGAGCTTCGTAGTTTAAACTGTCACTTTAAAACGAATATAAAAACTTGGGAGAGTGGGATGAAAGGGTGAGAATGGCTTGTAGCTCTTTATGGTTCCTTATTCTTCGCTTGCTTATTGGAAATAAACTTCGGTGTTGTTTTTGATGTCAGAAAAATCCAATATGGCCGAATCTCAAAATATTTCCATAGGAAATACACGAAGCCAAGATGGCGGCGTTTCGAAAAAAGGTTTACTGCCAATTGACATTGTTACCAGTATATGCAGCGAGTTGGAAAACACGTGTAAATCCTCAATCTTTATCGAATAGTTGATTTTTCATTCCTACTCGGTATGGGTATCCTGAAAATGTAGTGGGTCCTGCAAGGTCTAAGGTGAAAAATGATGTCTCCGACTTTTCTCAACAATTCTACGGCTATTGAACCTAATCGAAACCTCTACTGCAGTAAATTGACTCAAAAGAAGAAACTATTTATTCGTTTTGAGATAGTATCGGCTCTTATGAATCAAGCATATGAAATGATTCTAATGATATCATGCTCTCACTTTCATTGGATTACACACAGATCTTTTCTTGCTTTGTGAACCAGATTATGTATTTTTGATTGCCTTTTTCAGTTTGGATCTCGCTCTTTAGACATGAATAATAGGCAAGCTCGCCTAATTGCGGTGCAAAGTTTTGTTAACAATGTGCATGGTTTCGGATTATCATTTAAATCCGAAATCATTTTAAAAATGTTAAGACTCGAATTTATAGACGTAATCCGAAGTCCCTATAAGCTAATCCGATGCTCCACCTTCGGCGCGTCGAGTTTGCGTAACTACTAGGATTGGCGATTGTGGCGCCTCGGATTAGCTTTTTCGGACTCCAGATTACGTTAATAGATTCGAGGCTAAATTTGACCAATCAATTTAAAATTCCTACGCATCATATCTCACCATGTTATTGCGAACAATCCACAAGTATGAGTCACGATGAGGACGTAAATCCCGTCTATTCCAGAGAATATTAGGAAGAATGCAAAAGTGACGATTGTGATATGCACACAGGCAAAAAAATGATGATCCTTTTGATCAAAAAATACATAATCTGCAAAGAATGGCATTAATATTGGACGTGACGTATTCAGAGGGTATATAAGATCCATGCTATATGGTAATAGAGGCATTGCTGAGTAGGATATCCACGCGAAGCATAGGTACACTGAAAATAACATACAACAAGATTATTTGAGAGACTATTGAAGATATAAATCAAGAACGAGTTTAGACTCGTTGAATAATTATTATGCGGTCAGATACGTCACTTTCTTATGCCATCAATCGTATGCTATTGTGAACCATCTGAGCTTTTACTTAGTAAAAGTCTACAGAATACTGGTAGATTTACTCACCTGTATAAAACGCGACCAGCATGTATGCATCATTGGAATACTGGATAAGTAAATCTTTCTCTCGCTTTTTTATGATCTTGCTCCAATCTTTTGCTATCCTCAACAATAACGATTTCATCTAAACGCAAGAAAAATTTGATCGTCAAATTTTCCTAGACTTCATTGTATATTCAAGGGTCCTGATCTCACAAATAAACGTGTGAATTTTATTCTACGAAACACTCAAGGCCAGTCCGGTGTCCCCGCAGAACCGCAACCAGACACGCACCGAAGTACATTCAGGTTTTCCGACAAAATCTCATTTTTAGATAATTGCGAACACTTTTCGGACCAAATCATTGAGTTAGCGCGCTTCCCAATGAAATTTCCAATCATTTGCGCTTTACTGCGTCTCAAAACTCATGATACTTACATTTTGCGAGATTTGACAAACGGCAATCTTGAGCCGTCACTGCCGCATCATAGGAACCACGCTGTCATGCACATTGCCGTTTGTCAAATCTTGCAAGATATATCACGAGTTTTGAGTCGCAACAAAGCTCAAATAATTGGAAGTTCTATTGGGAAGCGCGCTGACTCAATCATTTAATCCGAAAAATGTTTGCAACTATTTAAAAATTAAATATTGTTTGCATACGCTATACAAAACACCGTCGCGCTATCTATGGAGTAGTAGTAAGCAGTACGGACTGGCCTTGAGACCAGTCCGGCGTCTCCGCAGAACCGCAACCAGACACGCACCGGCGTACTGTCAGGTTGCGGCTACATGCAATGATTCTAAGAGCTTAATTATTATTTATTATTTATACGCTTTTATTGGAATTGGATAAGTCGGCCAGATAGCATCCCGCCTTCCAAATCGTAGTTCACGGAGCTACACGAAAATTCGTGTCAATCTGTTTCGTAGGAAATGAGAAAACCTGGAACTGATTACTGGGTCTAAACACGGAGGTGTCTCCCCAATTCATGTTGATCATCCATCAACAAATCCTTTTTGGCCAAAATGAGATAGCATCTCGCCTGTGTATTGAAATTTCCAATCGGTTGAGCCCTCCCACGTTGAAACATTCTGAATTCCCTTCGAAAAAACCTGGAAGAGGTGTGAGCATCGAGCAATATAGCTCACTCAGTGTGCCAAAGATATATGATTTTCTTCGGATATAATGCATATTTTTTGACGTGAAACATCTCATCCGAATCGAAATTTTATGATGCATCGCTTGCTTTGTCACTGTTGGGCTAGAAATGAGAGGTGGAGCTGCAATAAGGAAAAATAGCTGCACATATTTTCCGATTGCATGCAATGCGGTCGACGCGCCATCTATTGAGCAAAAATCTGAATTCCCTCCGGACTGGCCTTGAACTCTCGTTCAAAAATAATTGGACATTGCCGAAAAATATAATCAAATAATATCATTGAACTTTCAAATTTTTGGAAAGATTTATAAATTGCTGGGTAAATATCTATGAATATAGAGTTGGGACGTAAACAAATAATCATTATTTTAAAATAATGGATAATTTCGCGAATGTTCGAATACTTATCAAATTTAACTCAATATTGAACAAAATTACCTCATAATTTCTATTGATGTTTCTATAAAATAAAAACTTCGAAGTGTTTCGTGGAGTAAAATCAAAGGGTGAGAAAAGATCCCCACACTCCATACGTAATCAGAGAATGACGATTTACGTTCTTCGTCCATCAGCTTTGCTGATTTTGAAAGATATCTATAGTATTTATACATATTTTCCAAAACTATTCAGCGTAACCCACGGTGAGTCTTTTTAACTACGCGAAGTCAAAGGGCCAGGAACATGGGATGTTCGAGGTGTCCTGCGACCCCTAGCGCCGCCACTGGATCTTTCTCCAACTAATTACTATGCCAACAGCTGATCGACTCGGAGTACCCGGGACAGCAAACTGATGAATCAAAAATCTTGCAGCATTATTAAATAACTCACGATAAAGGAAGCATACCTATCAGGAATGAGATTGACGACGAATTGATGCAAGATGGATAAGAAACAAGAAGCTGGCACATCAAAAAGCATCGTCCTGAGTGCATAAATTATCTCGAAAAATTGTATGCTATTCAAACAATTTGGGCCCCTCAGATCTCGACACGTAAAATACTCTACACACTACACCACAAAAGCTTCACACCGATCGCCCTCAACACAATGAGTACCGTCAACTGGCCGGGGTAACTTTGGGACAGAGAAAGGGGGGGGGGTTAAGTTTGAGACAACCCATGAAAGAGTCGTTATCACGCGTGATCGGCGAGGCAGATAATCCTGAGGTTTTAATACCCGTTCCTCCAACTCGGGGCACGTATGAGCAATGTCCTGCACCCGCGCGAGAGCCCCCGTCATCTATTTGTTCGTTTATGAACACACTTTTTCAGAGATACATTTTTAATCCAACAAACAGAGGCTCGGAAAAATTGTTACGGTTCTGACCTTTGCAGTACGACTCCAAGGTAATATTTGGCTTATTCCCACCCGGTTTCAATCGTGTAGCGTAGAAACTGAGAAAGATGTGTTTTTTCTGCAAATTGGGATATCTTTGGGACACTTGTACATTTGCTCTCAATTATTTTCCAACAACTATGCCATCATCAGAGACTATTCTTCCAAGTAGCCGTCCAAACTCGTCGGCAAATTCAAAAAATTTCACTTTTTAAAGACGCTCTAAAAGAATTTTTCTTGTCGCAACCCTCCCGGAGGATCGACGTGGACCAGAAACAGTACTTCAATCTCTGATAGGCTTGGGCTCTTTTCAATTAGTCTTTTCCTAGTTTTAGTCGAGTTTTACGTGGCTTACCTGTCACATAATTCTTAAATCTGTGATAGTTTCCGGGCCCATGTCTGTCTTTTTATATGTACTGATGTACCTCGATTAATTACCTAATTTATTTTGACTCGTGTGCATCTCTCGATGCCTTTTCAATGACTAGTCACTTCCTGTGATAAATGAAATTTCCTTGACCAAAGTGACAAATTGTATAATACTTATATGTTGATTATGACCGTTATATGTATCTCATTTAATTGTATTTTTACTTTTGCCACCAGGCGAATAAAGGGAATCAATCAATCAATCCATAAGAGCTTCAAAATGAGCCAAAGAACGTCTCATTTCAACCCACGGATGGCAATTTTAGCTAGAAACTGACTTTGGAGGTATTTTACTTCGTGAGAGGTTAGTCGTGGCGAGGACAGTGCGGTATGCTGAAGATGGTTTTACTGTATTACATGAGTCAGATTCAATCAGAGATCAATAGAAAGCTGAGACACTCAGCTTTCGTTTGATGATGGTGATAATTCTTTGTGTAATCTAGTTTATGAATAAAATAACTGTTGGATTCTGTGTGTATGAGTATTTTAGCGAGAGAGCGCACGTGTACAAAGAGCGTCTCGGCCCTACGCCCGCGTTTGGTGTGGTGTGACTTATCGTGCAGCGGCGGCTCGGTTTACGAAGGAGGCGTTCTGTCAGAGAGTTCGACGGCGGATCAGCCATATTATGCGGTAGTAGTTGAGCCTGGCCATTCAAAGAGAGAAGTTGCCTCTCGAGTGGTCCGTGTAATTTTAGAATAGACTCCTCTTTGCATTTCAAGTTTAGAAGTATTCTTTTGAGTTATTTCACGAATTCCTGCACCAGTCCCCCTAATACAACAATAACGAATATTTTCATGAGAAAAAAAAACAATAACGAATAAATGATGGATACCAATTCCTGGCCCAAAGTTACCCCAAACCATTTTAACTTTGAGACACGACTTTCAGCGCTCATATTTCCTACTAGAGATGCACAAATGCACTTTATAAACACCGCAATCAAAATCTGAAGCTGTAAGCTTTCGATTGACCACATAAACAATGCACCTCTGGTGTAAGACGTGCAAGTTACACGAGTTTGAAGAGAAGAAATGCGATTTTTGTCCCAAAGTTACCCCAGTTGACGGTACTCTACACACAACTTCCAAACTCTACACCATAAGTTTTCTTCACGAAAAGTTCTCTACGCCAGATTCCCGAACTCGACACCAGAAGTGCTCTACGCGGTGTAGACAAGAACGGCACACCAACCATTCTCTACGCGGTATGAAGTTTTTTCAAGGGCAATGACTGAATGTGTGCATTAATGCCACACTCGCGATTTAATGAATTTATTAGTTGTATTAGGTTTCACCCCTGTCCCCCTATTATCTACTCATCAATTGTTGATAAAAAATTCCAAGCTTAGGATAATGGCTCCAAAAATTACCTATGGGACCATGCATGAATTGAGGTCAGTCCCGAGTTCCGGATTCTCCGCAGAAACGCAACTAGACATGAACTGGAGTACATTCAGGTCTTCCAAGAATATCTCATTTTTAGGTAATTGCAAACACTTTTCGGACCAAATCATTTCTCTACATGGGGTGGTACAGTCGAAAGTCGAAACCCGCGTGAAAACAAATGAGTCGTTCATGAACGAGTCGTTGAACAAGTCCAATATTTGTTTCATTATGTGGAGTCATTCCAAATGACTCGTTGGAACGACTCGAGTCGTTGATGATCATTCCGAAAAATTGACAGTCTAAGTTTTTTAATGGCACTACCTATTCTTCTGAGAAGATTACAGTGTCGATTGAGAAAAAACTTGAATTTCAAAATGTAAAAAATGAGTCATTTTAACGAGTTGTTTCAACGACTCCACATAATGAAACGAATATTTGACTCGTTCAATGACTCGTCCAACGACTCAAATATACGACTCATTGATTTTCACATGGGAAGAACGCTGGGATATTCCTCCTCATTTCTAGATTATTGTTATATGATTTTGAGACGGCTAAATTAACGGTCAAGACAAAATTAATGAGGCGATTGGGAGCTCTCGACTTTGATATCGGTCATGTAGGATGTCATTTTCTATTCATCTTGCATCAATTCGTCATTAGTCTCATTCCCAATGTATGTGCTCCGTTTACTGTGAGTTTTTTTTTTTTTTTTTTTTTTATTAACGCATTCTCAACCTCTTTTCGAGGTTATTCTGCGGGACCTACAGTTTACGGTGGGTTCCGATTGTTCCGAACCACCGAAACCATCGAAATGCACATATGGAAATTCACATTGGTACCGGCCGAGATTCGAACCCTAGCCTTCTGCGTCGAAGGCAATGACCTTATCCACGAGGCCGCGGTGGCTTTTTTGTTTTGTATTTTATTTTATTATTATTATTTTTTTTTCTTGTTATTGTGAGTTATTTAGTAATGAGAATTTTAATGTATCAGCTTGCTATAAGCTGATATATTGAAAGTCGATCAGCTGTTGGCATAGTATTTAGTTGACGAAAGATTTAATGGTGGCGCCAGGGGTCGCCGGACACCTCGAATTCGTGTGAGGTATTTTTTGGGGCTGTTCCAATACGCTCGTAGGGTGGTATTGGAACACCCAATACAAATATTGGAACAATATCTCACAAGAATCAGAATCATGCGCTTGAGGGTTTCAAAATAAAATCAATTTTCCTAATTCATATCATGTATTTGAGTCATTCTGGAGCAAGTTGGACAAAACCGTCACCAGGGGGATCCGGGAAAAATCTCCGAAAATTTTTCCTCTTAGTTCTAGTTTCAATAGAACGAAAAAAATTCTTCCAGATTTTTTCGGCCCCCTCCTGTAGGCTCTAGGGCCCATGAAAGGGCCATTTTAGGCCCTTTTTAGTCTACTTTAGAAAAACCATAGTTCCAACAGAATCAAAAATTTCTCAACGTACTTGGGCACATTTTCGTCGTTAAGGCTGGTACTTTTCAGAAAGAAATTGTCCTAGACGAATAGATCAGCCTGCGACTCCTGCAAGCTATTTATTGAGATCAAATTTCAGCAATTACTGCGTCATCTTGTGGGCGACCTAGACCCAACTAGAGGGGAGATAATTGACTTTTACCAGTGTTCATTTTAAAGGTCTTGGAAAGACCTACAATTTCCTTACTTGTAAAAGTCAATTATCACACTTTTGTTGGAGCTGTGGTCGGTACAAGTTGAGCTGTTTTCGAAAAAGTCAAAAATTCAGGACTCAATTCCGAAAATATATCTAAATTTTTTTCCACCAAACTTGTGCTAAGATGTTCTTTGAGACATCTCCTTTCAGTAGAAAAAATTTGGCGGAGGCTATTTTTTAAAAATTTTTTTTAGCCGAGCGTTACAAAATGCCGCATTTCGTGGTTCTAGCAAAAACGGCATCTTTGACCACGGTCACATATGCTCCCATCTGGACTGATGTGCACCAATCTGTATGAAGTATTCCCTAAAGTACCCCCAAGTACGTGTAAGAAGTTGCGGGGACGAGCCTCGAGCCAGGAGCGTGCTGTAGGTTCTATTTACCGTGTCAAGAATACTAAGCATTATTTTGGCTATTTGGGCGTACGCGACCGAGAGCATGATTTTACTCGTTCTGGCTAAAAAATGAGATAATGCTCTAGAACGAAGGTCCAAACATTTTTTTCCGACTCAAAATGACCATCACACCACTATTCCGCAGTCAGTTTTGCCCTATAGAATCATCTCTCTATCCCAAAAGGATTTAGACTCTGTTGACGGGTTTGGACACCGCTGAGACATTGGACAACGTTCTAGAGCCTGACTGACCTCAGACTTGTGTTTAGATGAAAATTTTGAGTCGGAACAATATGTTTGGATCCTCATTCTAGCCCATTATCCCATTTGTAAGTCAGAACAAGTAAAATCATGCTCTCGGTCGCGTACCCCCAAATAGCCAAAATGATGGTCATTTTTAACACGGTAAATAGAACCTACAGCTCGCTCCTGGCTCGAGGCTCGTCCCCGCAACTTCTTACACGTACTTGGGGGTACTTTGGGGAGTACTTCCACACAGATTGGTGTACATCAGTCCAGATGGGAGCATATGTGACCGTGATCAAAGATGCCTTTTTTGCTTAAACGACGAAATGCGGCATTTTGTAACACTCGGGGAAAAAAATTGAACAAAATAACCTCCGCCAAATTTTTTCCACTGAAAGTAGATGTCTTGAAGAACATCTTCACACAAGTTTGGTGGAAAAAAATTGAGATATATTTTTGGAATTGAGTCCTGAATTTCCGCCTTTTTTGAAAATAGCTTAACTTGTACCGACTGTAGCTCCAACAAAAAGTGTGATCATTGACTCTTACGAGTAGGCAAATTGTAGGTCTTTCTAAGATCTTTCAAATGAACACTGGTAAAAGTCAATTATCTCCTCTCTAGTTGAATCTAGGTCGTCCACAAGATGACGCAGAACTTGCTAAAATATGCTCTCAATAAATAGCTTGCAGAAGTCGTCAAGCTGACTTATTCGTCTAGGACAATTCTTTTCTGGAAAGTATCAGTCTTAACGAAGAAAATGCGCCCAAGTACGTTAGAAAATGTTGGATTCTGATGGAACTATGCTTTTTCTAAAATAGACTGAAAAAGGGCCTATAATGGCCCTTTCATGGGCCCTATGGCCTACAGAGGGGACCAAAATATCAGGAAAATATTTTTATAGTCGCCCAGCTACAATCTAGCTGGGCGACTATAAAAAATCGTATGTACCTCGTGCCGCAATCGCGGCTTTCCATGACTCGGGTACATAATCTACTATTTAGTACTATTTAAACATAGTACCAACAGAATCCGCAAAAAAAATTTTACGGATTTTTCCCAGACCCCCTGGTGACGGTTTTGTCTAACCTGCTCCAGAATGACTCATTTGCAAATCATGGTTTTGCCGCATTCTTCACTCACAATTTCCTGCCTCAAATTTATCCATAAAAATCATTAGAAATTATGAATTTGATGTTTTTCACAAATTTAATTGTATGCTACAGCAACGACCAAAAATAATTTCAAGGCGGAACTCTCTTTCTTGTCAATAATTATATTAGATAACCAGATATTGTATCACAGTCTCATGTCGACAACGCGTCTTATTGGTACTGTCATTAAGGCGATGCGGTCACCATGCAAGCTTAAAATCATTCCCATCTTTCTCCGATTCTGTTGCGATTTGGGCTAAACGACGAGCGCACAAATATTTGTTATCATCTAACTTAGATTTGTCCGCTCTTCGTTAAGCCCAAAGTGCAATAGAATCGGAGAAAGTTGGGAATGGAAATGTGGGTGTATTATAGGTTAGGACGTTCCCGCGGCCAAGTTTTTTCACTTTCCTCCGATTTTCTTGTGATTTGGGCTAAGCGACGGATTGTGGAATACAAGTTGGACAATAACAAGTATCCGGCAACTCGTCTCACACTTTGAATCATCAAACTGTTTATGTAAGGTGTATATTCAAGACTTGTCGTCACGGTGCACTGTGACCGCGTCGCCTTAAGGGTGCTCCCCAAGCTGGATTATAGCGATCGATGCGCCATCTTGCGGTCACATTGGTTTATTGTAAATATTAAAATCAACCAGACAACGTAGAACGATGCGCGACAGTTCGCCACGTGCGGAAAATTTTTCTACGCTCAGTGATGCTGTCATCATACCCTGCTTGAAGAGGTTGGTTTATCCATGATGTGCGAGGTAGATTAAAGTCTCCAAGAATGATGAATTTATGGTGCGGGAACTTGTTTGCAGTGGTGTCGAGGTCCAATGAAAATTTTTGAAAGTTGTCAGCTGAAGATAAAGGCTTGAAATATGCAAGGACTATAATAAGATCTAGACCTCATTGCAACTGAACAAACAAATATTCCCCAAATTTATTCTCACTGAGTAGAAGCCTGGTTTTCAGGTTCTTCTTAGCTAAAAAGAGGCACCCTCCTCCACGTGTAGGTCTGTCTGCTCTGTAAGTATTGAATCCTGCTAGGTTGAGATTTATATTTTCTGAGAGCCATGATTCAGTAATACATACTAAATCTAGGATTGAAGACAATTGAAAGAGAGAGGTTTCAAATTCACTGAGCTTGCATGCTATAGAATGTGCATTTTGATAGTAAAGGGTAATGTTATCTTGTCTTAAAGATTTTAAAAGAGATTGGACTGGGTTCTTCTTTACTGAAGAGAAGCTCTTGTATTTACTGGATTTCTTTTCCTTTTATTGGCATCCGCTAAGTGAGGGACATCATGAAAATGCTTGATAGAGATTGGATCTTGAGGAAAAGATGTATTGGGCTTGTCTCTGGCTGAACGCAATTGCCTATACAATTCTTGTTGAGCAGGAGTTTTATCAGTACTGACACTGATACCATTGGGAAGTTTTTTGGCATTTGAGATAACTTTGAAGACATCTTTCCTTGAATGCAAAGTTAAACAAATGGGGCGTACCTTGTTTTGCTGATAGTTACCAATTCTCTTGACCAACAAGTTTGTTAGGTTCAAGCCAGGGATGGAAGATAAATAGCCAATACAAATGTCAGATCCATACGTATAGTCTTGGTTTGGCTGGTGCACATTATTTTCAGGTACACCATGCATGAGGATGTTATTACGTCTAGCATCCATGTTCCTAATTTCATACATGACAGTGGAAGCCAATTCAGCTGTGCCTGATGGGGTGTGATTATCTAGACGACTGTAGAGAGCTTCAATATGTTCTTCACAAGTAGATACTCTGGTGTTCAATGACTTGATATCTTCAGAGATTTTCTGAATTGCTAAGTTAGTGTTAGCGTTGACATCCTGGGTTACAACAGCAAGCTTTTGATCAAATAGACGACTGATGATTTCAATAGAATATCGTTGAGTATTAGCTGATTCAGTTTCCATGTGATGATCCCCAGAAATGTTGGTAGCTATGACTGATGCATTATGTGAAGAATTCAATTCCATCATTTTCATACCACAGTTGTAACATGTAACCGATACACATTTCTCATCATTATTGTAATTCAGTGCACACCTTAAAGATTTAGCACACTTCTCATGAAATAACACAGCACAGACCATACAAGGTAATAATTGAGCTTGAGAATTTCTCACTCTACAGTCCTGTTTGGCGCAATTTGCCATTGCGCGGCACGGCTGCTCAAGATGCCTTTGAGGTTATAAAGTGCCTTTGTAGAAAAGTATCAGACTCGGGTACAAGGTGCTTGATGAATATTATTCCAATAGAATAGCGATGGGATTAGCTACTGATTAAAGTATAGGTTCTACAATATGAACTTGAAAAAAAACTTGAGCAAATCTCTAAAATGATGGATAAAACTCTTACACGTCTGACCACTTGCGCCACCTTCACGTTCTGATGACCGATTTTGCACCGATTTTTATGTAACTTTTGTTAAAATTCGTAGAAAAACTCTCCGCGCGTGGCGAAATGTCGCTCGCCGCTCTACGTTGCTTGGTTAATTTAATATTTGCAATAAACCAATTTGATCGCAAGATGGCGCCACGATCGTTTTTCAAATGCTGAGGAGCACCCTCACAAGATGTATATGAGAAAAATTCACGGGGTGCGCCTCGCGGGGCGTGAAGACGCGAGCATGCAGCTTCTAAATGGCCATTCGAGTCAGATTTTGGACTATCGTTAAGGTAGTTGTACACCAACTACGTGAGTCAGAGAAACTTAACCTCACTTTTTTGCCCACATCAAAATATTCAAAATTATTATTATTGTTAATAACTGTACTTTTTCCATCAAACAACGAACAAAAACGATCATCTAAGCCTTCCTGAACAGAATCAGGCATGGTTTCCAAAGTTATCTAGCCTAAAATCAAAATCACGTGTCGCATTTTTTGCATTCTACGCTTTGTATGAACAATTACTAAAAAACAACGTGGTCCATCATCTCCAGACTTGGCCATATGATTCATTGATACATAAACTCGGATCTCTCGCAGTCCTAACATTTTCTGTTGATCAGGTTTTGCGCTGGACCCATTTTTGTGCTGTTTTTGGGGCCCGCTCCCATAAGCGCAATGTTAAAAATGTGCAAAACTGGTCAAATTGCGACGATCGATACTCTAAAACGGGATGGTCAGCCGTTCTGGAATTTTGCACACGTACTCTTCGATATTAGAACTATCTCTCTGCAGAATCTCGAGAAATCCTGTTGATGAATAATTTTGGTGTACAACTACCTTAAAATGTGATGAAAGGAAATTCTCTGCTCACCGTCGAGAGGGTTGTTACTAACATCAGTTTTCTGAGTCCGGTTTTGAAATTCGGACGGCTTGAATCATTTCCTTTGATCCAAATCAATAGGCTTGCTAACGGGATTTCAAATCCAAAACATTTATGTACGTAGGCACGGGAAGTACAATGAACTATTTGAACTTGGTAAATAATTCATAAACCCACTTTTCAAGATCTTACAATCAATACTCGTTGAATAATATATATTGATGATTGTAAAATACTCGTCCAGCCGAGAAATTCTGGAAGTCCGACGCGTTGTGAGTTTTGCAAAATTTTCACGAAGTTATTCGAGTCGATTTGAAAGTTTGCGTGGATGTTGAAAATTATCAGATTTTTGGGATCAGATGGATCAGGAAAGGAATCAGAGGGATCAGTCGCGCGAGGATCACATGGGATCAGCAGAGGGATCAGTTTGTTTTGCTGCCACACACGTGGTCTGGTCTCGAGGTTTTTTCGTCGGTGCGTCAGTCTCAGTATTCGCTGCCCGATGAGGCGGTTGTCGGATTTGGTGGCGGTGTAGATGGTGAATTTTGCGACTGCCGTGCTCTTTATCATGTTCCTGGGCCTCGGGGTTGCATGGGCCCGTGCTGTTTGTGTTTCTTGCATAGCCGCGAGAGTGATTTTCTAGGAGTGCCGAGTGCGTTGGGGTGGATTTTTAATTTTGCCGCTCTCGTTCATCGTGCATCAGGGTGAAATAACATGTCCGGAACGGAAAAAAACCTCCGAAAAGAAATGTATGCTGCTACTTGTAGAGGTTAAGTCTGGCTTTATTATAATATATGAGGTGTTAATATAAAATATCAACTTTGATGAGGTATTGTTGTTGACGTTCGAACAAACTTTCGTCACCGGCTAACATGGGTTCGACAAATCACGTGGGCGGGAAAAAGTCAAAATTTGATAAAGATCGACCAATAATCGATATTAAGGCGAGGCCGTAGTCTGCCGCTATATCGGATCAGCCCTAGTAACTTACGGTGGCACCCCTGCGACCACCATAGCTCAGTGATGATCAGCAGGCGTATCACCACCAGCCCGCACAATCTAACCTTTGTAAACATACTGATTGTTGATGTATATGTATGTGTGAACACACACACACACACACACACACACACAACAACACTGTTTACAAAGGTATGTGTGTATATATATATATATATATATATATATATATATATATATATATATATACACACACACACACACTTTATGTATTGTACCCCTCTCGCACACTAATATCAGAGGTCTTGACATTGTGCCCCTCTTACATACATTAGGGGCCTTGGAAATAATGTGTACCTACCTAAAGTGGAAACCACAGATGCAATTAGATGCAATTCAATTCACTTGATAATTTAATTTGAATGGACAGAAAGCCACTGAGCATGAACTTTTGAAAAATAAGTATTATCAGAAACCCCAAGTTTTTCAATTTTAGGAATACTTCAGAAAATACAAATTTATCAATTCTCAACTGATCCACAAGTTTGGATATGGAATCATCCCTCTGAAATACAGGGATCTTCGCAGACATGAATTGGACTCCAATTCAATATTCCAAGACTGACTTTATCTCTCAAAGTGACCCGTATGCGTCATTTTGACCAAGTATTCTAAGATATTGAAACTGGAACCTTGAATAGAATTATTACAATGATCAGAACTGGTTTAGAGGCCCAAACAAAACACTCACTGTCTGTATTTGTTCACTTCATCTTGAGTACAATGAAATTCACATACTAACTCTCTAACCTCTTTTCACAAAACCTTTAGAACTCAACCAAATTTCAACGGATTCAAATAACTGAACATGAAATCATCCCTCTGAAATACAGGGATCTTAGCAGACATGATATGAACTCCAATTCAATATTCCAAGACTGACTTTGTCTCTCAAAATGACCTGATGCGCCATTTTCACCAAGTATTCTAGGATATTGAAACTGGATCCTTGATTAGAATCATCAAAATGATCAGAACTGGTTTAGAGGCCCAAACAAAACACTCACTGTCTGTATTTGTTCAGTTCATCTTGAGTACAATGAAAGTCACATACTACCTCTAACTTTTTTTCACAAAACCTTTAGAACTCAAGTAACTCCCAACGGATTCAGATAACTAAACATGAAATCATCCCTTTGGACAACAGAGATCTTAGCAGACATGATTTGAAGTCCAATTCAATATTGCAAAACTGACTTTGTCTCTCCAAGTGACCCGGATTCGTTATTTTTACCAACTATTCTAGGTTATTGAAACTGGAACCTTGACTAGAATCATTAGAATAACTAGAACTGGTTTAGAGGCTCAAACAGAACAGTTACATTCAGTATTTGTTCAATACATCTTGAGGACAACAAAATTCATAAACTAACTTTCCAATTTTGGTTCACGAAACCCTTAGAACTCAAGTAATTCCTAACGGATTCAGATAACTGAACATGAAATTATCCCTCTGAAATGCAGGGATCTTATCAGACATGATTTGAACTCCAATTCAATATTCCAAGACTGACTTTGTCTCTCAAAATGACCTGATGCGCCATTTTCACCAAGTATTCTAGGATATTGAAAGTGGAACCTTGACTAGAATCATCAGAATAACTAGAACTAGTTTAGAGGCTCAAACAGTTACATTCAGTATTTGTTCAACACATCTTGAGGACAACAAAGTTCATAAACTAACTTTCTAATTTTTGTTCACGAAACCTTTAGAACTCAAGTAATTCACAACGGATTCAGATAAATGAACATGAAATTATCCCACTGCAATGCAGGGATCTTAGCAGACATGATTCGAACTCCAATTCAATATTCCAAGACTGACTTTATCACTCAAAGTGACCCGGATACGTTATTTATTCACCAAGTATTCTAGTGTATTGAACCTTGACATGACCTTGACTAGAATCATCAAAATGATCAGAACTGGTTTAGAGATCCAAACAAAACACTTACATTCTGTATTTGTTCAAGGGCTCGTGCATGCAAATTTGCAAAGATGATGTTGCACTGAGCTCTCTGCCAATATGCAAAAAGATGCATGTCGCAGCGGACGGCTATCAGATTCACCACCATGCCTGATCGCAGAAATCTCGCGCGACAAAGGACCCGGGTCCGGTCGATGATGACATATAATGTCATCAGCTGGGCCGTCGCTTTCCACCGGGAAGTCGCGGCTGACAAGTCTCACAACACAACATATCTCATCCGCGATGACAACACACGGGAACGTGCATGATCGAAGCAGACGGTTTTGCTGCTGTCATCCCGCCTCGCGCCCGCTGATCAGTCTGACCACTTTGAAGAAACGTAAAATGATGGCTGTCATCGTGTATAACTCATCGCCGTTCTGGATTTATCTCAAGTTTTATAAAGAATTATCAACAAATAAGGGTCTTACTATCATCTACGAACTTTAGAGAATTGCGCTATGGAGTGAAAGTGAGCAAAAACGAGCTGATTACAAAATTATCGAATGAAGTATAACAGCATGCCTTACCACAGGAGCAGACGACATCTGTCCAGCGCTTATCATGGTAGTTTCTTTCTCTACTTTTCTGGGATTTTGCTCCATAGCGCAATTCTGACATGCATTTTGTTGACGCATACAAAATATGAAGGGATTTGGTTAAGTAAAACTCGAGATATTCACAGAACGGATTCGGTCAATCTCCCTAGCTTTTTCAAGATGGCCGCGGACTACGGCCTCGCCTTAACTGTGTCAAGCCACGTCAAAACCTTCATAAGTTTGAATTTCTTCGCGCAGGCGTGAAAACGCCAGCTTGTTGCGGCTCAATCGCTCATGCTTGGAATACAACTGTGCGTTTTATTGCATCACACTCACAACTTTGGGGACAAAATCGACGATAGTCGAGATGTTCGGTCGGTTTGGTGCAGATTCACCAGAGAATAAATTCTTGTAGATTGACATGATTCTCGACACAATAGCAACCTTCTGGAACGGATGCCAGCCCTATACCAGATCCCGCATTCAGTCTCATTCGGTAAATGAGCTGATCCACTCAAATCCTAACGCAGTATCTGTGTAGAACTCGTTAGACACGAATTAAGCACCCGCTCGGGATCGTATCGACACCATACCAGATGCTCGGTCATTTGAGCGCATGATCACCGGGGGGGACTATTTAGGGGAAAAATGCCAAAAGATTTTCTTGGTAAGAATTGGCCCAGTCGTCTCAGTCGAGATGTGGTCCAGTTCCAGCCATCGGTGAGTGTTGATGGGGTCCTGTACCGGTCCTCTCTGAGTGTCGATCTGGTCCTATACGGGTCCCCAGAGAGTTGCGATCTGGTCCCGTACCCGTTCTCGGCGAGTGTTGAAGTGGTCCTCTACCGGTCCTCGGCGAGTGTCGACCTGGTCCCGTGCCGGTCCCTGGCGAGTGTCGATCTGGTCGCGTACCGGTCCTCGGCGAGTGTCGATGGGATCTCATACCAGTCCTCAGCGAGTGTCAATGTGGTCCCTTACCGGTCCTCGGCGAGTGTCGATCTGGTCTCGTACGGGTCCCCAGAGAGTGGCGATCTGGTCCCGTACCAGTTCTCCGCGAGTGTCGAAGTGGTCGTCCTCTACCTATCCTCGGCGAGTGTCGATATGGTCCCGTACCGGTCCTTGGCGAGTGTCGATCTGGTCTTCTATCGATCCTCAGCGAGTGACGATCTGGTCTCGTACCGGTCCTTGGCGAGTGTCGATGGGGTCTCATACCGGTCCTCGGCGAGTGTCGATGTGGTCCTCTACCGGTCCTCAGCGAGTGTCGATGTGGTCCCGTACCGGTTCTCGACGAGTGTCGGTACAGAATCAGAATCACACTGTCCAAGGGCCGGTACAGGACGAGATCGATACTCGCCGATGCCCAGCATAGGACCCCGTCGACACTCGCCGAGGACCGGTATGGAATCCCATCGACACTCGTCGACGACCAGTACGGGATCAGATCGACACTTCACGAGGACCGGTAGAGGACCACATCGACACTCGCCAAGGACCGGTATGGAACTAGATCGACACTCTCCAAGGACCCGAAATGGGACCATATCGATACTCGCCGAGGACCGTTGGAGGGCCACATCGACTTTCAGCAAGGCATACGTAAGGCAGATGGTTCTTGTGTTAAGGTTAATATCAGTTGACGAGGAATAAGAATCTATCGTAATCATGCGCCCAAATGACCGAGCATCTGGAATGGTGTCGATACGATCCCGAGCGGGTGCTTAATTCGTGTCTAACGAGTTCTACACAGATACTGCGTTGGGATTTGAGTGGATCAGCCCATTTACCGAATGAGACTGAATGCGGGATCTGGTATAGGGCCGGCATCCGTTCCAGAAGGTCGCTATTGTGTCGAGAATTATGTTAATTCACAAGAAATTTGTTCTCTGGTGGATCTGCGCCCAACCGACCGAGCATCTCGATTGTTGTCAATTTTGCCCCCAAAGTTGTAAGTGCGATGCATGGAAACGTGCAGTTGTATTCTAAGCATGAGCGATTGAGCCGCAACAAGCTGGGGTTTTTACGCCTGCGCAAAGAAATCCAAATTTCTGTCAAACTTGCGCAAGCAGACGGGGTTTAGTGAGCTATAAGGCGGTGGTACCACCTCCACAATCTGGTCACCTGCACGACAGTCCTATAGGCCATATGCTGCATGCCTCGACAGAAAGTGTCGAAGTTTTTATCTTATGAGTCACCCTTACCCAAACATCTCGGTCGTCCCCGAAATCATCCAAAACCTGGGCCAAACACCGTTACATCTCACTCTTCGAGACGTTTTTCTCCAAAAATGCTACATGAAAGCGGGTTTGTGGACGACCGAAGTAGTATTCCCAGAATTTCGATTTCTTGTCCAAATTAGACTAAACCACAAGATGAACTCAAAAATGTACGATTTTGAAAAGATCTTTTTTCTAATCACGTATTTCAGACTAAGCTTACGACTTAGACTCATTTTCACTTTTATTCCACTCTAGAATAAAAAGCCAAGGTTTAGCTACAGACAATTCAAATTCATATTTGTACCAGCAATGCTTTCTGGTGCAGCGGGCGAGGCGACTTCAGCGCAAAATTACATGGATCCGGAAAAAGTTTGGCCGGAACGGTAAAGTGAGTCGGCCGGAAGAAAACCGATCAATCAGAGCGAAGCCGTCGCCGGAAAGATGAACGATTCCAATTTACATGGACGGAAAAAATACCCATCACAACGGCCGGTTTCGCCAAATATGCAATGCAAATTACAACATTTAGCTTCTGACATGGCTTGAGACAGTTAATATCGATTATTGGTCGATTATTAATCGGTTTTAATAATCATTACAAGAGATCTTCCCTGCTTTTCCGAATAATGATTATATCCGGACGGCAAATTTGGACTTTTTTCCGCCCATGTAAATTGTAGAACCCATGTTCGCCGGCGACAAAAATTCGTTCGAACGTCAACAACAATACCTCATCAAAGTTGATGTTTCATATTAATACCTCATATATTATAATGAAGCCATCCCCCGATGTAGATTATGAAGTTTATAGATTTTTGTGATTTGTTAAAACGTAGAACTATGAATAGAATTTATCATATGACGGCAGACCTAACCTCCATAAGTAGCAGCATACATTTCTTTTCGGAGGTTTTTTTCCGTTCCGGACATGTTATTTCGCCCTGATGCACGATGAACGAGAGCGGCAAAATTAAAAATCCACCCCAACGCACTCGGCACTCCTAGAAAATCACTCTCGCGGCTATGCAAGAAATACAAACAGCACGGTCCCATGCAACCCCGAGGCCCAGGAACATGATAAAGAGCACGGCAGTCGCAAAATTCACCATCTACACCGCCACCAAATCCGACAACCGCCTCCTCGGGCAGCGAATACTGAGACTGACGCACCGACAAATAACCTCGAGACCAGACCACGTGTGTGGCAGCAAAACAAACTGATCCCTCTGCTGATCCCATGTGATCCTCGCACGACTGATCCCTCTGATTCCTTTCCTGATCCATCTGATCCCAAAAAT
Organism: Eretmocerus hayati; assembly: GCA_029851415.1. Lineage (NCBI taxonomy): Eukaryota > Metazoa > Arthropoda > Insecta > Hymenoptera > Aphelinidae > Eretmocerus > Eretmocerus hayati. Next base: position 154,052,703 of record CM056741.1, read on the forward strand.
CTGAAAATTTTCAACATCCACGCAAACTTTCAAATCGACTCGAATAACTTCGTGAAAATTTTGCAAAACTCACAACGCGTCGGACTTTCAGAATTTCTCGGCTGGTCGAGTACTTCACAATCATGTTGTATAATTACTTATTACATTTATTTTCCAACAGAATTATTGACGGTGGTTTTGGTTTTTTATGGTTTTTTCGCATCATAACTGAGTTTGATCGTTACGGCTGCATTTGGTTAAATTTATGACCTCTTGTTTGGGAAGATCAGACTCTCTTACGGATGGCTCATACTTTGAGGGGATATTAATGGATCTATAAGTCCATTTCCGTTGTATATTGGTGTAATTGAATTAATTAATAATTAAAAATGAAATATGTTACAGGATACACTGAGAGACTTCCGTCATTAAATTTTACAGATGTGGAATCAATTTTTAGAGAAAGACGCTGCGATTGGGGGACACTAGATATTTTTGAAACCCGGGCTGCAATTTTCGATGTCATGACACTAATTTTTCTTGCCGGATACGATAATGGATTAAAATATAATTTACTGGGAAAGAAGTAAGTTTTTTCCCCAGGTAGTATTTACACTGACTTATGAAGTATAGATATGCTTAAACTTCAAATTAGATTTCGTACACTGTTTGATATATGGTGATACATTATATGATGATATACTTATATTATGATTGATACTTATGCCGCTATATAACTAGGTATATTTTTCTCACCTCCTACCACACTCTCACCATCTATGGTGTTCGTTCACGTCCAAATTTTGGAACTTCTATATATATGTCGCAGGCAAAGTGATCAATTCGCCGATGTATACAGTCGCTAGCGGATGTATACATTACCTAGGCGCTGTATACAGCCGCAGTCAAAGTGTTCAAGAACCGCTGCTGCAGCGTCGGCGAATAGTTTGCCTAGGTAATGTATACTTTGACTAGCTACTGTATACACTGCCATAGACCGACTCGGCAAAGTATTCACCGATGGCGCGGGCAACGGCTTCGCCTATATAACAGGTCAATGATGGACATTTGATTCTCTATAATGGCATACGTGAATGCACCAATAAATAAGTTCCAATGCTTATTTGAAAATTCATGCCTGAATGTTCCCAAACTGTTAATGTAAAACATGAATACGATTGATATTGAGACTGTGGTTAATAATAGAGAATAGAAATGTAAAATTCAATTCAATCAAGACACTAATCACAAAGTCTTTTGATAAGAATTGAATAGCACTTCCATTGAAAAAAAAACACTTATGACTTCTAATTTGTTTGGTAATCAAAAGATTAGCTTGGCAAAATTGCTAACATCGTGTCCTGCAGGTCAGAATATGTAGAAAATCATGTCTCCGATGCGCCCTTGGCCCACTACAACGATAAGTCACCATATGCTCGCATCTACAGAATTGGCAAAAAACGTGACAATTAGTTTCTCGCGATTGAGAATATTTTCCCGTGTATATGATCAAAGTAGAGGTCGGGTCCGGCCTCTACGTCGAAAAATACACAAAAAAATTATCGTCCGATAAACGCACTACTTCTGACCCAAAATTTCTTGGCCAGCCAAATTTCTTTTCAAATAAGCATTGGAACTTATTTATTGATGCAATCACGTATGCCAATATAGAGAATAAAATGTCCGTCATTTACCTGTTATATAGGCGAAGCCGTTGCCCGTGCCATCGGTGAATACTTTGCCGAGTCGGTCTATGGCAGTGTATACAGTCGCTAGTCAAAGTATACATTACCTAGGCAAACTATTCGCCGGCGCTGTAGCAGCGATTCTTGAACACTTTGACTGCAGCTGTATACAGTGCCTAGGTAATGTATACATCCGCTAGCGACTGTATACATTGGCGAATTGATCACTTTGCCTGCGACCTATATACAAACGAGGTTAGATTTGACCGCTCGCGAGAAAGACTGAACACGTCGTTTACGAATTTTCCTGAATATAGATGTGTTTTCCTTTGATGTACTAACATGCGTTATCGCTCAATTTATAATTCTAACTAACGTGAAAGGGGAATTCTAACATGTTCATTGAACTCGAACTTTGATTCGAAAGAGCTGTTATTGAGTCTCAGAACGAGCCGAGAGCGCTTCGAATCCATCTGGTGGCGTCAATGACAAATGGTGCCCTCTGTTTGCTACGTTTGAGTGGCTGTAGCGGCCCACACTAAATTTTAGTTCTTGAGCACTAATTTTTGCTTCCCACTTGCCAATTTTTGGTGCCCGGGTGACGGGAGAGAAATTTTGTTGCGGGATCACTAAAATTTGATGTTGCATCTTTAAATTTTGCTGCGGATACTACACTTTCTGATGAAATTCAATCCTGTCCCTCGGATGGAGCCGATCGCAGCAATTTTTAATGTCGGGAGTTTCTCAGTGTAAGAAACATTGGTGGAGAACGTGGGACAACAATAATTACCAGAAACATAAAAAAATCGCCTTTATTTTTAAAAACTCACAAGCGAATGAATTCAATTCTTGCTAGATTTTGTTCCTCAAGCATCCTCATAACATACCCCACACAAATATTCTCATGTTCCCTTTCCTTTGGTATCTGTGCCCAAATGACCCACCGTGAAGAGTAATCCCTTTCAGTATTATTGTTATCCAATTCGCTGATAAATCGTAAGGGATAAGAATCTACTAAGGAATCAGGAAACATTACCCCTTACAAAACGAATAGTGTAACAAATTTCTTCTTTCGTAAGAAGAAATCAAGTGAAAATTGAATTCAAATCCCAATCCTGAACGCAAAGTCCGCCTTTTGCGAATATCACCTCTCAGAGAATGTACTTCAACTTTTCACACATCGTCATCTCTCAATGTAGTGCGCTATTTAAATTCTATCCGAGAACAACATACATCAAACTATGATACTATTCTAAAGTACGTTGTATTTATTACCGATGAGGATCCCAAATATGTTGCATTATGTTTGGTTACAGCAGCGAGCGAGAAAATGAGAGTTCCTGCATTTTCAAATGTGATAGTGATATTTTTTCCCCATTCTTCAAGCCATATTATAACCTTTCAATTATAAATCAACATCATTATAATAAATTTCCATGACAGTTGATGAAAATTATACGGTTCCTATAATACTTCACACATTACAAAATTCGTAACATGCGGCAAGCTGCTCCGGTAATTTACTCGCCATCAGCTTGGGGCATGAATTTACAAAATTTCGGAGCTATTTATCTCTCTTGGATCTATTCCTGTGAGTCTCTCTCCTCCATCCATCTCGCCTCAAGATGCGACGGATGTCATGAAAACGTATACAAAATCTGACCATCGAGTGTTCTTTTTGGACCTCTTGCACAGTAAAAATCCGTCTTATCGTAAACCGTGTCGGTTCACCTTTCAAAATGGCGAATAAAATTATATTTACCTCCATGAACAACATGGGATGTAAAGTATCAATTTGACCACAAAACCCCCATTATTCTTCTAGAACTCAAGAAGAATTCGTTTCATCAGGAAATGTTTAAAGTCATTTTTTGTAGGGCTTCTCCAGATCTACAGTAATTAGTATATTATGTGTCGAGCGCCAAAAATCTTTGTTCTTCGCGAAAACTTTCCTGGATGTCGGCGAAGTCCTACAATAGAAGAACAAAGTTTAGCATGGAAACACATAGTTTGCGCGTCTCGTTGTATGAAGCAGCATATGCGGCTCGTGCCAAAAACTTTGTTCTTCACGAAAACTTTGTGATACATCGGCTTCGCGGACACCCAACAAAGTTTTCGCGAAGAACAAACTTTTTGGCACTCGACACATAATACTATTGACATCTATTGGTATACTATTGACAATATTTTGAATGATGCGTCCATGTTGAGTTATAAGGCATTCTTGGTCAATTGTTCTGGATTTGAATTTCGCTTTTTTCTAAAATTGCACATCATATTCCATCTTTTATATTCCCAGCACACTTCGGAGTTCTGGGCGATTATCTATAGAGCTTTCTTGTGGATATATTCATCGACTATATTAAAAAAAGTGGTCTAAATAACCTTCCGGCTTCCCCAAATATAATACCGGGAATGTGAAGTGTGAAGTATGATGTATGAGATATCGGAAAATCCAGAACATTTTGAACACGAATGCCCTATAACTCTGAATAGACGCAATATTTGGGAGATCGTCATTCGACATTTTATAGATATTGAAAAGCTCTACAAAAAATTACTGAACATGTTTCTCAACCAAATGAATACCTTTCGAGTTGAAGAAAAATAAGGGTATGTCATCGCCAGACTAATACTTTTTATTCCACGTTGGTTATTGACAGAAAAATCTTCCTTATGACCAAAATTTGATGGATATATATGCTATAGTGGCACAAATCTTTTTCTGGTCATTTTGAGTTATTATGAACCGATACGATTTAGGTAAAAACGGATTCTCGCAGTTTGTGAGTTCTTGGAAAACACCTCAGAGATCGATTTTACAGACATTTTCTTCACACATATCGTACCTTGGGGCAAGGTGCTCTCAAAGAACACCTCTTCAAAACAAGCAGATTTCGAGCAGCGATCCGATTGACACCGTAACACCCTCTAATAGCGAATACTGATACAGAGTGAGATCAATTTTCACGGATTTTTATGAATAACGGACACAATGTACCACTTTTCTATCCCTCACGCATCAATAAAAAATCTCTTCATCAACACGCTCGAGGAAAAAGTATTTAAGAGTGTAATTTTTCATGACTGAATCTTCTCCACTAAAGTATCAGGGAATGAATGCTGGTGAAGTACGTGTTGAAGATAAACTTTAAGATTAAGATGCGATTGCAGAATTCTCCATATTGATGAATGGCGAATTGAACTTGTCGAAATTAACATCCACTTGACGAGTAATGATATGAAAACACGAAATTCAATCTCACAAGGCATGAGTGCGAGAGGTGTAGATGAGACACAAATACATGCAGATCAAAGCGATCAGAGACCAGGCGGGGCTGTTCCACGGACTGATGTACTGATCTTGAAGGGTGATAGTGTCGGGGGAGGGGGGGGGGGAATTTTCTTAATCTGTTTCGGCCGCGGATGACTATGGTTCCAATACAAATTTCTTTTGTGGTACAGGGGGGGACGAGATCACCCTTACCGCCCCCAGATCAGCATTTGTCAACAATCCTCTTGGTTTGCACTGATGAGCGCAGCCCATTTTGACCATAATAATATAGTTTGTCTGTCAATCGAAGCAAAAATCGAAACAAGAACGAAGAGAAAATTCAATTTTCTCACGTGATTCCAATAACTTTTTGTTTTGGACTGGAACTATTTTTCTACGATACTCTGACTTTTTTAAATCAAAAAATCGCTAAGCACTTTTCTCTGAGACTGATCTTTTTTTAATTATGAGCAGATGAAACTAGAATAAATGTGAATCTTTCTATATCGAACAGTAAATAAAAGCAACAACAAAGTAAACATTCACTATAGCTACTCATATGAGATGTTTGCAAAAAATGTAATAACAAGAACCGATGTTTGGAGAACAGCCTTTTTTGTTTTTTAACGATCATAACGTTCAATTTTTGAATAGACCAGCACTACAACTATACTTGCAAGTGCTGGGGTCTGGTTATGACAAGGCTCTGTCTGCATCGTCCGCAGCGTCCGTATTTTCCGTGCCGCTTATTCTATGATTCCTGTCCGGTGATTGGCTATTCCTCCCATCTGTAGCCAATAACAGGACAGCAGGGAATCATATCTCTCTAAACCTTTTGGAGTGAAATTTCACTCCGAGGGGGTGAAATTTGACTCAAAGCTATGAGTCAGTTTCGTGCGCGCCGAACTGGAGTGATTCATCACTCCAAGCTGGAGTCAAATTTCACTCAAACGTGAGTCAATTATCACTCTTAGGATTGAGTCAAATAATTCAGTACCAAACTTTTTAACATTCTAGATATTACTATAAAAAAAATTTCATCACAACGGGCACACATATCCTAATTGATTTCCTGGTAATACCAATTATTCATATTCTATGAAAATTGTGTTTGAGGCCAGGCCGTAGTCCACCGCCATATATTGAATGTAGCCCTGAATCCGTTCGGAGGATAAGTCGAATTTTACTCGCTCAAATGACTTGGAATTTCACATATCGTATGACCCATCTATGGTGGACGCACCTTGGCATTTTTTTTCCTCGCGGGGTACAAATTCGATCGAAAATGATTTTTGAATGGTTCAACCGTTTGTCTTGGAAGGTGAGGTGAACAAATTCAGGAAATGGAAAATTCGATGCGAATTGGAAAATTTTTTTCCAAAAAATGCGAAAAAATACATTTGGGTGGTGGGATCGTGAAGATCGTGGAATTTTGGATATGGGATGAGTCGAGTGGTATTTTTTGGATTATCCATAATCGATTGTCAAGGATCCAAAAATACCAAAAATTTGAATTTTCCAGTCATGGCGGGTGGATTCTGCCGGAAGCGTCGTGAAGGTTAGTATTCCCTGGGGGATTTGTTTTTGGTCAACCTGTATGTTTACATTTACTAATTTCTAACCCTCGCGCATTGTAGGTGGATTAATTAATAAGTAGTGTAGTTTTCCAATTAGCGTGTTTTTTGTTGAGTCGAAGAACTATGATTATTCAATAATACATGGGTCTCCGATTTTTCGTCGATTATCGCGGTAAATAATGGCATTGTTGACGCCGTGCCAGTCGACAGGGGTGATTGTACCCCGTTTGTTGTCGGCAATAGCATCGCAGGTTCAGTGCTCCAGATTGTAAATAATCATTTTGCCTTCAAGAACAAGTTAAGTGTGAGTGTTGTGTCGCATTATCAAAATCTCCTAAACCAGGTGTGCCCTCACCTCGAGCTCGAGTGTGTCGCGGAATCGGGTGAAACCTACAGCTATCCGTGTTGTCATGCTTCATAGCGGGCTCTAATCTTTATTTCATCAATTTGCTGCTATGAGGGGGCCTTGTCATAGCAACTGAACCAGATGTATCAATTTTATAGCAGAAGCTTATTGCTTTTACTACTGAAACATACTCAGCATCTCGCCACCTGCTTGCTGAGCAACTCCCAGCAGTGCAACAGTGTATCATCTTCTAATTCTCAGATTAGTACTATTTCATAAAGTTTACTAGTAATCACCCTATCTTCTTGTTTCTGAATGTATTTCTTTGTAGTGCTGTTTTCATTCTAGGTTTTCTCATGCCGTACAGTGAGTTCAGGTATGGCTGATGATGGTTTGGTTGTGCATTGTGTGTGGGAGCCATCATGCATCTACAATGCTGGAAACCTCCAAGACTTTGTGAGTATTTCTCTTCAAAAACCAAAATGTATCTTATTGCTGTTCTATAACCCTTGTGAAGATTTGCGAGTGTTGTCAGGCTCCATTGAGAATTCCTTTCTTTCGAACGTAAACTGATGTAGAGCTAGTGAGTTGCTCAATTGATTTTATATGAACCAGCCTCTACTCTTGGTTGTTATAATGTGACATTATGGTTTGGATCTCTCAGTTTTAAAATCACCAAGTTCTGTCAATTTTAAGCGAACCTTTGAGAATTCATTGTTCATGTTGTTAGTGAGCAAATAAGAGTCACAATTTTGTCTTCTCTTATGCATCAAGAACGACCTCATTGTCAAATTGTCACATCTTCTCAAGATGTTGTTGATAGTTTCTTATTGTTTCATTTTTCATATTTACATGTACCGTTGGACAGTTTATAGCCAGCGAATGTGAAACCCTTGCCAGTGTGGAATCTGAGCCAATGTGGATGCCTGCTCAGGTACAAATGGCTGCAACCAAGGATTTTATTATCATCAATACAAATCTTCCATCCGCATGTTGTGTGAAACCTCTCCAATGCAGGTACGCATACTCTTGGCTTTTTTTATAGGATGTCTTATGGTATATTCTTCATTGTTTTGCCAAGCTGAAACTGTGCATGATTACTTTCTCTTCCAGTTAACCACAAATAGCATTCCAGGATGGTCATATTCAGTTAATCATTGCTTATTATTTTTCTTCGCTGCTCATAGTGCTGGTGCCAGTTACATCTTGTAAACTTTTGATTGCAATGCTGTATCAGTTGATCGATAACTGACTATTCCTGAGCCTAACAACTGGTGCATTCGCTGATTAATTTCTCCAAACATTAGCAAGTATAAATTCATGTAATGCTGCAACTCGAGAACATGATTCTGAGAAGCACAGTGTAAAGATTATTTCTGTGGTGGAGAACGTGTTGCTCTGAACTGCCAACAATATAATACTGTGAGGTAAAGTTTTATTTTACGAATTATATTGGATTTAGGTTACTTATGATTCCAACCCATCTCTGTCTCAAAATATTTATCAGACTATCCGTATGACTGGTCCGAAAGCTGAACAACCAACCCTCGAGCTGTAGTAGACATGATTTTATAATCGATTTGGATTCCAATATCCTCCATTACGTGCGTAAGGACTGGGGAGGGAGGTGGCACGCGAATCCCTCCACTCGACATTCAACATTCAATATTATTTGGATATGACGAGCGAACCCTGTAGCAGTAGTAGACCGAGGTTCAAGTGCTCGAGTAGTCGAGTAAGTCAGCTCCTGAATTCGTTCACTAATCGGCTAAATCCTTTCATACCCTCCAGTTTTGGGCTCAAATGATTGGTGGCACATCCAATAATCAACATTAATAAGAAATATTGTTTAAAAATTGGGGCAAGGCATAAATAAATAATAAAAACATGCATCTTTCCGTTTTTTTTTTTGGTTTTTCCATTGTAAGTCGGAAAATATTGGTTTTTCGAGAAAACTTGTTCAGAGGTAATTTGTAGATCTCTAAACGATCTACAAAATTGGTTCACTTACTTTTTCCCGTAAAATGCATCCTTTTGGAGTTATTCTTGATCAAAGTTATAATCGAATTTGTTTAAATAAATTCGCTAAAATTGCTTATAACGGGTTCAAATTATTTTCCCTAGGTAATTGAGTCAATTGTGAAAAGAAAAGGTCTCTTGGTATTTTTTCTTTAATTTGATCGTTTTTGAGTAATGAGAAAAAGCAGACTTCGCAACTTCCAAGTCAAAGTGCTGTCATGAAAGCACCGTATTGAGGGTTAGAAGTCGCGAAGTTTGCTTTTCTCATTACTCGAAAACGATCAAACTTGGGAAAAAATACCAAGAGACCTTTTCTTTCCAAAATTGACTCAAATACCTAGGAAAAATAATTTGTGCCCGTTATAAACAATTTTGGCAAATTTATTTAAACAAATTCGACTATAACTTAAATCAAGGATAACTCCAAAAATACGCATTTTACGGGGAAAAAGTGTATGAACAAATTTTGTAGTCCGTTTGAACAGGCCTGCGTTTGAAGATCTACAAATTACTTTGTACTTGACCCTGCAGCAGTAGTAGACCGAGGTTCAAGTGCTCTAGCGATCCTCGTCTATACCTTGATCCGTATTAGATTTCCTGGATGATTATGACGAGAAATTGTATAATATCCTACAAATTATCTTGAAAATGTGAGTTGGAACCCACAGCCGTCACAAAATCGGTTCTGGTCCGAGAGCCGTACAACCAACCTTCGAGTAGTAGTAGACATGACTCGCCAAAATACTGAAGTCAGGGCATTTCGTAAACGTGCTTCTGTTAGTGTGTTTACATTCAGCGAGATCGCTCGGGCGGGACATTGTCAGAGTGATGCTGGGTGTTTGAATTTATTTTGAAGGACTTTGTGAAGAATTCTTCGCTGAAGAAGCATCGTTTGACATATGACGCGGAGCAGGTGCCGATATGACAACATAATCGTTACAAATGTTTTAGTCATCACTCACCAGTCTATTATATTTGTCATCAAATTTCTCATCAAAAGGATGCAGGTAGGTTATTTTTTCGGATCGAATCTGTCTCTACAGTCAAATACGAATCAGATTCCGGTATTATCTGTATGTTCTAAGGAAGAGTCTCGTGGGAATATGAGTACAAATTCATGAGAGAAATAGATTCCCTCGACATAGATAGCCGATGAGATTCTGACGATATCTTGATACCGAGGAGACACAAATACTGTTAAACAGTGGATCTCGAAAAACTCATCTTTGTCATTAAAATTCTCATCTCAAAATTGAAACCAGCTATCTTTGTCGCACGAATCTGTCCGTACACTTGATTACGAATCAGATTCGGGTAACATTTTCATGTTCTGATCAAAATTCTGGCGAGTTTTTTTAACACAAATGTATGAGAGAAACAGCCTTGTTCCGATGTCAATGAGAGATGAGATTTTGACGATATCGTGATACTGAGGCAACATGAATCCTCCCAATCAGTGGATCTCGAAAAACTCATCTTTGTCATCGAAATTCTTATCTCAAAATTGGAACCAGCTATCCTCGTCGCACGAATCTGTCCGTACACTTGACTACGAATCAGATTCGGGTATCATTTTCAGGTTTTGATCAATAGACCCGCGGGATTTTGGACACAAATTAATGAAAAAAATAGCTCTCTTCAAGATCGAAAGCCGATAATATCCTGACGATATCTTGACCGAGGAGACATAAATACTGTCAATCAGTGGATCTCGAATAACTCATCTTCGTCATCAAAATTCTCATCTCAAAATTGAAAGCAGCTATCTTAGTCGCACGAATCTGTCCGGACACTCAAATACGCTTCAGATTTGGGTAACATCTTCATGTTCTGATCAAAAGTCTCGCGAGAATTTGAACACATATGTATGAGATCCACTGATTGGCAGTATTTATGTGAGCTCAGTATCACGATATCGCCAGAATTTCATTTTTCATTAACATTGGAACAAGGCTGTTTCTCTCATACATTTGTGTTCAAATTCTCGCGAGACTCCTAATCAGAACATAAGAATGTTACCCAAATCTGAAGCGTATTTGAGTGTCCGGACAGATTCGTGCGACAAAGATAGCTGGTTTCAATTTTGAGATGAGAATTTTGATGACAAAGATGAGTTATTCGAGATCCACTGATTGACAGTATTCATGTCTCCTCGGTCAAGATATCGTCAGAATATCATCGGCTTTCAATCTTGGAAAAAGCTATTCCTTTCATTGATTTGTGTCCAAATTCCCGCGGGTCTATTGATCAGAACCTGAAAATGATACCCGACTCTGATTCGTAATCAAGTGTACGGACAGATTCGTGCGACGAAGATAGGTGATTCCAATTTTGAGATAAGAATTTTGATGACAAAGATGAGTTTTTCGAGATCCACTGATTGTGACTATTCATGTTGCCTCAGTATCTCGACATCGTCAAAATCTCATCTTTCATTGACATCGGAACAAGGCTGTTTCTCTCATTCATTTGTATTAAAAATCTCGCCAGAATTTTGATCAGAACATGAAAATGTTACCCGATTCTGACTCGTGATCAAGTGTACGGACAGATTCGTGCGACAAAGATAGCTGGTTTCAATTTTGAGATGAGAATTTTGATGACAAAGATGAGTTATTCGAGATCCACTGATTGACAGTATTCATGTCTCCTCGGTCAAGATATCGTCAGAATATCATCGGCTTTCGATCTTGGAAAAAGCTATTTCTTTCATTGATTTGTGTCCAAATTCCCGCGGGTCTATTGATCAGAACCTGAAAATGATACCCGACTCTGATTCGTAATCAAGTGTACGGACAGATTCGTGCGACGAAGATAGGTGATTCCGATTTTGAGATAAGAATTTTGATGACAAAGATGAGTTTTTCGAGATCCACTGATTGTGACTATTCATGTTGCCTCAGTATCTCGACATCGTCAAAATCTCATCTTCTATTGACATCGGAACAAGGCTGTTTCTCTCATACATTTGTATTAAAAAACTCGCCAGAATTTTGATCAGAACATAAAAATGTCACCCGATTCTGATTCGTAATCAAGTGTACGGACAGATTCGTGCGACAAAGATAGCTGGTTTCCATTTTGAGATGAGAATTTCGATGACAAAGATGAGTTATTCGAGATCCACTGATTGACAGTATTCATGTCTCCTCGGTCAAGATATCGTCAGAATATCATCGGCTTTCGATCTTGGAAAAAGCTATTTCTTTCATTGATTTGTGTCCAAATTCCCGCGGGTCTATTGATCAGAACCTGAAAATGATAACCGAATCTGATTCGTAATCAAGTGTACGGACAGATTCGTGCGACGAGGATAGCTGGTTTCAATTTTGAGATGAGAATTTTGATGACAAAGATGAGTTATTCGAGATCCACTGGTTGACAGTATTTATGTCTCCTCGGTATCAAGATATCGTCAGAATCTCATCGGCTATCTATGTCGAGGGAATCTATTTCTCTCATAAATTTGTACTCAAATTCCCACGAGACTCTTCCTTAGAACATCCAGATAATACCTGAATCTGATTGGTATTTGACTGTCGAGACAGATTCGATCGGAAAAAATAACCGACCTGCATCTTTTTGATGAGAAATTTGATGACAAATATGATAGACTGGTGAGTGATGACTAAAACATTTGTAAAGGTTATGTTGTCATATCGGCACCTGCTCCGCGTCATATGTCAAACGATGCTTCTCCAGCGAAGAATTCGTCACAAAGTCCTTTATAATAAATTCAAACACCCAGCATCACTCTGACAATGTCCCGCCCGTGCGATCTCGCTGAATGTTTTGTTGGTCCGTAGGGCTCCAGCGAGGTAACTACACTAATGTGTAGAGGGCATTTTCCTCAAAATTTTCCACCCTAGGTGGGCATTGTGCGTTTGTTTAAACCGGAGCTATGAATTTTTATTCGCTTTTATTGAACTCGGCCGCGGCCGCGACACCGAATTATTCGTGTGAGTGTGTCACTGACGTGGAATTGCGTGGTATCCCGTGTATTCGTGTGGGTTTCCGAGCTCTGCGCGATTCAATATTTGTGTAAATGCAAATAGGTTTGTGCGCAGCGTCGGACCTCTCTCTCTCTCTTTCTCATGGCATAATTATCATAGAGGTTTATTCGCACGATCAGCAAGACTGGCAAGAGCCTCGCTTTAGAATATCACAGCAGCCGACGCAACTCGTCGATTCTTCGCAAACCCTACAAATTTCACTCTTTTTATTAGTTTTGATTAATCAAAACATAATTATTATCAACAAATAGAAATGAGATGCCTATCCTATAACAAGTATAACAACTGCCTGTAGGACCCATATAACCTCCTCGAAGTGCTGCCACTGCCACGCGATGCTGTCCTGTCAAGCCTAAACTACTGCTGGCTGTGTTGCTGCTTTTTATTTAGTGCTGTTATTGTGATGATTTGATGTTTCTCAGTTTTCAGCAGTTTTCAGAGTGCGGTCGATCTCGCCTAGCTATTGGATTCTTACAAATTTTCTGCATGCGGCCTCGCTATACCATGGTCTTATCAAAAGTTTCTCTCCACCACATGTGACCAATAAGGTTGTGATTAGTGTTAGCAGATAAAAAATAATAGGTACCTCTAAGAGTTGAATGGTTTCATCTTTTTGCAAGCTCAGAGAGGAAGTTGAGGCCTTAGTGTGCAATCAAGTTTTGTGGTGTATGTACAGTAAGCGCGCTGAGCCAAAGTCCTGGTCTTCAAATCATGAAGCACAATCAAGGTGATGAATGATATTTCATGAGACACTGTGTGCTTCTTGATTTGTCATTGAATTCAGACTTTCTCCTCACTCTTAGTATTGTATGCTTCAAGAAACTTCAGATGAATGACGGAATGGACTACATTCAAAAGTAAAATAGTCACAGTGGCTCTACGCGTTATGAACTTGTTTATTTGAACCATTGAGGATGCTTCCTGTCACTTCTTGATGCATCACAGAGATTCAACAGTCTCTTTCGGTTGAATTTTCATGGGTCCAGCCATTAAAGTGTAGCATATCATGTTATATTGGGCTAAAGACTCATTCTATTTCTAATAAATTTCACTCTACTGATTATGTGCAAACAAACAAGACATAGATGAGATTGAAAGGACCCTACAAGAAAAGCTTGGACAAGAATACAGAGTAAAAACTGAGGAACCTAAAAAGCCTAGACTGAGAATAGTAAATATAGACAGTGAAATGAGTAGTGAAGAATTAGAAAATGATATAAATGAAAGGAATTTCAGCAATTATGAAGATAAAGGAGTAGTGGTACATACTTATAAAACTAAACAAGGTAACCAAAGTCTTATCATGGAAGTGAGTGGTGAGCTATACAAAAAAATCAGAGATGGCAATTACAGAGTGTATGTAGGACATCAAAGCTGCAAAGCATATGATGATCTTAATATCAATCTATGTTATAAGTGTGGAGGAATAGGACATAGTGGCAAAAAATGTAGGAACAAAATAAAGTGCATGAAATGTTGTGGAAACCATAATACAAGTGAGTGCAGAAATGGAAATACAAAAAAGTGTGCAAACTGTATCCATAGTAATACAGTTTATGGCACTAGCAAAAATGTTAACCATAGTGTAAACGACACAGAGGCATGTGAAATCTTGAAAAATAAACTCAAAAGAGTAATAGATACAGCAGACTATCCAGTAAAGCCTATCATACCAAAACAGCTGTTCATCGGTAAGGTAGGCGCCCTGAAGAAAGCTGGAACGACTTTACAAGAAAAAAAGGCAGATGGCACCACTGACAACAATTTTGAAGAAGTCCGTCACAGGAGAAGCAGAAACAACAGTAGGAGGACATCGAATGCAAGTCGAAGCTGAAGAAATTGTGAACGTGCAGGAATGGAAACACGAAAGTTTAAGCTGTCTGAATGAAAAACTGAAACGCGGCAAATGTATAAACATTCTACATGTGAATATACGTAGCCTTAAGAAAAATATAGACAATTTACAGGTCATGGTTGAAGGTATGTATGAAAAGCCTAATATCATAGTTTGCACAGAATCGTGGAAAATCGACAATCCTCTTCAGTTTCTTTTGGAGGGATACGAAATTATTTATAATGAGAGCAAAATCAATATAGCTGATGGAGTGGTCGTTTTCATAAAACATGGTACTAGAGCCAAACACGAAATATTAGAGCTTGGTATTCTTAAAATTATCGAATTAGAATTAGAGCTTACCGGAAACAAAAAGATATTAATAAGTTGCGTATACAGAAGCCACGATGTGGACAAAAAATATTTCATAGAAAAGATTCAAGATCTCTTGATGATCAAGCAAAATGTGCAAAATCATGTTATTGTGGGCGATTTCAATATAGATATCTTGGAATTAGACGAAAGAGGGGAAGAGTTCCTGAATAATTTACTTGAATGGCAATATATCCCCTATATCAATAGTATTACTAGAAGTAATGACAAAGGTGGTGGGACATGCATTGATAATTTTTTCGGAAAATGTAAAAATATTAAAGTAGAAGCACATAAGTTACAGTACAAACTGACCGATCATGACCCAATCATGTTGCAAATATTTATTGATGGCGAAAAAAGAGAAAAAGAAACCGATCCAGGGGGTAGATTTGAGATTGATTACAAGAAATTGAGAAATTTGGGGAGTAAAGTCAACTGGGAACAATGCCTGCATGATGATATAAATGATTCCGTAGATAGTTTAGTCAGGAAAATTCAGGAAGTGACAAAAAAGGCCTCTAAAAAGAGTAAGAAAAATAGAAATTACCCCAGAAAGCAATGGATTACAGCCGGCCTGATCAAATCATGTGAGACCAAAAATAAACTGTACATAGAATGGCAAAAGAATCCTGATAACCAAGAGTTGAAACAAAAGTTCAAATCATATGCAAATAAACTCAGTAATTTAATCAGGTATGCCAAATATGCGTATGAGAAAGAGAAAGTCAAAAAATTTAAGGGAGATAGTAAAAAAATTTGGAATTTCGTGAAAGAAAAGATTGGAGTAAAAAGAGCAAGAACAAATGACATACAGTTGATTGATGAAAAAGGAAAAGAGATAAAAAGTGACGAGGATGTTGCAAACCATTTCAATGATTTTTTTGGAACAATTGGCAAAAACTTAGCCGGAAGCACGAACTGTGATAGCTCAAATTTTGAATTGCCGAAAAATACACGTAATAAAGATAGTTGTTTTTTGTACCCAGTAGACCAATATAAAGTGGAAGTAGTCATAATGGAATTGAAAGACAAAGCTGGTGGCATAGACCATATTCACACTACAGTAATCAAAAAACTTAGGAATTTCATCTCCAAACCATTAGCTGAGATTATTAACAAGAGTTTCGAAACTGGTATATGGCCTGACCACTTTAAAAGTGCTGAAATAGTCCCTATTTACAAATCTGGTAGTAAAAAAGATTCAACTAATTATCGACCAATTTCGCTAATTTCTAACCTAGCAAAAATTTTTGAAAAATTACTCTACAGTAGACTTATAAAATTTTTTGAAAAATATGAAATTCTCTCTGAATCACAGTATGGTTTTAGAAAAAGAAAAGGAACCAAAGATGCTATATCTAAAGTATCTGAATACATAAGGAAATACTTAGGAAAAAGTGAGCCTGTGGCTGCTATTTTTTTAGACTTGGCAAAAGCTTTTGATACGGTGAATCACGATCTACTATTAAAAAAACTAGAACATTATGGTATTAGAGGCAAAGCTCAGGAATTGATGAAAAGTTATTTATCAAATAGAACACAGAATGTAAGGATAAACAATACCAACAGCAACAAAAGAAAAGTAGACACTGGCGTACCTCAAGGTACAATCTTAGGCCCCCTCCTTTTTATTATATATATAAATGATTTACTAGAGTTATGTGAAAAAAATCTTATCTCTTATGCTGACGATACAGTTGTTCTGTGCTCAGGGTACAGCTGGAGTCAAGTTGAAAGAAAAATGAATAGATTTTTGAAAGAAGTAGCTACATGGCTAGGCAATAATAGACTATCGTTAAATGTAGCAAAGACTGTCTACATCACCTTCTCAAATTATGATGATACCCAACCAGCTGAATTTAATGTCCAAATCGATGGTAAGGTTATTGTGAGAGTTAACAGTACCAAATACTTAGGCATCATCATTGATTCAAACCTTAAGTGGAAAATTCAAGTGAATAGCATAGTAAAAAAAAGCAGATACCTATTATTTATTTTCGCTAATTTGAGAAGATATTTATCTCGAAGTTCATTATTACAAATATACTATGGCCTTTTCAACAGTATTATATCATATGGGATTATTTCATGGGGGTGTGCTTTTGATAATGCATTATCACCATTAATCAGGCTTCAAAAAAGACTTTTTAGAATCATGGGTTTCTATGCCAGAACAAATGAGCAATTTGAAGAGGAATCAATTCCTCTGGAGGTGAAGAAACTATATTTACTTGAAATTGTTATGTATAAGTTCGATGAAATGAGAAATGAGTACCAAAGTAAGAAAAAAATCACCCGGAGAAACGATTTGATACTTCCAAGAATGAAGTTAACAGTTGAGCAGAAGTCTCTTGACTTTTCAGCGAGAAAGTACTTCAACATGTTACCAAAAGATATAAAAGAAACCAAATGTAAGAAAAAAACTCTGAAAATAATAATAAAAAATTGGCTAAGATTATACAATACTACTGATTAGAATGTAACATCAATGATAAGAGTGTACTACTTTTGTACAGGGAAGGTAAGGTACGAAATCGCCTTACTTTGTCTTTTTTATTCATCTTTTGGATCATCTTCCTGTTGATTAGACACATGCATCCGTTATGAATTTAATTATGATTATAATGATTTGGTATTTTTATAGGTTAAGTGTTTATTTTATTTATTTATTTTATTTATTTACTCTTATTACTTTTCAATATCTAGTCTTGCGCACAGGTTATTAATTACCTTCAGCAGATTGTTGTTGTATATGACAATTGTATGGACTGGATTGGAAATAAATTGAAATTGAAATTGATTTAGGAATATGATCATCCATGTTCGAGCTTTGGCATGTGATGTATCATATGATCTTAACGGATGGAGATGTCCTGATGATAAATTAATATATCATTGGATGTCTTCATATTCTAGTAATAAGGGTAACCCAGCCTCTTAAATGTGATTTGACTGTAGCTTGTGAATTAATTCAGCATTATCGGTATGCTCAACATGAGATGAGAAATTATTTCTGGTAAACCATAGCTGACTCATTTATTCCACTTTTTATCAATTTGCACTCTGAAGCGCTTAAGAAAAAATGAATACCCAAGGAATCTTAAGAATAATATCTCAACATTCTGGATGATAGTAATATCCTTCATTCATGTTCTATATTCCAAGCGATTAGGATAAAACTAAAATTGAGAAAATAAAATAATTTAAAAAAACATTTTAAAAATTCGCTTTTATGTGAACCGTTAAGCATAATTGCACGTCAAAATTTGAAGAAAATGAAAACTGTTATCTATGTTTCTGTCATAAACAAAGAGTAAGTCAGTTGACGTCCAGCTTCACGAATTACATGATTTCAAGATATCAAAATGGTAAAAGCGTGGGTTGTAAACTTGACACATCAAGAGTAGTTTTCACCAATCAACCCACGCTTTTACCATTTTGATATCTTGAAATCATGGAATTCGTGAAGCTGGACGTCAACTGACTTACTCTTTGTTCATGACAGAAACATAGATAACAGTTTTCATTTTCTTCAAATTTTGACGTGCAATTATGCTTAACGGTTCACATAAAAGCGAATTCTTAAAATGTTTTTTTAAATTATTTTTTTAAATAATTATTTTTGAGGTCGTATATGTCCGTCGTGCTCGAGTGCCCACCATATGTTTATTTGGAAGCTTCTCCAGCGTAGATTGGAATAACGTCGAGGTAGGCATCCTAGGTTTATTCAAAATTGGAAAATTTGAGGGGTAAAAGGTCGATTTTTGTTTATAAAGGGGTAACATGACGATTTTTCGCCAAAAACTCAAAAACAATGTGCTTCATCGGAATTTCAAAAGAATACTTTTCTGTTCATCTTCCTGAGATCTTTCAATTTGTATAATTGTGTTTTTTCTCAGAAATACGTCATTTCTGAGAAAGAACAGAAGAATACAAATTGAAAGACCTCAGGAAGATGAACAAAAAAGTATTCCTGTAAAATTTCGATAGAGCGCATCATTCTCGAGTTACACGCCAAGATAGGTTCGAAACTCCCGTTTTCACATCTTGCAAGGCCAGTATCTCAGAAATGACGCATTTCTGGGAAAAAACACAAGAATACAAATTGAAAGATCTTGGCGAAAAATCGTCATTTTACCCCTTTATCAACAAAAATCGACCTTTTACCCCTCAAATTTTCCAATTTTGAACAGACCTAGAATTCCCACGTCGACGTTATTCCAATCTACGCTGAAGAAGCTTCCAAATAAACATATGGTGAGCACTGGAGCGCGACGGATATATACGACCTCAAAATTAATTATTTAAAAAATTCATAGCTCCGGTTTGAACAAACGCACAATGCCCACCTAGGGTGGAAAATTCTTAGGAAAATGCCCTCTACACATTGGTGTAGTCACCTCGCTGGAGCCCTACGGACCAACAAAAGGTCCACCGGAGACCGGACTATAACGTAGAAATCTAACAAACAAAACATTTGTTGGACTAACAAAACATCCGTTTGTGAAAACCCTTCATTTGTGATATTCACAAATTCATTTGTAAATATAACAAATTCAAGAGCCAACAAACGGGCGTTTTTGAATTCAACAAACTATTTTTTTCCGTGTAGCTATAACGATTTGAGATAGGAAAAGTTACTGAAATTCTGCAAAAAAATGTAGACATAATTTTGATTTGTGTACCAATGTTTGAAACAAAACTCACAATCATTTTTTATGGTTATAGATGTTCATATAACAACCTACAGAACCGGCAATGTTCACTTTGAAAGAAATTTGAGACCCAACTAACGACCATGAACAGTTTTCCCGTAGAATTACTCACATTCAAACGTACATCGATGTGTTGAATAGCTTTCTTCATAAATTTTGAAATGAGACTTGTCACGTTATGCTTGAATGACAGAGTCAAGGTAAACCAGCCTCACGAGGCAAAGGTAACGGTGGTAAAAATTTTGATGCTGTAAACCTAACTCGTGGTTTCGACAGCTTTCAAATGCAGACTTATTAGCCTCATCTAACTCAGTATAGATTAACTATTTGATCAAGTTCAAACGCGTCAAAACTCATTTTGATGCATTCGGAGCAACTGGAGCCAAGCTGTCTCGATTTCACCAAAAAAACCTAAGTGAAACAACGGTGGAGTGCACGAAATCGTACCCTTCTCTTGCACACCCGCACCAGTAGATTATGTGCCCGAGTGCCGCAATCGGAGAATTTCCATAACGAAGGCTGCAAACTTGTTTGCAGCTCGAGACATGGAAAGCCGCGATTGCGGTACGAGGTACATAAGAATTTTTAGAGTCGCTCAGCACTGAAAAACTTTCCCATCATCCGCTGGTCCAGGATTTTTGTTAGCCACCGGTACGCTCACCGATAGATAACCGAGAGACCCATGCCAACGCGGAGGTAGAACCTGCGAGAGTGTCGCGCTGGAATTGAGCTATCGAGGTGCCGCCAGGTGAGCGAAGAGCCAGCGGGGCTCTTCGCTTGCCTGGCGGCCGCACTACAGTATCACGTAGCGAGTGCGGCGCGCGGCGGGCGTTATCGATGGCATATATATGTCGCAGGCAAAGTGATCAATTCGCCAATGTATACAGTCGCCAGCGGATGTATACATTACCTAGACACTGTATACAGCCGCAGTCAGAGTGTTCAAGAATCGCTGCTGCAGCGCCGGCGAATAGTTTGCCTAGGTAATGTATACTTTGACTAGCGACTGTATACACTGCCACAGACCGACTCGGCAAAGTATTCACCGATGGCACGGGCAACGGCTTCGCCTATATAATAGGTAAATAATGGATATTTTATATTCTATATTGGCATATGTGAATGCACCAATGAATGAGTTCCAATGCTTATTTCAAAAGAAATTTGGCTGGCCAAGAATTTTTGGGTCAGAAGTAGTGCGTTCATCGGACGATAATTTTTTTGTGTATTTTTTGACGTAGGAATCGAATCCGACCTCTTCTTTGATCCTATACACGGGAAAATTTTTTCAATCACGAGAAACTATAATTCACCTTCAAATAGCTATTGTAACGTTTTTAGATGCGAGCTATGGTGACTTATCGTTGTAGTGGACCAAGGGCGCATCGGAGACATGATTTTCTACATATTCTGACCTGCTGGACACGATGTTAGCAAGTTTGAAGGCCTACGATGCGTTCGAAATGAGTGGCAAGCTAATCTTTTGAGTACCAAACAAATAAGAAGTCATAAGTGTTTGTTTTCTCAATGAGAGTGCAATTTAATTCTTATCAAAATACTTTGTGAGTTATTTCTGAATTAATTTCAATTTTGTATACTTTTTCTCTATTATTTACCATAGTCTCAATATCAATCGTACGCATCTTTTACATCAATAGTTTGGGAACATTTAGGCATGAATTTTTGAATAAGCCTTGGAACTCATTTATTGGTGCAATCACGTACGCCAATATAGAGAATAAAATGTCCATCATTGACCTGTTATATAGGCGAAGCCGTTTCCCGTGCCATCGGTGAATACTTTGCCGAGTCGGTCTATGGCAGTGTATACAGTCGCTAGTCAAAGTATACATTACCTAGGCAAACTGTTCGCCGGCGCTGCAGCAGCGATTCTTGAACACTTTGACTGCGGCTGTATACAGTGCCTAGGTAATGTATACATCCGCTGGCGACTGTATACATTGGCGAATTGATCACTTTGCCTGCGACATATATATTATATAACTTACATATAATGCGTACATAGGACTATTATATGTATGCTATAACATGCTTCGACGCGTACTGATTCGAAATTCAACGGACCGTGCGCAACGAGGTATGCGCCGCGCTGCCATCACGAGTCGCCAAATGTGCCGCCAGGCGAGCGAAGAGCCCCGCTGGCTCTTCGGTCACCTGGCGGCACTTCGATTTCCGAATACCAGCGCGATGATCAAGTGGGTTCCAGCGCTATTCCGTTGAACGCGTATCGTCAAAAAGAAAACAGAGCCTCTGGAAGCGGTTCGCATTTTGGATCCAGCGGATGATGGGAAAGTTTTTCAGTGAGCTACAATCTAGCACGTTGCGGGCCTTCTACGCGGCCATCAAGGCCCTCCAAAGTTTGATACCCGGGTGGGGAATCAATCACATTACGACCAAAAATAAGGGTAAAAAGTGCGTACTTTAGTTCCGTTAGGATAAGAATTTTTTTTCTGGAATTGTTTACATACTCCCGGGTTCCGAGGATTTTATACGTTGCTAAAGTGTGTAACGCGCCAGGAAAGGCCACATCATTGAACAAAGTATAATTGCAAGAAATATATTTGAACTCGCCTCATATGTAAGTAATATCGATATAGTGCCTTCGCCATGAGGCATGGGTTCGTAAGGGTTTCTCTCAAGAAGTGCCCCTCCATTTATCCAGGCCTGCATTTTTCCTTCAAAGCAATCATTCAAGCATCCGAATATTGTAATTAAGTACAGACGATAGTAATGGATATTGCTGGAGAAAATCAAAAGATCATCGGAATAATCTCTGAAGAATCATATGCCCGTATTTTTCACTGCGTGCAATGCACCGTGTAAGATTAACGATATAGATGGGACATGGCTTCTCTCTCAAAAATATCATTCGTAACGGGTGACCTTCTTCCATGAATATTGAGTAGTCCCGGCCACCTTCAATTACATCAAATTATCTTGATTATCAATTTCGGCTGTCCAGGCAGTTTTTGAGAGAAACCCTTCCGAGCCCGCGCCTATGGGAGAGGCATTAAATGAAACTTAAACATGAGACGAGTACAGAATCTGCACAAATTCCTTGCGGTTGTACTTTTTTCAGAGCTGGAAGCTCTTATGACATGTTAAAACACTCCAGCAACGTACACAATCTACAGAACCTGGGAATATGAAAGAAATTTCAAAAAAATAATTTGCCACGTCCGCATAAGTCAAACACCAGGAATTGGTCCACTACGGCTCGAGGGTTGCATATTCGGCTCTCGAAACAGTTACAGATTGTCTGGCGGCAGGGTGTTCAAACTCACCCTTTCACGAGAATTTGAGCGGTGTTCTTCGATTTCTCTTCATGATCATAGGTCTCGTCATGATCATAGAGGTAATTGGATACGAATCGAAATATAGACGAGGATTGCTCGAGCACTTGGACCCGGTCTACTACTGCTGCAGGGTCGGCTCGTCATTCCAAAATGGAAAAACAAAGATCGGATATCCGGAATCGCATGACATAACCCCCCCCCCCCCCCCCCTCCCCCCAGTCATCACTTTCGTGATAGAGCATGTTGGAATCGAAATCGAATACACTGCGTCTACGGGAAATTTCAAAAGTCATGTCTACTACTACTCGAAGGTTGGTTGTACGGCTCTCGGACCAGAACCGATTTTGTGATGGCTGTGGGTTCCAACTCACATTTTCAAGATAATTTGTACGATATTATACAATTTCTCGTCATAATCATCCAGGAAATTTGATACGGATCAAGGTATGGACGAGGATCGCTAGAGCACTTGAACCTCGGTCTACTACTGCTGCAGGGTCGATTCGTCATTCCCAGAAAGGGAAGCGGAGATCAAATGATAGGTGGCACATCCAATAATCAATGTTGATATAAATTATTGTTCAAAAATTGGGGCAAGGCATGAATAAACAATAGAAACATGCATTTTCCCATCCTTTTTTCGGTTATTCCATTATAAGTCGGAAAATATTGGTTTTTCGAGAAAACTTGTCCAAAAGTAATTTGGAGATCTTCAAACGGACTACAAAATTTGTTCATACACTTTTTTCCCGTAGAATGCGTATTTTTGGAGTTATCCTTGATTTAAGTTATAGTCGAATTTGTTTAAATAAATTTGCCAAAATTGTTTATAACGGGCACAAATTATTTTTCCTAGGTATTTGAGTCAATTTTGGAAAGAAAAGGTCTCCTGGTATTTTTTCCCAAGTTTGATCGTTTTCGAGTAATGAGAAAAGCAAACTTCGCGACTTCTAACCCTCAATACGGTGCTTTCATGACAGCACTTTGACTTGGAAGTTGCGAAATCTGCTTTTTCTCATTACTCAAAAACGATCAAATTAAAGAAAAAATACCAAGAGACCTTTTCTTTTCACAATTGACTCAATTACCTAGGGAAAATAATTTGAACCCGTTATAAGCAATTTTAGCGAATTTATTTAAACAAATTCGATTATAACTTTGATCAAGAATAACTCCAAAAGGATGCATTTTACGGGAAAAAGTAAGTGAACCAATTTTGTAGATCGTTTAGAGATCTACAAATTACCTCTGAACAAGTTTTCTCGAAAAACCAATATTTTCCGACTTACAATGGAAAAACCAAAAAAAAAACGGAAAGATGCATGTTTTTATTATTTATTTATGCCTTGCCCCAATTTTTAAACAATATTTCTTATTAATGTTGATTATTGGATGTGCCACCAATCATTTGAGCCCAAAACTGGAGGGTATGAAAGGATTTAGCCGATTAGTGAACGAATTCAGGAGCTGACTTACTCGACTACTCGAGCACTTGAACCTCGGTCTACTACTGCTACAGGGTTCGCTCGTCATATCCAAATAATATTGAATATTGAATGTCGAGTGGAGGGATTCGCGTGCCACCTCCCTCCCCAGTCCTTACGCACGTAATGGAGTATATTGGAATCCAAATCGATTACAAAATCATGTCTACTACAGCTCGAGGGTTGGTTGTTCAGCTTTCGGACCAGTCATACGGATAGTCTGATAAATATTTTGAGGCAGAGATGGGTTGGAATCATAAGTAACATAAATCCAATATAATTCGTAAAATAAAACTTTACCTCACAGTATTATATTGCTGGCAGTTCAGAGCAACACGTTCTCCACCACAGAAATAATCTTTACACTGTGCTTCTCAAAATCTCGTTCTCGAGTTGAAGCGGTACATGAATTTATACTCGCTAATGTTTGGAGAAATTAATCAGCGAATGCACCAGTTGTTAGGCTCAGGAATAGTCAGTTATCGATCAACTGATACAGCATTGCAATCAAAAGTTTACAAGATGTAACTGGCACCAGCACTATGAGCAGCGAAGAAAAATAATAAGCAATGATTAACTGAATATGACCATCCTGGAATGCTATTTGTGGTTAACTGGAAGAGAAAGTAATCATGCACAGTTTTAGCTTGGCGAAACAATGAAGAATATACCATAAGACATCCTATAAAAAAAGCCAAGAGTATGCGTACCTGCATTGGAGAGGTTTCACACAACATGCGGATGGAAGATTTGTATTGATGATAATAAAATCCTTGGTTGCAGCCATTTGTACCTGAGCAGGCATCCACATTGGCTCAGATTCCACACTGGCAAGGGTTTTACATTCGCTGGCTATAAACTGTCCAACGGTACACATTGGTATAAAACTAAAATCAGTGTCCCAGGCCTCTAGAGCAACCACGGTCTCAACCCAATTGCTCACAACCTAGTTTGCGCTGCTTTGGATATCTGAAACACATGTAAATATGAAAAATGAAACAATAAGAAACTATCAACAACATCTTGAGAAGATGTGACAATTTGACAATGAGGTCATTCTTGATGCATAAGAGAAGACAAAATTGTGACTCTTGTTTGCTCACTAACAACATGAACAATGAATTCTCAAAGGTTCGCTTAAAATTGACAGAACTCGGTGATTTTAAAACTGAGAGATCCAAACCATAATGTCACATTATAACAACCAAGAGTAGAGGCTGGTTACATAAAATCAATTGAGCAACTCACTAGCTCTACATCAGTTTACGTTCGAAAGAAAGGAATTCTCAATGGAGCCTGACAACACTCGCAAATCTTCACAAGGGTTATAGAACAGCAATAAGATACATTTTGGTTTTTGAAGAGAAATACTCACAAAGTCTTGGAGGTTTCCAGCATTGTAGATGCATGATGGCTCCCACACACAATGCACAACCAAACCATCATCAGCCATACCTGAACTCACTGTACGGCATGAGAAAACCTAAAATGAAAACAGCACTACAAAGAAATACATTCAGAAACAAGAAGATAGGGTGATTACTAGTAAACTTTATGAAATAGTACTAATCTGAGAATTAGAAGATGATACACTGTTGCTCTGCTGGGAGTTGCTCAGCAAGCAGGTGGCGAGATGCTGAGTATGTTTCAGTAGTAAAAGCGATAAGCTCCTGCTATAAAATTGATACATCTGGTTCAGTTGCTATGACAAGGCTCCCTCATAGCAGCAAATTGATTAAATAAAGATTAGAGCCCGCTATGAAGCATGACAACACGGATAGCTGTAGGTTTCACCCGATTCCGCGACACACTCGAGCTCGAGGTGAGGGCACACCTGGTTTAGGAGATTTTGATAATGCGACACAACACTCACACTTAACTTGTTCTTAAAGGCAAATTGATTATTTACGATCTGGAGCACTGAACCTGCGATGCTATTGCCGACAACAAACGGGGTACAATCACCCCTGTCGACTGGCACGGCGTCAACAATGCCATTATTTACCCCGATAATCGACGAAAAATCGGAGACCCATGTATTATTGAATAATCATAGTTCTTCGATTCAACAAAAAACACGCTAATTGGAAAACTACACTACTTATTAATTAATCCACCTACAATGCGCGAGGGTTAGAAATTAGTAAATGTAAACATACAGGTTGACCGAAAACAAATCCCCCAGGGGATACTAACCTTCACGACGCTTCCGGCAGAATCCACCCGCCATGACTGGAAAATTCAAATTTTTGGTATTTTTGGATCCTTGACAATCGATTTTGGATAATCTAAAAAATACCACTCGACTCATCCCATATCCAAAATTCAACAATCTTCACGATCCCACCACCCAAATGTATTTTTTCGCATTTTTTGGAAAAAAATTTTCCAATTCGCATCGAATTTTCCATTTCCTGAATTTGTTCACCTCACCCTCTAAGACAAACGGTTGAACCATTCAAAAATCATTTTCGATCGAATTTGTACCCCACGAGGAAAAAAAATGCCAAGGTGCGTCCACCATAGATGGGTCATACGATATATCTATAGAATGCATGTCTCAATGACGCTACGAAACCAAAGATTTCAATTTCACTCAAAAAAGTATCCAGGCGAGGTGCACACAAACGTCGTCCACTTATGAACGGCAACATACGACGTCTCAAGTAAACTTCATCGAGACACTTTTTATCAGTGGAATTGACGTATTTGGCTTCATAACGTCATTCACAATAGCATTTTGTAGGCGCATGCGAAATCTCAAATGATTTGGTAGAGCAAAAATCGACATATCCTCTGAACGGATTTAGAGCTTTTGGCGAACTACGGCCTCACCTTAACGTGAATTTTGGCGTTTGTGTTTGACTCGATGGGGATTTGAACCCGTGCCTTCTTGATTGCCAGGCAAGTGTCCCCATTAGACTTTGTCATTTTATACTTAAGAAAGCCTATGGACGGTTGTGAGTGGTCGATACGGGTTTTTAAAGATATCCGAAAAGTATTTCGAAGGTAAGCTCGAAATAGTGCAGCATCATTCAAGTATTCAAAAGTTTTCTATTTTCTTCATAAGTAGTCCGCAGAATCATTTCGGGATTATACCCTAACCTATAAAAATCTATTTCACTCAATGTGAGGAGTCAATTTTCACTTTTCTTGGAGTGAATATTGGCTCAAGCTTGGAGCGAATGTGATATTTCTGTAGTTTCACTCCCTATGGCCGAGTCTACATAGACGCGCTCACCCGGGGCGCGCGCGCTCTCTCCACCCAAACACCGGAGTAGGTACCGAAAATGGGATTTGAAAATCTTTTGCCGAGTGTTCCATCTCAATTAGAGTATCAGCACGGGTTTGTGACATAAAAAGTGGTCAGTTTATCGCGTCGATCGCCTGAAAAATTGATTTGCATCTAATAGAGATCGAAGAGTGAGAGACTTGGATGTCAATCGTTGTGCCTAATATGACCAGACCCCCCCCCCCCCCCCCAACTTCTCAGGTTCCTTATACTCGTGGCTTATTCAACAACTAGCGATATCGTCGCTCGCTAACGCTCGCTCCGTTCTGTGAGGTATAAATACGCGGCAATCAACTTCTTAAGAAATCCTTGATAGAAATGTGAACGTTTCAATGACCGAAATGAAAATGACCAGAATAAAAAAAAGTTACTCAATTCAAGATTAGGGTGTAACGCTCGAATTAAATTTGACAAAAACACTAAGTTATATAAAAAGTTCAATAATTTTTGGATGCATGGACAATTCAGTAAAACAGCAATGTTATCGTAAGCAAGAACGGATGTATTTATATATATATATATCAATTTATTCTTACATCTAATTAGAACATAAATTTCATATCATTTTTCAAATCGCATCCTTTTCATCACATCATTATCAACAACAACATCATCATCAACTACTTCATTTTGATCATCATCATTATCATTACCATTCAGTCATCATCCACTCCATTCTTTCATCATCATTTAATCAACATACCCCCATCACCACCATTCTTTACTAACATCAACCCAACACGCCAATGATCGCCGATGTAGAGATGAAATTCATCTCTATTGAGGAGGGTGAGGCAAACATTAAACCTTTTCATCATCATCAATCATTACATACTCATCAGCTTCATCATCATCATCATCATCTTCCTCACCATTATCCTCATCATCATCATCATCATCCTCATGTTCATCAGTATCATCATTGTAAATTCGCCAATGATCGCCTACTTGGAGGTGAATTCTTGCACGCAGGTAAGCCGCCTTCGGGTGCAGAGGTTGCGTCCGAATTCACATCCAAGTAGGAGGGTGAGGCAATCATCCATCCCATTACATCACAATCATCCATCTATTTCATACATCACAGACTATTTCATGATCATCATAATCATCATTAACACTTCATTCAATCATCATCAAAGAACATCGGATATCCTCACATCATACAATCGCCAAGCCATTATTTAACTATATCAAATGAACACCAACATCCAATCATTATCATCACCATTCAATTATCATCCACTCCATTCCTCCATTACCATCCATTTTCCATATCTATATCAACACCATTTATTAACTACATCAACTCCATTCAATCATCATAAAAAAACGTCGAATATTCTCACACCAGACATTCTCCAAAACATTAATTAACTATATGTATTAGTTCATCATCAAAACATTATACATCAAACAACGTTTCATCGAATATTCATCAAACCTTTATTTACCATACCTACATCACCACCATTCATTACTCACATCATTCATAACGCCAATGATCGTCGATGTAAAGATGGAATTCATCTCTTCTGAGGAGGGTGAGGCACACATTAACCATTCTCATCATCATCAATCATCACATATTCATCATCTTCACCATCATTCATTACTCACATCATTCAAATCGCCAATGATCGCCGATGTAGAGATGAAATTCATTTCCACTGAGGAGGGTGAGGCACACATTAACCGTTCTCATCATCATCAATCATCACATATTCATCATTTTCATCACCATTCATTACTCACATCATTCAAAACGCCAATGATCGCCGATGTAGAGATGAAAGGCTTCTCTACTGAGGAGGGTGAGGCACTCATTAAACATTTTCATCATCATGCATCATGACATCTTCATCAGTTCCATCATCATATTGAAAACATATCAAATATTCTCACATCACATTACACGAACTAATCATCATAAAAACATCATACATCGAACATCTTATAAGAACCCACAATGGACCGATAGACTCACGACCGGATCAGGTGATGGAACCACTCTCCTGCGAATGTTTGAAGACTTAGTGTAGTTCACGAACTGAATCTAAGTCCGATACGCAGACGCTTAACCCTTGATTACTAACGTGAAATAAAAATACACTCCAACTAACGTGGTAGACTTTTGGCACATCCTTCTGAATTCATTAAATTTTCAAAAGCTAGTGCAGTTAGTGACATGAAAAAATTATTTCCTTGAAGCTCAACTATCTTAGAAACAGCATACACATTTTTCGACCGGTGGAAAGTTCCTGGATTTTCCGGAAAAATTCTTCATTAAAGTCAATATTTGAGGTTATGCTGATGAGTATTTTCATAATTTGTTAAAAAAACATGTCAAAAGTAACAAAAATTACTTCTAAAATGATTTTGTTATAACCAATAGACCTTGAATGAACAATTGTAGCAAAATTTGGGTTAATATCCTAAAAAATCGCCATTTTCACTTTTCCCGATGATGGAATTTTGGCACTTAATTTATTTATAACTAAACAAGAAATTGTTCAAAAAATTTTGCAAAGGTTACATCTGTAAGAGCACGTCATAATATGAATTTACATCTAAGTCCCGAGTCGCGATACGAAAGTTTCAACGTTCTAGAAGCTAAAGAAAATTCGAGTGTGCCAAAAGTCTACCACGTTAGTAACTAAGGGTTAAGGGAAGAGCACGTCATAATATGAATTTACATCTAAGTCCCGAGTCGCGATACGAAAGTTTCAACGTTTTAGAAGCTAAAGAAAATTCGAGTGTGCCAAAAGTCTAGTCACCACGTTAGTAACTGAGGGTTAAGGGAATTTGGTGAATTCTAATGAAAAGGAAGAAGTCTGACAGACGCATAGACACACGATATTAGACTTGACACAGTAACGAAGGCAAGTGCTAATAAGAATAATAAATGTATACATTTTTCCACAAACTAATTAAAACATAACACTTGAGTAAAGAATTTTATCATCATCAACACTCCATTCAATCATCATCGAAACATCAAATATTCTCACATCACATTACACACATTGATCATCATAAAAACATCATACATCGAACATCATATAAGAACCCACAATGACCCGATAAACGATAGACTCACGACCGGATCAGGTGATGAAACCACTTTCCTGCGAATGTTTGAAGACTTAGTGTAGTTCACGAACTAAATCCAAGTCCGATACGCAGACGCTTAAGGGAACTTGGTGAATTCTAATAAAAAGGAAGGAGTCTGACAGACGCACAAACACTTGACAGTAGACCCAAAATACAGTAATCGATATAGAGAAAAAACCAATAATTTTAGGGTAGGTTAAGTCAATATACGGGAAAATCTAGTGATTCCCCCAAAAAGGGTATATCGATATAGGTGTAAGAGTTGAATTAGAGAAAGATATAGGAGAGATATATTTTAAGGTAAGGTTAGTAGATATATGGGAAAATCTAGAGATTTCCCAAACGATATAGGGAAAACTAGTAATTTTAAGGTAAATTTAGTCGATCTAGGGGAAAATCTAGTTATTTCCCAAAGAGGGTAATCGATATAGGGACAACTAGAATTTTAAGGTAAAGTTAGTCGATCTAGGGGAAAATCTAGTGATTTTCCGGGTAAGGTTAGAGCATCTAGGGGAAAATCCAATGGTTTCCCAGGTAAGATTAGTCAATCTAGGGGATAATCTAGTGATTCCGGACGATGAATGATCATTCAAATTAATATATATAATAATATATAATATTCAACATTATTTTGGGTTTGCAATGAGACTTTCTCCAGAAACTGTGATATAAGTAAAGTTGTGCAGAATTCTGATTAAGAAGAATCGAGCTATTCCATGTACACCAAAGATCAAATTTGTGTTACAAGAGTCACTCCTCCGTGAATTTGGGACATCTCGGGTGTTCTTAATCAGGATTTTATATACTTCAGCTTATTATTCAGCTTCTAGAATAAATACCAATGTATAACCAAGATGATGCTGAATATCGCTGGATGGTTTGCAAGTTGGAGACCTGATGAAGAGTTGGGGGAAGCTCAGATGAGACAACCACGCCTCTCATTTTTCGATCTCTATTCGATGCAGATCAATTTTTTGGTCGATTTACGTCACAAACTCACGCTAATACTCCGATTGAGAGGGAACACTCGTCAAAAGATTTTTAAATCCCACTTTCGGTACCTATACTCCGGTGTTTGGGTGGAGAGTGCAAGCGGAGAGAGCGCGCGCGCCCAGGGTGAGCGCGTCTATGTAGACTCGGCCTATGAGTCCAATTTTTACTATCAGTCATTCTCAGCCATTCCGAGTATCACTCCAAGCTTTGAGTCAAAATTTCACTCCAACAGTTTTAGAGAGATAGAATAACCAATACGGAGGATACGGACGCTGCGGACGATGCTGACGGAACCTTGTCATGATCAGACCCCTGCAGTTTGCTTTGTGTAGCTAAAATGAACTCAAAGAGTATGTGCACTCGGGAGCAAGCTGAACTGTCCAAGCTCGACATCGCACTGTTTCACTCGCACTCATGGATCGAGGTAAGGAAAAAAACGAGACAGAAAGATCGTGAATCGAGCTGTTGGTAGACAGTTCAGCTTGCTCCCCAGTGTACATATTTATCTTCTCGAAAAATACGAAGTTTTGGGATAACACACTCGTGAACAAATTTGCGCGGCGAAAACCGAGGCGAAAACGATGATTTCTCACCTCAACGTTACTCTTATTCAAAATTTAAGATCGTGAAATTTACGTCTTTCCATCTTTCAATTCAAAAAGGAGTGATATAGTTAATTATAAAACCTAGATTTTTGTCGTTTGAAATGGACCAAATCATCTTTGCAGAATCGCTGCAATCTAAAAAATAGCCATCGACTATCGACGCAAGTATATCGAAAATACATTGGATACTCCAATATTCTGTATATTGGGCGTATGAGAGAATACGAGTAAAGTCACCTGCGGTACGACCCACGAAGCAACCAATAAATAAATAACAACAATACGAGCAAATCTTTTCTGCCCTTCCTGGTATGGCCACAATCCTGTCTGTAGAAGGAACCAACGAGGTAACTTGTAATAACGACCCTCAAAGATGTCCATAACTGCGGAATTGATAAAATGGCTATTTAGTAGAACGTCACGGGTTATGGATCTGATTCTAGACTTTTGGAACTACTATTTAGATAGGGATGGAAGTATAACTGTAAGGGTTTTGTTCAATGAACCATTTGTCAATAAGTATACCTGCAGAGATTGGCATTGAATATCCACATGTTGCTTTATAACTTATATCTGTATGGGTCACGTTCATGCTCTTAACTACAAATTTTGCTAAGAAATCCACTGGACAGAACCTTCCGAGATATCTTTGATTTGCGTTGAGGCGATGCGGTCACTGTACACCGTGCACGCTGAGAGTTATTCGCACTTTTGATACTCTTGCGATTTGGACTAATCGACGCGGGAAGACGGATACTTATTTTTATCTAATTTAAGTTTATCCTCTCGTCGTTTAGATCAAATCGCAAGAAATTGAAGAAAAGTGGGAATAATTTGAGCGCAGGCATCTTCTAACCTATAATATAGGCAGTTTGTAATTCGCATTTTTGTCCGATTCTCTTGCGATTTGGGCTAAATTACGAGAAGACGGATTCAAGTTGAATGATGATACGTATTTCCGACATTTAACTCAAATTGCAAGAGTATCGTCCAAAGTGCGAATAATTGTCAGGGTGTACGGTGACCGTATCGCCTTAAAACACAAATGAATCCATCCCACTCATCACTCTAAAATTTTTTTGAGTTCTCAATCAACATTTCAACCAGATAGTTGAATACTCAATCAGTTCGTGGAATTTTTCTTTCGACCAGGCGGTTGCATTGTCAACCAAGTGATTAAATTCCGAGTCCTGTCAATCGGAAATTCGGTTTCAGCAACTTTTTGGCGTTCCCAAATGAGTGACCGTCCATCTGGTTTTGCCACGCTTAGGTCGATTCTTTCATTATGGGTATAGTACGGGTCCCGTGAGAATGGTAAGTGGTAGTTTCCGGACGACATTTTTGAGTCGGAAAAACAAGCTCCTTCTTGTTTTCTTTCAAACAAATAGGAAAAAAATTCAGCGGTAGTCGCGCGAGATTGTTCGGTTAGAAAATCCAGGTTAAGCAACGTTTTCGCGATTCAGTATCCGAATGTAGCGATCCTCCAGGAGGATCGCTATCCGAATGGGTGCCCCCCTCACCCTTATTTTGCGAAGCTTTTAGCTTGTTTGGGATCAAGAACTATAGGCAAACGTATAAGATTAGCAGTCATCATTCCGGATGCTGAATCGCGAAAACGTTGCTTAATCTGAATTTCTAACCGAAAAGGCTCGCGCAGCCACCACTGGTATTTTTTCTATTTGTCCATAGAATAATATGGAGACACTTATTCTTCTGACCTCAGGAAGGTCATATACCAAAGATAAGAAAGTCGGCGAATTTTTTCGCGTGAGCTAAGTGTGGCGGACCTGGATGGTCAGTTACCCATCCGCGGATGCTGAATCGGGAAAAGGGTTGCTTAACCTGGATTTTCTAACCGCAAAGGCTCGCTCGACCACCGCTGAATTTTTTCCCTATTCGTTTGAAAGAGAACAAGAAGGAACTTGTTCAGG
This sequence comes from Eretmocerus hayati, assembly GCA_029851415.1. Classification (NCBI taxonomy): domain Eukaryota; kingdom Metazoa; phylum Arthropoda; class Insecta; order Hymenoptera; family Aphelinidae; genus Eretmocerus; species Eretmocerus hayati. The sequence continues at coordinate 154,087,253 of CM056741.1, forward strand.
TGACCCAAAAATGTCGTCGGGAGACCACAACCTAAGTACTCATCTCAAGAGTAGCGTGTTCATAATCGTACTCACAGCCGTTGAATATTCATCCAGCTGGTTGAAGTTTTTTGAATAAATTGTTCACAGTGTGATAGTATCCGGGCCCGCGAGGTTAGCGATATTATTGTGAAAAATATAAACTTGTTGAAGTAAGTAATAAATTTTTCATATCAAATAGAACATGGAATATTCAGAGTAACTCCGTCAAATGACCCTTCTATTCGGAGATACAGCGAAAAACTTTGGCATTACTCGTATGGGCCCATATTAACCCTTAGACTGCCGGCATTTTTTCTAAGAAAATGACCCCCAAAATGACCAGTTCCAAAGAGGCAAATTTAGATATATATATAAAAGTATATGATATGTTGCGATGAATACTCAAGGTCGAGAGTGGCTCATACAATATGATCCAGGCTGGAAGGTAAGGGTCGGGTCTCATGCTCAAGTTTTCGGAACCTTGCAAGTTCTTATTCAGTGACGTCTAAGTATCCCTCACTTCCTAGGATGTGATACGCTATCCAAATCACTCCCTCATGCCAACATGTCACCAAAAAACATCAAATATTGGAACTACTCCTCATGAGGGATTGAAAATGTGAAAATTCATACTTAGAGAATTATTGACTTTTCAGAGAATATAAACTTTTTCGCACTGATTTTCCACTTTCTCTCGCAGTTTCTCAAAAAATAGTATTCGATACACGTGTGTAAAACTTTTTTTTCGCGTCCTTATGATGATTCTGACCCTCGCTTACGGCTCGGGCCGAAAACCCATAACTCGGACGCGAAATAGTAGATTTCTCACCGAGTTTGTGAGGCTGTAGCTCGCTTCTGAGCGATTGGTTTTTGGCCTGGGCCGCAAACGAAGGTCGAAATAATCGTTCGGAAGCGGGGAACCTCATGAACGAGTTGCGAATACTATTTTTTACAAATATCGTGAGCACCCAAACATCGGAAAATTGCAAAAACAGTATTCGACACTCGGGCTGGGTGGTTTCCGCTTCCGAGCGATAATTCCGACCCCCGCCAAGGCTCGGGCCGTGGAAACCAACATCCCCGCTCTTGTATCGAGATCTGCTATTCGCAATAGTATGTGACAAAAAGAAGAAAACGCGACCTCGAACGTTCAAATTGGTCTATTCTAGCCCGTATTGTGATATTTTGAAAATTTATCGCGAAATTCGATTTTTTCCAAATACTAGGTGGACTCATCAGCTCGTCATAAGGTTGCGTTGTATCGTTCTAAAACCACCGGGATCATGTTCAGCGGATCAAATACGTAGGCCAACATATCTTGATATGCATTCAGAATCTCTTCAGACGCAGGCCAGACATAGGTGGACACCTTCACACCTGTCGACGGGGTGAGTGTGTCCACCCTGTTTTTTGCAGTTTTTGAAAACCCGTTCAAATTATTACTACTCGTACATTATGTATTAGTGGAGGATCGGGAAAATAACAGTGTAAGGTCAAAACTGGTCCACCTTCATCCCGGTTTGCGCGATACAAGATGAAACCAGAACGAACCCGCTAAAAGTCGTATCCACAGAGCTGTAGGTGTTAATGTCCCGAAAAAGTCGATTCTTACTTTTCCGGCAGGCTTTTGTTCGGAAGTGGTAGACATGGTTCCAGAGGATGTCCAGCACTTGAATAAAAATATAACCCGCACCTATCTAAAAAAATTCTAATTCTACTGGCACACAAGTGGTATATTTGACGGAAGTACTCTAGATTCCTTTATGCTCTGCATGATAGGTACCTATAAAAAGAAAATATGTGTAAAAGAATTTTGAGAAAGATTGGCGACTCGCCCTTATAGTTAGTTCTCCTTTTAGATGAAGTAAACGAATCTGTGGCATTCGGACCAATAGATAGAACCTCCACAATCTAAATTTTATGTAACACGTTGTACATCAAGACTCATTATAATGTGTAACGAAAGTAAGGAAGAGTTATGAGTTTGAGAAGAGCATTGATTTGCAGAAGTAAAGCATTGCATGTGTTGTTCTATTCGGTACGTTTATCTACTTACTCGTCATCTTTATTCTATTCAAATGAATTGATGCGTGGTTATTTTTTGCCGGTGACAAATCTAATAGAACGTGATTTCCCTCAAAGCAAATGACTGAACTTTATCCCAAATAATTATGGCAAAGTCCTAACGTGCAAGTTTGAAATATTCTGCGTCGGTTGACGGTCCCTCAGCGAATCTTCATGCAATTCAATAGTATAATCCATGGAATCTATGATGGTAAAAAAATACTGATTGTTCTTTTTTCTATTGTTCTTGCCTCTCTTTCATCTATAATACTGACTCATATCAATATTCAATAGTTGAAATTATATAAGATCATTTTATAACAGCAGAAAAGATTTCTCATACAATATTGATCAAAAGAACAGCCTTCACAAGGATGGATTCATTGAGTTTCAATCGAATGCAGTTGTATTAAAATTCTCTCTACAGCAGAAATTTTCTATTATATGCGCAAAAGGTTGAGTATTTCAACGAAATTAATTTTAAAGTATTGATCCTAAAGATGCTAAACCTCTCAGTACTATCAATATTAGAAATTATAGTCCTCAAAAGTACAAATAGTGGACAAGATCCGAAATATGTAAGTTCATAAGATAATATCAATTCTGAATTTCGAGGAAAATTATTATAGAGTTTTATGAATATCGTCAAGGACGGGCAAGAATAAATCAACGGATTGATGAAATAATATGCCATTCTTATGGTTCAATAGAAAGAACTTGAACAATTCTAATGATAATAATAATTCTCTAAATACACGGGATAGAAAGCGATTTCGAAACCTATGAAATCTTTCTTATAAAAGAATATGAATACATCGCCGACACTCTTTTTTGAGGCGAAGTATCCGAAAAATGAATTTACATTTCCTTTGGACGTACGGTCCAAGGTAGATTTCAAACCACCGGAACCACGGTGGAAGCACTCCAAAAAGTTTATATATTGTATTGAACTTGATTAAATGCATGATCCACCGAAGTGAACTATTTCCATGTTCAATTCGATGGGCCGACTAGGATATTTCAATCGTATGGACTTATCGAGAGAGCAAGACTGAGTATAACAATTTAGAGAGCTCATAAGTTTTCATCTTATCGAGTGAAAGAAGTCATTACACCTGCTTTGGGCAGCTTCGAATTAACGATTGGAGCACTCCGATTCTACAGAATTAAGACAGAGATCATTTTGCTAAACAACGCAGAAACTTCAAGAGATGTTGTAGAATATCAGGCTATAAAGAAAATACCGCAGTGCGTAAAGATACGTTCCAGTGCGTTAAGACCTACCTTACGCACTGTTGGTGACTTTACGCACAGGTCTTCACGCATTCCGTGCGCAAAAATTCCTTTACGTACGGAAAAATGTTCCTTACGCACTAACTTTACGCACATGATTTCGAAATAGTATATTTCGCACCGAGTTCATGAGGTTGTAGCTCGCTTTTGAGCGATCGGTTTTCGACCCGAGCCGGAGGCGAGGGTTGAAATGATCGCTCGGAAGCGGGGAACCTCATGTGCGAGGCGCGAAAGTTATTTTTCGCAATTTTGTAGGCACCCAAACATCGGAAAATTGCGAAAAAGTACATTTCTCGACGAATTTTTTTTTCTCGAGAGTACTCTAAGTTTAAAATACGTTCGAATAATTGCACTTTCGGATCTCCGAGGATCTTGCTCACTTCAACACGGATTGGAGACCTTCGACTATTTAATTCCGGATCCAATCCAAGGATCCCCATCCGCTGACAGTAAGAAGTTTGTTTTAAAAGTTAGCTATTCAAATTTGTTATATTTTCCAAGAATCTAGTGGTATTTTTTGGTGAAATGAGACGAAAAATCAGTGTATCAGGACAATGGAGCATCATTTAGTAACAGTACATATATGAGTAGTTCCGTGGAAACTTTGAAATAATGTGTGCCTGCTTGTACGAACCCTTCAAACATTTGGGAAAAAATTCGTACAGGTCATTTTTGACGTATTTTTGGTGCTTTTTTGCGCAATCGCTTGTTTGGCGATCCAAGGTCGCCAAAAAAATGATCATCGCAAGAGGGGTCAAGACGTCAGTTCCATGCGTTGTGGTTTTTCATTTTTTCGACCTTTGTGAGTGTGAAGCGTCGCGGCGGGGCTCGTTTAAGATCCGAGTGGGCAGATACATCAAATATAATGCTATCAAGTACCAAATGCTACTGCTATAAGAGCCCAAAGACCACTTTTTGTGTTCATGACGAATAGGTTTGTTCTGTGGCACAATTTTCCTTAAAATTTCACTCCCTCAGTTTTCCTCGGTAAAAATGAATTTGCCTCACTTCAGGCCTTTCCGCACCAATGTATTTCCAAAGGAGATTGTCAGGCACAACTTTTCCAGGTCTCAGAATTTTGAAAAAAATTGATCCCCATAAGCTCGAGATTACGGAGGCCCTACTCTGTTTTTTTTTTTTTTTTTTTTTTCAAAGTATCTGATGGCCAAATAAAAACTTCAAAATCACAAGCTTATAGCTTGAATCGTTTGGCCGTAAGATCAATTTTAGTGTCAAATGTCAGGTTTCCGTATGCAACTCAAAATGGTAGGTTCCGTGCGACGCTGCCGTGGTATGTGTGTTATCCTTATGGTACCAATGAGTGTAAATTTTTGAATCCGCACGTGAGCTAAATTATACATCATATGTCTGAAAAAGTCGAAAAATACATGTCAGAACCTTCCGAAGTGGGATTTGGTGTTGGCACTTTTTCGGCCTCCAAATATTAAAGTTTCAACGAAACTACTCATATTCTATTGGAACCCAACCTAATGAACCCTTATCCAATGAAAAATCTTCCACTTGCAGATTTGTAATATTTCGGCTCAGCGCTATTCAAAGTCACTGATGTACACGCAAAATCAGTCTGGGCTGGTTGAATTCGTACCTCAGCTAAATATTTAAAATACCAGACCATAGCTCCAAAATAAACTTGAGATGGAATATCAATTTAGAGTTATTACAATAATAGCAACTCTACAAAACTACAATTCCTTACCTAATAAAACCAAATTAGTCATTTTTGTTTGTCATAATAACCATCTTTCTGGGCGTCAGTTGAATTTTGTGATTATTCTGAACTCTCACAGAACTCAACCACTAAAAGAAAACTAGAACTTTTTCTATATGCTCGTGTAATGAGCTTAGAGACGAGCTTCCACAGTTGAGATGGTAATATTGAAGCATTTATTGATCTTATCAGGAAGTGTTGAAATCCACGTTGCTCCGTTTCCTATACACTGAATCGGCGATAAACGTGGCGTCATAATCAGTCAAGGCAGAGTCGCGATTTGTTAATGAGCTCCGATTGTCGATGTTGACGATGTTAACCCCTCCTATACACCGAAACGCGCATCACTGAATAAGCTTTGATCGCTAGTCGATTCGGTTGCCTGCTTATGAGAAGGCTGCATGATAATACATCAGCAACGTTCACTAAAAAATTCGTCTCATTCAAGCGCTCAAGAATTTATACCGGGCAATTTTATTCTGAAGTCTTGTTTTTTCTCTTAGTGGTCTATAACTCATTGTGAAAGAGTATCAAAGAGTGATCTCCTTGGTCTCTTGCTGCAGAGTGAGGATCGTACCTCCACCGACTGGATATTCTTCCGAAAAGCAAGTATTTTTGTGGAAAATAGTCGTTTCGAAACCTTTACCCCGAATAAAGAATGAATTTGATGTCAATTCAGTAGCTCACCGAAGAGATTTAATCACATATCACTTGTCAGATTAAAAAATAAGTGGTAATCGAGCCATTCCAAGATATATTGTGAGAAAATTGAGAGAGAAATTTCAATCTGTGGGATGTTATCAACATGGTCTAACCTCAGATTGAAAGTTCCACAATAATTTCGGAAAGAAGGTGGTTTAAAACTCTCATCCTAATACTCTCCAAATGATGAAATTCCTGCACATCCATAGATTATTTTACTATAACGGGGTCAAATTTGTACAAAAGTGCCTCTAAGAATTGAATAGTTGTATTAAAATGAAACTTTCTTCGCACGAATTAGTAAACATTTAACTTAATCAGTGAATGTTACCGCTAGTTGGTAAAAATACACCTAATGGGATAAATTTTTATTGACACATACATGCAAGGAAAGTAATATCGTTCAATGCTGTTTCATTTGATTCAAATCCTCTATCTTTGGTTAAACTTATTTTACTTTCTTGTGTTTCGATAATTAAGTTTCAAATCATCTGTAGCTTATACGCTTTTAAAATGCCTATCAACGTTTTTATCCAAGAACTTGGAGCTGGTAAGACACCAAAACTTTTGTTACTTTCATTGAATATGGTTGTGTCTACAAAATTTTAGCTAATATTATTATAGCTGAAATTGATTTCATAAATGATGTCGGCTTAATCATCCGGTCAGAAGACTACTGTGCATCGAAATTTAATGAGAATTTCAATACATCCTCTAAATTAAGCTGTTCCAATGGTTTCCTCAGAAGGTCCCTGAGATCATTTGTAATATTTTATATAAATCCCATCATTGAGGACATTCTGAAATGTTCCGGGAGTCTCTTATCTTTTTAGAGTCTTACAGAGTTTTGGCGAGGATCTTTCAATCGTGAACATGTTTTGAGCATACACTTGAGAAATTGTCACTAGATCTTCATTCCTGGGGGTTTGATGACGTGTGAGAAATATTTCCTTAGAACATTTCCATAGCCTCTCTAGAACAGCTGTTCCCCGAGTCTTTCACCTACCTTGTTAGAATGTGCGTGACCTACAACATTTCAATTCATATATGGTTGAAAAAGTACCCTCATCCAAAGATTGTGCGATTCTTCTCCCTACGCATAAAATAAGTGGGTGGTGGAAGTAAAGATCTATGGTTCCCTCCCATTTTCTTCTACATTTTTCCATAGTATGATTTCGGCCATCGCTAATATATATGCTGTCTTCCTCGAGCCAAGCTGTGCAACGCAAAGTTGAGCTCACTTATCAATTTATGACTTTGTGTGCGACAAATTTTATTGAAAGGAACTCATGATTAGGGGATCTGAATTATTGAATTGTCTAATGGAGACATCATATCTGATAATTTTCGATCACGTAATCATTAACTGTGATGATATCCCGTGACAGTCACTGCGAAAAAACTCGACTAAAATGATTATAATCATATAGCCCTTGGCCTTACATACGCACCACCGTTCCCAATCCCAGAAACATCCGAAGGAAGATGTAGAATCGTACTCATCATGAGAAAAACAACGGTGAATCAGGACTTCCGTTGAGTCAATGGATTGAATGCACCACGGGTCAAGCACCTTTCGAGATTTACATGCGCTGATTAATGTTGTTATATTTCTACTTAAATATTTGGAATAAAACTAAACAAATGTCTCCTTGTTGCGATACACGGAAGCAGGAAGCAAGTAAACAATTGCATCAAATGAAGAAAACAAAAAAATCGTGCTCTTTGTTCATACATATTATTCTTACATTCCATATACAGTATACTGATAATAATCAAATACACTGGTCAATAACATGATCATGATAGTTTATAATCATATTCTATGGCGAAAATGCTGATTGTAAAATATCGCGCAGGTCATAATTGACAATGTGGTAGGAAAATCAAGTGCGTATGAACGTAAAGATATTTTAATCACCAAATTTGACCGCAAATTCATAGTATTGTCGGATTTTTTTCATTCGAATTCGCCTTCAGCATAGAACTTCAGTCTCGAGTGACTTTCTTTTGATATTGATGATGGTGATGATCATTACTTACTTTGTTTACCCCAGGAAAAAAATTGGTCGATATTGTTTGATGTTTCCGAATTAATCTTCTTTTTCCTGAAGAAAGTAATTCCTGCTTTTCAATTTGTTGCGCTCAATTGCCTATCCAAACCCCCAGAATCTTAAGAAATTGAATCTAACAATCAAGCTTTTTCCAATTATTGAATGTCACTCAAACAAGAAATCGATTATACCCTTGGGATTTTTTATAATTATTAACGCGTTGTCAAGTCAAACCCTTCTTAAGCTCATTTTGTGGTATTTACAATTTCAGGCAGATTTCGAACTACTGAAACCACCTAATAGGGCACTCATGATAATCCTCATCAGTGCCAATTGAAAATCCGAGCCAGGCTTTCTTCATTGTAAGCTAAGACATTATTCACGAGGCCGCAGATTCAATAATGAGTTTCATTCTATTTTACCATCGCCAAAATCAAAATGTTAATTGATTATATCTCATAGTTTACCGAATTTGTAGAGTCTTCTCGTCACCTTCTCCTTATATTATAGCCCATTCATTACCACGAGCTTTAGACACGTAAAATATCACATCATATTGCCCTGTGCGCGTACACTCATCTCGGGTGCTAGGACAGTTTATTTTTCGAGCGAAGACAGAGACATAAGTCCTCCGCGCCCGAGATGAGCCTGATGCGATCACAGGGCAATCATTATTTCCATTACGAGAACCCTGAAAACGCGTTTGAAAGCGGCATTTTTATAGAATGATGGAAATGTACTTGTGTTGACATTCAGACCATGCCTGATATAAATAGGAAGAGAAATTCCAGAATCACAAGTTTGAAAAAAATTTTCGTTTGTATTTCTTTTCTCCCCCGCAATCTGATACTTGGGCCTTGGCCTTTCATCAACTTCTGGTATCAATGGGGATATGTGAGAATTTTTTAGATTTTCCTGATGTGTCCAGATAATGGCCGATTATTGCAAATCTTTTTAAAGAATGTTGTCCATTATGTTGGACATTGTCGCAGTGAATGGGGTCGTGCTTTATGTTTGTTGCCTGGCGATCGAGCTGGCGATCAAAATAAATCATTCATCTTGTTGTAAGGTCAAGCAGACTTTTCGAGTGAATAAAAAAGATTGTCTTTGCTGGAAAATAAAAGAATTATAGTTGATACGATTTATTTTCTGACTAGTGCTGCATACGCAACGATTAGACAGTAGGTGTTACTCGATACCTCTAACAAAAATCTTGGTGGTCACAGTTTGACATTAACTCTGGTATTCATAGTCGTTTCTAAACCGAGGGTTAGAGTTTGATCCGTGGTTTAAGCGCTGTAGTTGGTGCGGCCAATAAATGAACTGAAGTCTCTGCATCATACCAGGCAGCAGAACACCAAATACTCAAATCCATAATCTGGCCACGACGACTACAGCGCCTAAACCGCGGATTAAACTCTAACCCTCGGTTTAGAAACGACTATGAATACCAGAGTAAATTTGAGCTCGATCTAACAACTTCTGAGTTTTGATGAAGATAATTAATTAAAATCCCGAAATGAAAATATTTTGGAATTTCACTAATGAATCATTATCCAAGTTGAGTAGTTGCCGACATAGAAGTATCCACTGCCCTCAAAAGTAACATCATATCTGATATTGATTGTGAGTCTCTCAATTCATAAACTCCACCTCTTGTCTCTTCCAGAATGGTTCTCGTAGTAAATGGAGTTCTTCAAGAGAGCCCCCCCTTGGACAGTCAGAGTTTGTATGCAGCTCATCCAATATATCGAGATACCGCAGCTCAACTTCATGCAATACCCACAAAATTAATCGGCCCTGCAGGACTTTTGTACGTTCAACAGCGAGAAATGGCAGCAACCTCACCTCTTGACAGTAAGTTTTTAGAACTCACGAATCAGTTTTCTCTGAGAATTTGCTGATAGATTCCGTATTTTAGCGAATTGATCACGCATAATTCAAATTGTCAGCCCACATAATGATCGTCATCTGACAAATTCATCCCTTTTCTATCGCATGGTACGTTGCTTAATATCTTTACGAAAAAAAGTTTGAGACAATAGCGAACCTTATCCGCAACACGAAAAGTTGTTTGATGCGACTCTTTATTGAAGCAAGGTGATTCTAATGGAATAAAAATCAGTGATACATTTCGTGAAAGATTTTTTTTCTTAAAATACTTTGGCTCCACAATTGGAGAAAAATATGTGTAATAAATCTGTAAAATTCCGTCATATTATACTTTGATTTTATACAAAGTGTACTTGAGCGATTCAGCTGCATTATTCCAAATTATAAGTCGATATGGGATTTAGTTGAAAGTGAATTTCTCACTTCGCGACTATCGACTAACATTTCTAGCGGTCTGCTTTGTCGACTGTTTTCTTATCAACCGTTGCTCACCATCGTGTCGTATTTACGGCAAATTTGAGATGTTTCACCTTATATTAAACAACCGAGACCGCCGATCGGTCTGCCATCCAGGAGTCCTACGTTCGAATCCGAGTTCGAATCCCCACCGGACACATCATGAGATTTTCTCTCATACGCCTTTTTGGGCGGTCTCGGTGGTTCGAATTCCACTTAACCCCTAACCGAGGTGAAAATCGGAAGTTAGTAGTATGCTGACGCGCTGGTTGAGCGTAATTTCAATCCCACGCACATGGGTGCCGTCTGGGTGGGATCTACACTGCCGGTCAAAAGTTTCAGGACACTCAAAATTTTTATTCTCAATCCTGTAAATGTAACTGCTTTGCTTTACTTACTTCATCAGTGCTCATTTTGAAGGTTTTTTTGCGTATTGCGAGATCTTGATATTCAAATTATCCACTCAAATCGGGATCATTCCAATTTCTGCTTATGAAAGTGTTAACTTGGACGATTTCTGAGAGAATATCTTGGCTTTTGTTAGTCGAAGGTACAGAACTGTTTCGAAACAAAACCTCGAACGAAACTTGTGAGGTCAAGAAGTGCAAGTCTAGAGCTTCAAAATTCGCTTACGAACGTCTCTCTCAGTCTAAGCTATGACATTTTCTGTAAGGTAAGTTTTTACATAAAAAGTAACACTACACGGAGAAAAGCGTTTTATGGGGGATACAATATTCATTTCCGGGGTCTGTCTTTAATATTATGATCAGGCGTCACTTTCCCTCTGGGTGGTATGGATGAATCCACACCTAGGCCGAGACTACGTATGGAAATCCACACCTGGGAAATCGGGTCCAAGCGAGCAAAAATTTTGCAACTCAATATAATAAAGACTGTCTATCGAGTTTTGAGTTTGCACTCTCCGCCACCAACACGCGTACATTTATGTGCGAAAATGCATTACACGAACTCACGAACATGCAATATACATACACCTAACTTGACCCTTCATTTACGAGATATTGTCAGCTACCTGAAAAGCAAACCTCAGGTGAGGATCGTTCTTCCTCAGGTGTCACAACTCATCAGGCTAATGCTGACAGTGCCTGGTTCCTCATGCACGAATCAGCGATCATTTTCTGCGATGAAGAGAGTCAAGAACTTCACACGGACAACAACGTTGCAAGATCACTATCTATTCCGAGATGGTAGAAGAAGAGCAAATAGGAAATTTTCGAATGGGTCAACCAGTTTATAAGAGTTAATACCGAGATTAATACCTACAGAATGCAAACCTTTGCAGTAAAAGAGTAAACACCTTGAGATTGATGTTTCCTTACTTAATATTACATTTAATCGCATGGACTCCTTGAAACCTTGGCCCAACCTATTGGCTATGGGACATGTGAATTTCAGCGCCTCCGAGCGGCGGAAAACGGCATTCCACGGGAGGTAACATTTCAAGTTGTTGAACGTGTTTAGTGTGGGCTTTGGTCTTCTCATGCACGTAGCTCAAAAACCGTAGCTCGGATGCGGCAATAGTATGCGAGGCGATTGTAGCGTTTTCGAAAACGAAGGGTTTGAGCGCTTGTGGGTCTGAATCCGAGCAGAATTGAGTAAACTAGAGCGAGTTGAAAATTTTGCCTAATGCTTTTTGCATGGGCTATGCGGTCACCGCTCAATCTACTGATTCTGCCCCGACTCGCTCCGATATTTTTCTCGCTTCGGGCTCTGTGAATCCCTCAATAATGGTCTGATTGACATGTGTGATAGCTCAAATGTTTCGCAATTAAAAGTCTAACAACTTTCTCGCTCACTCCTACGAGGTTTGAGTGACGGTTTCCTCAAAAGTAAAGGTCAGAAATAGATAAGCAAAAGAGCGGCGCGTGGCAGGGGTTTCCATTCATTTTCGAGAAAACCATCACTCAAACCCCGTAAGAGTAAGCGAGAAAGTTGTTAGTTTTTAATTACGAAAATTTTGAGCTGTCACACATGTCAATCAGACCATTATTGAGGGATTCACAGAGCCCGAAGCGAAAAAAATATCGGAGCGAGTCGGGTCAGAATCAGTAGATTGAGCGGTGACCGCATAGCCCATGCAAAAAGCATCAGGCAAAATTTTCAACTCGCTCTAGTTGACTCAATTCTGCTCGGATTCAGACCCACAAGCGCTCAAACTCTTCGTTTTCGAAAACGCTACAATCGCCTCGCATTCTGTTGCCACATCCGAGCTACGGTTTTTGAGCTACGTGCATGAGAAGACCAAAGCCCGCACTAAACACGTTCAAAAGCTTCGAATGTTACCTCCCGTGGAACGCCGTTTTCCGCCGCTCGGAGGCGCTGAAACTCACATGTCCCATAGCCAATACCGAAGCTATATCTCATCAAACTTTAGCAAGCTTCGAATCATGATGATATTTTTTTTATCTCTCACTTTAGACCCTTGAGGCGATCCACACCTGGGAAATTGGACAAGTGACGCCCCTAACAAATTGAAAAACCTCTGGCGTGTGCCTCAAAAATTGAAATTCCTCTTCATTTCCTAATAAGGGTGCTACTTTTTTTGGAAAACTCTCCCCAGAGAAAATATCATTGCTCGGAGTAGAAGTAAGGGAGAATGGTGTTGGAAACCGGATTTTGAAGCTCCAGACTTTCCTTTAGGTCTCACGAGTTCCCTTGCATCCCTGTATCTTCATCTGGATGTAAATGAATATTGCCGCCCCAAAGAACGTGAGAAGCCCTTCGAAATGAGCTCTGCTAAGGTCCTTTTCGGTCAAGTAGAGCCTAGTAGTTGAATTTACAGAATTGTGAATAAAAATTTTGGTTATCCTGAAACCTTTGATCAACAGTGTGCCGGCGGACGTTGAACTCAAACTGAAGTTTTATTCAACAATCGGTGATACGAGTTTAGCGTGAGGATGAAAGGTCACATAGGAGTATGAAATCCTCCACTCGTACTAGTTTTGCTGATAAAGTTCAAATTATGGATATTTCCTTCTGCTTTCATTAGATTTTGAGAAAAAAAAATTATTGATCTCCTCCAAATTTTCATTTTTGCAACTTGTCATAGCTATCTTCCAAATTTCTGTCTAACTAGAAAATGTTTTTCTGCCCCCAGAAAATGTTACTATTCTAGGGACCGATGATGTTACGACATGCATTATCGTCATTCTCAGGCATTCTGGTAAGTTCTTCAACAGCCTTACGAAGCGTTTTCACACCCAATTCTCCAAATTTCTAACGGAATCACTAAAAAAGTGAAGCGTATGGAACAAATCGCTCTTGATTGATCTCAAAACAAATTCCAAAACTGACGTGTTCAATAAATGCAAGATTTTTGACACATGTACGAGTCATACTTTTGAATTCGTTGATCCGTGGCATGATGAATATATTCAACCTTACAGGTCGACAGACCATCTGATGTTTTGATTTGTTCTGGATGTTTTCTTAGATTCTTTCCGTTTTTTTTCTTTTTTTTTTTAATATTTTGCTTCATCATGTACGAATTATCGTAGGAAGAAGCAGCTTGATTCAAATATGATCATTTATGCAGCGACTAAATAATTCAATATATCATTAAACTTCAATTTTTCTCTCATCTCTGAGCAATCTTGAGCAATCTTGAAAAATGAGATTCTTTGTGAAGGATCATTGTAAGAAGAATCTGGAAGTTCTTTCGAGTTCCATAGGTATTTTACACTACCGGTCAAAAGTTTGTGCACACCTAAAAAACAATTTCAATTTTGCTCACTCGACTGCTCGGATCTCCTTGGTCCAAAATAACTACTTGGGCTCATTTTGTATTTTTTTTTCAAGCACTTTGAGAGCTATTTGGTATTTTTTCTGCGCAGCTCAATAGATTTTCGCAAAATCAATTTGAAGCCTTGTAGAATTTCATAAAAATCGGGCCATTACGCAAACCTCTGCAGGTCTGGCGGAATTTGATGAATGTATATGATTCAAGAAGCATATATCTGAAAGTATAAATCAAGAGCTTCGAAATTTGTTTTTGAAAGTTATTCTCGCTTGTTTCTGTTTCGAGCTGTGACTGTTTTAGTAAGGGCGAGATTTTCCCCGAAGATGAGTCCCAAAAACCACGAAAGGTAAAGAAATCGGGCTCACGGTGGTATTTCACTGATTCTTTCCAAGTTTTTTTGCGTTGTTGGTGAGACAAACCATTAGATCAGTGCTAGTACCAGTGAAAGAATGAGTCCATTCATAATTTCTCAATGACTGGCCCTGTTTTTCGAGAAAAATCATCTTCTACAAAAAGAGTCACAGCTCGGACTAGAAACAAGCTAGAATAACTTTGAAAAACGGATTTCGAAGCTCTTGACTTCTCCTTTTCAGGTGCTTCTTGAATCATCTATATCCATCAATTTCCGCCAGACTCAGGCTGTATTTTCACGCTGGCCATTTTTCGCCGCGGCGAGCGATCTTCGCCATTGGTGTGAGAGAGAACGACTGATACAACTTTTTCTCTCACACCAATGCCGAAGATCGCTCGCCGCAGCGAAAAATCGCTAGCGTGAAAATGCAGCCTCACGGAGTTTTGCGTAATGACCCGATTTTTGTGAAATTTCACAAGGTTTCGGATTGATTTTGCCAGAATCTGTTGAGCTGCGCAGAAAAAATACCAAATTGCTCTTAAAGTGCTTGAATGAAGCGACAAAATGAGCCGAAGTAGAGTTATTTTGGACCAAGGAGATCCGAGCAGTCGAGTGAGCAAAATCGAAATTTTTTTTTAGGTGTGCACAAACTTTTGACCGGTAGTGTATTTTGACGTGCAATGATCATTTAATCTCAATATCTTGGTATTAGTGATCGGAAGTATTGAATGCGCTTTCTTTGAAAATCAATATAAACCGTCACATCGAGCTAGTACGGCAATTACATCATTTTCTTTTGACAGTCGAACTCTGCGGTAATTCCATGATCAAAGTGGGGGAATGAATTTGAATGAACCTCGAAGTATTTTTATTCGAGGTTTAAAACACCTTAATTATTGAAAAATAATTTGAAGCACGCTGACTCAACAATTTACACATGTACCTTGATATCACGGAGTGAAAATACGAGACTCGACTCATTAATGTTTCGGAAATTTTTGAGCAGTGTAACTTTTTGTCTCATTTCGTAAGTATTATGCGTACAGTTCATCATGATTGATAGGCCACGATCATCCCAATTGATTTGTGATTCTCCTATGAAAACCGTTTAGTTACGAAAAGTTTGCAGTGATGCGCATTCGATTAAGAATTCGGATTTCAAGTTGGCTCTTACAAAAGAAGGAATAATTTTACAGGTTCGGGAGCTACTGCCCTTGCTCATTTCGATGGTTGTGGCACGGATGAAGCAGCAATGCAAATGTTACAAAGAGTTTCAGAGCTGGCTATTGGCTTTCCGGAAGGTCGTTTTGAGCTACAGCTTATAGGTGGATATACAGATGCCAAAAACTACTCCGGCGAATTGTTTTACAATATACTCAGTGAGTGCACTTTTACTGTACAAATCTCACTTTTAAGTTCTATATTTCACACTCCTATAAGGACAGTCAGTGGTCTCATACTACCAATTATGTATATTATATAGTATTAACCATCGGAATGAGTCATTTCTACCATTTTAAATTGTGTCGAATCCCATTGCTTCTATAATAATGTATTATACTCTAAATTTGAAATTGCCTCGATAGAACATTAGCTCAAATCAGTTTGAATAACGCATTTTCTTGGATCAATTCGTTCGAAACACAAAATACCACCGATGATATGTACAAATATGTGATTTCCATCATTTTAGTGGCTTTCCACAAGCAAGTTGTAGAAATCGATCTCACCTTATGTTGTGTTGGTGAGCTCAACACAACTGTACGAGGAAGCGTTCACTGGCCAATAATATACGGTGCCGGAATCAACGTTAAAACCGGAGAAATTTTCTCAGCAACTTTTCCAGACAAAGGCCCTAGTCAAGCTCTGAGGGGTTGTAGACGTTTAACCGGCGGACACGAAGTGAGTATAGTTCCTGTGTGAATCAGTGTTGTGGTAATAATATTAATGATTCTAATTATACGGACTGCGATCGAGTCCCGGTCGAGCACTGCTGAGATTTTTTTCAAGAGTTTTTTCCGTCGGCCTCGGTGGTTTGAATCCCACCTGAACCTGTAGGCCCTCCTCACCGATGTGGAAATCGGTAGTTAGCTGTATGGTGATGCGCTGTTTGGACGTATCTCGACCCCACACATATGGGTGCCGTCTTGAAGGAGCCTACCGGCGGAACTTTTTGACAAGTGTGAATTGATGTTTTCTTCTTCTCTATAGAAAAGGTGTCCGAGATGAATCCATCTCAGGCATTTCTTTTTCATTAAAGTGAAATGTCCAGAGAGAAAATTTACCTCTACTGGATCTACATTTTAAGGCTAGTCCGGCGTCCCCGCAGAATCGCAACCCGACACGCACCGGCGTAATTTCGGGTTGCGACTGCATGCAATGATTCTGAGAGTGGTATTATTGTTTATATGCTTTCATTGGTATTGAATGTGTAAGTTAGGGTCCCTGTGTAAGTCAGATAGTAGCCCACCCTGTGAAATCTCATGACACGATATCATGCAAAGTTTCATGGCATTTCGTTCATTAGGAATCGAGAAAAACTTGAAGCCAATCTTCTGGTGGGACAGAGCGCGTCCGTGACTATTCCGATTCATTCGTCGATAACAATACGCTGCTAAATGAGATTAGCAGAATGCTTTCTCTTAGCGAAATAGTTTAAGAGGTTCACTGAACCTAATGAGAAATTTGCAAAACTGATCAAATTCCAAAATGATGATTGGGATTCCTACGGAATAATTTTATTTTTCAATCTAATTTAATTGCATTTCATATCACACTCACAATCCAATGATTGGATCCAACCAATCGATGTAGAATGAGGGAAAAGTATCTCTCTAGTCCATTAAAAGGTGGATAGATTAGTTGTAGAGGGAGATATGAGGATAAAATGAATTTTAGCTGCAATTTTCTTCTAATATTTTGGGTTATTATTACGAGATTCACTTTTAGGGGAATTAAGATGACCTAAACTGGGGTTTTTAATGGAAGATATGTAGTCTGGTTGAGGGAAAATTTTGATACAGTTAGTGAGAAGATCATAAAAATGGAGTTTTTAAAAAAAAATTTGGATTTTTCGGGAATAAATTGGATTTTGAATGTATTTAAAAGGATTTTGAAAAATTCGGTATCAACTAATCGATTTAGAACGATGAAAAAGTATAAACTTAGTTGAGTAAAATTTGTATATATTAGTTTAGGGGGTGGGTAATAGCGGAAAATGAATTTTAGATGCGATTTCCTTCTGATATTTTGAGTTATTATAAGAAGATTGCCTTTTAGGGGAATTCAGATGACCTAAACTAGGGTTTTCCATGGAATATATGTAGTATGGTTGAGGACAAATTTTAATATAGTTGGTGTAAGGATTATAAAAATGGAGTATTCTGAAAAAATTTGGATTTTTCGGGAGTAAAACGGATTTTGAATGTATTAAAACGGATTTTGAGAAAATTCGGTATCAACCAATCGATTTAGAACGATGAAAAAGTATCGACTTAGTTGAGTAAAATTTGAATAAAGTAATTCAGAGGAGAGATATGAGGAAAGTATGAATATTGAAAAAAATATTTTTGTATATTTTGAGATATTTTTTTGAGGAAAATAGTTATCGGGATTTGGGCTACCTAAAGTGAGGTTTTTTTAGCAAAACGTGTAATTTGGTTAAAACAGAATTTCGATAGAATAGGTCTAAACATGCTCAAATTGCTGTTTTTGTTGGAAATTTTGGTTTTTTTATAAAAATTTACGTTGATGGAGTTTGAATGGAATTTCGGTATTAACCAAAAGATAGATTGAGCCAAAAAAACCATAGCCTAGGTAATCAAAATTGGGGTAAGGTGAAGTTAGAAAGAGATATTTTAGTATGAAAGTACACAATTTCAGCGATTTTACCTCAAAAAACGTTTAAATTAAATTCGATTTGGAGAGGAGACCAGGCAAGTCACTGGTCTCATCTCTGAGACATTCTCTACAACTTGTAGAAAAGCAAAAATCGATAGAGTGGACTGTAGAAGAGAAAGCGTGGCGCAAAAAAACAACACACATACACACACACACACACACAGACACAGACAAAGGGCCGGAGAGATGAGTCACTGGGGGGTTTTTGAGGGTTATAAGGGGAAAAGTGTTACTTACAATCGTTAGATTTCGGCGAGAGGAATAAGATGGTTAAAGCACTTTTTTGATAAGATGAATTATGTTGAAGAAAATATTGGGTTGAATGGGAGTATTTTGAAAAAATTTGGATTTCTCGGGAATAAATGGGATTTTGAATGTATTAAAACGGATTTTGAGAAAATTCGGTATCAACCAATCGATTTAGAACGATGAAAAAGTATCGACTTAGTTGAGTAAAATTTGAATGAAGTAGTTTAGAGGAGAGATATGAGGAAAGTATGAATATTGAAAAAAATATTTTTGTATATTTTGAGTTATTCTTTTGAGGAAAATAGTTATGGGGATTTGGGCTACCTAAAGTGAGGTTTTTTTAACAAAACGAGTAATTTGGTTAAAACAGAATTTTGATAGAATAAGTCTAAACATGCTCAAATTGCTGTTTTTGTTGGAAATTTTGGTTTTTTTATAAAAATTCACGTTGATGGAGTTTGAATGGAATTTCGGTATTAACCAAAAGATAGATTGAGCCAAAAAAACCGTAGCCTAGGTAATCAAAATTGGGGTAAGGTAAAGTTAGAAAGAGATATTTTAGTATGGAAGTACACAATTTCAGCGATTTTACCTCAAAAAACGTTTAAATTAAATTCGATTTGGAGAGGAGACCAGGCAAGTCACTGGTCTCATCTCTGAGACATTCTCTACAACTTGTAGAAAAGCAAAAATCGATAGAGTGGAGTGTAGAAGAGAAAGCGTGGCGCAAAAAAACAACACACATACACACACACACACACAGACAAAGGGCCGGAGAAGTGTTACTTACAATCGTTAGATTTTGGCGAGAGGAATAAAGTGGTTAAAGCACTTTTTTGATAAGATGAATTATGTTGAAGAAAATATTGGGTTGAATGGAAAAATTGATCAAAAATTTGCTGTGTCGAAAACAAAGCTTTCTCTTTAGAGAAAGCAAAACAGTTTTGGCTAATATCAGATAGCAGCCTACCTGTGGATTGGAATTTCTTGTCTAATGAGCCCTCCCACGCCCGAAAAATTTGAATCTAGCTTGCAAAAAATTTGAACTAGTGTGAGCATTGAGCAGTATAACTTGCACAGCGAGCCTCGTAGCGAGCCAAAGGACTACGATTTCCTGGAGATATAGAATGAGTTGCCGGGCACGAGTTGACGGGCATGGGGCAGGCGGGGGAAGATAGCGCAGAGCGGGGTGCAGGGGGCGAAACCCGCCCCCAACTGAAAAAAAATCTGGAAATGTATCAGAAAAAGATCTTTTGTCCGATATATCATATGTTACCGCATAGATTGAAAATATCGATCTCAATTCTCAAAAGTTCTAGTGGTGGACAAGATCCGAGATATGTAAGTTCATAAGATAGTATGAATTTGAATTTCGAGGGAAATTATTACAGGGTCATATGAATGTCGCCAAGGGCGGGTGAAAATGAATTGATGGAATAACGTGCTATTTCCCTAGTCCAATAGGAAGAACTTGGAAAATTATAATGATTATAATGATGTTCTGAATACACGGGATAGAAAGCACCTCCGACAGAGGAAAACCTCTCTCTCATAAAAATACGTGAATCCATGTGCGACACTCCTTTTTTTATTGAGGCAAGGTGTCCGAAGAGTAAATTCACGTTACCTTTGGCCCTACAGTCTAAAGTAGATTCCGAACCACCAAAACCACGGTAAAAGTACTTGAAGAATTTTCAGTAGTTATATTATATTAATTGAGTTAAACTCATATTCTATTGAAATAAACGATTTCCATGTTTAATCCGATGACCAACACAGAATATTTCAATCGTATGGACTTATTGAGGGAGAAGAGTTGAAGATCACAATTTAAAGAGATCATAAGTATTCATTCTATCGAGTGAAAGAAGTCATTATACCTGCCTTGGACAGCTTCGAATCAACAATTGATTCTACATAATTAAGACAGAGATCATTTTTCCAGTCAACGCAGAAACTTCAAGAGATGTCGTAGAATATCAGGCTAGAAAGAAAATACGGCAGTGCGTAAAGATACGTTCCATTGTGTAAGGACATACTTTACGCACTGTTGGTGACTTTATGCACAGGTCTTTGCGCATTCCGGGCGCAAAAATTTCTTTACGCACGGAAAAATGTTCCTTACGCACTAACTTTACGCTTCATGATTTCGAAATAGTATTTTTCGATTTGAGGGAAGGAAGTTTGGTTTTGCTTTTCGAGTGATTGTTTTCGGCCCGAGCCCTGGCGAGGGTCGAAATTAGCACGAGTAAAGAAAAAAAAACTTCACGCCCGAGTATCGAAATACGTTTTTCGATCGACTGGGCGTAAAGTGAACGAAAACTACCGTGCGTAAAGCAGTGCTTCACGCACAGTCGATCGAAAAATCGTTTTTCGCACGAGGTACATCAAGCTATTTTATTACCTGAGTACGGAAACGGCATTTATACGTCTGCGCAGGCCGACGGAAACACGATGTTTCCGTAAGGAAGGCGATAAAAATATCTATACTCACCCGATCAGATAATGTTCTGCACCTTGATTCTGTTTCAAATGGTGTGTATTGAAACTAACTCCTTGCTCTTCTGGAGTTTTATTATTTTGGTGCTACATCGTTTGGCACACATCGTCGAAATTTTGAGAAAAACAGTTTTCTTCTCTCATGTGATCGTTGGCCTTATATCTGAATACGCGTAGGCAATTATGGGAATGAGATATGTAAGGGAGTGCTACCTCTTGGAAATGCTGCAATTCAACAGAAAACCATGATTTCAAACATCTTGATGAGCTCCTACGTTTAAACGTAGACGAACAAAAGAACGCAATATAAATTCAATTGACATTTTCCTGTCTCCAGTGAATGTTCTCTTCAAAACTGCGATTTCTCTGCTCCTGAACACCATATTTCTAACTGATAAAAATTGGTTGGAACATTTTCAAAAATCTTTTTGATACTGATTCTAAGGGAACGTTGGAATCAATGAGAGCCCGTTTGTAAAAATCCTACGAAGTCTACAAACAGAAGTCATGGAGTGTCCCATTCTGTCACGGGAAAAATCTCATTTTTTGCAAAAATCAGAGTCTCCTCCCCCTCGCTCTAAGTCGTCTTCTCTGATTAAAAATCACTCTACAGTAGAGTGGGCCAAAAGATTGAAATTCTTCCAAATCGTTACGCCTGGGGTCACGGGTGTTGTAATTTCGTGTGTAGATATGAAAATTCTTTTGCTGGATGCCGAGAAACGAGATCTTGTGGTGGGGTAAGCGCCCTGAAGATTTTTTAAAAACGAAGAGAGAAGAACGGTTTTGACTTTGTCTTCGGAACTGATCAAGTAAGGCGCAGAACGTTCTCGTCATCTGAATCGCGATGCTCTTTATCGTGTCCTGTGTATTTAAAACCGTAGAAACCGAAAAAAAGATTTGCTGGAACCTCAGAAGACAGGAGTTCTTGTAAATCTCAAGATATTGACCGTAGCGAAAAAACGACACATTCCCGGAAAACGCTAAATTCCGTTCAAATTGATAAGTTCGAGAGAACAGCGTTCTGAAAGGCTCGAACTCTTACCGCACTATATTTTTTCATATATTTTGACTACCTGAACACGATCTTGTTGGTTTCAAAAAGCTTGGATGCGTCAATTCCAAGTTGCGAACAGATGATAGCAAATGTGTGAAAACCCGTGTATAAAGATATGGAGTCCCATACATGGGATAAAATAGAAATCGTCCGCGATGACCTGCTCAATACTGTAATTTGGCCCATAAGAGATATGGAACCAACGGCAACGGAGGTCAAAAACACATGAAAAATTCTGGTACGGTAAGAGTTTAGCCCTATAAGAACGATATTCTCACCTATTCATCAATTCGAAAGAAATTGAGTGTTTTCCGGAAAAGTGTCGTTATTTCACTACGGTCGATATGTTGCGATTTATCAGGACCCCTGACTTCTGAGGCTTCAGTGAACCTTGTTTTCGGTTTCGATGAATAAAAATAGACGAAAAATGAAGCATACCGATTTGAATGACGAGAACGTTCTCCGCTTTACTTGATCAGTTTCAAGGATAAAGCCAAAACCGTACTTCTTTCTCCGTTTTTAAAAAATCTTCAGGGCGCTTGTTCCACCACAAGATCTCGTTTCTTATCGTCCAGCGGAGGAATTTTCATATCTACACACAAAATCACAATAACTGTGACCCCAGGCGTAACGATTAGAAAAAATTTTCATTTTTCGGCCCACCCTACTCTACAGGTCACTTCTAGATCAACAAGACAAATGGTCTCTATTGATTTCCATCAAATTTTCTAAATTCCATTGAGGTGAAAGGTAAAGAGAAGTTATATAAGTTATTATTCGTTTCAGGTCGTGGACGTCTACGACTACACACTTGGGCTCCTGAGGATCGGACCTTTCAACTATGATCCCAGTCCAGGAATGGATCTATGGCTACAGCAGACAGATCAATTTATTCTAGATCACACGTCTTCCTCGCCGGAAGTGGAACCTCCTCACTATGTCTCCGACGTAAGATTCACTAGTCTTCTCGTATAATTCAATTTTAACTACTCTAACATCAGAGAGTGAGAAGATTCACCCTTGTCTGACACAATGAAACCGATTATAAAAATAATACTTCAATTTTGAATTCTCAACTCGTCTTTGAATGATAAATAATTGGCAAATCTTACTAATTGTGAATAGATCCACATTGATGGCTTTGAGTCACCTATGTTATTACAAGACGGAATTTTCAGAGGAATGAGAAATAAAAATTGAACGAACAGTGTGTGCGTACCATGTGCGTACAAGACAGATGCGCCAATGAATGTACTTTTTGGAAAATCTCTTAATCTAAATTGATTTCCTTTCTTTCAGATGAGAGCAACCTTCAAATTCATTAAAGACAACCCGTTTCCAGCGGTAACGGTATTTCGAGATAACAAACCCCACTACTATCGTCGAGATGAAACCACCGGTGCTTGGCAGCAGATTCGATTTTAGTGCGCCATCCCTCAAAGGCCAAACCAAACTCATAAGGCATAAATGCAATTACTTTTCTGTAAATGTCAAATTCCATGGAATCTGTGCTCATTGTTGAAATTTCTTAAGGCGACGCGGTCACCGTGCATGTTGAAAGTTATTCCCACTTTTCTCCGATATTCTTGCGATTTAGAATAAACGACGAGAAGGCAAATGCTTATTATTATCTAACTTGAGTTTGTCTTCTCGTCGTTTATTCTAAATCGCAAGAATATCGGAGAAAAGTGGGAATAACTTTCAGCGTGCACGGTGCACGGCTCGGTGCACGATGACCGCATCGCCTTAAATAATCTTTTGGTCGAAAAAGCATTCTCAGAAATTAGGCGTTGCAGTGGAGAGATAATTACTTACTAATATATAAAGATTGTATTTTGATTTTGAACTTGGGAAAAACTGGAACAAACACTCAAAAACATTTGTCATCGCAAATTTCAATTCTTAAGTTCCTGCATCATGAATCAGAAATCAAGGATTGGCAACTATTTATTGAATACTAGTATGACAGAAAATGCGAAACTTCGTCAACGCCAATCTCTATATTGTTTGAAAGATGTCTTACATTCGGTTGGAGCTGACCGAAAATGTTGCTTACTAACGATAAGTTACTAACGATGATTCTGTCGGAATCAGCTAGTTTAATCTGTTGAGAAAAATTTGAGAGCTCACAAAAATATCCCATGTGACAAGACCGTGGCGTGCGACTGAATCGAATTCTTACTCATCACTTTATGGGTCGAAGATTTCAGTCCAAGTAATTTTGTGACTCTGCGAAAATCGGAATCATTCGAACGAGTCGACCATTGTTTTCAAAGTTAGGAATTTGCAATGCTCATCTTGGGCATTCCTATGGTCTGTATTTGACATCACCAATTGCAATACCAGTGAATATAATTCATTGATATAAACAACATTCTCATTCACCATACAATAAGCGGGTGCAAACGTGCATTGAGATTAATTCAAGTTATCTCAGATTTTACTTACCTAATTGTATCACTTAACGAGAACAGCTACTAAGTGAGAACAATAGCTATCATTAATACTCTGTAAGAAGTGTAAATACTCATAATAGGAAGATGTAAAAAAAAAAGAGCTGTGACCTACTGTACCCTAATGGAGTGTAATAGGATAACGAACGCAATTTGTTTTTTACAATAATAATGATCGAGTTTCATAGAAACCAAAATGGACGTTCATTACTCCCTTTGATACTCGAAGATTGGTGGTCAAGATTTTTCGGGATCTCGGAATACGTATACGTATTTCGACTTTTCGATCTATGGACCAAAAAGTGTATTGCGAAACTCTAATCCCTCATAAATGTTTCACATTATCATTTATTGATTGCAAAATAAATAGTATGCCTCAATGCAAGGGAAATTTTGCTCATGTGTTTTGTTAGCAATTTCCTTTGGCGTGAAACAGAGACGAGGGTCGATGCCATTGTTTTGACGTAAATATTTTTTCGCCCAAATGTCCAACACTGTTTTGCAACTGTCCGATACCTTAAAGAAAATCAGTAATTCGTGGCAATGGAACACCTTTCTAGAATACATGAACGAAAAATAGTGTAAAAAATGAATTAAACGTGTTAATATTTTGAATAAATTGAAAATTTCGTTGCCAAAAAGATCTGGAAACGTACATTCTTCTTCTCACAAATCCCTTAGTGACTTGATTTTGACCTCCTCACTAAAAATGTTCTATTAGCGGATCGGTCGAATCCTCCAGAATTTGCATACTAATTAAGTCTCGAAATCTCAATCATTTTTCAACCGATAGTGGATGAGTAGATACGTAGGTTTGGCAATCTTGTTATATCTGTGCAATGAAGGTTCCCTAAAGTTAACTAAATTTCCATAGAATGAGAAGGCTCATCCTTTCAGCAAGAGAAAATCTAAATACAAAGATGTGACTATGCATGTTTTTGCACAACATCAGAAACTGAACTATGATGAAGAATACAGCATAGTACACCACACCTTTTTCAAGCTCTTCCATAATTATGCAAATCATTCTAATCATTCGTCAGGTTCCATTATAAGAATTTGAAAAACTGAAAAGTTACGTAGAGCAGTGGTATCTCATGGAATAATTTTCGTTCGGAAAATAGAGTGAAATAACTCCATATCCAGCAGTATAAGCTTTTATTCATTAATGAAGCTGAAAATGAGAAAATCTTTTCTCATTCTCTTTCTTGGAGGACTGGTATTTTCTTCATACTCACATGATCTCACGTCAAAACATCAGAATAATATCGTCACCGTCGACGTACGTCTCCTGACGAATGAGGTAGTATGCTGGACTTTCATAGGCACAAAAAAGCGTTCAGTCATGTCCCCAGCCCCTAAATACCTCCGACTCCAATAAATGCGCCCTACTCATCCTTTTGTCTGAGAACGCTAAATATTCCAACAATTCTCAACCATACGTCATAGTACCCCTACTTGAGAATTTTGAGTTCGATTTTAACGTACGAGTTCTGAAGAAATATTCAATGTAAATAGCATTTTTGTAACGCATATTCTAGGTCAGAGTTGAAAATCGTATTAATCTGATGAAGTCTTGAATTCAAAATTTTCTGATATTGTCTCAGGTAAGTGGGCCTTATTTGTTCTCATAATTTTCATCATGCGCATAATTAACACCCATCTCAATATTTTCCAACGCTACGTATCACAGCTCATCTCGAAGCTTAGCCCAAGATCCTCAAACTGACTTCTGGTAGATCTTATTCCCTTATATTTTGATGCAGCAAATATGAAAAAGTTGCGTAGCAGGTTTGAACAGTGCGCGCACCCTGAGGTCCTGTGTGGGGACGAATTGGAGTATGGAGATGTATTCAACTCGTTTAATGAGTTAAACACTGATGGAATATGGATTCGTAAGTTCAAGTCAAGGGCTCTCACTTTGAATTTCTTCCATTGGTTTTTTGATACCCTTAGAACTAGCCTGGCTTGTTATGTCTCAAACAAATCATCGTGAAATTTGAAAATTTGGCAACGAGAGTGAGGACGTAGCTCTTCGCCATCTAATAACATGTTTGGAAAAATGGAAATTTCAGAGGACATTTAAAAAAAAACATGCTCCTGGTAGAGATTTTGGTATAAATCTACGATCCTCTCATTACACACAGCGTTGAGCTGCTTAATCAATGTTTGTGAAATTATACTGGGCCTTGTTGGCAAGATTTTCATGACATGATGCAGGATATCATTACTTCCATACACAAATACGCCCGCCGGGCTCGTTGGGATGTCGAGTGTGCATAGAGATGTGGTTGTCAGTAATGTGACTTTGAAGTAACTTTATTGAATGGCAATAATCATGCTGACAAAATTAAATCAAATATTAGAGTGATTTCTATAATCTACCGCGACTATTTGTCTTTTTTTATCGCGGACTCTTTGCCCTATCAAATTACAGACTGAGCAGTTTCAGGAAAATTTTTGTTTGCTGAGTTGCACTGGATTTCTCGTTTTTGTCAAGAATTGCGATCCAATGACATTCTCAAGAGAGTTTTCTACAAGAAATCATGGTTGAAAACTATATAACGTCAGGTCTTTCCAAAAATTAATTTAGATAGCAAGGCGCACAATCAGGAATAAATTCACGTTCAACATTGAAGACCCCAAAGATCAATGATTATAATCATCGATTTCCAATTATAGTTATTATCAGGATCGTCAACGATGAAATTCCACTTGAAAATCTAGAATTGCATGCCAAAGAACGTATGCATCAGATTCCACATGAAATATTTCCAAGCATTTTGTCAAACAGGTCGGCTTTTACGCAACAAACACCCCATCTAGAAAGAAAGATCGCGTCAGATTCCAAACACATCGATCGGATAGTCCAAATCCACTTCTCTCTATATCGAAACGCATACGTTGGAGTCAGATGTCGGGCATAGACGAGTATCCTCCTTCAGCTCGTCTCAAATCTCAGGAGACCCGTATACGTAAAAATTCAAAAGAGGGTCACGCGCTGTTGCGGCCCATGCAAAATAGACCAAGTTTGTCTGTGGGCATACAACTTGTCTACGCCAAACTCCCTACATCTACGATCCCCTAACAATTAGCTTCCACAGAAATCTGAATTCGAGCGGTCAACCGAGGTCGTGAGTAAGGTAAGTATACCCAACATGCCTCCCATAAGCCGTCTTGACAATAGTTTTGGCCCACTCCAATATTTTTGACCATATACCTTATTGCATTTTGGAGCTTGTTCCAAGACCTTTAAAATGAGCTCAGTAAAGTTCAACGTCGAACAACCAGAGCTGAGCTATCACGATTTTCCCAAAAGGAGATTTTTTGCGACTTCGCGAAAGGGTGGCCCCAACATGCCCATCTTAAGCCATTTCCTCAACATCAATGGTCTATGTCAAGATTTTCCAATGTACAGTACCGCTCTCAAATTCTGGGATGGTGAATGCAATATCACCCTCCCTCGAAATAGCGATATCTCGGACTCTACGCGTCGTAGGATAAACCTGGAAAGAGCATCTTAAAGAGCAGAAATAAGGCTAACTTTTTAGTGGTTTGGATAATTCACATCGATCATCTCGAAAGTACTAGATTCTTGTCAAAAGTTAGAAATTTTCGAGAATTTTCACTTTTACTGATACGCCTGCAGTTTTTTTGCAAATGAAGATACGGCAATTCTGAGAGAGGTATCTTGTAGAGCGGAAAAAATGCTATGTGAAATTGTCTTTTGATTATTTTTCACGTCACACGCGTGAGAACGTATGAGCTATCAAAATACTCAAAACGGTGGTTTTCACAAGAAACGACACCTAGAACGGTGAAAAAACTATCATACGGGTGTTATGATAGCTCATACGTTCTCACACGTGGGATGTAAAAAATAATCAAAAGACAGTTACGCATAGAATTTTTTCCGCTCTACGAGATGCTCTCCTCAGAATTGCCGGATCTTTATTCGCAGCAAAACTGCAAAGGTATCAATGAAAGTGGAAATTTTCGAAAATTTCTAACTTTTGACAAGAATCTAGTACCTTCGAGATGATCGATGTAAATCATCAATACCATTCAAAAGTTAGGATTTTTTCTGCTCTTTAAGATGATTCTCCCAGATTTGTCCTACGATGCATAGAGTTCGAGATATCGCTATTTTGAGGGAGGGTGATATTGTATTCACCGTCCCAGAATTTATGAGCGGTACTGTACATAATTAGCTCGTTCTAAAGTTTGTCTCGGGATCTTCGAAATGAGCTAGATTATGTCTAATTTGAATCAGCTGGAGCTGAGCTATCTTAATTTTCCCAAAAAATGATGTAAATCGGCGATAGAGTGCATGAGATCGTTTTTATCGGTGTGCAACCACTCTTGGAGCTTTTCGCCGGCTCAAAACACTATTTCCGACCATTTTGACGGGTAAACGCTTACTAAGGAGCACCCCGGGGTTGTGGAACACGGATTTAGCTGAAACTCTGGGGATAGTCTCCTTTTAACCCCAAAATGTGAATCCCAGAGTCGCATTTACAAATGCCCAACCATTTTTAAACTATAGCCCGTGACATTGGTATCGCCCATATGGGCCCATATACAAAAAAGATATATGAGCCATTCCGGAGCATTTCGACGAATCCCTGCACCAGGGGGGTCTGAAAAAAATCCATAAAAATTTTTTTCCGTTAGTACTATATTAGTATAGTACAAAAAAAATTTTTTTGGATTTTTTCTAAGGCCCTCGTGGGCCCTGGGGCCTATGAAAGGTCCTTTTTGGGCCCCTTTTTAGCCTATTTCTGGAAAATCATAACTCCGACTAGTATCAACAGTTTTGGACGTACTTCGGCGCATTTCCTTCCTTAAGACTAGTACTTTTGAGAAAGAAATTGTCCATGGTCGATACTTGAGCCTAGCAACTTCTAGGAGCTATTTGCTGAGAGCACATTTTAGCGATTTTTGGGCTTGCTTCAAAGTGATGTAGCTCCCACTAGACATGTGATAATCGACTATTACAAGTGGTAATTTTGAAGGTCTTGAGAAAACCTACAATTTGACCACTGGTCAAAGTCGATTACTGTACTTTCTACAGGAGTTACAGTCATTACAAGCTGAGCAAACTCGTAAAAATGCCAAACTTTGACCTCAATTTAAAAAAATCAGTTTTTTTTATTCGACCCCAAACCTGTGCGAACACATTTTTTGATACAAATACTACCAATTAGAACAATGATCTGGGTGGGATATTGAACTGCCGATTTTTTTCAGCCAATTTGAAACACCCTTTTTTGACTTTTTGCTCAAAATAACCTCAAAGGTAAGGCTCGCATATGCTTCCATCTGAACTAATGTGCACCAATCTGTGTGGGATTACTCCCCAATGTACCCCCAAATATGTGTGAAAACTTCCGGAGGCTAGCCTCGAGCTAGATGCGAGCAGGCGGTTCTATTTTACGAGTTGAAAATGGGCATTTTTTCGTCTATTTGGACGCGCGAGTGCGAGTGGGATTTCACTCATTCTAGCTCACAAATGAGATAAGCGGCTAAAATAGGGATACGAACATGGTTTTTGACTCAAAATGATTATCTAAACACGTTCTCATGGTCAATTTGGCTTTTATTCGACGTCTGAAGCCACTCCATCGAAAAACATGTAACTAAAGAGTTTTCTAGTCTGAGAGCAAGTATCAATATTTTGGAGCCAAACTGACCCCGAAATCGTGTTTAGATGATCATTTTGAGTCAAAAAACCAAGTTCGTATCCCTATTTTAGCCGCTTATCTCATTTGTGAGCTAGAATGAGTGAAATCCCACTCGCACTCGCCTGCGTCCAAATAGACGAAATAATGCCCATTTTCAACTCGTGAAATATAACCGCCTGCTCGCATCTAGCTCAAGGCTCGCCTCAGGAAATTTTCACACAAATTTGGGGGTACATGGGGGAGTAATGCAACACAGATTGGTGCACATTAGTTCAGATGGAAGCATATGCGAGCCATACCTTTGAGGTCATTTTGAGCAAAAAGTCAAAAAAGGGTGTTTTAAATTGGCTGAATAGAATCGGCAATTCAATATCCCACCCAGATTATTGTTCTAATTGGTAGTATTTGTATCGAAAAACATAGTCGCACAGGTTTGGGGTCGAATAAAAAAAATTGATTATTTTAAATTGAGCTCAAAGTTTGGCATTTTTAAGAATTTGCTCAGCTTGTAATGACTGTAACTCCTATAGAAAGTACAGTAATCGACTTTGACCAGTGGTCAAATTGTAGGTTTTCTCAAGACCTTCAAAATTACCACTTGTAAAAGTCGATTATCACATGTCTAGTGGGAGCTACGTCACTGTGAAGCAAGCCCAAAAATTGCTAAAATGTGTTCCCAGCAAATAACTCCTAGAAGTTGCTAGGCTCAAGTATCGACCATGTACAATTTCTTTCTCAAAAGTGCTAGTCTTGAGGAAGAAAATGCGCCGAGATACGTCCAAAAATGTTGATTCTAGTCGGAGTTATGATTTTCCAGAAATAGGCTAAAAAGGAGCCTAAAAACGACCTTTCATAGGCCCCAGGGCCCACGGGGGCCTTAGAAAATTCCGAAAAAAATTTTTTCTACTATATTAATATAGTACTAACGGAAAAATTTTTTATGGTTTTTTTCCAGACCCCCCTGGTGCAGGCATTCGTCGAAATGCTCCGAAATGGCCCATATATATGGACGGCTCCCGACCAGAACGGTATATGTCCATTTTTGGCATTTCTGGCGAATGAGCTTCAAAGTTTTTTAGCTATAGGAAATTCGGATTATCATGTTTAGTAATTATGCTCAATCTATCGTGTAATGAGTGTGTTTTACGACTTTTTTTCTTGGGGCGTAATAATTTTTAATTGTTTACACTTTTTACACGTAATTTTGCAATAAAAATGGACTTATACCGTTTTGGTCCCCTAATTTTCTCGACTTATTTTCCGGACCAGAACGGTATAAGTCCATCATTTTTTCTGAAGCGGATTTATACCGTTTTGGACCGGGGAAAGTAAGGAAACTAGACGGCTTCTACCCTCGTAGATCGTAAAATATGAAAAAATTGTCGATTTGAACCCTTTTGCATCAAAAAACGTTCAAACACTGTGGACTTATACTGTTTTTTTGCGTAAAAAAAATTTGAAAAATTCTGGGTCCCAGAACGGTATAAATCCATGTTTTTTCTGAAATTGTTGACTGGGAGCTGTCTGGGGGTTGGTGGAGATATTTGATTAGGTCCATGAACCATTATCTTCGGGTTACATCGACAGATCTCACCAAAAATGTTACATTTGGAGTGCTACGACCGTAATCGATGACATTTTTGAAATTGCAGTCCACGTGTGCGTATTCTAGGGTTTCAGTCGAGTGGTATCCATTCAATCAGCCTGGTTTACACTCTAATATAGTGTTTGGGAAGTTTTGAAGGATAGAACTTCTACTTGGAGATTCACCTGGAGAAAGTTCACACTGGAAGGATCAGAATCAAAATACTTTTATCTCAAAACGTGGAGTTTTAATGACCAATCGGACTTTATTCAATTTAGCAGTCTGAAATAACTAATATTGATGAAAAGCATTAAGCGATTCAAACTGAATGCAGGTGGCTCTATTTGAGGAGTATAGTATTTCCACAACAATATCGAGTATAATGATATTCACTTGTAACTTAGCAAAAGAATCGAATTCGGACAGTTAAGCGATTACAAATAACAAGAGTGCAAGTTGATAATATTCAAAACGATTTCTGGGAATGATTGTAAATGAAATATGTCTATTCCATCATGATGGGGCTGAGTATTTTCCGTCATTCGCATTGCTCTTACCACAAGAAACATTGCGTGTAGATTATCAAAGTTGTCTGTATCTCAGATGGAGTTATTCAGTCCTTTGAGACGATATATTCCATGCAGAAATGATTATAGACGAGAACCAAAGCAAGTTCAACATCGATCGCTCTATCGACTGAAATTCTTCGATTGACCCTGTAAATCCTGTCTCATTACTGACGATGTAAGACGATGTAAGCATAAGTTCAATTTAGAGCCCTCAGCAAAGTCACGATGTTCAAACAAACTCCCACAGAATGCTATTCCGCGATTTTTCATGTAGATGAGCCTTGTACATAATGTCAAAGCGTGAAAAAAGCAGCGATGAACTTCGATGTCGACTCGATGCAGCGACCTTCACAATACACAGAACATCAATATCCTAGTTTTTGGGGTCTACTATTACCTTACAAAGCCTAGAGAAGTGCAATAATTGAGGATAGAAGGTGCGAGAGTTGTGTTTCGATGCTCGAGCATGGACTTATATTATACCGTTCTGGTCCCCAAAATAAGTCGAAACTTTTTTCCCAACACAAATTGTCATCATGGTGCTTGTGACGGCTCAGAATGAATTTTCACTCCCGGAGTTACACATACATGTTTTCGTATCTATTCCCTATCGTTTCCCGTCAAAAACTCAATTTTCACCAAAATGGACTTTATACCGTTCTGCAGTCGGGAGCCGTCCATATATAGATACACTCGTAATGCTAATGTTATGAGCTGCAGCTCGGAAACGGTTAGGCATTTGCAAGTGCGGCTTTGAGTTTGATCGTTTAGTGGTAAAAAGCGACTATCCCCAGAGTTTCAGCAAAATCGGTGTCCCACAACCCCTGGGTGTTCCTCGTAAGTGATAAAAAAGTCGTGCCTTTCTTTCCAGGATTACCACACGGGAGGCATGTTGGGTATGCACACCAATTTTTCGCCTGCATTTTCGCGAATGATCTCCGTATCTTGCTCATAAAATTGCTTCAAATCCAAGTTTTGCAACTCTCAAAAGCGAATTCTGAAGGTCTTGAGAGAAGAAGCCTGAATCGGTTAAAGTACGTCAAGATTGGTCAAACCAAACCTTTTTGGCACCGGTTTGACTAATTGCAACTTCGTTGTTGATTCCTTAAATGTGCTAACACGAAAAAAGTGAAAACACACTTTACATCTTCTAAGAGTCACTGAAACCATCTGAGGTCGGTGGAAATCATTAATTTTCTCATAATTTAACATAAGAAACGTAAAAAAAATTGCGCGAGCGTTAACGAGTGCCCAATACTATAAGATCGGCATATGGGAACAGGGTAAGCACAGGGAGCATGTTGGGTACACTTACCTTATATAACTTTTATTACATCTTTGTCGTGATTCTCAACAGTTTGCACACCTTAGAATCTCTCCTCTAAAGGTCACGTGTACTCCTGCACAGAATATATACATATATAGGTATAGGTAGAAAGTTGCAAATAAGGAGAGGCGCAATGCATCCTCTGGCTGAGGTTGTGTTCTAACATCATCATCAGAGCCTCGAGCTTCATAGGATGCTATATACCCTTAATGAGGCAGTAATTCAATATCTACTATGGTAGTTGCCGAGACACGGTCTTGAAATAAGAGTCCAAGAGTCTGATGATGAGGAGTCGGGTATATATATGTATCATCCCTCTTCTGCCAGTGGCTGCATCACGAGGTTTCATACATCAACTCCGTTGGTTTCTCTCCTACATTACATATAGCCTTTCAAAGGAAGTGCAAGAGCCTACTGTAGATGACATCGGGCTACCTTGGTATATTCTGCAAGCTCGCATGCGAAGCTCATTCGATTATTATTGCGAGTCGGATGCCAATGCTTATAGAACCATCGAGTATCTGATATGTGTAGGTTGAGTCGAGGACGAGCTGAGAGTCAGCTTCTCTGATTGCCCCAGAAATGCACGAGGAACTTGGGCTAAGATCTTATGTGTTGCATGAGCGTCACCGACGAGATCGAGATTCAAATACAATTCCTGAAGAAGTAAGATCCCTTCGTTTGGGACAGTTCAAGAGCCAGGCAAAATTGATCTCAAGCACGTTGTTGATAATCCTGGTACCTAATTTTGGTTTATTTATTATTCGTAGAATTTTACTAGTGCTACCACACCTGTACATATTATATGATCTTGTAAGGGCTTTATAGCCCGTATATTGAAAAAAATAAAATAAAATGAAATAAAATACGTGAGTTCTAGTAGACTTGGTCAAATTCTTGAGATTATAGATGTGTCTTGCTGAATAGGGCTGTCTTTTCTTTGGGACTTTTTCTTTCAACGAAATTAATCACGTTGATAATCAGGAATTTTTACTCGGTTCTGACGCAGAAGGTCTAATGATGTTCGGCTGTGATGGGCTGAAGGATAAGGGTAAATTGTATCTTCGATTTTGGACCTTTTTTTTATCTTCTAAACCATTGCAGAATTCACGTGAGCACCCAGATCATCTCGTCGACTCTACTATTCATTAGCTCGTCAGATAAGTATATCAGATAGAAAGTTATTCTTAGCTCTCATTGTCTCCGATGGATCGCCCTTACCGAGGCCCTTACGGAATGATTTTTTTTGGGCGCTCACAAAAAACTTTTAATCGAAGGCGTCAATTTCAGGTCTTTAAGGCCATGAAGCTCAGGAGACTAACCGAAGATACCTTTTAAATTCAAGAAGCCGAAGCAAGGTTCAAACTACTCTATAAATAGGTTCCGCCATAGATTCAGAAGCATAAGAATGGATTGAAACACGTTGAAGAATCTTCCGATGCGCGAGAAACATAAGCAAAGTTAGAGGGGATAATCGCTCGATTTTTGGAATTTCTAATAATGACCACTATTTGGAAAAATTAAGATGGGTTGGTTCTAGTCACTTAAAATTGGACGTACTTTACCTCATTTTGTAGATTTTAGAACAAGCTTCGAAATGAGCTAGAGTATGTTGAGAAATACTTGGATGCGCCACAAATGCGAGCAAAGTCAGCAAAAAAAAGTGTCGAATTAGGCACATTCCTATTTAAACCTGTGTTAATTTTGATAAAAGCTTGATGGCTCTTGCTGGGACCTAAAATCTCATCTCTCAGCGTCCAGCAAAAATTTTTTCAAATCTATATGTACAAACACAGCATTTCCACGCTAGGGCGTATCGATTCTCGAAAAAAGCCTCTTTTCGGCCCGCCCTAACTCATATATGATGAATTCCACGCCAAAGCGACCTACGGAGAGGGGTCATCTCTCAGATTCTTTTTTAACCTTTTTCATTCGATTCTATGGCCCAAAATAGGAACTTCGGACCACCTATGGGGCCCAAAAAAAATTTCTCCTCTCCATTCCACGCACATCCGTCAACAGACCGAAAATTTATCGTGTAAAAATCGATGCTCTTTTATTCACGAAAATAGGAATATTTCGAGTTTTTGAATAGCTATCGATTTGCGGGTTGCGGCATCTGAAAGGGCATCAAAAAACCTATCGAAAACGTTGTCGGGAATTTCTTCTCTGTGATTTGGAGGCCTTCTGGAGGCGAAAGAGTGTTTTTCACTAAAATGTTGATTTCTCAAAGAGCCATTTTTTTTATTTTCTTAAAATCATTGACGTAAAATTTTGCGTTCTTTCGGAAAAAATGGGTTTCAGAGGAGTTTGGGGCGATCCAAGTGACTTATGAGCCATTTTTTGAAAATTCGATTTTTTCGGTTTCAGAAAAAGGCGATTTTCTGCGCATGCGCACAAACGTAGACTTTCGGCGCCACTTTCAATGGAAAGCTGACAAAATTTCCTATAAAATGACTACCCGCAAAGTTGAAATTCGTGCACTGAAACGCGATCTGCAAGGATTAATTATGTCGAATCAAAATCACATGAAAATTCAGCCCATTAACGCCTTTGTGGCTCCTGCTGAGATGACACATTCACGAGATCTTCTCGGGACTCAATTTTGAGTACGAAATTGACCTGAAAAAAATTCGGACCACATGGTTTCAACGTAAAATTGTATGAACTTTCAAAATATGCGATGAAAAACCCCGTTTGAGGCGAACCCGAGGTGCTACATTCAATTTTTCGCAATTTTGAATGTGAAATATCGTATTTTCTGGCAAAAAATTGAATGTAGCACCTCGGGTTTGCTTCAAACGGGGTTTTTCATCGCATATTTTGAAAGTTCATACAATTTTACGTTGAAACCATGTGGTCCGAATTTTTTTCAGGTCAATTTCGTACTCAAAATTGAGTCCCGAGAAGATCTCGTGATTGTGTCATCTCAGCAGGCGCCACGAAGGCGTTAGTGGGCTGAATTTTCATGTGATTTTGATTCGACATAATTAATCCTTGCAGATCGCGTTTCAGTGCATGAATTCCAACTTTTCGGGTAGTCATTTTATAGGAAATTTTGTCAGCTTTCCATTGAAAGTGGCGCCGAAAGTCTACGTTTGTGCGCATGCGCAGAAAATCGCCTTTTTCTGAAACCGAAAAAACCGAATTTTCAAAAAATGGCTCATAAGTCACTTGGATTGCCCCAAACTTCTCTAAAACCCATTTTTCTCGAAAGAACGCAAAGTTTTACGTCAAATATATGATTTTAAAAAAATAAAAAAAATGGCTTTTTGAGAAATCAACATTTTAGTGAAAAAACACTCTTTTGCCTCCAGGAGGCCTCCAAACCACAGAGAAGGAATTTCCGACAACGTTTCCGATAGGTTATTTAATGCCCCTTCAGATGCCGCAACCCGCAAATCGATAGCTATTCAAAAACTCGAAATATTCCCATTTTTGTGAATAGAAGAGCATCGATTTTTACACGATAAATTTTCGGTCTGTTGACGGATGTGCGTGCAATGGAGAGGAGAAATTTTTTTCGGGCCCCATAGGTGGTCCAAAGTTTCTATTTTGGGCCATAGAATCGAATGAAAAAGGTTAAAAAAGAATCTGAGAGATGACCCCTTTCCGTAGGTCGCTTTGGCGTGGAATTCATCATATATCTACTGCTCTATTTGATTTTATTCATATTTGGGCATGATAAGATTTCGTTCAAACCAACTAGATTTGGCCATCGATTTTCATGAAGTTCAGAGCATTTCTGGTCATGTGATCCTAATGTGTGAGGTGATGGCGAAGAAAATCCAAAGAGCTAATTTAGATGATTGGAAAAGACGAACTACTGCGCATTGGAAATTGTATATAAATAAAGGGCCGGCCAAATAAAGTTCACCAGATTAAATTTTCTGTACGATGAGTGAAGCGTGGAGATCACAACTTTGTTTTTCTCACAATCAGCATGGTGATGATAGTCACTTTGATGTGATGGAATGGAAAACAGCGGTATCTTGTACGGATAACTTCCATTTTCTACATCAACGCTCTTAATTTTTTTGTTATCATACTCTCCTGCAATG
This sequence comes from Eretmocerus hayati, assembly GCA_029851415.1. Classification (NCBI taxonomy): domain Eukaryota; kingdom Metazoa; phylum Arthropoda; class Insecta; order Hymenoptera; family Aphelinidae; genus Eretmocerus; species Eretmocerus hayati. Next base: position 154,124,958 of record CM056741.1, read on the forward strand.
CCTGAGATCTCTACACCTCCCACGATCTCCGTGGGGCTTGCTGAGAGAGATATTAGTGCAGGGTCACAGTCCTGAAATGTTTCAATCAGGAAAAATGAATAGATGACGTAGCGATTCCCAAGAGTACGGCAAACTGAAATCAACTTCTCTCGATCGTACTCATCAGAAAAAGCCAGACTATAGAGTCAATCAAAATGTATCTTGTATCTCAATCAAAATCATTAAGGTTATCATCGATAAAGTTCCGTCTACTTTCATAACCACTCTGTACTGGATTGTGATCATCAATAGTCTACAATCTTGGAATAAACCACGAGGAGACTCGCCAATTTAATTCTGAGACGCTATTTATCAATCTGTTCCCAAGTTCAAATTCATTTTTAATACTTTCGGACCTATTACCAACGCTCTACTTCTTCAGTTTCTTCAAAGAATACCCCATAATGAGTCCTGAAAAGATTCAATTCCCCAATCTTCCGTGGGAATATTCTTTGAAATATCTCATTAAAACTGATCGTACTCCAGGAATGCTTTGTATCTCGTTTTTTCACTCCTTATAGTCGTCTTTGTGACGCGAGTATACCGCATAAGCTTCTCCTTTGATGCAATGGTAGTCTCAGGTCATTCTAAACTCTGTAGTTTTTCTTGTCAGTGCTTTCTTTCAGTCTCTGGATAAGAGTTAAGAATTTTTCATGACCTCTCCGAGGATCTCTCTTCCTTCGCCCGACTCAGCGAGTGGGAATTCATTTGTAATTTTCCGATGCTGAATATGTCACCGTACTTAGAATAAGAGATTCGTGAGGTGTTATATTCACTTGAATTTTAAATTTGTCGCATTTTAGAATTCGAATCCAATCTTTCTTGCATTTACATGGGCAGTGACATTATATTTGAACTAACATTCTTCTGAAAATGTTCAGTAAACTAGATATACACGACTTTCAATGGTTTGTAATGGCTCTTGAAGAAGTTCCGGTAACGTTTGAATGAATTCAAAAAACTGCTTGAACATTTAAAAACCATATTGACGCACGAATTAATATCTCTTTCAATTAGGTTTACTACCGAATGAAGAAATCGAAATCGAGAATCGTATCTAATTAAAGCCACCGCGGCCTTGTAGAGACGGTCATCGGAATCATGTGAACTGGCGTTGTTGCTTTACTCGCTACCACTCGAGGGGCTTGGAAATGTTCTTGATAAGTCAGAGGCCCCCTGAATGAAGTTCATTGATAACACAGTCCGACAAAATGAGAAAGGTGCCCTTTTCCAGGAACCGAACATATACCTTCTTACGTGAAATCATGCGCTGAATTCGGGAAAACATCAGTTTCCCTTGAATACCCCTAAATTTTCAAAAAACCGCGAAAAAAATTTCGAGGCCAGGTATCGGATTTTTGACCTCAGATCCTGTAAGAGGAAGAAATCCTACGTCCAAATACTGACTTTTGTGAATTTTCATTTTCGATAGTGATCCTAATCCAGTAAGCAGAATGACACTTGTGATCGAGAACTCAATTTGGTGTTCCTCATCAAGAACTCAATCTGATACTCTCGGTCGAGAACTCAATGATGTACTTGGGATCCAGAATTACTCATACGACTTATCAGTAAAATCTGCAATCAGTTAATTGATCCATGAATCAATCGATTAATTGAGCAGTTAATCCCACCTATAACTTACGTGGTCAAGGTCAAGTAATATATTTCAACAAGACTAGACTGGACCAGACAGAGCTAGGACGTACCAGACCAAAATATACCGTAATAGACAGTATTAAAACGAACGAGACTAGTAGACCGGAACAGACTAAATAGATCAAACCAGACCATATTAGATCGAACTAGCGTAAAGCAGACCTAATTAGATCAGATTAGAATGAAATGAATTAATATCATCTCACTAGAGCGAAAAATATCGATCTAGGCCGGATGAGATCGACGTGAAGCGAAATAGACCGGAGTAAACCGAGCTAGACCTAAGTAGACCGGAATCAACCAAATTAGACCGAACTAGACCGAGCTAAGTACGATGATTCTCGTACGACACTAGTGCTATGATTCTAGTACAGTTCTAGTCCGACACTAGTACGGTTCTAGTTCGGCCCAGTTTGGTCTGCTTCGGTCTAATTCGGTCTGATTGAGTCTAGTTCGATCTAGTACGGTTCTACTACGGTACCAGTACAGTTCAAGCACGGTACTAGTACAGCACTTGTACGGTCCTAGTACTGTTCTAGTTCGGTACTAGTACGGTTCCAGCACGGTACTAGTACGTGCCTGTATGGCTTTAGACACACATTTATGAGACCGAACTAGACCAGGAGGGCTATTGACCACATCTTAATCTTCCCACCTACGCACTTTCCTACGTAACCTGCGAAGAAAAATAATGATTACTAAACCTAACCCGAGAATTCATCTGCCTGTAACATTCTCTGGCTGGCTCTTGCTCAATAATTTTATCGAATTGAGTGAAAAGCCAGGTTCGTGGTGTTCACATAGATTTAGAAAATGCTGTATGCGAAAAATAATAATGGAATTTGACTTTTAACTTTGTTGCAGGGATTGCATCCTAAACGAGACGAGATAAAAGTGCTCTTTGTGAATAGCAGTTTTTATGTCATTGTTCATGAATTTCAGGATCTAATTCATATCAGAGATGAAATGAATTGATAGTTGTCAGCCAAGGGTGTTGAGCTCTACGATAGCGGATTTTTCAACCGATGTCTCTATCCAAATTTGAAATTGAATGCAGTTTTCGATAGTTCAGAAAATAGTCCACCTCAATCTTTCATCGTTGATTCGGTTCATCTGCGGTTCATATTTCGGGTCACATGTTTCTGAGCTCCAAAAAGGGAATGGCCCTCGTGTGATGGTGATTTTCGTCTCTCCACAGGTAAATGAAATCGCCGATATAGGAGATTTAGGTGCACTTTCTCATAACACGTGAATAAAACTATGAAATTTCGCATTCAATTTTGAACTTGCATACAAACATTGATTGAAAAACAAACTATCAACAAGAGCTCAACATCCACGCTAATGAAAGTGCTACTATTAATTTCTCTCATCTCAGATATGGAACAGAGAGATGCATCAGCTGTAACACCCTGAAACGAATAAACGATCACGGAAAAGAATGTGTTACGGACAGCACTTTGGTTTCATCTCCACTTTTTGCGATGTAATCTCGTGCAACAATAAAAATTCTTAGCCAAATATCATTTATCCTCCTTAGACCGTGTCGAGCAATAACGCGAGCTCATTTTTTGTTGGATGCAAAATTTTCACTATCTATGTGTGCACCACGAACTCGACTTATTACTCAATTTGATGAAATAATCGAGCAAAAGCTGTCCGGGTTATATTTCAAGCAGATGAATTTTGGGGCTTCATTTGTTTATTACTAAGTACTTTTTACGTGGTAACGTAGGAAACGTGCGTACGTGAGAAGCGTAAGCTGTGGTGAATAGCCCTGCAGACCAGACCATCCAATGTTCTACCCATCAACTCAATCACCTATTTATCCACCCTTTGACCTATCTATGACCCGTTCGGTCACTGATCATAATTCCCCCCCCCCCCGTGAGCAACCCATTATGCGAGATACGGCCGGATAGGTTATAGATTTTTTACCGGCGCTCAATCATCACAACTAGCTTTATTGCCTACCTCACTAGCGCTCGTCTGGATTGGAAGTGTCTCTGACATGGTATGAGGCCATGGAATATTTCTATGATTTAAGAACGTAATATTAAAATTTCATGATATAGCAAATTCGGGAGAGAAATTCCCTTAATATAACCTAGTAATTATGATGGAGAACTTTCGAGTAATGTTGCGCATAGTGAAGTTCGTAGATTTCCAGTGAGTATCTGGGGATTTCGCCTAGCTGGACAGCCACATCCTCAGCCCTAATCTCAGCCCCAGCCTCAGCCTCAGCCTTAGCCACAGCTCGAGCCTCAGTCTCAGTCCCAGCCTTTGCCCAAGACGCAGCTCAACCGCAGCCCAGCATAATCCCAAGCCAGAGGCTCAGCCTCAGCCCCAGTCCCAGCTACAACCCCAGCCTCAGTCCCAGTCCCGAACTCAGCCTTAGCAACAGCCTCAGCCCCAGCCGGAGCCCCAAACACAGCCCCAGTCTCAACCCCAGCCTAAGCCCCAGCCTCAACTCCAGCCTCAGCCTCAACCACGACTCAGCCTAGCCTCAGCCCCAACCTCGGCTCCAGCCCCAGCCTAAGCCTTAGCTTCAGCATTAGCCTCGGTCCAGCCCCAGCCCAGCCTCAGGCTTAGCCACTGCCTCAGCCCCAGCCTCAACCCCAGATCCAGCCTTGATCCCAGTCACAGCCCCAGATCCAGCGTTGATCCCACCCACAGCCCAGCCTCAGACTTAGCCACAGCCCCAGTCTCAGCCTTAGCCTCACAAGGAGAGTCCAAGGGGTTCGGGAGCTGGATCTGGCTGAAACTCTGGGAATCATCTCCTTTTGGCACCATAAGATGATACCCAAAGCCGCAGAGTCTAACGCTCAAGCGTTTCCGAGCTACATACACAACCCATGCATTACAGTGAATCTATATATGTGGGAAAACGGTATATATAGATATACTGTAATGCATGGGTTGGGGCCTGTAGCTCGAAAACGCTTGAGCATTAGACTCTGCGGTTTTGGGTATCATCTTTTGGTGCCAAAACGAGATGATTCCCAGAGTTTCAGCCAGATCCAGCTCCCGAACCCCTTGGACTCTCCTTGTCAGCCTCAGCCCCAGCCTTAGCTCCAGCCTTAGCCCCAGTGTCAGTTTCTGCCAAACCACAGGCCGAGCCCCATACCTAGCCTCAGCTACAGCTACAGCCACTGCCTATCTATCCAAAAGGAAAGTTTTGACTAATTGGATCTTAGATCAAATGATCGTCCCAATAAATCAACTATTGACCCAATCCGTACGGAATAGTCAAAAGCCATCACCAGCAACACCAGCAACTCCAGCTACGCTAGCAACAATAGCAACATGAGCAACACTAACAACACGGGCAACACATGCAACACCAGCAACACCTGTAACATCATCAACATCAGCAACAACAGCAACACCAGCAACGCCAGTAACACCAGCAACACCAATACGGACCCACCAACCCAGCGACCCAACATCAGAACCAGCGACGCCACCACGATACGAGGCATCCGGACGGGAAAGATTAGATAAGCACTTGACTATTCTGACTAGCGTTATTGCCTTTCTCGCTAACGCTCATTCGGCTTGGAAGTGTCTCTGATATGTTATGAGCCCCTGAAATGCTTCTGGAGTTCAATGATATAACATTAAAATTTCATAGTATGGTAAAATCCGACGGAAAATATATATTACCTTGATATAATCTAGTAATTGTCATTGAGAAATTTTCAAATGAGTGTAATTTTGCGCATAGTAAAGTTCCTGAATCTCCAATAACTTTGCCCAGTTGGCCAGCCTCAGCCCCAGCCTCAGCTTTAGTAACAACCTTAGCCCCAGCCTCAGACTCGTACCAGCTCCACCCCAGCCTCAGCTCCAGCTCAGCCACAGCCCCAGCCTCAGTCCCAGGCCCAGCTTCAGCTTTAGCAACACCCCCAGCCGCAGCCTCAGCCTTGACCCCAGCCTCAGCTCCAGCCTTAGCTCCATCATCAGCCCTGACACAGCCTCAGCCCCAGCCTCGACCCTAGCCACAGCCCAGCCTCAGTCCCAGCATCAGTCCCAGTATCAGCTAAGCCACAGCCTCAGCCCGAGACACAGGCACAGCCAAAACCCCATCAGTTTCGACTCCAGACACAGACCAGCTTCAGCCACAACCTCAGCCTCAGCCACAGACCCAGCCCCAGCCTTAGCCCCCGGATCAGTTCAGCCACAGCCTTAGCCAGAGCCCCAGATACAGGCCAGCCTCGGCCCCAGCCACTGCCCCAGCGCCTCGTTCCAGCTCCAAATCAGTCCACGCCACATGCACAGCCATAGCCTCAGCCTCGACCCCAGCCTCAGCCACAGCCTCAGCCCCAGCTACCGTCCCAACTACAGCCCCAGGCGCAGCTCATCCATCCAAACAGAAAGTTTTGACTGATTGGATCATAGTTCAACTGATCGTACAATGCGTACGGAATAGTCAAAAGACAACACCAGCAACAACAGCAACATCAGCAACAACAATAACACCAACAACATCAACACTGACCCACCGACCTTCGGACACATCGACCCACCAGCAGTATCAGCAATGCCCCTTACACTGCCAACACGATACGAGGCATCTGGCCAGTTAAGATTTAGACAAACGCTCAATTATTATACTTTTCATTAGCGTCTCTGCAGTGGCTCCGATAGTTCGGAACCCGTATCGAACAGTTGATCTTGCAAAATCATTTCGGAAGAAGATAAACTGTACGTTCATATACAAAAAGACGAAAGGTTTCTGAGTTCTGATTTTGATATTCTTCACCATTCTATAGTACAGTTCCAAACATTAAAATGTCACTCTGGAATCTGCAAATCCATTGTGCAGTGAGTGGGCAGAAGTAAATCTTATAGCAAATTCGAGATCAAGCGCCAAGCGAATCTCATATACAAAAGCTCACAATATGGGTCCCAATGTTCATCTCAAGAGTCCAATGTACTTGTATCTGTTATCAACGTCGATCTCAAGAAACATAAATTGGTCGAGGGTAAGTTTTGACGAAGATTTCGCATATGATTCACATTATTCGATATGATACAAAATTGTATTTATGCACAATTTGAAAACAGGTTGTCAAATATTATTTTGAAGATAAACCCAAACACTTACCTAGTGAAAATAAGTGCCTTATGATCATATATGAACATGTTCCCGACCGGACTGTGGTCATACATGACCACCTATGATCATGAGGCCGGAGTCATAGATCGTCATTGGTCTCCATACTTGATCCTAGGAATTCATGTTGGAAATGAAGCACTTCATTGCCAACTCGAAATGTTTCTCAATCCGAAGCTTTGAAATAAGCGCGCTTGGGACTTCAACTGCTAGGCCTCCATCCGAAGTTGAAAATGTCATGTACAACCACTTGATTACAATACAACCTACGGCCATGTACGAGTTAGTTTTGTGTACCTATGACTAATTATGGAGACATAATATTTTCTGAGGTCATAGATGGTCATAGATGACCATGGTTCGGCTGGGAACATGTTCATATATGATCATGAGGCACTTATTTTTACTAGGGTTGTATGAAACAGTTCGAAATACAGTGTAATGAGAACTTCTGAAACACTTTTTCTTGAATATGAATAGACCCGAATTCTAATGAGCTTATTACTGACTTTGATAACTTTAGGATAGTATTTGTGCCGTGAAGTTCTGAAATTGAAGTTTGTATACCTCTGTGCTTCTCAACTCATAAACTTTTTGGTATTGGAATTGTTTCGTGGCATTTGTCCTAGAATTGTGGGATTGTATGGGAACTTCATAAAATACTCAAAAAAAACTTTCTATGAGCTCTGATACTATACATACCTTCTACAGTTGAATTTTCCGTAAGAGACATTTAGAATCCATAGATTTTATTTGACGCGCCTGAGTGAATCAGAAAAGTTTCGTTTCCTGAAATCCTCATGTTAATTATGAATTTCTATGCAGGTTTTATATTCAGGTCCAGATTTTGCTATGCTTAAACAAATAAATCTATTTTCAGTAAACCGAATCACCTGTTGCACTCTGAGACTGGCCCTTGCACTCAAACTTAAATTCAAATTAAGGATTGAAATTTGATTTGACAAAATATATTCGACAGAATGCATTTCGACTGTTGCACGGGATGGATTTTGAGTCCCTGTTATGTTAATATTTTCGAGAAAGAATTTGTTCTGCTACTCACAATTATTTACAATTGATAATGCAAGGATATAAAATTTGAATATCAACGAGAGCCATTCACCTTCTGGAAATGAAGAAACTACTTTTACGTGACAAATGACTACCATTTGAGTGACCACGGTTCAAATATCAGGTAGATCACAATTGAATTTTCAACATATCCAACATCTGTCCAATCAACCAAAGCTCACATTCTTATCTCGGCTTCCAACAAGCGACCAAAGTGGATGTACACAAACATCAAGGCTGTCTCATCCACTCGAATGCTTATCAACTGCCATATCGTACATCCCTAGCGACTTTTACCGTATACAGTAATATATTTCAAAGTATACAGAGTGACAGGAGACGTAGATGGACTGTAGAGCTTGCGCGCGCGCGCACGGAAGGGCTGAAGCTCTCAACGGCAATTCAAAGCTTTTCTCAAACTCGAACCGCTCAGTATTGCCGCAGCGTCTGGCTCGAACGGGCGCGAGCGCCAAATCTCATGTTGTTCCAAAATCGAAAATATTTGCCGGCATCTCACCACGAGGAGTAAGACCCTTTGTGTATCAAGAAAAAGTTTCAGCATTGTTGGGGTAGAGGAAGAAAAAGATTGGTTGGGTGGAAAAGTGTGTACGCCTCGGTGAGTTTGAAGATACTTTTTTTCCCCTATCGAATCCCTATTTTTCTCATCGTCAGGCAATTTGTAGAGTCTCCCAGGGTGGCTTGACACACTCCATGGGATACTCAAGGATCATCTCTTTTCGAGAGCTCTCCACTCTTTCTATGACCCAGAGAGACTGTTCAAAGTATACTATATACAGTTTTTCTGTGCTTCGAGTCAATTTCAGATATTTTGTAAGCAGTGTGAATTAAAGTGGCCACGTGCGGTGCACCGCAAGCTCTTCAGTAAATGTGCGCAAGCTCATTCTCGCGTTATCACCGTGCAAAGTGTACAATTTTTTTTTTCCTTTCTCCTTCTCATTTCTGAGGGTGAACTGCAGAAGTTGCTCGACGACAAGTTTAGTTTCTAGGAGTCTCTGGAGGCTGATAGTTGAGATCGCTGGAATGTCGTTCGATGTTTCAGTACTTTTGAATTTTTGGATGCTGAGCTTGCGGGAAAAGTTTCGTATCACACTATAGATGCTATCATTCTGGTTGAAAATAGGATAGAATTGAGAATAATGGCTCACCTGGATGATCAAATTAATACGTAGTTCTGAGTGGCATGGGGAAGTTGTAGATTGTTGAAATTCTTTGATGGAGAATTTGATAAAATCATCGTGTTCAAAGGGCACTCCCTGGAATCTTGAAACTTTGAAGTATGCAGGAGTATTACAAAGTTTGCTTTTCAAACTACAATTATATTATGACGAGAGAGATTTCGTTTCAACCTTGATTAGATTGACTTTGTTCTGTGGTCAAAGTTATTATTCATTGAATTTTCAATGAAATTGTTCAATGAAATGAATTAAAATGTGGACACTGCAATCACTCAAAAACTTTAGATGAATTGATTGGTATGCAGAGTATTGAGGTACAATGGTATCATACTTTTGCTTCAAAATAACAAAGTCGAGACTCTTGTTCCACTCATAAAGTGGGAAATTTTATCAACAATGAACATTGTCGTGCGTCCCTCGCACTTTGATTAATTAGAGAAGCTATCTCGACCACGAAAGAGCGTCTAGAAAATTATTAATATCAATAATTTTTTGACCCTTGAATTATAAACACATATGGATCCATTCCAATTGAATCAATAATCGCTTGGAAATGTACAATGAATTCACAATTTGAAATTGTTACTCTACTCACGCAAAATAGAGTACATCAATATCCAAAATAACATCACACTGTAAAAACTATCAGTGTCTAGTAGTCGTGAAACTTTACGTCATCGGTAAGAAAGTCTCTCATATTTCCTTTCAAATGGCTTCAATTTTTGACTTCAGTAATATGATTCCAACATTGAATGATTTACAGACCATAAGCCCGGCGCTCCATATTTCGCGCAAATGCGAAGCGTGTCATGAATTTTCTATCGCATGTAGGGAATACTTTCAGCCCTGTTCCGGACATCAATTTTGTAGCACGTTTGGGATGAGGATGAAAACAAAGTGACTTGAAATACGAGATCTGAAAGCCAAAGCACTGAGGTAGCACTGTAAAGAAAACGAATTTGTTTTGATAAAACAACGATTTTTAATATATTATTCAAATTTGATAATAATTCATGAACCTAGAAAGGGCTGTCAAATTATCATATTTGTGGACAGACATGTATTAATTGCGCAATACTCTGAACAGTTGTGGGAATCGGCTATGATAGTTGCGAGGCGATTCGAAATAGCCAATAGAAACATCGAGATCTTCATTATCTGCCTTCATTTACTTATGTTTGAGTGATTTAACACGTTCATTACGATGGGCCCCACCCGTAAAGCCCACTTCTCATTGAGTTTGAGCTCACGTCCAACAGCGGAGACATATCCAATGGCTTACGTCCTGGTTATTTGCTGTTGTATTTTTTATAATGAACATGTTTACAAAATAGTTTCGGCATTGGAGTTGACTTGTGTGAATTCTCACACGATTTACGTTTTTTACGCAATTTATTCATTAATACCGAAATTAAGTGATTATCAGCGGATCACTCACTTTGAATTTGACCATTGTTAAAGTGACTTAGCTCATCTATAAGCACATTTCAATCTACGCGAGAAAAAAAGTCCCAGCTGAATGAAAAAATGCGTGTCCTTCCCAATACGTTATCCACTGTGTGTAATCCCTCCTGCCATACACTGTAAAACTCTTGACATCTGAGACATAGTGAAAGAAGATTGGATTGAGCCCATTATCATTCTTCGTGTTTCAGAGATTTGAGTAACGTCGATGAACCGCAGTTCAAAATCAGATTAAGCAATGCATAAAAGCTAAAACGCGTCAAAACCATGGCCACAATTGTTGTACGCCTGATGGATCAGATATCAAAGCGCACGTCCTGCTGGAGACTGATAACATTGTCTTCAACGGTTCGGTCGATACTATTGATCATCTCATGAATGTATATACCGCATAACAGAAAAATTTTCGGGTCCCACCGTTGGAGACCTCACAGAAGGATGGCTACCAACTCTGTGTTCGATGGGCCCCACCAGTAGGGCCCACTGAACTCCATAGAGATACTGTAAACAGATGCCAAAGTAATGATTTTCCAATAGATTTGACTTCCGCAAGTACTGAATTGCACATTCTTACTCTCTCGCAATCTAGACCGGAATCGCGATTTCGCCATCGCAGTGAGTGTGATACGGGAAAGAAGACCGCCGAACCTTCTGTAAAATTTTCAGATGCAAATACTCAAATTTTGGGTGTTGAACATCAATATTACAGTAGAAACTCCCTAACTCGGATCTTGAAAGGCAAGACGAATGTCCTGAATATTTATAATGAACTGTAAAATTAATCTTTTACCTATATCATATCATCGAATCATGACATATATGATGAAACGGAAGGATGGAAATATCATGAGGACTCTCAATCACAGTTATTGATGGTTAACCATAGTTATTTATACTTCATGTAAAATATGCTTTTTTCACGTGATCGACGGTATTCTTCAATCAAGACAGCTGAGAACATCTCGTTTCCAATCTCTCCAGCTCCCTCAAAATATGATCTGGAGGCAATAAGAGTTTGTCGGAGGCCATGAGGAGTAGCAACTCCACTGATTTCAGAATCCCGATCAATTCATCATCCGAGGAAGTCACTCTGTTTAAGAAATCTTTATAACTCAAATGGCCATGTGTAGCGATATTCGCGTTGACCAAAACTCCTCTCACAGCAACCCAATCTTTGCTCGTTCAAACAAACATTCGAATTCGAGAATTTCTCGTTCAGAATACGGTCGACAATCGATTGAATTTCGAGTCGAGGAATTTTTGCTGTCGAACTTTATTTTGATTTGGGGAGTTTTCATTTTACCCTGTATTTTTTTGCTATTTACAGAATTTTTTCTAGATACCGGATTTTTACTCCAACTTAGGAATTATTTCGAGAGTAAAAGAGTTTTTACTGCATGTCATAGACACATTAACTGAGTTGGATAACGCAGGTAGTATAGGCTCTGATAAATCTTAGCTCTTAAATCTTTGAGGATAACAAAATCACGTCATCATCCCATTGTTTTATTCTCCGTAATGCTCAAATAATGAGTATACAAGTTTAAGAACAGTCGAACAGATGATGATGAGTATTTACAGTGATTCCCACATTAACGGCTACCTTGCAAATAATTCACTAGCAAAAACTTGAAACAGTTCGCAAGAAACATCTGAGACGAATAACGGCAAAGCATTCCTAGGCAATATTATTTCTTGGAATTTCATGTCTCATCTACTTGGGTTGTTTCCAAGCAGAAATAACGACAGATCGTGCTACCATTTGTCGAATATTGTGTAGTATTGTGAGTATTCCTACATCATTTAGAGTAGAAATGTATGTTTTTCTGTGAAGCTAATGCTCACGACGAGCTTCTTGAGTGGATATATTTCTTGAACTGCTCCGGATACTGCCTACATTGTACATTTTGGCTTTGTTCACAGTAGAAACGTTTCATTCTGCTGAACTAAAAAGCTATCATAACCTTCAATCAACCCCTTATGATACGATGATCATATTATGTCTCCAAATCTTACTTTGAGTCACAAGTGCCAGGTTTCCCACACATTATTATTTCTTGAGCATCATCAGCTATCATAGAGGATCATATCGTCGCCCCCCGAGGTCGGAAAACACTTCCAGTAGTTCTCCCAATGTATTTTTAAATGGAAACGTATTTTTCTTCATCGATGGCGACAATATGTAATCTCATGAAGAAAGATCAAGTGTTCAAGAGATAGAAAAACAGGATTACAGGGATCCCTCGTTATCCGCGGGGGTTCGGTTCCAGAAAAGTGCCGCGAATAAAAAGACCTACGTTTTATGGAAAATGAGGGGTTACGTTCCACTCATTTAGTAGATCAAGAGCGACGAGGTAATCCATCAATGTCTAAATTGAGTAGAATACTTTTCATAGAGGCATTTTGCAATATTGGTACATAAAAACATCGAATCTTCGAGGTAGAAGAAAGAATGATTGCTCAAACCTCCAAGAAATCTATCGAAAGTTGCTTCAAAACTAGGATAAATCAGTCCATCTTCGACAGTTTTGCTAAACTTGTGTAGTCTTGTGCATTCCTTAAATTGTTGCCCTGAACTATGAAATTGAGATTCTCAGTGATTATGAGGTCATGAGTCATAACCGAATGTTTAACCCACAATTCAAGGTCAATCATCGCAACAATCATTATAAGTGCTCATGTGCATTTTGGAAAAGATTCCCTGTCAAAGGCTCAAACGCAAGATCTTCAACACTTCTGTGGTGCAATTTGGTCCAGGTGAGGAATTCTGAAATCGATTGAGTAAAAGTTCAATCTAGCCTCATGATTGAGTTACACATCTTATTCAATGTGATCACGGATCATTGAATCCAAGCAGATTTCCATGGAAATAACATCATTTCCGAATAGCAATGACCACCGATCCGCGGATAACAAAATTCAGTCCGCATATAACAAGGGATCCGCGCAAGGCAACGATCCGCGGATACTAAAGTCCGCTGACATCAAGGGATCCTTGTAACTAAAATTGGGATAAAAATGGTGAGACCTCGAAATATCTATGATGAACCTTGACATAATGAGAAGATTGAGGTGATGAGGCACAAGGAATGAGTTTCGAATTGACATACAACGATAGGCTATTAGAAAGTGCTCAGTAATTCCAACAACTACAGTTCCATCATCCGATCTCAATTTTTTCATTATCAAGTTGAATGGTTCTGTGCCCAAAGCAATTAATTTCATGGTATAAGGAAGAATATATTGCATAAATGAAAATCAAATTATTACAAATATGGAGAATCCATTGAACATTAATTGAGATATGCATTCTCGCTCCATTCGTCGGGTCAATGATATGACGCTGTTTTGACTTTCAAATATAATATACATCAGACTCATCCAAGATTCATATCCTCATTTTGTTGATGAATATTCCAAAGCTGATACAAGATGAGAATGAATTTGCACATGATTATCCAGTTTCAGCCAGCGTGTCGAGCTCAATAAAAATCTCAGTCAACCGTGTGTTCTGCCCTCGATTATAGAAGATCATGGCAAAGATATTATGCTGTCAAACTTAAGTGAAAGTGTCCACATAGAGAAGATCATGCTCTTCTTGTATTTTTGCTTCGGGGTGGGGAATATCGATCCGTTATATTCAATAACGGAATGTCATTTCATTTGAACATGAAATTTTCGATAAAATAATGTTTAAAGTGAGTCAATCATTAGTAGACGTATCCGAAATGAAAATTCTCAACGTGAGCATGTTAACATTGATTGCTACTCCATTATACGTAGATGATTGACGGAGTCATTATTCTACTCATTACAATTTTATGATCAAAACTATTTATAAATAGTTTTGATCTATCAAAAGCCCTTTCCTTACGCTTGCAAAATTGATTTCTGTAGACAGGGAGTATTTTAGACAAACTTTACAGGCAAGCGCTTCAATTATGGATTATCTATCTTTGAAAGACACTGATTATTTTTCTGCTACACATAATTCTGCACTGTGGTTATGATATCCAATCCCTGTAACGAACTTGTTCATTACTGTTGTTGTAGTCACGATGGCAGCAGAAAAAATTACGTGTGTGGATAAACTTATAATTATGTTAGCAAAGTTTCGCCTTAAAATTTTGTAACATCCCTACCATCGTCTCTTATCTCAATGAACATATCTCCGATATGAAAAAAGTACATCTTTGGTACATTTTCCGAAAAAGTTCAGACAATTTATTCCCTACCTTCCTGGGAAAAAATCCTTTCCAACCAAAATTCTTGAGATACTACAAATTGTATTGGGCCGGTTCCATCTAAGATCAGGCATCGAAAATGTCTCAAGTCGCGGATTTTTCTGTCAACGCAAGAGTCAAAATGAGTCAACACGTATCTTTTTTGTTTGTATCCCAATCCATTTGCTACAAGAGTCATGGGTGGTTATTCATCAGGGGTTCCAGTGCAATTTTTCCGGAAAATGGTGTATACAAGTCAGTAAATTGTAGTCAGTATAGTAGTCAGTATAAAACCATTATGAAGTCCCTCAATATTTTATTTTGAATCTCGTTGAATAAAATTGGGAGAAGCATTCTACGACTAAAATTACTCTGAGTTGGTTAAATTTTGGGATGGGTTTGGAAAAAAATCGAAATTCGTGAAAAAATGGTGAGAATCCAATTTCGCAAATCCAAATTACAGCCCATATAGTAAAAACGGATTTTTTCGAAATCCTTAAAATTACATCTGCTATTTGAGGTACTACCAAGGAGGGCCGAGAGAAAAATCAAAAACCACAAAAAGTTAGTATTTTTTCTCATCTTCAAGATTGTGACGCCATAGGTGATTGCCCTTGTTGGTCAATCACTCTGTCGTCGTCGGTTCTGCAAGACCGATCGCCGATGCACACCTGGAGGAATGCATCGCGCGATCACGTTTTGCTGACCCCTGCACTTTTACACTGTGCGACACGCGACGAGTCGAGGGCATATAAGCCACGACTCGCGCGCGCGCCGCATCAGACCGCTCGGGGACTCCCATTTCGGGAGTGCCCATCACTCACTCTCAATACACACAGTTACCGTCAATTCATTCAATACATCTATTTCTACCATCTTTCGAGTCTATTCATCCAGTCATCGACCACCCCACGTCACAAGATGCTTCTTATAAATTCCTCTACATCAATCTGGGCTCGAGCAATCGACGTTTTCACAAGAGAGGATTTCATACCACCGTTCAGGAATTTTTGCACGGTACTGTAGATCTTCTTTTGTAGGTTCTGAATCGTCAATTTGTTGGTTTCCATGCGACTTTCGTGCGCTTTTCCCCTTGTGGGCCGACTTTCGCGAAAATCTATACGGTAGATATCACTGTACTCGTGATTTCCCATGAAACTGCTCAGAACTTTTCTCTAAGACTCTGAAGGCTCTCGAAATTTCAACTGAGGCTGTTTGAAATATCAATCTACCACTGTGTCGAATTTCATAATTTTCTGTCAGGTCATTCGAGGACCACTAGTACTACCTGGAGCGTAGGATATCCCTCTCAATGATATCCGACGAAATTCAAAGAAAAAATTGAGAAACTTCAGAAGTGTTGCAATTTACTGCTTTTCAAATGCCATTTTTCGGAAACACTCCAATTAAGCTCCCGATGAACAACCACCCGTAACTCTTGTTGGAAACATATTCGGACCAAACAGAAATGTACGTGTTGGATTATCTTGAGCTTCTCTCATCGACAGAAAAATCCGTGATTCGGCGTAGCTGCAAACGGCCGTTAATACGATTTTATGAATACTATTTACGTTAGATGAGCCAAATGTAACATCGAATTTATAGCCCTTGTGAGCCAAACACAATTCTCAATTTCTGAGCCGACAGTTACGTTGAACCACATATGGCGAGCCTCGCCAAGTGAAGAAAATCACACAGTATAACTGAAAAGCTCAGGAAGATTACTAAAAATCAATCAGCTGCAACTCAGCAGTTTTCTACAACATTATCTAGGTGTGAGTTATGTCGGAAAAACCCGTCTGATGTTGCTCTATGTACTGAATAATTAATAGGTAATGGGAATAACCACAAAATTTACGAGCAGTAACTCCGGGTCTTGAATATTTCCGACTGATATTTCAGTGAGACATAAATATGGCCATTGATGAACTTGAGAGTTCGATCGTGGCAAATGCGAGGGCGTTTCTCCACTTGAATGTACGAATTTGTGTACATTCTGCGCCTACTTGGACCCAGCAGAGTAATTTTAATGTCAACGCGTGATTGGTTCTGGGAAGTAAAGTACGCAATATGTGTGATTAATTGACGGAAATCGGAGAAAAATGTCCTAGGCTGAAGCATCCGCTGAGTGCTCATAAAGTTGATTCGTAAGCATACTCATTGCTATTTTCAACAAAACCGGCGTTTTTCCGAAGTATCATTTTTGATCGCTAAAATATTTAACCCTATACTTGTTCCCATTTGCCCTTAATTTTCCTATCAATAATCATCACAAGTATATCAGTAGACTCGACTTTTATCTCGGACCGTTCAAAAAGCCAAAAGTCAGTGATAAGAATGCTCTCGATTTTTTTCGCTTTTTTGGTGTATGATATTATTTAGAATAGTTGAAAGAACTGGAGTCTCATAGAAACATATTGTGCGCCATCAAACAAGGTGAAATGCACGAGGATCCTTGATAACCAAATCATCAGATCTCAGTGACCTCAAAGTTTCAACTGAAGCCAAGAGCTTGGTAGTAACTTCCTGAATTTGCAAGACTCGTGAGTCGCTTATCTGTGAGCTTTTCGCACGAGCTTATGGGCTCAAGCTATCCACGAGAAGAGTAATCCACATATTTTAATCGCTGCATGAACGCTTGCAAACTCTGAAAGGCTTACTGCTTACATTTGACCATATGAAGTTATACTAACGCAAAATATTTAGCAACCCAATTGAGTTTGAGCGGCTCGGTTTTGTGATTTCGATATGTATAATTACAAACAGCTCTTGAATTCAAGTTCTGGGCGATATTCCCATAATCTGGCTTGAATACGTGAGTCCCAACTTGTAATTACAAAGAGAAATAGTTCACCATCAAAACAGAATAATTTTGAATTGACCTCATTAGCACAATTTTCCCACTGTCGCATATTAGTAGTGCGAAAAGATAGGTTCTTCAGATTGCGAGCTCTGTTTATAGACAATAAAATGGATCAATGAGCTGAGAAGTTATATGGAACAAATCCATTATGAATCCCGAATCAGATTTGAATTCAGAAAATTTCGAAATTCGGAAGGGGAAATGTATCGCAGAATTTGATTAGAGCTCAGTAATTGTCAGCTCGTGATGTAGGTCCATCAAAGCACGCGATGAAAGTTTGAAATTCGATGAATGCTGCCAGATCATCGTGATAATTAGATTGGTATGTTACTTGACTATTTATTAATGCTCCCATTCTACCAAAGTATGCCGATTATTTTCAATCGGGCTATCGCTACGTCACATTTTGATTTTAATGCATGTCCGTGTTTTTATCAATATCTGATATTTGTACGATTTATGTTTAAAAAAAGTGACAGAAAATCCATATTAACTAAGATTATACTTCATGCAAGTAAAAGTGGAAGGATGGAGATGAAATACTATTCCTGGTAGAGCTCCCATGAATGCGAGTATGAGCACATAAAAAAACGTGATGTTGCTTATAAGTAGAACAGGTCCGGCACTGGTCAGACAAATGCAGGGATATCTTGAAAGAGTCACTTGAGCTTATGAAAGACATGGAGAATGACTCAAAATTGGTCAACTATAAGGAATTGTGAGATACTTCCTTCAATTTTCTCGTATAGTACAACTTGATTCAAACGTGAGGAAATTAAGTGTAAATCATACCGTATGATTCATACGTACCGCTACGTTCAAAGTATACTCGGGAGCAGCAGCAATTTGAACTAATCGAACGTTTTTTAATCTAACCAATCAGGTTAGGCGATCCCTTGTTTTGAACCAATCAGAGCTCGAGATTCGAAAATGTTCGACCAGTTCAGATTGCTATCGAGTGTACCTATCCCAATTTATCAGTGATGAGATTGTCACACATTTACTAAATTTTATCACTGCCATCTTTTTCGTCATAGAACAGACGGAAAAAATCAGTGTATTCTTAAGGGTGCTCTTTTAAATGCAAATAATTTTTTGAGTAGAATGAAATTTGAATTTGGATGAAAGTATAAGAATGAAATACCTATCGCGATGAAGATATAAATTCAGATAAAAATTGTCTCGCGATGGTCACGTGTACACCAACTACCGGATTTTTGAACAGTTACTTTGATGTATAATGTTAATTTTGCACATACTTTTCTCGAATCTCTATAAACCTATTACACTTCTGTAACAAATGACTTTGTGAATAGCTCGCAGAATACACATTTGTCGGAAGTCATTTGACTTTATTCTTTTCCTGCTTCATGATTTCTATTTTGAAATTAGCTAAGCCTTCCGAGATCTGATTGAGAAAAGCTTCCATCTCTCTTATATGTGTGGTAGTAAAATAAGATGAGAATTGACAGTTGCTTCCGATGCTGTACTTCATTAGTTACAATTGCTTCAAGAATTTCTCATTCACTGAAATTTTTTAGTAGCAAACCGGTTCTCGGATGACATAAGTGATTTTGGTAGATTTTTTCGTCCTTGATGGTTAATATACAAGTTGAACATTTGGTCTCGTCGATCTTGAAGGACCGTCCTTCAAGATCGACGAGACCAAATGTTCAACTTGGTTCTCGGATGATTTTGGACATACATAGGTAGTGTATCCCGAACATGTTTTGTTTGAATGATTATAACAATAAAATCATTTTATTCATATTTTGAGCATTGATGAGGAATATGTATTTTAAAATCAAGAACTTCGTGTAGGAATTTGCACAGCGATATAAGAATGGAAAGGTCCGACGACAGTGTCTAATTTTTTTTTCTTTTTTCGTCAAGTTCTATTGAGCACCATAAGTCCTATTTAAATTCCAGATGTCTACACAATTTTAGTATCATTTTTTCCTTGTCAAAATATTTTCATCCTTGCAATGGTACAAGTGATTTGAGGTCCAGCTGAACAGGTACAAAGGCCTTCATAGATTTGTGTGATTAATAGTTCTTGCTAACTGTATAAAGTAAAAAATCACACCTCGTTGACGCAAATCCGTACATTCAAGTATAGATGTTCAAAATTTCACTTATGAATTGGATGAAATAAATCATCTGTGAGCTCACAATACCCTCACGACTTGATCCAAATAGTATCATCAACACCAGCCAAAAATCTAAAACCAAATATCTTTTCAAATAGATTGGTACCCACGCTAAAAATTGTCCTAAAATGCTAAGAGATTACAACTTCCTGATTTACGACTCGTCTTCAAGATAGCATTTTTGATTGATTGTCTCCTAGGTCATTCAAGAGCCTTTCAATCAATAAAAGCTGGAAAATAAATTTTTCTCTCGGCCGTAACTGTTAGGAAAGTCGGCTTATCAAAGCCACTCGTTGGAATCGGCCAGCGTTTACGTGAAGAGAATTACATTACAACTTTCGGAAGCACAAAACTTGGTTAGGTAAGTAGTATTTGACGCCCGACTCGATCGAGGCAAGTTTCTGTCTTCGGAAAACGAATTAGCCCCGTCGAGTGCGAGAATCAGTCTGACTTGATATTTTTCCATCAAACAGAGGATATAACGCGATTGAAAGTCCTACAAGAAAATTTATTACGCGAAATTTTCAACCACTAGCAGGGACTCGAAGTTACGTTTTCTATGACTCTCTTTGAATCGATAGCTTCTATACCATCATATCTATTATTACAGTCTGATTTATTGGGTCACATGTTGGTTTGAAATCTCTTGAGAAATTTATCCGAGTAGTAATCTCACATACCTCTTCCGATCGACGCAGATTCCAGAACTCTTACTATTTGTGTGCCTCCGGAACGATATTTACACAATCGACCGTGGATGATTACTTTTAATCTCACACTGCCGGAACATGCAGTCTGTATCCCAATAGCACATCAGAAAATCATCAAACATAAATGAGCAGTTCCACGGAAACTTGCCCCCACTGGGTCTCGACTTATTGCGGCGTTTACGCGTTCTCAATCGGTCATGCGGAACACATTTCTCATGTAATTTTTTGTGCTCTTTTAAAACAAAAAAGTCATATCGACCAAGCTTGGCGTATAAGTGTCGACATATGCGAATTAAGGGTCAAAAGTCAATTCCGTGGCCTGTCCGCACCTCTGAATTTGGCATTCAAGTGCACGGTATGAAGATGTACGGTTTGATCCCCCCACAAAAAGACATCAAATTTCGAGCTTATTTTGAACATGTTCTTACAGTTTTAGAACCTCAACGAGGTCGTTTACCCGCCCAAGACTGTTCATACATTATGTCTACGGATTCGCCCCAAAGTGACTGTTTTAACAGTATGTGTTGCGTGAGAGTGTCTATCGGCTTGGAAGCGTTCGCTCATAAGCCCATTTTGATATTTTCACTTTAACCTATCAAACGGCTGCGGCTCAAACTTCGTTCGCTTCACCTCCAAGAATTGGCGGGATGTTTCTCTCCGAGGAAGTGCCGCGGTGAATAAGAGTGTCATTTCCGTGGCCATCTCAGAACATAGTCAAAATATCGATAATCTGCATTCTCGTCCGACTTTCTCCCAGTATTTGGTATACAAAAGACCATGTTGAGCGGAATAAGCGATTCATCAATTCCCCGATTTGAAATTCACGGATCAAACCCGAAATGTCATTTCCGTAGCTGTCCTTTCCGTAACCAAATTGAAATCTCGAACTCGGCTATTATGAGATTTAACACGCAAAATTTTTTTCCCAACTCCCAAAACTTTTTAGTTTTGATCCTCAATCTAGATGAGATTAATGGTGAGCCCAGAGGTTCACTTTGCCTTTGATCCATTTTTGAGTCTGTTTCGGGCAAGTTACCACGGAACTGAAGAAATATTTATAAATACTTACACTATCGGTCAGAAGTTTTAGGATACCCAGAAATTGAGCTCCTAGGCTCCACATGACCGCAAAGGACTTCATATCAGGTCTCATTTTGAAAGTCTTTCCAGATATTTTGAGATGGCATACTTCATATTTATCTGCACGAATCTGGATCTTCTCAGTCCTAGCTTGTGTATGTCAATTTCTATGACTTTTGAGGGGATCTTCTGGCTCCTGCAAATCTGAGGCACAAAAATGTTTTTGTGAGGAACTTGTGAGACCTTTAAACTTCTTGGAATATCAAGATTCGTTTTTAAACGTCTCTCTACGGCACTCCCAGTCCGGGCCGTGACATTTTCTGTGAAGAGAAATTTTCCGGAAAAGCTAGCACCGTTATTCAAGAATGTCGGAGAAATCCCTTTCTTGGAGGATATTTCAAACTTTTCTCGCTTCCTCGATTGAGATATAGAGGATAGGCACCGAAAATATAGATAACAGCCCCCCCTCTCTCCTCTGAAACGCATTTCACCATATTTTTTGAAGTTAAGAGCTATTTTTTGCGGATAAAGTTTACTGATAGAGAAAATCATAGCTCGGCCTGAAGTTGGCGCAAAGAGATATCTACAAATGGGTTTTGTAGCTCTAATACTTTTAGTTCTAACGAGTTCCATGCCAAATTATTAATACACCTCTGAGGGTCAGGAGCCAGAAAATTTTACCAAAGATCTTCGAAATTGACACATTTTCAAGCTGACATTGGAAAGATCACAATTCGACCATAAAAGAATTAATAACGCCACCTTAACGTACGTGAAAATATCACCAAATGAGTTTTGATGAAGTCTTTTTTATCAAGTAGAGCCGAATGATTCAATTCACAAAATCGAAAAAACATTTTCAGATGTCCTCAAACATTTGACCGGCGTAGTGTATCTGATATAAGTCTTCCAATACTATCATGCTACCCCTATCTGTAAAATTTCGTATTATGATGAGATACCTATATGATTTGACATAACTTAATTAGCTTCGATCAAGTTTCATCAGAATATCGTTTGTATGCGAGTCGACACAAGCCATGGATGTTTGAGTGTATTGATGTAGATACATCCTCTGTAATAATTACATGCCATTCAACTTGGTGAATGAATGAATGCAGTCAGGCGCATGTTTATACGCCACGGCAAAGAGGAAACTTGAAAGGCGTTGATGAAAGAACAAGTAGGTTGGAGTAGAGGAAAGTTGCAGAGGATTATTGAATTCCTTTGTGAATTGGACTGATTCTCATGCTTATAGCAAAAGCTGAAGAAACCTTCTTCGAAGTGTATGAATGTCTTTCATATGGATCAAGTCCTATCTAACGTTTACGATGTACGTAGCTGTGATGATTTTACTTGAGTTGGCAATACTTACATTCTAAGAGACGATGTCAAGCATTTTTTTAAATATTTTCCCTGGAATATACCATCGAATTATCTGATTCCTTGCCAGAATATCCTCATTCGATGTTTAATTCCTGTCGTTGTCGAATTTCTGAATATCACCATGAAATTTTCACATACCGTGATCCTGATGAGTAACGTGAATTCTATATGTTTCGATGATCGGCTTTTCTACACAGCTTTGCAGTATAGCACAAATTTATTGGAATATTCAGTGGGCCGGACAATTTCGATAAGTGCCGAGCATCCCCAAAATGGTAGGGATCTTGATGAATAGAAATAAGCATGCTCATTTTAGCATCATTAAATGAGCCTCTAATCTGATAAAAGATTAACCATCCAGTGTTTTTTTTCTATATCTTCACCGAGAACAGTCCATTCGCTTCAAGCAGTGGTAGATTCCGGTGGAAAGTTTTCCGAATTTCTACGAGCAGCTTCTGGCATACCTCAAGGCATCATCTTAGGTCCTCTCTTATTTGCCATTTTCATTAATGATTTGCCCAGAGTTCTCTTGTTCACTGAGTGTATCCTTCTTGCAGATGACTCTCAAATCTATCTACACTGTGATTTGAATGACTTATTGAATGCCCTCGCAAAAATAACCATTGACGCTCAAGCCATTGCAAACTGGGCTGGACACAACCAGCTCGCTTTGAATGAAGTAAAATCTAAAGTCATCATCCTCGGATCTAAGGAATTACTGAGACGCATTGATTTTTTAACCTACCTAAGATCAAGGTCAATGGAGTAGAACTTGAGTACGTCTTCGAGGTCAAGAATTTAGGAGTTGTACTGGATCAAAATCTGACTTGGGCTTCTCGTGTCAAATCAGTCGTATCAAAAGTTTACGCTAGCCTAAGCTCTCTCAAGTTCCACAGAAACTCCCTCTCTCGTGAATTGAGGCGTGAGCTGGTCCAAACACTAATCTTCCCCTCATTTGACTACGCGAGTTTAGTTTATGATAGTGTTGATGCTTCAAAAAACAAAAAACTTCAAGTTGCATTGAATGCCTGTGTGCGCTTTGTCCTCGGTGACCTGCAAAGAAACTCCCATGTTACCCCGCATCGCCTAGGCCTCGGATGGTTGTCTGTCCAAAGTAGACGTGACTATTTCACTTGTAACTTAGCTTATAAAACTATTGCCACGGGCACCCCTTCCTATTTAGCTGATAAATTTGTAAGATTAGGCTTAGACGTTGTACTGAGAAGGTCAGACAGAAATCCCAAGGAGATATTGTTATTCTCCAAAGCAAAGTCACTCACTTGGGAACACTCTTTTCTGATCAAAGCCTCCTCACTATACTAAACTCTCTAAATATAACCGATTTTGATGAAGAGCGACTGGAACCTATGAAGAAGTTCTTTCGTCTTGAAATTTTCAAGCGTGACATTCAAGATTGGAATAACAGAATATCCAATGAAGGTCTGTCCCTGCACCCAATTGATCCAAATATACTATCTCCTAGTATACCATCGGGACTTTGAACCTATGTTTTTCCCATCGTTTAATTTTCATCACTTAATAATTTTCATTTCTTGTTTCCTTTATTTTCACTATCTCAGTAGTTGATGCCTAGATCCTAAGACTCATTCACTTTTCGGGCCAGCGCTCTCGATTAGCCCTTGTCTTTTAGTACATTGTTGCTATATTGTTTACCACCACAGTAAGTTTGATCGCTCGAAAGTCGCATTACTACTACTACCGTTGCACTGACATGCCTATTATTGTCAATCCTCGCTATGTGATTACGTTCTTGATACCTTCTTGCCCAGTAACTGGTCTTTAATTTGTATTGTATTAATTTTATATTTTATACTTGTATTAATTTCAATATTTCATTGTAATTTCGTTAACACCAGACGGGGTTCTACCCCAAGGTGAAATAAAGTTTATACATACATACATACATACATTCGAATGTCTTTTTTCCAAGTCTATCATTTCCTTGAACTCACAATCAGTCTGGAGATCACATACGAATAATAAATATCGAATTGGTGTTCATCACCCCTGTTATCGATGCCCACTCAATAAACTAAGAATTTTTCGATAACTGATTTAGAGAATGGTCCTCCGACGATATTTAAAAACTAATTCTGTCAATTTGAGAAGATTGATGAATGCGAAACTGCATCTGATAATGTCTATCTACGCAGCAACAAACCATGAACCCTTAAAACAGTTTCGATACTCAATGGAAAATTATAGTACTCTTACAAAAAATACTGAATGTTGCCAACATTTATTAGAAATTATTGGGTAAATCCTCAATTTTTTACAATTTTCTTTCCACTATGCAGCTCATATTGAAACATTTTGAATAAAATATTCACGTTAATAATACAGGCCGATGAAAACTTCGGAGAATTTTCGCGGTATGAGAATTTATATTCTTTGATTCCAATTTAGACATCACGATGAAATAATAAACGAGCAACTGAAATCGCGTGAGCAAAACACTTATCCCGAAAGCACAGGCATTGACTTATACTTGCATACTTGTATACTAGACAGACATAAATCCTTTGTGACTTTCCATTTGCATTTGCAAGGTTTTCAACGAGTAACCGTCGCTTTTTGACCCGTTCTTTCAATTAAATTTGGCATCTTCTCCTGTCCTAATGTCTTCGTCTAATGAACACAGCATAATTTCTTTGGGCAAATTATGAGTTAATTATCGTTAGAGGGTAATGATTTCACGGATACGAATCGCGACTATTTCAGTTACTTACAATCCACAGTTATGGTGAATAATCGGTGGTAAAAAACCATGTATAAGAACGTGAATATTCAATGTTGCGGAAGGATAAAAAGTGATATCTATATCGGTACATATCGGTAGTCTTAAAAACCTTGAAATGGAAGGTAATGAGGCTATATCGAAAAAACGTCCACCAGGGCGGCGCTGATGGTCATTTAAGCTCCCCAACACATGGATTTCGCTGTCCGTGTACGTCGGTGCGTGCTATATAGTGTGTATCTGTGTGAGAGAGTATGCGGCAACTCTCACAGACGCGCACGGACAGAGAATTACATGTGTTAAACCACCAGCGCCCCTAGCGGACGTTTTTTCGCTATAGCCTCATTGGAGGAAACGGATAGAATCTTCGTTATTCAAAAAGGTTTGAAAAAATATCACATAAACATGGTAAAAATCCATACCAACACAATTTCTGAATCTTCACTTGAATTTTTTAAAAAACTGGCAGAGACTATATTGTAGAAAAAATTTCTGCGATTTTGTTAAAACATCTAAACTTTCTGCTAGTTCTCTATTGAATAAAATACCAACATTTCATAAATTGACCAATTATTAGCGAAATGCTCTGTCTGAACATAGGTGCCTATAGTTCGTACGTAGTGAAATCGCTAATCCTGATCTTTGGTAAAAATACAGCGCTTTGGGTGGCAGATTTACTGAAGTTGGCTTATTACGGTGCGAAGCTGTGTAACCTACGTTCAAATGAGCGATTTTGCAATAACTGAACGATGATTATTTATCCATTTTTTATGACAAAGAAGTTCAGAACTTGAATATTCCAAACTTCTGGCTTTCAAGCACTCCTCCCTGAATATATAACCTTATCTATTGGCAGCTCCAAACCAGGACGGTGAAAATCGATCTCGACCTTAAAAAAAAAAACTATGCTGATATTTGAATGTAAACTTTTCTCAAAGATGTTATCATCTTCTGCAGAAGTTTTCATAGCTTTTGCAGATGGAACATTCTCCCTACATAACACCACTGTGATTCTTTCGAGAGTCGATTTCCGTCTAAAGCAGCTTTCAGTCACTTTGAGACGCTTTTCTGCACCAAACAGGAAAGTTACATTTTCTTAGACCGACACTCATACTATTGTGAGTGTGATTACACAACATCTCCATTGCGACGTTACACAAAACAACCTTTACTATAAAATATGCAATTCACTGTGCGGAAACCTATAATATTAGAAAAAAAATGACAGACAGTTATGATCAAGAGTTTGAATATATGCAATGCCACAATTAGACAGCACTATCAGTAAACCACTCCATGAAATAAACAAGGTCTTAATCTCTCACGTGTCAAAACTATATGAGTCGAATGCCAGAGGAGTGAAGTATCCCATTTGATATGCATTAGACGTTAAATACTAGAGTATTCAGGACTAAAGGTAGAGTCTATTCAATTAGCCATTAGAGAACTTCTGGATCAAGATAAATCCTTCTTAATTGCAAAAACAGAGTCTATTGCTCTTAGATTTGAATAATATATACTCAACCGAGTGCGCCTCACTTCTGAAGGTCAGATAACAAAAGAGAGGTTGAATGGAAAGGCAGCATCAAAAAGTATTACACCGAGGGATTTCCTAGGAGAAGTGTAGAGCTTCGGGATGATATTTTCTCATGTAATACTTACTCTACTGTGAAATTGTCAATGCATCTCCCATACTATCTGGCCTCATATTTCAAAGCTATATATTTTAGCAGTCGTATTCGAGATCGATAGAATTTCATTTTTGATATCTATCTGAAAGTCTGGAACGTCGATAAAGTAACTCTTGCAACTTTCAGAATTGGATATCTCAGAATTTTTCCAAGCTTTGACATCGAGATTCAATCGAGTCATCTTTGGAGAATCAATCACAAAGATTTTCCAGAGACAATCGTCGGGAAAAAGCTCTGAAGCTCGGTATCTCCAAGTATGTCAAAGAGAATAAAAATGAGAAAAAAAATTGTACTTCATTTTAAACACGTCCAAAAGTAAGTACCTCTTTCATCCGTTCATCCAAAAGAAGTATTTTAAATTAATCCCTCGTAGGCACTCTCGAGTCATCTAATAGAAAGGCTTCAGCTCAAGATGTAGACATTCTGAGTGCCTTGGCGTCGCCTTCGAATCACTCTCTCTTTTCCTCTTTTTTATTTTTACTCTTCATCCCTTTTACATTCTCAGTTCGTTGAGTCGACTTTGCGATTGGATTACGATGAGCTACGCGCAAAACTCTTCAAGAGATGCCGAAGAGCATAGCCTAGGCCCGAGATAAAGATGCAAACTGAGAATGTTGCAGCATCCTACTACTCAATATAAAATGTACATACTCCCAAAATTACTACTCTGAGTACTCAATAAACAAATATTGCCAAAAAATGAATTCTTACGGCTTCCGATGAACGTCAGATTTCAAGTTCATATACTCAACCATACTGTTCAAATTTATTCAACTTTATCGGACTCGACCCAGATTTCGAGATGCGTATTTGATTTGAATCTGAATTCACCACGCAGTCTCTCATTTTTCCCCCATGAGAAAATGAGAAATTGAAAATATAATAGTTTCAACTGATTGAAAAAAACCGAGGAAAAAACCATCTCAGCATTTTTTGGAGCATTTCTCTTCTCTAATGCCAAACAAAATTAATATCGCCAATTTTGACTGATTCTACCTTATTTATTCTTCGTCTGATCTCGACAAATATCTCTTTCAGAATTTATTTTTAACTCAATTTCGGGACAGTTTTTTAAGTTAATCAGAGAGAAAGGTCCATTTTTGCATGTTTTTTCCTGAAATTCGATTGCGATCCCTTTGAAATCCTCTCGGTGGAATCAAAACATTCCGAAGCCGGAGGAATTCAGTGGCCACGCCGAACCGAAAAATTCTAGCCTCATCCAAATGAAACGAGATGGCATCCGAAAGTAACCTTGTCCCCTCGTTTGTCGCTCTCGCAGAAAAGCCTCGGAGGATGTTTTCAGGGTGTTACAGGATGTGAGATGGTTTTTCAGGATAGAATGTTCGCCCTAGTTACATTACAAAAGATTCAAATGGATACTTGCATTGGTATATATAATTACTCCTTCAGATGTAAAGTTTCGAACGGTGTATTGGGGAACTGCATCATCTCTTTTGACATGTTGGAATTATGAGTTTGGAGAGGTAGTTTCGAAGAAAGGAAAAGCAAATATCTCGTTTCAGGGTGTAAATCGGTGTCTAGAGTATGAAAAACATCGAATTTTGTCACTCGAAGCTATCTATTTTCATTGGTTCTCCATGGTGATATCTGATGAATACAATTTCTAGATTAGACCTAACTCACATCATTTGAAAGTAACAACTCAGAACATGCGGAATCACACATATGGCAGTTCTCATAAATACCTTCTGAATAGTACGTCTCATAGATAAAATGATGGGGGCAAATGAAACACATCCGACATTGATCGCAAAAATTTTTCGCCGGATAATATTGTGATATCTCGCCGTCAATTGACTCAAATGGAACGTATTTCAGCCCGTTGCGCGTGGCAACGGAATGCATTTGGGAATAACACTGTGTTATTTTTGATGACAGAAAAATCCAATATGCCCGAATCTCAAAACTCCTTCATGAGAAATATACAGGTCCAAGATGGCAGCGTTTCACATAGGATATTTACTCCCAATTAAGCTATACGATGTAGATATCGGAACAAGTCAAAGTTATACGAGCAAAATGAAAAAAGGGCAAGTTCGTTACTCCTAACTCACTTCAAAAGTATCTTTGGATCAACAAAACACAAGATCACAAGGATCGGTATCAGAAAAGTGACGACAAACTATAAACCAGCTTAAATCCGTTCTGTCGGACAGAGTAGTTACCCGTCGACTGACTGTCGCTTCGTTGGACCAGATATTCATTAATTCAGAGTTACCCGAGCGACAGAAACAAGCTTTTGCAACTCGTGCAGACTCAAACATAATCTATTCTCTCAGTATTCTAACTACGTATATGTAGGTATGAATGTATACACATGAGTCTGGTTCATCGTTTCGGGCAACATTCCATATATATTATGAGGCAATCTCAAACTTCAGTCTGATGCACTGGACGCCGAAGCTGCATCAGCGCAGCAAAAGCAGCAGCATCATGTGTGCATGATATAGACGTACGAAACATACGCTAACCTCGTCACAAAAGGCGCAAGCTCTGATGTACCGCAATCGAGCCTCGCCAGACAGCGCCTCGAATTCAACTCTGAGCTCAAAATATAAGCTATATATGCCACGAAATATATATTCGGATGAACATATTGTGGATATGTGAATGAACAAAAATTTTGCGAATACTTATCAGCGTTGCGAGGAAGAAGATATATATGTATATGAACGGCTTCGACTGAATATGTCGTGCATGAAATTCTGACAAAATGAGCGTGGAAGTACTGCATATTATGTGTAGAGGAGTTTTTTCACAGTCCACAGTTTGGGAGCTTGATGATAAAATGTATAGTCGTGGGTAGCTTTTGAAAAGAGTTACGTTGTTTTGTGTATACAGTGGTTTTTTACTGAGAGGTACATGTGTCGTGGCCGGTTACTCAAATCCGCCGGTTCTAGCTGATTATGTGACCGCGACCGATTAATGAAATTTTTATGAGCGCATGCAAATTTTCATTAAGCGTCTAGACTGTTAAGTAACTGGCAGTTGATATCCGCCGGTCACTCAACCGACTGGCGCTTCTTCAGCCTGTTAAGAAATCTTTGGGATGAGTGAGCCGGAAGTCAACGCCATCTCACTTGAAGAAATACCCCAGAACAATGTAATATCTCTGAGGGAAGCTGCGCCTCATTGGTCACGATCTGGAGGGTAAGGCTTCGGAAAATGTAACTGCTTGATGCTAGCAGGAAATCTGAGGTGCACCAACAAAGAGAGGGCTTCGCGAGACACATATCTTGAAAAAATTCTGGGAACCATCTTGTGTTGGTGAAAAATGAGGAAATCTTCAAGGATTCATTCCCATGAGCATCCTATCCCGCCTCACAGCTTTGGAAATTAGCATTGCTCATATGAGTTGTTCAGAGTCATAACGGACTAACAAGAGAAGAGTCCGGAGTGTTCGGCTCACCAGATCTCACCAAACTTGTTTCACAGTCTCGTATCATCTAGAATATAAGAATCCAGGGTAACTCCGTCAGATGGACATATACTCTTCAGATCTAGAAGCAAAAACGTTAGCATCATCTCAGTATTGCCATGAGACGGTAAATCCAGGTTCAGATGAATGTCTATCATGACTTGATCGCCTATGATATGAAACTGATCAAGTGCCCTTACGAGCTTATGATATAAAACGACTTATAGCTGATTGATCACATTTTGATGATGTATTGAGTGTGACTTGAAATGAATAAAGTATATATACCTCCGGGGCTTCAGATATCGTATCATGGTAACGAAAGGAGTCTGTATTTAAAGTTGCAGAGGTCTGTGAAACACAAAACCACGGGATTTGACTCATTACAAGAGGGCTTTAGTTTACCTTGAACAGGGCCGTCTCAAGCTATGTTGGGGCTCCGCGCACAACCTGTCCGGGACCCATGTAAGGCCAGGAAAATTTTAAGCACCAATCATTCACATTTTGAGACGTAACCAGTTCCACATTTTTTGGGAGGAATGATGAACCTATCTCTTTGTAAACTTCTCAAATTTTTTTCTGCACAAAAGTTATTTCCCGCCCCTTGCAAGTCGAAAGTAACGGAAGATTAACATTTTCTGCGTTTTGGAATGAAAAGTTAACTATCCGCACATCAATTCAGCATATAGCATTGAAACAGAGAAACTGGAATATTCAACTTGACACCCATGTCGGTTTAGGAGATGGAAGAGCGAGGAATGAAAAGGAAAGTTCATAACTCAAACTTCTTTCTCGATTTGTTCAAAGAAAATCCTGATACATGGAATCGCCCTCGGCAATTTTCAAGTTGAACGCCATTTCTTTTTAGAAAATCCTTTACTTCATCGTTCAGGTGTATCGAATCATTGGCTTCAAGGCAAGGGAAGTCAGAAAACGCTCTACGGACCTTTGATCATCAAAAACTGATGTGATCACGCTCCCGCAGTATTTTTGATCCCTGCGAAACATATAATTGTTCCATAACTCAACAATTGCCACAGTTGTATGGTTTGTGTAAGTCATACACTTTTTCAGGAATTACGTCGCAATATTTTTTAACTTGACAGTCCTATTACGATAACGCACTTCCTAACGCAAATATAACATCCGGAGGATGCGGAATATAAGTTCTACACTCGTGTATCGAATTGTGTTTTTTGAAAAACTGTGAGAGAAAGTGGAAAATCAGAGCGAAAGGGTTTTTTTCTCCTACAGTGTGTTAACTGATTCTGAGGAATTCCTTTCGCTGTGAAAGTCTTTCAGGGATTAACCTATTATAGTTTCACATACAGTACCCACCAAAGTGAATGGAACACGGGTTACTTCACTAAAACAGCGATTACTCGGACGTCCTTGAGTCTACGGCAATTTTGCAAGAAGCATTTGGAAGATGAGAAAGAAAAACTATCAATTCATGTCTTCCAAAAATTTTTTGAACCCAAAACTCATGTTTTTGATTGACCCCGCAAAATGAAAAATTCTTCATTTCCATCAATCATCGATCATTTATCGGGAAATTACGATAGCATAAAAATTATTGCGGGATCTTGTAGCTCCTTTCAAGACCTCTAAAATCGTTCTTGTATTCATTACTCTACGGTTTTTTTTCACCTGAGTTACAAGTGGTCTAACGAAGAGAAGTTCGAGGAGAAGTTGGTGCGGGTCGAGGGTACTGTTGATCTAGAGGTATGAGCATTTCTTCTTCAAACTGTCTGAGGTCGTTTCGAGTGCGTTCTAAAACATAACTGATTCATATTTTATGATTTTTAGAAGATTTCACGTCGAAATCGTGGATTACGCATTTTTTTGTATCTCCGCTACCTTCAACGCGTGTGAATTTGCTCTCACTTGAGCGCTCGTGACCTGGGTGTAAAAAACCGTATAGTAATGGATCTAAACGATTTTAAAGGTCTTGAAAAGAGCTACAAGATACCGCAAGATTTTTACGCTATCGCGATTTTCTGATAAATGATCGATGATTGATCGGAATGAAAAATTTTTCACTTTTTGAAGCCAATTAAAACCATGAATTTCGCGTCGAAAAATATTTTTATGCAACACTGTGCGTAAAACTGTGCGAAAAGTCAACTTTCTATGCAAGGTACCCGTGCCGAAAGAAATGCAGAAAGTCATTCTCGCACGGCTAAGTGTGCAAAAATATGTATCTGTAAAATATGTATCAAAAATGTGTATCTGTGCAGAAATGGATTCATCGAAATTTTCATAGGGAATTGGAAACTTAGAAAAAAATTCAATGAGTCAACCTTGCATGTCAATCTGTTTCTAGTAGGCGGATTCCAACCCTTCGATAACTCATCATTTTATATTTTCATCTTTACTTGAAAAATACTCTCACTGGATAGAGATATATATTTATCCATTCAAAAGCCACCTTTTCAAATGTATTTAGATGATTGATCATCATCATACATAGTTGTATGAATTATCAAAATTAAATCTTTTGAAATTCGGCGATATTTTTGAGCAACGAGGTAATACGCGATATGAGAAAGAGGTTTTTTTTGATACATTTTTCAGAATTTTATTTCAGTCAGGGGGCTTCGCCCCCTGCCGCCCCTGGATCCCGCTCTGCGCCCCGATCGCCCGTTCCCTACTGCCGACTTCTATGAACAGTTTGTCAAACAAGCGGCTCTGACGCATTATTTGGAATGGTGACAACATTGTTCCAGTTTACAAAAAAGTTATAACAAAAGTCCATCTCTCACCACACCAAAATAATTGGATTCATTTTGGAGGTCAGTTGACATCCCTAGAAAAGTGCCATCGATTTGTATTAGATCAAGGTGCTCGGCAATGAGTACCTTTTTGTGATTTTATTTTTAGAATACTTATTGGTCTAAAGGATACTTATTTCAATTGAATAAACTCAGTATAAGATGATAATTGTTATCATTTCATTCAAGTCCTGACCGCCAACTGTTTTAAAAGTTGTGGAGGCACAGTTTTCCGCACAGGTTGCATAAAATAGTATAAGCAACGCGGGCGAAAAGTTCCCGCACGAGTGTTCGGAACCGCGCGAAAAAAGTAGCTTTCTCGCACCCTTTCGACTTTCTCGCACTCTTTCGGGACACTCGTGCGGGAATCTTCCTTTTCACCCATGTTGCTTAATGTACTATTAAGGACATGAATTGATAGGTTTTTCTTTCATCTTTTGAATGATTATAAAATTGCCGCAGACCCAAGGACGTCCGAGTAATCGCTGTTTTAGTGAAGGAATCCGTGTTACATTAATTTTTTCCGTACAATAAAAATGTCAAAACCATCCACACCCCCGACGTATGGCTTGAAAAGTCTATCATACTCAAGGAACTTCTACCTATCCCGAGTTGAAATCATCATATCATGTATATCAGTAATCT
Source organism: Eretmocerus hayati (assembly GCA_029851415.1). Taxonomy (NCBI): domain Eukaryota; kingdom Metazoa; phylum Arthropoda; class Insecta; order Hymenoptera; family Aphelinidae; genus Eretmocerus; species Eretmocerus hayati. The sequence goes on from CM056741.1 coordinate 154,159,222, forward strand.
ACACAGAGTAATAACTCTCAACACCATAAAACGTGCGTATATAGATAATGTATATATACACCGAGTGCTCCCGAGTACATCATGTTAAACACACAAGTCTATGTGGTTATACGTGGTACACATATGAGCTAGGTTCACGAGGTGCGTATAACGAGCTGACGGAATATACGATCCGTATACGTGCGTTGTGTATAATATAAGAGAAAGGTGATGTAGCAACCCAGAGAATTGATCGTAGGGAGGTCAATTTGGGCCAACGAGACGGGATTCTATACATACATATAAGCCTATATTCATCCCAAATCCGGTGGCTTAACGATATATAACCAGTGGAAGCAGCAGCGAGGGAAACGAGAGTGCGTGCAGGCCGGTGCGAATGATATAATACACTGTTTATAAACTCCCCTAATCGTTAGCCCTTTGCGTTGTCGCATCACAACCTGCCGCAGAAACCCTCACCCCGTCACGTGTCAGCTCCTTCGAATACACCGATGCCCCGTATATGACAAATCAGGCGCACGTGGCACCGCACCTAATACACACCAATCACACACAAATTCACATAATATTGTGTTACAGGGTGACCCATACATAAGTACATACACACTTGGATAAGTGCGTGGGCGTTAAGAGAGGGTCGATCAACGAACCTATATATGGGTGATACCGCCCGAATTGAGTTTTTTTTTATTATTTCAGCAACAGACGAGTTTCGGTGGCTCATAGCACTTGACTTCCACTCGTTTGAGCACAAAAAAGAAGCATCTAGAGCTACGTATCTCAAAAGTGAAGTCGGACGAAGAGGAGTTTTCGAGGGGACGAAACTGACAGGGGCGGAATTGACATTTAGTTTCTAAAATATTCCCACGGCGTGGCAACTAATCGTACACTCTTTTCCGGGTAGATTTGCTTTGATGCGACCAAAAACTACGAGAAAATGTATTTTACAGAGCAATATAGAGGAGACGGAATGAGCGAAAATTTTGTACGCCATTCTGAGAACACGTATATGGGGAAATATCAGACACTTTTGACTTCTGGCCTCAAAGAGTGAAATTGGGTCAAAACTCGATTTACGTGTCTGAAATTTTGTAAATAGCTTCTTTAAATATATAGAAGAAACATAACTGTATTTGTGGGCGCGCTACAAAGAAACGCTTAAAAACTTCCATCTGAAATGCATTGAGAGTTTCATCGGGTTTTGGTCCAATTTTGACGATTCAGAGGCTGTATAGCCTTCACCTATGAGTATAGTATACTGCTTCAAATTGCTCTAGAGTCGCTGTTTGGCGAAATAAATTCGAAATTCTGAGGCTTTTTTGGCTGAAGTCTGAGTATTTTGAAGCAGTTTCCTGAGCTCTAGCAGATGTACATCCCGGAAGGTGGTGAAAATATACCACGAGTAAGACTAACCTTCTCCCGTTTCAACGCACTTCCTTGACTTTCCCGTTGATGTACATACATACAATGTACATGCATCTGCAATGAGTCATTTTCTTTGTTTTATATGAGCAGCACAAAGAGTTCATCTCGTAATCTCTCTATGATCCGTTTTGAAAAATGTATGAGCTTAAGAACAGGAGTAATGATTTCTTATCACAATGGAGTGACGGACCGTCCAATGCGTGTCACGGCTGAGTACATCGATGCCCCCCTCTGAGAGAAAAATCACAACTCTGGATAATTAGAACCATATCTGCAGAGTTACAGAATCCGCTGTGGTACGCTAGAAATCCGAGTGACATGTCATTTTGTCGATTTTCGAGTGTTCCAGTCCAAATAAGCGAGGAGTGACAACAAAAGTCAAATATTTCTGAGATTTCCCCATATATAGTGCGCTCGGGTGCAGATTCGAGTTGTCAGCTAGTGTCGTGAAGGGATTAGGTGTGTTTGGGTGTCTAGATGACAACCTGATTGGTTCGACAATTGGGAACTTTGCCGAGCTAATTAGTGCCGTGCAAGCAGTTTCGGTGCAAACCCGTCTTCAAAATGTCGGATAGCCGTGCGTGAGCTGAGGATCTAATTTTGATTCGCAAAGTGGTGCATTTATGTAATTTGAAGTATCACAAATTGAAGTGCACAGCTACATATGGGGGTTTTTGACACTGCATATGCGTTGTAATGAATTCAAAAATCGGAGTTGGGTTGCCTACAGGGGACGGAATTGACATTTGACCCTTTATCAAGCACTATAAAATATAGGAACGTTGGGATCGTCTCAAAAACTATCAACATGGTTGCAGGCCAATAGAATACACCCGAGAAAATTGCTATAAAGAGCATTTCCAAGTCGTAGAAACTCGAGCGAGCTTGTAACACGGAAAATCCCACTTTCGGCGGAATCACTCGTATATACAATCCCCCTTATATTGCAGTTCCCTAGGGATAGGAGAACGATCTACAGCTGACGGACGAGCACAACATAGGGAGATGAAAAAAAAGGTGCCGTAGAAACACGTGGTAGCCGATGTTGGTGTTGATGGCCGCTCCGATGAGTGCCTCGTCGATATTCCGCCCCGATTCCTCCGTGGCGAGCTTGCAAGCGCTCTTTTGAAATATCCCCCTGTTCCTTCTCCTCCTCTTCCTCTTCTTCTTTTTATTCCAACAGGCCATCATACACTAATACTCTCGTAGCATACTTCTCTCTCTCTCTCTCTCTCTCTCTTTGGTACGCCACCGATGTGAATATCAGAGCTTGCAAGCTCGTCGTACATACGTGTTGATCGTCCCGTGCACACATTGAGCGGAGCTTGCAAGTTCTCGGGTTAAATTCAAAGCGTTTGGACTATTCGCGCACCCAAAAGCTATATTAGGTAGCCGTAACGCCTTTTTGAAAATTTAATCGAGCTTGCGAGCTTGCGGATAACTACAAATTATATCATATGCTTAAGATGATTTTCTATGTCTTTGATTAGGAGATTGCAGACGATGGGTATGAACGGATCCGAATCAGAATGGTATCACAGAATTTTAAATTGGAAAGATAATAGCTTCGGTATTTTGGAAACCATTTTTGTCAGGCATCACTGTCCGAAATAGTATTTTTCGATTCGAGAGTGCGGGAAGTTTGGTTTTGGTTCCCGATTGTTTTCCGCCCGAGCCCTGGCGAGGCTCGAAATTAGCACGAGTAAAGTAAGCAACTTCACGCCCGAGTGTTGAAATACGTTTTTCGATCGACTACGTGTGAAGTGAACGATAACTACCGTGCGTAAAGCAGTATTTATGCACAGTCGATCGAAAAAATTCTAATGATATGATGTGAAATAGAGGCAAAATCAGACTATGTAGAATAAATTCTTCTAAAGATTGATCACCTACAGAAATGTTTTCGAAGCGATATAGCAATATTAAAATCTCTGAAATGGGCTCAAACCATTCTGATCCGCAGCCGTTGATATAATGGGAACTGGATAGAAGGAAAGTATTAGTCGTTTGTGGCAGGGCTGAAAGCGGGAGAGGGGGGGGGGGAGAAAGAAAGGTAAGACGTACGTCAGTAAATCTGAAAATATGGATCAGACGGTTGATGCTCCGACTTCGATCTTGGAGTATATTATATGAAAGTGGGCCGGGACGTTGGGAGAGTATAAATCGATACAAAAGTGCCCTCGGATAGGGAGACACTCTTTCCGCGGATGATTTGTAATCACTTGAGCAATTTAGCATCTGTAGTAGCTTTATTCTTATTCTGTCTGGGATCCTATACATATATTGAAAGCTGTGGAGCACAACGGTAGAACAGACGTTTGGTTTTCCGATCGCGTCTCCAGGATTTGCAGAAGGTACAATATCTGCGAATGTTTCAATTTAAACGTCGAACTAGTTGCAGAAAACGGTGGTGTAACTGCTGGTGGTAGAAATATATATAAGCGTATGTACAAGATATATATATGTGTGTACATTTATATACCTATATATGCAGCGTATCAAGCTGCAGTGATTGAGCCACGGCGGCGCGGGAGAGGTAAAGGGATTAAAGCTTCGCGGGTCGAGCTTTCGCGCCTCGGATCACTACTGTGTAGCCTTTGATTAGCGCGAACGAGGATTCGAGCAAAGTACAGAGCGCGAAACAAAACGATGCTTCTATATGTATATTACCAGTAGCAGTGCCTAAATCTATCTATCGCTTATACTACTATTCGCATCGTTTATGCGGATGGTGATTTACAAACTGTAGTTACTTATTCCTTCGCACCTAGTTTCAGCAAATGCTATAGATCGCGTCATTTTGGGACTAATTTGGCTTGGCTGCTGACTATTGGGGCCAAGAGACAATCACAAAAACCTCTTTTCTGAAGGAAGAGTGCCTAATTTGCCAGCACTGTTTTTGTTTCTCTCGGGACTTTGGACCATCTCAATATTTTTCAACTGTTCCTCTCAACTCAATTTGAAGCTTGGAATTCAATTTTCCACAAACTCGAACTGAGCTATCTTTATTCTTGAAAGAGAAGGTTTTTCATGAGTTTCCGAAAAGGGGTGCCTAATTTGTCCCAACGTGTATAAGAGGCATATCTCAATGAGATTGTACGGGCTTTTTGTAAAATGGGGATATTTCTGCTACCGGAACTCCAAATGAGTTACACATTAGCTCATTTTGCATTTTTTTCTGTGCTTTTTCCTTATCTGATACTATTTGAGTTATATGGATGAATTTCCAGAGGTGAAGAGCAAATCTAGAAAAAGGTTATGGGATCAAATTAGGCACAAGGCATTCTTGTTTAGTGTTATGGGCGTAAAATCAGTCAACAATCAAATTTTGCCCTTCTGCACTGAATTTTTCAAGATTGGGACAGAGATGAACAGAAATGAGTCAAGGCACGTTGGAATTAATCCCATCAATTTTATTTGGCACAGCTTTTAGTGACGAAGAGAGAAAAGTCAAAAGTGCTGAAAATCACTTTATGCAGTTCTTCGATATTTGGGTTCTCGTAAAATTGCATAAAATAGTATTCGAGTCTCGTTCATGAGGTTCCTCGCTTCCGAGCGATTATTTCGACCTTCGCCTACGGCTTGGGCCGGAAACCAGTCGCTCAAAAGCGAGCTACAACCTCATAATTTCGATGCGAAATATACTATTTTTGTTCTAAGAAACGAATAAGCCATTTTGTATTACTCAAAGTAATCAATTCTCGTACATTCCAATGTAACGAAAATAAGAAAAATGTGCGACAAGTTCTGCGAGTGCGCACATTCGAGATCTTAAGTGAAGGCAAATGAGGCAGTGGGGACTTATTAGGCACACGTGATCCATTCACACTATGTTAACATTGTCTGAGAATACTTTTTCTCACTGTGATCCCTAAAAACACATTACATGCATTTCTTGGCATGTTTCCGAAAAATCCAAGACTTCCTTATCAATGTAACTAACCGTCGGTGAAGAATTTCCAAAATTAATATTCAAGCATGGAAACCTCTAGAAAGAAATTGATGATAGGAAAGTTGTCGATTTCCAGGGGGTTTGCGATACGGCGCAGCCCCACTGCGAAATTGACTCTGATCAGTCATCAAACCGTACTTTAATTCAAGGCCTTCAAAATCATCACTGGTAGGAAACAGTCATCTCTCTGCTAATAGGGAACTATTGGTCGCTTTGAAGAGACCCAGCGATATTCAGTTTTTGACCCCCCCCCCCCCCCCACATGATACTATTCCTAACGAAAAATGCGCCCAAGTTTTTTAAAATTGTTGACTCCAGTGGATAGAGAGCTTGAAAAAGTTCTGAAATAAGTCTTTGATGTCCCCTAAGGCCTTCAAAATTATTGGGTAAAATATAAAAAACTTCTTCAGTACCAATAGCGGTATAAACAATTCGAGCCCCCCCCCCCCCGTGTTGGTTAAGGCTAAATCTCCACATTTCGTCGGACCTATTTCCGTGACTAGCCTCTAGAATGAGTCCATTTTCGTGCAATATTACTTGTGAAAAGTGATGTATGATTCGATAAAATACCACCCGCACCTTATGTGAATATTATTATAATTTATTCATGAAAAACTCCACCGAGAATTCTTGAGTCTAGCAGAGCAAACAAAGATGATGGATTTTTTCTAGAAATGTATTGAATTTCCTATGAATTTTACGAAATTTTGTAATTTCTATCCAATGTAAATCATCTTTATATAAAATGTTGCTAACCAAGCGTAATCTTTAGGAAATTAGTTCTCCCCCTCCCCCATTTCTCATAAGATCAAGGTCTCATGACCCCCGGTTTTGTTACATCCGATACTCTTTCCGAGCAGAACGGGGAACTACTGTGTATATAGGTATTACATAGCTCTTATCCGATCTCTGTCAAAATCAAAGAAGTAAAAAATTTTGCAAGTTTACAAGATGGCCTTTCTGAAAGACGCAATTGTTTTCAAGATTGAGTTCATAGAGTGCAATATCGACCAGGTCGGAGAAAAAATTAAATAAGAATGAAGAAGAGATGTGAAAGGGAAATTCATTTTCCATAGAGCGAAAAAATCGATTGTGCGTGGGTGCTGCAAATTTTTGTGGCGTGCAATCCTCGGTGCAATCGGTGGTTTTTTTCTCATTGATCCCCAGAGGATTCCAATCGACGCATGCATCGGGATCTTTTCTAATTTTACACCGCATGGAAAAATACAATTTTGATCAATAAATTGAGAATATAAAGAATGCATTCTCACAGCGTATCGAGCTCACTGAAAGATTGCAATTTCCGTTCTCTCGGTATTGGAAATAAACATTAATTGGCTCTCATAATATGTTGTTCTAAAGATAATGAGAAAATCTGATATAAAACATTTATTTCGGCATTGCATTTGCATTCGATGTTTACGCTTTGCTCACATTAGATTGTCATTCTGTATGTTCATATAATCCTCAAATGTATCCAATATAAACATATTAACGATATTGCGTGGCCTTGCTCGCAGTACCACCGGTCATATAATGTTTATTAAACATTCGCGAAGCAGTCCAATGTCTCTCAACGACGAATAGCAGTTATAAAAGTCCATATTCCACCGAAACGGGTTTCATAAAAATATTTATCCTCGTGCGTCCTCTCCATCAATCCAACGTTTGTACCACTTCACCAAAACTGTCTAATATCCGTATTCTATATCTACATATCTCAACACTGTCCAAACAGCCATCGAAAGTGCTACCTAAATCAATACTTGATTTCCTAGGAATGAGTCTTACTATTACAGGTTATAGGTATATATTTGTCCCCAGTTTTCGCTCGATCAAAGATATTCAAGTGGACAAGTGTAGGTGCTGTATCTATGCAGAATTCCGCTTGTATAGATATAATCAGATTCCGTTGGCACTTTGGTCATTCGACTCGATCGATCGAATAGAGTAGTTTGAGCGTGGATGTCACTCACATAGAGAAAGACAGGAATTTGTGCACGTGTCCTCACCGGGTGTGGATAATTTAGTACTGATGAGCAAATCAAGTCAAAAAGGAAACACACACACAAACAGTAGCTGCATAGCTTTTCAATCCTCTCTGTTACGCTTGACCGTACGATCAAATTGGATGAGTTAATTTGTTAGAGATATTTCAATCAAATAAATTAAGCTGCTTCGAGATCGTTGCATTTGTTAACGAGTAGATTACCTTCGGTAGAAAGCATACGGTACACAACCTGATCAGTGGATCAGAGAGGAACACATCCGCATGGATGACCAATTTACGTACAGATTTTTGCATGCATATCCTCTCATTAAATCGAAAGTACTTTCTGTTATAAATTCTCAATCATATTCGTTCAAAAGCGTGTTTACAAACGTATGAACGAGCTCGTTTGATTTATAAATTTGCAACATTGATATTTTTTATTCATGAAAACAGCGCTCAGAGGTGCATGAGAATTGTATTCATTTCTTGATCTCGCTTTTACACAGAACAAAGTATCAGTTGCGAGATGGAAAAAGTAGTCATTTTATCTCTTTGTCGTAGAATATTTTTGTACATTAGAGTTCAAGAGCCCCCCCCCCCCCAATAAGCTATTTATTAGAGAGAATTTCTTGAGTCTGAAGAATATGCAGGTATCTAATTTTTTATATTCCTATCCTCATTTGGAGCCTCATGAATACGCGAATGAGAACACAAGGAGTTGCTAAAAACGTCTTTCCATCAAATTCTCTTCTTCATACCGACGCCTCAAATCACCTGTGACGAGAAAAGGATTCGGTTGCCCATTTCAGATGAATCTGAATCGTCCATTAAAATAAATCCTCATCGTTATGTCGAATCAACTGTTGTCGAAAAATTAATTTTAGCCCTCTTGGGCCCATTAAAAACTCGGAGTTTGACTTAAAAAATAGAGAACTTCCAAAATTGTTATCGTTTTCTTGACACGGTGGGTCGGAAAGGCCGGAAATTCGAAAGTCAATGAAATAAAAAAATCCTTGTGTGGTATAATTTTAGGTGTCTCTACGATCATTCTCCAACAAGAATCAACGGGATGCGTCGGTAGAATTTGAAATAAAGTCGATTTTTCAATTTTTCTATTGTAAAGGATTCATAAGAATTTGTCTCTTTCACGGGGTTCTGTCTTTTTTGTAATTTTACCGTAATAACTCATAAGAGACGAGTCTTATCGAAAAATTTGTACAATACATTTTCGTAGCTTTCTCGATGGTTTACAAGTCAGTATGCTCACATTCATCTGGGAACTTGATTCATCCAAAGTAGTTGTAAAAACTTTAAGGAAAAAGTTTCTGCGATATTTCTTTTGAATTTCAGAGTCTCATAGCGGCTGTTCCTCATTTTTCGATCAGTGAAAGAATACTAAATCATAGATCTCGAAAAAAATCCAGAAAAACGATTCCATGGATTTTTTTGTGGAACTTATTTTTTGCGGGTTATTACGGTAAAATCACAAAAAAAACGGAAAATTGCGGAAGCGACAAAACTGTACACACCCTTCACAGACGGATGTTCTTGAATCGTGGTGGGAAATGATGTTGGAGATACTTGGAAGAAAATTCTATGAAAATTTCTTTATTTCAATGGCCTTCAACTTTCCAGCGTTTAACGACCCACCGTGCTGAATAAACACTTGAGAATTTGTATTTGAGTCGAGAAAATTTCAGACAAAATGTTGTCGTGCTTAGTTGAAACGCTTTGCATGCCTTAAACTTTGACAACTGGCCTGTTTGATGTAGTTCAGCATGGGTCTTTTGACTGTCTGCTTGCTCGACCCACGAGTACAGAAGAGCAGTTGGTTTCACAAGCTTGCCTGACAGAAGTTTAGAAGAACGTGCGAAACTCGAGGCTGAAAACTCATGCATGGATGTCCAAAGTTTTGACAAAGGAAGAAATTTCGGTAACTCTAGTGCAGATTTGCCTCCTGATCAAAGTTCGAAACAAAAGTTTTGCGTTAAAATTCCCAAAACATAATACAAAAACAGGGTTAGTTGTCCGCTCACAATTTTGGAAACTCCATACGAATCATTCTGAAATATTCATTACGAAGTAGATCCACTTTTTTCCACTATACTAATCAAGATTACAGATGAGATAGGAGACAGTCCCTTTCGACAACTCATGAAAATCGATCCTTTTCTATATTTGTGGGAATGGACTAACTTCGTAACACTGTCGCAATTTTCTGTTTCCCTTTTAATCACGTGAATAGTAAACTCCTCCTTCCTCCCCGGTGAACGATGGGGTCTATAAAAGCATGTCGGAGGGTGCTTTGATCGCCTCACGCAAGATCGCTCTTTTTAGTGCACGTGCGGCACACGGGTATCGATTTTCAAATCCCCGCCAATTTATCTCGACCGCAGCATACTGGCATATAGCAGAGACAACTTTTTTTGTTGCCCATAGTTCTCCGTTAAAAATAGATTTTTCCCGCTTGTACATCAACTGCAAGAGTCAATGAGGATCAAGTAATTGTTTTATGATACAAACCGTCAGATAAAACTATTGACGTCCATGCGTTATACTCAGGTGCAAGGAAATTTTCAAACCGTCCGGGATAACATTTTTATGAACAGTGTCATGAATCAATTTTGATTTGTTTACTCGAAAAAATTTGAAACCAGTGCATACATTCAACGATGATTCAATCAATCTTTTTATCCTTCAATCTGTCAGATACGAGTTTTCGTAATTTTTTCATTAATTTGATTAAAAGAAAGTACCAAAAACCAAACGAAGATTACTTGTGATTAATTTGATATTCTGTGCGTGAAGTTGGGTGTAAAATTCCATTAATTGGCAGATGTGCGGTGCGCAAAGTTGAGGAGCGTTCATTTTTACGCACGACTGCCGGTGCGTAAAAGTAAAACTGTGCGCAAAATATTTTTACGTTGTGCGCAAAGTCTTGAAACACATGCGTAAAATTAGATCCTGTGTCTAAGAATCCATTGAGCGATTATTTTGCCATTTCTAATTTTAGCCCGAGTATAACAGTCGATTACGTATCACGAGAGATAAGCTGAGAATTCGAACTCTCGCAGACTCTCGCTCATGTATGCAAAGCGCATGCGCATCGCGCAACCAGAACCAGTCTTGGGAATGGACGAAAGGTGGCCATGTCATCATGCCGTATACAAAGTATAAGTACAAAACCATGATATGGTCACTAATCTAAAGTTAAATAGATATCCTTGTTCAAAAAATTTTCTATGTACGAATATGTATTTTCGTATGTTTCTTGAACTCGATTCAATGAAAAAATACAACACATCATATTTACTTTTCTTCATAATCACTATCATTCAAAAATCTCTGAATAATTTTGGAAATTCTAGTATGCGAGATCCCAGCCCACGGACTTTTTGTTCGTGCGAATCGTTTTATCGAAACTTGACGATATCTCTCAATATTTATGATTTTCTTCAATAATATATAAACTTCAATTGAAATAATAGAATCATCGAGGTTCAAACTAAGCTTGGGCACAAAACTTTGATCTGGTTACAAATTGCTGATAATTGATCATTTTTTAAAACCATATTCAGGATATTTTTTCAGACGCGGGGGCTTTGCCCCCTGCACTCCCACCAGGGGCTGCCGCCCCTGGACCCCGCCCGGCTCCTTCTCTCCCCCGATTACATATATTACAGGCATAGTCCCAACTTTCCGCACAACAATATCAAAAAGCATCGTAAGCAACTCGGGCGCAATGTTCCGCACTCGTTTCCGAAAATTCGTGCGTAAAAGACTTTTGCACACAGTTGTAACTTTGTATATTCCGCAGAAGTTACAACTGTGTGCAAAAGTCACTTTTACGTACTCTTTTCAGAAACTTGTGCGTAAAATTTCTTTGCCCTTGTTACTTAATATACTATTGCTATGAAAGTACGTGATCGAAATCGATGTGGGTGTTCTTCAACTGAAAATCTTGTACTAATGAGAACCAATGATGCGATTTGAATACAACACAGTCAACGTATATTCTCTTGTGTCCAACAGATGGTGCAATTAGGAGGTAATTCACTCCAAGTATTTTCCCAAAGTGATACACGAAAGTATTCGGAGAATCTGCTTTCTTTAACAATCCTCTTGTATCTTGCTCTATGGGAAAAACGCACACAAATTCCCAGAAAATTGAAGCTTGATACACTTTATACTTATTAATCCGAAGACCAATCAGATTGTGCATGAAAAATACTTTTTTTTTTTTATTTGAAGCATATGAGTCCATGAAGGACTATTCAGCTATACAGAATCTCTGTACATATTCTTATATCTAAATTAAACTAACTTGTTACAAGATTTCAAAAATTCAACTATATATTGACATGCTTTGACATTCGGAATTTCAGTTAGATTCTCAATTTGTAATGGTAGATGAAGATTTATGTTTCGTAATTTCTTAAGCAAATTCGGTCTCTCATCATTGTACAAGTTACACTGCCAAATTACATGATTCAGATCTTCATCATATTTGTCACATAGACATTTAGAACACTTTATGATTTCGACCCTGGCCAGAGAGGCCGCCAAGTTGTAATGATTGGACCGCCATCTATTTATAGAGACTATGATCTCCCGTGGAGCATTTACTTTGGTGAACCACGGCTTTGACTTTCTGTTGTGAAACAACTCAAAATATAATTTTCCTGTTTTTTGCCCCTCTTCTTCTATTGTTCTGCAAGTAGCTTCATGAGCTTGTTTCTTGTGATACGTTTGGAAGTCTGTGAATGGAATCGCAATTGATGAATCTACAAGTAAATCTGTTGCAAGCTTGGCAAGTTCATCAGCTCTTTCGTTGCCGACGATTCCGATATGTGATGGAATCCAGCAGATAGAAATAGACATGAGAGAATGTGCTGCTTTGATTTCATTGTACAGCCTCTTAATTTCAAGAATGAATTTATTCACATTGACCTTTGTGGTCGGACATTTTATACTCTGAATCACGCTGAGACTATCCGAAAATATTGTGTAGTTATTATGAGGGTTGGAGTATATAATATTCATTGCTTCATATATAGCAACACATTCTGCTGTATACACCGAGGCTTTGTTATCAAGAGATTTCGTGATTTCAAGCTCCAGGTCTGGGCAGTGACAGGCAACACCTACTTGTTCATTCGAAATTTTACTCCCGTCTGTATATATCGCGCGTATATTGTTCAACCAAATGAATGATTCTATCAGCTGGTTCGGATCTGAGCTGTTTCTAATTTCTTGCCCTAACTCTGTGTTAACAGGTACACATGTATTCAACGTGCTGTATTCATATCTATACATATTATAGTTTTCCAAGGATTCTATTAAATCTTTTGGTAGCGCTTCAATACATTCTTGTAGCAATCGAACTTTTTTCTGTTTGCAAAAACTTTTCTTCGTGATGAAGTCATACATGACCGAATTTTTATTGGAAACAGATCTACATATAAAATTATTACAAAGGTATTTCGCCCGTTCTTCAATCAATAGTAACTTTGACTCAGCAAGAATCACATTATTGGGCGTGCTAACACGATACCCAAGAGCTTTTCGAATAGCTGACCGTTGTATTTTCTCAAGATCGTCAATTGCTTGCTGTTTTATTGGAAAGTAAGCAAAACATCCGTAGTACAAAATAGATCTTACAAAACTTTTGTACAAAATAAGCAGGGTATCGGGTGATGAGCCCCACCAAGTACCGCAGAGGTATTTAATTATATTGGAATGAAAAATACTTATGATCAAAGACCGAGAAATTCTGGGCTATAGAAACAAGGTTTTTGCTGACAAGGTATAATTCATCCGTGTCAAAATGAAGTGAGAAGATTCAAATATAGCCGAACCATCGAGCTGGTCGGATGTTTATCACAGCTTGATCCAAGTTAAAAACGTGGAATTTCCTAATACCACTTCATCTTGGAGAACTCTATTCAAAGAAAGTCATTTGAACAGAAAGTCCCCGAACCTGATCAGATTTTTCAATTTGATTAAAATTACTTACAACCTGGTGGATCCTTCAGAATCCATCAAGAGTACGTTGGATATCGCACACCCATATAAATATTTTTGACACACTGCGCGAGATAGTATATTATGTGACGAGTGCGAAGCACGAGTCGCCATCGATATTTTGTAGCTGTGCTACTGCGCAAACGCGGCGTAGACAGCTAGAAAAGTATATTTTTCGCACTGATCTTCCACTTTCTCTCACAGTTTCTCAAAAAACAGATGGCTCAGGCCGGGATTCCATTACTCAGACGCGAAAAAAAGTTTTTACACCCTTGTATCGAAATATACTATTTCACTACCAGAGACTAAGACATGCATTTCACTCCCGCTTCGCGAAGCGTAAATGACGGGAGTTTTCGTACCCTCGGAGTGAAAATTGAAATACTCAACTGGAGAGCAAAGGAGAGTCCCGGATTCTTATCACTCTTAGCTGCACCGCGAGCGCTAATATCTACCCGAAAAGGACCCGTTCCTCTTTCACCCCCCCCCCCCCAGTTAAGCGCAATGTACTATTCATGCCTCGCGCTCTACCAAATTGCCTTATGTGTTAATTGAGATCTAATAATACTTTCCGAGTTTCTAAACTACTTTTCAAACACCATACGGTCAAATTTTCGTATTGGTAAAAATTACTCGTCATTGCACGAGCCTTATTTCATATACTTTATGAGTTTTTGACCATAGGCTTGAAAGTCTACGGGCGTTCTTCAGTGATGTAAACGAGGATCTTTTGAACAAAAATACACCTACAGTATATTCACAAATATCCAAAATTGTGAGAAATTTCATTATGATGCTTCACATAACCGACCAAAAGAGACATATTTTTGAGGACATTACGAGATTCTATATTGTTGCGCCTAATCGATACACTCAAAGAAGGGAGATGATTCCAAAATATAACCAAATGGAAGTTGGTTTTCGAAAAGTCATGATGGACTTGGATCTGTTTTCATCTCAAGAAATAGAGGATGTTATGAGTATCAATTTGAACCCTGCCAGTATAGGCTTTGAGATGAGATTATCAGTTAAAAACCATTCACGAAGGTCATTCTTCGTCTCGCACGATTCAGATATATAGCGATTTTTTTGTGGATGACAGTAATATTATGGTACATGCAACGATGGAGGTATATGTCGTGTGCGCGGAAAAGTAGGAATGAAAATTTTCCTGAGTATATTCATTCATCCTAGCAGCTTCACTTCCTGTTCAGAAAAGGAATGCACATCTGCTAATGAGCTAATTTATTAACGAAGTGGAAAAAAGGACCGTATCCACAATCTGCAAATCCAGACAAACTCTAATTTTTTTCTTTTTTTCTTTCTTTTTTCCATTTCGGGTCAATCATACAAAATCACAGAATGGATACTCATTTTTCAGAAAGAATGGAGAACTTACAAATGAAAAATGTGTAGCCGTACGGAGATAATTAGTGAGCGAAATACCTCAACATAACATGAGAGTTTATATAACAAGAAAAAAAAAGTGATATTCGCATACCAAGCTGTGATAATACGATACATCTGAGCCTGCAGTGTCCGATAAATTATTAAACTTTAGAGACTGAAGGACGAAAGTGCGCGTGCAGCTTGTGCAATCATAAAGACACTCTTATACGACACCAAAGTTTTCTATCTCTCTTTTAGAGACCTAATCCAACTTGAATTGTGCTCCGGCACGTGCCTTTAGTTCTTTCCAAAGCAAAACTGAAAGAGGGGTGTATAGTTTTTTTCACACATTCACCGGATAAGATATTCCTTCCAACTTGACAATTATCAGTAATTTATACAATCCGAACGGGGTACGGCGGGCATGGCAATATATTCTTTTTGTGGATTCTACATCCAAAACCCGAATGAGTTGAATATTTTTCCAAAGTTTGTGTAAGTCCCTCTTCATTTTGTCAGACAAAGTAGGAATATTCTAAACAATTTTATTAGAAGCTATCCTTTGGGCTCTGTTGGGTACTTCTATTTGATGAGAAGCGGTTAGTCACAAACTAGAGTAAGCACTTTATTCAAACTTTTTGAGAGAAAAATGCGAGGGATGCCTTTTTTTACTTTGTACAAGTTATATTTTAAACAGGGTTTGGCACGAAACTGATTCTTGAATTTCGCTTCATTTCGGGCCAGGGGTTCAAACTCCAGTGAGAATTTTCGTATTGATCTCCATTCATCTTGAATGTACAGCAACAAAATTATCGGTTACATCTCCGAAATTATCACAAAAGTTTGACCCCCTGACCCGAAATGAACCGAAACTCAAAAATCAGTTTCGTGTCAAACCCTGATTTTAAGTAATGGAATATTGTTGAGTGAACTTGAAAAAAATAGGTTTTCCCTTAGGATTTCAACTTCTCAAGTAATCTTAGCGTGAAAATGAGGCTGCGGTGGCAGCGAGATCTCATCTTACAGTCGAAAGATTCTGGGTCCGATCCCTGGACCCGGCACCACTGAGATTTTTACAAGTGCCTTTTCGTTGCCTTTACTGTGGTTCCAGTGTTTCGGAATCAGCCTTGAATTTTAGACCCTTGATAGAGCTAAATTTCATCTCTGAACACTTCACCTCAATGAATAGAACTGTCGGAGATGGATTCATGTATCTTCTATAGGTAAAAGAATTAATCGGTCAACACTTGTCAAAAAGGGCCATCTAGTTTTTATATTTAGAATCATTTTTATTAACACGTTCACTGCGATGGGCCCCAAGAGCGGGGCCCACTTTTCCTTGAGTTTCAGACCGAGTCAAACAGTTGATACTCATTCCATGGTTTGTGTCGTGGCTATTCCTCGTTGTTTGGGTTGTAATGAAAATGTTTGAAAGGTAGTTTTACTATCGGTTTTGATTTGTGTGATGACTTGCACAATAGGCATCTTGCATTTTTTCAAGAAAAGGTTTGGCAAATTCGAGCGAATTGAGATAGGAAGGGTGCAATTGGAATAAAAGTCCCCAAAAATTGTTTTCATTTCGCGCAAATTGTTTGAAAGTCAGATGACTTGCGCTGTGTGACGTCACTCCGTCAAAGTCGTCGACTGCCGCTATTGTATGGCATCTTGCAATTTCTTTGATCACTCCAGAAAAAGGTTTGGCAAATTCGAGCAAATCGAGACAAGTATTGTGCAATTGAAGAAAAAATGTTAAAAATTTTATTTGTCTTGCGCAAATTGTTTGACAGTAAGATGACTTGCGCCGTGTGACGTCATAGGGACACAGTCGTTTGACTTTCAAACAATTTGCGCAAGATGAAAACAATTTTTGGGAATTTCTTTCCAATTACACCTTACTCATCTCGATTTGCTCAAATTTGCCAAACCTTTTTTTGGGGGGTCAAAAAAATGCAAGATGCCTATTTTCGTTTTCTAAGCTATTTCATTCATTAACTACACGAGATCAAGCGATGAACAGTGAGTTATCCCCATTAGGTTTATTCGATTACGGCGGCCACGCCAGGCCACGCCGGCGTGTTGTTTCGAAGATTTTCGACGTACACTCACCGGAAATAAACTCTGTGCAAATCCAAGAAAGCTTTTTTGTTTCTCAGCTACTGCTCAGAATTCTGAGGCTGGATTCCAATTCTGAAAATATGGGAATAAAGTTACGATTATGAAAACCCCGCAAACGGTCGGATTTGGATTAAAACAACAGCCCAGTGATAAAAAGCTTTTTCGAATTTATGTCCGGTGAGTGTACCTTGCCTCATTTGTGGGATCATTTTGATACCAACAAGCTGAGTGAAAATTCGTTGGAGAACATCGAACCCAACTCGAGCAATCTTCAAATCATGCGAGATAACAAGTTTTAGCTGAATCGAAAAATGAGTGCTTTTTCAAGAAAGGATTCTCTCCCATCTTAGGTGTTCTATCGTGGACTGTAAAACCCTTGACACATAGCAAGATGTGATCAGATCGAGCCTACATCATTTCTCATGCTTGCCGAGAGATTTTAAGATTACGTCAATAAATCACAGCCCAAAATCAGACTTAGCAACCCATAATAATTGTCAAAACCGTGGTCAGAATTGTTGTACGCCTGGATCAGATCTCAAAGTGCACGTCCTATACTGGAGACTGATAAAATTGTCTTCGACGGTTCGATCGATACTATTGATAATCTCATGAATGTATATACCGCATTACAGAAAATTTTTCGGGTCCCCCCGTTGGAGCCTACCTCACAGAAGGATGGCTGCCAACTCTGTGTGCGATGGGCCCCACCATTAGGGCCCACTGAATTCCATAGAAATACTGTGAGTAGATGCCAAACTGCTGATTTTCCAAAAAGTTTGGCTTCCGTAACTGCTCAAACGCGCATTTGTACTATGTCGCAATCGAGACCGATATCGCGATTATGCCTTCGCAGCAGACGTTTTAAAAATTGAGACATAAAGCATTTTTAAAATCAAAGCTCTTTGCAACGGATGAATTTTGTAAATTATATACCTCTGCCGTACAAAGTGAAATTATCATTTGCATTATACAAGTTTTGTCGAGTTTGGGCATAAAAAATTTCCATGCAATCTCTACTATCAATTTGTATGACTGAATTTGAGATATAACTCGATATCTGAGTAATAATTTGTTGCTCAAAGTGATGGATAAAGTTTGAAACATCTGCCTGTGAACATCGTTTCATGGTATAGTTTCTCTCTTGCCGTAAGACATAATTCACAAGTCGACAGAGTTGCGAGCTGCGAGAATACAAGCCCAAAACTTTCATGAACAGTTGAATACGTCCAACTTCCGGCAAAGGTTAATGATTCAATTCAAAGTAGATGTTGGCAAGGATATGACTGTAATAAAGGCTTCTGAGCACCTTCTGCTAATGGTACAAAGTCTATACATTTATTGTTATATATTCTATCTAAATGAAGGGTGGAAATCTTGTTGAAAGTATACTCAGACAGAATTGCTTGTTTATCGAAGCAAAATTATTTTCAGCCACGTCAGCTTTCACTTACAGAAAAGCAACAAACACTTTCTATATTGTAGATAGAAGGACTGGAGACGCCATTCTTCTCCTCACGTCATAACGAAGCTTAAGAAAGCTCGTATTATAGACTAGAGAGATAGAGATAGATGAGAGAGATATCTTGGTTCACAGGCCATTAGAGCTCTATTATCTTGGTCAAATCGAGCTGGGTTTGGTTCATTAACCGTCACCATCATCGTCTTCGTCTTCGGTGTTGCAGAAACAGAGTGAGAGAGGGCTGAACTTGGCGCCTGAACACGAGGCCACGTGATATATATAATAATAATAATGATAATAGAGGCTACGAGGGTTCATCTTCTCTTCGGTATACTCGTTTTGAGCACCTCGTAATCCGAAACGGATGGTGTATGAAAGGATGGGGATCTTGTCTATCTATAGAGTTTCAGACAGTAACATGCGTGTATACATCATTACTTAACTCAGACAGACGCGATCAAGGCTAAAAGCTCTTGTCACGATGAGGATAACTATGTGCTGATTTTGATTTGTCTGCCCTTCGACCATCGTTGTCGCTGACATTGGTTTCGACCTTCAGCTTGATATTAGAAAAAACTATGCCCATATTGAAAATTATTCGTTTTTTTTTTTAAATTTTGGATAAATACAGCGATAAATATAAGAAGGTAATAAAATATCGGTTTACACTGTTTGTGAAGTTTCGAAGGTATCGCAGTTTTCCATCGATTGCTGGTCTTTTTTGAGATTATCACATCAAACATACAAATTAAATCTATCCACTGGTGAAAAGAGTTCGTTTCTTTCGTTGACTAATGATTTTCGAATAAATTTTATCATTCACGGATGGCTGTAAAAAGTGCTGTACTATTACAATGGTTCTTGTTCCACCAGAAGTATACATTTTTATTCAAAACGAGAATGCACTAGATCTGATTATTTCCGCTACACATGCGAGCCATGGAAAATAATGAGCCTTCTTCATACAATTCCGTTAGTGGGAAAAAATTTTGTGGAGCCTTTGGCAAACAAGAGTTTTTTGTTGCATGAAATGTTTACATTTTTCGAACTTTCTATCTCAAAAAATGTGAACATAACGAATTCAAAGCTACCGTTTTTCCTGCTGTTCCTTTGTCTCATCTTAAAAGGATGAATTTCCATCTAAAAATTGAACTAATTAGTGAATAATGTCACTTTTACAGGATGTTTCGCTACCTCAAAGCGAATATATATAGTATTAGAACGCCTGAAGCAGCTTTTCTACGTGACGGTTTAATTCAAACTAGCGGTGACGTTACATACTCACCAGGCCTTTTTCTTGAGCTCTGTGCTTTTGAAGACGGCATGAAAGCTGCAAAATGATTTTACTGTATATTCACGTCAGGTACAGTGATTAATGAGATCTGACTGCAGAATTTACATTAGAAAGCTAGAGATTCATAATCACATATGGATAGTCGATCTTATAGTGCAAACAGCATTTCATCCCAAGTTTAGAATATCATCCTTTCTAAATTCGTTATTTGTCATCAAATCATAATAAAAAATTTTCAATTCAATGGAAACTCACCAGACATTATATCTGTCCAAATCTGAAAAAGCTTTTGGTCCCTGGGCTATATGTTGTTTCAATCCAAATCAGATCGTTTTTGGTGCCTTGATAATCGTAACTCCATCCTCGACATCTCAAAATTGGAACCTCAGTCTCAGTATTTCAAGTAGTAGTCCAGGGACGAAAAAACTTTTTCATATTTGAACAAATATAATGTCCGGTGAGTGTACATTCGAGATAGCTATCAAAAAATTTCGTACAAATTCTAAATTCCTCATTATAAATAATTACGTTGTTTCGACTCTTGCGGAGGTGACCAAAGAGAATTATCTTTCAAATCATGTTTCAAGCCCCCAGTCACACTACATTATTTAAATTTTGTGCTAATGATTATTTGAGGAAATCTACCAATTTTTAACTTTTGGACCATCCGAGAGAAAATTTTTTTTCCACCTTGTCGCTTTTGAAACCAACTCCATAGTGTTTTGGTACCTCTAAAATGTGAAAAAAAGTTGTGCTCACCATTTTTGAAAGATGTTAATCCCTTGAGAACAATGAGGTGTAATGGCTCCATCAAGTTTTCATCTCTATTAAAGGCTCCCCGAGTCGATGGATTGGAAATAGTGCGGTACGATGGTTGATAAAGATACTGTTACATCCGTTTAATCGAATTTCATTCCCAGAATTGAGTCTCATTCCGTTATACTCATCAAGTTTCACTTTTCCTGCATCCACAGAGTTGTCGGAGGTATATGCAAGTTTTGCCTCTCCAAAGCTTTCCCACTTGAATTATGATAAGCTTGCTGTGTGAAATTGATGTAAGAACCACATACAAAGTCGACAGCTACAATTCAGACCCGTTACGTGCATCATTTCCGATCGGAAAAATCAGCTTTCAGAGGCTAAACAAGTTTCCCGAGCTCATACCTCAAATAACAATCATTATAGCCACCTCATTGAAGTTCATAGTAATTCATCATATACGTCAAAGTGAAATTGGCAATAAGATTTGGGAGTGACATCTGCTCATTACTCAAGTAACAAAGGTTTATATATATATTTTTTTTTTTTTGAAGTGGTGGGCGCGACAAATTTTGCAAGTTCAACGGGACGCGTCGCAGATCTTTGGCCAGAATAATGTGTGATCACTGCCAAACGAAGAAGCATTTTGATTGTCTGTTCTTACTTTTGAATTTCTCACCACCCGATCCATCCTAGCTCGAATGTTATTTTTTTACTCATGAAGTAAGTAAGTAGTAAAAAGTGGAGGAAGTGAGTTATTTCCAAAAAGTGAGTTACACTTCTCATGAAAGCATGACTCTGACCAGGTATCTCAGCCGCTATCAGAACGAATTTTTTATGATTGAATAATGTTTAAATAGGGTCTTATGAAATTTTCTCAGATTTTTTGGGACAGAGATATTTCCTCCACAGGCTGAGGAGTATCGGAAGGTCGAGTTAGTAACATTCAAAGAGTACGAAATTCGATAATTCTTCAATTTGTATCAAGAGCACTACGCGCGTGTCATGAAAAATCGACAGTGTACCATCCTGGAAACTATAGAAACCATCTGAAAGACATTTTTCCAGGGCGTGAAAGTCCCAATTTTATTGAAATACTGTATCGTACACTAAAAGTCAAAGGTTCTGTAGATTTCCTCATTTGAGATATACTCAAATGTACTTGTAAGTGCTTCTTTCTGTTCCCCTTCATTTTCACAAGCTGTGGATTGATTACACTTCAAGTATTAGTTATGAATATACCGTATCTTTTGAGAATATTCTGCAACCAGGCGCAATACTTTTGATTTAAAAGCAGGATCTCCGGAAAAACCTTTTGTGAATTAAATTATCTCACACAAAATTCTATTTTTGATACAGACAGTCCTGTGTATTCGCGCTTAATGCGTACGTCCAAAGTTCCGCGAATACCGAAACGGCGAGTACGGGGATCTTGTGCTTATTAGAATTTGAGGTTACGTATATCAGTGTTCCAGAAGATGCCCAAAACCATAAAAGACTAATTAGTAATTATAATTCATCCAAAGATTCTTGTAAATAGAGGTATTCCTGAAAAAAAGTCAAGTTAGCGTGAAAGGCAATTCCAATTTTTTCCCGGATTCCTTGTGGATTTGAGTATCAAAGTAATCTTGAATTTGACCGAATTATTCAGTGACTTTTGCCTGTCGAGCTCGACGTGCGTAATCCCTAACTAGTTCTTGATGAGAGGTCATGGCAACTTTAGAATCCAGTAAATTTAATACTTTCATTTTCTGAGAGTCTCATTACTTCTTCGTCTCGTTTCTCGATCGACGAGATACTTTTCCGGGACCGAATTATGACTATAATATCTAAGTGAATTTTAATTTCACCAATTAGTAAGTCATTTTTCAAATATAATAACATTGGCTACGGTCACGCTCGATTCAATGTTTCGAATTTTTTTTAAACTCTCCGTTCGAACGGCGATACCATCGGGAAATATTATTTCAAGGTCTGGAATTATTTCGAAAACTCTGATACAACGAGGCGCAAATGCGGGGACTGGAACCTTGCGAGAGGGGATGAACGCCGCATTTGAGAGAACCATGAATACAGGGACCGCGGATACGGAGGGCTGCACGTACCACAAAAACGCTTAAAATTGCAATATTCGAGGAAATATTCCTATGAAAACGAAAGCACATGAAAAGTTGGCGTATTCTGATACAGCATACAATTAATTAAAATTGAATTTCTGAGTGGTTTTTGAAAAATCTTATAGACATATCTACTTACAACATAGATAATTTAATCCACTAATCCACTTCTGCAACACACACAAATAATATTCATGCGGATAGTAACCCACCACCGCCAATAATCATAAATCACTTCTCAACATATAATACCTCGAAATTCGCATGCCTGATGATTTAATTCAACGTCAATCCCACATTCATTCCACTAGGTATCGGTCATTCTCAATAAAGGCGTCTATACTAATGAGTTTTCAGCCAATCAGCATTGATCTCATCAAAACGGCACGCGCGTGCTCGCAAGCGCGTATATATTAGCCTGTACTACGTCTTCGTCGTCGGGGAAATTCTTCGATCTGATTGGATTCGAAGTTTGCATCCAAGGACCTGAATCAGTACTGCAACCAGACATCCTTTAACACTACACCTATAATACACGTGTCGAACTCCACAGCGTGATCTTGCTTTAATTGCATTGCGAAACTCTGTACAGCGAGGTCCGTGCGAGCCCCCGAGTGTATTGAATCTTAGAATATAGTTACGAGAAAGCCCCATTGGTGGATTGGCCAGCATCGGTCGGGTTTGATATATCTAGTTGTGTGAAGTTGATACTGAAAGCCAATGGGCAGAAGATCGACGCGTGTAGTTCTTTGAGGATGCGTCCTAGATCGGCGTAACGAAATTGAGTTATCTACTTTCATGGTCGTATCGAAGATCGAGATTCGAGGTTGTCATCGTGACTCAAGGACTTGTCATTTTGACATTGTAACATCATAATGTGAAAGGAATTATTCTTTCAGAGCTTGAGAAGAATAAAATGAAATTTAACTTTTCCTGAGAAGCTTTCTGAGTACCGTCAGCTTGAGTAATTTCGGACGCTTCTCAAATTCTCATACCATTCATCTAGAACCTGCAATGAAACATAATTGCATGTTTTAGACAGAAGTCATGGGCATTTGAAACGTGTGAATAGCGTTCCAGACCATTTCAGACGATCCAAAACTATTCCTGACCACCTCAGACATTTCAGACCGTTCCAGACTGATGAAAACCATTCCAGACCGTTTCAAATCGTGTAAAATCATCCGACAACGTCTAAAACTGTACGAGTCCGTTCCAGACTGTTCCAGACCGTTTCCGACCGTTTTTCACCGTACCCGAGGAGCCCAGATCGTACTCTTAGACCGTGCCAGCCCATTCAAGATCGTCTCAGATCGTCCCAGGCCGGACCAGACCATCCATCCCCCGAACCACTAACCCATGCACCCACCATTGACCCATCCACGACCTATATGCGGCCACTCATCACATACTGCACCCTAAACACATAGGCAACCCGATACGCGAGATCCGAACGGACAAATTTTCGCTGGGCGTCTAAATATTATAATGTGTATATTTAGTAACCAAAATGGTGGGGATATATTAAATCATGATATCAAATTCCCATAACCCATCAACTAGACGTGAAACCATAATTTCATAATTTACATATGGTATATACATCGATAAAATGAACGGTTACGCGTATTAAGCAAAACGTGTAATTGATTTTTCAGTAATGAGGCTCCAGTCGAAAATACTCTCTATTCACCAGCTCACTCAGTTTACTTGTATTTTCAATTCAGAAAGGTCTAGGAACAGTCTATCATATTTTACATGTCAATTGAATGAGCTTGAAATCAGGGATAAATTCAAGTGGTTAATTGCGGATGTATTCATTCAACAATATAAGGTAAGTGTGCCTAATATGCCCCCATTCCCTAATATGCCCCCACTCAAGTTCTCAAATGTACGCACCAGCAGACCTTGCAGCGCATTTTTTTCATATTTGTTTCGTTAAAATATGAGAAAAGAAACGTTTTGGGCCAATCCTAGATGACACGCGCTTTTTTTAGAAAAAAAAAACTGGTTTCGCTATATCGACTTCTTCTTTGTTAGCCACTAAAAGTTATGCCAAACAAAATTGATGTGATCAATTCCAACGTACTCCAACTCATTTTCTTTGTCTCCGTCCCAACTTTGGAATGCTTTTTGCAGAATTGCAAAATTCGATTTTTAGCCAATTCTACGCTCATATTACTGAGAAAAGTCCAGTGTTCCTAATATGCCCCCATATTTTTTTTTCAAACTCGTCGTTCACTCTATCGGAATACATAAATTTAACTCTAAAAATACAAAAGACAGTTAAAAAAGCTGCAAAATGAGCTGAAATACGTCTCATTTAGGGGTCTGGGAGCCGAGATATCCCGATTTTACGAAAAACCCGTATAATCTCATGGAAATAGGCCTCTTTTCCACGTGGGGGGCATATTAGAAACACACTGTTAAAAACTCGCAAAAAATATTTTTTTCCAAAAATTGAGGTAGTTCGGCTCCGATTCATTGAAATCTAACGTACTTTAGCTCATTCCAAAAGTCTTGAAACAAGCTTTAAGATGAACTAAAGTAGGTTGAAAAATATTGAGGTGAGCCAAAACTATGAGCAAAACAAAAGTAGTGGGGGCATATTAGGCACACTTACCTTAATTCAAATCAAGTCGAAGTATTAGACGAAAGAAGGAGTTCAAAGCTTCTAAATTAGATTCATCAGTCAGTTGACGAAATGTTTTGTAAATGGGTCCTATATTCTCACCCATGATTTCCCACCATTACCAAAAGAAGCTACTATAACTGCAATGGATCGGAAAGTTCGATACGCTTCAATAGTTACGTTGTTTCATAAGCCATATTTATTATTTGAATGGATTTGTGAATATGATTTCATGCGATCGAACTTTTTCGTCGCGTTTCATTCGAATTTTATAATTGGGTCCTAGAAAATTATTCCCCGAACTCACATGACAACATATTACCATAGCGTGATTGTTATATCTCAGCCATCCTTAAGGACGATTAGAAATACCTGATCACCAACTCTACAAGCTCGTGATAGAACGAGTATGGTGCCCGAAAATCAAATTTCAATGCCGGCGATTCCAAGCCTCGATGTTAGAATTCGCTCAATCGCTATTGCTATAGCTCTCAATCTTGAGCAATAGCTCCCTGACGAGCACAATCTGTTCGTGTATTAATGAGTCATACATTTTCGGGTCCAAACAGATTTGACACAATGCATGCTCGCAATCTGTGCTTTCATAGACTGTATTATACACAACACCGTACGCTTTACTCAAGTTCAATGTAATTACTGAGTTAGTCCCACTGCTCATTCAATATCATTGAATAACGCCAAGCACTGACTATGAATGGTTCAGTATATCAAACCTTAGATAATAATTTGTTCATTCACGCCCATCATAGCATGACTTGGGTCTCGAGTGACCTGGACAGATATATTGTATATAGAAATCGATCAAGCATCCTTTGAATTCCGGAACGTCTATGGTTTGATCCATCTATTGAATATGAGATAAGGGTGGTATAATAAACTTATAGGGTTTCTCAAGCTTCGGTTGACGTCTTCAATATATGAAACAGAAAAGTTTTGAAAAGGGACGTGCTTATTCAAGGGGTTCTAGCCCGTCTGATGTTCTTATGAATATTTCTTTTAAAAAATCTGAATCGTTCGAAGTGCGTTTTCACAGCATTCTATTGCAAAGGTTTGGTGGATACGAAGTTTTCAAGATATATTTCTCGACTTGAAAATATGATTGGTAGTTGTGCAAAAAATAACGAAATTTTGACGAAGATATCTCGTGAAGTAATAATCGAGCAAATTACAAAAGTCTTAGATAAGAGATGAAAGGTAAAGAGTCGGAAAAAATATCCCACGTCATTGTTATACTACATAGCACAGAAAACGAACAACAAAATTCGAGTAACTTTGAAGCTTTCCATGGTTCAGATGGAGAGCATTGAAGGAAGATTGATGTGTGTTTACACAATACGCAACGAACAAACATCGACGACACGTTTCCAATCACACACTCCACTATAGTGGAATGAATGGAGGTTTTCTAAGGGATTTGAAAAAAAATATAACAAAAAACGTCTGACACGAACTCAACATCCCAACAGAGACACGTGCTATCATTCGACTTTTAGTCATTCAATTTAAATTATCTAAAGCCAAAACTCCAAGTGGAATACCTCACGATCATGAAATAATTCAAATTTCGTCAAAGTGATTTGGAATATTGGATTTACAAAATATATGTTGGATAGACCCAAGTTCATTCACAATTCACCTTAAAGATAAATTTTGTCTTCGGTCTGACATGATCATTCCATTATCTGCCATCTTCTTTTCATCTATTCCAACCAGAGTATGGAAACATCAGATTGTTTGCTCACTCAAACCTTTTGTTTTCATTCATATTCGCGTCATTCCATTTTGAATCTCGTTCACAAACTTGCTCCTGATCTCGTACGATCTAACAAACTTCCAATCTGAATATACATATGAGAAATAGGAAGACCTAAATCACTGAAAGCAAAATTTAATCAATTATCAATATTGAGATATACTCAATCCCAACCAAAACACTGTACCACATTTCTTAATCAAATCTACAGGATCACAAGAATCGGGGTCAATTGAAAGACTTCTTAATTCTTTTCAATACTCCTGAATTCATTGCCGATGTAACCATTGAATATGTGTGGAAGTAAAAGACTCATGAGACATGTTGAAGCAAACCAAGATTGGTTTACTGTCAACGATACGCGGATTTCATCCGAAAAATTGAAACATTCCTCATTTGTATATGCTATTACGTGTTGGTTTCCCTGAAATCAGGTCATTCCTTCTGCAAAATTACTTTTGTATCCCTAAATCCGTCAAAAGCCATGAAATCTCCAAGTAGACCACTAGTAAAATACTAACTTTGGCTCATCGTCAGTGTTCAGTGTGCTACCCTCTGAAATCACAGTGTTTGAAGAGTGGTACGTTTGATGTCCGGCGAAAAGACTCTGCAAATTTTTTTACTGGATCTTCCTCGACACAAAAAAGTTTCATCACGTCTCGACTGCCTCGGAAGGGCGTTCCTTCCATGCACGATCTTTCTTCAAAGGAGCTCAGGATAATTTTGGGGAGGATATAACGTTTGGGGTTTTTTAAACATCAGTCTCGTGTGCCTTTTCCACGTTCGGGGAGGGCACAGGGAATGTCGGCCTCATTGCTATTGAAGTTGGAACCTAAATTTGATTGTTTTGCAAAACATAAGAAGATCCTTTTCGGGAACGGCAAGGGAACAGCTAATCTGGTCCTCCTTTTTGTAGGGATGACAGAGAACGCCGGCTTGTTTCCTTCCTAACGATCTGAAGTGACCTAACTGTGACGGTCAATAACCATTCGAGATCTCTTGTCTCTCTTGCACTCGTACCATAAACTATGAGTGCGAGTGAGAAGAAAGATCTTGAACGGTCTCTGGCCGTCACACTTAGGTCACTTCAGGTTGTTGGGGAGTGTACCAGCCTCTTAGAGAGGTATCCCAAGGATCCCAATGGCGGCAAACTATGACGTGGGTCACATTAGCGATGCAAGAAATTGGATAGGTGAAACGTGAAAAAATGATTTCCAATCTTGAATTCACGGGTGGCAAAAGTGCCTCTTGAACTATAAGTTTAGAGTGCAACATGGTTAAACGAAAAAAAAAAAACAAACAAACAAACAAAGAGAAAACCGCCCGCGCAATGGTCACAAATTGTCATTTCTTGAGTTTTTTCTTCACAGTGCAATGCCTTTGCAATGACGAGGAAAGATGCCGAGCCTCATAAAAATGCCCACATAAGCATAAGAATCTGCCATTCAAACAGACTACGATGTGGTATAAACCGAGAAGAAAATGTTTTTAACGCGAACTTCGTCAAAATTATGTTTCTTTCGACGAGAATTTTCTTCAATCAAAAAGAAATAATACCACAACCAATAGCTGAGTTCAGCTAAGGATCCCATCATATTCGACCGAATGTGTGAACCCCCAGTCTTCATATTTGCACATCAATCGTGATACTGCATTAACTCCGCATATTACCCTCAATCAGTGTACCGCCAAAATGACCGCATAAGGCCACGCGTACATTCATAATCTGCAACTCTCACTCTAGTTCAAATTCAACTTGACAAAGTGAATTACCGGGCGTGCGTGCATGCTCTTAGCCACCATTCGTCATATACATGTATATCAACTTGGAAAGGTAGAGTATAGGAGGTATAACAAGTATGTGCTAATATACTCGCGGTTCGCGGCAGAGCACATCGACATTCGTTAAACCGCTGCCGCTAATTGATTTTCCAATCGTCATTGAGTGTTTCACTTAGCAATGCAAGAGTAGACTGAATTTCGATTGGAATTTTCTTTTCGCTCTTCACTCCGCTTGGGCCGGGATGCACTGAAGAATCAGCTTCATTATTGCATGACACAGTTCTGATCTATTTGTTATCAGAGTGCGAGAGATCACTAATTATAATGGAAGATCTCTAGTGTCGCGTGACTTGAAAGTGTCAGTGGTTCGAAAATCTTTCAAATCATACAGATTAACCAGATTAGCCTGACATTTTAAAAGTATTACTTCAGAGCATTTTCAATGTCATGATTATACAATCAATGGAAAATCCGCATATCTATTCATTTCTTGGTTTATTTATCGGTCTAGAAGGCTATTCCAATTAAAACCGTCCAATGAAAAAAAGTTAAAAAATTAGATTTCCACTGCGATGGAGTGCACGATTCTAGAGCTAAACGAGGGGGCACGTATTTTATAATTCTACCCAGATTGACTATGCATCAGAGCTATGCGAATTTTCAGTTTAAAGCCGAAAATTGAGATTGGCATTCTCAAATTGGTAAAAGCCCCACAACTTTGTTTCCAGTGGGTCTTTTGAGATGAGGCTTGATGGGGAATATCAAACATAAATTTTTCTATCAAAGGAAACCCCTCGGATGCTAAAAAATTAGCCTAAAATCCCAGAAAGTAACAGTTTGATGGAATATGAAAAAATGCGATAACTCAAGAGCATAAATTCGTATACCCCTGAATTCTTCTGAGAGTACTTTGAAAGATGCCATGTATGATGCAGTTGGTCCGGTAAGCGCTAAAAACCGTAAGAGACGCTTAAAATTTCCTCGGGAAAATTTTTTTGAGCACCACAGATTTTTTTTTCTAAAAGAGTACGTTGTGTTTGACATTATTCATCAAGCTTCATCTGAAAAGACCTATTGGGAGTGCAAAGGATCGATGAAAACTATGTGAACCCATCCATAGAGATGATGATAACTTTGCGAATCATTCAGTTTGTGCACGGTATTTGGACTGACTCAGGATACAACCATTTTCGTGGACATCTTAGCATCTACTTGAGATCGGGGTTCGAACCGTGCTTCTCCCACGTTTATTTCATGAGTACAAATGGAGCACGTAGGCAGAGATTTTTTCATTTCTCGGCACTCCAACGGAGTAAGCACGTTACGAGAACTATGTTTTTTTTCGATTTGGAAGAAAGATTGATTGAATGAAGATCTTGATACTAAGTAAACAATATTGCTGAGCAGGTACTATGAACCCATTCCAGATAGATCGCTGTGAGTTGATCTGGCTCGAACGTAAATTATTCTAAAAAAGGAGTAACGGGGTGCGTATTTCTCTGTACCTGATACCGTACCGTGAAATGAGTGGATCTCGATACAAGGATGTAAAAGTTGAATTCCACATACCTAGTAAAATATTTTCTGGTACAAGCCGAAACCATGTTCGAATGTGTATCAAATGCTATTTCTTGACAATCTGTCAGTGGAAGTCAGAAATCCCTGTGGAAATGGCACTTTC
This sequence comes from Eretmocerus hayati, assembly GCA_029851415.1. Taxonomy (NCBI): domain Eukaryota; kingdom Metazoa; phylum Arthropoda; class Insecta; order Hymenoptera; family Aphelinidae; genus Eretmocerus; species Eretmocerus hayati. The sequence goes on from CM056741.1 coordinate 154,189,621, forward strand.
ATGCGGAGTTTCGAAAATTAGATTTAGTTTCTGTAAGAGACAATTTCGTCGCTACTCTCTCCGATCTTGTGTCATGTCGAAACAGCCACTTTCTCACGCATGCGTCGACTATACCTGATTAATTCGTCTTGTTCCTTCATGGATGATAATACTTTCAATCATGTATGTCAAAATCCGTCGAAAAAATAGAAGACCCTCCCTTATAGTTGTTCCACTTTGATCACCAATTCACGAGAATCATGAATAAAAAATGCAGAACCAGGTTACGATCTGTCCATAAGAAAGTTACATGAAATGTGGCCATGAGAAAGTTACATTTTCATCATTTTTTTTTTTTTTTTTTAGAATCATATACGTCGAAACCAATCCAATATTTTTATTTTTCAGTATTGGCCAAGCGATCTTACTGAATTTATTTATAACTTTACCTGCATGGCAAAAATTTGTACCAAAATACCACCGATGACAGAATTGGCCTGGCAAGTACGCTCGTGCCACATCTGTACTCATTCTCTAGATTGACTCGGAGTAGAAATTAACGAATGATTTTGCATGGTCTGCCCACACGTTGACTCATACTACTTGTTCTCATATTTGCCAATATACGAATGGATACTGTTCAAATTCCCTTCAGGTGTACTATTTGAGTCAAATTCTGGAAACCTTACCCACCATGATGGGAATGATCAAACTTCTTAATATTATGATGGATTTGAATAATATCAAAATATGGTCCACCGATCCTGACGATTATGGCGCATGACACGCGTCTTTTCCAATCGACAGAAAGTGTTGATTGCGTAATTTTGCATGAACTGCAATTGCTTAAGCGCGCATTGTGACAGATCCGAATTACTTACGAAGTAATTCTAAACTATACATATATAGATTATTAAGCATCTCTCTATCTCGGGTGAGCTCATTCTGATGCATTAGTTTGGAGAATTAAGGAAGATAAATCTCTTGGAAGTGTAAGATACTCATTTAAGAGTCGCATTAAACTTTGTCTCCCCTCAGAACTCTTCCATCAGCTCTCGATTCAATCGACCGTATTCAATATTCTTCCACTGAAGAATGCTCTAGTTCGTCAGAAAATCTGTAGAGTGGTAGCTGAATTTTTACCTCTACAAACTCATGAAAATCAATATCTACCATGACGAAATTTTGCTATTCACAAATTATGTAAATAGAATGAATTCATTGTAGAAGAAGTGATGAATAAAGAATGAATTGGTGAGAATTTTGATTTGGTATTTTGATTCTAAATTTGCTCCACAAATATCTTTCATCTCACAATTTTTTCAACTTCAAAATCCTGACCGAAAGAATCTTCGGTAAGGCTCACTGATTTCCGTTTGACGATTTGATTTGCTTCTGAATTCAATACTACAACGTCAAAACGATTCAATCATTCACTACAACGTTGTTTTTGTGGCAGGTGAATTGATCCGAAAACTTTGTCCAGCTGATACATACACAACACTCCAGTCTGTATACTGATTTTAACTCGGTCGAAATTGTGGATTTAAGCATCATACACGTTTGGTAAGCAAACATCACTTGTAAAAAGACGCATTCTCTTATATAACCTGTCAGACTTCCTCCTCTTATTCGTGAGGAAAGTATGTCTTTTGAGAAATATTAGCAAAATGAATATCCAATCTGTTCACATCATTATTAAAAAAAAAAAAAACTACATCCCGGATAAACTCCTAGATTGCTGTACTTTGACCACCACAGTGTTTTCATATGGCTAAGCCATCACTCTATCATTGATATTCGAGCGAAAGATTGTTAACAATCAAATGCTCAGTTTGATAACTTTTTATCTCGGTAATTTTTTCAATGGAGACCATTTAAAACGATTGGGCCTTAGGGTGTGTCCAGAAATGATGCATATGCACGTTAATGCAGTCCACACTGCGCATATATGCACTGCACACGTGCACATGTGCAGCTCATCGAACTTGTGCAAAGATTGAAGGGCTCACATCACAGAATTTCTGATTTGAATTGGTTTGTGTCTTTGCTCCGTTACTGGCTGATCCGAAGCGGAACTCTACGAGTTCCGTCTGGTTTCGGCTAAAATTCGATGCGCTGCACATGTGCACGAGTGCTCGCATATGCATATTTGTGAACGCACCGCTAGAAGTCCAAAGTTGGCGAGATGTCAAAATCTTGGATAGGAAAAGTGTTAATCAAATGTTTGGAAATTTCTCATATATCTCAAAAATTGGAAACTGATGGCTTCTTAATCATCAGCATGAAAATTCAATGATTCACTCATACACTTTGGAGTGTAGAAAAAGCTATTTTTAAGATATCTCTGAAATGTCATTGGTGAGGGTAATAGAGAGAAAAAATTGTCCACTGGCGCGGCGACGGTTGGCGGTAATATCAATGCATACTTTTGCGTGTGTGTGCGTATCTATTTGTATGCATGCTTGAGTGGATCGATTGGTCACCCTCTCCGTTCTCTCTCTTCCTGGCTCTCTTCCTTTCCCCGCATCTCACTGTCACAATCCGTATGAACGCACAATCACGATGCATTGCATTGAATATCAGTTTCAGATTGATAGTAATAAATGGCAACGTGCAGCGAACCATAATTTTCCTAATGTCTAGTCGTTGGGGTGATTTTACTCGACTATTCATCTGGATGACGAAGAAATCAATTCAATATCGTGCAATCGTTGCTTGTTATTTCATAACTCACAAGCTTCGCAGTTTTGTGAGAGTTTTACAACGAATTCTCGATAAAATTTTCACCCTTATGTTGCAGATGTTTTACGGATCGTTGTAGATACATGCTCCAAACAGCTAATTTGGGAAACTGACATGAACTGAATCAGCTATTGTTTATGCATAGTTGAAGACGCAAAGTGTTCGTTGAGGTGCGTGGTTATAGTTTCACTTGGAGCTAGCGTTGGATTTCCCTTGGAGCATTTTTTGTGTTGTGTGGTTTGATAACAAATTAAGAGGTTTAAGGGTTCTATACGGCCATCCATTCTGGACATATCCAAATATACGTCGATATATGGATCCACGTGTAACACAGATTTGATTGTGCCCCAACTGATGCAAATCGTCGCAAAATTGCGTGTTCCTCGTTAAGGCATTTATTGAATTGGCTCGTGTAACGACTTTGGCCGAGATTGCGCACTTGGTATCGAATAGTCATCTTCACCTGAATTTTCTTTGATCGAAATATAGTAAATAAATTGTTGCTCTGCACATAAAAGTGAATTGGAGTGACATGGAATACGGCGAATGTAGCTCGGGCACGAGTACTACACAGAAATTTTAATTGGCTCTGACTGATATGGCTGCTTATTAATCAAACAAGTTGACTTCCACGTCAGTGGGTAGGTTTGTTGAGAGGATTCGCATACTCGGATTCTCGTTATGATACCAAGGATTGCACTTGATAGAATTAGTAATTGATATTACGAAGTTGTAGTTAGCTTTGTTTGGAGTGCTGGAAGGATTCAAGAGGAGGAAAACAGAATTGATTCCTCGTATCTTACAACCTTAAGGTTATTTTCAAAACGAGCAAAGCAAAACACATTTCAGATTTGAAATGATTTCAAAGACTAGATACATCTCAAATTATAAATCACAAAAGATGGGTCGGAAAAAAAATTATATAGCTTCCAACGGAATAAACGCCATCTTTGAGCCGTTTTTGCACAGACGTCTTTTCCGCAACTTAGTTCATGAATTATTATCTCACCTGTACACGAAGACTAAATTTTTCCCGACAATATGTGAGAGGTTTCAAGTTTCATTTGCAGTTTTCAAAACAAATGCAAAAGAAGTAAATGCTTTTAGAGATTCAGTTCGAGCCCGGGTAAAGATTTTCGAAGCAACACTGCATCCGCTAGATGTTTGAATAATCTCGTGGGAAACCTCATTCCTGATTAATAGCATTCAACCGTTGTTACGAGTCAACTGAATCCACTCCGATCCATGATTTTGGTGCTACGAAGGACCAATACTATGATGTTGGAGTGCCCTTAGTCTTGGATTAATACATTCAATTCGATTCAGATGAAAATTTATTCAATAGTTTATGGTTTGATTAACTTGCTCTAATAGTTGAAAAATATACCACAATTACAATTAATGTAGTCTGGTGATGCAATTTCTTGAAAAATAGCCAACTTGCACTCACAAACGCGGGAGAGGAAAGTCGGATCGGGTTTCACACAATGATTTCACTCGCGGATTTAATTACGAGAAAATCAGAGTCTTTATTCAGAAAGACCTGGTCTAAACTAACTAAAATGCACGCGATGAAATACTAAAGACTACGTGAAAATACTATATACAGAGAATGAATTGATGAGTCCGTCTTCGTCAAGGTTTGAACTACCTACTCGATTCCGCAGAAGGCGGGAAAATCGAGGGGAGAGAGGCAAATACCGAAGGCCAACTCTCCCGTGCGCTGGTGGGCACGTAACTGATAAGGCTCGCGAAAAGTGCCGAAATCGTAGGTGTCACCGAGCTGTCTCGTGAATGAGAGGCCCAAACTATGGATCACGCGATGTGACTATGTACACACACATGTATGTATGCGTTTGACCGTTTGAAAGCATTAGGTTATAACAGTCTCAACTAACGAGGAACACCCAGGGGTTGTGGAACACGGATTTGGCTCAAACTCTGGGGATAGTCTTCTTTTAGCACCAAAAGATGAAACCCAGAGCCGCACTTGCAAATGCTCAACTGTTTTCGAGCCGCATATGATAACATTAGCATTACGAGTATATCTATATATATATATATATCTTTCCTGAACACGGGCCCATATTGGCAATGCTAATGTCATAGGCTACAGCTTGAAAACGGTTGGGCATTTGCAAACGCAGCTCTGGGTTTCACCTTTTGGTGGCAAAAGGAGACTATCCCCACAGTTTCAGTCTAATCCGTATCCCACAACCCCTGGGTGCTCCTTGTAAGATATGGAATGGGAATAATATGAACTGAAAAAGCTTGCGCACGATATGAAAGTCTGCGCAACCATAGTCAAAAGTTTTACCTTTGCCAAATTTGTTATTGTTCCAATATATTGGAATATCACTCTAGAGAATTTTACATATAAGATCTAAAAACTGGCCGATTTGAGATTCACTCATTCGTTTGACCATGGAACTCGAGAATGGTTCTACCACTATGATCGTCTTGGAACGTAAGGTTCATGTGCTCCATTGAATTTGTATTCAACCACGTGGTTAAAAAATGTTCCATGAATATGGTTATGAATACGGGAACCCATGAGATAGGATAAGGGGTGAACCCTATTGCACAGTACTTATCTTAGGAATGAACAACAGCGGCGGCGCTGAGTACCTTTTTAGCCAAAAATCCTGATCGACACGTTCGCTACGAAGGCGTTTATTTGAAATTTTCATTCGGCCATGATTTCAACCCTCACATGTTGATTGATGCAATGATAATGAAGGTGAACCTCCTCCAGACTCATTCCCTCAGTAAAGTAAATCAACAAGAAAAATTGAAATTGAGAATATTCTTTGAGCAAATATGAGTCGGAAAAAATTGAATTGTGGAATATCGTGGGCCCCGCCTGTGGGATCCATCGCAGTGACCGTCTTGAGCAACATTTCGGCGGTGGTCGCATCCGGATTGGATGACCACTCGACACGGGCGTGGTGCCTAACTAGGTCTGCCAAGCCCAACTTTTGTATCAATCACCTTTATTATGATTATGAATCGGTACCCATATTAGATGGGTAAGGATAGGACCCTAAGAGACACTATTGAGTAAAAAAAGAAATAAGTTTCATCACACTTTTCCACCATGAAATATGAGATTGCTGGAAGTCTTTTCGGTCAAAAATCCAGGCGAAGCAATTTCTACGCGGTCGCCGTATCCGGATTGGTGACCACCCATCTGACGCCTATCTAGGTCTGCCAAACCTACCATTAGCTTGTTTGATATTCGAAACGAGGCCATAACAAAATTCGGATGAATAAAATTTGATGGTAACCCATCAGGATACAACCCGTGCGGGAACATTGCTGATCCTAGAATTTTTACCAAAAAAGCTCTCAACAACCCCCACAGATGTTTATTTATTTCGAAATTTTCGTGGTGATGAATCTTGTTTTGTACCTCAACAATGCCGACTACTTATCTCCCAAATCATTGATCTCATGTCCATGAACATATTTACGGGTGAATTTCAACCACCAAATCTAATTCAGCGCGTGCAGATCAAGGTTATAAAAACGTCCATTATTTTCATAAGAATTCCGACCTGTTTGAATTGCACAATAAATAATTGACGTAGATCTAAGAACTCTCCCACAGTGATATCCTGTGATATTTTTTGTATAGCGTGACGCAGTAATTCCTAGAAAATTCAACTAGATTCGAATTTTGTCATACAATGTTTCACGCACACATACAATCAAAATTTATTGACCCTGTCCGATGGAGTAGAAAAGAAAAAACGCGTCAAAATTTATTGCGAAATCTGATTGGAATAGCTACCTATAAGAACCAACCTCTGAATGAAAGATCAGAGCTTATACAACGTGAACGCCAACAGCAGCTAAAACTTGATTACTAAAGTTCAACGCGTTCACTTTAAAGAACAACAGGTTCAAATGGAAACTGATTTTGCCCCAGACATTTGAATCAACCGCTTTGATGAGGGCCGCTTTTGTTTTTCATTAAATCAGCCGAGAACTCGCTTTACCCATTCAATGACGAGATTCTTATCTGAGAAAGTCATGTATAGCTTTATTACAAAAGAACATTGTTTTGGAACTTTATTGATAGACACCTCTTGGACCAATGATTATTGTCGCGTATTTGACGAGTCACATAATTTGTGAATGTGCAATCGCGCACACGCTTGAATGGTTCAAATGTGACGATTTCATTTGACTTTGATCTCTTAAAGTGTACTGTAAGCAAGTGTACAACTGGTTGCTAAAAAACTATAACTAAAATTCCATTTGGAAGTATTTCATTCCTTATTGAAGAAAAAATAACGCGCGTGGTAGCAGTTACAGTATCAGAAATCATCCGATACTAATGGTCAACCTTTTTGCAAGCTGCTATGAAATCGCCAATTTGTAAGTTCTTACTATAGAAATATTTTTTTAATTCTTGTCGATCATGTAGGATTGGAAATTTCAGACATCGGAAAACACAGAATTTCTTTCGAGCTCTGAGTGAATATCAAGATATATGTTTAGAGAACGGGTGGAGCAATCTCTTTCATTCCCTCTTCCAATTTTCTACTCTTCCATGAAAATCTGAAAGTTTTTTCTAGTAGAAAATGTATTTGTGTATATTGAATATTACTATTGGGGAATATTTAGAACCAATTATCTTCATCAAAATATCTAATCCCAATGCGCAAGCACGTACGGAGCATTTAGGATACCAGATTCTTAGCATGTAAATCATAAAAAGTCGACCAGTCATCGTCAGATGGGTCACAAGAATAACAAACTGATCACGAATTAAGTGAATCGAAGTCTCGGATCGGGGAGGGACATTTTTTCACACCCGTTTTCAATTGAGTCTAGCGCACCAGAAGATCAAGATTTTCAAACAGAATTTTATTTTGGCACAAAGTGCGCGGTAATAGTTTGATGAAAAATGATAGACAGTCAAGTATTAAGAAAAACGATCCATGGGGATTGATATCGTCAGCAATTCTTTCGGAAAGGTCGCATCTGTAATCTACTGGTAAACACTTCTCTCCAGATTTTTTACAAGGAAATTTGGTGTTCTGAAAAAAATTCTCGATCGGTCCACCAAATATTACCGCAGATGTGAAATTCATACGACCCATTGCAATACAAACTCTGACATTCTTGTATCCACATAAAACTCTTGCCTAAAGATTTCTAATCTAATGTTTGTTATGATCGTACGAGCGCGGCAATGTAATAATACAAGTCCAGATCGTCAATTTTTTTTCTCTCCATGAATGAAAGTTGTGTTTGACGAATTCTGAAGAATCAAATTAAGCTGGACGACAAAGTATCGATTGTATATGAGGCAATCCCAGAAACTTTTGACTTTTGGGACCTGAAAGTGAAAATACTGAAAAACGCTATGTACCTCTCTGAAATTTTTAATACAACTTCTTTGAGGGCTCCAAAAACAAAACCTCTCATGTGGATCATCTGAAAAAATTCGCTAAACGACTTACAGAACAAAGTTTTGTCCCACATTTTTTGAATTTTTTAAAAACTCGGTCCAAAATTTTCATTGATTGGGTGAGCGTCGAGGGTTGACCGAGCAGGGATCTTTTATAGAATACTTGAATGGATGTCAAAGATTCTCAACTTTTAGGGTTCGTGGTTTGAATCGCACAATTGTAATGATGGAGGCTTGTGATCTATCGAAAGGTGGCAAAAACTAGGGATGCCGCGAGACGAGATGAGACGAGGAATTGGGAGTTATCGTCTCGCTCTCGAAAAAATTAAAAAATTTGGTTATCGTCTCGTTATCGTCTCGTCTCGTCTCGTTATCGAGCGAGACTCTCGACGAGAGTTGTTCAATAATAATGATGTATCATTACTCCTCGGCTTCATATGCGCTCAATAGCCAACAAGTGATTGTAATACCACAACTCAAGTTAAAACTCAGAAATCCAAAAACTTGTTGAATCTGAAATATCTATGGGTTAAGACTGATACGTCTGAGTCCCGAAGTTGGAAGAAAGAGATAAATGAGTATTTGAGAGCTGCCGGAGCTACTGAAGGAACAACGGAAATCCTTTTATCGTGGAAAGACCACTCATACACGTATCCATCACTAAGCCGAATGGCTAGAGATATTTTGAGCATACAAGCTACGTTAGTGCCAGTTGAACGCGCTTTTTCTGATGTTTCATTGATAATGACTTTATTAAGAAATCGGCTGAGCCATGAGAGTATCAGAGCATCCTTAAGTCTAAATTCATGGATGAAATCAAATTTAAAAGCGGCCATCTATAAAGTTAATATATAGGAAAAATGAAGTGTTCTTGCTCCAAAACAAATATTCCTGTCGGTTGTCAGAAAGACAATTGAACAAACATGTTATTTTGATCGAATAAATATGATGAAATATGATGAGCTACAATTTAGAGTGTTTTTTGTCGATATCTCGACGAGAACCTCGGCGAGAACAAAAGTTCTTATCGTCTCGAGCGATAAATTACTGATACCCTCTCGCCTCGATCTCGTCTCGCCAGTGCGAGACGAGATCGAGACGAGAGCGAGAAATCTCGAATATCGCGGCATCCCTAGCAAAAACACACCAAATATTGAAGGGTCTCGGTCCTACCAGATCCCATCATCCACTGGCATACACGATGCAAATATTAAATACGATCTTAGTCATTCTAATCGAAATCTGGAGTGTTTTTGAACTTTTTGAAAGATTTTATGGAACGTCTCATGACGACTTCGTCCGTATAAAATGTTCAATTGTCCCCATTCAAACATATGGCACTCTCAAACGCGTTAGAGTCTCAGCGTAGCGAAGTGTATATGATTTTTTGGTACTATTATCTACTATTTCTCGGTATTTTGGAGTGCATCCGTTCGTTAAAGCAAGTGTACACCGCCGAGAACCGCGTAGATATACCACGAGTAACACTCATTTCATTCCGGTTGAACGCAGTCCCTCGATTTCTCCGTTGATGTACATGGATCTGCAATAGGTCGATTTCTTCGTTTTTGCGCGAGTAACACAATGATTTCATCGGGGAGTCCCTCTAGAATACGCTAAAAAGTGTATGAGCTTAAGAACATGAGTAATGATTTTTCATCGAAATGGAGTGACACACCGTCCAATGCGTATCACGGCTGAGTACATTTTCCTGAAAGAAAAAAATCATAACTTTAGATCATAAGAAACATGCCTGCAAACTTACAGAACCTGCTGTGGTACGCTAAAACCATGAGAGTTTAACGAATTTCGAGAGTTCGGCTGAGTGACACGTCATTCTGTCGATTTTCGGGTATTTTCTCGCACTTGAGCGGCTCTAGTATCTATCCACATCCACCAATCGATCCCAAATTCGGTGTCCACTTTTAAGACATCTAAACAAAGAAAATTGACTGGTTAGACCTGATGAGATGTCGTACAGCCCAAATGATGGTGGAGTGATAGCAAAAGTCAAAAGTTTCTGGAATTTCCTCATATGACCCTTGAAACTCATAGGAGATTACTCATTTTATTGAATCTCTCTCATAATCTATGAATTCAGGATCATTAATCCAATAATTCTTGTTGTATGTTACAGATACTTATAGCCCCGATCACCTCATCATCATCCAAACTAAAAGACATCCGAGGATCCATCACACCAAAAGCAATCACAAAAGTATCTAAAATTTGCAAACAGACACATATCCCACAAATATCATAACTGACATGAAAATTCCAAGCTATCGATATCTGACGTTCACATCCAATAGTAGCTCCACAATCCCGAAGAATAATAATGCATTCAAGTGTTCAGACATCTTTGCCGAGCGGAAATTGAACAGCGAGCTCCGAGCTGTCTATTCTCCGATTAAAAAGTGATAGTCGTTGTCATCGTACCGTCGTTTCCGTCGTCGTCATCGTCGTTGTCGTCGTCACCGCATACCTAATAATCTTCGTATGATTCATTTTTATCTCAAAGTCAAGAGAGCATGGAAATGAGAAAACGAGCAAAATAGTCGTCATCGTTGTCGTCGTCAAGAGTATCAAGCTGTGAAGCAAACCATATCGCTATATATGTATATAATAATATACCTTGTCAAATGAAAATCCTGTGGACGGTTTAATATATAGTATAAGAGAGATGCAAGAAACAGTACAGCTTGATCGTAGCGAGTTTGGAACTTGAATTCTTACTGAAGCTAGTGAATATTGCAACAAAGCCGCAGATATGATATACCAGAGGCAGCTAATAAGCGAGATATTATCAGAATCACGACCGCTATTCATCGCTTTGTAGCTTGAGGTAATCATTATTCATTGCTACAGGGACCACCGAGATTCCTCTAAATCCGGTGAGTATTATGACAATACCATGATATGATATATCGTTTACGTTTGCATTATTCAAATGTCTGAGTGGAGAGTCGACAAAAAATTTCTTCTGTTGCTCTGATCTATCGACTTACAGCTTGATTTTATTCTGATCTCTCGTCTGTCCGTCTTTTTTTTAAACGTTTACATTCTTTGATCAATTGGGAAATTTTATAAAAATCCTCGTGGTAGACAAAATCTAGTTTTTAATGATTGAAATTGATAACACGGGTCCTACTCCGGCACACAGGGCAATTTTTCTTCATCAGAAAATGTTATTGGGATCAAAATTCATAATAAAAAGAAACTGAATTCAAACATTTGAAAATTTCAAGTTTCTACGTCCAGTAAGCGCACAGAAGTACACATCGGAATAGTTCTTGTAAGATTCAAATCTCTGAAGGCTGAATTGATTTGTTGAATTTTTCCAGATTTTTCCTCCAATTCATATCAATGTATAAATAAAGTTATCGAAAAATTATTGTTAAAAGGGTTAAGAGGAAAAATATCAGCAGCTATTCTCTCAGATTTTGTTTCAAGATAATAATACATCATCTTTTAAAATGGGGTATTGATGGATATTTGAGCGAGTTATGAAAAAACTTCAAACGATTTCATGTGCAAGCTGCACCAGACTCTCGAAGTTGCAACTCAAAGGATTCTATTATTGGACCTCAACTTAAGCATCGTATGATGTTACTCACAAAATATGGCAATATCGATCCATAATCCGATTCATGTCTCACGTAAAATGGTTAAACTTTCGTGAAATACGTATGTTGGGATTTCCGACAGAATATCAATGCGTTGGCGGACGTAAAGAGCTTATATTCAAAGAGATTTTCCATAATGTGATTTTGTGCTGAAAATTGAAATTGTAGATAGTCAATGTGTATAAAGGACTCCTACATCTTTTGGAAGAACAACATAAGCGAGCAAAAAACTTTTGAAGACTCTCATTCTATTGTTTATGTTATTCAAGCGTGTGCCTATTCAAAAAAAATCAATGACAACTTGTTTGTAAATTTTTCCAAAATTCCAGCCTTTGATTCGAAAGACAAACAACTTTTAGTTCGACGCTCGACGAAAACTTATTGCGGTTCTAAAGAGTTACTATATTTGGAATCATCTACTCTTAGAGACAGTCTGAGAAATTAAAAGTCAGCCCGATCTGAAGGCCTGAATGAGTTAAAAAATATATGAGATTTATAACTAATCTACTAAAATCTTGGGTCTACAGAACCTCCAATTGTTTCTCACACTAACTGAGGCAACGAATCTCAACATCTTTCAACATCCAAATCCCCCTCATTACAAACGTGCTTTCGTAATTAAATTTTAAGATTGTATTAAGAATAATTTTCAGCTTTGCTTGACTCAGGTCGAATTGAGAGAAAAGAGAGCTGAGGAAAAAAACCACCGGTGATAATGTCAGATTATGAAAGAATCCGGCTGGTGGTACTGGGGGCGGCGAGCGTCGGCAAAAGTGCCATAATACGTCGACTATTGGGGCAGGGCTTTAGTGACAAATATAAGCCAACCGTTGAGGATCTCTACTCTAGAGAATGTATTCTTGGCACACTCACCCTCAAAGTCGATCTACTCGACACAGCCGGTAAGTTTTATCGGCGTATAACTATGTATACTTGTATATTGTATACCTCCTCATCGATCCGCCGAAAATCACTTCACACTCTCATTCTTACGATAAATATCTTTGCTTCTTCTCCGAAGGCTCCTTTATTGAATCTATTTTGGACCGAAAATATTGGTAGGTCGACCAGCTTGCTCAAATTTACAAGAAATTCCAATCTTTTGAGGAATTTCTGAATTTTTTCAATCAATTCTATTCACTACGACTTGAGAAACAATAGAATTTAGGTATAATGACTTCATGAGATTGATTGGAATATTTTTGACCATATCCGAGAAGCCTTCAATTCATCACGTGTAATTTACAATCCCAAGATTTCAAATTTGATTTGAGATTGATCAAGTTCAATTTTATTTTTAAACTGATCTTAAGTAGTATTCAACATCAATGATACACGAGTGTGGTGCATCAAAGTTTACACAAAACAATGATAATATTATACTTTCACCAAAATTATCTCAAGAAAAAAATACTCATTCGAACCATTCTCAATCAGCCTTATCTCGGTTGACATTATTTCGTAAGAATAATTGTAAGTTCAGTTGAGTTATTAAAAAGCTTATTAAGAGACAATTTTATCATCAATTTGAACAAACATTTTGGAAAAATCATTCCGAGTAAAATATGAAAGCATCAGTATAAAAAAATGAAAAGCGTGCAAGGATATTCACTTGGCATGAAATCGATAGGATATGCAAATGTGCATGATCAAAATATCGAAAGCACATTGCAATGCATTATACTAGCCACAAATCGAACTGAATAAAGGATCGCTTCTCTCAAGTTGCTCGACAAGGCCTTTCAATATTTCGAAGCTTATCTCGTGATATATATATGACTATTCTGTTCATAGGGGATCAGCAATTTCCTGCGATGCGAAGACTAAGCATAGCCAACGGTCATGCCTTCCTCTTTGTCTATTCGACTTGTTCCCTCGCGAGCTTTGAAAATGTCAAACGCTGCTTTGAAGAACTCAGAGAACAGAGGAGCGATTTTCAGGTAAAATTTTGTTTCTTCACATGAATTGATACACCTACTGATAAGAATACAGACGACCCGACATTCCTTTCATTTTGAAAAGAAACCTCTCCAAGTGGAATTATGTATAAGTATCCGCACCCATCTCATAATGCATCGTGCTTGCATTTAATAATACGAGTAGCCGGTTGGAAAATGGAAAGTTCTGCTAAAATTTTATTCCATTCTGGAGTATATCGTATTTGCTCTTCGCTATGAATATGACAAGTTCTGGTATCACAATTTTTATTCGTCTAAGCTTGGCGAATTGCACGCGATGTAAAATAAAATAAGACCGGTAAAAATTGACCAATGTTATTGAATTTCAAGCCTTTTGGTTAGTCCCATTCTGACGTACTGGAGGGAACCGACTCAGACTATTCAAGATTTCATACTGGCAGAGAATCTCAGATATAATTGCCCATTAAACTATTACTGGTTTCCGATCCAAATACGATTTGGAAGACCCAATGCAAGCCGTAAGTGCCTCTCGAGTACTTCAAATGTATGCTTGTTATGCTCATCATATACAACAAATAATATATGGAACAGATGGTTTCTGAAAATTGAGGTACATTTAACTCAATATTTTGATAGTGAAAAGTCGACAATATCTTGACCTAATCATTCCTGCATCAATGATTGAGTAGTCTTCTTATTCTCAATGATGTCCCAACAAGACACTTGATCTAATTCTATATTCTAACCGCGGTGACTCTTCTTTCTGTCAAAATATGATGCTCAAACAAGTTTGAGAAATTCATCTATGATATCCTGATTCTGACAGAATTTATCAGCTCCATTAAAACAAGCCATTTTCTTGGAATCTTTAAATCCTGTCGAGCAGTATATCAGTAGGTTGCTTATTTACTTTAAATTTGGGATTCCTGGTGCATTGAAAAAAGTTGAATTTCAGTCCAAGAGGAACAGTGTCAATTTGGAAAAACTGAAACTAAAGGATGAATGAGCGTACATGCGCATTTTGACATGAACTGATAAGAACTTAGTTTTAAATTTTCTTGATGACTTTTTGATATTATTACTTAAAATAACTCAAGTGAGAATGATTCTTGAGATTTGATAATAGCTCGTCTCGGCTACTTACATTTAACAATGCAGAATCCAGAGCTATGTGAATAATGGGGTCGTTAATAAAAATTCTATTTTTGTTGGATGCTCGTCAATTCGTAGATTCCAATATTGATTCCTCATCGCAACTCAATCGATTTCAAGGACTGTTCAATTAAATCTGATCGGATGAATGAACATTATCCGAGTCTATCACCAATCACTTTCCCAATATTTTACGATTTCCTTGAATATTTTGCATTTGCTAGGTAAGAATAGACTCTTTCATGTAACATAACTTTCAGGAAAGGGTAATCGGATAGGCTTAATGTAATGTAATCCAGGATTTTTTCGTTCTCCAAAGTTTTTCCGAAAATAAATCATTTCGTCAGACATAGGGAATGAAATAATCAGGATGATAACTTTTACTCACAATCTACAAGATTATTGAATGAATTGCTAATGGTCAAAAATTGGATAAATCGAAAGAAAGTTCACGTTTATGGAAAAATTACACTCATTACACATCCCACTAATTTTGAATCTCAAATATACGAATAAGAAATATATATGTCACATCCTTCCAAATGTTCAGGTATGGTCCAATTCAGGAACTCATCCTATCCCCGGAGTACAATTATCCACAATAAAGAAGTCTTTGAGAATCAATAGCACGTATGAAAGCCAATTTTATCGCAAAATTCAAAATCCCATTGTCACCTAAATCCTCTTCCATTATCATCCATCTACAAACTAAAACCATCCACCGTCGCAAGCTCAACACATTTCCCGCACTGTCCAACCATCATACCTATCAAAATAATCCCCAATATCTCCTGATATCTACACATATATCTATCACATCTATACCCTGAACTAAGTCACCCAATCGCTCTATATAGTAAGCAACACCCGATAATCCCGATACACGAAAGATAAGGGTCATCTATATAGTAATATCAGAATCTCTAATTGGTCAATTTGCGGTGTACTATATACTGATGACGTGTTGTTGTATACTAATACAGGAGGTGCCAATCGTGATAGCAGGCAACAAGACAGACTTGTCTTTTGCTCATCGAGAAGTACCGATCGAAGATGTCAGCGAGTGGCTGTACTGCGACTTGCCTAAATTACGAGCCAAGGTTATCGAATGTTCAGCCAAGGACGATTACAATATTAAAGAAATTTTTCGATGTTTTGTCACCTTATCAAGAATCGTACCAAGAAATCCTGCTGGTGAAACTGATGAATCGGGATTGAGAAGGCGTTGCTCGGCTTATGGATCCCGAAGGTAATTTCAAACTTCATTATTAGCCCACACATTCGTGATGGACTTTTCATTCCCATTTCCTTCTCTGTACCTTACGGTTAATATATAGGTAGTTCCGAGTACTTGCAATGCCTTGTTTTCACACCCCGCAAAAAACAACCTGCCTACGCGTCAATCATTTTGCCTCGTTGATGTTTTTTCCCTCTCTCATTCTCTCGTTTCACGTGAGCTACCTCTGGATATACTCTTGTCGATATTTTTCTCTCATTTCTACTACCCACTCTTCTACTCGTTCTTACCTCTTTGCTGCGAAATCCTCATCGTGATTTCCTTTTGATCAAATTAACTTGAGTCGAGATACAGATGGTTTTTATCGATACACTATAATAAGAGTCGATTCAACATCGTTTATGATAGTAATGCTGTTTCCCATAATCTCAAATAGATGCTCTTCAGGCATTTTATTTGAGTGATTGTGCGTGAAATTTTTATTACTAACTGCATCCCCATCGTTTAAAATTCATTCTAGAGATTTGCCATTTGTTCAAAGTTATCATCATCAATGACAAATTCAAGATGAAACTTTTATTACCAATTGCGTTTTTGTCGTTAAAATTCATTTCGGAGAAATGCCAACAAATTCAAAGTGTATTTCGGAGAACTCAAGTATTCAGAAGAATTCGCATGGACCACATCAGGTCTGGAATTGTTGTACCATTGATATAACTCAAGTCGACACAAAACCAAGTATCTTCTCACATGCGGAAGCGATCGTGATGAAAGTGTTAATCTATTCATGCCCAGATATGTGTAATCGTTGAAAAATCAGATTGTTAGCTTGAGAGTTATTGGCGTCGACGCTAACAAATTGATCTGATACCAATAATTACTAAGTACAACCTCAGCCGTTCATCTTTATTTTTGGCCTGGGATGGCCATGCAAGTTCGAGGCTTCTTTGCCAACATGCCCCCCCCCCTCCCCGGGCCGTTTTGCCAATGGATTTGACCCACTTCAATCTTAAAAACGTACTTCATCGCCTTTCAATGCTTATTCCAAAACCTTCGAAATGAGTTTTTCCCAATACCGAAGCTTATCTTGAATCTTGTCTCAAGACCCTCAAAATGAGCTGAAATGTGTCTGATTTTGATCAACTGGAGTTAGGGTGTCTTAGTTTTTCCAAGAAAAAACTGTGTAAATAGATGATAAAGTGCATAAAATCGTTTTATCGGCGAGCAACCCCATTTGGAGACTTTAGCCGGCCCAAAACACTATTTCCGACCTGCTTTGACGCGATAAATACGTTACGAGTGGTGATAAAAAATTGACTGCACTCCCTCTCGAAATAACCACATGGGGAGCAGGTCGAGTACACTCCGATGTTGGCCTTCTTGTTTAACACATTATCTCTGTATTTTGCTGATCAAATTGATCCAAATCAATACTTCGCAACTACAGGAAACGAATTTGGAAGGTCTTGAAGAAGAAGCGCATGTGAATTGATCAAACCAAAATTTCTGGCATTGGTTTAACAAAATGCAAATTCATTGGCAATTTTTAAGTGTGCAAACACGAAAAACGTAAAATCTCACTCTATATTTCCTGCGAGACGAAAAAACCATTCGGGTTCGGTTCAAATCATTAATTTTTAAATGTTAACTTAATAAACGCAATGGAAAACTAAGCGAAGGTCAACGAGTGCTCAATTCTGAGATCGGCATATGCATGGGGGCATGTTGGGTACACTTACACTACCGGTCAAAAGTTTGTGCACACCTGAAAATAAAAATTTCGATTTTGCTCACTCGACTGCTCGGATCTCCTTGGTCCAAAATAACTCTACTTGGGCTCATTTTGTAGCTTTTTTCAAGCACTTTAGAAACCATTTGGTATTTTTTCTGCGTAGCTCAATAGACTTTCGCAAAATCAATCTGAAGCCTTGTAGAATTTCATAGAAATCGGGTCATTACGCAAACCTCCGCCAGTCTGGCGAAAATTGACGGACTTAGATGATTCCAAAAGCATCTAAAAGTAGAAATCAAGAGCTTTAAAATCCCTTCTTGAAAGTTATTCTAGCTTGTTTCTGGTCCGAGCTGTCTCTCTTTTTGTAAGGAAAGATTTTTCTCGAAGAAGAGTCCCAAAAACCACGAAAGGTGAAGAAATCGGGCTCACGGTGGTATTCCTCTGAGTTTTTCCAAGTTTTTTCGTGTTGTTGGTGAGAGGAACCAAGATCAGACAAAAAGAGTCACAGCTCGGACCAAAAACAAGCTAGAATAACTTTCAAAAACGGATCTTGAAGCTCTTGACGTTTACTTTTGAATGTTTTTTGAATCATCTAAATCCATCAATTTCCGCCAGACTTGCGGAGGTTTGCGTAATGACCCGATTTTTGTGAAATTCTACAAGGCTTCGGATTGATTTTGCAAGAATCTATTGAGCTGCGCAGAAAAAATACCAAATAGCTCTTAAAGTGCTTGAAAAAAGCCACAAAATGAGCCCTAGTAGAGTTAGTTTGGACCGAGAAGATCCGAGCAGTCGAGTGAGCAAAATCGAAATTTTTTTTTAGGCGTGCACAAACTTTTGACCGGTAGTGTACCTTACCTAGAATTTCTTGAATCACCATTTTCATCAATGCCTGATTAGATCAGGCTGATTCCCTGGACTATTCCATTGATCTCAGTCAATTTTCGTAAGAAAAATCAATGCATTTATCTCAATTGTCGTCCTTTTATGTTCTACATAGCAGCGCGAGGGCAGGCAGCCCTGGAAAATCAGGGAGTGGTGGTGTAACCAGTGCCGGAGGTTCAAAACAGGTAGCCGTAGCTCAGGCCGGTGCAGTAACCGCAGTTGTAGCCGAGACAAAGAGTAAACCTCGCAGTCGAAGCCTCATAAGGCGCGCTTCCCGCAAGACCAAACAACAAATTCGCGACGCCCACGCTGACGACTGCAACATCTCGTAAAACCTGATGAAGCTGTGTATTTTTCAACTTTGGACTCTGGTGTGAGATATGTAGCCCCCCCCCCATACGACTGTGCAGCACAAATTCACAAGAACTGATAAATCTACAATTCACCATTGAGTAATGAAATCCGAGTTTGGTCAGACGTCCGAGTTGACCCTGCTGTGCAACCCAGATCAGCAAGTACTGATAAATCTACAATTCACGATTGAGTAGTAAACTCAGAGTTTGGTCAGGCATCCAAGTTGACCATGTTGTGCAACACAGATCAGCAAGTACTGATGAAGCTGGAATTCACCATTAAGTAGTAAAATCCGAGTTTGGTCAGATATCTGAGTTGACCATGCTGTGCAACACAGATCAGCAAGTACTGATGAATCTACAATTCACGATTGAGTAGTAAACCCAGAGTTTGGTCAGGCTTCCAAGTTGACCATGTTGTGCAACACAGATCAGCAAGTACTAATGAAGCTGGAATTCACCATTAAGTAGTAACATCCGAGTTTGGTCAGACGTTCGAGTTGACCATGCTGTGCAACACAGATCAGCAAGTACTGATGAATCTACAATTCACTATTGAGTAGTAAACTCTGAGTTCGGTCAGACATCCGAGTTGACCATGTGTTGTACACAACACGTGATAAAAGTTTTGAATGCACAGATCTTATGCTACAGATATGATAAAATGGATACCATGCTATAAATCGACTCGATAAGAGCAACAGTTATTTTTTAATGAAAGGGTTGAGTGTTTAGAGTGAAACATAATTAACAAAAAAATTATGAAGTAAGAGTATCGTTGTTGATGAAAGTATTCGTAGATATTGTTCGTAGATTCCCAGATTTGATGGAGAGTGTGATGATTAATGGATATAATAATTATTTACACTGAGAAATGATATCAAAACGTTGACGATTTTCCCAATGAGTCCAGTTGAGATTGATTGTCTTTATTGAATCAAATTTATTGTGATACGATGATTGCTTGTTGCAATTTATATGCACGTCAAACTTTGAGTCACGACTCGTGAAGAATCACTTGTTCCTCATATTATATATTGCAGCAACGTGTGAATGGAAACCAGTTACAATGCTTCAATTTTATATACTCAAGTTCTCTTTTTACACGGAAGTGAAGTTTTGTATAGAATTATCATCATCGAAGACGACTGTTTTTGAAAGAATGAAAATATCAAATTGCTGTTAACGAGTGTCTGGTGATAAAATTCACCACTTGCGTATATAAAAAAGAAAAAAAAACATATTAGCCGAGGTAAGAATTGCGACAGAAAATTAATCGTACGCACTTATAATCAATGGAGTGAAATATTAAATGTTGGTAGGGATCAAACATTTGCATGATCAATTTTTATGCATCAAGTCTTGATTCCGATATAAATTTTTAAAATTCATGATAGGAATTTGCTCGAGTCATTAAAATAATAGCCAACTTACGATTGATACTGGTGTTCCTCTTTACAATGATAATATCAATCAAATCATCAGTTTGTGTATAGAAAAATTTTTTTCATTGTCAGATATGAGATCACGATTATACTCGGAAAAGCCTTACGTATTGAAAGTGATCGACTCAAATTCTTGATGATTGATATTGATAGTTATTAACATTGAACTTGATACAAATTTTGATCAACTGTTTGAATTTTATGAAAAGTGAAGTTGTACATGTTGACAGTTTGACTAGTATGTAGTACTGGATTGGAATATTGAATGTGTGAGGCGACCAATTAAATACCTCTGTCAAATACTATTAATTCTTTCTTCTATAAATCTATTGCATCTCATGGAAGATTACCTCTGTAAATTTATACCCCTCTCGATCATTCATGAAATATTTAAATATATTCTCAACTCGCACCGCCTGTCTTTGACTCAATGATGAAGCTAATTTTACTCATCTGAATGATAAACATCTTGTAAACACATCCCGTGGAAGGAGTAAGTTCTTTATACTGGTGATTCCGACGTAGGTGGGATTTCTTAGGGCCAAAATCGTCACGAGGAGTGATTTGGGTCCAAAAATGATTTGTCCCAGACGAGTTCCGGTGGCTCACGGCAATTGATTCCCCCTTGTTTGGGTATAAATAAAAAAGAACTATCTGAAGCTACGCATCTCAAAATTGAAACTAGACGAAATTATGCCAATTTTAACAAATTGCAAAAGCGTGGAATTTACAGGGACGCAAAAGACATTTCGCACCAAAGACATTCCTATGACTCGGCAACTGGACGTAAACTCTTTTCCGCATGGATTTGGTACAATGCGATCAAATACTGCGAGCAGACTGTGTTTCACAAAGCGATATAACTCGCCAGGCGGGATTGGTCGAGAATTTCGTATGCCATTCTAAGAACACGTTTATATGGTGCGCTCGGCTGCTGATTCGAGTTTCCGGATAATTTATCACGCATGAATTAGGTGTTTTTAGGTATATAGAAATCAACCTCATTGATTAGAGGCTCGATACATGATCAGGGTCTTTGCCGAGTTAATTAGTGTTGTGCAGCCAATTGAGGGTTACGCGAGCTGAGGGTTCAATTTCGAGTCGCAATTTGGCGAATCATGTCATATGCAGTCATTAACAGTCTGAAATACATAGCTACATTTAGGGGTTTTATGACTCTGGATATGCGTTCGAGTGAATTTAAGATTCAAAGTGCAGCGGCTAAAGTTCAGGTTCAGCCTACAGGGGATGCTATTGACATTTTAACCCCTTACGAGGCAGTACAAAATACAGGGATTTTGGAATTGCCTCAAAAGCAACCAACATAATTTGGCATTAATAAAATAAACCTTATAGGATTGTTACATAGATGATCAAAAGTTGACAGAGCTTCTGAGTGGAATACACTATAGTACTTCTAGCGGAATCACTCATTTTCATCAGGTCTAGAAAATGACGACATTTGTACAGAGGTTCTTCGGGACGAGCTCTCGTGGATCAAAATTTTACACAGACGTTCGTTCTCTGAATTCTGATTAGTCTAAACTACTATTTGTCTGACTAATAATCATAATTTGAACAGAAAAAAGATGTCAAGGCAATTATTTATTCACTCAATCCATGGTCTTGTATTAGGAATGAAGTTGATATTTGAAAGAATGCGATCCTATCTGGAGCACAAGTGGATAATGAAAGTGAGCATGCATCCTTCATCTTTCCATGAGTGAGCTTATGTGAGCTCTGTATAAAAGGGGAAGATCAAAATTTAGTCTGTAATTATGCAAAAACATTAAATACTTCACGGTGGGTCTAAAAGTCGGGGAAGTTGAAGGTTCAGGGAAAACAACAATTCCTGTGATTATGATTCTAGGTAACTCAGGATCATGAAACAAAAAGAGTCAAAATCTTTCGTCGGTGGATTTTAAAATAAAGTCATCTTTTCGATTTTTTCATTGTACATGATAGGTAAAAAAATTGCCCCTATCGCTGTTATTTGTCTCTTTCGTGGTTTCCCCGTAGTAGTTCGGAACGGATGACTTTGATACAAAATGTGTTCAAAAGTTTTTCTGTAGATCTTTCAAAAATCTACAAGGTCATATGTTCATATTTATCCAGAATGAGGAACAGCCTCTGAGGGATTCTCAAATAGAAGAAAATGATCGCTGAAGCTTCGTGAAACCATGCGCCATTTCCTGAAGTTTTTCCAATCACCAAAAAAAGGGTCCAATTCTCTTCCATTATCTATATCTAATGTTCTATTCTCATTATGTGAGCATACCAGTTTGTAGATTTTTGAAAACCTACAAAAACTAATCGATACATTTTTTGAAGAAACTTTACACCTTTCGACTCATCACAATCGCGAAAGAGACAATTTTCGACTCATCATTCATAATGGAAAAATCGACGAGATGACTTTATTTTAAAATTCACCGTCGAAAGATTTTGTTTCTTTTTGGAAAATGATCCTGGAGGTACCTAGAACCATAATCCTGAGGAATGTTTTCTTCCTCCAACTTTCCCGCTCTTCAGATCCATCGTGACTTATAGTTATAACACCTTATAACAGTATCAATACTTGAATTATTCAGGCTAAGCGTGATATCCCTACAAAAAACTGGCGTTATACTGTACTATTCATATCTATAAGGGAGTCGGTGAAATCCTCGGCAGATTCTGTAAAGATTTGAAAATTCGTGAAATCATACGTCTTACGAATTTACTACCTCAATTTCTCTTCAATACTCTCCCGCTGTGCTCGAAGAAGACCATTTCAAAACCAATGCTTAAGTACATTAGTCCCAATTGATTAATAGGAAAAAAAGAAGTCCCAATTGACATGGAAACGTTTTAAATCGGCGAGCAAACATATAAGTTCTGTCTCGTAATACTGTATATCGAGATCAATTGAAAATGGAACATTAACAAACGATTCTCATCACTATAACATTTATAACTCCCCGCTAAGTCCGCAATCGACTTTTTTTTATTCAACTGAGTCTCAAGTTTCTTTCTATTATTGGAGAGCTTCGCTGATAGAATGCGAGTAATTAAGAAGAGACACTGAGATGGGAAAAAAAGAAAGACAACGAGAAAAGCCGGACAGTAATAAATCGATTGTAGTAAAGATTTGATGGCTCTGTTGCTTTGTAGGAAACTTTTCACTCTGACGCGAGAGATCGAAAATCAAACGTATACGCTGAACGATCTGGGGTCTGGAAAAAGTTGTAGCGAGAAAAATCTCGATTAAAAGTATTGGATCCAACACGCTCTTCGACAAGTTCTGGTCTGGCATTGATACATGCGTCCCGATAGAGATGAAATTATTCAAAACTTTCATCAGACATAACCATATAAATTTTCTTTGTACCAATTCTTTATTCATCAAAATCTATAACTTTATGCTCAACAAAAGTGATGAGTATGCAGAATGAAACGATAGATTTGAAAAAATGGCACACTATTTTGCACATCTAGTACTCAAGAATTAAGAGCTAGGATCAAAATTGTATTAAAATTCAGATCTCGCGAAACCCTCAATTCAAATGCGATCTGATTCGGTATTTTGACGTGTAATCGTTCCATGAGACGGTTTTACTCATTATAAAACCATGCGCTTGAAGGTTCTTGAAACATTGACGAGTTGAATACATCATAATACATATTCTTCAACGTTCTCTGACCCCATCTGGAGTTTGTTGTCCATTGCCTTTCAAAACAAGCTAAGGCACATCCGGTTCAGTTGCCAGTTTGAGTCGGAATAGAGAAGTCATTTCTCGAAACCACCAATTTATTTGTTGACAAGGTAAGGCTTCTCCATCTTCCAGAGGATGCCGAGCCAGCCAACAACTGTCAACAGATTTTGGTTCATTTCGGCTCTCTCATACTCTTAAAACTCATTTCCTCTGGTAAGAGGAATTGATCGATGATCCTCCCATACATAAAATAATTTTGCACAGAAACATTTTCGTTGATCATTTTTCTTCAATCTTCATTCTTGTGAACTTAGTTGATAACGTTCATGAGTTACACGATCACTTTTAGTCATATGGGTTTTCAATAATTACTGTAAAACTCGAATTCAGAAGTTGAAGACTATTGGTCACTCTTTTAGAGCTTTCTTATAGGAGTCTCAAAAACTAAACTTTTACCAGAACGAATGTATACCAACTCTTTACGATGATGAACATGAGCAAGGCGTTGTTATTGGGCGAGTAAAACATTACGCAATGAAGCATCGCTTGAATTGAGTGTTTAGAGTCGCACAGGAAAGCTTTCCTTCCTACTCTGATATCGTTTTATCGATTGACCCAGGCATCGTGCCCCTTTTCCTCGTGAATTCTCACTTCTTCCGTTCTGAGTTGTTTCTCCCCCGCAGTCACCTATACCCGGCAACTCCTGGCTTATACGAATACATTTACCGCCTATTTTGTAAATGGGCGTGTGAATGAATAGATAAGCTCAGCAAGCAGCTATTATTAGACGAGGTGGAGCGAGTATCGGGTTTGGATCTATACAATATTTGAAGGGCACGATTCATGTTGTTGGTTGTTGGTATAATTATATAAAATCTTGTAACCAAAACTAAAATTGATTGTAATTTTTGAGGAAGAAAGAGATAAATCTCTCAATGATGAAAATTAACAGATTGAAATTATCATGCAACTTGTTGTGGTTTTTTTTTTTAATTAGTGTGAATCATCATTTCAAAAGTTTGCTGGGAGACAAATTTCGATTTTGCGTAGAAGAAAAATTAATCCAATAGATTTCACAAGTACAACGTTCCACAGTGAATGAGTAAGTATCTATATGAATATTTTCCTTTCTTGTGCGCTCGATTATATCTGTACACAGACACCTAACGAAAAAACTTGGTCTTGAGTCGCGAAAAAATTCTCCTGTCTTTTTCTTAAACAAACTCCGACACAAGTAAACCAATAATCTGTTGCACCGAAGTTTTGAGTTTTCATCAATTCTGGGCTTTAAGATGACCGTTTTACCTTGCAATGTGAACAGAAAATTAGTGCTGATCCAAAACCAATAAGAAAATAACTTTCTGTAATTACAAAGCACAAACAATGGAAATTGCAGTCGACTCGTAGCGCATCTTATTCTTTCGAAATCCTCAATTTATTTGCAAATGAGGATCTCGAGTAAAAAAAGAGAGTGAGCAAGGGGAATATTGAGTAGGAATGCTCGTGCAGTGCAAATTTTTCCATCATATTAGGGAGTAAAGAGATTATGAGATAAAAACTGTTTCAGGGGATCTATAATTACGAATTTGAGTCATGACAGTTACAAGAAATAAACACATTTAATAGGGATGGACCCCGCCACTGGCGCATCGGTGAAGACCATGATTATCTTTTTAATTTTTCCCGACTCATATTCACTTGAAAAATATTCCCAAAAACAATTTCTAATAAAATGTTTGCTTCGCCAAAAGCAGGAATCATGGCACAAGAGATAAATGATCATTTACAGTTGATTTCGCGAAGATACAAGGATCTAGCTTATAACTGCTTTAAGATAACAAAAAATCAGCCTCGCATTGAACACGTTAAGAAATGTTGCATTGTTTGAGTACCAACGCGACGGTTTGCTTTTTTGGGACAAAGAAGTTGAATTCTCCTAAATATCATGAGCCGGTGGCTACATATGCAACGAGACATCTATGCAAAAATGGAAAATCGCCCCATGTAAAAATTCATTAGCAACGGGTGCCCAATTCATCTTTGCAGGCTGAATTTCGAGTTTGTAGCTGGTTATTATTCAATGACAAACACAAATTAGCGCAAGGAGGGGAATCGATAGGAATTAATGGTTCAGTGTTAAGAGTACAAAACTATATATAAATATATTTCAACATTCAATCACGAGATTCTTCATTTTCACATAATCATAAATATCAACTGTACCGCCCGACGAGCATTAAACAATTATCTCGCACGAATCAACAAAAGCTGTCAAGTTGTAGGAATTATTCGTATTTGGGCGAATCAAACTCAAGCCGAGATGCTGGATAAATTCGAATTGGAACCAGAATTGCATCCGTTATTGTCGGCATTCTGAAAAAGTGTGCGGAAATGCTGCACGTATGTCTGGCAACGCTCACTTTTGGGAAAGCTTGCACTACCGTAGAGTCTTAAATTCCGTTGTTCAAAGAACTTGTAGACTGAGTAAAAAAGTATAGGGTCATTGGCTAACTTGGCTGCCTCGAGGAACTTTCTTGCGCTGCTATATTCAGCCTTTCCCACGCTTCTCACGTAGCGTAAAGCCGGCAGGATGTGACCTTTGGACAGAAGAACTTCGACGATCTCTTCATGCGCATTTCCCAAACGTTTCAGCATATCGAGGGCTAATTGATGCGCCGCTGGATAGAGATTTTCCAAAGAAAGCAGTAAACAAGCTAAAGGTTTTGAATCCGAGACTACGTGGTACTGAAGAAGCTGATGCAATTGGTAGTAGGCCTGCTTGTGCACCAAAGTCGTTATCACGAGCTCGTGGAGATAATGTTGCACAGGGATTCCATGTTCAGAAAGCGATCTGTATAAACATTTACTTGGTCAATTGTCTGGATTGATACTTTGAATTGATCATGTTCCAATTGGATTGTTGATTTATGTATATTTTAGATTACCTTATATATTCTAGAAGAACCCAAATAACCATTTTGGAGTCGATTGATTTTTCGGGAAACTTTGACAGGATGTGGCTATACATTTCGCTCTGGTCGAGAAATATTTTGTACTTGAAATGCTCGGGCGTTGGATTAGACTCTTTCGTGATATTTTGCAAAGGCGTACCCATAACGCTTTGAATTTCAGTTTCGAGATGATTTCTGTATACGGCGTTTATCTTATCAAAGATCGCTGGTAAGTCAATCAAAGATGTAGGCATCTGCATTACCAGGTCCTTTAGTACTTGTATCAAAATTTGCTTGGAATCTTTCCTTTGGATGAGAAATTCTACGAGCTGCACTTTGTCCGTTATAAGTTTTACTAATGATTCCAGCCTCAATCCGATGTACCTTTACAATGAAAAGATAGCAAAACATTGAATCACGTGAGTACATTTAGACTACGACCGTATGTTGATATCTACTTACCACAAACAGCCTAGTTTGGCGTCAATGATAATGTTCGGCTGAAAAACCACCCAATTGGGTGAGTCTACTCAAAAATTAAGGAAAATCCGTAATATGACATAAATCATAATAATGAAGTAGCTGAGATACATTCTATAATTATGATCTTCTGATGAAATTTCCTTGAAAACTTCATCATAAAAAGGATACATAATTGACAAGGTTGGTCGATGTATTCTGTTATGTTCGGTCCTGGGACTCTCAAACTGCATGGCCGTATGGGTTTTGATGGAGCCACGCTTTTATGGTGAATCACAGTTCCATCACTCACACCAGACAACATAATATCGAAAATCATGGAAGTCTGCAACAAAATGATTTACTTCAAAATCATTTCAATACGAGAATATCACGCTGATTTCGGAAGCATTGCAAGTGTTGCAATGCAAAACATTTCTCCGGACAATTTCACTAGTACCTATTATTGCCATGAACGAGGAGCATAAAAAAGATCAATCTAGTCATTCAAACAGTGTTCCGAAAGCGTGAATTCAAAAAATCGATCATGGCCCTCATAAAAGCCTAATTTTATAATACTTATACAATAAATTGACTCAATTGATTAGTAATGTCTCATATTTCAGACAACGTCGATTCGATAGGCTCTCATACCAGAATTGATCATGGTAATTGTACGGGCGATTTCTCTCATGAAAACAATTTTCCTCGCGACAAACTGCAATTCGATCGAGATAGCTTGTCTACCACGTGATCATTCTCATGACTTCGTTCGAACTCAAAAACGATCACTTCGATGACTCATTTTCTTCGATGTTTTTTTGATAAAGTCATCTGCCTACAAACTTTCATTATTCATCTATAATAAAATTACTCCAATGAGAAGAGCTGTTCTAGACTATAATTGACTTTGGGTAGAAATTGCAATCGATCGAGAAACTAGTTACAAATATTCCTATGGATAATGGTTGCATGCTTACATGGGATAATTTGGAAATTCCTACTACCTAATTGGAAATGAAGATCTTGAAGGTCGACGGAGTTCATGAATCATGATTCGGTTTTACTAAGGTTATCTAGGATCTTTATTTATAAGTCCGCTGTCTACGTTCATGGTATCTGGAAAAAAGTCCGTCGTTTTTCGTAGGCTCTTCCACTCCCTTCCCACCAAAGATAATACGAAAGAAATATAAGATGAAAATAAATCTGTTCCAACTTTCGATAAGGGAAAATCTTCACCCCCCCCCCCCACACACATACTCCGCTGTCATTTCAGTAATCGATCTCCTGCAATTTCTATAGGCAAATTTCTCGCGGAATAATTCCCAAAAATTAAAGTTTTGACGACCAGATTAGGGACGGTAGTTCCTCAGATGCAGGGCAAATCAAGGCAAATATTAATTCTCAATACCCTGTGCAGAATTGATAGTCAAGGATGATTTATGGTAAAAATAAGTTGTAAATAATTTCTAAGCCAAACATTGATTACTGAAGCCCGACACTTAAATCATCGTTACTATCTCATTTCATCCATCATCTATTTGATTATCGGGGCGCGCGCCTAGGCAAGTATAAGTTCGAAAAAAAAAGAATTAATACTATTCATCAAAATTGCTTAAATCAGAGTATGAATCTGCTGTGCCGACATTATGCAGATATTGCATGAAAGTGATACCATGGTCAATTTGAACTTTGCAACGAACCTACCTTTGAGGCCTGGTGATGAACAATTATAAGATTATCCACCACGTTGATGGCAAATCTACCACTCATGTCAAGTTTTAGGACATGGCTCTTTCTGATTGTGACCATTCTGGAAATAATTGAAGCAATCAGTAAACTTCGCCATTAATTATGAATAATGTATGCACGAAAAAAGACGACAACACGTACTTATGTACTGTATAAACGTTAACAAATGCTGAACCAACAGAACGAAAGTTGTCCCCGGGTTGATGACGAAGAACGATAATGCACGGCGTACCGTACAAAACGGCAAGTGCCACATCTCTTTCTGAAACTGCTAATTTCCCAGGTTTTACTGAAGTGGCTTCCACTAGAATAATGTAAAGATTCATCAAATTAGTAAATGAAACTGACTCATAATATGTAACCACTAGAATACAAATCTTACTTTCAAATTTTGTAATTTTGTGAAGATTCCCAAGAGTTATGTACAGAGCTTGCATTTGATTTCCTAATGTACCAGAAGATAATAGAACTAGATAACTTTGGGGACAAAATATAAACCAATTAACAGCAACACTGACTGACTTCAAAGCCTTGACAATCCTTTTCTCTGGTATGACCTAAGCAAAGACAATTAAAAGTCACACAGTATTGCAGTGAAGATGAAGAGACACTCATTGCTCAAAGTTCACAAATCTGAAAGTGTACTATTACAATTTTTTCAAACTATGGAGGTTGTATAATTGAGTAAGCTTACTTGATAAAGTTCAACACCATGATCGGTGACGAATAAAATTTCATTCCCATGAGTCCAAACAAATCCAAGAATTGTAGCATTTTTGGCTTTGCAAGACTGTGAATACTCATTATCTCCCAAAGATCCACTTGGACTATAATTGATGAACTCAACGGATGTCACACTTCGCTGGATGGCGAGTATGTTCATATCTGGGGAGAATTTAATGGAAATAACAGAACCCTTGTCATCCATTCTGAAGTTTATATTATGTTCTGGCCCCTTAACAAGCACACCAGTAACCCCTCCAGATCTAATAGCAAAAACCTAGAATTTCGAAGTATGACGTTGAATGAGTAAGTGAAATGTTGTGATGAGACAAGGTTTAGAATATTCATCTTCAAACTCACTTGCTGCTTGGAATCATCAAAGAAGACATCAGTTACGTCATTAACAGGTTCAAATTTGACAGGTTCAGATGACAATTCTAAGTAGTAATCATCAGAAGCTTCTGGGTCAAGATTTGCTTCTGCTTCTGTCGGTGAGGCCATTCTTATCACTAAGAATATTGGAAAGATGTCAATTTGAGATATATAATATTCATCAAGGAATGTGCAGATGTAGTGGAGAGCTAAAACTTTACAATCAGCTTGACCACTTGGGATTCTTGGGAATATAAAATGTTTGACTTGGTCTGTACCCTATTTTTCCTTTCAATTTCTAATAGTTCACGTTTACATCCATTTTGGAATGATACATTATTGTCATTAGAAGTCACATATCTATCACGCTTTTTCATAAGGATGGAGATCAAGCTGACGGCTTGTATTGAATTATTCTTACATTGAAATATATTCACCTTAAATAATTGTTGAGAATGTAGTATGTAAATGATGAAAAAGATTGTTGCGTTATGAATCATGTTCATGATCCACGGAACTCTGTTTCCATCACGTAATGCTTTGACATCTTGAGGTCTTCAAGAGCACTTCTCGAGGTATTATTTATCATGATTGAGTAATGTCATGAATAACATAATTTCCATGTAAAAATCGCAAACTACGAATTAGCACCTGCAGAGCTCAGCCATCCACACAGTCATCTAATTCATCAAATCAACACATATAAACACCATCAAGAGCAGACGACGAATCGCGCATCGCCCATCTTCATCTTGTAATTCATATGCCAGATGTGTATCTTTTCATCTTTCTGAAGATGACGGAAGAAAAAATAATCAAAGTGATCGATGATTTGACAGCGCTGTTTTATTCAAAATTCCTTCTGAGTGATTTTAAAAATAAATTTGCCAGGGAGATATGATAGCGAAAAAGCCTGGGACCACCACAATACGAAAGAATGTACGATTATCTTACACCATGATCTTGCTCCCTGCTCTCTTAGATGATAGATGTATACGAGATATTGACGATCCACTGACTTGAGTGGCTGATAACACCCATCACAGAGCTGCCATTCCAGTCAAACATTCCATATCAGTCAGGCCTATGAGTTTCACAAAGTCTAAGGTTCATTGACCTGCACACCATTCAACTGTGAATGAGATTCTAGTCAAGTACTGAAATAATGGCACTCAGTCCTACAGATCCAAATTCCTTTTCACGGCCAGGTATGTATTCCACTCATAACTATTTCATGAGTTGAGTTGAGACCTAACAGCTAACTAAAGCCAAATTAAGATAATTCAACCAGCTCTTTTTCATTCGCAGTCTTTTTCATTCATGGAATTTTTGTCAATTTAGATCAACTAGTGTGGAGCAATAAAAACAGATGTTTCTTTTTTTCAGATTTGGCTGTTGTAACTCATACACATCTTAATATAAAAATCAACTTTGAAAGAAGAATATTTGATGGCAGTGCTATACTTGATATCGAGAAGAAAGGAGAAACTGAGTTCTTGGTAAGTTTTTTTAACTGTAATGTGTATTGAGGTAGTGCAATTGGGTTTAACTCAGTGGATGAGCCATTCATGGTCATTCCAATCCAAATTCCTCATTCATCTCATTCTGATAATTCAATGTGGGACTGTTGAAACTTTCATATCCAAAAAGCAGTTGATATGAGTTGTGCCAAAAACGTATACATGCACAATTGAATTTCTTTCTTGGGCTAGAGATTCTTGAAATCTGATTTGATCTCAAAGATCATGATCTTATCAGATAAGATTACTTCAATCTTGGTTATCAGTGTTTGAGATAACAGATTGGACTTAGCTAATTGATCAGAACGATTTTTTGAGTGTTAATTTGGGCTTATTTAACTTTCATCATCTGTTATTTTTGATAGTTAAAGAAAAACTGCTTAGCAGATCATCATCATATTCTTTTAGATCTTGGATGCAAGAGGGCTCATTTTGCTATCGGTAGTAGATGTCATCGATGGATCAAGACTAGACTATTGCGTAGAAAAAGGTGTCAATTATGGATCTCGACTCAGTATTCAATTACCAGACATACCTATTGTTGATGGAGATAAAATCAAGTGAGATTTGCTGGTTCTCTCACATATCAATATAGCCATGAAATTTATTAAAAGAATTTATTTAATTCAGGTACAAAATTAAAATTACTTATCGAACATCTCAAGATTGTACTGCACTACAGTGGCTCAGCCCAGAGCAAACCGCTGGAGGAAAACATCCTTACTTATTCTCCCAATGCCAGGTATAACTAACTCTATTACAAAGGATTAATATCCAAAAGAACCTTCAGAAACTAAATGTGACATCGATGATTTAGTTTGCCGGATCATTGATACTTCCGTTTGTTAAACCTTTCTCAAATTCATAGTAAACACAAATACGCGAGTCTTGGCGATTTTTCTGAATTTTTTCGTTTATTTTGACTGAGTTTCAGAAAATCCTTTATGCCAACAGTTGCAGTATAAATTTCCAAATTGCGCATGAAATATGTCACGACAAAAGATTTTCAAACGACTTTTGATAAATTAAGACTCAATTCTAATATTTGAAAAAATAAGGATATATATCTCGTGATATATCTGAGATCAACGGAAATAAATGCCGAGCAGCCATGATCATCAATCCGTTTAAGATATTACTTCGGAAGTATATTTATTTGAAAATTATCATTTTAATATCTTATCACTTCATATTTGAATAAGAAAAGATAGGCAATCACAATTTTCGAATTTTAAAAGTGTTTGAAGTCTTTCGGATACCTACTATCTATCCCATGAGTATTTGGTGCAATGAATTCCCTTTGAAAGTATTCATCTATCAAGAACGATTTCAATCTCTGAGAAACATTGTCGTGCCGAATCCAATCGCGTGAAAGCATATCGATACACTTTCCGCGTCAACTTTTTGAAGTTTCTTCAAGTTATACACTTCTTTGTGTATGAGAAGCATCGGACTGATATGCGATTGCAAAACTAGCACATGCATTTTTTTTTGCTATGAGCTTTTTTCGTAAGAAAAACCATGTACCCATCGTTTCATTAGGGATAATGAAACAATATTCTTCAATAATCTGCAATACCGTTATAATAAGCTGCTCTAATTATCAGTGATCTCGATATTATTCCCTTTTCTCCAGGCGGTTCATGCAAGGTCTATGCTGCCGTGTCAAGATACACCATTTGTGAAGTCTACTTACTCTGCAGAGGTACTCGTTATTCTTTTATTTGCCCTCATCGTGATTGTTTGATGGACATGATTTAAATAAATATTTGCATAGAGAAAGTAACGTACATTTATGTACCTCGATCCAACATCTCGAAGGCAACGTTGTGTAAGAAACGACAATTTGGACTTGGTTTCTTGTCGGAACGGTAGTGTTTTACCGGTGATACGGGCTGTATCGATGTAAAATTTAAGTGGATGTAGTTTGCGTCTACAGCTTAAGGATTCCTCATATTTTGAGTTTGAATTGTGCTTCCTCGTCGATAACACGAAGAAACCAGTGCTTGAAAGCAAAATGTGACTCAACGGTCGAAAACGAATCATTCAATAGATTTATACGAAACTTTCGCTTCATAAACGAATGTATGATCTTGACAGTTTTGTTACGAGTATTCCTTCAAAAAAGTCAATCCATATCTTGTGAGATTGTTCTAAGAGTATTTACAGACTAAAATCAATGGTTCCCATTAATTTAAATCCATCGCGAGGCGCAATTATTAATATTTATAGTTGTAAAGAACAATTCTGATGAAACTTTTTTTATAGATCAAAGCTCCTGCAGAGTTGAACGTTTTGATGTCAGCAATAAAAGATGGCGTTGAAGAAATTGATAATTCCACCAAATGTCACAAATTTCGTCAGCCGGTGCCGATCCCGTCTTACTTGATAGCCATTGCAGTTGGTAAACTAGTTTGCAAACAAATCGGGCCACGTACAAAAGTATGGACAGAACAAGAACTACTTGATGAAAGCGCTTTCGAGTTTGAAGAAACTGAAATCATGTTGAAGACAGCAGAGGAAATTTGTGGACCGTACATTTGGGGTAATATTGCGATTCACACCAATGATACATTATAAAAATAGACTTTCTTATTTTAATTTTACTATTTCTTATAAATTTTGATCGGAATTGTATACGAGCAAATTGATTCTAGGTGTTTATGACTTGCTGATACTGCCACCAAGTTTCCCTTTTGGTGGAATGGAAAATCCATGCCTCACATTCGTAACTCCAACATTGTTGGCTGGAGATCGTTCTTTAGCCGATGTCGTGGCTCATGAAATCGCGCACAGTTGGACCGGAAATCTAGTCACTAATGCTACGTTCGAACATTTCTGGCTGAATGAGGGTTTCACCGTATTTGTTGAGAGAAAAATATGTGGAAGGATGTACGGTGATAAAGTACGACACTTTAGTGCTTTGATGGGGCTCCAGAAGTTGAAAAATGAGGTGAGTCTCGTGTGAATCATATTATATCAAAAGTATTGATTTCTAATCACGACTTTACAGATAAAAACTTTGGGTGAAAAAAATCCATTCACAAGTCTTGTGCCAAACTTAGTCGGAGTTGATCCCGATGATGCTTTTTCATCAGTGCCATATGAAAAGGGGCATACGTTTTTATTCTACTTAGAAGAACTTCTTGGTGGTCCAGATGTGTTTGAACCGTTTCTCCGAGATTATTTGGAAACGTACAAGTATAAAAGTCTCAACACATTGCAGTGGAAGGATTACTTGTTTGAATACTTCCCTGATAAATTAGAGGTAATTGTGCAATTCTATCCCTTTTTTATTCATATTCTCGGGAACGCAATATATTTTACATTCTACTTTCAACTCATTGAATATTATGAGTGATGAGAACTCCATAAGGCCCGCAGTAACTTATTCAGTTGTGTGTTAAATTATTTTTCAGCTTCTTAAAAAAGTGAATTGGGATGCCTGGCTCTACAAACCGGGGGAACCAATCGAGATTCCCAAGTACGATACAACCTTAGCCAACGAATATATTACCTTAGCTGCCAGATGGATCGCTGATGATGCCGTCTCTTCATTTAAAAAGACTGATGTTGAAAACTGGACATCCAATCAGAAAGAAGCATTCTTAGCTGAACTAGTATTAAATAACAAGAGCTTGTCAATTCACCAAATGAAGTCAATGGATGAGCTCTACCATTTTGGTTCCCAACAAAATTCCGAAATAAGGTAATAAACATTATTACTTTGGTGATATTCGTCATTTTTAAATAGGATTACTGAGTTGCCGATTGTAGTTTTCGCGACGGTTATTAGACCTCTTCTGAAGAAACATGCTGAGATAACACATGGTATGATTATTGAATTGTAAAGTTTCAATGTGAAATTGGCGCAAATTGATCTTGGTTGTGCAAACATCAGTAAAATTGACATTTCTTCGGTATTTTCTACGATACCCTTCTGATCGGATTCTAATTAGCATGACGTGCGATTTCGACACGTGGCTAGTAATTGATATTTCGAGACTGAAGCACGTATATTTCCTGGTATGTATGTATGTTGCAAGTCAAAAAATTCGCCATTTTTCTGTGAATCAAACTTAGATAAGCCTGAATTTTGAGTTCATTGATCTGTTTCATTCCGAAAATTGAATCTCGTTTTTCCGAGTTTGTGCTACCCTCGATTCTGTTTCTAATCGATACTAGACTCTATATCAATCTTGACTTGAGCGTATTTTAAAAGCATACGTTTGAAACTCAAAATCCGATCAAGCATGTAAGTCGTGTTCGATCTTCTTAAATCCATAAATTTGAGATTCAAGTTTTTGAAAGAAAGTACGTAATCAAAGAAATTTCTCAAGGTCTTTTTGACGTGACGGATTCAATTCAGATAGCACTGAAATCATCCCACCCCGACGAACTCACGTAACACTCCATCCGACGAAGATTCTTGATATTTCCTTGCGTTCGAGAAAATATACAAGGTATATAAAATATATACCTTACGAGAAAAAATGTACTTCGAAAATTTGGAGAAGTCTTCGATGTGTATTTTTTATTAACTGTAATCGAGACGTCAAAAAAAAAATAGTCCATCAACAACTCAAGATTTCATTAAAAACTTCCTCAACATGGATTGTAAAATTTAAGAGACGATTCTTTTTTCAGGTTTCAGTGGCTTCGTTTATGTCTCAAATCTAGATGGGAATCGAAAGTAACCGAGGCTCTCGATTTCGCTACATCCCAAGGAAGGCTAAAATTTGTACGCCCTCTCTTTAGAGATGTCTATGCTTGGGAAGAAATGCGCCAACAAGCCATTGATAGATACTTGGCTTGCAAAGACAAGATGATGTACGTCACCCGTGAGATGGTTGCAAAAGATCTACACTTGACTTCGGAAAAGAGTAGAGACTAAACTTTCTACAGTATTGAGCATCAGTTTTTTAGTAGTTTTCAATATACACCGATTTTATACTGTCTGTACAAAATATCTATGCTATTATATTCAATTTCATGTAATCAATGACATGAATTTTACGTAGTCTTGATAAAAATTGGTTAGATACAAGTTAATCATTTTCTACTGTTCATATCATCATGCTAAAACGTAAGTCGCTGGTAGTTTTACAATTTGCGGGAAGTTCTCCAGTTCCTCGGGTGATATATGGTCTAACCTCTGTGGCACAGGTCTTAATTGCTTGATCTGGTTGCAAATATTGCCTTTGATATCTTCCGGAATATTATCATCATAGTATATATGCAGATGCTGCATGAGATATCTTCTCTGCAAATTGTTTCCAAGCGCACTGTACACCGCTTTTTGCATCACCTAAAAATGATTATCCCAGATTAGTGACAAGGAAACAAGTAAAAAATTTTGATTGACCTGTTACTTTTCGCTTGAGTGAAAAGTGTAATTTCTTTCCATTATTTAACTCGTGATATGATTTTGAGTCGAGACAGACTTTGATACTTGGCATTTGAATGCATTATTCAAAAAATTCTCATGAGATCTTTCTTGTAGATCATGAGAAGCCCCACACAAAATTAGACTACTTACTCGTCATTTCTCAATCAAGTATAGTACATTCCGCACCGAGTTTATGAGCTAGTAGCTCGCTTTTGAGAAACTGGTTTTTGGCCTGAGCCGTAGGCAAAGGTCAAGATAATTACTCGGAAACGAGGAACCTCGTGAACGAGCTGCGAATACTATTTTTTGCAATTTTGGAAGCACCCAAACATCAGAAAATTGCAAAAAATATTTTTCGAGTTATGTCGGTATAACGGTGACTTATGGCCAATTTGATAGCTTCCATCCAATATTATATCATTTTGGGAAATTGTAATTTCTACTTGAAAAAAGGTCG
Organism: Eretmocerus hayati; assembly: GCA_029851415.1. Taxonomy (NCBI): domain Eukaryota; kingdom Metazoa; phylum Arthropoda; class Insecta; order Hymenoptera; family Aphelinidae; genus Eretmocerus; species Eretmocerus hayati. Next base: position 154,227,434 of record CM056741.1, read on the forward strand.
CGTAACCAGTTTCAATTTTTGATGAATATTTACTTATGAGCAATAGTGAATGTGAAAAGAAAGTTTCAGCCAAGTGACAGGATTAAATCATTCCAGGGGTAGATGACCGTTTTGTGCATTATTTCAATGAAAGCCAAGCCTTTGCTTGGGGTAATTCCTCCTGGGGAATTGATAACAAGTTAGATCAAGTATCAGGGTGTCTACGGGTCCTGCCAGTCCTTTCAGTTCTTTATCTTAGAATGTCCTTATTTGATTGTCCTTACAAAGTCTTATTTGTGGGACTCCGGTTTTGAGGAATATCTTCAAAAAATGTACAGTTAATTGTTCTACACATTTTTTGATTAAATGAATTTTGAAACGCATTCTTTCCAAGGTGTTACCGAAAAAACACAATGGGAATGATTTTTTACACATCATACATGACGGTAACAGGTAGAAATTGACTGTATTTCAAATTCTAACGACGGATGATTTCGATTATTTTGGGAAAACAAATTTCGTAAAGAGAGCTAAAATTTAATCGCGGAGGAATTCTCCGTATTCTTTAATCTTTGACTCCCTGACTTTCCAACAAAGCGTACCCACGGGTATTTGATGAAATGTACTTCCTAAAACTAAGTCCTTAAAATGTCTGATTTTGGTCCTTTTTGAGTCCCTAGAAAATCAGGATCACACTGCCTTCTCAATACTTGAGGAAAATTGCAAGAAAAAATGCCTGGTATGAACTTTGTTCCATCACATCTGCTTGCAAAATACAATATGCTACACTTGTATAAGGCACACCATACTTAGAGATGCAGTATTCATCGATTCTATGACACTTGGAAAGCATTTGACCAATACTCAAACGGAACGAAGAGCTTTGGACGAACTAGTGATTTAAATTTTACATGCTTACCATAGTAGGATCTTTTTTATGCAATTCCCAAGCTTTGGTCCATGATGCACCTCCATGATAGGTGGTATGATGGAAATAGACCCTCATTTGCCACTCATCCCCTCTGAGAGCTATGTCACGACTGTTGATGATGACCACATGATCACCACATTGATCTGTGGAGTCATAGCAGTTTGTTAACTTGGATATTCGATGAAATATATAAATGCAGTGGCACTCAAGTCAAAGGAATTAAGAGTCTGATGCATTGCTAAATCTGTATTTCATGAATAAACAACAAATCTCTGATGAGATATACTGTGCACATGGCGGAATGAAATAAACTGACGTCAAGAACAAAAGATGACATTTTATGAATGCAAATAAGATAGCAAATCAATATGACTTGATAAGTATTAAATGGGAAAATGCTTAGCAAGTAGAGCGGTAAAAATTAATGCATTGATTCTGATTGATAGGATATTTTGTACTTACTTAAAGGATGGAAAATTGGTTTTGTGTGCCCTTTCAAGTATTTGGCAATCATTGTTGCACTTTGGAAAGGATCTTGCCAAGTAGCATCGTAAACATGCCACATTCGAGCAAAAGTAGCCCATTGCTGAGATTACCAAGAATTTCATTAGTAAGAAAGAAAAAAATTTCAGAAATTTTTATGCTTGTCAAATTATTTGGTAAAGCTACCTGAGCTCGTCGAGTCACTGACATCTGGAAATCTCAATAACTTCCCCAGAAAATGAATTAAGCTCTCAGAATCCCAATCATTTGATAAGTATCCAACTAAACTGGGAACTTGTAGAAGAATAAAAGTAATAAAAAGAATCACTGATTTTGTAAAGCACCTGAGGTTATATTCCACATGTCCGTCGGTCGTGGTGCATTCTGCTAGTATTTACAGTATTTACTATATATATAAAATTTCCAAAACATACATGTACGTATATATATATATACATATATATATATATTTATTCCTTGGTCACTTTCGCGCGCGCCAACATAACACAGCAGACGAAACAAATGTTTTGTATTTTGGGCATGTTCGAATTCAAGATAAATACATAAAAATTCTTGATATGAAAAATGTCTATCAAACCTCTAAGCAAAGAAACAATTAAACTCATCAACAGTACTCAGGTGATCTCATCAATATACAGTGCAGTGAAAGAATTGGTTGAAAATTCGCTCGATGCCGGAGCTCAAAATATAGAAGTTAACCTTGTGAGTTTTGAATCAAAATACTTTTTTACTTACAAAATTATTATTGAATTCAAATGACTCAATAAACTTCTTATACTTTGCTATTGTGTGACCTTGAGAATCAGCTTTGAGTTACATTCATATGACTTTCGAAGGTTGACAACGGTCTGTCACTCATTGAAGTTAAAGATAATGGTATTGGAATCAGTAAAGAAGATGCTCAGTTCATGGCTTTACCAGCTTACACCTCAAAAATCTCGGACTTCAGTGACTTAGGTGAGACTCAAACATCATGAATATTCATGAAACTAGATTCAAATGAAGTCAGACCCAGAGTGTATGCTTGAGATGAAACAGTTTCTTCGTCATGTGGCTGAAATTTTATTACATGTTATTTACAGATTTACTCTCCACTTATGGATTTCGTGGTGAGGGTTTGACAGCAGTATGCCAAGTCTCAGATGTCACAGTTTCAACAAAAACAGCTAATGATGAGACTATGACAATTTATACTTTGGATAATGAAGGACACATTGTCTCTTCTGAATTGTCCCATGGATTGACAGGTTTGGCCTATTACATCTGGAAATTTGCCCTCCCAAATTCATTTGTCTTCATGAGAGAGGTTTCTCAACAGGTACAACTGTGCAGATGAAGAATTTGTTCAAACACATGCCTGTTAGGAGGAATATACTGAATAACAAAAAAAGAATCAGCCAAGAAATCAAAGCTGTAGAATTGCTGTTGAAAAATTATGCTATCTGTAAGCCATCCGTTAGAATAATGTACAGAGTGAACAGTAACATAGTCTTCACAAAACCAAGTTGCAAAACTATCAAAGAAGCTATCAAATCTGTATTAGGATTGCAGATATTCAGTAAGCTATTCCAAATGGAAAATACTTCCACCGAGGTAAATGTACAGAAATTGTAGTGAGTCTTCTGAGAATTGTTATTACAAGAGGGTTCTGACGATTCTTGATTATTTTAGACTAAAATGCAGTTGTTCATTCCTAAAAAAGAAATCAAAGATTGCACTGAGGTATCCCAAACCGGTTTACAATTTTTATGTGTGAATGATCGACCAATCAAAAGTAAAGAAATAGAGAAGGTAATTCTACATGTGTCTTAATAATGCACTTATCTTTATAATGGTGATGATAAATGCCATGTTCCAGATAGTAAATAAGAGGATCTCTGAATACTTCAACCCAGAATCTTCACATTCTCGGAAGTATGTTTTCTGTTTAATACTGACAGTCAATCCAACCATGCTAGATGTCAACTTAGAACCAAACAAAGATAAAGTCTTTCTTCAGAATGAGGTGTGAGGAATGATTTCGGAAGTATAATCAAATTCAATATAACATAAAGTAATTACTCATTTCTGTACAAATTCTCATTGCAATAGGCCGCAATAACTGATGAGATAAATCGGTTCCTTCTTGACTTCTATCAGCTTCAAGACTCCCAAATGTCAACACAAAGCGATGTGGAGAATGAAGATTGTAACCGAATTGCGAAAAGTATGGAAAAAGATAAGGATGAGAATAATATAGCTCAACCCTTGAAAAAGAAAAGAAAGGCTGAACCTCTCACAGAAACAAACAAAAAGTCAACTGGAGAAAATGAGTCTTCAACAAGCGCGAAAAAAGGTAGGATTCAAATAAACAACGTCAAATGTCTTCAATAACTGTTAGTCACAACAAGTCTTGGATCTAGTCTGTGTCTTTTCCTCCTCATCTCCAGACGCAGAGCCTACTGATATGGATATTGACTTCCTTCAAGTAATCAACAACCCTAGGCTTAGTGACTCGGAATCTAACGACGAAAAAGAATTTGAACCTGGAGAACGATCAAATAAAAAAAGATCAGAACAGCCACAAGTCATGAAAGTCTCTCAAACAAGCAGCGAAGATTCCGATATTTTTGAGTATGCTACCTCGTTGCCAATCAAAGTACCGATCATTGAAGAGACTTTATCCCAGCTACCAAAAGTAGATCTTGGAGAAGATTTTGCGTTGGATGAGATTTTGAACAAGGGTAATAAGGCGTCTATTCCAGAAGTGGAAACGACTGACTCGCCCGATCAACAAGACCCTGAAATAGCGTGGAGTAAAGGCCACGTTCCTGGACTTCAGGTATATGAATCATACAGTTAATCATCATGGCACTTGGAAAAAAATTCCAAAATTTCCGCGGTAAGAGGAATTGCTTTAATTACGCTTTGGGTACTTATGGTCAAATCCACTTGTGTAAGGTAGTGACTCGGATATTTCATGTCATCGCGTTTGTAGATCTCAGTGACTGGTGCCGACTTTGTCGGCTCTTCTTTATGAATCCATGAGATGCCATAATTATTGTAAGTGACTTCAATGCTACGTGTAACAAATACTATTCAAAAAATTAAGCAATGTTAGTGAGTTTGCAATGGATATAATGCTTTGACGTTCCCTCAAAATCTTCACGACCACTCATTTGGAATTTACTTCAATATAATTGATCCAACGAGTGAATCCGGGTGACTGGAGATAAAGGATTAGTCAAGATGATTAATTGCTTCTAGGGAGGTATCGCCCTAGGGTGTTTAGATGGTTCAAACGAAATGCACGTAGATCAACTCAAAGAGGATGAAGAGTTCCAACAAGACTCGGAATTATTCGATTATCGAAAAGTTGAAACGGTTGACGATGAAACAAAGACGACGGTGGATGGTGATGGATCTATTGCTGTGCCAGATGAATTTGATTGGGATGTAACGGTAAAAAATTCCAGGAAGAGAACGCCCACGAAAACGAATACAAATAGAACTGGGTCATCAAGACAAAGTAATAAATTTTCTGCTGCAAATGTAAGGATCTTAATGTTCAATTATGTGTTATAAATTTACACGAAGACCATATTTCCTGACGATTTGCACTCGTAATGTTTTGTTAGAATGATCCAACGCAAACAAAAATACCATTTGCCGGAGATAATGCATGTTTGAGTTTTATGGGACCGTCAGCATTCGCTATGTATTGTGCTACAGCAAGGAGTAAAAGTAAGTTTGAAGACGAGGGATTCTCAATATAAAATATTCATATTCTAATCGCGTACAATTATGGTGGTGAACGTATAACCCGGCTAGGCCAGAACTGAATTAGTCGATTTTTGATTTTCGAGAAGTCGCGTTGATGAATTTTGAAGACTGTTCTCAATAGTTATCAATTTTTGGCAGAGTTCTTATCACATCGCGCAATAGTACATTTCGATACGAGGGCGGCAATGTTGGTTTTCGCACAACGAGTGATATTTTCCGTCCAGAGACGAGGGCGAGGGTCGGAATCATCACGAGAATGCGGAAACCATCCCGCCCGAGTTTCGAATACTGTTTTTTCATCTGTTGTGTGGGAATGAAAATCGAAATACCGTGCGGAAAAGTCATTTCCTGCACAATATATGGAAAAGATCTTTTACTGTTTAACGTCGTCAGAATTAATCGGGAAGTTATCTTTGGTAAAAACATTCTTTGCAGTACCAAAGAGATTTTTCGAAAATCTGATACTGGCTTACACCGTTCTGGTCCGGAACCATTCAATGATCGTTGGATTCGTTGAATATTCATCCCGATATGAGAATCACTTTTGAAGAAAACATGAAATATTATTGTAGTTGTCAAAGAGCACCCAGAACTGAGCCCGGCCGAAGTAGCCCTCTACTTGAATAGAGAATGGAAAGAAATATCGCCCGAAGAGAGAGACTATTACCGTGATTTGGCTAATCAACACTCTCAGACTTCATCATCCTCTCAGAAAAGTCAAAAGCCAAAATCTCAGTCAAAATCTCAGCCTTCTTCGACGGAAAAAGAACAGAATAGAAAGCAGCTCGTTAACATGCTGGAAAATATGAAGATGAACAAGAGCGAGGCCAAGAACAAGAGCATGATAATGAGAACGTCTACTACGTGGGAAATTAGTATACCATCTGTGGAGAAAAAATTTCGAGAGTAAGAGTCCGTCAAACACATTTTATACTTTGAAATTTCAAAATAGTTGAATGCATGAGGAATTCCAACAAAAGTAGGTTACCATCTGTATTTAGCTGTCATCGACTTTAATAACTTTGCAAATTCTATGAAAAGATTTCCTTAAGTGTATTTTGGCATACCATCGTATGTTTATTACGCGAGACAGTATCTTCATAATGATTGGATGATTCAAGGTTTGATCGCAGAATCTTACTGCGTATCTTTTCGCTAATCGTCATTTCCAGCATCGTTCCTGATCTTCCCTGATCCGTGACTCATCCCCTAGAAGTGGTTTTCTGGCTAAGTGCTAAAAAAGCCCAGGGATTCAGATGGGAAATTTACTTGTTTGTGAAAAATAGAGCCACGCTCGTCGTGCTGTTTTGAGACACGCCGATATTTTCCCCACGTTATACTCACCTCGGAGGCAAAACTATATCTTTGCCGCAATACACGGCTGGAACTGGCATCGCCACATAAAATACTACCAGATCGTTCTGAAATCCTCTTCGAAATGCATATCTTTGATACATTTTTTGCCTAAAAAAAGAAAAAAATCAACTGTAGAAGTTGCTTCGGTCCAAACTAATCATTCTGTAGTTCTCGGCAGGAAGGAGTGTTTTTGAAGATCAAATTTTATTCTCTTATAACCAATATGAATGACAGGTTTCGACACTTCGTCGAATCGGGGTTTGCTCCTTATTGTATCTATTCAGCTGGTTTTAGTCTGCTTTTGTGTCACCAAATTTCTGAATGTCAACAAAAAATGATTTTTCAAACTCATACCAAAATCTTGCTGTTTCAAAAATTCATCATGGATCAGAATCACTGCTCTCTCACTGTATTCAATGCGTCACGAAGTTTTATTAAATTTTTTAACGACTGTTGTATTTTATTTTATTTTTATTTTACTGTTGTAGGGCAATAAGAACAGAGGAAAGGTTAATAATTGGTGCTTTGAATTCACTCCTTTGGATCATCAAACTGAATTCAAACCTCTTCATATTTGATGTATCAGAAGTTTGCAACGGGCTGGACTCACAAGATTACATCGGAGAGCAGGTAGGTCGATTGATTGATGTTACTACTTCTTCATCTGCTTGGAAAAATCGTCTTACCAAAGTGATTATATTTCACCAATATAGATCAACAAGGATCAAGTTGAAAATATTGTTGATCAGTGGTTTGAGGAGAGAAATGATATGAGCATATTCCGGCCTCTCTATTCTCTACCCGATCAAGATTAAATCCGAATCTCATCGCCATTCGGTTTTTAATCCGGAGGGAAATCTGTGTACTATTGATGGATTCCAAGTCACGTCAAGCATGTTGTTGGCGAGGCTCTTAAAATTACGGTAGATAACAGGATAGTTTGCAAAGGTTTGTTATTGGCAACTGGAACGATGTATTAAGTAAGTCCGGCTTTTGTTAAATCAAAGTTCCTAAGAAGTTGTACATACATTTATACGTCCATACGTAGAAACAGCGTGTTTCTAGGCCTCCTCGCTACGCGAGGAGGCCTGGAAACAAGCTGTTTCTGCGTACAGACGTATAAAACTGCATACGCGTCTCGTGCGGAAACATTTTTCCTTCGGGAAAACCAAGCTGGACGGTGCCATCGCCCACGTCCAGCTCGGTTTCCCGAAGGAAAAAATGTTTCCAGCACTCGACGCGTAATGTACTAGTATACTTTTTTCCTATACATCTTACTTCGATAGCAGCGCTCATTGCTCTGCGATTATTTGTATTAAAGTGCCATCTCTGCCCTTGTCAAGAAAAGTTTCATTGAACTTTCGTCGAATTGGATGTACAAAAATCGGCTAAGATTTTGGAAATAATTCAGTTTTAGAATGGTTTCCATTTTATCAAAAATATGGTCGAAGCTGAATCAAAAATGAAGAATTTTTTCACAACTTAAAATCAAGTTTCAGTGGTTCTGGTGTCAAATCTGCATCAGCATTTCAACGGGATTAGAAATCCTTGCAGAGTATTCAAGCTGTTAACAGTCAAAAGTACTCCGCAATTTGAAAATCAAAACACGAAATATTTTGCAAGACTTTTTTGTCTCGTAATATATAGAGCACGCGTAGATCCTGTGAAGCATTTTATTTGAAAACAGGTCTTACTTTTCAAATGAATATCCACACGACTTGAGCTAGATTTAGATTGTAAAAATATTTTGTTACGGAAAAAATTTACAATGCAAAAAATAAGCATAGTACCTATGTCCTACTTTTTGAAAAAAGTTGCATGTATATTGTAGTTTACATTTTTTGAAAAGTATCTTACGTTGAGAAAACCAATAAATAAGTGTTCCCTAAATTTTCTAATAGATATCCTTTTTTAATTCCAAACCCTGAGATTACACAATCAAACCCCAATAGTCGAGCGATGTGATACTTCTATAATCATTTGGATTGTTCTTTTTTCTCCAAAATACTATTCAATTCAGAAAAGCAACAAATTTCTGTACTTCTTACTATTCTCATTCTACCTGTTTCAAAGGAAATTTATTTAGGTCAGGATCATCAATCAATACTGTCAACATAAACAACGCTCACTTTTTCCCGGAGCGTAAGTTTTACGTACTTGAATGAAAAATGTCTCAATTATGATCTTTATAATAATTCTAGACTGATCCACTAAGCTAGGAAATTCTGAGGATCGCAAATGTCTCGTAATTCCATGATCAAGACGTAGATCTGAGTGAGATATGAAGAAATAACTGAAAAAGTTGTAGCAAGCCTATTTCTGCAAAAGAATGAAGTCACTCCATCCTCTGGTCTTAGAGATCCCAAGCATTCTTGTGTCTTTTGTGAATTCTAATTTACGAACCGATCTTCAATATTCTCAAAATGATATTAAATGATGATAAGTTAGATGAAAAAATTCAGCATAGATAATGTCTCGTGAGGGTGGGGATATTCAATGAAAATATCGTAAAAGTTCCATGTAAATTTATGTACACATCAAAATTTCCCATCAAATTATAAATCTGACATATCGCACAAGTGCATTCTTAAAGACATCTCTGTCTCACTAACTAATGTTCACGTAATAATTGGGTACAAAAACGGCTCATCGCTGCCACTTACGCCACATCATTATTTACATTACACGAGAATCGTAGCAAATCTGTTACATCGGAGAATCTTTTCCAACATCTTGAATAGTATTTACAGAGACTTACAGTAACTTTCGATCGTTTAACATTTATGTTTTGGATATACATATACCGCTACTACATTAGAAAACTGTGAATATTCTGACTAAACTGAACTTCGGAAGCGTCATGTTTTCAACGTATTGAACGTAGCGAAGATAATACGGGTTCTGTTGATTGTATGAAAATATTCGTTGAAGACTCGCGACACTAGAAAAATAGCCACCGATTTGGTTTTCGACTTAGCTACCTCGACAATCATGGTTTATTCTAGACTCCATATGGCACATTCATCATCACTTACCTAACAGCAGAGCTATGAAATATTGACTACAGTGATCATCATCTCAAGTCGTAACCAAAGAAATAAAAAAAAGTTCAGAACTAAATAAGGAAGACGGTGTGCCAGTTGAAAAGTATTTTAGAAACCTCACAGTACTATTCAACATACGCTCGCGGCCGATTTACAAAATATACTTCTTGTTGAATTTCTGGAGCTCATTCGGCTCAGACATGACTGTCGTGTAAAAATATGACACAATGTCCACCGAGAATATCATTTCTTATTTCCGAACGTTTTCACCAAACAATCAACTCATATATTAAACATCAAGGATGAAAAATCTACAAAATTACTCATGGTTTTCACCAAAAATTATTTTTCCACAATTGTTAACTCGAACTTAGCAGAATAAATCTTCAAGATTAATTATATCGGCCGAAAGCTTCCACAGTATACTGACATCCAAGGTTTCAATTGAGTGATCATTTTCTGTTGCTTCGACATGATCAACTTATCTCTTGTTAGTACTATTCTTATAAAATTGATCATAGCATTTTCTTAACTCGACTGAGGTAGCGATCAAAATTGGTGTACAGGCCGATGTATGAATCAAGCTTTGAATGACTTTTATTTTCAACAAGTGAATGACAGACTTATTTCATGAAAGTGTAAGTTTTTTTTCTTCTTATGAATATGAAAGTGTAAGTGACCAGCGACTTATAAATTATTACTGAAAAGTTCTTCATGTAAAATAGACGAGCTGACAATTATCAATTTTGGCGCAAATACTATTTATGAAAGCAAGATGAGTGTATTGGAAATGATCAAGTCTGACATTGGTTATGCTTTATGATGAATCGTTTCGGAGCTAAACCGTTTTTATCAAACAAAGACTTTACAGACTGAAAAGTTTTGGAATTGCTTTGATGGATTAAAAAATTATCTCATCGTAATCATTTTATGAAGTTCCCATGAAGTATTCAGAGACGAATCAATTCACACCTGGAATATTGCAATGGTCATAGATCAACAAGTGCAAATCTACTTAATAATTCTGTACACAAAATTTCTTCTTTCAAAGTAACTGTTCTGAATCACATATAAAAGGAAAAAACTTCTCGCGAACAAATGAGTTCAAAGTCCCTATCACATAAAATAAATACCTAAATCGCAGTAACAACAGCAGGAAGATTCTTCATCATAACGGCAATAGATCAATCAGATTGACACGAGGCTGCGTCAAAGACTCGGGAAAAAACTCAGACAACTTGTCATAGAGCTCTGTTCGTCTCATGTGCATTTTCATCTCTAGTGATTCGGTAGCAGATAGGGCTATAATGTCTGCCGTGTCGGAATCATCCTGCATCATGAGTGAGGTACAACTATTGCGATCTTGGAAGAGTCGTGATGCCAGGAGCTGAAACTGCAACAAAACGCAACCTTTAGTGCAATATTCTAAATTAATTATTTTCAAATTCTATGCAAAATACACAGAGGCGTGAAAAAAATCATGTCAAACAGTCAGGACTGAAAGTTGGTCGCCAAGAAATGAATGAAATACGCTGAAATAATGTGGGCTTACCTCTTTGGTTTGCTCAGGATTTTCGTGATCAATCATTTCTGAGACTTTCGTTTGTAAATATAGCAATGCTTCAACACTATCGCTTGCAGCAAGTTCTTCAAACTTACATTTCCTGATAAGAAGTTTACATTTTGTTAGAATTTGGTCACGCGACGGTCGACACAATTGCAGCCGCCAAAAATCATCAAGTCTGAGTTTTGGAAGACATGCCCGCCCTGGATTTCCTCCAAACAGATAATGAACCTGCAAATAGAATAACTCAATTACACGGTGCAATGATACACGAGGTGTAAGAACCCAGGGAAGATTCTGATCAGATAATTGGATTGGACTCATAAATAGACGGAATTTGGAACTCACAAAACATTCTCCACAACATATGAACCACTATATAGTATATTAATTATGTACCAACTAATCTCTCTCTTACTCAAAACGAGTTCAATAGTACATTACGCGTCGAGTGCTGGAAACAATTTTTCCTTCGGGAAACCGGGCTGGACGTGGGCGAAGGCAACGTCCAGCTTGGGTTTCCCGAAGGAAAAATGTTTCCGCACGAGACGCGTATGCAGTTTTATACGTCTGTACGCACAAACAGCTTGTTTCTAGGTGTCCACGCGTAGTGAGGACGCCTAAAAACACGCTGTTTCTACGTATGGGCGTATAAATATTAATCTGTGGCTGTTCTAAATATTAGATTTCAAAAGAATTCTCTTCAACTAGATGGCAAATATTCACGGATTTGCTGTAGCTCACCAAATACTAAATGCGTGATTAAAAAAAAATCACATCCGGAAGGGGGTCACTAGGGTTACAGAGACTAGTAATATACAAGAAAAAATTACCACAAGACATCATGCAAGGAATGGAAATGATCTTTATGATAAGTACCTTTTTAATGTGATCGTAGACTAGTTGGTGTGCAAATCGCGGGCACGGCTCATAATTTTGCATCTTACTCCAATATTTTTCTCCAATATTTTCATTTCTATAGATGCAAGACCATTTATTAGTCTTGATATTATAGACCCAGAATGAGTTTTGGACGTTTTCATCACGCTTGTCTTTATCTTTACTCAAGCCCTTAAAAAATTCATTTGAAAATAAATGCACGTTTGTCAGAAAAATATGAAGCAGTACTAGATACTTACAGATAAGACATAGATTTCTCCAAGATCGGCGTCCATAGTTGCTCGCTGCGTAAAGCCTGCAGCAGGGATGTGGTTTGAATCTTTGCTACCCAACTCACTCAGACTTATGTGTTCAATTTTTCCAGTATCCACCTCATACGTGAAGAAATCATTCAAGTATTCCTTGCCTCTCTGGCCAGCAAATATAAAAAGTTTTCTAAATCCCTGAAATTTCAATCGTCATGACTAGTTACTCAATCAAACTTTAAGATAAATCTGGCCACTTACAGGATGAAATAGCATAGAATGACCAACTCTTGACCTGATGCTGGGTACATCTGGATTACCTGGTCTAGAGATGTCACATGCCAGTTTCTGCCAGGTACCAGTTGGAACATGATAAGAGTACAACCCAGAGAATACTGATTCATTTGAACTTGTGGCACTCTCATCTGGACTGTAGAATTCCCATAGATTTAGATCAATTAATATATTATTCAAAATTTGGAATGGGTTATGGAGTACAAGGCGGATTCCTACCTTGTTGTGGGAACAAGTATCCGCCCGCCAAAAACATAAATTGTCCTTTTATCAATATCCATCAACATTTGGTGATCAAATATAAGCTCTGGTCCTCCATCTGCTGCTGTATCTTCAGAAATTAGAGTCCATTGATTTGATTCAATGTTGTAGACATAAAAATCGCTCTTCAAATTTTCTGGTGTGCGATATTGCGTATCTAGATATCTGCCAAGGAAGAACAATTGACGTCGTCCAGGATCGAGGCACATTTTATGACAAGAACGTGCACTAGGACCACCCTACAAAAGTGACAAGGATTGTTCATCACACACAAAAATACTCATACCGTATTTCCCCTGTGGTAAGTCCTTCCACGTAAGTAAGTCCCTCCGAAAAAAAACGGGCTTATAAACGGTATTTTACCCGTTTATTAAGACTTTGTTTTCAATTATAAGCCCGGTTTTAACGAGCCAAAACATTTTTGGCCTGGCTTTACTACGAAAGAAACACGGAAGCATATTGTAAGTTAGTCCTAAGATCAACTTAATTGATATAAGATGATCAAGAGATCTTTTGTTTAGAAAAAATGATGAGGATGCATTTGATTTGATTACAACTAATTCTGTATTTGAATGGTGTAAACTCACTGCTGCTCCGGTATCATGGCAAATAACAGTCCAAGTTGAATTGTTGACGTCGTATGTCCACAAATCTGCAAGATCTTGATTACCATTCCATCCTCCAAAAAGATACAAAACTTCCGATACTGGATCTAAAACCATTTGATGCCCTCCTCTCATGCCAGGTTTGGAGTCTGAAGTTGAAATCTTCGTCCATGATACTTTGTAAGACTGGAAATTTATGTAATCATCCAAAAATCCAGCTGAAAAGCATGACCACTCATGAGAATTATATACCAATGAAGCAGTGTTAATGAGAAAAATTCATCTTACAGTCAACAGCATTTGCAATGAACTGTTCAGCTTGCACATGGTTTCCTTTTGAGACTAAGATATCATATAACATTGATAACTGAGGATCTTCCAGATTAATATCTGTCACCCTTTTGAGTACATCCACCACTTCACTTTGTCCTGTCTTTCGAAAATGTTTCATGCACAGCCTCACTACTTCTTTTTGTTGGTACTGATGGTAAATAGTGATCTTAGTTATTAATAATTGATATTTGATTGAGTTCAAATTTATGTGATTGGAATGCAAATCAAGATCTCAAAGACTCTGGCTAGAAACTCCCATTAAAAAACTCTAGAAGAAGAGTCAGGGATTTGCACAAAAGTCACTGGGAAAAAATGTAACTACTGATGGAAGTATAATTAAGAATCTTACCATGTACAGCCATTCAATGCTGGGTCTCACTATTGCCATATCATCACTGCCCTTTAGTTGTACATGCCACACAGAACAGTTCATATTTGGCCCCCATGATTGGAGTAGAATAATTTTTATGAATCTAACAGGAAAGTATTTTTCTTCTGGCCCAATGGTACACTTCAAATCAAATACTTCTGGAACTGAATCATTCTTGAGACCACTGTAATGTAGAAAGTCCAAATAAAACAATCATCTTTTATAGCACTAATGATGTACATACCTCTCAATCAGTTCCATCATGTTCTCTGGTTCAAGTCCTCCACAAACTTTAAATTTTCTGATATTGCAAACATGAGCCTTCTCAAATTTACCGAATTGAATTCTCTTGACAATTGATGGCTGTTGTAGTTTGAGTATGATGAACTATGAAAAATGAAATCATAAGTTTCAACATCATGCAAGTTGATGCAGAAACAGAGACATGCTCTTACCTGGGGATAACTATCACTGTCGGTGGACCATCGAGAAGTTTGGTCCGATGGCTTATTACTCATGATATTCCTGCACAAGAAGATTGAGAGTGACATGTCAGGTCAAACAGGCTTAAAAAATTGAAGAACTACATCTTCTAATTTGAAATGTTTAGAAGAATCCAACGCAAATTTGAGTACTTGATGGTTAGGAATGTTTGGTAAAATTGTGAAATGGTGGACCTGATGTGAGGTTTCTTCTTCAAAAAGGAATACTACTTACTCAGGTACAAAAGTAGAAGAGAAGCTTGAACATTTGAATATCCTGTACTCCAAAACCTTTTCGAAATCAATCATTTTGCCTGATTCCATGCTCTCATCTGCTATCACGAAAGAACCCCGGTCGCGGGTCTACTGATGAGTCGAGAACATTACAGAATTAATACGCATAACCTTGACTAGGGCATCTATACATATATATATTCAGAAAGGTGAGTAATTGCGCGCCTTTCTTACATTTCCAATCATTCAAATTTTGAAAAACATCAACGATTTTCATGAAATGAAGACGGGACCGATCAAAAAACCCATCGTCAAACCACTGCAGACTGCTGACAAGTGTCTTCTGCTTCTGCTGGGTTGTGTGCAGTTGTGTGGGTGGGACTTTCTCGATGTCGATGCACCCATGCTTATCCCATGCTACACCCATGGATGCACCTGTTCCTTATTATTCCGTAAACATCAGATTTACGAATTCTGAGTGATTGATGGTGATTTCATTGTTGTATGTTGTACATCATTGTATGTATATAGAAGTATTGAGACGCATAACGACTCGATCGAGTATTTTCCGTTTTCCGTTTGCGGGTTGCGTCCATAATACAAGTATGCTAAATGCGTTGCAGCGCGTTGTTACGATTTGATATTCAATCTGAAGAAAAAAAAGTAAAGGCAAATGAAAATAATAACGATGATTGATAGTGATTGGTAGACCAATTTTTAAATCCTGATATTTCCATCATCGTTTGCATATTTTGGGGAAAAAACAAAAAAGAATTGTTTGCATATTGAGCCGTTAGATATATTTTCCACGCTTTTATTTGATTCCTCAGTTTAAAACGAAAGCGCTGCGTTTATTCCGCAAATCGTAACAGCGCACTAATTCCAATCTGTTATTTATTAAATTTTGCTTCGATCTTACAAATTTTAACCAACACCATAATTATGCAGATCAAATTTTTCTCAAATTCTGAGAATATCATTAAGCTATAATTTAATTGAAAAAGATTTCAAATAAATGTATTACACAACCAAAATATTTTTTGAAAACGTAGCATATGAATTTGAGGAGACAATTAGAGTTTGGCTTTTCACAAAACGCCGAATGGATTACTCATCATATTTCGCTGCCGAGCTGAATGAGGAGGTGCCACAAAAGTATTTGCGAGACTATCGCTCTTCCTAATCCATACCATAGCTTATTGATGGCCTCGACATTTTACGACTATGAATTTTTACTTTTTTGAATTGGAAACTCACAATCGGGTCGGTCACGGAAAATTCAATTTTGATTCCAACTCTCAATGGTTTTCAAACCAACCAAACTATTTTTTAGTGAGCAAGCCTGTATCATACAATTAAGGGATATAGTACATACAATGCCTTCCACGATACGTGATGGCTTAATTGTGTTGTACAATAAGACCTATTCAAAAAAGAGTTTGTTAGAACGGATGGACGAATTAGAAAGTGTCACGAGTTCCAAGTTGATTGTAAGAACAATTAAACGCAAGAATGTATGATTTCGACGTCGTAAGATCCCGCCTTGTTTTAACTCGTTCGCTGCGGGGCCGATTTTTCGTAATTTTATTTCGATCATGAACTGAACTCCCGCATTCTGTCAAAAATGTCTGAATAGGGGAGTATAAACCCTTTCTTGGCTCGTTGTTTACGCCTTAGGCAAAGTAAATCACCTTTAGATTCTTATTGGGAATATTTTCTGTATCATCAAGATCTGGTAAAGATCGTAAATGAAAAATCGCGGAACCCTGCCGCGGCGAATGTGTCTAAATCGATGACTACTAATTTTCAATATGTAGCTGTTGTTTGCATTGAAGTTCTTTAAATGTTTTCAAATCTCTCTGTGTAATGCTTTGAGTCATTGAATTGACTTATGTTTGATAATTATCAGCAAATTAATAAGGATCTAATGAAAACATATTGGTGAGGGAACTGTAGACCCTTAAATACGCTAATACCGATGGTGCGATAGCGCTATGAACGACATATGATGTAATATGCAACAATATTTGATGGATCAAGACAAAACAGTCCAATTTGTTTTCCATCAAGTTTTGAATGGGATGAATTGATGTGAACCACCTTCATTACAAAAGTTGAGACTGCTACTTTAGTTAAGAACCATCGAATGTATTTCAAATTTTTGAATAACGAAAACAAAAGTGATTTGTTCAAGATTTATTTATGATCAAAACAAATCAAAAATATCTGTGAGAATTACTTAATACCCCAATCTAGCCGATATTTAAATAATCTTTTCAAGACTATTTATGAAAAGTATGAAACACAACAAGGAGATTACACTAGTTATCAGATATAGTCATCAATCAAAGACTGAGTAATGATCACAATGGCTTCAAGGTCCTCTGGAACTTTTTCACAAGATAACAAGTTTTCGTATTGAAAAGTTACAGTACGTGTATGAAGTTATTTACAAGTCCAATAAGACATCAAATCAGACAGTTCATTGCGAGTTTTAGCTAATTCATCATACTTGTAATAAACGATTGAATACACGTAACGATACGTGATATTCCATGCGCCATTTTGCTACAAAAATTATTTACAAATTTATAAAATGACGGCAGTCTGACTCCTCCATAGACCCCAACAGACCCATACTCGTACTATCCATGCACGGTTTCTCGCCCGTCTATTTGATTTTAGATCGGGTATGCTAAGTAATTCCTGGAGATTTAAATTTTGACAAAAAAGACCATTCCATGCTCATGAAGGATAAAACACTTGTCCTTGGACCTGAGAACTTCTTTGAAAATTTCAATCAATATTGAATGTTTCACCATGAATTGATTCAACTTCAACGAGCGGGTTTGTCAAAATACGTCGTAACAAGGGTCAAAATTCTATGCGTTGGATCTTTCTGTATTTTTTGAAAATTGAGTTATCGCCTTATTCATTGCATTATTGCTCAATAAATCTCCAGGGAAGTATTTGAGATTTCACAAAGGGCTAAATCAACGACTCGATGACCGACCAGAATAACAAGATATTTAATCTCGATAACCTGATGTTGATCCGGTCTTCGAGTAAGATCAACTCTGCATGAGATGATTCAACTAAGTTCAAACCCAGCTCCGGCTTGAATAGCATACAGCAATTTTTCTCTCAGGGTTTTCTCATCTGGGAACTCTGGTAGTTTGAGAAGATTCATGCAAGTGCTGGATGTTGGTAACCGGTCTACACTGCCGGTATGCTGGATGCAAAACGGAGGATCCAATTCCTATACATAAGAAAAAAGTAGTGACAGTTATTAATTTTTTAAAGATCAACGTGCAGTAAGATGAGATTTATGCTTGTAAGAAGGAGTGATTGGATTATAATTTCTCGTTAAGACTTAGACACCCGAGACATCTCAAAACCGTCCAAACATTCAGGTCTTCGGAGAACGGAGAGAAATTGCTTACAAGGGCTCGATACTTCGAACCTAACATAATTTTAGGAGATGTCGGGATTCATCTCAACCGTAAACTTACCGAAATTGATGAGTTTCTAAACCTCTCTAAAAACTTTTGAGATTTCTCAAATCTCAAAGGTGACGCCAATGCTAATGCGAGTCAAGTGAAGTCAAAGTCATTTTGAAATACAGTAATATCTCAGCAGTTGTTTGAAAAATTTGAAAATTCAACAATGTCGTTACACGATATTTTATCAAAATATGCTAAAATGAATTTCAGTCTTACTTCTCATGAGATATATACGCAAAGTGTGAATTTCAGTCAGTCATGAATAATAAGGCGGACTATTTGGAAGTTGGCAACTAGCTAATAATTTTGCATATGGAATAAAATCTTGGAATAATGATTGGAGGGATGTAGATCATTTGAAAACGAGTCGAATGATAGGACATAGTTTCCAAATTTTGAGGAAATCTCGGATCCGCAGAAGTGAAGAGTGATTAGCATGAGCTGAATACCTTGAATCCAAGAAGAGGAGGTCTGCTACAACTGGTCACAAATTTTAGCAACTGACTTTTTTGTTGATCGTTGAACTCATCAACAACTTTCCAGAAAGCTGTAATTGTCGGATGATCTGGACCGTAGCCGCCAGTGTAATTTGTATGCTGCCTCAGATCATTTACATCGACAGGGATTTGAGCTCCAGAGATCAAAACTTGGAGTTCTTTATTATTGAACATTTGAATCCAGTCGTGGGGCAAGACGTTCCCCATGCCTTGTTTAAAGGCATTGCACTGCGCCCTTATTTGTTTATTTAATTTATAGTCTGCCATGAGGTGTATGTATTCTATTCGGTTGTGATTTGTCACAGGAATGTTGGCTCCACCAGGTTTCAGTTCGTCAACACGTCTCTCGCCTATTTTGATGATACAATGATTGATTATTTTTTAGATGGATAATTGAGAGCAGAATCATATTTGAGGTGAACTAATTTTTCGGGTTTTTTAATTTTCTGAGTCATTGTGCACGAAGAACTATGCCGTTAACTAGGCGTTAAATGCATTTGGCATCAGGTTTTGAGGATAAAGATGAGTTGAGATCCAGAGATTAGGCTTGCACGTTTCCATTGATCATTTGGAATCCGAAAGAAAGGTGTCCAAACTATCACGAAAGAGCGAATAATAGTTTATGTATAAAAAATAAAATCGATAAAAGGCCCATTAACTTCATTTTGTCGCGCAATCAAATACATCATGAGTCAAAATACTAATTTTTCGACACTTGGGTGGGACTTTTTTTGCTTTACTCGTGATCATTTCGACCATCACCAAAGCCCGGGCCGGAAATAATCACTCGAAAATTTAACAAAACTTCCCACCCTCGAATTTAAAAGTACATTTTCGATGCAATGTCCGAAAGAAAGTTTGACGGAAACTACTCAAAATATCTGGTTCCGGCTTTAAAATATCGTTTTTGTGATCAGGTTTTTGAATATTCTTATGGTGGTTCAGATTAACTCATTTATGATTCATAGACTTTTACCTAATTCGTCCGAAAGAATGGTGAAATCCAGACCCAAATCAGTTACGTCTCCTTTGTAGCTCTTGAGGTATAACAAATTTCTGTACATAATGGGATCGAGTGAGGCCAGATGATGGACATCTACATCAGATTGGGTACCAACAATTTTAGACAGGAAAAATTCGGCGAACGGTAACTCTACTAGCAGATTTTCGTAGAGAGCTTTGCCTAATATTCTACCTGTAAATTTCCCCAAGAAAATCATCAGATTAGGTTTGCCTCATTCATGAACGTCGATCACAAGTTGCAACTCTCAATATGATGAAGAAATGAATTTTAGGATAGTTGAAGATCAGGTCTTGATATGACACTCTTCCAATACATAATAGATAAGTATACTTTACCAATGAAGTAGTAGTGCTTGGGAAAATTATCTACAAGCATATGTACAGTTGGATTCGGATAAAGCATATTGTCCTTGGTTAGCCTGAAGAATCCTCTGTTGGGATCGAAGCTCGTTCTCAGAAGCTCTGATAAAAATTCTCTGAACAAGCCCCCACCATCAATACCAGCCTCCTCCAATCCTACAGCATTTACAAGTTGCACTCGCATTTTGAGCCTCATCTCCGGTTCGTTTTCTGGAGATAATTTGTCGAACGCATCTTCATACAGATAATTCCTTCTAACGGATATGTGTATCGACGGCCCCATCATGAAATCTGTGAGTTCTCCTTGCTGCTCACATTTGTCTCGGTTAATGAGTGATTGAAAAACTACCACTCGTTCGTTGAATGGAACAACAAATGGAATTTCACGAAGCAATGTGAGGGTTCGCACTTCTTTCGTCGACAGAGGAGGCCCGTCTTCAAGTTCTTCGCGGGTAAATACCCGAAGACCTTGAAATGGCATGTAATTACGTAATCGACGACGACGGAGACTGAAATCCTGCGGCTTATTAATGGGAATTACAATGTTCGATGCTATCCAATGGCCATCCGGACAGAACTGACGACGAAGATCGCGAGTTTGCAGTTGACGCAACAGACTCACTATCACCTGCAAAAAGAATGTATGATAGTGTAAGACGCTTTCTACTCTTGCTAATATAACTGTAGTATCATCATTACTCAAGTTTAATATTGAGCTAAATTTTGACGCTACACGCTGTCAAATTCGAGATAAAAGTTTGGAGTGAAGACCGACTGATTTCCGTATGAGTTCAGGAAACGATACGTCAAATAATTATTTTCAGTTCTACCAGTCTTGAACATCAGTATCTCATGAAAATCTTTCAAAATCGTGTGTAATTCTATTTGCCAATGAGTCTTTTTCCCAGATCAAGAGTCAAGACCGCGAAGTGATAAACAGAGCAGAAGTTTAAAGTAAAACGAAATCAAATTGAAAAATCGAGAAAGGATTTTGAAAAATCGCGAAAACATCGAAAAATTTCTACCTTGAACAAATGTGCCCACATTTGCGTATTTTGAGGAGTAACGGGTGTAGATGATGATGGTCCAAGTACGGCATTTTTATAATCATCTCTGACTGACGGTCTTGTATCTGGAAAAGCTAGTTCGACCAAACCAAGAGAGACGCCCTTCAAATGTGAGCTAAGTACGACCAAATCGGATGTTGTGAAAGGCATTGCTTGTTGCCCTCTGTCTACATCAACTGTGGTTGCTAACTCCATACCCGACGGCTCGATGAAAAATTCAGTATCGTGTAATGTAGCGATCAGTAAACTAAATAGCGAGCAGAACACAGCAAGCATAGGCACAATTTTCGAGGTATCTTCTTCTGAGAGGAGGATACCATTTGATATGATTTGTAAGTAAGGTTTGGATCCACCAAACAATGATGTTTGACTCGTAGTGAGCAATGTATTCCACAGCTGTCTGAGAAAAGCTGGTTTGAATGCAAGCATGTATAGCAATTTGTACTTATGAATAGCATTTTTGTTGGTGATCAGCAAGTTGTGACATAGTTGACACAGAGGTTGCATCAACATGGGATCATCACTCTGATCAACTGTCATCAAT
Source organism: Eretmocerus hayati (assembly GCA_029851415.1). Lineage (NCBI taxonomy): Eukaryota > Metazoa > Arthropoda > Insecta > Hymenoptera > Aphelinidae > Eretmocerus > Eretmocerus hayati. Next base: position 154,249,292 of record CM056741.1, read on the forward strand.
ATGCCCTGAACTCTGTGCTCTTCATTCAGCATTTCAATGCATTGTTTGATAGTTTCAGCTTCTGAATTTTGAAGATCCACATAACTATCGCTATCAGAGTCTTCGATATTTTTTGATTCAAGTTTCTGTTGCGTTGATGGTGGATTTATGGTTGAACTAAATGATGCTAGCACTTGTAGATGGCTCATTAAGCTACCTTTTGATCTGCCCAAAGCTGAAAAAAGTTTAAGATTATTCAAAGATTAGTAATGAAAATAGCTTCAACATAGGGGCCAACACAATATAGAATTCGCAAGAAAATGTTGCAGACAATGCTCTTTTTTGGCAAATGACTTTTTCAAATGTGAAAAATCACAGGCATGACTAACTTTTCATCAAGGCTCTCTAGAATTCGTTGATTTTTCCAAAAATAAAAGGTGTTGCTCTGATACTACGAAATTAAGAATTAAAAGAATATGACTTACAATATTTTTGTGGCTCCAATTTGAGAATAGAGTAGAATAAACTGACTGTGGGTTGTGAATTGTATCTGTTGATGCAACTTATGAATTTATCATAAGGAAATTCCTGAGACTCTACAAGAGCAGGAATGATGAAAGCTGATATAGGATCTGTCAGCTTTTGTGATAACACACTTGTGCAGAATTCATGTAAAATCAAGTTGCAGAATTCATTAGAATTTTTCATTAATGTGACAATATTCAATGGCCTTTGAATCATGTCTAAGAACCATTTTGCCATAGGAGTAGGAGGTACTGGTGAAGGTTCCAAATCCGATGGAACTTTGGCATCAATCAACTGTTTCAATTGCTGGAAGTATTTGTTCTTCACCAAATAGGTAAATACTTCTGTGAGGTATTGTCTTGAATCACCTTTCACATTCATTGCAGTATCTTCTGTAGTTGTAAAAATTTCTAAAATTCTGAAAGGTATAGCCACTGGTTGCAATGAATCTGATAGGACAATATCAAGGCTGTACTGCATACAAATCTTGAGTATCCACCTGGGATGGGTATAAAAAAAACAGCAATTATGATTCAATTCTGTAACAATCACATGGGACAGAGTGGAGAGGTATCAAGGGTATTTGATCCTTTTAAGATGAAGAAGCATTAACCACTGGATAGATTATGTTGATATCAACTCTGTAAAAAAGCCAAACACAAATAACAGTGCTTACTTGATTCTCCAAAGCCAATCAAACGATGACTCAAAATCTAATTTGATATCCTTATGAAGTCTAAGAATATGTTGTAGCAGCCAAATAAGCCTAGTTCCATCAAAAGTTGAATTGTAGAAGAATAGCAACTTTTTTGTTGGCAGTATCAGTTCAGCTACACTTAGAGGCCTTCCACCAACTGCTTGTTGTAATTTATCAAATTCAGACCTCTCTAATTGTTTCATTATCTGTCTAGTGAGAAAACTGCGCACATGTGCTTGGATTTTAACAGTAGCATTATATTCATGACGCTGCTGCTCACGTTTAAGTCGTTCTAAATGAGCATGTTGCAGCAGTGCAGACTTCTCATCTCTGCGGCTTGCACCAGCTAAATTTTGTTGCGGCTTGCGCCTGTAGTCTCCTTCAAAACTGTACATGGTCAAGTTTTATTTTTGAATGATGTCCTTGTAAACCACTTTTCACTGAGACCACCATGAGTCGACAGAATGTAAGATGTACAACATTAAAAATTCAAAGCACACTCCATATTCTTGCAGCAAACTCAGAATTGAAAACTTTTCAAAATAAACAATGAGGTAACTCAAAAGTCATCCCCAGCTTTTGTGGGCTTGATTGAACATACAATGATTCATCAAAACAGTAAGCTTGTACATGGGATCAGATCACTATTATCTTGTCATGACCTTCCAACTTCTGAGAGAGAAAAAGATGAAGAAAACACTGTTCCATCACTGTCGTTCATTCAACTCTTTCTGATAAGCCTTAAAATCTCCATCTATTCAGGATAGTCACTAATCATCACTCAGAATGCAGGAAGCGCTCTTGAACTTGCTCTATTATCTTTCTTTCTTGCAGCTAAGGTGAAATCTGAGAATAATAGGCTTATCAGCAAAATACCACTAATAGAAGGCGATTATCACTGTAGAATTTTTGTTGCAAAGGGCAGCACTGCTGAAGAAACTTTGATTCACTATGATTCAAGGCAATCAAGGTAAAGATGTTGTCTACGATTTTACGACGAATGATAGTCATGTTCAACTTCTACATCTTCTATCATCTTTATACCTTCTTTACTGACTTCAACAAACTGATTATTAGAAAATCGTAAAGATAAAATTTTGTTTGATAGATGTGTGGACCCTGAAGCAATAATAATACCACTCATGAATATTGCTGTTAAATAAATCGATCAAGTTCCAGAAACAGAATTTGACAAATCATCGTACTTGCTATTTTCAACAAACTGCGAGATTTGTTCAACTAAAAAGTGAGGTTATTAAGTTTATTAGTATATAGATGGCGTTAGTGTTAGATGTTTGAGCGCCATTGTAATGAAGAAATTTGAACAAGATTGATGATGATGGAATTTCTAAAGTGAGAAAAAAGACCTGCACGCTACTTAGAGATCAGATTATATTGAAATTATTAATAAAAATTTCGTAACCTACGGTAGTTCGAGTAGCTGCTGTCGATTTCAAAGTGCTTTAACCCTGCGAACAATGGGTGATTCATGAAAAACCGCGCGCAGCAGTGCGATTTTGATTCTATTATTAGCGTATTGTTTTCATTGTTTAAAAAAATTCCCAAGCTAGGAGCTTATTGAGTGGGTCTCAAAGTTTGTAGTAGAGATATAGAGATATTCAAAATGGGCCCCAGTAAGAATGAGAGGATACACGGGTCCGAGATTAAATCAATAAAATCGTTATTATGTGTTCTCCTAAAAGGAGTCAGAAAATAACTGTTAAGTGTAAATATAGTTTTTCTGATATGACTTTGACGATTTAATGCGCTATCACGCTATATGGAATCGCAAGTACTTTTCTACAATTTTGATCAAAAGTTTGGTGCAGAAATATGTGGCTTAGATATTTATATTCCATGTCAAAAGTTGAAAGACGACACGCACCATATGTTTGGGTGAACCGAATAAAATAAGTTCTAAACAATATATCGCACAAAAGATCATTAGACAGAGATTACTCATCATCTAATCTGAAAACAGTGACTCTCAAGTAGAACGTACGCTATACTTAGAATCATGATCAACAGTCGAGTTTCGATTTTTGATCAAAACCGATGAGCAGGTAAAGGATGATAAGCTATTGGAAAGTTTGCGCGGCATTTCCTATAAGTAAAGCTGTCTAACAACTTTCAACAAATTTGCATTCTCGAATGGTTTGTAAATTCAACTAAGTAGCTGATATTCAATTTGACTTTTTCTTCATCTCTATCATATGAATAGCTATGCAGATCTTTCTTACGAACTGCCTGGTCGACAAAGCTGCCAGCTTACGCAAAAAGGGTTTTGGCGTACGTGATAATGAATTTCAAACTCTGAAACGAGTGAATGGCAAGCTTACAAATTTTTGCCAAGAAAATAACATTTTGCGCAATATTTGGGCCGAAATAGGAATAAACTCTTTGCGTGCGCAGAATAAAAACTTCAGCCTGTTATCTCCCCGGAGTCGATATGGGCAAGGATGGATCCGCGTTGATTGAAATTTGTTTTTTTTTTACTCAATTACATGATCAGCAATGGCTTGCAATTATAAAATTATATTATTCAAGATTTGAAGTCGAAGTGAAAAATTCTTGCAGATCACTCAATAAAACCATCCTAAGAGCTTTTGCTTCACTATCAATTTGGAATGGATGATTATGTCCTCAACAAGCAACAATTTTGCCTGCTGACAGTGTAGTCGTGCCTAGTCATCATAAAGCACCAATCAAAACTATAAAGCCTTACTATTAACGAGAATGAACTAGAGTTGCTCGGTGCACTTCATCGCGAATCACCTATCAGTCATGAGACTCTTTAAAGGTACGTTAACGGACATCAACTATAAAAATTTTATCGAAGTGGTTCTTTTGAGATTATTGACCCTTATGCAGGTCTCCTATTTCATAGGAGAATGGAAGTTTAGTATGATACCAAATTTGTGACTATATCATATTAACATCTTAGTTGATTCTGAAAAATTGCATTTGACGGTCTAGAGTCCGGAGCTATATCGATGGGTTTGGTCTCCAAACACTGATACACGAATTGGATCGTTTACAGTTTTTCGTTTCCATTTGGTTGTTGATGAAATGGATCCTCTTTTTTGACACATAACATGTTGCCCTATTATGCATTCGCATACACGTGAACATACTCTCTATCCAGTAACACCAAGTAGTCGACTGTGTGGTTGTAAACTTTTTTGAGTCTTCTGATTCGTGTCTTGTGAAAACTAAACAGGTCTGATATCACTGGTGAATGACCAGTATTGTGTTACAATTAACAAAATTTCCACCAAAAATATTGCTATTGGAAATAATTTTTGATTAAACACGACTCGGTTCACAACTTAATGAGCATGTTGATCGGCTCGTCATATTATTGGTTTACAATGCCGACACCTCCATCCAAATCCTTACGCAAAGAAACTATTGCAATTTAGGAGTCCATAAATGTTGTTTACTTGAGGTAAATCACGGACTGGTCTAAAGAAAGCATCCGAGTACAGGAATTGATTTTCTCCTCGCTCCTGGACATTGAAGTCTTAATAACCACCACGAAGAAAAACACTTCTCAAAGCATAACTTGATGGAAAAATGTTTTTCTTCGTCGGAGGTGACGATGTAATTATAGCAGCAGATGAACTAGTGTATTACTGGTGTCGAGTGCTGGAAAACGTTTTTCTTCGCGAAAATCATGCCAGACGTCGGCGAATCCCAGTTAAACTTGTTCAAAATTCAATTTTTGAAAAGTTACAGTTTTTGGTATTCACACGGGTAGTTGCTTGAAACATCAGAAAAAGTTTCACCTTTACAAAACTAAGCATATTTTGAGAAGCAGAAAAATGGATGGAATCCTGTGTTAAGACTTTAGTATTAAGACAATGGATACGTTGTATAATAATAAACAGGATGGTTCCAGTATCAATCGATGTCTTTGAGAACAAATCTTGAATCTCAAAAGAAACAAGATTCAGAACCAATGTCAGCACAATCTTCATTCCGCGCAAAATTTTTATCATGGTGGAACTTATAGATTATAAGACCACCAAGAAACTTAGTCTGCTACCGGAACATAGCCCCTATAATATTCAATCTAGAGCACACATCAACACTTCCAACAGTTCATTTCCATCACATTTTTCTTTTTTTATCGTACAAATCAACATAATACAATTACCTAGTATTTATTATTATATAATCGAAAGTATCAAATTGACGACGGCAGTTTCAATATACTCGTTCAGAAATTCCAAATATTACCCCCATTCTCAATTCGATGAAGATAGATCATTCAAAGATTATTTCATTCATTATAGCATGATTTTTCATTCGATTCTGCTCGTCAACCTGCACAATTGGCTGACAATCAATTCACTCTTGGCAGAATTGACAATATATAGATTTACGAAGGATTCGTGCCTCGAGATCTCAGTTTGATAAGGTGCATGAGGTCATCATTAGCGCAACATAGCTCGGCAAGATTGATATATCTATTTCCGCAACTGGGGCGTAATTTCGCTGACTACATTGCTTGACTCCTGCCGAGTCATTGTAAGGCATCAACCAAAAGCATCGCAATTCTCAATCGTTTTCCTACAAGCACAAAATGTAGTTGTGCATCAAACATTTTCGTATCCATTGATGCACAATTCGTACTGTAGGAAGTTATTGAAATCGTGAACATCCTTCATCAGAAAAGACTAAGTGACAATGAGTAAAATTTAAACTCACGCGTGAATTCTAAATTTGATTTCCAGGCCTCTTCATAGTATGCGCCGCAGGCTTCGCTGTTGGAGATATCGAAGATGATTACAGGAGAGAAGAAGTTGTTCCTAGTATTCTGAGCAAAGCTCCATCCCAGTGGCTCGAGGTGAGTATATTTTTTCGGTTTACTCACCAGCCAGTGCTCATGGCTCTGTCTTATTGAGTTGACTGTCTTGAGTTCCGACATTATGGAGAAAATTATTAAAAAATTCCGCCTTTTCGAGCAATAAAATATATACACCTCGTGCGGAAAAGCGTCTTTTCCGCAACTCGGTACACAATATACTATTTTACAGTGCATTTACCATTTCGATCGAGGTATCTTCGAGCGACTAAAAAAAAAAAAAGAAACATGAATAAACAGAGAAAGTACAAAAAATTGATAGGTTTCATTAGTCTTGGTAATAACGTACACTGTAAAAAGTTGTGGGAAAAACTTCAACAACTGTTTGATTTTTGGTGTCAACCACGGGTTGACTATCAATCCAACCACTGGCTCACTTTTTCCCCACAACGAGTATGCAAGGATGAATGCGGCGCCCACGATAATGGTCGATGGTGTTCCCTGGGTGACACTTTTGGGTCGGAAAAACAAGTTTCAACATGTTTTTTCACCAACAAACAGGAATAAACCTCAGCGCCGGCCGCGCGAGCATTTTCGGAAAGAAATTCCGCGATTCATTATCCGGATTGGTGACCGCTCGGGTGAGACTGATCAGATAGTCATGGGTTGTGGGCTTACTTGATGGGTAAGCCAGCAGCCTCAACTGAGTGGTCACCAATCCAAGTGATGAATCGCGAAAACGATGCTTAACCTGAATTTTCTTCCGAAAATGCTCGCGGGGCCGGCGCTGATGTTTGTTCGTGTTTGTTGGTGACAAAACACGATGAAACTTCTTTTTCCGACCCAAAAGTGTTACCCGGGAACCATTATTGACCAATCCCAGGGACCCGGAAGATACCCATACACGGTGCCCGGGAAAGGACGATAGGTTGAACAAAATTGTCACCAAAGACTGAACACGTGGTGATTTAGTACTATGCCCAAGGATCAAAATCCCGTTTCAACGGAAATGGAGCAATCTCCTTTTGAAAAATTTAAAGAGCTTGATTCGTATTCTTACGTGTTAATCAAATGGAGCTTTTTTTAGCAACATACTTGTCGAGACAATGACGGCTCCCACAGCCCATAACTTCAATGAATCTCAATATTTTTCAACATACTTCAACTTATTTTGAAGCTTATTCAAAGACCTTCAAAATGAGCTAATGTGAGCTTGAATTCAACACAGTAGACTTGAGCTATCTCAGGAGTTAGGAGCTCGAAAAGTCTCGAATCGTCAGAAGAGGAAATCTCGGGTATCGATTCAAAATGAGGTTCCTCGACTCTATTAGTTTGTTGAAATCGAACTCACTACAAAGACTTTAGAATTAGCTTTAAAATGAACTAAAGTACATTGAAAATAATTGGGGTACGTTTGAGTTATTATGAGCTTTGGGAGCTGATATGGTTTTGACAAGTCAAAGTACTGAAACAGCTCTATCTGATTAACATGTAAAAATACGAATTGAGCTCGCTTTTCAAAAAAGGGGATTGCTCCATTTCCGTTGAAACGGGATTTTGATCCTTGGGCATTGTACCAGTTCACCACTTGTTCAGTTTTTGGTGACAATTTTGTTCAACCTATCGTTCTTTCCCGAGCACCGTGCATATTTGCTGTGGGGAAAAAATCAACCAGTGGTTGAATTCGATAGGCAACCAGTGGTTAAATTTTTAACCACCCGGTTGAATTAGACAGCCAACCAGATGGAACCGATTTGGTGAAGAGAGCCAATCAATTTTTCGATCGACTGGGCGTAAAACAGTGTTTTACGCACGACAGTTTTCGTTCACTTTACGCCCATTCGATCGAAAAACGTATTTCGATACTCGGGCGTGTGCTTTACTCGAACTAATTTCAACGAAAACAATCACTCGAAAAGCAAAACCAAACTTCCCACCCTCGAATCGAAAAATACTATTTTACAGTGTATAGATTTATCGAAATATCGCAAATCTATATAGTCGGTTCTGTTAGCTTAGAACTACATCTATAGCTATAGAGCCTCTATAGTCCGAGAGGGAAAATCTAAAGCCATACATTTTATACGAAGATACAGAAAATATGTGCGGTGCTTCTTACAAGTGATGACGCGGAGACTTATATTTCGCACCTATTTTTACCTATAATGTACCCTCCAAATCATTCGTTAACAATTTTTCATCTCATCTAAATGCTAGTTCACAACCGTATAACTAACATGCAATGAAAGAACGGAAGAAAAGGAATTGTTGTTGATGTTCTAAATTGATTGCATGATTCTCATAAGAAAAAAAAAAATGATTGCATGACCGCAAGGATGCTGTAGTGATATTTTCTGAAATATTCTAAAATATTTTAAATCATTCTAGGTAACGTACAACGGCAAGAGCCTGCAATTTGGGCATGAGCTTACACCATTCGAAGTCAAAGATGAACCAGACATAAAATGGAATTTTGATCCTGCAAAACTCTACACTTTGATTGAAATGAGTGAGGATATTTTACATTGGTTGAGTGTTATGTATAATATTTACGATTCTAGTTATGAAGAACGAAAGAATTGAAAAAGTTTGACTTTGCGATCTTGTTTGTAATTTCTCTCAAATTGTCCTTCAGCTTACTCTAATCTTATTCAGAATCGTCAAAGTATATATAATTATTGCGTTCGCTGCGGAGGCTAAAATTGGTGATCCTCCCCCAGGGGTGGCGGGGCTCATCGGTGGGCCCCGCTCAATGTTATTTCCCATAAAGGTCAAAATCCTCAGCATTAGGGGAGGGACTCGTGGACGGGGTTAATACGGTCATTTTGCAAGTCTCCGTACAAGTGATTCGGATTTTGATATTTGTTCGTTATGAATTGACTAAATTCTCATCTATTCGGGATAGTTCAATTTTTTTACGTTCCAGATTCTCTAATCGACCACTTATATATCATTGCTAAAATAGTATGCTTTTTCGTAAAGTAAATGCACATTTTGAAGGAATTCTTAATTTTTAAATTTTCCTCGGGTATGATGCCTATATAGATCATTGTTGTGGGCAAATATTCATCTAACACAACAAGAATCTGCACGATCCATTCTGAACATCTCAACTAAATCGCATCCTCTTTTGTCGTGTATCTTGATGTATTATAGAAACCATTTGACAGAGAATCAGCGCGCCATCACGCTTTACGTTTTTACCTTGCATGCAAACATCTTAAATCCATTGAATTTCCATCTGATTTATTGTACATAGAAACGTATTCATACCCTTGTTGATAAGAATTTCATCGCATTATTGAGAAATGAGAGTCCCTGACTTACCGCTGATTTATCCCTGATTGCAGATCCTGATTCGCCAAACAGAGCTAATCCAATTTATAGAGATGGACTTCACTGGCTAATGGTCAACATTCCTGGAGATGACATCAAGAAGGGGGAATCTATAGTTGATTACATGGGGTCAGGACCTCCAAAAGGAGATGGTTTACATCGTTATATGTTTCTCGTTTACGAACAGCCAGGTAGAATCACTACCGATGAGAAACACATTGGAGGCTTACAACTAGAAGGGCGACTCAAATTTCCGACGCAATCTTTCTTGGATAAATATGGTCTGGGTGATCCCATTGCTGGCAATATGTTCCAAGCTCAATTTGATGATTATGTTCCAGAATTTTATAAGAAAATTGGTACCAAATTATGAAAAATCCAAGTATCTGTGAGCTTGCTCCAAAACACCATATACAATCATATTGGATGCTGTGTTTTTATGACTCTTAGATTTTGTTATAGACAGGGTTTTATGTCATATACGGCCTGATACAATGTTGTTATACCACTCTTCACGAAAAATTATTAAATTAGCGCTGATTCATAAATTTTACGCCAACAAATTGCTCTTCTAATAGTAAGTAGCAGATTAATATGACGAATTCCAGAATCAGGAAGAGGGCACTAAGAGGAATACTCACATAATTCTTACGTACTATCAGGAAATTGGACCTGAGATTAAATAATTGCTTCATTAGAGAGAATGTTAGCAAATCAGAATAATGAAATCGTATTAACTCGCAAATAAAATATCAATCAAGCTTTGTGTAACCCTTTAAATCTCTTTTTTTTACAAATAACCCTCTACACCGAACAAAAATGCTTACTGTTTACGTACGTAAAAGAAATTTTGAGAAGAACTTATTTCCATTGCTTGGAAAATGTTTCAAATTTTAAACGCATGTCCAAAAGTTTTGCTTAATAAATTTTCATCGACGGTCCACCATTGTCCACCATTGGGGTACTATTATATCCTGAGATCATTTGTAAGCAACTTTGAGCGATTTGTACACTGGTCATTGAGATTGATTTTGATAAGTACTTTCAAATTGGAAGCAATCCACGTTGCAGGTGCGTCCACTGTTTTTTTCGATGAAGTATCTATCTATTTCCCTCGCACTTTCTTTTCGTAAAACCACACATGCAAAGCGTAGATAGCGCGGCCTCACGGGGCAGAATGATCCATCAATTCGGTGAATAAGAGCTCTGACTTGGAATCGTGAGATTGTGAATTTTCAAGTCTCAATCTGTTCACTGAATGCAAGCAGCTACCTACTAATTCCAAGCACAATTCTCATGCATAACATAACATTACGGACGATTTGAAAATGTAAATAGTCTACGTATACAATTACACAAGATCGTGGCAAACCAACGTCTATTTCGTCGACGATAATTGCACAAATTATCTCTCACAGCTCGTGCTGACCGAAAAAATCTACCAGTCTTCCGCAAATTTTGAAACATGAATCTCTTTGTAGGTTGGTAACGTAGTGAATTTTTGTCAAAGTTTTAAGTTGCAATCACGATTTATGCAAATTTCTCCTCTAATTGTATTATATAACACATTTATACAACAAAATTTGGAGGTCAGAATGTCTCATTGACCGGACCACCACATTTCCTCACGCATTTTTCGACGCTGGGATTGCAAGAAACCTTTTTTTCGAAGGTTTCCTTGACCTAGGCCAAAATCACGACATGGTAGCTCAAAACAGAGCAGGAGTCGTGTTCAGACGGTCATTTCACATCGAAGAAGCATATCAGGAAACCTTCACAAGCAAGAATTTCTTTTGTCGCGATTTTTGAAAAGCATAAGGATCATCGCAAGAATTTTCGCGTGTTTTTGACCTTCTTAAGGAGGTTAAAATACCTGTTTTCCAAAAATCGTTGCTGTTCAAAAGTCATGTAAAGAAACATTTTCGCTTGAGCGGGGTATCCAAATTTGCTCTTTCGATGCAAAATGAACATCTGAATACGATCCCGCGAGCTCAGCTTCGAGCAGCCACGTCGCCGACTTTTTTCTAGGCCAAGGAAAACTTTGAAGAAATGAGTTTCGTGATTTGAAAAATATCTAGAAGTTCTGGCACTATTCAGGGCTCAGGTTCGGTTTCAGCGTCGAAAAATACGTAAGGGAATCATGGTACGGTCCCCAAAATTTTGTTGTACATCATAATATGCACGGGTGCGAGGTCCGGCTGATTGACGTAACGAGAATTAGTTTTATCCGATTAGTAATGAGGAAATGATATCCCCAGTGCCTCAAAACGACCTGACAATAATCGAGTGACTAAACGACAAAGTTTTGTTCGAAGCCGGAACCTAAAAGTAGCGCTTCAGACGCACTACTAAATAATACATCGACACTAAATTTTGATTCGCAAACTAATATCCTTCCCTCTTCCACCTCAAACTAACCATTTTCTTGTTGATTCTTATGAAAATTCATCAGCTTGTTCGATCATCAGCTCAGTTCAGCTTGACTTGACTCGTTACGGCTCGGCGATAAACCTGCGATGTGACTTTTAGTTGAGTGAATCATAGCTTTAGGAGAACCGTGATGATCTCCTTAGCTTAATTTTCCATATTCAGAAAATCATCATTTCTTGAATTCTGTATATGAGTTGATTATTTGGTTCTTGAATTCTGCTTTGATATTGAAGGGATACTCATCTATGGGTGCAGTTTGACTTTGGCAGATGTCGCATCAGATTTCGAGAGAACTGAGGTTGTCCCCGATGTTCTGGACAAAGCACCAAATCAGCTTCTTTCGGTAAGTCAACGAAACAGATTCAGTTCTAGGAACTCAAAATTCTATTGCGACGGGTTTGGAAAAATGATCAAACGTGAAAGTGCACTCCAGCCAATTTGTGATTCTTACAGTTCAAAAGTCATTTTCGTGAAATCGGAATTATCGTCGAAGTCCTCATCTAGTTCTGCTCTCATCATGCTCGAAAAATTTTTCAGACATTTATGAAAAACACTCTGATCTATTTTTTAGGTCTTTTACCACGGTAAACAGGTTCAGTTTGAAGAAGAATGGACACCGACCAACGTCAAAGAAGTTCCTTCGATCGAATGGAGTTATGATCCATCAAGCTTCTATACTTTAATAATGACTAGTGAGTAATGAGTTGTATAATTTTTACGATTATCAAAATATATTATAAGAAGAGTGATGAAATATAATCAAATCTCTTGCATTCTATATGAATGTGAGAAAACTCAATAGATTATGCAGATCAAAATCAATAGCTGTCTGATTTTATTCGAATTGGTATCTAATTCCATTATAGATGGTTCTCGAACAAATTTCACAATTTTAAGGCAAATTTCCCAGCCAACTGTATTTGCAATGTAAAACATTCATTCTTAATTTTTTTCACAGATATCGATCCCCTGAGTCGTCAAAGGCCAATTTATCGTGAATTTTTGCATTGGATGGTAGTCAATATACCAGGAGACGATTTTAACCAGGGCGAGACTTTGGTTGACTATGCAGGTGTTGGGCCACCAGAAGGCGAAGGTTTTCATCGTATAGTTTTTACTCTGTGGAAGCAGCCAGGAAGATTGGAGTTCAATGAGCCCCACACTCTAAGACGTCAGCTTGGGATTCGCTTAAAATTCTCACAAAGGAGATTCAGTGTAAAGTATGGCCTGGGCGATCCTATCGCCGGTGTAATGTTTATTGCTCAATTCGATGATTATGTACCAACTCTCATTGCCGAGTTCATGGAAGGAGCTCGAGCACGAAAATGAAAATCGATACATAAATCTTTGAAGAAACTTGAAAGCTAGTAATTCCAAGGTATCTTCGAGTGTTATGATTAATAAACGATGCTTGTTATAAATGTTGGAAAGACTTCAACAAATTGAGAGCATTATTATCCCAGCAGCTCTTAACAAGATGCAGAAAAATTGCTTATGGATATAAGAATTTGAATTCTATACAGGGATCCCTCATCATCCTCGGATTTTAGTATCCACGGATCTCTTTGCTTTACACCGGCCCCTTGTTATACACGGGCTGAGTTTCGATATCCGCGGGTCGATGATCATTACTGCTCGGAAATTATCTTACTTCCATGCAAATTTGCTTGTATTCAATGATCCGTGATGACATCGAATGAGGATATGTATCGCAACCATGAGGCTAGATTGAACTTGTATCGAATCAATCTCAGATTCTCTCACCCGGACTATGACTTACGCCTCAGAAGTGTTAGAGAGCTTACATTTGAGCGAGGGATAGGAAATTATCTTTGCCATGATGCACATGGAGCTGTCGTCGGGGTCAAAAATTATTGTTGAGATTATAGGACCTTGAACTGTGGATCAAATATTTGCTGATGACTAGTGGCCTCGTAAAAATTCAAATAATCTCAAATTTTATAGTTCAGGGCAACAATTTGAGGAAATGCGCAAAGACTTGACCCAGCAAAACTGTCGGAGATTCTGGTAGATTCTTTGGAGGTTTTAGCCCTCATTCTTTCTTCGACCAGATGATTTGATGTTTTTTATGTATCAATATTATTGTAGTATGCTCTTATAAGTATTCTACTGAATTTAGACATTGATGGATTATCACGTCCCTCATGATGTGCCAAATCAGTGGAACGTAACCCCCCTTCTCCTCAGAAGACCATGCACGGTCTTTTTATTTATGGTTTGGTTATAATTTGCGGTACTTTGCTGGAACCGAGTCCTCGCGGATAACAAGGGATTCCTGGTACATCTTTCTTGGTGAGAGTTTAAATAGGCAATAAACTGGTCATGATTCGGTCATATTGATTTTGACTAGTACGCACAGAATTGTATGTTCAACAGTTGCAACGATTCGATAAAAAATGAATTTATGTTTGAGTTATGGAAGTAGCCAGGGAGATAAACTTTTACATTTATTTAAAGAATAAACGAAGTTTTAGAGTCCGTTCTTCACTTTATGGGTCCGGTTGGATCGAAACATTTTTGCTTCCTCTCATCCCCATCAGTCATTTAATTGATGCAAGGGTGTAAAACCTTTTCTTCGCATCCGAATGGCGAGTTTACGGCTCGAGCTGCAGGCGAAGATGCGGAAATAGTACTTTTAGATACAAGGGCGGGAATGTTGGTTTCCGCACAACGAGTAATACTTTCGAAAAAACTTCCGAGCTTGTCTGGAGGCGAAAGATGTAATTTTTCAAGGGCTTAGAATTTGAAATCTAGTTGAATGCCAGTTGAGTTGTGAGGGCTCGAAAATTCTGCTTTCAAATTGCGGGATCGAGTTACGGATCTGCACGTTGAATTTGAGATAGTTTTCGAGTTTGGTATCAGTTTTTGCATTCGTCCAAAGTTTATTCGATCTTGAATCTGATTTTTCAAAGCAAATGCCGTCATAGACCATATTCTTCTATAAGAGGTAACTCAAGAGGCACAGTGCACATCTCAAAAGTCACAAAGTTTCGCGCGTTCCTGCGCACGCAGATTTGAAGCTTCGTGGAGTGGAGGGGGAAACGACCGCGTAAACAAAGGAGCAGAGGGGAAAGAGGGGAAGTTATTCTTGTTCGTCTGCCTACGGACGCCATTTTTCCTCAGCGAGGGTGCGTCGGGTTACCGAATGTGTGAAGCAAGTCGTCCACAAGAATCGATATCCCGGTGCTTCAGTGACCTCGAATTAATTAAAACCAGGTGTTTTAGCTGCCCGACTGAGTGCTTAAGGTGTTTTTATTAACCTCGCGAGTGTGTGCGTCAGTGTTCGCGAAGAGGCTGGACAGCCGCCGTCGTGGCTTCCTACTTTGGAGCAGCCAAATTGTTGGAGCACATATAATTGCATATAATCGGCCCCGCCTGCTGCGCTTTTCCAAGGCCATAGAAGAGAAGAGCCTTGATAAAAAAAAAACGACCAAAGTGGCCAGGATCATCATCATTTGGTATAACAGATAAAGATATAAAAAGCCAGGGCGGAAAGGAGACGGTGGCTTTTCGCCGTCGTCCTGAGCCTGGCCCGTCGTCTTGATGATCGGGATCTCGAGGGACGACAGGCACAAAATCACGGTCAAGATACGCAACAACATGAAGCGCAGCTCGAGTCGCGACTCGCCTCCGCGTGTCAAATCGCGGGGCCGGTCATCAATCGGACGGTGAGTGTGTGCCCGATGTTACAAAAAAAAAGTGCGTTATGTGATGATGATGGCCTCTTCAAGTGCGCGTCTATCGTGATGATGGTTGCTCGTGATAAATTCCAAAGTTCTCGATATGTTGCTTCATAAAATTTTGCTCGAGTTGAACGGGAGTTTGTTTGCAAAGAGACGAAGGAAAATGAGAGAGAGAAATAGAGAGATACAAAGGATACACCTTTGCGATTCTACATTTTGCTCCGTTTTCTTGCGCTCTTTCAGCAACTCATCGTTCCTTTCTGTGCGCGTGTTTACTCATCATAAATTTGGAAAGTTCGCGAACGTACTGCTACACAGGCACATTGTTATCAGTGATGTCAGGAATGTGTTGTTCTTGTTGATGTTGTTGATGTTGTTGTTGGCGCTTTCGTCGAATGACGAGATTCCTTAGGAGATTAACGTTCAGTGAATAGAGCAAGGGTTCATTTGTGATCAAGAAGTGTAGGTGAATTGTGGGGGAATAGTTTGTGGGTGTAGCAACAAGTTCTCCCAAGCGCGTGTTAGATTTGTGTGCTTGTGGGTTTCATTTCAATGGTTTGGTGATCAGAGGGCTATAGTGAGCGAAACAATCAGTGCTCGCGCCAAGATTGTGCTCTCGAGTTTTATTAGTGATTCTGAAAGGGCTGAGATCAGTGGGCGTTGCAGGTGCATGTTTCGGAATTTTGAGTCGACTCAGGCTCTCAAAATATACTCAGTTTTCCAACTTCATACCAGTTTAGCCCAGAACGCATGTAACGTATTTTGAGGCAATCAAAACCTACAACGTATGTATGTATGCAACCAATCTATTTCTGACAATGCAGACCAAACAACTTATCATGAAACCTACATGTGGCATATTTGATGAATTCAGTGATTCGTTTAATAGGATATCTCACCAACTATACAAGTAGTGCACTTACACTGATGATACAACACCTGTCCAAAGATGCAGTATACATGATCGGTCAAGCTTATATTTAATCACAACTGAATTTCAATATCTTCAGCTGATGAGTCACGGTTATACATCTTCTATACTTGACAGTTCCATCACATCTCATTTTATACTTATGCAACTTTCATGATTCTCTTGCTTGACTTGTAAATTGGAGACTTAAAAAGCACTTTTCAAGATTCTCTCAACTTCATGCTCACGAATAAAGTTCATCCTTCAAATGTCTCTTGCAGCTGCTCAATTGAATAATTGAAAATTTTTGATAAAGAGTTGTTTATTCAGAATGACTCAATTTGTTATGATGAATGATTTATTGAAGATATAAATGAATCTCTTGTCAAGGCACAACTATTTTTCCTCACAAACAATTATATTGCCACAGCATATGTAACTTGATACACACACACTTGAAATGCAGACACTTTGAACAACATGAAGGTATTCTTAAAAATTTTAAAGAGTATTGAAAGACTCTCCCCAACATGTCAATATTCTATGACTAAGATGCCCACAACTCAGTGATTGACTAGATAAAATAATGAACAGAATCATCATATTACATTGCAATGCTGTACAATTTGAAATATTTACTGTCCCATGCGTATTAAGAGGCTCATTTCATTAATGGATTTCATCATACGCCCTTAGGTACGACGATTCGAGCGATGAGCGCATAACTCCAGAGAGGGTCCGTCGACGCAGTCGAGGAGCTAGAAGTCCATCGCCACCACCACGCCCCCGCTACCTGGAGTCGAGTTCTCACCGCGAAGAGTATCCAAGGGCTACTCGCGAGATTGCTGCAGAGCGTCCTTATAGTTACAAAGTGCTGTGCGTCAGTGGAATTCATCCCAAGGCTAGAGATGAGGCTGTCAAAGAGGCGGTTTACAGGGAGTTCAAGAAATATGGCGAGTTCTCAATCAGGATTGCCCACGAGCTGGACGAGAGAGTCGCGTACGTATGCTTCCGCAGCCACGAAGATGCCAGAGATGCCAAATACGCCAAGCCCAGGATCCCCATCTATGACAAGTTGGCTGTTGTCGACTCCGTCTATGAACGGCCCGAATCTTACAGCAGGCGTGCTCGGTCCATCACACCACCCGACTACGATCGCTATTACTCGAGATCACCTGGATCGACGGACCGACATCGTCCTCTGGACAGATACGAGCGAGTTTACGGCCCGCCTGTCGGTCTACCTCCTCGTGACCTTAGACGAGATGCACTCGCACCACC
Source organism: Eretmocerus hayati (assembly GCA_029851415.1). Taxonomy (NCBI): domain Eukaryota; kingdom Metazoa; phylum Arthropoda; class Insecta; order Hymenoptera; family Aphelinidae; genus Eretmocerus; species Eretmocerus hayati. The sequence continues at coordinate 154,266,964 of CM056741.1, forward strand.
TCACCACGACTTTGTGAGGCCACCTCTGCACCACGCACCACCTCATGTGCATCCTGGCACTGCACCACCCCATTACGGCCCACCAAGGCATATGATGGTGCGTCACCCAGTGCATGGTTTCGAGCGCGCCGAGAACAAAAAGGACAAGTTTCCCAACTATCTACACCACGTATCACCCGAAGACGATCCTCTGGCCACTCGGACTCTCTTTGCCGGTAATCTTGAGATCAACATAACGGAAGAGGAGCTGCGCCGCATTTTTGGCAAGTACGGTATTGTCGACGATATCGACATCAAAAGGCCACCTCCAGGCACCGGTAATGCCTATGCCTTTGTGCGATTCCAGACCCTCGACATGGCCCATCGTTGCAAGGTCGAGCTGTCCGGACAGTACATCGGCAAGTTCCAGTGCAAAATCGGTTACGGCAAAGCCACTCCGACCACCCGTATCTGGGTCGGTGGTCTTGGACCCTGGACCTCCGTCGCTCAGCTCGAGCGTGAATTCGATCGCTTTGGAGCTATCAAAAAGATCGACTATATCAAGGGCGACACAACTGCTTACATCCTTTATGATTCCATCGACGCTGCTCAGGCAGCCGTAAAGGAAATGCGTGGGTTCCCGCTCGGAGGACCTGATCGGCGACTCCGGGTAGATTTTGCCGATGTCACTCCTGGATTCAGTACATTCAAGCAGCGACCATACCCAGAAGACGGAGCTGACTTCAGAGCGCGACCTGTTGCAGGAGCGGTTGTAGCCACTGCGGAATACGACGCAGCCGCGTACGATCCTTACGGACCCGACGGCGAATTCTACGGCACCCGAGCCGGAGTGAGAGGTCGTGGCTCGGCTGGTTATGAGAGTCGAGGTGCTCGTCGTGGTGGCTACAGGGGTACTTACCCTGATGGCTATCCAGAGGCTGACTGGCCAGGGGGTCGTAGACCGGCTGATCTAGAGTACGAGGGTTCGAGAGCCGGGCGGCGATCACTATCACGCGAACCTGGCGTAGACAGATCGAGATCGAGGTCTCCTAGGAGAAGACACACCGCAGACTCCGACTCTGATGCGGAGAACGCGCGTCCCGGCATGCTTGGCAGCTCGCGCACCCTTACCGATGTCGCCAGAAAGTCACTTGGCATGTGGCAGGGTGCCCTCATTTTGAAGAACTCGCTCTTCCCGGCCAAGTTCCATCTCACAGACGGGGACGCGGAAATAATCGACTCGTTGATGAAGGATGAGGAGGGCAAGCATCTTCTCAGAATTACACAAAGACTGCGCCTCGATCAGCCTAAGCTTGACGACGTGTCCAAGAGGATTCAGACCTCAAGCGCCCACGCGATATTCCTCGGCCTTGCCGGATCCAGTGGCTCTATCACAAGCGAGGATGCCAACGTTCAGACGAGACCTCTCAGGAATCTTGTCTCCTATCTCAAGCAGAAAGAGGCCGCAGGAGTAATATCTCTTCTCAATAAAGACACAGAAAGTACGGGAGTGCTGTACGCGTTCCCTCCGTGTACTTTTTCAACGGACCTCCTTAAAAGGACCTGTCCCAATCTCAGTGAAGAGGGGCTAAAGGAGGATCATTTGGTTATTGTTGTGGTCAAAGGTGGCAGTGCTTAAGAAGTTTCCTTGTGACTCTTTCTGCGGTGCTACAGCCTCCAAATGAACTAGCATTTGTGTATCTCGTCAGCGTGAAGCGAATCGCATACGCAAGAAATGAGACCTTGACTTCAATTGCAAACATTCATATATCTTGTGAGTGCGTGTTCCTAAATCTTTCGAGAGTAATTTTCAATTTTTTTTGAAATTTATTGAATATACAAGAAAAATGCCAAGTAGCCAATCATCTCATCATACCACTGCCGTTGAAGAATCTTTATTGGTGACTTTTCGACCCAGGCATTGATTATTTTACTAGTATTTTCATAATTTTTGTCTCTAATTTCCAATTGTATGGATACGCGAAAATCGTATGAGAGGGACCGATCTGATTGCGCATATCGTAATCTATCCTTGAATAACCGTAGAAGTTCCATGGATATTCAATCATTCTTCCTTTTTCTGGGAGATTCATTAAGGATCTGGCATGAAAATGAGCGTCTTGGTGTATTTGACTGATTCATAAATTTCATAATTCTCCATTTGTTGTAATTGTTTTAGCCACATTTGAGTGATATTGAGATTCTAATGCCACCAATCTGAACACAACTCGCGTTACCTAGGTAGGGAATCGAACCGGGCCGTGTGAGGCATCCGTTTCCTCAAGTGATGCAGCTAACCCAAGAAAGATCATATCAAGATCATATTTTTTCCATCATGAGTACAAAGTTTCGCGTCGTTTACCCAAGTTTGTTCTTCATCCGCGAATTAACAACTTTAGGCACTATTTTTCAAATTAGAATCTAGGAAAATGTGATCAATTTTCAATGTTGTAAATGCAAATCTCTTTTTCTTGGGAGTAATAACCACACATCAAGTGAGGTATTGCAATCATTTACCTTAGAGCACTGCATTGAAATAAAATCTTTCAATTTTAAAAGAGCTATGGCAAATTGTATGGTAAATCCATACTGGAAGTAAATTAAATACTTTTTATTGTATTTTCTTTATTTCATAGCATCATTAGATCGGATTTCAAAGACCGTTTTTACCCTTTTTAGACTTGAATAGACGGTCAGTGGAAGATGCCTAGATGAATCATAAATTACCAGGATTGACAATAATCGCGAATGAAATTTGAATTGTTTGTATGTACACAATATTGAAGTTCCACTTCCTTATCATATCTTTTGTTCAAGATATTTCAATAGTATGATGATTGTAAAGAGATACATGATAAAGATATTCTTCTGTAATATCATAATCATTGAACACCATTCTATTGTTGACACTTGTGACATTTCATTTGCTTTAGATATTTGAAAGCATCTTATTTTATGAAATTCAGCTTGTGAGCTTATTAATATAGCTTATCGAGTTATTCATAATTCTTTCTCTAGAGTTAGATCAAACTTCCCAAGGAAATGTATTGCATTCAAGTCCCAGCACATTTACTTGGAAATAAAATGGTTGTCTTGAGATTCTCTCATAGCATGTCATGATGAATTTTCATGAAGGCATCCAAAATCAACGGCAAAGCGAAGTCGTGAATTAGAAGATATGGATCCTAATCTCAAATAATGAAATGAATGATCATTCATGTGAATGGAGCTTTTGTTTCAAGATGTGTCGAGGGATGACTAGAATCACTGGAAGGTCGAATGTATAAAATTTGCCTCAGATACGCCCCTCATGACTGAGGTACTTTTGCCGACCCATTTCTAACTAATAAAGTTTTTTGTTACAAACAGCCTCTATCCTATTGGTTAGAAATTCAAAGATTCAGACTTGACAAATTCGTTGATTTGGATATATCATGATTCTAAAATAATTGGATTACACTTTCTAAGGATGAGTAAAGAAGTTAAATTTTAGAATGAATATTTCTCATCTCGTTTGAGGTCCTGTGCACAGTCCATGTAGACATATTTTCCTACAAAGGCATGAGGCATTGCTCTGCACAGTAAGACTTTGAACTGAATAAAGACAAACCCAATGAAAATTTATGAGAAAGAACGCGGTTGCATGAAAATGATACGATTTTATTGGAAATAGGGACAGTGAATGACCCGGAACTAACTAATAATATGATGAGGATATCTTAGAAATTGTGATGAGCGACATTGTTGAGAAGTGACTCTGATTTATGATTCTTAAAATGTATCTTTCAACATGAAGAAAATCTTGATAAATTTCATTCTTACAAAGTGATCATGAGTGGTGAAGTGCTTTCAAGTGTAATGTGTGGTGAAAAGATGATGAATTCTTCCATGTCAATAAATTGCAAGAATATATACTTTGAAGAAATTACTTCCTTCATCCTTATCCAAGAGTAAAGGCAAGAGCTATGAATTTGAATAGTTGAACTTGCAACAGAAGAAAATTGTGACCAGTACATCGTGCATAAGGTGACAAAGTGCCATAAAGCATTGGAAACTCCATTGATCATCATTTTGATAACATAAATAGCTCTTACACAGCTTCTAAACGTGACAATCCGAAGCAGCCAGTGGATCCTGTGATGTGTTACTCTTACTCAAATCAACACCTATGCTGACTTTTGATTTAATCAAAAGGGATGGACAGGTGCTTTACCTTTTCAATGATACTTAGTTTTCTTAAACATTGACTTAGAATTGATTCTCAGACACTCTTGTGTGGAAGAATTTTTGAAGCAGTTGTTTCAAACATTCGATGTTCCTTATGAAGCTTCAGACTCCTTTGTGAGTAATAGGAAAATTTTATATTTTGTGCTATTGCATTTTTGGAAATAACTTTTTAATAAAATCAAGTTAAAATTATTCTTGAAATGTTCTTTGTACAACCTCTCTCAATTGAAGCGTGAAACAACAGTTACTGTAGCAGCACTTTGTACGGAACTGCTATGAAGAATTTGGGTTTCATTACTTGAAAATAGGTGATATCTATATGCACTCCACACACATCATTTATAGGTCGCTCAGTCGAACTTAGTTGTAAATTATACTATTGTGTCGAGAATGTATCATCAAATGGAGATACTCAGCTCATTTGAAACAAATTTCAAAAGCGAGCTGACATAATTTCAAATTCTAGTGATTTCATCACATACCTACGCAAAGCTCGACTTCTCAATCATCATTCCGAATTTGTTTTTATTCAATATTCAATTTATTCAACTAATTCAATATCAATAATTCTAATTCTATAATATTACGTTACGAATCTATGTGTTTCACATTGCCCGGCACACGTCACGCAACTCGGTCGGGTCCGGATGTAACGGATCAGGTTGGACTAGTACTAAAAAAACTGTAGGTTAGTATCTACCGCACAGCTTTATTTGCATAGTTATCAACTATTAACATTACTCCTCAATTTCTTCCACTCTTCTGAAAGTTAGAAATTTTGAACTAATACAGATGTGAGGTGTGTAGTATTGGATAAATATCAACAGTAAGTTTCAATGGAAATCTAATAGCTACGTGAAAAGTCAATTTAAAGAGCTATAACCTCAAAGTAATATGTTGACATTTCATAAACTATTCCTATTTTCTCCATTCTCGTAGATGAATACGGGATTCAGCTTGATGCAGTCGGGGCTAAAGCTCGCCATTAGCCGTTCTTACAGTAAGTTACCATCAGAATTGGTGGTATTCATGGATGACCAAATGGTTGTTTGTTGGCATCCAGAACAACCATTCCCATACGAATGCTCAAAACCTTTACCAGCCAAGAAGCCTGAGGTTGATACTGTACTGAAAGTTGGGGAAAAAGATGTGAAAGAGATGTTTACGAAACCCAAGAAAGAAATGCTTCCAATAGAACTTGCAAAAATCACCTACACATGCAAACATAGGTGGTATCCTAGAGCTCGAGACAAGAAACGAGTAATAACGCCTCCCGACAGACCTTACTTGTAAGTCATTGTATATTATTCATTGATAGAAGTACTTTTTAGAGAATTTGAATAAACTAACAGTCTAAGGTTATTTAAATATCTCATTTTGCCACACAAGCTCCCTGTAAAAAATTTTTTCCTGTTTCTTTATTTAAAATGAGACACATATGAATTAAGTTCTTTTATCTTGGATGATGAATTTTGTATTGACATCAAGAACCTCCTAAAACTATAGATAATGTATTAAATTCATGTAAATCCTAAAAAGAAATTGAGAAATCCCTATAAGATGAACAAAATCTATCCATGGACCTTCTCAGACAAATTTTCTTAAATTTCAATTTAATGTCTGCTGCGACAGTATTCTTGCTTATCTTTGTGGAAAATTTTATTAAATATTATCATTGTGGGAAAAATGGAAATCTCAAATCACAATTTTCTGATTATCATTGACATAACTTGTGATCTGTAAAGCTTAGGATATTGATCTGAGAATGAAATCACTAAGCTGTTAGTACAGATTAAAGTTGTGATGTCATTGATTCATCAACTTTGAATTTGAAAAGGGGATCAAATTAGTTGCAAGGTTTGTCAGTTATGTCCACTTATCAGGCTGCCATGCCAAATCTAAAAATGCACACTTTTACTGCATAATATCAAGATTCTTGATCTACTCCATCAGCATTTCGTTATGTATACTATCACAAAGATTATCAAAGTGATCAGACATCGACAGTTTTTCGCAAGTTTCATATGAAAACTTATTCACGCTTTCAACTTGAGAAGGGCTCTCTCACATTACCACAAATTTGTCAGTAAAAAAACTTGCTTACTTGTCAATTTACAGTAATTTCTTTTCGTCGACAGCGCCGTTTTTTGGAATTCTTGTATGCACTGTCGTACTTATTAAATGTTAATCAAATGCTACTGTGCTGGATGATGAACTCGCATTGAAATCAATTGTTAGAGCTGAGGGAGAATGAACATGAATTAACCTTTAGAGGACGGGGATGGCCCAACTACTCAAGTGCTTCAGGGAGGCTAGAAATGCTACCCAGGGGTTGTTGGGGTCTCTGAGTCCAAATATGGAGTCAATAAGACTCCATCTCATCACATAAGGCTTCCACTGACCTAACATGACATAAGGCTGGAAAGCGAAAAATGATCATTTTGACCTTGAAAATTGCAATTTTGACGGTCAAGGACAACTCAGAGATTTTTTTTACTATTTTTCGCGTATTTAGAGCATCGAAAAACTTCGGAATACGGACTTGGGGGCTAAGAAAGGAAAAAAAAATGATCATGCTCTCTGTGGCCCACCGGAACTTCGGATTATTAGAATTCATCTTATAGACATTTCACGTGAAAATTTCCATGAAAATTTTTGGTCATTTTATAGGAAAAAATCCCCGTCCTCTAAAGGTTAAAGTATCCGAAAGCAACACATCCATTTGTTAGCTCTCTACTCTACTGTTTGAGACAGCGTGAAAATCTATGATATCTTATGGTCAATTTTTCGCAATAATTATCCGAGAATATGGAAAATTAGCGTGCATTGGGAAAACTGCGGTCTTGAAGAACCATGAAGTTCTCCTGACGAATAATATTTATATTTTTCGCTTCATTTAATATCCAGTTCGATGACTCATGATCATTTACTTGAGGTATACAGACTCTCCATCCCTAGAACGAGTAAAATTCGTTATTTACCTTGTCACATCATATTTTCATTCACATGCAAAATATGACAATATTACGCCAGGAGATGATAACTCACCAGCTTTTTATGAAATTCCCAAAGTTTCTGTCAAGGAGCCCACCGTATCCATTAGAGAGCTCTGATTATTTGTATGGCAACCATGACGATAACTGTCGGAGTGAGTGTCAAAATTATGTGATCTCACCCCGTAGATTTTAGCTCCGCCAACTCCGAGAGCTAATAAGGAGCTTACTTTGGTTTGAAGTTGGAGGGCAACATTATCGCAACCAACTCCGCCGTCTAAAATTTGAAACCCAAGAAGAGATCCTAGATGCAACGGCAAACTGCTTTCTATGCAAGTGATTTTGAATCCTGGAAATCTCTTCGTAATTTTCGATCCACCTTGCAAAACGCTCAGCTGAAACATGATTTAAGAACGGGATATTCAATATCCATTGTGTGACACATTAAATTTTTCCTTCATTTCATTTCATAAGCTTCGTGAACACAAGCAAAATCTCGAGCTTTTGGCTGTCGCTTCTCTCAGCGTAGCGACTAATAGGGCGTATTCCATCGACGCAACGCAAGAGATATCGGTCTTAGTCTTCTGTTCTGACGCTGTTGTTTCTGGCTCATTGATAAGGTTATGCTTATTGATACAAAGCTATAGGATAAGGTAAGTGTACCCATAACATGCACCCCCTCCCCCCGTTAAGCCGTTTCGTCAATAGTTTTGGCTCATTTCAATGTTTTCCAACGTATATAACAGCTTATTTCAAAGGTCGTTGAAGCTAGACTTTCAAAATGATTCGAGGTATGTTTAATTTCGACAAAATAGCGCCAAGATATCACAATTCCCCCCCAAAAATGATTTTTCACGATTTTGCGGATGGGTGAACCCTACATGTCCCCATCCCAGGCCTGACCCATCCTTTCAAACCATCAATTGTAAATCAGGGATCGGGTGCATAATGTGTATTATGTAGCGAGTTACAAAAAACATTTTATCGACTTCTTTACGGAAACATCGTGTTTCCATCGGTCTACGCAGACGGATAAACGCCGTTTCCGTACTCAGGCGATAAAATCCATTATGTACATCTTATGGAAAATGCATTTTCCGCAACTCGGTACATAATAAATATTACCGGCGTACAATCATCTTGAGAGCATTTTGTCGGTCCAACCTAGTGTTTTCAGCATAATAAACACGTTGGGAGGAAAACGATCATCCTGCTCACCCTTTTGGAAAACGATATGATAGGTGATATCGTCATGTTCGGTACAATCCAATTTTAGCCCGCAAGTTGGGCAAACAATCTCCGTATTTTGTTCATGAAATTGCTCCAAATGGGAATTTTGAAACTCTAAGTAGCGGACTTCAAGGGTCTTGGAAAAAGAAATTGGACGCGCTCAAGTACGTTGAGATAAGGTAAGTGTACCCAACTTGCCCCCATTAAGCCATTTTCTTAATAATTCTGGCTAATCTCAATATTTTCCAACGTAATTTAACTCATTTTGAAGCTTGTCTCAAGACCTTTAAAATGAGCTAAGATGCGTCCAATTTGGATGAAGTGGAGCCGAACTGTTTGAATTCTCCCAAAAGGTGATTTTTGAGAGTTTACAAAAGTGTGTACCCAACTTGCCCCCATCATTTAAAACAATGTAAATCGTCGATAAAGTGCATAAAGTCGCTTTGATCCGTTTGGATCACGGTGTGGCGGCATTTGTAGCTTTGAGCTGTCCCAAAACACTGTTTCCGACCTATTTTGACGTGATAAACACGTTCTGAGTGGTAAAAAAAGCCATACTGCACGCCTTTCCGAGATAACCATATGGGGGCATGTTGGGTACACTCCGATGTCGGCCTTCTTGATTCTCAAACCATCTTCGTGTTTTGTACATAAAATCGCTCCAAATCAGAGTTCTGCAACCCTGAAGAGCGGATTTTGAAGGTATTGAGACAAGGAATCGAATGCGCTAAGGTACGTCAAGATTGGTCGAACAAAAATAAATTGGCACCGGTTTTAGTGAACGTGATTTCTTAGCCGTGCAAACACGAAAAATGGAAAACTCACTTTATATTTTCTGGAGAACGCAGAAATGATCCGGGTTCGTTGAAAACTACGTATTTTCTCATATTTTCAACATAACAAACGTAAAAAAAAATGCGGGAAGGTCAACGAGCGCCCATTCCTGAGATCGGCATATGGGGGCAAGTTGGGTACACTTACCTTATATCAAACTGAAAAATTCTGACGCTGGTTTTACTAGACTTGATTGCTTCTGCGTTATCTTAGCTAAGCAAACGCAAAACACGATCTAAGAACTCCCTTCAAATTTCCGGGACACAGAGAAGTCATTTTGAGTCAGTCGGAATCACTTACTAATTCTCATATTCTGACATAGCAAACGCGAAAAAATTTGCGGGAAGGTCAACGAGTGACTATATTCCTGAGATCGCACATGTCAGGGACGCTCACCGTACAATATCGTCAAGAGCATGAGTCGCTCAAGAAATTTTCTGTTCGTGAGCCTCTGAGTCGATGCACTTTTTCAATCGTCTTCTATGTGACACTGAACGCCCACTCCGACAATATTGTTGGCGAAGCTTGTGGCAACAACTATTACCACGCCCAAGATTCTCATTGTATTTTTTCACGATATTGAACTAAAATTAGCCAGATCAAGGTCTTTTAGATTTTCACAAAATTTTTCATTCGCCAAAACGCGTGGATGAAGCGTCTTATAATTAGTACTCGCTTAGTACAAACAGTCGCCAGGGTAATTTGTTAAAACGCGTCTTAGGCGACAGCCAAAATCGCAATTTTTCGTCTCTAGATGCAATATTGAGCAGGGTCTTGACCAAGTAAAATGTTTTCAAAAATACTATTCTTGAGTATGCATGGGTGACGTTCAACTTTTGCAGCAACCAACGCGGAAAAAAGCCTTTTCTACGCTGGAAGATATAACTACGTAATGTATCTTGTTGACGGAAACGTTTCCAAACTCAGGGTTTTCAGCTCTCGTTCGTGAAAAAATGGGTTCCCGCAACACTATATCGATGAACTCTGGCGCCTGTCGAGATTGGCACGATAAACAAAATTGATCTGATGGATCGCCATCGGTATGTTGAATCCAGTGCACAAACGTGTTGAATATGTGGAAACTTATGTACTTGAACGGCTGGCAGTGAATCTAATTTTTGATCGCCAAATTCACGCTGGCACATCGGATCGCTCGCCATGGTAATTGTAGCAAAACATGCCAACAGAAATGAGCCAAACATTTTGCTTCGGGTGATTGAAATTACGAGTAACAATTAGATACGTTCGGTTGAGGTGTTACTGAAACACTACCAACTCTGTGCAAAAATCCTTGAATAACTATTAAACTAAAAACTGCATTCATCGTCAAATCTGCGTCATTTGCCATTACACATTTACTAGCTTGATGATAATTTTTTCACCTAGTTAGATATGGACGAGGAAAATGTCCACCATTACAGCAACAGACAAGAGTATAGAAGCGGGAGAGCCTCGTTTTTAAACACCTATCAAGATAGTATCATGAATTACACTCCCCCAGGAAAACATAATTGTTATTATTCTTGCCTTGAAACCGATTCATCAAGATAACACCATTCAGAAATGAAATTGGTGCAAAATTTCGTCACGTAGTTTTACTTATCGAATCTCATTCCAACAACTATGGATTACCACACCTTTGATATTCTAAGCTCCTTTTCAAATGGTCGGATGACATCTGTTGTGGAAGAGGTTCCGCTTTCTATAGTTCAGAACTCGTTGATATTGAAATCTATGTGCGTCAAACTATACTTCGGGGTCTCTACTTATGAATCTAGTGAGTTAGAACCATCTCTATTTGTGAGTTCTTCCCTGTTATTAATTACGATTTTCAAGGCCCGGAAGAGCTCTCGTTGTTCAGGAAGCTCTTTTTCTCAACTCTAAATCGTGTCATAGCATGAATCCACGTAAGTTTATTAGCTTATGCATAAAAGTCGATCTTGCAAACTTTGAGGTTTGGAAAATTCGCAGCTAAATACTAACACAAGTGCTTACGCCTCGCTATTATCCCTTTATGAGACTTCATGCTTCTCGATTCCAAATGAATTGTATCTCCACGACCGACTTCATAATCTCGTCAACGCCATGTCAATCGACAATAAACATTCCATGTACACTACCGGTCAAAAGTTTGTGCACGCCTAAAAATAAAATTTTCGATTTTGCTCACACGACTGCTCGGATCTCCTTGGTCCAAATTAACTCTACTTTGGCTCATTTCGTAGCTTCTTTCAAGCACTTGAAGGCCTATTTGGTATTTTTTCTGCGCAGCTCAATAGATTCTTGCAAAATCAATCCGAACTCCGAAGCCTTGTAGAATTTCACAAGAATCGGGTCATTACGCAAACCTCCGCAAGTCTGGCGGAAATTGATGGATTTAGATGATTCAAAAAACATTCAAAAGTAGACGTCAAAAGCTTCAAGATCCGTTTTTGAAAGTTATTCTAGCTTGTTTTTGGTCCGATCTGTGACTCTTTTTGTCCGATCTTGATTCCTCTCACCAACAACACGAAAAAACTTGGAAAAACTCAGAGGAATACTACCGTGAGCCCGATTTCTTCACCTTTCGTGGTTTTTGGGACTCTTCTTCGAGAAAAATCTTCTCTTACAAAAACAGCCACAGCTCGGACCAGAAACAAGCTAGAATAATTTTCAAAAACGGATTTTGAAGCTCTTGACTTCTACTTTTAGGTGTTTTTCGAGTCATCTGAATCGATCCATCAATTTCCGCCAGACTTGTGGAGGTTTGCGTAATGACCCGATTTTTGTCAAATTTTACAAGGCTTCAGATTGATTTTGCAAGAATCTATTGAGTTGCGCAGAAAAAATACCAAATAAATTTTGAAGTGCTTGAAAAAAGCTACGAAATGAGCCCAAGTAGAGTTAGTTTGGACCAAGGAGATCCGAGCAGTCGAGTGAGCAAAATCGAAATTTTTATTTTTAGGTGTGCACAAACTTTTGATCGGTAGTGTAGATGGACTTGACTTTTCAGAGAGAAAGGGCTGAAAAGATGTACGCACAGGACGTTCGAGATTTTTGAATTTTTATTTCGTAAAATCCATCGAATTCGCTCCCTATAAATTGCCTTTCAATAATTTGTGCTCTTCTTTTCTACATTAAAAAGTTGTCAAATTATTAAAAGAGGAATTTTACTGCTCACCCATGGTACATAATACGGTATTGGAAATCAAATTGCTTCCCTTTATCAGTGTTATACATCAACATATACAAATGCGAATAATAAATCGCCAAAAATATAATCACTTCAGACAATTGATCAATTCAATTCATTACAAGATAATAATAACAGAAACTGACGCTGTTTCACATGATTGATAAATTGACAGGTTTGAAAAGTTTCAATTAAAAAATACTATATCACTTGGTGCCACACATAATCATTGACTGCTTCAACTGTTCACAATTCGATTCTTTCACATAAATTCTTGAAAATAAATGATTTTTACAAATTCTACATCTAAGAAAGTCTACGAATTAGTAATTCATTAAGAAGTACATACATTGTACAGTAGTTACAGGGAGTCAGTCGAAGCAGAGCCACTTGATTAGTGGACAAAAATAAGATTCTCCTTATAAAAAATGCGAGTATAATTTAAAAAGTGTGTAAGTAGAAACTAAAAGTGAAAGCTGTGAAAATGTATTGAATGTTAAGTATAATCGTATCCACTTGCAGATACAATTATGTAGATGAGATGTTTATACGATGTGACAGATCGAACTCGCTTAGTTCTGAAAGAATTTTTAGCCGATCAAATGATTAATCTACGAAGTGGTTCTTCAGATATTTCATCATTCCAAAGGTCCTGAAGCGTTTGACACCCATCACTTTCATAAGATCATCGTCACAGATGGCGTATTGCTTGTTCTTCGGGTCCTGCACATCAAAAATAAGAGTTAGTCTAATACTATCAATTATTTTGGAAAGTGTTGGGGTAAACAATGAATTCTTTCGGACTTACGTAAAGGTTTCTTTCTTTGATGATGCCCCAGACCTTCTTGACAACTTCGTGTCGAGCCATCTGCTTAGCACCCACAACAGCAGCAAGGTCTGCAGACAGTGTGATAGCCCGTGTGTAGCCACTGCCTTTGCCACCACCACCTTTCTTGGCTCCACCACTTGGTTTCTTTGCTTTGCCCCAGTCAGAATCTGAGTCGCTGTCGCCACCTTTGCCTTTCTTCCCTTTCTTGCCAGCTTTTCCTGCAATCGTAAAAGAACAGATAGAAGAGACAGTAAGAGGAGTGATTAGTTAAAATATGATAGAGGATGGAAATCCATCTTATGCATAACTGGAAAGAAATTTCCGCTAAAAACACTGCTTTGAAATTTGTGAAAGAGGCTAGATAGACGAAAGAACCATCAACACATTCTTGCATTGAAGAAAATTTCAAATCAACCCAAAAAATAATCATCTCAAAATTATCTCTCATCCCAAGTGAGACCTATACATCCAACTCATTTAATACCTTTTTTGGGCGAGGTCTTGGCTTTCTTAGGACTGTACTCTTCATCACTGGCATCTTCATTACTACCACTCTCATCGTCGTCGGACGATCCCTTCTTCCTTTTGGCTGCTGGTTTCTTGGGAGGTGCACGTTTAGCTGGTTTCTTTTCTTCTTCCTCTTCCTCCTCAGAGGCTTCCTCCTCCTCATCTTCACCATCTTCAGATTCTTCACTAGCAGCCTTCTTCTTCTTCTTTCCATCTTTCTCTTGTACACATTCCATGACTAATTCATCAATCTCCTTTTTCCTAAAAGTTGGCATGATTCACCTAAGTACTCGAGGATCAAGACACTGCTTTTGTTATGACATCCAAATGACACATAGAAAGTTAAAACTTTGTCCAGTAAAATAAGAACTGCCAACTCTAGTAAAACTTTTATGATGAATTGAAATTTCAAGAATTGGTTTCCTCTATCATGTGAGCCTTATGCTCATTCAAAGAAATAACTATTTTGACATTAGATTTTTTTGTAAGAGGGGGAACGAAGTGCTTATCTAGGTTTTATCAACAGCACACAGAATCCCTCTGATCAATCTTGGATGTATTGAACTCGCTCATGCACTTGGAAATTATTTACTGCATGAGTACCTGCTGTCCATCCTTCAAATGCAGTATGCATTCTTTTTTGGAAGAAATTGAATGTGATACTGAGTTTTCTGTCTAGAAGAGATCATATTTTACCTTTCTGAGAGATCAACTTCAAGCTTTTCCTCAATTTGTTGCCTGACTTTCTTGGCTGAGGTTGTTTGTAAGTCTGCATCCTTCAGAATAGCTGCAAATGTAACAATTAAGGGTGTCATAATCTAGTCAACAAAGTCAGTGGTGGGTTAAAATCAAAGATTTGATAATGCAGGGTTCGTCGCCACTCAGCAACCCAAAAATAGGGGAATAGGGGAAAATAATGTCAGGAAATAGGGTACTAAATAGGGGAGTTTTGAAAAATTACACAGCACTTCTTTGTTCTCAATCCATTCACTTTGCAACGAGTTCGTTTGTCATAGATTCTCGATTTCGACTGCGTTTCAGTTCTCAGAGCACATTGACTTTATAAATGAAAGGAAAAAGCCAAGAGGACGAATTATAACGCCCCCAGAATCATTCGCAGGATCATGCATTTTCATTTTAAAATCTGAGCACTCTGTGAACGAGCACAAACCTTGGTTTGTGTGCGACGACAGAAGTATCGTGTGTTGAGGGTCGTATATGCGAAAATTTCGATGTTTGGGGATCCAAAATGTGCCAACCGCAAGTCCCACTTCCAAACATTCTAATATGTAAGATGTATTCCCGCAAATGACTTTTTAGCAAGTGATAGAGATTGTCACACGAATACAGAGGAAATTTGGAATTTCCCAATTCTATGTTCAGCTAAGTTAAAAAGGATAGCAGAGCATGAATATATCTATTCATGCCAAGAAAGATCATTGTTAGAAGAT
This sequence comes from Eretmocerus hayati, assembly GCA_029851415.1. Classification (NCBI taxonomy): domain Eukaryota; kingdom Metazoa; phylum Arthropoda; class Insecta; order Hymenoptera; family Aphelinidae; genus Eretmocerus; species Eretmocerus hayati. Next base: position 154,282,186 of record CM056741.1, read on the forward strand.
TCATGGAAAATTTCGTCAATCTAGTTATTGAAGAGAGGTTCATGGTACTATTATTTATAAAGGAAACGACAGATTTGACAAGGAGTTCAGACAGCATTTAGTCTCCATTGAACACCTTCATCAGCTAGATATAAAGCAATATTGCCCTTTGTTAATGTTCTTTAAAAAAGCAAAACTGTGGAGAAACTTTTCACCTTGCTTGATAAAATACTGAAGTATATTCGAGTTTAAAAAACTTAAAAAATGTAGAATGTTCAGTGGTTCAAGAATTACAATTATCTAGGGGGTATGTACAAAAAGTAATAGGTAAGTTTTTAATTTTAATATAACATAGTGGAGTAAGAGCTACATTGTTGACTGAAGTAGATTTAATCTTATTAGTGTCAAGCACGAGGAGAATGATGCTCATTGTTTGCAACGCCATAAATTTCATTTTGAGCAATGAACAACGATGCGCGTCACCCACGCGCTCCGTATGAAGCTTTTGGAGTAAAACTGTTCACAGGTTTGCATCGCCGAGAGAAAGAAAGAGCAAAGAAGCCGGCAGATGCCGGCTCGGGAAACGGACAGAGACGCGACGCTTTCATTTGGGTCAAATGCATGCCGGTATCGAAGAGAACGCGCTGCCGATAAGCTCACGATGTAGAAGTGTTGTGTACGCGTTGCTGTGCAAAAGTCATTGCAAAATATATACATATATATAACGACGCTTGCGAAGCCGAGACCGCGATGCTACCTCATGCATGGATATGTACTCCAACAGCACGGCTAGTCCATTGTTTCATTGCTCCGATTTCAAGAACGCAAAAGCGTACAGAAAAATACCCAGGACAAAATTCACGGTCCAAATCTCAAAGTATTTTTCAATAATTTTTTCAAAGCCATTTATAAAACCATAGTCCTTGAAATGAGCTCGGAAAGTACATCGCATGAGACTTGCAGGCATCAATGGCTGCGGATTTAGTCGCTCGGCGTGCCGACGCCACAGCCACCAAGAGTAAACCGGCCGTTTTTGCTCGACAAGCCGCCGAGCGGGGCCTGAGAAACATTTAGCCCTTTCAAAAACTAGCTCGGATATCAACTTTGCGGCATCCCCCGTGGCGTATTTTTTGAGAAAATTGAATTTAACTTACCACTAATTTCCTTGCGGAGCTCGTCCTTGCTGATATCGGCCATGTCGACTGCGCGCGCTTAGTTTCTTTGATATATATAGATATAATATACTGGCTATTTAGTTTGGCTCTGCTCTAGAGGAGCCTCGGCGCGAGGAGTCAGCAAGATAGGCCTTGAAACGGACGTTGTGAGCTAGCCGCTGCGCGTTCTGCTGCCAACTGAAGAAACCGCCGCCGAATAAGCAAAATTGAGAGAACGCCGGCCGGCTTCGACCCCTTCCCCTCGTCCAGCGTATGCACAGAAAAGATTCAAAGTAGGTAAGGCTGGCCTCACATAGTGCCGGTTCGATCCTGTTCGATCGCATGATATTTGAGCAGATTTTGTGAGTTTTTTGAGTTTTTACGAGTGAATTCGATATGACAAGTGGAAAGTGAGATTGTTGGTGATAAACGAATGTGGTGCATATCAGATTTCGTCGAAAATTCGATGAATTCCAAACCGCCACATCAAAACAATCGTAAAAAATCAATGCACGGGTGTTTGCATAAAGAAACTCGGAAAGTCGTATGAAAAAGTGAGTACCACATATTTTAAAGTTACATAGTGCATGTCGGTGCTCTCTTTTTTTTCACTCATTTTGAGATTTTCGTCCCCACGACAACGTCCCGCTCAGAATTTCCGAGAATTCAATCCCTATTTCAACAGTTGTGTTCCATAAAACGTTTGTTCGCGCTCCCCGAAACAAAATAAAAGCTTTGTCGCTGATGCTGCAGCGACGAGTTCTCTCATTTCGATCAACTGTTCTCGACGATATTTTCCTCGAAATTTTCTCTTCACCTTTTTTCCGAATTATTTTCTACTGGTTGGTCTAAAATGGAACAGATAACAGATGATGACAACAACTGCTAATACAAAGGTAAGTGTATTATACATTGTAGTCCGCTGTATAGTCATTGAAATACACCGTGATAGAAAATTAGTGCGGTCCGCGTCCTCATCCTCGTCCTAAATATTAGAGGGTGCCAGGGTGAACTGAAAAGAGTGAGCAATATGTCAGGCAATATCTTCCTATGCGCTCATCGTTATTGCTATTGGCATAGGTAGGTATTAGCAACGAATATTAAGCGTCTACCTATATTCGTTGGTAAGTATTAGTTGCTTTGGTTTTGTCGAGTATGGCTCGGATCCTATTGTTTTGGCCGGTCTGCAATGTGCAGAATTGAAAATCAGGCCCATGACTTGAAGAAGGAGAATTTGAGAATAAAATATAATACCGCGTGCACTTGGCGTCGATGCATGCAGCACATAAAAAGTCCTCGGTAAATACAGAGTCAATTTGCTTGGAAGGTAGGGATTCGTACTCAAATCTCCAGCAAGACTCAAAGCGTAATGTGACGAGTGCGCAGCACTAGGTCGCAAACGACGTTTTCTAGCTGTGCTACGTCGGAAGCGCGACTTTAGACGAGTCCTTGCGTAGCGAGGACGAGTCGAAAATCGCGCTTCCGACGCAGACAGCTGGAAAATATATGAGGTTTATTCGATTATGCGGGTCGGAGCGCTCCGACCGCTCGGATCGGTCCGGTCTCGTCCATCACCGAACGCGCGTTCGGACAAAGTTCGCTCGGAGCGCTCCGAACGCTCCGTCTAAGATTTCTAGCCGGGGAGAGGGGAGACAGCCTGTTTCTAGGTTTATTCGATTATGTAGTTCGGATCGTTCGGAGCGCTCGGAGCGTTCGGAGCGCTCCGAACCGGACGGACATTCGGACAATATTTCGCTCCGAACGCTCCGCCCAAGATTTGTAGTCTCGGAGAGGGGAGAAATCGTCTACAGCATTGGAATCAGACTGCCTCCCCTCTCCGCGGCCACAATTTTTGGACGGAGCGTTCGGAGCGCTCGGAACAAGCTATTGCCGAATATGCGTTCGGTTGGGATCGCTCCGAGCGCTCCGAACGCTCCGAACTACATAATCGAATAAACCTTCTAATGCTGTGGACGATTCCTCCCCTCTCCTCGGCTGAGAATCTTGGACGGAGCGTTCGGAGCGCTCCGAGCGAACTTTTGTCCGAACGCGCGTTCGGTGATGGACGAGACCGGACCGATCCGAGCGGTCGGAGCGCTCCGAGCGCTCCGACCCGCAAAATCGAATAAACCTATGCTCATGCTCGACTGAATACGGAATCGCTTTACTAACTGGAGTCTTTTCGATTTTTGCCACTTAGCTGCAATAGAACGGCAAGGGTTGTCGAAAGTCCTTTTCGAATTGTTCGTGGGAGCTATAAGTACGGAATAGTATACATGTGATACAAGGTTAAAAAAACTTTTTTGACACACTTTGCGACAAGTAACTTTTCCGCACTGATTTCCCACTTTCTCTCACAGTTTGTCAAAAAATAGTATTCGATACTTTGGGTGTAAAACTTATTTTTCGATACACTGTGCGTAAAAGTGCACTTTGCGCACAGTTTGTCGTCGACTTTTACTCACAGTTTATCGAAATGTATAGTTAGATACACGGGCGTAAAACCTATTATTCGCATCCTCGTGATGATTCTGACCCTCGCCTCCGGCTCGGAGCGGAAATCCTTCACTCGGTTGCGAAAAAAACGTTTTACGCCCTTGTATCGAAATGTATACTATTTCGCATCCTCGTGTTGATTCCGACTTTCCCCTACGGCTCAGGTCGCAAACCCCACACTCGAACGCGAAAAAAAGTTTTTCCGCACAGTTTTGCGTGCGGAAATGAGTGCGGAAAAGTACGAGCCGTGCGGAAAAGTAAATTTTCACGTCCGAGTGATGGCTTTCCGGCCCGACCCGTAGTCGAGGGTCGGAATCATCACGAGGATGCAAAAAATGAATTAAACACCCGTGTATCGAGCTGTGTTTTTTGACAAACTGTGAGAAAAAACGGAAAATCAGTGCGAAAAAGTTACTTTCTCACACAATGTGTCAAAAAGAGTGTATTTATCGCTGCCAGTTTTTCTCTTAGATCTTCGCCTCTTCTCGCAACGAATAATTTTGCAGCTTTTTTGAAATCTTTTCAAATTGTTTGAATTTGGATGTTCATGGAGGAAAGAACTTACCTACAAAACGGCTGTGCGGGGAAATCAAGTATGCACATTGCGTTTTATGTTTGCGGGTAAAATCGGGTAGAAATCGAATTTGTCAATCTTGCAAAGTACATTTAAAGTTGAAACGGACGCAAAGTAAATGGGCTGAATTATATTGACATTGGTTCCTCCAATTTTGAAGCCAGTTGGTTGATGAAAAAAAATTTAGAAGTAGTGAAAATCATCGTACCCGATTACATTAAATTTTTTTATGATGGGGTTTTTGAGGAAAGACATAATGTTGTCAAGAAGAGTTCTCGAGAAAAAAAAATTGAAATGTGATTACCACGAAATCCTCTGTGTACATTGAGACTTTTTGAATAAAAATTTATTCGTATGCGCCCAACCGTATGTCGACGTATTGTTTCCTTCTTGAGCTAGGGTGGGAGAATGTCAGCATTTTTTTCACAGAAAAAAAGTCAAAAGTAATCATCGTGTGGGCAAAGACATATTTGAGGTACACGGTGGCTGTGATAAAATCGAGCGAGGAAAGATTCGGAACATCTTATATTTTATCGACCATTTATTTCACGTGGAATGGAATCGACAAAATCATCATAAACTTTGTTTCTCTTGATGAATCGGGTCTAATCCCTTAGTCATTAGTGAACGTGGTGCACTTTAAGAAAAAATGTTTGGGCGATGAAAACCAAAGAGTATATCGATGGCTCAGAGTAAAAAGGAACTACCTGAAATCGTAAGACTTGAAAGGAACTATCCAAAAATGTCTGTAAAAGGAACTATCTGGAATTGTTCACTTGAAAGGAACTATCTGAATTCGTCTGGTTTAAAAGGAACTATCTGAAAATGTCTGTTTGAGAAAGGAACTATCTATAAATTTTTGGCTGAAAGGAACTATCTAGAGTCGTAAGAGTTGAAAGGAACTATCTGGATTTGTCTGATTTAAAAGGAACTATCTGAAAATGTCTGTTTGAGAAAGGAACTATCTATAAATTTTTGGCTGAAAGGAACTATCTAGAGTCGTAAGAGTTGAAAGGAACTATCTGGATTTGTCTGATTTAAAAGGAACTATCTGGAAATTTTTGTTTCAGAAAGGAACTATCTGAATTCGTCTGGTTTAAAAGGAACTATCTGAATTCGTTTGATTTGAAAGGAACTATCTGAATTTGTCTGGTTTAAAAGGAACTATCTGAAAATGTCTGGTTTAAAAGAAACTATTTGTGAATTTTCGGTTGAAAATTTTCAAATAGTTTCTTTTGACCAGAAATTCACAGATAGTTCCTTTTCAACCAGACATTTTCAGATAGTTCCTTTTAAATCAGACAAATTCAGATAGTTTCTTTCAACCAAAAATTTACAGATAGTTCCTTTCAACTCTTACGGTTCTAGATAGTTCCTTTTGAATCAAACGAATCCAGATAGTTCCTTTTAACTCTTACGATTCTAGATAGTTCCTTTCAGCCAAAAATGTATAGATAGTTCTTTTTACAGACACTTTTAGATAGTTCCTTTCAAGTCTTACGATTTCAGATAGTTCCTTTTCACTCTGAGCCATCGATATGCGCTTTTTTCCTCGAAACGTCATGAGTAAAACACATCAGCGAACATTCGGGCGAAATCGGATCAGTTTGACCTTTTGAGCAACTGTCAAATTACTATCCACTATCATGAAAGTGTATATGAAGAATATCGTGGGTTCCGCTCTTTCTTCGCTTTTTTGCGGTCTTCTTGCAGTCACTCAATGAAATGGGTTGTAACGGAAAATGTGGAGAGTAGTTTTTTACAGATATTTGAGAACTTCAATACGTGTGCTCAGATTAATCGAGATATAATGTCCACTCCATGACATGAAATGAACTTGGAGGGAGTAACCAATAAATCAAGATTTTCTGGGATATTTATCTAATATGCGAGATGCACGGAATTTGTGAAACCATTCCAGCGAACCGTTTGCAGATCTCATCAATACTAGAAAGACGGTCTAATTCAAGTTGTTTTGAAAATCCATCTGTTGCTAGTTTATCGCAAATAGTCTTGCAATAGAAAAGCACGTTCCCTTCAAATTTATCTTATATTATGGGGTGGATATCATTTCTTGATCAATCTGAGAACATCATCGGAGATCTTGAAAAAAAGCATGAAAAAGTCCTCATATTATTCGTTAGAACCCCCTTTTTCGACTTATTGCGAGAAAATCGTGGAACAGTGACGTAAAAATGGAATCTCCGAATTTCTTCATGCATTTTTTCTCAAAGACTCCTTTGTAGAAGAACGACGGCTGATATTGGACCAGGAACGACCAACAAGAATAACCCCAAAACGGACCTTGAAACTCTTGACGTCTACTTTCAGATGCTTTTTGAATCATTTTGATTTATCATCTCATGTCTGACTTGCAAAATTCGCAAAAGTCTAAGCGTTCACCCAATTTCTATGAATCTTCTCAAGGATTCGAGTTGACCTAACAAAAATCTATTGTGACACGCGAAAAAAAAACAGTAAGTCCTTGGAGTGCTTGGAAGAAGCTACAAGAAAAGTTATAATGGGTTTTTTCATTTACAGGTGTGTAGAAACTTTTGACCGGTACTGTATCTATTCTATTCTAAATTTGCACACATACAATAAAATTGCACAACATTTTTTGACTCTTTGAATTTGAACATGGAAAAATGAAGTCTTCAGACCCAAAAAACCTGGAAATGTGTGTCGAGATCATACTAGACACTCTATACATAGATAGATCAATCACTTGATCGAGAGCTGATAGAAGGGTAGTTGTGGGTGGTAGCTTCAGATTATCGAAAACAGCCCCCGTGTATATGCTTTTACTTGAGAAAGGGTAAGGTTACCGGAAAACTTCGTTTGGGGATTTTTAGTACGAATCAAGCACGAGTGATGGTCACAATATGTTATAAGTACAAAAAGTTTCCACATCTGAAGATTTTGGAAAGCTGATTTTACATTTAAAAATTTATCGCACGCCGCGCAGCGATTGCCACCCATGCATTGTAAACACATTCTCAACGTGCCACTGTGCACGAAGCTTAAAATACAGATTTGGCCATTCGATATATCTATATAGACTCCGACCGACAGTCGAAAATCTGTGATTCAAATCTAAATAACTCGTTGAGCGAGCAAATAATCAAAAAAGTAGTTGGACAAAGTTTGGGTAATTTTTTTTCCTGAATTTCTTTCTCATGAAGCCCCACCCTTATTATTGGGTCTTTATAGGCTTCTGTTACATTCTCATCCACCATCACTTGAAGGCAACATCATGCAGCCAGTGCATACTGGTATATACATCAGTCTGTGTTTCCTCGTTTATGCATGTTGAGACTGAAAAAATGTTGGTGTGCGCTACTTTTATATCGTGCAACGATTACAGCTACCTGTAACTGAATCGAGTGTGCAGTTTTGAATATCGTAAATGGATTGAATTCAAAATTCATTATCCGTTACAGGAATTAATCAATATTGCGCGTACCTGTTCGTTTTTTCATTCTCCTGAAAATCCATATGTAATCTTCTATGTTGAGTTTTTTTGAGTTCATGAATCAAACCGATTTTTAATTTGAGCAGAAGATCTGTGCTGCATCTGGAGAATTTTCCAACAATATTATTGGAAAAATGCAGCGGCATTCACTGGATAAAAAATTTGTTCATGTCTCACCACATATCGCATGCCTTTCAACAACAGGAATTTATAATGTATAATTGATTCAAATTGCGTGATGTTGAAAATATCGCATGAATTAGCTGCGAAATCTAGATTTGGAAAGAGGAGTGAGCATGCGAATCATTATTCATATAATTTTTTTCAACTTTGACTCTGTCAAGAGCTGTTAAAAAAATTTCACTTCTTTTTTAGTCAATCCCCATCAAAAGTTTGTTTACGAAATTCGGGTTGCGCTAATTTTAGAGGGCAGCACGAACCGAGGTGTGCGAATTACGATGCAAAACTTCATTACCGTTCGTGTCAATTCTGCTGTGTGTAGTCTAACTGAAGTCTGAACGAGGGCGCTTCGGTCTTTGATGGCGGGATATTCGATTTTCTCTGACGAGTCCAAGGTCCAAGAGCTAACTATTTTCAATCTCTTGTCTACTAGACTCAATTACTGAGGCCAGGTACTCTCGCCAGGTACTCATGAAGAGCTTTGTTAATCCTGTCAAGAGGATGTCGGATACTAACATTGTCGAGTTCACAAACCATTCGATGAGTTTTTGAGATATCGCAATTATAATAAGTGACACCGATAGTACTTGGCCCATAGAATCGACCGTATTATCAACATCGCTACATCTCAAAAATTCGTCGAATGGTTTGTGAATTGGATAACGTCGACAAGTGTGCAAACAAGGCAAGACTCCGAAGTCCCCTTGAGTGATCTTGAGCAAAGCCTAACTCTCAACAGAAACTTCTTGCTCACTGTGGATTTATAAGATTCTGGACCTAGTACACAGTAATCATACAGATCCTTTCCATTATCGAATCTCAAGCTAAAGGGACGAGGCAGGTAAGCATGGTGAATCGGCCCTTATCAGTATGACCTCCGAAGTGATTTCCCCCAGTTTCTAACACTAAAGTGAGCGGGGAAAAAAGTTTCCCTGGTCCCAAGGTCAACTCTTCATGGCACGTCACTCAAAAAATCCTCTAAACCCGTTAAAAATCGGCGTTTGATCAATCAAATCGCATTCTGACGTATTTCAATGAATCGATCTGGAATTTTTCTGACATATCCTTGGAATGTTGACAAATAGGAAAATAATATTCGCATTCCGATAAATTTTGATTTGGAGCCTTAAAATGATTCATAAAGAATAAAAATTGATTTTTAACCCTGCTATCTTCAATCGAGTCGCTAGGCCTAGGTGACCTTGGGACCTGAGAAACTTTTTTCCTCACTCACTTTAGTGTTGATGAAATAATATCCATCCCTCCTACCTTACGACGTGTATTCGACCCCTGCAGAACAGGCAACCGGCTTTGGCGTCCATACGAAAATGTACTACTCTTCGTCGCTGATAAGAAAAGTGTTCTTCTTCGTGGGAGCCGTCGATGTAATATCTATAATATATACCCATAATAAAAGGATCAGCGAATTTTTCACGCGAGCTATCAGCGTGACAGCCCCAGTGGAGCGGTCACCAATCCAGATAATGAATCGCAAAAACGATGCTTAACTCGATCAATATCGTGGGCGCCGCATTTATCCTTATATATTCGCTGTGGGGAAAAAGTAAACCAGTGGTTGACTTTTCAACCAAATGGTTGCCGATTTGGTGGAAAGTCAACCAATTTTTTACAGTGATGTTTTAAGCTCTACAATGAAGTATTCTCAAAGTCAAATATCTTCAAATGGGTAATTCTCACGACTCGTTAACATTCTGGGTACCCGGGCCTAGGCGCGTTTCTTGCAATCATACCTCAACAAAAAAAATCCCCAGGCATATATCTTATTAGGTACAACTTAGAGAGAGTAGTTTGGTATTTGGCCCTAGATACGGCGGTACCCGGCCGGAAAAAATTCATAATACCCGATTTTCATCATTTGCGTGGGGGGGGGGGGGCGTCGCGTGATTTTGGCTTTCCCAGCTTCACTACCAAAAGACTCCACGTCTAAAGATTTTCTAAGCCATGCACATATATTCATCTGGATGTATACTATCATATTTTCATCGTGGCAGACGCGTACTTGCCCACCAAACAGTGAATGTTACCTAAAAATTCCTGGAACGTTGCAATTGCAACCTTGGAACGTTCCGTAAATAGTCGGAAACCCCGTTGGTGGAACGTTTGAGCAACGTAAAATGTCTATGAGATGTCTGTTGTCTCAATGTTTCCAGCACGTTTCTGGGACGTTTCAACGGTTTTTCAAACGTTGCACAAACGTTTCCGAGATGAATCTTGCGCAACCAAGACTTAGAAAATTTTTTATTAAATAAATAAATTAATTGTTTCTAAAATTCTGTGTCTCGCAAGCTATCAGCTCCATCCCCGTTCAATCCCATCGATTGCGCTCAATCAGAAACATACCCACTTAGTACAAGAAAGACGGTGAGTTTGTGCTTAAATGCAACAAGCGTAACTTAACAACAATTTATAAAAAACAATTCATGTATTTATTTATATTCGCAACGTCCAGAAACGTGCTCGGAACGTTGAGACAATAGACTTCTCGTAGACATTTTACGTTGCTCAAACGTTCCACCAACGGGGTTTCCGACTATTAACGGAACGTTCCAAGGTTGCAATTGCAACGTTCCAGAAACGTTGAGGTAACATTCACTGTTTGGTGGGTGTTGATGGGTGGAAGTATGGACAACTACCAAAGTGGATGTTCGGATTCGATGAATTTTTTCGTTTGCCTATAAATGCCGTAATACCCTAAAGACCCATACTTATTTTTCCATTCAAAAAGTACATAAATTTAGGTCTGAATCTCCCGAACAAAATGCCATGACCCGAATGAGCGTGCCTATCTTAAGATTGAAATGATAAATCGCCGACGAGATGAACTTTGTCGCGAAAACCGGTTGCAAAAAGCACTATTATCTGAAGCACGTCGTCGGCAAATCGAATAGTAGCTCTATTTTTCTCCAGAGAAACTCATATTAAATGATGTAAAAAAGTGTGTCTAATCGATTTTGGCGTTCTGAGCTTACGAAATCATTTCCATTGCATATCTGAAGCAAAATTCAGAGAGATAGTTCCTTCCCTGCTCGATGAAAACTCACCTACGCACTCCCAAAGTATTCTTTGATTGTTTTGACTTTGAAATGATCATTTCCTTGAACTTGTAGAACGTCCATAATCTCACTTTCATTATGTGAGCTAGCCAACTCTACGTGAATTCGGAAGGCTTGTCAAATGGGTTAAAAATATTGATTTGTGACCTATGGGATCGCATTATGATGGGAATTGTGTCAATTTTTTGATAGAACATTGACCGAAGCCTTGAAACCGGTTTCCTTACACTCTTTGTTTTAAAGTTGAGAACAATCGATTTCGACTGTACCGGACCAGAATGTCTTTTCTATTCCCCAGAAGACCTCATAAGAGACGCATAAAAATTGTTCCTGGGGTCACAAATTCTCTTAGATGTACGGAGCAGGGTGTTTTAGATTTTTTTGGAATACCAACTCGCGGACGTTGTGCTTGATCGATAATTCATAAAAGAACACTATTTTTCCGCGTAGAGCTTGTGGAAGCCATGGTCGTTCACATCTCTCTTGCTGATGTCATATTTCTCTCAATCCACCACCTGGTGGCTGATCTCATAATGTTCCATAGGCAGATTGATAAATTAGTTACAATGACACTTGAGCAATGCAATCAACTTTGAAAATCAATCCCGATTGCAATTATATGCTTCGATTTTTGAGAGATATAAGATTTGAAAACGTACCAGTGATTGTTCACGGATATGAGTGATTCAAGTCGATAACGGATTCGGTTATGATGATTGCCTCTTCAATGGGATGGGTTCACAGTATAGAAGTGGAGTATGCGAGGAAGATGCCAGGCAGAAATTATTATGCTACAATTATTCTATTGTGTATCTTATGATAGACACTCAAATGCAGTGTATGTTTTTGCTTAGAATACAAATCCCACAAGCTCTACGCGGAAAAGTAGTGTTCGTCCATGAATAATCGGTTCACTGCCACGTCCGCAAGTTGGCATTCCAAAAAAGTTCAGAACACCCTGCTTCTACTATCTTGATAGCCCTTTTCTCAGGAATGAGTGATTCCTGAGACAATCGAGTTCGCGATGATTCGAAAGTGCGTGAAGAACAAAAGAGTATATTTTCCGTGACAGTTCGCCCCTTTTCCAATAAATATTCGATCCACTGCATATTGTTTCAAGATCGGTGCCGTGAATCCGTGTCTTACAATGTCAATCGCGAGTAGCTCAAACATGACGAATTTCTGAGAATAAGTGCAGGTATACCAATTTGGAAATTTCGGAAAGATAAACAAAAAAGTATTCTTGTAAAATCTTGATTTACTCCACCATTTTCGAGTTATACATAAAAATCTCCATTTCCATCGTCATAGCTGTTGTCGAGGAACGTGAAAAGATGTCCCATGTAGGAGAGGAAATATTGATGGGGGGTGCAATAATTATGAGCACACGTTATGTACCATACATAACTATATATATATATTCATGTTCGCTCATTACAATGTCCTGTGAGCTACTGAGCTCTACTTGGCTCTACTCTCTACATCACGGCTGTGACAAACACACACACTGACTGGACGAAGTCCGAGACGCGGTATATTAGGTAGAAATCAGATCTCTTATATAGATGGCGCATCTATACATATTGATGGATATATTATCACATAGGAAATAGTCAAATGAATAGTTAAATTTACAACATGCTCCCTCATTTGGCAATTTCAAAATTATGTGATAATCTTGAACGTAATCACTCTCGACTGATAAGATTCATCATAGACCATACATTGTTCTGAGATCTCATTATCTGTCAAAATCAAAAACAGAAAATACAACTCAAATCATTGGCTTTGGAACTCATTCTGATACACCTTCAAAATTAAATTCGCTGGACAAAAAAAAATTTTTGAAACTGATACTAATCAGTCTTATCACTCCTGGAGGTGACAAAAATTCCAACAGGAATGAGATTTAGGAATCAAAAACAAAATATTTCACTCTAGACATGTTACAATGAATACCTCGTGTCTAGAGTATTTCTAAAACCTTTCTTTGATCTTTAGAAGATAAACAACCACTTTTCAAATAGCGATATTTTGAATTCATCATTACAAAAACAATGATTCAATCTCAAAACAAAAACTCACATTGGACGCTTGTTACTCCAATGATTTTTTGAATCACGAATTCGACTGGAGATCCTTTCAAAAGAGTTCTCTGCAAAAATATATTATCCAAACTTTCAAGCAATAACAGCTATTACAAGTCTTTCTCTTTTTATCAAAAGCACTTTGACAAATAAAGATTTGAATGTCTCATTACCACACAATTTGTTCAAAAAAGAAACAGATCTGGTTTACCGATACTATTACTCAGCTATCACAATAGTAGATCAAGCTATTCATATTTAAAAATCAATCAATAAAAAAAAAGTATTTGATCCATAAATACCTATCCTATACATTTTAAATATCCTTCAAAAAATCAGTACTATGCCTTTTATGGCTCTATCAACAAGTAAAATAACAAAGCTTGCACCAAAAAATCAAATAATTCATCTCTGAGTTCATTCAACTCTAGCTCCAATTATACAACACCGAGAATGATCTCACAATAGGATCTTTAATGAATTTTCAAGAAATTCCATTTGAATTTTGTATCCTTCAAAATCCACACAACAAAGTCTTTCAATGAATTTATGCCAATTTAATAATGATTATTCAATGTAGTACACAAGCACAGTTTTGGCATCTATATTTGATTGTTCTAGCAAATCATATCAAAGAATGAAAAAATTCATTTCTGTTTGTAACTGAAAAGTTTTTAACTTGAACAAACATTCTCAAAACAAAAAATATTCATCTTGGCAACATTACTGCTGGCTTTCTAATTTAAGTGTGCCTTTCATAATTTGAAACTACTTGTAGCTTTTGCTACTATAGGACTGAAATTTGGATTTTACCTTTCCAACTGGAAATTACATATTTCAGGTATAACAGGAAGATCGAATACGAGAACTTCATTCTCTCTCTATCATTGAAAGGAAAAACGTGAAACTTATTTGCCACTTGGGCCTGGAATGATAAAAAGGAATTTACACATCTTGGAGAACATATCTTGCTCCCTACTTATGCATTTGAAAAATTTCATTCACTTGAAAACTAGTTCATCGTTTTAAACATTGCTGGAGACTTATCTTGCTCCCTACTCAGGCAATTGGATGATTTTAATCATTCTACTACTATCTTATCATTTCGTGGCATCATTCGACATTCTTTTAGAGTTCTCTAATCCCATTTGGAGATTTCATCATATTTTCATTCATACACAAAAAAATACTCATCACCCACACCACTGATAGAGAGGCCATTATGTCACAAGTCACAATTACACTGCACTTTTGTCTTCGCCGATGGTACTGGAAACTGCATATATTTGACCCAAACTGATCAATGGGATCTGTTGAGCTGCTTGCACCTTCAGACGACTGCACATCAATCTCTGCTCCAGAAAAGTTTCTGCTTCCTGGCAAATATCTGCTCCTCGAAATCTCAGAGATATCTTCAACTGCTACAAATTCATCAACAATTTTCTTACCTGTGGTCTTCCAAGACCTTGAATGATTGGCACTATGCTTTTTGGCCACTTCATCTGCTGGTATCAGTAGACTCAGCACACTTGTTCCACCAAAATAGATTTTCAATGGACCTTTTTTGCGAGTGGTCTTTCATGACTTAGAATCATACACCACAAACTCATCATCAAGTATCGTTGACTTTTTCTGCAATCTGTCAAGTATACCGCAACTTGGTACACCTTGGATTTTACCCTCTTTCTTATTTGAAAGGAAAACTAAACAATTGGGCGTTTCATAACAATTTTCTTTGAGCAACACACCAATTCGTGTCTCTCGAGGCTCATACATATCATGAGGATCAAATTTCTGAAAAATACTGTTGAGTGTCCATATTCCTAGAATTTTTCTTTCATCGATGACTGATGTCTCATTCACTTTGTCGGAAGAACAATAGTCTTGAAAAGGACTCTTCTGATGCTGTACACTTTGGACAAAGACATCATCACAATTGTATTTACTGGACTGGAATTCATTTATTCCACTATTGATATCCAAATCATTATTCGACAATCCACCTTGAATGGAACTCTGATTCTTGGTGTTTTCATAAGCTGTCTCAGATTTCATTTCATGAGATGCTAGCACTTTCTCTTCAACAGTATAATCAATCAAGTTGCTTTCATGAGCTAATTTGTCCACAGTTTGAGCATTGAATTCACTCACTTGAACTGTTTCATTAATATCTTGATTATCCAACTCACTCGCTTTGGTTCCGTGGACTGGAACTTGGACTTTGGCAACGCTGGACTCAGCTTCCTTCATTAGAACAGCTTTACGCTTGGCTGATTTCATCTTTGATTGACTGTTAAACATGTCAACTTCAATTTCTCTGGCTGCAACTTGAGCTTTTGAATCAATCGGCTCAGCTGGTTTCACTACAGCTTGAGCATTCATTTTGTATGTCAAGTCTTCCATTCTTGTACCTGAAGCAACTAAAAAATCATTTTTGCTGAATATATAACATTTACCGTTCCTAAATTCAATTCTGCATCCACTCCTGTCAACCGCTGCAACTGATATGTAATTGGCAGCCAATGTTGGTATGCATAGGACGTCTTTCAAGAGAATCTTCGGGTCCTGCACTGGAATTTCTCCTACCTTGAGCAATACATCGCCTCGGGCTACAACTCTTGATGCATCTTCGTTTGCCATCACAACTGATTGAACTTCAGAAGACTTCCATCTTGTTAACATGGACACATCATTGCACATGTGTGCAGATGCACAAGTATCCAAAAACCAATCTTGACTACTGCATTCGGCAATACCTACCGAGAAGACAAACTTTTGTTCTTGTTGAGCAGTACTTTCTTCATCTTCATTTGGACGAAACGGATTATTATCGTTGCTCGACTCAGTGTCCTTGACTTTCGTGGGCCTTTCGCAATTCTCTGCGTTATGCTTCATCTCATCATCACGGCAATCACATCGATTTCGACTTGCCTGTGCGCCTCCGCTTGGGCTCTTGGTTACATTTCGAACTTTTCCTTGTTGTTGCTTCTGTGAGCTAGCAACGGAATACTGCTCCGGCGTTACAACGCTTCGTATACAACTTTCACCTTGAGCTTCTAATCACAAAGATCGGACCATCTTGTAACTTACTTGAATATTCCAGATTCTTCTAGATTCTTGATGTTCAACTGATATTCTTCGAGGGAGACCAGCCAATATCGTCAATACTTATCCATGCACGTAGTTTTCGATCTTCGAGCATTTTTTCAATCTTCAATGAGCAAATCTTCTTCATGAGAGACACCTTGCACAAAAAAACTATCATCTGCATAGACCTGCTTCAACATATTCCAATTTGTTGAGCCATCATCAACTCACAAAAAATGTTGATGGTATTCGGGGTCGACTGATGCGATGACCACACTGCGTGCCATGCCTTTTATCATAGGATTGATGGGTGACGGGCTACTATCCCGAACTTTATACGCCCCATAATCTCTCAGCTCTCAAAATTCACTTATTTCGGCAGACCACTGGACATATTTTTCACTGCCACATAACTATTTCAACACGAGTTGCTCCAAATCGGCTCACCATCATGGCTACGTCTGCCTCGTGCTCCCGGCTTGACCACGCGGTCGCACTTGTGCTTCAACTTATAATACATGCCACACCGACACTTCACCCCATTTATATCTTCACTGCACTCGAGTAAAAACTGTCCATCCTCCTACAATGGGCTCTGGGCGTTTCTGGACCTGGGCCCATAACCTGTTGTCGAGGAACGTGAAAAGATGTCCCATGTAGGAGAGGAAATCTTGATGGGGGGTGCAATAATTATGAGCACACGTTATGTACCATACATAACTATATATATATATATATATATATATTCATGTTCGCTCATTACAATGTCTTGTGAGCTACTGAGCTCTACTTGGCTCTACTCTCTACATCACGGCTGTGACAAACACACACACTGACTGGACGAAGTCCGAGACGCGGTATATTAGGTAGAAATCAGATCTCTTATATAGATGGCGCATCTATACATATTGATGGATATATTATCACATAGGAAATAGTCAAATGAATAGTCAAATTTACAACATTAGCCTATTTTTTGGCCTATAGATTATGAGTATCTCAATCCTGATCAGACCCAGAGTCCCCACCTTGTCTTTACTACAGCTATTCCTCGTTAAACGCAGTAGTTACTTCCCCGAAGGGTGCCGCGTATAAAAAACCGCGTATACTGAAACATTGCGCTTATGGGAAGAGGGGCTACGTTCCAGAGTTCAATAAAACCGCGTATATGAAAACATTACGCTCATGGGAAATCAAGGGTTCCGTTCCTGCAATGCGTACCAAAACCGCGTATACTGAAACCTACCCATGTAAAAATGGGGACCCTATGATCATATATGAACATGGGGTCCAAGGGCCATATGACCATATATGAACATCTATGAAACGATTTTCAAAATTTTTTGAAATCTGAAAAGTTTTTATGGTTGTATATTCAGGGAATATTACATCAAAAACTAGTCACGATGCTGATCTTGCATAACCGAGAAAATCTCCAAGAGTTCATTAAGTAATTGAATCAAAACGATCTGTAAGTGATATCATTCTCCTACTAGAAGAAAATTTTAATTTCCAAGGTTCAAAACGTTTGGCAAATTGGTGACCAATCTGCACAATTCGTTATATCTTGAGATCATCATTTTGTGGAATATTACATTTATGCAGGTTCGTCACCAATTTGCCAAACGTTTTTGATCTTGGATATTAAAATTTTTTTCTATCAGATATATAATGATATCACTTACAGATCGTTTCAATTCGATCACCTAATGAACTCTTGGAGATTTTCTCGGTTATGCAAGATCAGCATCGTCACTTTTTGATGTAATATTCCCTGAAAATGCAACCATTTCATAGATGTTCATATATGGTCATAGGGTCCTTGGACCCCCTGTTCATATATGAGGGTTCCCATTTTTACATGGGAACCCCTAAAGGTCTAAAAATATGACATTTGACGCTTGATAAGCATTCCATTCGAGGTGTCCCCCGACTGTAGCATACCTAGCGGATCATGTGTCGAAGCACTTATACCCCTAATGCATAAGTATACCTATAACGATGTTCATGCTATATATACCAGGGGTATAAGAGCTTCGCAAATCGAACACTTGTACCACTTTTGTACGTGGAATTTGGCGCTGGAGTCGGCGGGCGTCTCGAATACCCGTATCCAAAAGAAATTAGATAAATTATGAATGCATTTATTATGGTGTTGAAGTTTGGAGCGTTTTTTTGCAACGATAAAATGAAATTTCAGGAATATGAAGAATTTTTAAGACTCAAATCACCAACCGTTGGTAGAATTTATCACACCGATCACTGCTTGCTGTTGTTCAGAACAAAAAGACCTCAATTTATGCTCTGAAAACTATCTGAGGGCGTAAGGTTATCCATTTCGTTGTATTGAAACGTTTCAAACTTCAACACCATCATTTATTGACTAGCGAAAATGAATTTGTGATTAAACTGTTTGATGTTATCACTTTTTGTAGAAGTATTGGTCAATGTAAGTTTGCCTTGCTCTCCTCACAATGTCTCTATGTAATTCCTCGTACTCTTTCAAAGCTAATTCACAAGCGCGCTTGAACCGTAGACATCTCGTCATGATTGGATCTTTGTCAATCGCCTCGTCGATTGCATTCTGGATAATTTCAATGATTTTCAAAACTGCAGATGACGAAATGTTTATCTCTTCATCCACACTGCTATTCTCCTCGCCCTCGCGAGATTCATTTGCAAGACTTTCGATGAATTCTACACTCAAATCTTCAACTTTGTTCTCAACAATCTCCGAAATTTCCGATCCCTGCATATCATTGAAACCTTCACCACCTACGTTCCTTGCACGAGCAATTATCTCACGTATAACTCCATTTGATCCATGCACTGGTGATTCTCCTAGATCGACTATTTCAGGCAGTAACTTTGACCAGCTACGGTTGAGCGTAGATTCCTTACACTGAGAGAAGTTATCTAATAAAATTTGTTACCCCGGGAACAATTTTTATTAATCACGTCAATACCAGAGCCCCAGCAGGAATCGCAATAGATTTTGTTCCTGAATCAACAGTTTTTACTCACTCGTCAACAAATTTTGTTGATCCCGGTCAAGAACTTTAAAAAATCGCTCGTTGATAAAATGTATTGATTTTTCAATAAAAGTTATCGATTCGCATGTAGAATATGTGCCGAGTTGATAAGGAGGAAACTTTGAATTTCCGCGATTCCTGTATCTGCCACCAGGTGGCTCACATCGTCTTTGGAATCGATGTTACCACCAATATTCATTTATTACGGACAGCAAACTTGACGAATAATAGTCAATGCAATGTCATCGACGCCAGATTTCCATGAATAACTTGGAGTGTATTTTATTTTCCGCGTATCGTGTCTATCGGCTAGCAATCAGCTCGTTTATAGGTGGATTAGGCTTACTCGCAAGCGGTCAAATCTGACATCGTTTGTAGATATACGAGTTCCGAAATCTTCACATGAACATAAATTGTTAGCGTGAACCCGCCTATGCGATATCGGTAATACGTAAGATAATGTATAGTGATATGTGAACATATATGTAAGAACTTAGAACATAAACAATATGTAAGATGATTAGTGTAATTCTGTTCGCGTGAATATATACTGTATGTAATTGAGCGTGGGTAGGACTCTAAAACTGCATATAACTCAACAAACATTGGCTGACTACTACTTCATATACAATATAACAACCTATCATTTTGAAATTTAGTTGGGCGCTAGTTACAAAATTTGTGTCATCGTCAACAAAATTTGTAAACTGGTTAATGATATTTACCTCCGCATGAATAAATCCTGTCACCATTTCAACAAAAACTGTTGAGAATCCTGCTGGTGCCACGGTATAGATGTGTTTATAAAACTTACTCCTCAGTTACCGAAAACTATTAGTAAATTTCTCTACGTGTAATCTCTCGCCAACACTCGTCCACCACAGTTATAGACTCGAGAATTGAAAATTTCTTCCAAAACTGTTTAACGGCGATCATCGGACCATCTATTGACGATCGAGCATGCTCCATAATTTTCGGCATTTTCTGCATCACATTTCTCAAGTAGTTATATTTAAATGTAGCGATTACAGTCTGATCCATGGGGTGAAGAAGCGACGTAGTGTTAGGTGGCAAGAATTCGACTTGGACGTCAGGATGTAAGGACTGCAAAATTGCTGGATGACCGGGAGCATTATCAAGCAAGAGCAACACTTTGAAGGCCAGATTCTGTTTTGCCAAAAATTCTTTCACTTCTGGTATAAAAGATTGGGTAAACCATTCTATACATACTTTCTGAGTGACCCATGCCTTCTTATTAGCGCGTCAAAATACTTTCAAAAGATCCTTATTTTTACCTTTCAAAGCTTTTGGATTTTGTGAACGATAAACAAGCATAGGCTTGCATCGGCATGTACTCGACGCGTTGGCAGAGAGTAACGAAGTGTAACGATCTTTCTGAACTTGGAATCCCGCTGCTGGAATTCCTTCCTTGGTCAGATACGCCCTGCCAGATATTTCCTCCCAGTAAAGGCCAGTTTCGTCGCAACCGAAAATTTGTGCAGGAGTGTAGCCTCTCTCAGCAATCAGCCATCTCAGGTACGTTGGATAATTGCGAGCCGCTCGGTGGTCTGCCGAAGCTTTTTCGCCGGTGAAAGAAACACTGCGCAGCTCGAATCTCTTTTTGAGCGATTCAAATCAGCCTTTACTTGCAGAAAAATTCTCATTCACAGAACCTCCAAATTTATTCTCGACATGCTCATAAAAGAGCATAATAGCTTTTCCTTGGATCATTGCACTACTAACTGGTACTCTCTTTTTGAATTAAATCTTGTAGCCACAATATTAATACCCGGCTGAAAATGATCGGGCAACTGTCGACCCACAGTCGCGCCACTGGTCGTGCGACATAGCTGTGGTATAGCAAGCCGCACACACTGCTGTAGTGCTGTACTTCTGTAATAGGATAACGCACCTTTTCGACTCCAGAGCCAGGCTGGGCCCAACCTGGGCCAGGTTCAGTAAGGGGGGGGGTGAGGGGTGCTTTTAGCAGCATCCTCCATGTGCGGGATATGTAATTGGTATGTATGCATGGTGTGTATGCTGCTATGCAAGCTGGTCGGGCGACGGGCGGGCGATGGTCGGGTGACTATCGCCGGACGCAAGCATATTTGTTAGTAGAGCGATCGAACCGTTCTCTTTTATTTCCATGAATAAATAATAAAGCCTAAATTAATAACAAATACTTGCATTTTTCCGTCCTTTTTTCGATGTTTGATAGTCGAATAATATTGGTTTTTCGAGAAAAGTTGTTCGGAGGTAATTTGTAGATCTTGAATCGATATACAAGATTGATTTGTACACTTTTTCCCGTAAAATCCATCCTTCCGGAGTTATTCTTGATCGAAGTTATAATCGAATTTGTTTAATTAAATTCGCTAAAAATGTTGATAACGGGTTCAAATTATTTTTCCTAGGTGATTGAGGCAATTTTGAAATGAAAAGGTCTCATGGTATTTTTTCCTGAGTTTGATCGTTTTCCAGTAATGAGAAAAAGCAGGTTTCGCAACTTCCAAGTCAAAGTATTGTCATGGAAGCATCGCGTTGAGGGTTAGAAGTCGCGAAATCTGCTTTCTTCATTACTCGAAAACGATCGAATTCAGGAAAAAATACCATGACACCTTTTCTTTCCAAAGTTGCCTCAATTACCTAGAAAAATAATTCGAACCAGTTATCAACAATTTTAGCGAATTTATTTAAACAAATTCGATTATAACTCTGATCAAGAATAACTCCAAAAGGATGCATCTTAAGGGAAAAAATGTCTAAATAATCTTGTAGATCGTTTGAAGTTCTACAAATGACCTCTGAACAAGTTTTCCCGAAAAATCAATATTTCCTCTTCCTGGCACGAAAGTGCGTCCTTTCGCGCCTCATTTTGGTCACGGAAGCTCGACTTTTGCTGCCGGTGCGAGTCAATTCGCGCTCTGATTGGCTGTCGATTTTTGCTGCATCTTTCGCTCCCCGCGCTGCTTTGCGGTTTAGAGAGCGCATGAGACATGCATGCAAAACATAACCTATGGAGGTTATGTTCATCAATGTGTTTATTTATCATGTATGCTTGTACTTGACAGGTGGTATCTTTTCACGAATATCGCTGCACAATGAGAAAACTCTCAGCAGCCGATTGTAGAGCATGCGGGATTTCCAATATTAAATGGATAAGGTACACAAAAAACTCATTTGTCAGTGACAAGAGCTTAGGGCCACCAGCGGGCACAACTTCGTAATCAAGACCCAAATTGAATCATACAATAATAGCATTTAGCACTCACTCGCAAAAGAGTTCTCTTCATTATTTTTATTTTTTTGCTTACGTCCGCCCCGACCAGCAAAAGTCGGGCGGACGAGTACATCACATCACAAGTATCATGCAGCAAAAGCAGTAGATAAAAACGGCGAGGTCGTCTGCTTGTACAGCCCACCCCTTCGAAATTATAAACAACTGCAGAGTGAGATTAAACAAGTATTTTTGTACTGATTAATAAAATTTCGACGTACTTTCGGGCCGAGAGGAGAAAAAATAGTATACAGCACTCGGCAGAGAAGTGGGATGCCCATGACAGTGTGATATCAATGCCTCGGCATTATCATCAAACAGTCACGGAAATCCAACTTCCCTGCCTAGTACATACCGCAAGGGGGACACCATGTCCTGGGGTGTGACGACCCTCCGGCCCCAGTTACTGGGACACCGTACCCAGGCTTAGGCCCGAAGCCGGTAGGGAGAAGACTGGCTCCGAGACTGGTGCTCGGCGCTTTGACTTCTCCCGGAAACCGCAAGGGGGGTTAAGGCATGGCGCCTCGTCCCTGGGGTGTGACGACCCTCCGGCCCCAGTTACCGCCCGCCGGAGCGAGGAGACCGCACATCTCCATCCGGCACCACGGGAGTGGGTGAGTCTAGGGACTCAAATTGGGATCGCCCTCGGGCGATAACAATGCGAGCTCGTAAGACTCATCCATCATCCCGAGGGATTCTTTGGGCTCTCAGGAAGCCTGAAAGAGTCCCAAAACCCCCCACCGAGGGGTGGGCATCGGCCTTGTGCTGGGGGCCGTGCCTGAAAGTCGGTAGTCGGAGCGGAGGACTGAGCCATCACCGAGCCTGGCTCGATGTTGGTCATCCTCCAACCCGACGCGCTGGCGGGGCGCCCATGGAGGCAACCGGGGTTGAGCCGAAAGGCAGGGACCCGGTATACAGAAGCCAATATTCCTTCCCTGCCTAGTACAGTGATATACTATTTTCCGACTTATAATGGAAAAACCGAAAAAAGGACGGAAAATGCATGTTTTTATTATTGATTTATGCCTTATTATTTATTTATGAAGGTAAAAGAAAATTTCGTTTTGGCTTCGATCGCGCTACTAACAAATATGCTTGCGTCCGGCGATTATCGCCCGCCCGTCGCCCGAACAGCCTGCATAGCGGCATACACACCATATCTACATAACATTACATATCCCGCGCATATTTTATGAGGGCTGCTGCTAGAAGCACCCTTCACCTCCCCCCCCCTCCTTACTGAACCTGGCCCAGGTTGGGCCCAGCCTGGCTCTGGAGTCGAAAAGGTGCATTATTCTATTACAGCAGTGCAGCACTACATCAGTGTGTGAGGCTTGCTATACAACACTACATGTCACGTGACCGTCGCGCGACGCTAGCATTGCGCGCTGGTCGCCCGACCAGTGGCGCGAATGTCGCGCAACCAGTGGCGCGATGCGGGGCGACAGTCGCCCGATCATTTATAGGTCTTCCATCTTCACAACGTTTGCAGGTCTGCTCACTTTAGCCAAGTTCGACAACAAAACCGCGTATACGGCTATTTCAGAACCGCGTAAAACGAGGAATGTCGCAATTGACAAACCGCGTATACGTCAAATCGCTTATAAAAAACCGCGGATAACGAGGGATGACTGTACAATGTACGATCGGCGAACTTGCACTACGCTGACACACGGAAACCTCTTGCAAAATAATTATTCTAAGAATTCATATCTCGGCTTGTATAACACGCACGATACTCAGCTTGGGTGGATATTAAGGTAGTACTAGCGGCACTGATAAGTCCAAATACAGATTAGACCCGCGCTCGACTCGTTTCCGCCTGTCTATAGCGTTATAGTAATGCACACAGCAGACGACAACCTAACCCCGAAAATGCCGAAAGTAGTGACATATTGGCTCAGATCTTTCTTGGTAGGCTCCTAATCGTCGATCTGTTCGTTGCTATGCATTTTTCATGCACTCTTACACCTGCGTGATCACTCTCGTGAAAATCTGATAGTTAGAGATGAGTGTATCGACCGTTTCCCGTAAGACGCCGTGTTAATTGGCTTTTACAAAAGTACCTAGAACTTTTCTCCCCGACTCTTAGAGGTTTCAAAATTTTGACTGTGTCTATTTGATACACTAATCTACTACTGTGCCGAATTTCGTAGTTTTCTGATAGTTGATTCGAGTAGCGCAAGTACTACCTTAATTCACATTTCACATACTTTTCATTGCCTCAATCCTACCGCTGTTCGCAGACAGACGAACAAATAGTCCTCCCCGGACCGGGCTATGGGTGCTGCTGTAGACGCCGTGGCGTGGCCATTGAATGAATCAACGTCTCTGCATTATACTAGCGCAGCAGAACACCAAAGACTCGAACTCGTTATCTGGCCACGTTGACTACAGCACCTCATCCGCGGATCAAACTCTATCCCTCGGCCTACGAACGACTATGAATACGAGAGTTGGACTTTTGGCCCATCCCATTAAATCCATCCAATTTTTGAAAATTGGTACAGTGAGTGGCATGAAGGAATTATTCCCTCGAAGCTCATCTATCTTACAACCGGTGTGAATGTTTTTCGAAGGGCGGAAAGTTCCTTAATGATCCCGGAAAATTCTTGGTTCAACTCAATTTTGGATGTAAGATCTATGAGTACTTTGCCAATTTTTGAAAAAATTATGTTAAAGGTGGCAAAATTCACTTTTAAAATTATTTCGTCATTACAAATCGATATTGAATAACCCATTGGAGTTCCATTCAGATAAAGTTTCCACTGGAAGGAGAAATTCTTAAACTCAGGTAAAAGCCGCACAGATTCATAACTTACCCCAAACCTCATGATGTGAATTTCAGACAATCAGTCTGATTTTAAGAGTCTCTTCTTGCAGTGTTCGAAAAATGGTCATTTTCACTCTCGTTGATGATGAAATTTGGGCTTTTGATTGATCAATTGTCCAAAGAAAAATAAGTTTGAAAGCTCTGGGAGGGTCACATCAGCAAGAGAACTTCAAAATATGAATTTACATTCAAGTTTCGAGTCTTTGTGAGGGAGTTTCAGTGTTTTACACACCAATGAAATTCAAAATGTGCCGAAAGCCTACCACCTTGGTTATTAAGGGTCAAGACCTTCAGATCGCGTATTCCAGAGTCACAACATTTGGACCACAACCACAAGTTATGCGCAAGACATTAAGGTCAGTCGTAAAATATAAATGTGTGTAATGTGGTCATCTCGAGTGAGTATGCAGGATAACATACTTTAAATATCAAAAGAAGGACAGAAAGTTTGCGTATGCTAACTCTACTATGAATATTCAAGCTCTCGTCAGAATTGAAAATATTGGAGGTGATCATCTACGAACTATTTCAGAATTATGTATCACTTGTGTGTTATTTGACTGACAAACCTTGCATGAAGAATTTGAAGTTTTCCAAAACTTTTCACTATCTGACACATCACCCTATAAAGCCGGTGCAGGATGCGCAACACGTAGGCGAACTGAGGGAAACGACATCCGTCTTTCTGGTTACGCGGAAGTCTTTTGAGAGAAGTTGAGAGGGAGCGTTCGGTATGGATAAAATCCTTGTGAGTTGTGTCTGCGAAAACTTGAACTACGGACCAACGATGACACCGTAGTAAATGAGCAGAGAGGATGCGCCCGCGTAATGAAAGAAAAAAAAAAATTTCAGGCGTGAGGGTGGAAAAAGAATAAACCACGAAAGATGGGGAAAGTGGTGGCAGGGATGTGTAAGGGAGAGGCTCCCGTTGCCATAATTAAGAATCGTGGAAAAATCGATCGAATGCTGTACACCGAGCAGTAAGCCGGCATGTCAAATGGGAAAGGGTACCGCGTGTAGCCATCGTCGACGACAGAACCAGCAACTAGCTTTCATCCTCCCTTGATTCCGGTCGGTAGCATCCCCACCTTCCTTCTTAAGGGGGATCGGTGGCGTATTTTCTTTGCCTCAAATAAATCGGAGAGGCGAGCGGCGGGGGAAAATGAATTTTAAGGATAGAATATTTCTAGCGCAAGTTTTAGACGAAACCAGGGATTTTCCAATGTCTTATTTCCTCAGCTGATGTATTGGAGAGGTGGGGGCCACTTCTACGTTAACAATTTAAGGGGTGTAAAATGAGATCGTGGAGAGCTGTACTATCCAGTATCCTCCTCCTCCTTCTCTTACTCTCGCTCTCAGGTGTATCGGCGCGCGCGCGCGTTCATTTCTGGTATGATGGGTAACCTCGAGGAGATGAGGCAACGCCCATTTTTTGATAAGCTAGTTACCCGTATACGCTGCCGTGGAAATGGAGAGAGATCGATAACTGCATAAAAATAATGCCAGACTCTCTAGCTTGGCCTGCGTTGGTCCAATACTATCCGGTTGGGTTTTGATGAATATAGCTTCTATCCCTCCCGCGTTTCATCTCCAACTTTGTCTCTCCTCCAGCGCGTCATACATGCTTCCCCTTTTTATAGCCACCCCCTAAACTTTAACTTATACTATATACGTATTGCGCGAGGTAGCACCGCGTTTTTCTTTCTTCTCCTCCCGGGTAACCGTGTCCTTTTTTTTCGCCGTGGCCGTCGACACGCTTCTCGTTCCATCCGTTTTTCTCCCTTGTGTACGAGAGCGCGCACGCATACCTGAGTATAATACATAAGCGAGAGGTGCGCAAGTACACCTGGTCTCTCTCTTTCTGCATACAACCCCCTGTGCTCACTCATTTTTTTCATTTCCACCCCCTGACAGAGCAGCCTTCTCCACCTCTTTTACCTCCTCATTCCTTTTACACGCTCCTTCTTTTTCGGGGCACGCGTCATGAAATAACGTCCTACGTCTTTTTCACCGGGAACATCCAGCTTTTTTCGTATACAACTGTCGGTGTGTCTCTCCTAAAATTCGTCTACGATTGTTAGTGCGAGTGAGGAAGAGATCTGTTTTTATTTTTTTCTCCTTCACGATCCCCGGTAGCCTGTTTTTTCGCGCTTGCTCGCATCTCCGGCCCTTTTATTCGACTTTACTGGCTCTATCTCTTTTGCACGCTCGTCCAGTATCTATACTTTCCTGGTCTCTCAACGCCTGGGCAATACAGCGTTATTTCCCACCAATAAGATTCACTGGTTATTGCTCCTACTTCTGCATTTTGTTACGGTATCAACTCTCTTGTGGCATATGCCGCCCTCCCCGCTTCCTTATTTGTCTCTCTCTGTGGAATATTTTGTGGACTGCATCTTATATAAGAACTATCTTCCATGCAAGTACTTCACGACTAAATCATTTAAAGCGAACATTGTCAACATTGTTACCAGTAAGAAAGTTAGAAAACTTTGAGCGTTCCTCGATGTAAATTATTTTTGATTAAGCATCTCGATAATTATCTTGATCTCGATTATAATCCTTCGTAGCTTCACGTCTAACAATCGTCAAATCTCAACTTATTAAGGCACCGGATCGGTTTCGAATGATTTTGTAAAAGTATTACCCTGTCAGTCCTCAAAATTCTGCTCAACAAAAAGGTGATCTATTAGCTCTTCGGAATGGTCTGTAGATCCCCTGTGAAAATGGGTCACATGATTTTTTGTATTCAAGAACTTCATCAAATCGCCACAATGATCGTGTCGATGCACAATTTTCAGCGAAATTAATCGATTTTGTACGAAATTTGCATGTTTCACTCTTACATTTGCACGTGCCGTTTATCTTGTGGAGAAGCACTGAGGTTGTCGTCATGATACCTACATCGGTGACCGTACACATTCGGTTCAAGGGGTCCTTGCTAGGGTCTTGCCTGGATGTTGCTTGCGTGAGTTCAGAATACCCAAATGATCGATGAGAGGGTTTGAAAACTGAAGTGGATCTCGTAGAGGGCGTTACGAGTGACTGAGTGTCTGCGAACAATGTTAAGAAAACTTACTCTTGAAATTCATCTCCGACATATTTTTCTTTCTACGAATCAATATAATTCACAACAAGATTTGCATTAACAGGGTTCCTGTGGAGGATTGTATTCTCTCATGCTTGGGATGAATATACTTTGAATTTCAGATCGGATGCTCCTATTGCAAAATAGTAGCTCGATTTGGTTGAAAACAGAATTTCTTGCACAATTGCTTTTCCTCCAAAATCCGATCAAGAGACACCCAATTGGTACGAACGCAGTACCAATTTGAGACACATGTGGCAGGTCTGCGACACTTCAGGACTTGAGCGGTACCGTAAGGGTACAAGCGCAGTAGTGCCAATTTAAGACTGACGCGACTCGTTGGCGCTGATTCTCCGGGACTTGGACTGCACCGTAACAGAACTACGGCAGCGGTACTGGTTCCACACTGATATGACAGTTCCGCGACATCTTTGCAGGACTTAAATAGTAACGCAACAGCATTAGCTCGGTCGTGTTAGTCTTACGAACCAATTATTCCGATCGTGAACCGGTACTACTTTGCTAGTACTGCCGCGGTGCCATTCAAGTCCCGGAAAAGTGTCGCAGACTTACCGAATCAGTCTCGAACCGGCACTATCGCGCTAGTACTGCCGCTGTACCGATCAAGTGCTGGAGAAATGTCACGGACCTGCCGTTTCAGTCTTGAATAGGCATTATTGCGTCATTACTGTTACAATACCATCCGAATCCGGAGAAATTTTCGCGAATCAGCCATGTCAGTCTTGAAATGGTACCGCTGTACTAGTTATGTTCCGGTACCGTTCAAGTCCGAGAGAAGTGTCACGGACATGCCGTATCAGTCTTGAACTAGTACTGCCGCAGTACCATCCAAGTCTGGGAGACGTGCCGCAAGCCTGCTGTATCAGTTATGGACAAATACGATTGTACTAGTTCTGCCGCGGTTATGTTCAAGTCCGGGAGAAGTGTCACAGACCTGCCATGTTGGGCTTGAAGCGGTACTATTGCACTAGTACTGCTACGGTACCATTCGCATCCTGGGCATTATCGTCAACCAGCCGTGTCAGCCTCGAACTGGTACCACTGTGCTAGTTCTGTTGCGTTACCGTTCAAGTCTTGGAAAAATGTTGCAGACCTGCCGTGTCATTCTTGAAGCGGCCTTCTAGTGCTAGTTCTGCCGCGGTACCGTTCAAGTCCCAGAGAAGTGTCACGAACCTGCCATATCGGTCTTGAACTAGTACTGCCGCAGTACCATCCAAGTCTGGGAGATGTGCCGCAAACCTGCTGTATCAGTTATGGACTAGTACGATTGCACTAGTTCTGTCGCGGTTATGTTCAAGTCCGGGAGAAGTGTCACAGACCTGCCATATTGGTCTTGAAGCGGTGCTATTGCACTAGTACTGCTACGGTACCATTCGAATCCTGGGATATTATCGTCAACCAACCGCGTCAGCCTGGAACTGGTACCGCTGTGCTAGTTCTGTTACGGTACCGTTCAAGTCTCGGAATAGTGTCTCGGACCCCGATCAGAAAATTATTCAACGGGCTTGAAGAAAACATCAAGCCTTGATCAAGCTCCTTGATGGTGCCTTGATCAAGGTTGTAATGGTGCCTCTGTCAAGCGTTGATCAAGCTCCTCTGTGTGATTGTAAAAAATCGCTCGGCGCACGCGTCGTCTGTCCTCGCGTCTCAGCTGATCATCTCGTATTTGATTTGAGGCAGCGAATTTTAACCATCGTTAGTTTCAGAAAATGCAAAAATGTTTCGATAGGAAAGTTTGGAAACTCGAATTTGTAAAAGTGATGTGAGGCTTCGATGCTGCAGCAGATGAGCAGACATATCTCTGGATTTATATGATTGCTGACAGGCGAATGAAGAGGGGAAGTTAGGTTATAATTTCGTAGGCTGCGATGTTTTATACACATCCTATAATATAAAGCTGAAAGCTCATTAATTGATCACGAGTTCCACGAGTGCTTCTTGAAATTCATTGCAACTCGTTGATTCAAGCGTGCTGGTTCCAAGTTATTCCAATATGAGTGTTGAAGCAAAAAGAGCCTCGGAAAGAGCAAAATTTTTCAACAAAATAGAGTGAGAAAATACCGAGAAACAGCTCGATTAGACGCGCAATACGCTTATCTAAAACTGAAAACAACGGAGTTGTTTTCAAAAAACTTGCGTATACCTTCAACCCTGATCAGTAATATAATTTAAGATAGTTGGTTAGCATCCTCGAAAAGTATCATTTGTACCCTGTGTACAGACTTTCTATGGTTAAGAAACTCTTATCACATAAAGCTAAAGAAGCCACGTCAGCACCGAGTTTCGTAGTTTTTCTCGTCAAAATTTTTGAATTGTCTGTTTGTTTACTCGGACATTTCCCCTAATAATAGCCACGTGAATAAATTCAATGCATGTGCATGTATTATATCTATGACTACATGCTAATCCTTTGCCTCCAATATATAAAAACTTGATACGCGCATGCGCGGGACTCCGAAATAAGAGGAGCTTGATCAAGGCTTGGGAAAGGCACCATTACATACCTTGATCAACGCTTGAACACGGTATTCAAGTACTTGATCAAGCCTTGATGGTAGCTTTAAGATCTTTTCTGATCGGGACCTTCCGTGTCAGTCTTGAATCGGTCTTCTAGCGCTTGTACTGCCACGGTACTGTTCAAGTCCGAGAGAAGTGTCACGGACATGCCGTATCAGTCTTGAACTAGTACTGCCGCAGTACCATCCAAGTCTGGGAGATGTGCCGCAAGCCTGCTGTATCAGTTATGAACAAGTACGATTGCATTAGTTCTGCCGCGGTAATGTTCAAGTCCGGTAGGAGTGTCACTATTATGATTTTATCCTCCTTCGTGCACTGAATAAGAAGTGCGGCCACCGGGAAACGATCCGGCGACCTCTTGTTCAAGCGACTGACACGCTGTTGACTGAGCTAGTCCGGCCGCACCAAGCGGTGGCTCTTATACGTGATACACTTAAAGTGCGGGCGCCTGTAGAGCTTGGACCCGTATCACACCCCCTGGGCAGAGTCGACGATACCCTCATCGTCTGAACTTCATGTCGTTGCTTCTTCATTGTCGTGTATGTAGATCCCGAGTCCATCTTGTCGGTACAGCAGGTCTACGCGTCGGCAGCTCCACCTGATCACCATCATCATCATCATCATCATCATCATCAACATCATCAGTTGGCTTTCTCGGGTCTACGCGTTTAGACGTTCAGTTGTTGGTTATCCTCCGAGTATGCAGTCCACTCGTGAGCGAGGTCCGTTCCGTTTTCTGACACCAGTTGTTATGATTTTATTCTCCTTCATGCACTGAATAAGAGTGCGGCCGCCGGGAAACGATCCGGTGACCTCCTGATCAAGAGACTGACACGCTGTTGACTGAGCTAGTCCGGCCGCACCAAGCGGTGGCTCTTATACGTGATACACTTGAAGTGCGGGCGCCTGTAGAGCTTGCACCCGTAACAGTCACAGACCTCCCATATTGGGCTTGAAGTGGTACTATTGCTCTAGTACTGCTACGGTACCATTCGAATCCTGGGGAATTATCGTCAACCAACCGTGTTAGCCTCGAACTGGTACCGGTGTGCTAGTCCTGTTGCGATACCGTTCAAGGCTTAGAGAAGTGCTGCACACCTGCCGTGTCAGTTTTGAACCGGCCTTCTAGTGCTAGTACTGCCGCGCCACCGTTCAAGTCCCAGAGACGTGTCACAAACCTGCTGTATCAGTTTTGGAACAGTATGATTGCGCTAGTTCTGCCACGGTACCGTTCGAGTCCCGAAGAAGTGTCGCAGACCTGCCGTGTCAGTCTTGAACCGGCCTTTTATTGCTAGTATCGTATCAAGCTGGAAACGGTACTATTTCATAGTACTGCTACGGTACCATTCGCATCCTGAGGAATCATCGTGAACCAGCCGTGTTAGCCTCGAACTGGTACCACTGTGCTAGTTCTGTTGCGTTACCATTCAAGTCTTGGAGAAGTGCTGCAGACCTGCCGTGTCAGTCTTGAACCGGCCTTTTATTGCTAGTTCTGCCGCGGTACCGTTCAAGTCCCAGAGAAGTGTCCCAAACCTGCCATATCAGTCTTGAACTAGTACTGCCGCAGTACCATCCAAGTCTGGGAGATGTGCCGCAAGCCTGCTGTATCAGTTATGGACTAGTACAATTGCACTAGTTCTGCCGCGGTTATGTTCAAGTCCGGGAGAAGTGTCACAGACCTATCGTATCAAGCTTGAAACGGTACTATTTCACTAGTACTCCTATGGTACCATTCGCATCCTGAGAAATTATCGTCTACCAGCCGTGTCAGCCTCGAAAAGGTACCGCTGTGCTAGTCCTGTCGCGATACCGTTCAAGGCTTAGAGAAGTGCTGCAGACCTGCCGTGTCAGTCTTGAACCGGCCTTCTAGTGCTAGTACTGCCGCAGTACCGTTCAACTCCCAGAGAAGTGTCACGGACCTGCCGTTTCAGTTTTGAGCCGGTACTGCCACGGCACCATTCAAATCTGGGAGAAGTGTCGCAAACGTACTATATCAGTTTTGGACTAGTGCGATTGCGCTAGTTATGCCGCTGTACCGGTCAAACCCCGGAGAAGTGTCGCAGACCTGCCGTATCAGTCTTGAATTGGCAGCATTGCACTAGTACTGCCGTTTAACCGTTCTAGTCCTGGAGAAATGTCACGGACCTGCTGTATCAGTCTTGAACCCATGTTTCTGCGTCATTACTGTTTCGGTACCAATCGAATCCTGGGAAATTTTCGCGAACCAGCCGCGACTTTTTGCGGGTCAGTCTTGAACTGGTATGGCCGTGCTAATTCCAAGTCTCGGAGTAGTGTCTCAGACCTGCCGTATGTGTGATGAACCGTCACTGCGTATGCATTAGGTTGGTTTTTCTTAATTGAGTATTGAAGGAGGAATAATAATCATGCGATCAGAGATTCAAAGTACCTTAAGCCCAAGCGAGGACCCACACTACATATCGAATATACTGTACACGTGTATCTCTCGGATCAATACGATCCGTGTGCTGATCCATACACTGAATACAATGCCATGATGAAAGACACGAACGAATATTGTTTAACACATGCGTAGAGAGACTATGTGGTGCACCGCATTGCTGATGCTTGCGATCGGAACCGTTCATCAATGAACTTCTAAAGATATTGATACAAATCCGTCCAGTCATAGGAAATTTCGGATCTTATTCAATCAATAAGTGCTCGAGTTATTTATAATCATGAAAATATCTTGATTGAGAACGATTCTTTAAATTTAGATTTTGCCCCGTATTCAGCGAAATGTACGGTAACTCGAAATTGTACATAATGCGTCCAGAATGAACGAGGGTGCAATGGCGAGCAAAAGAGAGAAAGAGGTGTAGACTCGAGAAACATATACACAGGCGTTGTTATAAGTGTATCGATTCTTCCATGCTAAAGAAATGTGACATCGAGGACGACGTGCATTATAGTCGAAGTTCAATCGAGGCCGGAAGTAAGAGTACGCATGTATCTGCCCGGTTTGATACCAAGTCAGGCAGATTACTTTGGCTAATAAAACGTTGTCAGGGGTGGAAACACTGCTTTGTTGGTCAATGCAGCGTGACGCCGACTGGTGCATATACGACTATGCCCGCTAACGTATCCCTATGCAACCATACCACTTCTTTGATGGTAAGTCTCTATTTTTTTTTATTTTTAGTACACCTGACGAGAAAGTTCTACCGTATACGCGGTTGCATACTAGAACAGCTAATGAAAGAAGGGTTTCGCGGAGCGATCAGTATAACTCTCTTCTTTCATCTTCTTGCCTTTAGTATCTATGCGTGTCGTCGTCATCATCGCTTTGGTGTCCAGCCATATCATCATCCATAAAGCTCGCATGCATATACCCATCCGGTGATCGGCATCATCGTTTGTGAAGAAATTTAACCTAGCGTAACGAGTGAACAATTTAGATCATCACTCTTTACCCAACGGGTTGAAACAAGCTGTTCAAACTTTTGTGCTCTGGGAAATGTTGAAAATCTACAAATAGTGTGTATTTATCTCGAATCAGTCTGATGACGAACTCGTATAAAAGATTGGGTCACATTTTTTTGATTCTGCAGCTAGTGTAATAGAATGTACTGCGAGTATCCGACTGCTCTGTCAAAATAGTGTCATAACGTGAAATGGGGCTGCAATTAACACTCTGTTCAGTTCGTCGGGACATCCGAGTTGTACTCAGCACTATTTTGTAAAAAAATGAATGGGTTTTTATGAAGATTCGCTCTCAGCATTGTATGAAATTACATTACCACATTTAGATACAAGGATAGGGAACTTGAATCCCATGTCAGTTCACGTGACATGATCTCTTGACTATATTTCCGTAGTGAAGGCTCGAGATCCACAATTTTGGAAAAAATTCTATCCAACTCTGGTATAAGAGGAAGTATTATTGAGGCATTCTAGTTTTCAGTTTGGTATTCATTCATTTGAGTGCTTTTCTGTGTACACATCGAGAACCCTGATGAGTACAGAAGACACGATTTCAAGGACTATGAAATCATGTCTCATCTCAGACCAATAGCAAGTTCTCATCCGGCGTATGAAATTATGATTAATTTGAATCATTATTTTATCTTTACATGAAATACGTTCGTTTCAGAATTTCATTTCGTGCCTTATTTTTTTCATTCCTACAAATCTTATGACCCCAATCTTTTTCTTGCGAGGGTTTTATACACTCTTAATCTGTATGTGGATACATTAGGTGAGTCGTTTCGAGATACAAAATACGAGAACTCGTACAGTGGATTCAATATTCCAATACGACATCGGTTTGGATAAAATATCGTATCATGAGTATGCACAATATGGATTTTCCGAAGGTAGCAGCTCTTCATTAAAACGAGAAGCAGAGAGTTATTTCTCAAGCTTCTTATGAGTTCTATAATTCGCATACACGTACGCATAATTTAGCCCCGGTGCCGTAGCGCAATTTTTTTTTACAGATAATGAAAATGACCCCTCTCGCGGCCAACAGATGGAACGGAGTCTCCCCGAAGAGAAAAAGAAATCTTCCTCATGGCAATGCACATACGCATTAAAGCGGCAGCATCGCGATGGTTTCCCGCCCGGAAAAAAAGACTCACTGAGAAAGGGCGGGTTGGAAATTGAGTGGGAGTGAGTTTGCGAAAGGGGAGGCAAGAGTCACATCCAGTTAGTGGATATCATTTTCTTGAATAATAAAAAACGACCCTCGACGAGAGCTTCGCCCGTAAAAGTGAACGCTGTGCCGCCTGTCACGAGCTGCATAAAAACTCAACGAGAAAAAGCGCGACCGAGATGATTTTTACGAATCTTATGTCCTCGGCGTAATATCTACTATTCCACACAGATTCATACGTAGACCCGTGAACACAATCATCTTTTCTCCATTTAATTCCTTGTTCCGATACAGAACCGTGTACAAAGTTTTGAATACTAAAATTTTGAATACAGGTGAACTATTTTTTGCCGAACTGGGGGGGGGGGGCACTCTGCCCAAAATCATACCCAAAACTACCCGGTCATATTAAATTATAAATCGAGTTGCTCAAAGGTGTTAGATTGCTCATTTTTTGATGATGAAAAACCTTTGCAAAATTCTCAATAAACGAGAAGTTTGAAACATGATACTAGTTTTCTCTTTACTCATCTCGTTACTTTTTCTTGAGGTGATTTTACAGACTGAGCTATCCTCATATCCGAGGTGCTATGATGTCACCCCTCCCCGTCTGCCCCCTCCCCCATCAGAACGAGGCAGAAGCACACGCCCTGCCAGCGCGTCGGTTTGCCGTGGAAAGCCATTTTTTGTTTTAAAAATCCAAGGATGATCCATTCCTACTCACCGACTACCGAATTTTTGGATGAGTGACAAGCACCCCTCCCCCTAGATGTGTCATCCCCACGGGGCGGTGTCATAATATACTGTTTAATACATTTTACCTCCAACATCAGCTTTATAGTGATCCGTAGTACGCATTACACTTTTGTGATCATTTTTATGCATCGGAGACTTATTCTCCGAAGATTCCCTTCGATACACACGAAAGAGGCATGCCTATTGAAATTCCTTTCTGAACAGACAAAACCAACGTCAGTGCTTTACTTCTATAAAAATAATAGTGACAATATTCAGGGCATTGTTATGCGCAGCCGTGACAACAAATTAGAACCTCAGTTTATAAAAAGAATTACTGCACTTTATCCTTCAACTTGTACACAACAAGAACAACAACACAGACGTCGACTTGATCTTCGTCCCTGTTTCCAGTTTTCAAGCAGACGTTAGTCTGCTAACACACATGTCCACAAAAAACAATACACAACTGTCCGATTGATATTGTCATCATGAAATATGCTTACGCAAGATTAATCCCTCGAACGATCGACGTCCTCGTCGATTATCCGTGTTGATAGTTGTTCTTCCTTCGGTTCACGATGGCTCCAGGACGTATCACAGCTCTAAACGACGCGCCGTTCCAGGGAATAGGAAGATCCAATTAGGCGAGTAGTTCCCACCGTGCAAGCTTATCTTCTGACGTTCAATGATAGATCCAAGTCCCACAAGTGCTCCATGCCAGGCAGTACCTTCAGCAAGTCCAACCATCACTCCAGGGCGGGAAGAAGTACTTCATCTCCGATGTAAACTTGAAATCCGGGGGTCTTACGGGCTCCTTACGTGGTGGGTTCATGAACGAATGTTGTTGCGCTGCTGGCACATCACAACCCCTACCCTGTCATTCGCCCTTCAGCCCGCAGGAAAAACCAGCTCGAAAATCTTGGGCACGGTAGCTTTATCGAGATTAATTTTGATATTTTTGTCGGCGCTGATAGTCATACTCGCCCCTCAAATCGAATCTTTTCGTACTCAGGATCCATGAGTGATCGATGCAGGTGTACTCGCTACTGGTTCATACCATCCGATCCAATGGAAAGGAAGGAAGTGAAGTATGGGAAGAAAGTAAAGCTGTTGACAAGATGAGGAAATACGATGTTCTGATGAGCATCAGGAGCAGTGTGGATAAATGGGAGAAATTTACTGTAATCCGAGCTAATAGGTGATGGAATACGACGTATGGAGCAGTCCGTTTCTCTTACACAATCGCTTGAACGCAAATTGTTTTGACGCGCTGCATGAGATGAGCTGATCAAGCTCCGTCAAGAGCCGTTCAATTTCCAATATTTGTGTGTCTAACGAGTGTGAGATATCAAACGGCTCGTGTGTGTATGTAAACATGAATGGTGCGGTCATTGGTCAAATTTTGTGAGATAAATCTGGCTTAATCTCTGATATGAGAACTTAGATTTTGCTTGTGATTCCCCCATTCGTGACCTCGCTTTTATAATGTATCCACTTCCTTCGCTTTCTCGGCCAGGATCCCACTGAACGGCCGCCATTTCGTGTAAAGCTTGTTGTCGGTCCAATGGTAGTGCCTGAAGATCCGTTCTCTTCGTTGAACATCCTCTTCGAGAGACAGTTGAATTGGGTGATGGAGGCGGTGCCTCTCTTGCATTGCCACCGCGAGTGCTGCCAGTTCACGATTGCTCTCGCGATCTTTGCTTCGATCTCGATGGCATTGCAAATCGGAACAAGTCTCGGTTTTCTTCTTAGCGGTTATGAAGATAGTTTGTACAGTAAACCCCTCGTCATTACCCTAAACAAGCCCCAAAACTATTACGCGCAGCAGTAACAACAAATCAGAACACTAATTTATAAAGAAAAAGTAGCGAACATTCTTCAATTTGTACGCAACAATAACAACACAAGCGTCGACTTGCTCTTCGTCTTAGATCCTAGTTCTCAAGCAGACTAACTCACCTGTCCACAACAAACAATACACAACTGTCCGATCGATATTGGCATGATCAAATATGCCCCACGTATTTATACTGTAACATATGTGATTCACATTTGCAGCCGATCTTGTTTTGTTTATTGATCGATTGCGAGTCTGTTTGTTCGTTTACGTTTGGAAGTCAGTCTGGTTGTGTCTGTCACCGGGGATCAAGACGTCTTGGTTTGTGTTTACATCTGCTCTTGAAGTTGAGTTCGGTTATCTCAACCGAGAGTCCAATTATTTGTTGGAACGAGTGTGACAATTTTGGGGGCTCGTCCGGTTTGAAGATTCGGAAGATTGGTTAAAATGCGGACTCGCAGGACCGACTACTCGTAACTAGAGGATCGCATGGATGCAGGGTCAATATCCTACTTCGTACCCATCCAAAGTCCAAGTTCCGATGCTGCCTCAGGATTTCGTGATTACTTAGGTGAGCGCATCAGTGAACCCCTGAACAACCCGGGGTACACCGTAACATCGGATCAGTGAGGGACCCCCGGCGCTGCCTAACCACTGGTTGAATTTTTCCCCATGGACTTTCTACAGTGTAGAAGGCACGGCGCCTCGCTCGATTTCATTTTCTTGATCAGACCCACGGTCATATTTCTTTGATTTCTTCCAAGTTCTTCCTTATTGCTGGTTTAGTGCTCATACCACTTGGAGTATAAGTCTTTTCATGATTTGTCAAGGATTCGCATGGAGAAAAAGTGTCATATCTCGGACCAGGAATCACCTAGAATAACTTTCCAGAACGGATTTCGAAATCCTTGACCTCCAGATGCTTCTTGAATCATTTTTGCATCAATCAAAGACTGACTTGCAGGAGTCCGAGCGTTGACGCAATTCCTATGAATTTTCCCTAGGAATCGACTTGACTTGGCGACAATCTGCTGTGTCGCACGACAAAAATAAACCAAAGAGTCCTTTGAGAGCTTGGAAGAAGCTACGGTAAGAGCTAAATTAAAGCCGTTTTGGACCAACGAAGCCGCAAAAGTTGGAGGTCCTAAAGTGGAATCTTTTATCTTTAGGTGTATACAAACTTCTGACCGATAGTGTATCTAATCTATTCTAATTTTGGGTGCAATAAAATCGCACGAAATTTTTCAACTCTATACATTTGAACTTGGAAGAATGAAGGTTTCAGATAGGCAAAAACCTGTAAAAGACCTGAGATTTCATGTTAGGGTTATGCTAAATACACTATTCAAGTTCATGTTGGGGAAGGGGCGTAAAAGGAGCAACGTTTGTACATTGGTAGATCGAGTAGAACCTGAACGAAAACCTTGTGAAACTGAGACGAAGCTATTCCCAAAAAAAGTACGGAGTTCAATATTGTGTCGTTAACCTTGGGGGCTGCTCAGAAACTCCCTTCACGTCGCAGAGTTCGGCAGCGTAACAGTATGCGTCGCGAGAAGGCTGAGGTCAGCGACCGATGGTGTTGGCGGCGACGGCAAAGGGATGCTTCCCTCCGACAGTTTCGTCTCTGTCGCTCTCTTGACGTGAATCGTGCATCTATCGCATAGACCGCGTGACCCAGGGCTGCGTCTATGCTGTACAACAACTTTGCTTCGGGGTTGCGATTTCCGTGCCATCCGCCTGTCTTGGTTCAGTTTTTATCGAGAATTTGGGCGCTATATCTGTCAATTTCTATGTGTAACGTAGCGCCCAAATGATTCAATTGGATTGTGCATTAGCATACTCAGACATCCTGTGGACTTTCTCTTTCTCTCTCACACACACACACACACAAACCAAATAGCACGCGAGCGCTCCCACCCGCACACGTAGATACGGAGTAATACTTCAATCGAGTCCCATTCACTCGGAATATGATAGATAGATAGCCTTTATTTGCTCAGAGGCAAAATAACAAAAGTACAAATAAAATTACAAATAAATAAAGCTGGAGGGGACAGTCAATGTCTCCCCATTTGTATATACATTACTAATATTTCTTTGTGTCATTCGGTAAGAATTTGGTCAAGGCCATATTCAGTCTTACGTTTTATCACAGATATGATACGTCATGTACACATTTTCAGTAATACACAGTATTACACAGTATAAAACACAGTAATCACAATGATACAAGGAAACATGGAATATAAACCAGAAAATTTATAGAATTTCATAAAAAGGGGCTCATTGTGACGTGTGTGGGATGATTGGGAGATCTTGGGAAAAGGTTGAGCAGACGGAGTTACTGATATAGAGATAGAGAGCACGAATGATTGGAAAAATCGCGAAGACTTTTCCCGAATTGTAAGATCGTCGATAAAGAAAACTTAATACACTCAAAAGTATTCGAGTGACATTTATCATTCGAAACTCGAGTCATTAACCAAATCGAGCCAATTGACTCGCTTTCGAGTGAAAATTGAGAAAAATGACTCGATGATCGAGTGGAATTAACTGGCATAGCCTAAATCAACATCATTATATTGACACTTTTACCAATATGTTCTTGAATCAAATTTAGATATGCAATTTGATGGGCTTGCGCTTCAATTTTCCTGCAGCTCTCATCCATTACGTTGATATCCAGTTCGTAAGAGCAATCACTTACGTCGAGCTCATTCATTGTAATAATGAGATTTGGATTGTCATATGGGATTTCATCACCATATCACATGAACAATCAATTTTCAAGCAAAATTAGCTGGGGTTTGAACCAGGTTCAAACCCCAGCGACCACCAATCACGAATTAATACTAAACTTGATTAACAGTGTTTTTTTCCATTTTTTTTCTTGTGTGATTTCATTATTCCTATTCAGCAGTCTCCGAGTGATTTTTCACTTGAATACTTCTAGAGAGCTTGAATATGCCTCCTTTATTCTCTAATAATTCAACGATATTGTTGTCGTGGACAACCTCTCGATCGGAGCATGTTCTGCCAAAGTAGTTTCCTCATTTTACATAGACATCTGCAAAATTTAGTACTCTGAAAAAGTTTCTATCGTTCTCCACGAAAATTCGGTTTTGGGATAGGTAGTTTGCGCATGATGCAGCTCTCAAAGCCATTCAAAAACTTATAGGAGACTGGTTTTGTAACCCAGGATCCAAATTGGTGTGATTTTCGCTCTGACTTATTAGATAAATCGTTATTTTGACTATGATCGATTATTATTAAGTGAAATCCGATTTCATCTCTAATGAGCGCACTTTGGGAAGTGTTCGGCCATGGTAGCAGCGTTTGTCAATGGGCATCTCGCATTTTTTTGAAATAAGGTTTGGCAAATTCGAGCAAATCGAGATAGGTAGGGTGCAATTGGAAAAAAATCCCGAAAAATTGTTTTTATCTCGCGCAAATTGTTTGAAAGTCTGATGACTTGCGCTGTGTAACGTCACTCCGACAAAGTCGTCGACTGCCGCTATTGTATGGCATCTTGCAATTTCTTTGATCCCTCAAGAAAAAGAATTGGCAAATTCGAGTAAATCGAGACAGGTATTGTGCAGTTGAAGAAAAAATCCGAAACATTTTCTTTGTCTTGCGCAAACTGTTTGACAGTAAGATGACTTGCACCGTGTGACGTCATAGGGACACAGTCGTTTTTTCAAACAATTTGCGCAAGATAAAAACAATTTTCGGGAATTTCTTTCCAATTACACCTTACTCATCTCGATTTGCTCGAATTTGCCAAACCTTTTTTTGGGGGGTCAAAAAAATGCAAGATGCCTATTCAACTTCAGTTTTCTTTAGGAACATCTGTTGGGTGCCTGAAAATGTACATTCGATCTTAGCTTTCACTATGACTTCCTCGTCTTTGTCTCTATGATGGATGATGCAGTGAAGAATCGATATTGCCGAGTCTCATACTTGTTAGTGTTGCCACTGTCTAGGCGGAAAAACAGTTGAAATTTCATCGAATAATAATATAACCGTTCCATTCTCTAAGAGTTTCGTCAAGGAGGTTCGTCGGAGGTAGAGGATGGCATTAGACTTTAAAAGCTGGTGTTAGGACGCAATTGATCATCCTAAGGTTTCGATTCATAAGTGGATCGAATTCATCCTGAGAACAAAAATACAAAAATCATGACAGATATGTATAGATGAGGTAGTTCTCAATTTTTCTATCAATTTCATGAGGATCAAGTAATTATTGAAATGTCTCGAATAAAGAATTCTTGAGAAAACTAGAGCAAGATGTTGAGCACAGAGATCATGGTACGCTCAGATCTACTGCAATACAAGGGTCTCTCTACGGTGGCAAAAAGCAGAATTGGGGTTAGAGTTTTCCAACTTCTCGATCACCCCAACATATTATAAACCCTTGCAAGCATCGATCGCTCGCTTCATTGCATACGAAGGTCGCAACTGAAAGAGTATCCATGACATAGACAATCGTAATCGACAAAAAAGCTTTCTGGACGCGATTACTCGCTCTTTCGATTGTCGTATACCTGAGCGTCTGCGGTTGACGGTTGATTTTGCAACCCCTTCTCGACGCTGCGCCGCCTCTCGACTACTACTACATCGTCTCGCCGTCATCGTCACCCCGAGAGAAAATAGCAAATATCAGCGTTCGATCGGCCATTCGTCGATTAAAAATTTTCTCTGTTGCCTCCTCTAGCCATCTCCACGTCTCTTTGGTACTCATCTCTTCCAGCTCATCTTTTCTATGGAAAAGATGAGCACCAAAGAGACGTGGGTCTTTGGCGCCGTGACCCTTTGGCGAGACTAATAATTGCGGCCAATTACCGAGCGAGGGGGAAGTTGCCGCCACCACCACCTTCTCGACGACGGACGACGACGTGGATAGTGAAGATCGGCTGCTGCTGCTACTGCTGTTGCTGTTGGGGTGATGTGGCCCGCGAGCAAAGCCGTGTCCCGTCCTCTACCCTTATAAGTACTCATCATGTACTGTATAAAGCGAGTCATGAAAAACATGAGGTTTGAAATATTAAGAGCTCGAGCCCCGCGTGCGCGCGGAAAAAGTTTTTCACTTGGACTGGGTTGTCGCGTCGAGCTGCTAGGGGTCCGAGCACTTTCAAATGCGCTTTAATGATTTTATAATTGCTTTTGTTTCGAACTTGGCTGGCCTGCCTCGGATTTTAATTGGCTTGCATGGGGCATGACTATTACGCATATTTCTGCCCCCGCTGTCATGATTGTGTGAGACGCTCTCGATGATTATAACGTATGGTGAGTCGCTTGAGGATGTTTTTTGCGGTTTTTGCGATCATTGGGTCAGTTTTAATTGTCATAATGAGTTCCGGGCTCGTTGAGCAGGAAGCTCTGATGGAAGTATGTTCAATTATTGTCGATGATTTTGGGTTTCACATAATTATGTCACATCTGTGCTAAACAAATTATTCAACTCCCCTTAATATTTCCATTAAAAAAAAAATTGATGACGTGTATCACTAACCATCAATTTTCAAACAATTTCAGACACTTGAATGGAAGTTTGAAAAATTGTTAACAATATTTAATTATGAACAAGAAACCACCTGTGTTGTATTCCTGCTAGCACATATCACCCAGTCGTACGTAACCCGTCGAACGAACAACTCAAAGCTCACGGGAGGTAAAAAGAACTAGAACGCAAGACCTGGAGCTCTCAAAAGGAAAAGCTGTGTTTGCGTGTGCATTCGTGATCCCTTTTCTTTGAATCCATGCAGCCTATATGTATCCTTCGCGGCCGTGCGTTTGCATTTATCTCGATTGGCCACAGAACTCTGAACAGTAACTGGGGCTGCTAGGAGCATTGGCACTGACTACGGGCTTGAAACACAAACCATTAGCTTCGAAGGGAAAATCGTGGCTCAATTCAAGATGAATAACAGCAACCGGGTGCAGCAAATTCTCCCCTTTCTTGTATATCAATACATCCACGTCATCGAGAGCTCAGTATTCTCAGCTCGCAATCACTCAATGATTATGTGAGACCACTTATTACTTGTGGTAAAGCCACATCGATAATTCCGCCAAAATGGTAATGTTTCATATCCTGAGTTATTATTCTTCCATAGAGCAAAATATTCTAAATATAAGATCGAGAACATTATCAACCGCCATTTTTTGGGCCAAACGACTTGAGGTTGTATAGTAATCATGTTTATGACTCTCCACACTGTAGATTAACCTGTTCACTATTTTGTTCCCTCTGTGGGACATTATCGATTTCCAATAATTTGTAATAGATTCCTTGTATCGCATCGAAAAAATTTAAGAAAATTCTGAAAAGTATCTGTCACTTTCAAAACATCATGGAACACCAATGAAGTCTCAGAAAGGAACT
Organism: Eretmocerus hayati; assembly: GCA_029851415.1. Lineage (NCBI taxonomy): Eukaryota > Metazoa > Arthropoda > Insecta > Hymenoptera > Aphelinidae > Eretmocerus > Eretmocerus hayati. Next base: position 154,326,635 of record CM056741.1, read on the forward strand.
GTGAGAGCAAGAAAAATTGAGAGTTGGAAATTTTCAAAGTTACAATTCTTCCCTCTTGTCACCATTTTTCCACGAGAAACAGAGGCATTGTGTAATGTACGGGTGAAGACACACACTGCCAGTTAAATGTTTCAGGACACCCAGAATAGTATATCATGATACAGAGGCGCAAGTGATGGTTTCTGCACTTCAATGACTCTTATAGGCCCGAGCCGTAAGCAAGGGTCTAAGTTGTCACGAGATGGCGGAAACCATTGCGCCCGAGTATCATTCTATATGTTATGCTCTTCTATCTGTGAGCAAATGAAATTCGATAACCAGTGCGCAAATGACTCATTCGCGCACAGATGATCACAATAGTACATTTCGATACTAGGGTGTAAAACGTTTTATTCGCGTGAAATGAAGGACTTCTGTAGTTCAATTTGAAAATGAAATTTTCGATACACTGTGAGTAAAAGACGACAAACTGTGCGCAAAGTGCACTTTTACGCACAGTGTATCGAAATAGTATATTACGCAACAAGTGCGAGAAGGTCAATTTTCGCACAAGTTGCCAAACGAGTGCGGAAACTTCTCGCACGTGTTGCGTATACTATTTTTTGTAACTGTGCGCGAAGTTGTAATTAAATGCACCACTGTCCGAGCAAAATTATCTTGAAAACGAAGTTTTCAAGAAAGGCCAAATTCAGAAGGATGACGTGACATCATATTTTGGAACTGTGCGTGAATGAAAATGCATTAGAGCGAGAAGTTACATTCACGCACACTTCACCAGTGCGTAAATGTAAAACTGTGCGAGAAGTCATTCACGCATTACTTCTCGCACTGTAAATAATGAAGAGAAGTCTCATTTTCTTACAACTTTGCGCACACAGTTGCAAAATAGTACATTTCGATACAAGGGCGTAAAACGTTTTATTCGCGTCCGAGTGATGGGTTTCCGGCCCGAGCCGCAGGCGAGGGTCGGAATCATCACGAGGATGCGAATAATAGGTTTTACGGCCGTGTATCTAACTATACTTTTCGATAAACTGTGAGTAAAAGTCGACAAACTGTGCGCAAAGTGCACTTTTACGCACAGTGTATCGAAAATGTTATTTTCAAATTGAACTACAGAAGTCCTTAATTTCACGCGGATTTCATTTTACGCGGTTGGTTAGTTTGCGCCAGGCCCTTGTTCAACTCTGAAAAGTCTCATTTTACACGGATTCATCCCCCTCGATGACCAAATTTCCTTTTAACTTTGAAGTATTTCAACATATAAATAATCCAGCGAAACTTGTGTAGTTCTGTATGTACATCCCCTCGATTCCAGTGATAGCATTGATAGCAGTCTTAATCAAGCACCGGCTCCTTGGAGTCAATAATCGAATGTACTGACAAGTAAGACAGATTTGAGGAATAGTTTTTGTCTGCTTCAATATTCTTCTAGCTAATTTGACTGTATTGACAAATGAGTTGTTTTTATCAACTTCATTCCTAGCCGCTTGCGGAGAATTTCGGATCATTATTTTTAATAAAAAATTTCATTCAATAAACCTCGACCAGTGGCTGGGAAAATTTGAATCAGCTGGGTGAAAGTTCAGCCAATTGCTTATGGCGTTTGTACAAACTCGAGTCATCTTCGCAAAAATGTCTTAATTTTGAATCTGAATAGCCTTGTTTACCGCACCCTTCTTATCATCGATTTTCAGAGTTGAGGAACGTAACCCCACATTCCCCACCAGAGCAAGGTCTCATTCTATGCGGTTTGGTTTTACGCGGTACTTTTTCGGAACCTAACCCCGGCGTAAAACGAGGGACTCCTGTACTAGGCTCTTCTTAACCAAAACGGACTTTGACAGAGCTCATTTTGAACGTCTCTTCACGTAGGTACTTCAAGGTGAAATACTCCATTTATCAGGGTTCATTTCGAAGGTTTTTACACGCACTTCAAGATAGAATACTCCATTTTTTTCTTCTGGCTCGTGCACATCAGATGTACATTAATGATGTGTCAAGGAACTTAAAAGACGTGTAAGTTTAAGTCCAGGACCTTCGGATACGTTTGTGATCGTTCCTCTACAATATTTCTAATTCAAGCTATGACAGTTTCACTGAGAAGAGTTTTTCCGCAAAAAATATCAACCTCATTGAAAAATGACGAAGAAATTCACTTTTTGGCGCATGTTTCGGTTTTTTGACCGAAATCAGGTAGACGAATACCAGTAACGAAGATAATATCCCCCATACAACACATTTCTCCGACTCTCTGGAACTTGAGTGCCATTTTTTGCGGATAGACTATCTTCAGAGGAAATGTCATGACTCGGACTGGGACTGGTGTAAAAGGGCGTTCAAAAACGGTTTTTAGAGCTCTAGACTCAAGCTTTTAGGTCTTTCAAGTTCCATTCTGAATCATTTATGCACCCCTCACATGTAGGAACCAGGGGATTTTCCCACAATTTATCGAAATCGACACATCTTCAATCTAGGATTGGAAATATTCAAATTCGTTCAGATAGAAGTGAATGTGCCATCCTAAAAGTACGTGAAAAAACCTTCAAAATGAGCCCTGATCGTGTATTTTTCGATCAATATGAGCTTAGTGACTCAATTTATAAAACTGGAAAAAAATTTTTTGTGTCCTGGAGAACTTTTGATCGGCAGTGTATATCCCAATTTTCAATTCTACGAGCTCACACTTCACAGCAAAAAGGATTTCTCGAAATGAGAACTTTTTTCTCTCGTTCCAGGTGCGTGTAATTGTAAGAAATTTCACATTTCTCGTCTGAGAAATTTCTAAAAATGAGAAATAGAATCTTTTGTTGTGAGAACTCGTATTTCTCACTCGAAAACTAACCTTTATAGGTTGTGGGATCATTGACCCTTGTTTAGCCGAATTCGAATACAGAATACGGGAAAAACCACTTATTAAAGCGTAATGCCACTCCATCCGATCAACGCATAATTTTGTCTGATCAACAATCAGTATTTATGATTAACAAAATAAACAGAGAACTCGATAAACGAGAAGAGCTAGTAGATTTGTTTTTTGGAAAATTTTCAAGCGTTTCAGACATACAAAAATTGACCCAAACCGCGTAGGAAACTCACCAGGTTTTCTACTCGCCAAATTTAACAGTCTACAGTGTTAATAGGTGTATCTTGTGCACAATTACGGAATATCAACGACTACTATATACTCATCGCTTTCGAAAAGCTCGAAATTTCACTGAGCTTAGGAAACTACAACAGGATCATTTCCGGCATAACCCCTCAAACCGGCCCGGTACGCACTTGTATTCTTCCATTTTGCAAAATTTGCCAACTGATAAAAGCATTGAAACTGCATGTTATCCGAATAGACCATGATGTTGACGATTTGCCGTGATCATAACTCTATTCATTCCGTGATCATAATCCCATTCATTTATTTATTTTGATAACTCTAACGAGCAAAGTGTATTCTCAGAATGAGACTTTTTTACTCGTTTCGAGAACAACTGTTTCTCAGTTACGAGTTTTTTCTTGTCATAATATTTTGAGAAAATAGTTTTCTTATTGAGAAAGGATGATTTCTCATTTAGAGAGACGATTTCTCGTTGCAAGAAATGAGTTCTCATACTGAGAAAAATCGCTCGATTTTGTTTCTCAGTTTGAGAAAAAACTGTTTCGAGAAATGAAGCCATTTTGAGAAATCTTTTTTGCTGTGTTGAATCTCCCTAATTCGTCGAATTTATAACGAAAAGACTTCTTCAAAAATGCCTCAAGAGTGCTATGCGAACACGAATTTCTACATTAGAAAGCCTTAACTGAAAAATTCACCCATCTAATTCCTTACGTCTGTACGATCGCGTGGGCTCCCCAATGCTCTTAGTCGTATTAAAAATATCCTCATGCATCATTTCGACGCATAATCCACGAAGAATCCGATAAGAATATCAGATTTGAATTATCAAGTGTTGCCAGCGTGATTCTTTGGAAAAAATGGTTAACACCATGCAGGGGCTATTTTGTTGCTTAAAAATAATATTCTCGTGAAATGTAGTGGGCTCAAACTGTTTCAATATTTCTACAAGAAAATATTTCTCACTTGGAACAGCTCTTCCCTAAGGAATGTTCTACCAGAACAAACAAAAAAGTATAATAGATGAATGAACATTTGACAGTTTTTCTGAGGAAGTATGGTGTGATCTCACCGTCTCGCGGAGATTGGTTTGGTAACGTAATTTAGGCAGCACGAAGTATTATAGGTCAAAATCGAAATGTGGAATATCAAAGAATGTTCTGGAGAACTTGTACGTCATATATATGAGTTGTTCACAGTCATAGTGGACAAAGTCCACTTTTGAGACTCATTGATTTTGTGCTCTCCCGCAATTTAACCATGAATAGGGGCCAGCCATTTGGGAATCATCTTTCAGGTCAGAAAATATGATGGAAAAGATGAGAAAAATCGTCTGCAAAGGATAAAATTAAATCGCCCAAAACGTGGATTATTATCAGGCTGATTTCTTGCACTATTCAAAAGTGGACTTATTGTTAGTCCACTATGAATGATTTTGAACCACTCATATCTTTTGCATCGTGACTTACGCCTGCAGCCACTCTACATTCATTTCACTCGACTATAGCGGGTTGCATAGTTATCCTTGCCCTTTGCTTCCTTGCTCAAGCGCGTTTTAGATTAAAAATCCAAATTGTTGAAGGCTTCTTGAACCGTTGTTCATGTATTATTCGTACTTCAGAGTGATATTCATTCCCCATCTTTTTTAGATTTGAGTGTTCACCCACAGCAAATGAGTTTCTCGACCTGCGAAACCAAAAAAGGTTAAAAAGCATATCGTGCGATAACGAGCCGACATTTTTTGATTTGGAATTGATAATTTCCTTTTTGAATTTTTCGACTCAATGCGACCCAACAACCTTGTCGCTTGTTGGCATGTGAGGTGCTTAGAAACGCTTTGAAATATTACTTCTTATATGATATTCCTTGCATAGCGCGAATCTGGCCATGTGCAACTTATCTCATTCTAGACAGAAATGTATTGAGGTGCCCGAAATTGCGATTTTCTGAAGAAGTTTTTTTTTAAGATTTTCCTTAAATATCGTACTGGTACGATATTTAGGGAATTCGTTGGTCAGCGAATCAATACACCTCAAAAAATTCCGCAAGATGTCATCTAGAATATCACTAGGACAAATATAGGATTCTTTACGTAACCCATACTTAGCCTTATCTAGGAGGGTCAAGAAGATTGAGTTGGTCAAAATTGCTATTCTACGCATGAAAACTGTCTTTTCCCGCCATATTTCGTCGCTCTCGCTCTTGAAACAAACCGAAATACCTCGAAAAGTTTTGCATAATGTCGTCATTTATTTCGATTTTCTTGCTGGGTTCAATTCTAACCCCATTGTAGTTAGTAAGTTTGGTCAAAATGTTTTAAATTGCGACTCTACCCGATAAATATTATCTTGCTGGCCCAGGACAAAAAAGCGATCCTCGCTCTCCTCTGTACCAACAAACCTATCAATATATCTAAGAACAAAATCTGTGGATTCCGTTTCTTAACTTCGGGCTGGATTTGAATCGGTCTTACTCAAACATGGAAACAAATGTAATTGTCGCAAGCTGCTTGTTAATGCCGGAAAATGAAAAAATGTTGGCGCGTCGTGGTATGATCTAACTATTATGAAAATATACTATTCATCTAAAATAGCTCTTCTTTCACTTCGATTCAATCTTGAGGGTGACCGTAAATCTGGATAAGAGTTAGGGAATCAGTGTCGGCCCAACGTATATCTCAGCCTTTTCTACTTTTGATTTGAAGAGTATAATATCGGAAAGAATACTTCCTCCTTTCATCACGAATCATTGTTCTCAAGTGAAAAAAACTAGGATATCGTTTCTCGGTGCCTTCAAAGATTGCGAACCAAGATTGAGAGTATATTTGGTATTTTCGTGTTGACCTGAATCATACTTTCATTCTGCACATTCTACCCACTCTATAATGCAAAAACGTGAGTGTGCATCAGACAACCATTGGAGATTCTTCGATAGGATCTTGATTTGACGATGATTTGATCTCTATCAAGATAATGTGGCTTACGTTTCTTGCACGATTTGTATCTGAAATGGAGCCCCGTTAACAGCGCTAAACATCTCATTGAATACAGGATGATATACACAGGTGACTCTCTATTAATTGACGCTTGCTTGGCCTGCAGTCTACGGTGCTTGTATTGTGCAAAAAGTCGTTGATTCACTGAGATTGAGAATGATTAGGCTTGAACGAGGCTGCACATCGGAGTCGAAGAAGCGCTGGTAAAATTAAGGTCATCATCGGTCCCGATGGCACATTCCTCGTGTTGCTTCTTACTGATTCTATACTTGCTCGATTGATCGATTGATCGGTTCTTTTGCTCGCTCTACCGAAAGAAAATATACACAAATACATGCCTGCAAAACTGAGTTCAACTTCAAGGTTACATGTCTGCCTCTCTGGGAAAGATATTTGCACGATACGTTCACTTGCATCTGCCACCGTGACTTGGATTGGGTCATGGTTTTCCGCACATACTGAAGATGCGGCACCAGTAGACCGAGAAAATCGAGAGGTCTCGGCGATACTTGCCGAGATTATTTGTTTGAATCTTCGCTGGTCTGTGCTTGCACAAAAAATATTGATCGTGCTATTGTGTTGTGATGTCGATGAATACATCGTCCAATATATGTATATATTTCTAGTTGTTTTTTTCTAACCATATTGATTCATTGAGCATGCATCATTGTTTTAATGATAGCAGAGCGGACAAATTAGGAGAAATTTATTCATTGGAATCCAGTATAGGTATTCAATTGAGACTTCGTCGCTCTGATTGTCCATGAAACATACATTCTTCATAGGACCATGAAGCATATCAGGAAGTTATATAGTGCATCTCGAACCGATACAAAATTTCTTCCTCGATAGTGAAGATCTCATACCGTCCGAGATTTGTACAGATATAATTTATCTCATGACAAAGCTTGCAACCGACTTTGTTTTTGAGCTAGAAGTTCCAAGAATCAAACACCCAGATGGGAAATTTCAAACCCAATCTATCACCAGAAATCGCATATTTCACACAACTGATGATATGTAAATTCCGCCGTAGACGAATCCTGTAGTGAATTCAAAAACTCCATGGGCTTCATGCAACTGATTCTGATAATTTATCAAATCGTTAGTTATATGAGTATAGTAGTTTCGTGGAAATTTCGATTTACGGGGGTTGAAAACGTGCCAACTCACATCTCATTTTTGAACGTTCTAAGACGTATTTTTCAACCTTTTGAAATTTATAGAGTACGAATTAACTCGCCCACGAATATAAATATTTTCACTCATGGGTCACAAATATGTTCACACAAGGATAACACGGATAACATGGTAGCATGATACGGAACCTGACATTTGCCTCAAGAATTGATCTCACAGCCAAACGGTTTGAAATACAGTTTTGGGATTTTCATTTGGTCACCAGATACTTCTGAAAAGCTAATTAGAACCTCTGTAGACTCGCGTTTAAGGGTTGCCCTAGTATAGTACACGGAATTCGCTAAAAAATCGAGCAAAAGTCGATTTTCTTCGAGATTCTTGGTAAAAAGTACTCCACACAGTGTGAAAACGAATTTTTCTCGATACATAGGTTCATGGAAAAGTTGCGCCCGATGACGAACTTTATGAGGTAATATTGGTGCTTAAGGGGCCTGGAATTAGACAAATTCACATTCATCGAGGAGAACTGTTGAGTGAGTAAGACTTTAGGCATAATTGCGCCACAAAATGGATGTGCTCACCGTGCGTGCATCCCGAACGAGCTTCATCGCGGCGCTTCACACTTGCAAGGACCAAAAATAGGAAAAACCACATGACACCGAAGTGACATTTTGACCCCTCTTTTGTTAGTAATTTTTCTTGGCTAACCCTGAATCGAAAAACTAACGATTGCGCTAAACAGAACACCAGAAAACACATCGAATATGGCTGGCATGATTCTTTTTATCAAGCGCATTCGGCCAGCTTTTGCAGCTAATATGCTGACCTTGACATGAATCGAAATGTGTGATACTCTACTTCAATCTATGCCATGAGTCTCACATGGTTGGAAAATTGTTCTGTACGGTTTTTTTGATGGAATTCCAAAAGATGAAATGAAAAAAATTGGCAGAAGTATTGATACTACCCTGATAAGTGCATTTTCTACCCTTCCTCCATTGCTCGGACTTTTCAAAGTGGTAGAAAAGCAACGAGAGTTCATCTTTAACACGCGCCTCAAATGGCTAAGAACTCGAGAATTTCAATTTTCTCGACTAGGCAGGTTTTCAGCCTACTGCCGAAGGATATATGCAACCAAATTCAGTGGGTAAATTTCATGGTAGAAATGGTGAATATTCTTTCCCCAACAACTGGCCAAGTTTGATCGCTACTGGCTATTCGTAGCCAGAATGAATGGTCACGGTTCTTGCAGGGGTTCGTACTACTATTATCATGCATCACCATAGAGGAATCATCAGAGAAATTTTGCAGATGTAGAGTCTGAAGCTAATTGAATTATTTAGAAGTGAACTCCGCCCTAGCGTGGTTATTGGAAGATGAGTAGAGATTTTACTTCGGATCGTTCCCTCATTCCGTTGCGTGATGAGAAGCCTTCTTTCGTAGCTCGTCGATGCTAATCGACTGCACCGAACTCCAGTGAACTCGATGAGGCGCGCGCTTACATTTCCGGACCGGATCTATGCTATAGACTGTATGGTAGGTTGAAATATTCATGGGTATAAGCTCGAACCATTTGGCGTTCTTTTTGGCTTTATCTACCCTACACTTTTCTGTAACCATCTGATGTAACTCGCCAACACGAATCTGGCGTATCGATTAACCAAGTATCTTTTTGCACGAAGCGGCTGTGTAGCCATTCCGAGTCACGCTAAATTTTCAAAGAAGAATTTTAAATGGGAATACTCGAGGATTATTTGATAAGAATGGATTTAGATTTTCATTCCCGAGAGTTGATCATACGAATCTCCAGTTATTGGTGTAGTATATCGAACTACTTCGTTTGACTATATTTTAGAGTGCGTTCAATAGCTGCGTACCAATTGAACGGCCTTTTCACGATTTCGTGACTATCGGCAAATCCAATGGATGACCGAGATTGCATGCAGGATTCGTCAATTACACATTTTCGCCACAATATTTCGATTTATTTCCCTAAGCTTGCACAATGGCAGCAGTATTGAATAGTGTACAATTTTTTTATGCGTGTTATCAGCAAACAAGCTGTCTGTTTATTCTGTCATTTAATTTCTTCTGACGGAATTGAAGAGTTTCAAGACAAACATAAAAAAATACTCCTGATTATGAGTTTACAGAGTTCGATCATTGTCAGTTGTACAAATGTTTTTGTATCTTGAGAGTCAGTCCTGGCGTAGTCACGCTGTAAGCCAAATGAATTTTTCACTAAAATGCAACTATGCCATTGTTGAATTGCTCAGAGTCTGGATCAAATACAGTGTGGGTATTCTGATCATAGGAGTTTTCTTTCGGTGTTCTCAATTTTCAAAAAAAAATTTTTCTTGGATGATTGTTCAAAATCTCACTGTAACCTCGGAACGCAATCCCAATTTCGCCTTTTTTAGGACTAGATTCGCAATTATCTCGGCCATAGGTGCCTTGCAATCACTTGCAAAAGTTTTCCAACGTCTTTTATGATCGCATAGTCCACTCAGGCACGGGGACCAATTTCAAATCTGTTTTTTATCCTGAAAATGACCTAAAATTTATCAATTTGAGGACACATTTGTCGAAATAGTGCACTTTTCCATGGAGGGTATATCTGGTCTATTTGATATATATTACTAGTCTTCAGTCCGATTAAAGATTCTTACCACTGCATGTAACAGCTGCAATCTTTTAAATTGAGGGCCACTGTATGCATCAATCGGGTTGAATGACATCACAAAGTGACATAATAACGAATGACGATGACAACGAGTGTATGTCGTGTGTTGGCTACAGCCGGATGCCGATGTTTTGTCTGGCTTGGTATCGAAACAAGCGGATGTCCCACTTTGCTTGGCTCCGAAAATTTGCTCGCCAAAACAGAAGTGACCGATAAGATGCATTTTGTTCATTGCACAGCCGATCATGTGTACATACGAAGAAGTTGAGAAAAAAACGAATTTGAAGTGGTATACATAATGCGCGCACGAACCAATTGTACTGCTCGGGTTGGCGATTTCTTGCATTAAATGGGACAAGCCTGATGCCTTTGCGAAAACCTATGACTGCATAGATACGAGTATAGTTGGTGGTGCTATAGTTTTCGATGGTACAAGAGCGAACCGTGTCAATGACCTTAGAAACTTGTGTGCCATGCCATAATGCTATTCACATGAGTTGCACCGACACCAACTCGCACACCCGTATTACGCTGGCAAAGTGTTGTTGGAAAGTGCGCGAAAATAAAGAGCGTATCCTCTTTCAAACCAAGTGTATGTACAATGATGTTTTTTTGCGCGTTATTGACTTACGATTGTTGTTTTGGACTTGAACTATGACTAAAATCTGCTTCTGTTTGACGAGCATATAGTGTCGCTCCTACTATTTTTTATGCTGACTGATGATGATATCCATTGATGGCGTGGAGTACCCAAGTCAAGCAATGAATTATCAGGAAGTATCTCTTTCAAAGATCGAAATGATCCTTTTTCATCAGAAACTGGGACTGATTTTTCCACAAGCTCTAAAGCTGTTGTGAGCATCATTGGGACCTTGCTTTGAGGCCTCGATTCACGCATCTTGAGCATTCATTTTGTTTTATTCCTGTATTCCGTTGAAAATTTCTCGTTTCTCATCAAATTCTCCACGAAGATGATTTTCGATAGTCTGCAGGGACATTTGCTTGAAATTCTTTGATTACTGTTCAAGACTAAATTATTGATTCCCAACCAAGAATTTCGAATGAAACTAGTGCCTCCTTCGTGGTGCAATGAGCATTTTCACTTTTCCGCGGGAAGATTGAGTGATCAATAAATTTCTTTTCATCTAGTGAATTTCACTAATAAATCAAATTAGTCACACACTTAGACATCATCTTGTATTTGACCTAGAAGTATAGCTGCTCATTATTTCAAATCTGTTTTTATTGTCTGTCTACAATATGTGGAGTGAGGAGAAAGCACTAATGAAGTTGAACTCACACTTATTTGTCGAACAAAATAAGATATAGCCTATCGCTTAGCTGGGCGAATAGTCCCTAGAAATTCCAATATTGTCTTGGTAAGGAAATCCTAATCTTGCAGGATAATAGCAAGATTTGATTCTCACTGGATCCGATGTCACCCAATCGTTCTGAATATAGAATCAAGTGCTCTCATAGACAAATAACACCGCACCGGTCATCACTAGTAGAGTGGTAGAATGTGGAAAACACCGAGTATCATTGTAGCTGTGATAATCGTGATAACATTGGTAGTTGGTGTTCCTATGACACAAATCATTCACCAACAGGCCAAGATCCAAATTTAATCTTTTGCATCATGAGTAAAACTGACGAAGAGGCTCCAATTAAATGATTCACCATTTTCTTTGAGTAGGCGAGTCAGACAGAAAACTTTAATATTGCATCCAAACAGTCGGAGAAGTATGCGGGTTCAAAGCATTTTTTAAAACCTACGTTAAGCTCGCAATAAGAGATCATCAAGTCAGTATGCGGATCCGTTTGCTTGGTGTGGTAGCGTACTTTGACCCGCGCGTGTGGCTCGCAAGGGAAAAAAATTCATAAGCGACTCTGTATAACTAATTATTGTGAGCGAGCACACCGTTGGGAGAGCGCGATGCCTTGCGATTTGTGTGTTAATTCTTGACTCCCGCCCATCCTTGTTTCTGCCAAGGAGACTCAAGTCTTAGTCAAGTCTTCTTTGCCGTGGGGGAAAATATGTCTAGATGCAAGTTAAACGAATTTCGTGCGATATCATATTTCTCGTGTGAACGATCTGAATGAATAATGTCTATGCGAAATTGTGGGGCCACCTTTGGACGTTATGTTCTCGATATCTGGGATTTTTGAATTAGCATTTCACGGTAACTTTTTGTTATTTCAGTATAGTCGCAACTTCAACGATAAGTATTTTTGATATCTGATATGACTGATTACACTTCATATCAGATATCAAAAATACTCATCGTTGTCATATACTTCAGAGAAAAAAATTGTCCGATACCCATAGATGAAGTGGTTGGACCTCATTTTAATCCATTTTTGTAACACGCTAGATCTAGCGACTGAGTGCGCGGATTCTATAGTATTAGAGTATCTCCATCCCAAATGGATGCAGAAAAAGTTTATTTGTGTTCTCTTTGGGTTAAAGTTGTACGAACATCCTCAGATTCGTCATCGACGTATTAGGATGACTTCCTTGATGATTTTCTCTTATGTAAACTGGAGTCTTCAGACAGTAGGGACCAACAGTAGTCAGCTGGCATATTATTACTATTAATGGTACCATATCTCTGTTCTAACTCTGCTATATCCTGATAAAATCTTTCCCCATGTTCGTCACTTACGGCTCCAAGATTTTCAGGGAAGACATCCAAGTGGGAATCCATCATATGAATTTTGACACTCGTGTTGACCCCCATAGTTTTGAAATTCACCAGCATTTCGTCAACCAAGGGTCTATAATTTTCTGACTTTTTATTCCCTAGAAAATTTGTTATGAGATCTCTCACAGATTTCCATGTTTTTAGTTCGATTCCTACCGATTTCTGATGAAATGTGTAATCAAGCATCAATTTCCTGATGTCAGGACCAATCAATGGCCCTCCTTCAATTTCGCCTAAGATATGCGCGGGAACTTTTCTTTCAGGTAGAGAAATCCCTCTGCTGTCCTATCTATTGCCTTAATATAGTTTTTAACTAAACCTAATTTGATGTGGAGTGGCGGCAGAAATACTTTCTAAGGATCAGTTAAGGCCTCAGCGATATCTATGGTTATCGGTTAATTTTTTCTCTAGAGTATAAGACAATACAAAGAAAATGCGACGTCAAACGTTCAAATTCGTTCATTCTCGCCCGTTGGGTGATTTTTGGAAAATTTATTGCAAAATTGGCCTTTTTCTCCGAACACCAGGTGGACTCATTGGCTTATATAGCTCCAAGGTTGCATCGTAGGGTTCTAAAACCACCGAGATTGTGTTCAGCGTGTCAAAATACGTAGGAAAACATATTGTGATATACATTTTGACCAATCGGTACTCCCTGGCTAAGTGATCTTCAATTTACGAAATTAGCAAAAAACGTGAAAAACGCTGCTTTTTTTAAGTTAGTTTTTTTCAATTAAAAAAAATCCTGACGTATAGGCGCAAAACTGAGGTCGGATCCAGTTTCAGCGTCAAAAAATACACAAGAAAATCATTGTCCGGTCCATGCGACATTTGTGACCCAAAACTCTGTTGCACAGTGATTAGTTATGAGAGTGTGCAAGTTAAAGACATGACACAAATATCTATTGCGCACACACCTCATTGACTTCCACAGCCATTCCAGTACCATGGTCGATATTCTGAGTCTTCGTTGATGCGCAGTGGGCCTTGCAGTTGCAATCTTTGCCGACTTATTTTTGCCAAGAAACATTCCCATAGCAGCTATCTCTAAAAACGATTTAATTCACCAAAGCAATGTGTGACAAACCCCAGGGAAGTGGATTCCTTTACTGTCATGTCGATTGAAATGGAGAATTTCGTGATAACCTGGCTGACCTCGCAGCGAAAAATGAATTAATTCAGCAGTTACGAACTTCGAAGTTGATCTAACCTCCAAGTTTGTTGCATGTGGTGAACAAGCACCAGATTCCTGTGAATGCAACAGTTTTACTAGGGGATAGAATTCTTCTAATGAAAATCCAATAATATTTCTATCGAATCTGGCACGCCCAGGATTCAGGTTATTTTCATATGGAATTCTGGATATTCTTATTAAATATTCGCGGACTTTAATATGCAAATCGAGGCAGGCAATAGCGCAATAGATGCAGATGGCGCAAGAACTTGGGTATTGGTTGGTACATCGTGACGATGTATTTGCTCATGGAGAGTAATAAAGTGCGGTCACGATGCGGGCAGTTTGTGCTATATTTCAAGCAAAAAGTATGGTTGGGACAGGCATCGCTCAGAGGGACGTCCATGCATGGATGCCTTTGAGGCTCATGCGCGAAAGCAACTTGCCACAAATAAATATTCACTTCAAGTCAAAGCAAACTGAACTGGGTAATATACAAGACAACGATTTCGCTCAAGACATGTAACGATGAACAGGTTGTGGTGCACGATGTTTGGTGTTTTACGAATTCTCATCACGACTCATAGAATGATACCAAAATATCTCATTGAATGAGAAGTCAGTCTCATAATAGGAGTTTCATTTTCATCTATTCAATATCATTTAGCGAAATTAGAAGTGTACTCGTCCATTTCATCAACAAAGCAAATTTTTGATTAGTTGCATCTGCATCAATAGTGATGTTTGCAGTATCAGGCAATATGAAATACTTAAACACCATCCTTGTCAGTTGTGCTTCCACGCTACTCAGCTTCTCAAACTTTTTTTCTATTCATTAAGGCATTTTCGAATTCTTTGAGGTTATTCTGCTGGACTTACAATTTAACGTGAGTTTCGAACAACCGATATCACCGAAAGGCATTTATGAAAATTGACATTGATGCCGGCCGACAGGGCCGAATTTGGGCTTGCTGCGCCGCCCCATCGCTGTCACGAGAGTGCCGCCTACTGAAAGATTTTAAAATCTTGAAAGAATCTCTGTATACACAGACTAATGACCTCATGAATTCCCATAAAATTCAATAATATAACAAATCATCAATTAATCTCTCAACTCAATTATATTATTGAATTTCAAAGGTTACGTTTCTTGATAACAATTTGTTAACTCAGATAAAAGAGTGATTTCAATCATCAAATTTTAATTTATGATACACTGTGCGTAAACTTTTACTTTGCTCACTGTGTTTTGACTTTTAACCCTAACCTTCTGCGTTGAAGGCAAGGACCTTGTTTACGAAGCCGCGATGGTTTCTGTTCTCAAACTTATTGTTATTCATCATTCCAGGATTATTCGAAGGGATCGCTTCAGGTAACAGACTACAGATTTTTGAGGTAAACTTTCAAGAAAAGCATTTCATTTCATGAGTTTGACCATAACCATTTACACATATCAGAGATAATCGAGTTAAATTCACTATGCTATGAATATAAACATAATGACCAAAAGTTGGTGCTATAGTTTTGGGCGGGAGGAATGGAGAATTCTCAGATTCCGAAAAAAATCAGCTTCAGAGAACACGAGTATAACACAAGAACTCGAAATAGCGTCTAAAATGGATCTACTCAGTCGTGGCGATTTTTTCAAACTCCAGTTTCATGCATTATCTGTCTATGGATTGTCATCTCCACCTTTAAGCGCTTAAAACTGAGAATGAAGTCAATTTCAAAGTATCACGAAGAATTCTAAAATTTCCGAATTATGTCACTCTTGAAACATAGATTTGAATAGTCCATGTTTCATTCACGGGACATCCGCTTACGTCCCAGTCCGGTTTCGTGAACTGTTCCTTTTGAAATTCATTATCCCTTCCGAAATGATACTCATTCCTATCTCGTCAGCAATCACTATCTTGTTGATCAACTGTGTAAAGATATCGTGATTTATACAAATATACAGACATTCTTGAAGAAAATGTATACTGTGATCAAACAGGCCTATGTTGATGAATAATGTGTGATGAAAAGTCATACTTCGGGCAAATTGAACATCCAAACGGTTTTATACTCTTACAGTCCCAGATTGTTGTTTTGAGCCAGTTCATTGAGAGGATTCATTTTCTATGGTTCAGACCATGCACCAAGTTCCATATCATATACTCACGGGTAGTACAAACAAAATGCATTCCCCAGTACAAGTACACATACTTAAATATCCCAGTAATCTCAAGCCCGCAAAACTGCAGTACCGTTGCGCCTCGGTCGTGTGCGATTATTATACAATAAGAGCTGCATGTGCACGCGCTTTGGTTGATGCTTTGGCTACACTTGTGGTGTGAGAGATTGTTTGGTCTGAAATTACGAGCGTGTGTGTCTTTTCGCGAGAGCGTAAAATCACGCCGAGCCACTTCCGCTCGGACGTAGGTAATACACTCATGAGCTCATTCAAAATGATGGCTCTTGCATGTGTGAAGTCATCACAGACAGGTGCATATCAGCTGAAACGAAGCAGAGTCCAGACACTCTATATATCGTCCCACATTGAACACGTTCGAGGTGGCTTATGCATGGCTTACACATTGGCCTTCCATTTGACGATGGTTCTTTTTTTTGGCTTTTCATGCGATGAGTGCATCGACGCGCGCTCGAGTTCGTTGGCCTATTTTGCTCATAGCTGCGGAGCTGATGCACAGAGTATGATATTTTTTTCGATCGTCTGGGAAAAAGAGTACCGTCGTCGGGTTCCACCTTTCTTTTTCTTTCTTTTTGAAGTCAATGACGTTTGATCGTAGTTTATCTATTGACACGAGTTTGACCGTTGCCGGACGGTTTGCCAGGTTTGATATGATGGGTTGATAGAGCGAGAGAGTTTTGATGTTACTAGGAAGCTTTCTATCAGAGCAAAAATTGTGTTAAGGTTCGGCTGAGCTTTGATATGCACTTTTCACAAACGTGAAAGTGGAATTTTGGTTTCTTACTAGTTTCTCTGTGTCATTGAAAAGTAGGATAGCATCTACCAATTCCATTTCATCAATCCTATCTAGTTTATTTCATAAGTTTTAATATTATAAACGTAACTCACTTCAAAGTTCAGATCGTTCACTCTTTCGAGTCTTTGCAATGCCTACAAGGATCTGATTCCTGTGCATCTTTCGCCAAAATGTTGACGTACGAGTGTGCATTGCCTGTAAGCACCACTTCACTAAAGAAATAAGCTAGTCAGGACAGACAAGAGGGTCCTTTGTCACAAAGGTTCATTTGTAACCTAATAAAGTCGATTGCATCTGTCTCAGATAACACATGATCTTTGTGAGTAAGGATCCTCTCATTCCATATTGGCCTGACTAACCAATTTTTCCAGTGCACGAGTCCAGAGTTTGAAAAAAAGTCCAGATAATTCCAATAAAATTTGCTTGGCTAGAGTCTATTACTGATCGTTGGCTTAACCCGATGCGGTCAAACCTCGTAGGCTAACGCACAAGCCACACGAGATTTACGCACTCACGTTATGGTTTCACTCATAATCTAAATATCTATCCAAATCTTGTATAAACATCTTACATTAAAACTCCCCAGAAGCACCTAATAGTTTTTGTCTGACCTGTAAAAGATGTCATACTGAAAGTTCGGTAATAGAAAATGATGGAAAAGTGACTCCGTCAGCACACGGAGTTGAAGAGACCCCAGCCAATTTTTTTCACGTACAATCGTTCCCCTCGGTCGACCCCATCATACCAACTCACTCAATCGCACCGAAGCTGAAGTTTGACGTCTTCTTTCGTTACAATGCCTGTATCTTACATTTCCTAAGACTTTTCATTTGACTGTAAAAAGCGCTTGGGGTCTTTTGGACCCCCATAGGATCTCGACAGAGATGTATGAAGAGCGACCAGATGTGTCAAACCAAATGACTTACTCTCGTCCATAGGGATTTCGGCAAAATATTTCCAAAATTGTCAATGCGCGATATATTTCTTTTCAATTTTCATGATTCGAAAAAAATTCGAAATATCCGTAATATTCCTCCTTTCACAGAATATTGAGCTAGTATCAGAATATGATCGATCACAGATCGGGATAATAGATCGGTAAAAGCCAATTTCACCTCTGCATCATATTAACGAAATGATATTCTAAGAGCTGTTTGATCCAATGATTATCTTTCAGAATGAACCATTTGGTAGCGTGAAAATCATCGTGATGATTAATGTGATATCCATAACAGTAAAACCTGATTCCTTTCTCAGTTTTGTTCAAAATAAGTTACATCCAGTTACAACTCCTATCTCTTCCTCATTATCCACCACGTACTTGTGTGGGCCAAATTTCTATGATAAGAATCTTTGTTATCAGACAATAAATTCAATTCGTCAATAAAATTCTTCCACCCAATCACTCGCGTTGTACTCTAAACCATTGTAATGAAAATTTTCCGAGCTTTTTCACACTCTAACCAAATCTAAATCGAGAGGGGCTAGAGAAAAAAAACAGAATCACAAGCATCGCGAAAGCATCGTAAAACCATCGATGAAACCCTGCGTAAATCTCGAAAACGTCGCCCGCGCCACTCGCTTAGCTGGCGAGGGCATCGACCAGAGTAAAAGCGAGAGAGAAAGAAAACCAAATGGAACGAGAAAGCATAAGGAATACGAAAGAGTCCGCTGAGAGTGTATAACAGAATGAACAGACGACTTTGTGGCTATATACCCAATAGTGTGACGAAGCGAGTGTGACATAATTTTTCGGTCGCACGGCCGTACACCTTCACAGTCATAAAAATTCGATTCACGAGTTGGAATGAGGTAGTGCAATGGGAAATTCATACGGCTTTTAGATTCACTACTTTCGAACGCACTAACAAAACTGATCGGAGTCGGAAACTTTATATCTCTTCCTCCTCTCAAATCCTCGTTTCTGTTGCGGCATTTCGGGAAACACACACACGATGCAATGCGGCCTGAAAAGTTTTCTGAGCAGTTGGTCGAGGCTGATGCCACGAGTTTTTTCACGAAACGATTGACCCAACGGAAATTCTACACGCTTTGGACGGACGTAAAAGAAGTTTGTTCTTGACTGTATAGCATGTGTGGTACTAACCGGTGCGGTCTTGTGCCACAAAAACAAAGTAGGCGAGCTCTTTTCGCGAAAATCGAAACAGCTGTACACCTACGACTACGTATGAAACTACACATACTTTTTGCTACCAGAATTACGAATATATGAAAAGCTATACGTCGAGTCAAATCGAGGCTTAATATCATTGTATTTCTCACGAGAGTATAACTTCAATGTGTCCTCAAATGTGGTCAGAGAAAGGTTAGGGACCTCACAGCGAGAGACTTTTGCCGCCGATCGCGTGACGCGTCCGCTGTTCTTCTATCATGTGACGTGGCATTTAGGCTTCGTATATAGTTTCGCGCGATATTTCGCGGTCCGAGGCCGGTGCGCCTATGCCATCACCAAAATGGACAATGGCAAAGTTTCGTCGGGCGCGACGGACGGCGACCGACGCCTCCGCACAATGTGTCCCTTTCCCTGCCATAGTGCTGCGCCCATGTGCACATTTTTCTGTCGTTCCCCCCCCCCCCTCTCTCTCTCTGTTTCTCTTTTTCTTTCGATAGCCAACTCTTTCTTCCTTTCGCGGTGTGTACTCTCGATGAGTAAGACCTTGAATCGCTTTTTTGCAACAGAGGGAGCTACCGTGAACTTTTTGCGCTCTGCGATTACGTCCCATTCCTTGGGTACTTTTTCCTCATTAAATTATGAGATGTCCATGTTCCCTTGAATTATCAAAGTTGAATTTGATTGTAATGGCAATTTCACGTATCTGTGAAATCTGTGGTCTTCGAATTTATTTCTTGATTCATTCTGCTACTCGATGATCTCAATCGACGTATACAAATAATCTTGACAAGATTCGATTCGGACCAGTCGAAAGAAAGTATCGTTGCTCCTGACGAAGGGAAAATACATCCTTATTCAGAAGTACATTGAGAAAGCGGTAGAAAGTATTTTTCTTTGTCGAGCGCGACAATATGGTCAATTTTTTAGAAAGCCAGAAATTTGGAAAGAGAACCTCCAAGAATCCGATAATTTGGAAGAACTGAACTTCGAAATCCAAAGTTATAGGACAGGAATTTGAGAACTAGTCATGCTGAGGAGTGAAAACTCCGAGAGATGAAAAGGTTAAAAGTAAGAAAGGCTCGAATGCGGAGAGCCGAAAATTCGGAGGAATATTTGCACAATTTTGTCCCTCCAAATTTTGGCTTTTCAGATGCCTCCCCCCCCCCCTTTTTTGTGCGGCATCCCCAGTTTCTCAATATCGACCTTTCTACAATATTATATTCAAAAATTAGCTCTATGAATTTTTGTCTCTCTGAAAATTCGCGAGTGGATATTAATTTTTTGAGGGTCAAGAATTTGCAACGCAGGGATTCCGAGAGCCGAAATATCGAAATAGCTATGTTTGGAAAAGCAAAATTTCAGAATGCGAAACTACGGAAAATCGAAAATTTGGCAACTAAGAGTTGCGATGCAGAACGCCCAAAATGACGAAAATTAGGAATAATTGGCAATTTTTCGGCATCGTGCCGAAATTTTTGCTTTCCTGATTCTCATCTGCTAATTCCTGCCAATTCGAATTTTGGAGGTTCCCGACTGCCATCGTTTTGTGCATTCCGAACATTTGTCCCTCTAAATCTCGGCTTTCCGAACTTTGACCCTCGAATTCTTGATCTTCACATTTTTATTTCGCGTGATTTTGCAACTCCAATTCTTGTCTCTGTCTGCATTCCTAATTCTTTGCTTTCTGAATATTTGCTGACATTTGAGCCACAAAAAATACACGACATGCATGCATGCAATATTCAAGACATTAGAATTGAGATTTAGTCTGACCAAACTTGTCTGTTACTACTTACGCACCCGTGTCAAAATATGCCTCTTAGAATACTGTTGGAATGTGATACTTATACAAAATATGTATAGAACAACACGAAGCTGCTCACGTGTGAACGCGAGTCTCTTGTCGGTAACGAAGGGGCTGTTGATGACAACGAGCGTCGGCCGTTCTCCTTCACTACGTGACGAGCTGCTGTTGAGAGGGCATCCTCACGTCTTGTGTATATTCTCAAGTCTTTTATATATATTATAGATTCCTGTTCGAGTGTATTTAAGAGTCTTTAGAGTCATCCGAGTAATAAACCAGCTATAGAACAAAGTGCTGTGACTTCTTGTGTGTGCCGCTGGCCCGCTCTGCCCCCGTAACTCTTATAAATACATTTCTGTCACACTTTATACGACGCAATGCTCGCTCTGTACATTCACTCCTTTAAATGAAACAAAGTACGTATCAGTATTCTTTTATAATAAAAGGCTGATATCATTATACTGTAGTCGACAAATACATTATTATATAATCGTGCACAGGGCTGAGTTCGCTCTTCGCACATATTCATCGATTGGAAATATTTCACATATCCGAATCAGATAGAAAGAGTTCGGACTGATACGATAGGGAGCTTGATTAATTAATTATGCGCTTCTGCTGAATATTCCCGCTTGACAAAAAATGAGCTTCATTTTTCCGCTGGTGTATATGTAAACGGAAATACGGGAGTAAACTCTCTCGGCCGGCGGCTAAAATATCAACGACTCTGTCTCGCGCTTTACAGTATATTTAAGCCTGCCTCTTTTGCGCTTGCAACATACTGATGTATGTATTATGAAGCTCAGGGCCAGTGACTGTAACTTGTACTTGCAATTTGATAATTGCGAGAGTGAAAAAAAGACGATATGTCAGGGGGTGCGAATAAATTTTTCCCTCGTTCCAGTTGTCTGACGATCGTTAAAACCTACCCGAACCCTATACTTCGTCAGAATAAAAGTATTGCAGGGGGTTGTCCTCGAGCTTCATATTCGCTGACTATAAGAGAAGAGAAGAGATGTAACAAGATAAAACGAACTCGCGTTATTATTCTATCTCTCGGTCTTGTATACTACGAAGGTACAAGTGAGTCGCGGGGGTTTGACCAACGACGACGGGCGCAACACGATCGAAGAATAATCGCAAGGGCTAAAATCGGCTTCCCCGAATAAGCTTATCGTGCCCTGCAAAATTTAATTCGAGCACGTAACTCGCTTTTTTTCGTCAACCGGAAGGATATGGGATGTGGATATACACAAGCTCGCACGAGTCGGGCGAATAATGAACTTGAGAGTCTACCACCTACCTAGGTACATGCGAGACGATCTCATCGATTGCGCACCCCTCGTTTTCGTCGCGCAGCGCAACTCTCATCGAATGTGTGTACAAATATATATCTATATATGTATGTATATACCTATGTGTCGCCACCTGCAGTATGACAACTCGTTACCGCGTGAACGATTCTCCGATGATCGAGTGCGGGCGTGAAAATTTTATACTCTCATTGCTAAGGTGTGATGACATGCCGTCGCTTCCTTCAGGATATCTTACGGGGTGTCGTAGAATTTTGTCATTTTTGACGATGACGGGAGATGGGATTCGTGAGAAAATTTCAGTAACCGTTTCGGTGTTCCTTTTGTTAACATGCTGCTGGATTCCTTGTTAGTAGTTAATTAGCTTCAGCCTAAAGTGGCGATTTTGATGATATTTCTGAAAGTAGTTGATTGATTCTACGACAAACTTTAAGTCAGAGTCACCAATGGACTCACCGCCGAATTCAAGCAGTGGGTTTCTTATCAAAGTCCTTAGCATGTCGTTTGAACATTTTCTCTTCAGATTCATGTTTATTTACATATACAGCATGTTTTGCTGCAATTTTGCCAAACTGTACATTGAGATATTTAACACGCTCACTATGGACCGCACTTCCAAACCTCAAAAAGATTCTCTGTCTCGAAAAAAGTCCATATCTAGTTGCAAAATGATGAAAAAATGACAAAATTGAGAATGTCTAGTGTCTTTAACTTCTTCAAAGTATCAGAATATGAAGACTCCATTGGTATGGGAATATTATGTTCTTCGCGTACCCATCAGACGTTTTTTCACAATTCTTTCAGATTGTTACCACTCAAATATTTGTTTTCGGGTCGAGCTCTTTAGTCAACGAGCTTAATTCCGAGAATTCATTTTCGTGTTGCTCTTTGTTGAAGAATAGGTAAGGGAAACGATCTGGACTGAGTCAAGAGTATTTTCCATAGATTATAACCCCAGGAGCCCATTTTTGCACTTCCAAATCAAATTTCTTACAATTCCTCAGTTTTGATTACGTGCCAAAAGATTCAAATCGACTAAATGTACACTACCGGTCAAAAGTCTGTGCACACCTGAAAAAAAAGTTTCAATTTTGCTCACTCGACTGCTCGGATCTCCTTGGTCCAAAATAACTCTACTTCGGCTCATTTTGTAGCTTTTTTCAAGCACTTTAGAAGCCATTTAGTATTTTTTCTGCGTAGCTCAATAGACTTTCGCAAAATCAATCTGAAGCCTTGGAGAATTTCACAAAAATCGAGTCATTACGCAAACCTCCGCAAGTCTGGCGAAAATAGATGGATTTAGATGATTCAAAAAGCATTTAAAAGTAGAAGTCAAGAGCTTCAAGATCCGTTTCTGAAAGTTATTCTAGCTTGTTTTTGGTCCGAGCTGTGTCTGTTTTTGTAAGGGAAGATTTTCCCCGAAGAAGAGTCCCAAAAACCACGAAAGGTGAAGAAATCGGGCTCACGGTGGTATTCCTCTGAGTTTTTCCAAGTTTTTCCGGGTTGTTGGCGAGAGGAACCAAGATCAGTGCTTATACCTGTGAAAAAATGAGTCCATTCATAATTTCTCAATGACTGGTTTTTTTTTTCAAGAAAAATCATCCTCTACAAAAAGAGTCACAGCTGGGACCAGAAACAAGCTAGAATAACTTTCAAAAACGGATCTTGAAGCTCTTGACTTCTACTTTCAGATGCTTTTTGAATCGTCTAAATTCATCAATCTCCGCCAGACTTGCGGAGGTTTGCGTAATGACCCGATTTTTGTGGAATTCTACAAGGCTTCAGATTGATCTTGCAAGAATCTATTGAGCTGCGCGGAAAAAATACCAAATAGCTCTCGAAGTGCTTGAAAAAAGCTACAATGTGAGCCCAAGTAAAGTTAATTTGAACTGAGGAGATACGAGGAGTCGAGTGAGCAAAATCGAAATTTTTTTTTTTTAGGCGTGCACAAACTTTTGACCAGTAGTGTATCATGCTGGACATTACTTCTTTGCTTACCTCCAATATTGCTTCCATAATTATCTTCCTCGAAAGACTCGATTACTCAATTCGGGACAGCACAAAGTGTGAACACTGAATTAAGTTGGCCTATTAGACGGTAACATTCCGCCCCTCATGTTGCAATACGCTGTTACGTCGGAAGAATCAAGCCTAGTGTCAGTAATATCTATTTCACCGAATTGTCATCCGGATAGGTCAAATGGAGGAGAAAATAGAAAAATATCGTCAGATTTTACTGTTGAATGATGATACTGTTGAACTCTCTTGATGAATAAAGAGTCACACTTCCAGTCTTTTCTCAATCCACGTGTAATGTGATGCAAACTTTTGATATTTTTTTTGGAAAGTTATTGATCAGAATTGAAATGAACTTCACATTTCAATTGGAGAATCACAAAACCAGCCAAAATTCAATCTTTCATCAAGGGTTTAGAAGGGTCACGTCTACCGTCAGATTGTCAGAAAAATTTTTCGTGTGGTTTTGAATGAATATGCCTTTGAATTACCTTGACATTTACTAATTTTATGTCATATAGTTTTGATTATTTTGATAGATGATCTACTAATCAAAAATACCTTAGAAAACTAATCCTCATGACAGAATGGCAATCATTTTTCGAAACCTTCCCTTAAATCAATTCATCTTGCGATTGCGGTGCTAAGAATATAAAGAGTCGAGTTGTTCGCTGAATCTATCTTTCAAGATAATTATCTTGAAAAATAGATTCTTGAAAGAATGAATATACTGGCTTACAATCAAATTTGATTGTAAGCCAGTATATTAACCTTGTAGTGGCTTTACTTTACGAAGCGAGTGAATCAAGTTTTCGACTGCAGAAATTATTCATCAAATCGAGCCGTAAACAACTGGAAAAATTGCAAACTTAGCTCCATGCAGTATATAATTATCATTGTGAGTGGAATAAATGTCCGTCTCCGGATGTACTAATGAAAGATGGTTTGTGCCAATTCTGTTCAAAAGAGCGCACTTTTATTTTCTTCGAATGTGGAAACGCCAAGAAATTAAAAAGCAGTTGTTAGCGGGCTGTAGATTTGTTTTAAATATTGACAATTTTAACAGAGCCCCACTGCGAACCACGGGTGAATGCCATCATTAATACCCACGGATCATTTCGACGTAATGACCGTTTATTTTGAACTTATGCCCATTTAGCTCTTTGGAGGCTATCTATCTACGTTTGCAATACGACAATTTGCGAATTTAACATAAGAAACTTCAACACTTCAAGACCGCATCATCAATCTTGCATGAGCAATGAAATTAAAAATTGTTAAGTACTTTAATGAGCCCTTTTTGGCGAGGGAGTGGTTGCTGAACGCTTCCTTCGATGTATGAATGACATTTGAGGATGGTACCATAAAATGACATCATCTTCATGCAGAATAGTAATAATAATTGGAATTACTGGTGAACATCATATTAGTAACTTGCCACTCAATCAATTGATAATGTAGGTGCACAGTATTTTCGTAGAGGATATTGATATGTATATCAATATCTATCTAGTTCACGAGTGAGCCCAAAATTCCTTCCAAACATCAATACGTATTTGAAAAGATCTCGTTCGCGTGTTTCGCACATAGTTACACTAAACTTGAGGATGCAATTGAGCTAAAGTTGGACGCAGAACCGAACTAAAGACATGATGAGAGGTGGCCTATCAGTTCTAATACTCATTACTATGAATTTTGAATTGTAATTCATCTGTCAAAGTAGTTTCCTCGCGTAGCGGAAGTAACAACACCCCCCCCCCCCCCCCCATCTCATGCTGCATCCTTAGGGTACAACAGTCATTAATTTTTTTATTCCAGTCATAACAAATCCAGATCAACGCGTGACGGAAACTGAAGATATTCGAATCTCTCTATTCGAGGTGGGCACTCTACTGACAGCGCCAATAATCCATGGAAGAATGCCAAAGGTGGTCAAAAATTGAACTGTCGCGAGGCCGTTTCCCATCTCAAATACATTGTCTGCTACGGGACAGTTGCCACCTCGAATCTCTTTTAGACCTTCCAAGTTACAGTTACTTGATTGGTCGCTCAAAAAATTGCTGATTGTAATATTTAATCCTCTCTCATACTACAGGAAACTTTCAATTCGATATCGGTTAATCGCCGGATGTGAATATTATTCGTTGATGGATATAATCATATAAAGCGTGCGGATTAATATCTTTACTTGATCCTCCGTCCATTCTATTTTTACTTCGTACATTTTTGATGCACAAGATAACCCAGCAATGAATGATTAATGTCGTTTCAGAAGACTGATTTCCACGTGATCCGACTACGGTCCCAGCACGATCTGTTAATTAAATACTGTAATCTCTCTCATAGTGCCCTTCCGGAATGATAGGAAATATCCGCCCGTCCATGGGTTTACAGTGTTGTCAAAATTTTCCACTCATTAAGCTTGATGATTGAATCGTTTCTCCAGCTTTGAGGGAAACTTTCATTCCTACTGGCTTTGCCTTCGTTTACTTTCTGTAAAACGAACAATTTTTGCAGAATGTCAGTCTCAGAAAAATTACTTAGACTAAGTGGCTTAAAATGTTTGATGCCCAATCGATTATAAGTTAGAATTATCTCCAATGAGCAATAGGAATTTTTTCAGGACTAAGATTTGATTTGTCCCGGATCCCTAATTTTAAAGTAAAAAAATTTGTCCTGTCAGATCTTACACATGCCTCGAACGCATCACATAGTCAAACGATCTTAGAAGTCAATTTTTCTCAGCCAAATCAGTGATATAGAATGCTGCACAATCAATCAACAAACGGAGGGCTCTTTTCATTTTATGCATCAATTTTAAGCATGCACACATGATTTCGACTTCTTATATACTTGTGTGAGGATAATCGATTCAGCAGAGCCTGTATATCTGGCACTTTACTTGAAATTGTATGGGCAATTGTATCATCTACGGGCATGAATGCATACGTCGCTATTAGCGTTTGTGAACAAGCAACTTGAGTCTGCAACTTGTCGACCGTCGAAATTTGCCAATTTCAGCCGAGGCAAGGTGCGCCCCCAAGGACGACAAAAATTGCAATCGTATAGCCCGGCTGTGGCAGTATAGCAACGTACACGCGATCATGTCGATAAGGCCCGCATACATGAGGTCTTCTTAGAACCACACGTTTATTGCTGGAATCAAATTGCATATGAAGGGTGATTGATCCTTATCGATGCGCGACAGTACTTGCAACACATTTTCTTTCTGCCCCGAAAATTATAATGAGCTGTCTCCCGGCTGTCGTTTTTGGTATGACCGTATAAATTGGACATCATTTGTCCAGTCTACGAATTTTGCTGGGCTTCGAATGGAGTTAGACTCAACCGCACATCACATTGAATCTCCATATCCCTCACCTGAGAATGTCATAATTTAATATGTCTGTCTGGAATGTGATACATAAAATTGGCATACCTACGTGTTTGAGTTTGAAGACATTTTAGCTTTGTTTGACTCAATCTTCGAGTAGTGCAATAACATGATTATCTGGATGCGAATTTTTATTAAAAAAATACGACTATACACGAATTATCTTGCATCTTCCTATCTTCGTCGCGTCTCACCTTGATTGGTATCCGACTGAAGATTGTTGAGATTGACACTTTGGAGAAGTAGAAAAACTGGAGTTTCTACAACAGAAACCGTGTGATCGCAATCTCAAAGTTAGGAAGAATGAACCTTGGAATGAATCCGGACTTAGAGTAGGCGAAACTACCGCCATCGTGTGCAAAAATGATGCAATGGAAATTTTTTGTGGGATACTCACCGCAAGACCTCCCTGATCCTTAAGTCATATGTTCCTAAGCCGTATCTGGGTGCAAAATTGTTTAAACCGAAATTGTTTAAACAATTGAATAAAATTGTTTATTTTGGATTCAAAAGATGTTTTTTAGGTAAATTGGAGCATTTTAAACAGAAAGTTACTCTTGTCATTTTTCTCTAGGATCCATTGTTTTTGCGCTATGAGCATTTTAAAGTTGAAAAAACTCAAAAATCGCGATTTTGAGGCCCGGATTAAAGTGTCATAATAGTGAAAATGTTATGCTCTCACTAGGGAAATTTGTCAATTGGGATCTCTTCTACAAGTTGTGATAGCAAAAACCCATGTTCCTCGTCGATTTACCTTCGTTTTTTGAATGTTAATAACGCGTCGTGTGGCGCCAGTTCACTGGTGATCGCAATGTTCCCCGCGCCGCGATATAGCAACGTTGCGTCGTCTGCACGCACGAGGTGGGAGCCCGCGAGCACGCGAATGGGCGCCATACGACGCGTTATTAACATTTAAAAAACGAATGTAAATCGACGAGGAACATGGGTTTTTGCTATCACAACTTGTAGAGGAGATCCCAATTGACAAATTTCCCTAGTGAGAGCATAACATTTTCACCATTATGACACTTTAATCCGGGCCTCAAAATCGCGATTTTCGAGTTTTTTCAACTTTAAAATGCTCATAGCGCAAAAACAATGGATCCTAGAGAAAAATGACAAGAGTAACTTTCTGTTTAAAATGCTCCAATTTACCTAAAAAACATCTTTTGAATCCAAAATAAACAATTTTATTCAATTGTTTAAACAATTTCGGTTTAAACAATTTTGCACCCAGATACGGCTTAGGAACATATGACTTAAGGATCAGGGAGGTCTTACGGTGAGTATCCCACAAAAAATTTCCATTGCATCATTTTTGCACACGATGGCGGTAGTTTCGCTTACTCTAACTAATTTTTTTATGCCTATACGGGGTAGCGATATATATTCAAGATTGAGATGTACAAGAATTCTTGAGAAGATGATTGATCGAATCGGGTCGAATTCTCCATTTCGTTATTCCCCTCAAGCAAAATCAGAGACTGTGTGAGACGTATTGATTGTTGTCTGGCTGAAGTGTGAAAATATTCAATTTAATTCATTATTTACCAGGTTTTACAACTAGCACAAAGGACTAACTACAGATACGCAAATTGCACCTGTACGTAGACTAGAAAAGAAAACTACAGATTATATAAAACGTATGAACTAAAAGATACTAACAAGGTATATATGAAATTAAAAATGAAAGTAAAAGGAAGCTCTTTCCTTTTCACAGAAAATAGATAAAGATAATTAATATGCATACATATGTTTTCTATACAGAATATAGACATTTCATGTAAAAACCATTTCCTTTGATAATGCATTACAAGCTCTAATCCGGTCTTCTAACTTCTTTTCTTTTCGACCCTTTTGCCATCGAGAGACTTCAGTTCAATCGGTAATTGATTTAAATAAAACGTTCCTATGTATTGATGATTTTCACCCTACTTTTAACACTTTTGGTAATTCAATTCGCTTATGTCTGGTAATTGCTCTGCAATTCATGTATATATCTTTGGACATCTCATGATGATAATTAAAGCATTCCAAAATGAAATTTCTCCTGAGGTCTAAGGGTACAATAAAATCTTCATCTTTTCTTTGCATGGTTTTCATTACTTTTCCGCGTACTCTCTTCAAACTTTCAAATACAGCTCAATTTGCCGATTCCCAGGCTATTATACCATATGCGGCAGCTCTACAGTGAATCCCGTACATTATATCTGCTAGGCTTTTCATATTCAGAATTTTACTGAATTTACTTGGAGCATATACTGTCTTCACTCTCTTGACTTCTTTCCCTTGAATTGTTAAATCAAAATCAACGAGTACACTATCTATGTAGTTTCCAAAAGTCATGCAAACAGTTTCAACATTGAGAGATGGTATATATTCTGGAGCCAAATTATGACACTATTGAAAGTTGCCTCTCCAATTGTGACAATACCTCCTTTCATTGCAAACCTGAGCATAAAATAGGAGGGGCGTCATTACAGTACGATATCATGGCGCAATTATGGATTCAGAAAATATCATTTATGTAGATAATGAAAAGAAGTGGACATTGTATAGTACCTTGAGGAATGCCAGAATCTATTCGTGCTTCAGTACTTCTCTAATTTCCTATCTTAACACGTTCACTGTGGCGGGGCCCACCGGTGGGCCCCGCGTGTCTTTCCCCCAGTGCTGAGAATTCTGGCCTTATGGGAATTAACATTAGCCGGGGCTCACCGGTGGGCCCCGCCGCACCTGGGGAAAGATCATCGATTTCAGCCTCCGCAGCGAACGTGTTATCAACTTGGGTACGGTTTTCCAAATAATTTCCAATCAGATCATTGACCATACCGCTCACTCCTAGGTTGTTTGATTCGACTAGCAGAATATCATGATTGACCGTGTCAAAAGCTTTGGCTAAATCGAGGGATACAGCACAAATCGGTTGATTTTCATCTAGTTTATTGTGAGAATAATTCATGACCTCCGCTAAAGCTTCGCCCGTATTCAGATTTTTTCTAAATCCATACTCTTTCTGAGATTAAGCTGTACTCGTCTAGAAAAGTGACTATCCTTGTAAACATGATTTTCTCGTAAATTTTAGATAAATTTGAGATCAGAGAAATAGGCCTATAATTATTCTCAAGATATTCTGTGCCAGATTTATGAACTAGTACTATTTCCTCATTCTTAAAATGGTCAGAACAAATACCTGAATCAAAATTGGTATTGATGATGTGTACTAGGACACTTGGAGAATTTTCATTTTCAGCAAAAACTTTCAGCATAGAAGCATGTATTCCATCAATTCCACCTTGTTCATTTTTCAAAGATTGTACGGTTTGACATCCTTCTCGCATATTTGTATGCTCCAGATGAAGCGAATTAGTAATCTTATGCTCTTATTTGCATTTTCCTTCCCTATGGACAATTTTGCTAGCTAAGCGATTTCCTACTTTGTTGAAGTATTCCTTCATATGATTTGCCATGTTTTAGATGTTACTAATTTTATCTCCATTTTCACTATTTTGTGTATAATCAATCTTCGCATGATTCTTCTTCGATTTTTCCCCTAATCTATCATCATCATACTTCCAGATCATTTTTTTGCCTTTTCCTATTCTTTGTATATTTGTTTGTTTGATGATTTTCTCTAGCTTTCTTGGTCAATAACTCTAAATCTTTTTCCTCTACTCCTATGATATTTAATCGTTTGGTTCAGGTACAAGTTTTCTGTTCCTTTTGTATCAATCCACGGTTTTCTGGCTATCTCTCTTCTTGTAACTCTTCTCACACTATCATTTATTATTGATGTAATCTTTCCTACCAATCGTTCGGTGGATTCATTTATATCTCGTATTTTCAGAAAATCTCTCGAGTAGAGACTCTTGTAAGTTTTTTCAGGTTCTTGGAATTCATTCTAGTAAGATTGGCAGCATTTTTTTTTCTTATAGCGTTCCCTTGAAACTCGAGAAATGATGGATAGTGATCAGTTGTGTCTTGACTAATCGTAAGTCTTACAGACTTGAAAACCATCCTAGGTTACTTGATGAAAGCATTGTCAATACATAAATCTAGTCCGATCACATTCTACGCGTGGCTTTGTTGAAATAGGGTAGATATATCTCTCTTCTGAGAGAGTGTCAACCATTGGAATACTATGCAGCTCACACTTATTCACGTCTATATACTTATGAGCTTTGTTGTGGCGAGATCGCTAAACAAATTTTCAAGCTATAAAATCCTCTTGGCAAAACGCCATGAAAAAAATTCAGCGTCAGAAAATTGCCATGCAGATTCCAGCAAGATGCAGACAAATTTTTTTAGTATGCTGTACCAGAATGATTCGACATTTCATGACGTGGTGGACAGATGGACTGCGAGAAGTGATCGATGGTATCACGAAATCACTACTTGTTTCATAAATGAAAATTGGCGTTTTCACTCTACTGCTTTCAAGTTAGTAACATCACGCGGTCATGGCATTGGTGAACACATTGCAAAATTATTTCATGAAGTGCAAAGACTAATAACATCTACGAAAAAAGCAAGGGATAACATTAGATAATATTTTGCAAATACAACACGATTTCATGAGCTTAAATAGGTCGTAGAGTGAGGAAGAACATTTTGATGAAGAGGATCAGTCCTTGGTTGCTCTGCCTAATCGTGAAATTTACGCATTCAAGATGTTATAGAAATAATCAAAATATAACGAAATATTATAGAGCAACTAAATGCATTAGATGAGGATAGTGTCAATAAGGACAAGGATGACAAAAGTGAGGTCACCGTGTGAGGAATGCCAATACTCATTGTCACAGGCTAATAACCTGGAGCTTCGTCGGACATTATAGCTAGAAATTGATTAGGAAAACTTACCCTGAATGTAAAACCGAGATGAAATAGTGCTCGCGACATTTTGAAGGTTCTCTTGAAATTATCCGAATATGAAAGTATTCAAGTTGAAAGGAGATGAATCGCTCATGCTGAAAAAGGACTATAAATTCTTGCATAATCTCGAACTATAGTTCCAAAAGTTTTTCAGTCAAAGAGTACATGTACTGTGCTAAAAGTTATCCTTTCATTCATTGCCTAATCAGATTAAATTGAGCAAACAACTTCAGTCTTTCTCCTTGATAATCTAACGTGAATAAAAATAATCACCAGTTGTAAGAAGAGAAAAATTATTTTATAAGTATACTTTGACAACAAATCAATGCTTGTTAGAGTCACAAGTAAAGATACAACGTTCAGACGTACATTGTATGAATTTGAAAGAATATTTAATGCTCTACCTGAGTCAGCTCGCGTTCGTTAATCAAGGGCGTTGTCGAAGGGCCAGTTTTGATATTTCAATTCATTGAACGCCCCCTCACCAGCTGCGAGTAAAAAGATTCCAAGCTTCACCTTCGTACTTCTGCTCGTTTCACGTCTCGCAAAAAAGGCTCCGCAGAGGAACGAAGCTGGCATGAGGAAAAAAGTCAGCTGCGGCTAGGCAAAGGTTCGTACGGATACCTACCATGGCCGGGGGTCTGAGCGCGGGCTCGCGTAAAATTCCGCCAATCAAGTAAAATAATGAACGGTCGAAGCGCCCGGACGAAAGCCAGCGGAGCAAGAGAAAGAATAAGAACGAGGAAAATAGGAGGGAGAGGAGGATTGCGGAGTACCCAGCGGCCCTCTATACTTTTCACGAAACAGGCGGTGAGGAGGAAGATGTAGCTCTGCAAGCTAGCATCAGATAGGTAAGAGGGAAAAAGCTGGTGGTGGCGGAGTTGGGGGACTCGGGCGAAAACCTCACCAACCGAGCGATGGGTAATCGATACAATAGTCCACAAGGGCCGGGTCTACAATACATATATCTAACGTATAACGCTGCTGACTTACTT
Source organism: Eretmocerus hayati (assembly GCA_029851415.1). Taxonomy (NCBI): domain Eukaryota; kingdom Metazoa; phylum Arthropoda; class Insecta; order Hymenoptera; family Aphelinidae; genus Eretmocerus; species Eretmocerus hayati. The sequence continues at coordinate 154,359,965 of CM056741.1, forward strand.
GCCTCTGCGGAGGCGCTCCTTCTGTTTCAGCACTTTGCCCTGCAGCTCTCCATAGAGCTGATGCATCCGGATACTGATGTTACGCTGTCTGCTTTTGTTGGTGGTTTGACCTCCCTTTTGAACGGTTATGCGCACTCTGTGCGTATAATTCATATTCTAAAAGCTTGCCCCTTTCGATGTTCACCCTTGCCTGGTCACGCGAGCATTCCAGAATTCACTGCCAGAACACTTTGTTTGATGTGTGGTTGACTTTGAAGGAGAAATTGGCGATGCTGGATTTGTTTCTATGATACATAGAGTGGTGGATTCTCGCTTGTGCATGGCTACAGACTATGCGGTGATACATTCAGATGGCAGAGAAAGGCATGGAAATGTTTGACAGTATAGCTCAGGAAGATTAGGTTGTTCAAAATGCCGAGAGTCAAACTGCGCAAGAAGCATGATTTTATATCATTATTGCTATGATGGTTTGATGATGGTCGATGGTCTTCATATGGTTCAAAATCAACGAAAAAACTAAAACAGTGATTCAGAATAGCATAAAATCGTAGTTGGCAAACTTTTTTCTAGAAGATGAAATTCTTACAACCTACCCGTCTTAGACTTGGAACCATTCTGTAATGTTAAACGTGTTTCGAAGAGAGGCCGAATTCAGAGGGATGACGTGACATCATAGAGCGAGAAGTTACATTCACGCACTATCCACCAGTGCGTAAATGTAAAATGTCCATGCGAAAAGTCATTTCCGCATACTCCTCGCACTGTAAATAATGAAGAGAAGTCTCATTTTTTTACAACTTCGCGCACACAGTTGCAAAAAATAGGTTTTGCACTCGTATATCGATCTGTTTCTTCGACAAACTGTGCGAGAAAGTGGAACATCAATACGGAAAAGACACTTTTCCTCACAGCGTGTCGAGAAAGATCTTACATCCTTGCATCGAAACGTACTATTTTGGCTTTTGGTCGTTTGCTACTGTAGACTAGCATCCGTGGACGCAGATGGCACATAATCTCTGTTACGTACTTAGTACAGAACAATTTGCCTTGGAAGGTTTTTAATCCCACGGGATATGATGGAAAAATGAAAGGTCGAAATGAAGACAAAGCAACACCAGCACACGAGGAGGAACGAAGATGGTAATAAAATATGAGGTGCGAAGAAAAAGAGCGTAGTAAAAAATGAGCGAGGTGAAACGGATGAAGTGAGAGGGATTGATGTTATTACATGATAGACAAAGATGAGCACTGAAGAACTAAGCACCAAAATGTGTTAGCATGCATGTTCTCTATCAGGCTCTATCTTGGTATCACGTTGATTTCTCGCCAGAGTGAGAATCCAAAATCTCACACTTGCAATTCTTGGAGAAATTGTCGATTAGAATCGGATACAATTGTTAGTTTCATGAGTGCTACAATAGTCTATTATCTGATGATAATGATGATCTTGGCAATGATAAAGTATAACCCGATGAGACATAGGTATCTATAAAACAAGATGCTGACTTTTGTGATGATAACGTTTTAACTACTTCAAGATGTAGTATTCGATCGTGTCGATGTTGATGTCATTGACTATGATCACGGTAATCATGCGAGACTGATGATGGTTGTTATCGTTCGAAATCTTTTGACGAGACTCTTATTATGCCATGATTCTGATGGAGTCTGTGACCGATTATAGAGGCAATTGTGATTTCAAAGGCCCATGTTGATGATTTTGGGGACTTCGTCAGTGTTACAAGTGTTTCATATCAGATGGCAACTATGTTCATAATAACGGAGGCAACGCTTGCTGTGGCAAGAATCAGGTATCATATGATGAGATCATCGATGATCGATGAATTAGATGACAATGTGAACGATTATGGGAATTCCTCGTCTTACAATGACCTGTTGATGATGGTAATGGAGTTGGCGATGTAAAATCCAGTACTCGATTTTGCTAATGATGATAGTAACGACCATGTTCATGATATTGATAATTAACATCACAATTTTGAGTTGTTGGAACACATTCCAATGGTTGATGCTAATTACGCAATTGTATGTTGGTATGATTACATTGGAGTGTACCAATTGGAGAATGGGATATGACTTCAAAATTAGCTTTCAGCAAGGTTTGATATGATTTCCCGGGGCCAGAATGTAAGCGTCTCCCAGGGCTCACTGTTGAGCATACATAACGATTCAAATATCGCCACGTAGAGTCCATAGGACGAGGGTGCTTTTTTTAATGTCCAATACTAATCAATGGAATACGAAGCCCCGTGATTCGCCAGCTCGAGCTCGCTCAGCCGGGTTCTCTGTGCATATCGAACGCGAGTGCAAACAAAGGGAAAGAGGCAAGCTCTCACTTTTCTTTTCTCTTTTCTTCTTCTTCCCCTTTTCTCTCATCTTTTGTTCTTTTTTCTCTCGGCTTCTGTCTCTCTATTCCTTTTCTTCAATCGGACCCTATTTCCTTCCCCCTTTCAGGCTGTCGAATTCTCCCTTTAATTCCGCGCACGCTTTCGTGGAAAATGCCCGATGACCTGTCTCGAGTTCGTATGCAGTAGAGCAAGAGTATGTAATATTCTTGTGACTATTCATTTCAGTAGGCAAGAATTCTCTCAGCGATTAATTCACTTTTGAGTTCAAAATAGCCGGCAGGAGAGAAGATATTGCTACCACTTATGCAATTTTTCATGGATGTACGAAGATATTCTTGTAATACAATTCTGAAGCATCGGCTTCATTTTCCCGAGTCATGGCAGGTCAATTTGCTTTTTCATCTTGTACAACGATTGTCCTCTACCGATATATGATATCAACCGTGGCAGATCTCGTGAGATTTTGGTGTTTCGAATTTTACCATAGGGAGTTTTTGAGGTCTAACCACTCAACTTAACCTATCAATTTCTCTCCACATTTGGCCGGGAATCATGCCCGTGGAGCAAGGGAATACTCCTGAAAGGAGAAAACCTGCTTCAGAGAGTTCTTCACATATATCACACTACCGTTGCAGTGCTTCAACCTTTTTTTGTAAATATGGAAACCGAAACTAACATTTTGTGCTCCCACTCCCATTTTTATGGTGCGGAAGTCAGCTAATTGATCTAAAAAGCCCGCAACTCAACGTAGGCAGACCCAGATGGGCGGTCACCCATTCAAATATTTACCGTGCCTAACATTGCTCAACTTCGATGATCAGCCGAACTGACGCCCGGTGACCCCTCCAATAATGGACGTTGGTAGTAAATTAAGTTAACTTAAGCTAACTAAAGCTAACTAAGCTAACTAAAATTAAGTAACAATGGAAGTAAATTAACCCACGTTGGTGGGTTGATTTACTTCATGAACACGTATTCAAGATTAATAGGATTACGTCCAATCGCTGAGAGATTTTCCAGCGAAAATCACTGTACGCTAACATAGTTGTAGGGTTGATTCGAAATCTATCTCTGTATAGTTCAATAATAACTCATGCTCTCACTTAATTTCCCAAAAAGCAGCTCTCGAAGAATTGAGGTTCTGGTTGACATAGGTTGGATCTACGAAAATTGGAATCAATCTTCCTAATCCAGACAACACTTCATCTGTTTGCTAAATTTCTTTGTCGTCCTCAGTGATTTGCAGCATTAATTATGTACTTGATCAGAAGAATGGCCAGGACTATTCTGAGGTTGGAAGATTCCCTTCTTCTAAAACCCCGATAGGTTTTTCATAATGCTGTCATACCCCGTGGAGTATATAAAGCTTGCGAAGTTCGGATGAGTATGCCCTCATCTCCAAGAAAAAGCTGTATAGACCTGGAGAATTAGATTTTTTTTTGGCGGTAGAAGATAGGTGCTGGTTTCATTTTTTTCAGGTGTAGGACACTCCATAGAACCATGTCTACCACTTCCGAACAAATTTCGCTGTCCGGAAAAAATTATCAACAATGAATCACTGGAAAAAACGACACTTTTCGCAGATTAATGCCTATAGCTCTGTGGGTATAACTTCGAGCGAGTTCGCTCTCGTCTCATCTTCTAGCTAGTGAAAAAACCTACAGATTCAAAAAAAATTTATTGCTCTAGCCTATTTTTTTTTTTGGACTTACATAGGTTTAAACGAAAAAAGACCTATTATAAACAACCGGTTGTTAATCCTCCAATAACTGACTAATGAGGCCAAAAACTCAGACAATCGATAGTCTTTATTGAGGTTAATAAGCATACCAAATTTGGTGACGATTCATTGAACTTTTTTTGAACAACCCTATTTGTTTATAAAAAATTGTTTTTCAGGAGAAGTGGCGTAACTTTTTTATAAACAAAGACGGTGTTTTGGGAAAAAATCAGGGTGATACCTAGAAGTCTGCTCTTCAGTATCCCGTTTGAATCATTATTATATCTTGTATATGCGATTTTTGAGAGCTAATTGTTTATAATTTTTGCACACGCCTCTCATTGTGTATTTAAATCTCGAAATACGTCGATTAGATGAGGAGGAACCCGAAAATGAAACCAGCCAATCGCGTTTTTTCTCAAGCTACCCCAGATTAAAGAGAGAATGAAGGAAATTGGTCACGTAGAATCAGAAATATTGCGGAAAAATCCTCGGCGCTCGATTTTGAATCGCACCAAAGATTGGCTGTGGTTGGCTCGTGGCGCGTCAGAAACGGTGAACTTCAAAATCGATAGGATTTTCTCGCAATAAATCTGGTTCTCCGTGACCAATTTCCTTCATTCTTTTTTTAATCTGGGGTAGCTTGAGAAAAAACGCGATTGGCTGGTTTCATTTTCGGGTTCCTCTTCATTTAATCAATGTATTTCGAGATTTTAATACACAATCAGAGGCGTGTGCAAAAATTATAAACAATTGGCTCTCAAAAATTGTCTATACAAGGTACAATGATGATTCAAACGGGATACTAAAGAGTATACTTCTAGGTATCACGCTGATTTTTCCCAAAACACCATCTTTGTTTATAAAAAAGTTACGCCACTTCTCCTGAAAAACAATTTTTTATAAACAAATAGGATTGTTCAAAAAAGGTTCAATGAATCGTCACCAAATTTGGTATGCTTATTAACCTCAATAAAGACTATCGATTGTTTGAGTTTTTGGCCTCATTGGTCAGTTATTGGAGGATTAACAACCGGTTGTTTATAATAGGTCTTTTTTCGTTTAAACCCATGTAAGTCCAACAAAAAATAGGCTAGAGCAATCAATGTTTTTTGAATCTGTAGGTTTTTTCACTAGCTAGAAGATGAGACCAGAGCGAACTCGCTCGAAGTTATACCCACAGAGCTATAGGCATTAATCTGCGAAAGTGGCGTTTTTACCAGTAATTTTGAATTTGAATTTGAATTTTATTCGCCAGGATACATAGAATGATACAAATATGTGTATACCGTAGAGATGCTTCATATTGCACCTGTGCACGGCTGACTTATACTATAATAATTAACTAATACTAAAAAAAATTTAAAAACTAGTACTAACATAGAAAGAATATCTGAAGTCCTTTGACTATCAAAATCATTAATTTGGGATATAAATGAAGAAATATAAGATAATAAGTGATCACAGAGTGACGGAACTTCATGAGAGTGAGAAATAAAATGAAATCAAAATAAATTTTTGTGCTCATTTGAGTGATTGTTTGGTAATATATTCCTTGATTTTCATTCTTCGTTGTTTCACACCTAGATTTTTAAGATCAGGTGGGAGTTTGTAGAAATACATTATGAAAGAGTACATGTGACTCCTTTTCCAGACTTCTTTTATGTTTTTGGCTGATTGAGCAAGTTTGTTTCGCGTGTTGAGTTGATTATTGCCATAATCTTCAGCTAGGAAGTTGTAGTTGTACAGTAGTGCTTCTAAAACATATTTTTGCTGCAAGTTCAAGAGTTTTTTTTCACTATTTCCAAATTTCCAAATGGAAATTATTTCCACATAGACTTTCTGGATCTTCCTGTGAATGCTTTCCATTTTTGCCATGATAGATTTGTTTGCAGCCCCCCAGCCAATTGTACCATAAGTTGCTCTGCTATAATATAATCCATACATAATCATAATCCATTAATTAGCACTGAGCGTCATCTTGAGTTTACTTAGGACAAAACCAAGTACTCCAAGCTTTTAATTTTTTGGTTTATTTCAATATCCCATTCCATATGTTGATCTATATATATTCCTAAGTATTTTGTGCTAGTGATTCTTTAGATTTCAACATGATCAATATCAATTTTAAAATCGAATGGCAAGCTGTTGATGTAATTTCCGAAAGTTATCACAGTGCTTTTTTTAGATTGAGGAGTAATTTCTTCGCATCGAGCCAATCTTTGATAATTAGTAGTTGCATGGTTAGTACTCTATTGACTTTTTGCCAATCATCGTCTTTGCAGAGTATTATGGTATCATCAGCATAGAAGATTACTATACAATTTTCAGCTACAACTTCAAAATTCATTCATTGTTAATAATTTTTTCCGGCCAGCAAAATTTGTTCGGAAGCGGTAGACATGGTTCTATGGAGTGTCCTGCACCTGAAAAAAAATAAAACGAGCACCTATCTTCCACCGCCAAAATGACTTCCTTTTCGAGCTAATTCTACTGGCCTAGTACAAACTGCACGCGGCTCCGAATAGCGAAGCTATATCAAAGTATTAGTTACGCTCCGTTCATGCATTGGTACACGTGATTCTTACAATCGCGGTCGCTCATTCGGCTATACCGAAACCTGATTAGCTCGATTGACAGATCAAGTGAGCGTTAAATCTGTGCACATGGACAGGTTGCTTACAAAAATCTACGAGATAGACATTCCACATTTCTGTACTTGATGAATTCCCATGATTGACTAGGAGGTCTATTATTAGGAATGTTGGTTGAATCCTCGTTTAATTTGATAATCTATTAAGGATAGTAGTCAGGACGAGGTTCGGTATGGCTGCTGCACACGATGGCCAGGATAAAATTACTGTAATACACGGGCTCTATATACTCGGCTACTGCTTTTGAAACACAGGGGGAAATGAAAAAAAAAAAGGATAATCTGAGGCTTGGAAACGACGACTCTGAGCCCGGATTTGAAGAAAATGGGAGCGTGAGGCATCAGGAGCGCGCGCGCGTCAAGGGCATCGAGTTATCCTGCAGCTTGGAAAGCCCGCGGCTCTCCGGCTATCGAGCGATTTTTTTCCCTTCCTTTTCGTTGCCACCGGGCACACACGCACCACAGCTCACTCTGATGCACATTTTTGCACCGCACACCGAATGCGAGTTACAGTGCAGATGCAGCGAGCAGCTCCAAGCTGTTGCGCTGCGCAGGATACTCGAGAACGCTCAGGCTGATGCAGTGCTGGGGGTCGCCGACCTTTGCTCATTGCTCGCTGTGCGGACCGTGCGTATACGCATCTTATAACTGTTGGCAAAGTTGCCATTCCTTGGTTCGAATCGTCCCTTGACTTTGGCGAGACGTTACTTTGGGTCCAAGTCGTAGTCAACCAACCGTTGTGAAAAAACAACACTGTATGAAATATCTGCGTGGATATCTTATTCCATGTTGGTCGGATGTTTACCAGGGTTTCATTTTCTGGAACTACTGTCTATGTCAATTTGTAGCTTGTTCTTGAGCTATTTCGCGTAAGCTTTCCAAGAACATAGATACATGCTCCGTTTGAGGAAATTTATCTTTTGCTTGTGATATTCATTATATGATATTAATGTCATTCAAGCTTTTCTACTTGAGGAATAGATAGATAGATAGATAGATAGATAGACATTCTATTTGGTAGTGCTGCCGCGATAATCGATAAATTGTCGATGTTGTATCGCGACATCGCTAAAAACGATATCGACATCGACATCGATAACCCTTATTGTTTCGACATCGATAACGACATCGCTTGAGCGACATTAATTGTCGATCGACATTATATCGCGAAATGTCGCGATATTATCGATATCGAGGTTATTTTCTTCAATCCGAACAGAACCATCCCTAGAATGACATTCGAAGTATGAATTTTGAGAATACTGAGATGAGTGAGAGCGTCAACTAGTTGTGAACAGAGAATTTCATCATATAACACAATACCCTGCTTAAAATTAATGACTCATTTGAAATGACTCAGGGATTCTCGATATCGAAGTTATTTTCCTCAATCCGAACAGAACTATCCTTAGAATGACATTCGAAGTATGAATTTTGAAAATATTGAAATGAATGAGAGCGTCGACTAGTTATAAACAGGAAATTTTATCATATAACACAATACCCTGCCTAAAATTAATGACTCATTTGGGATGACTCGGGGATTTGGAATATATTGAAACGACTCATTTGAAGAATGATCCGATAGGAATGATGCATTCAATTGGATCTTATGTTAAACGAGTCATTCCTGGTATCCCAAATCCGGGAGTCATTTCAAATGAGTCATTTATTTTAGATAGGATAATATGCCACATATACCAGTGGTGCACGATAACTTAACGAGAATTCCAAATGAAGTCATGTTAACAAATATTGCAGAATTTCATACTTCACACATTTGATGCTTCACTGATTCTATTGTCTTTTACGCACTATTTTTGAATTCATCGCTCGTTGAAGCTCTTGGCTTGGCTATATCCTGTTGTTGACTGCTTGTTGGTTCATTTTTTGATTTCTTCTTCGATCAAATTTCTTGATCAGAACTACTTGAGTCTGAATCTTCACGAAGTCTCTGTAACGACGACATCATTAACAGAACAGTACGCGCGAAAGGTAGGATATAACTGACTGAAGTACCTATCGGTTCGACCTTGCGTTTCGTGTTTACAAACTTACACTCGCACATTGATCACACGGTCACATTCAGCATACGGGGTAATCCATTAATCACGTGAGGAAAACTTTCGTATGTTTGGCATACCCCTACTCTTACTGAGAATTGAAAAAATTCCGTGATATCGATAATATCGTCGATAAATTATTGTAAGGGTCGATACGATAACGACAATTCACCTTCGACATTTTTCGACATCGATAACAACATCGATAAGCCATGAAATGTCGATGCTCGATAACGACAACTTCAAATTATCGATTTTTATCGTATCGCGGCAGCACTACTATTTGGCCTTGGGCAAAAAAGATTTGCTATACAGTCGAATAATTCACGTACAAATTAATCTTCCCAATCTGTTCAAGGGTATTCAACACGATAAGGAATACAAAGAAAAGCCCCTGCAGGTTTGAAAATCGCCCGGTGTCCACATCCGTCCGCTGAAGTGGGAGTGTCATCAAGTGATCTCTCACTGCCCTTCTGAATAACGATGTTCTTGTTATCTGCTGCATGGAGTCCCTAGAGGAGAGAATTCTCGAAGCGAGCACATTGCCCCGGAAAGATCATAGTCCAAACTCAGATCTCATTTTGGGAACTTTGAATATCCGCTCTGCTGATGCATCCCCCGCCGAGGGCGCTCTGATTGGAACCTGGTGAACATTGTAGCTGGGTAGAGTCAGGTTCTTCTAAATTCATGATTTAGTGCAACCGCAAGGCTGCAAAGTACATTCACCGTGAATCAGTGCGTCATCGACCCATAGGTGCTCCCTGAACGGCTTGATGTGCTCGTCCTTGCTAATATCAAGAATGTTAGGTGAACATACTTTCTCAGCCTAGTAGGACTAAAGTACGTACTTTAACCACCACCTTATGAGGACTAAAGCGAGTCTTTTCCTCCCGGCTACTTTCACTTTAGTCCCGGCAACGAAGTTGTTGCGGAAAAAAAGTCAAAGTAAAAATTTGCCATCGGTGGGAATCGAACCCCAGCCTACCGCGTTACAGTCGAGTACGCTTTTGACTGAGCTACGGAGGGAGATAGTTGAGAGGGACATATGCGTCTACATAACTCACACATGGAAACTTACAAGTAACGAAGGGAGAGGAATGGAGAGTGGGGATGAGAATGGCGGGATAACGCGCAGCTCGCGGTGTGAGCATGCGCACATAAGCACTCGCATCAGCAGATGCATGCGGTAGAATGTTGTTGCCTGCTACCGCGAGTAATTTTTCCATTAATGGAGGACCTTTCTGAATATTATGAAAATTTGATTGTACGAGGTTAACACGTTCACTGAGGAGGCGAAATCGCGATTCCGGTCTGGATTGCGAGAGAGTACAAATGAGCGTTTCAGCACTTTCGGAAGCCAAACCTCCTGGAAAATCATCAGTTTGGCATCCATGTACAGTATTTCCATGAATTGTAGTGGGCCCCACCCGTGGGGCCCAACATTTTTTCTCTAATATGGAGAATATTCATGAGGATCATCGGTAGTATCAATAAAATCATCAAATTCAATGTTATGAGCCTCCAAAAGAAACTGTACTTCAATAACTGTTCCGTCCAGACAATAATGTTTAATCATGGTTCTAGCGTGCTTCAGCATTGCTGAGTCTGATGTTGGGCTGTGGTTCATTGACGTACTTTCCATTTCTGCTGCGTTTGGAACCAGATATTCAAATAGAACAATCTCTTCTCTAGTTTGAATCCCGAAAGTTACAGTGCATGATGGTGTACAGATAAGATGGAGCCAAGGATGTGCTTGGAAGAACCCACGTTTTTCGGATTAGCCTAATTTTTCCCTCGCGTAAATTGAAGATTACTCAAATGAGGTTGATGACTTCCCAACATACTTGGACTAAGTTTGTAGGTCTTGAAATGAGCTTTCAAATGAGCTAAAAAACGTTGGGAATCGTCGACCTCAAAGTGAGTGGTCTGCTGATAATCGCTTGATTTCGTGTATTTGATGAATAAATTGTGTTAAAAACGATAATCTCAGCTAAATCGAGTCCAATACCGAAACTGCTGTGCACTTATGTTCATTACAACATAAACAACGAGGAATAACCACGACATAAGCCATGGGATATGTCTCCCCTGTGTAGTGGAAGCTGCAACTCAATAAAAAGTGTGCCCCAGGGGTGGGGCCCATTGCACACAGGGAAGGACACGTGGGCCCCACCCGTGGGGTCCATCGCAGTGAACGTGTCAGATAGAGACGTAATATAGAATCAATTTAGTTGTAAACTAAGCAAAATCAATATGAACGTGAAAGAAGGTAACATTTTTAGACCATTTTCAGAATTTTTCCTCAGTCGGGGGGGGGGGGGGGGGGGGCTCCGCCTCTTGAACCCTCGCCGGGGCTCTGCCCAGGACCCCGTCCTTCTTTCCCAAGTCAGTAAACATCCCGAGTTCCGTGTACATAGCGCGGCCGTTGAGGCAGCTCAACGCCAGGAGCAAGTGGGTGGTGGCGGGGGGGGGGCGTACTTTAGTCCCACTAGGCTAAAAAATAGCATACGCTACTCGGGAGTAAATGTGGGCCTCAAACTCTCGCGTGTTTATCGCTCTCGGCTTCGCCCCGAGCAATAATACACACCCGGGAGTAAAAGGCCCACTCTACTCCCTAGTTGCTTAATATACTATTTCTTCCGAGTCTTGTTGCTTCATTTCAATCTTTTTAAGAACGCCTGCATTGATTCTTGAGCTCTTGAAGAATGCGTGTCAGTATGAGCTAAGATCATTCTATGCCCCACTCAAGTGCAAGAAAATACCACTCTTATTGTCATTGACATTGTGGGTTTTGATGATTTGGGAATTCAATAAGTTAACGAAATTATTACGGCCATTTTTGAAGGCAGTCCCAAGTCACCTTTTAACCAGCTTCTAATGTTGGATGCATCAAATGGACAGGCTGCTTGTTCACACTAAACCAGAAACTCTGAGGACCTTGCCCCTTCTATTTTTCCACGCACGGGACCGCCAGAGGAAGCACGCAACGTCATTGGCAGTCGCTTGGTGGTCTAGCATTACTACAAAGCGCCTCGCATTCATTTTGGGCCACCTTTAATTCACATACATAGTCATACACAGAGCTCACGTCTCCACATATGCTCAATACGTCCTCTCTATGTACATATACTTGACTGCATATACTTATATATAGGTGAAATCCTGAGCGACGCGATACACGAACGTCTGCACGGGAGGCGCACTTGATTAGAAACGTCACAGCTCCTCGCGTATAAGCATTGTGATTCGAACGCTCGCGTTATTCTGCTCGAGTTTGATTGTTCCACGACAACAATGAGCCGATTCGATTACTTACCCCGTTTCATCCGCTTCTTTTTACTGTGCACCTCTGTTCTCTGGAGAGACTGTTTATTCATCGCGTGATATCTCTCATTGTTGGTATTCCTGTGCTGAAGCTAACGTTGGAGATGATTTCACTGGAATATGTCTAGTAAATCCATTCTACACGATCTTAATGGGCTATAGTCCATCCTACTTCACTTGGTACATGAGTAATCCTTTAAGAGTGATAAGTTGAGATTTTTCTTCATCTACCTTAATCGAGTAGGCATTTTCTTTCGAACCAAGTCTGGTGAGTAAGTTTACCTATCGTTCGCGACAATCAAAACTTGCGGCATCTCTAACTTTGTCAAATTTTACTTTTTTCGACCAGGATTCGGACTAATTTCAAGGACTGTCTGGAGGCACTCAACAGGGCATGTTGGGACAAGAAGCATTCAACTTTGACCGCTCTTCTCGTTCTTTTTGTCACCTCTTCTTTGTTCTTTCCTTGAGCTACTCTGAGTTCCCGTTTACAAGTGCGAGACTGAGTTCTCGATCACGATCAGCATCCTGAGTTCTGGATTACTACTGCCAGTCTGAGTTGACGATCACGCATGCGACCCTGAGTTCTCGATCAGGAGTGCCACTTTGAGTTCTCGATCGGGAGTGCCCCTTTTTAGTTCTCGAATTGGAGTGCCACTTTAAGTTCTCGACCACATGTGCCCCTTTGAGTTCACGATCATTTGTACGATCCGGAATTCACAACCACGAGTGCGACATTGAGTCCTCGACCCTGAGTTCTCGATCCGAGTGCTGCTTTGAGTTTTTGATCAGGAGTGCCACTTCAATTTCACAACCAGGAGGCCACTTTGAGTTTTCGATCAGGAGTGTCAATTGGAGATTTCGATCACGAGTAGCACCCTGGGTTTCCGAATCGAGTGCCACTCTGAGTTCTTGATCTAGAATCCCACTAGAATTTCTCGATTAGGAGAGACACTTTGAGTTCTTGAACAGGAGTTCCACTTTGAGTTGTCGACCACGACTGCCACTTTGAATTTACAATCACGTGTATGACCCCGATTTCTCAATCACGAGTGCCACATTGAGTTTTTGATCACCAGTGCCATTTTGAGTTTTCGATCCCGACCAACACTCTGAGTTCTCAATCCGAGTGCCACTTTGAGTTCTTGATCAGAAGTGCCGCTTGAATTTCTAAACTACGAGTGCCAATTGGAGTTCTCGATTACGAGTAGCACCCTGAGTTTCCGATCACGTTTGCCACTTTCAGTTCTCGATCAGGAGTAGAACCTTGAATTCTTGACCACGTATGCGGGTACGAGTTCAAGATCACGTGCGCGCTCCGGAATCCTCAATCACGCGTGCCACATTGAGTTCTCGATCAGGAGGACCACTCTGAGTACTGGATCAGGATTACCTCCCTGATTAAAAATTCTGAAGAGATCATACTGGGATGTGAAAATTACTTCTCTTCGTATCAGGATTTGAACATTTTTTTCTTCGATTTTATTGAAAATTTCGGGATATGGGGGTTAGAGGTCATTGTTTGGATTTAGGGCACGATTTCTAGTAAGAATATGAGGTTCCGGTCCTTGGAAAAGAGTACTTTTTTTGGTCTGTGAGATACATCCCCATCAATGCATCCTCACGAGTCATCTACTGGGATTTCACTATAGGAATCCTCTGACGCGATCAATCCTTTTCGATAAATGCACATAGGCTATATTCCTCCCCTAGCAGAATAATCCGGGTATTTGTGGGTTTCGGGGCCTCACTCGATTTGAGGATTGATTTTTCTCTCGACGAAATGTTGTATTTCGAAGTCGTGAAAGATGCCCCTTCCCGAATCTTCCCACGAAGAAAATATCTTCCCACAGTTCCGATTTTCATGAGTCAGGAAACGAATGCTTCCATGCGTAAAGGGTTGTATGACATTGTGGTTCACCGTTCACGGAGAGATTGACGAAATAATTTGACACTATAAGTATCTCCTCGGTAACGTCTCTGAATCCGTTTCTTCTTCGTCCGAAATTTCGGTGGTCTATTTGGGACACAGATGAGCAGTGACTAGAGCCCCAAAATAGTTGAAGATGGTCCTGTACCTTGGAGTCCGACCACCACAAACATTTCACTGTACAATGACACGAATTCAGTCCATGAGGAGGTAATTGATTTTGTTTCGCATTTTTGGCCCTTCTTAAATATTATCAAGCCATTTTTATTTCATTGGCAGGTTCTTGAATGTTATGTTCATGATGTGAATAGGCCCACTTGAAGACGCTATGAACCACTCAAACGGCTGAGACCCTAACGAGCGGATTCTAAATCTGAAATTCGGATTCTCACTTTGGAAAAACTTGAAACGCATATAGCAAGAGATTACCGTGTATCCATGAGAATCAATGATCATCATTTGTCCCAAATAAGCTCATGTTAAATGGCTAAATGTCTCTTAAAAAGTACAATCGCAATGAATTTGTGGCCATAGACTGTTTAAGAAACCTCTCTACTCTACAAACTCATCACCATAGTTGTCATATAATTAACTGAAAGCAAGAGCCAATGGCTTAATCTTGATATTGAAAAAAATAGAAAGGTAGTCACGAGTTAGCTTGGCGTGACGTACTAAGGAGCTTGACCGAGTGCAAGTAGGAATGCGTTACTTGAGTTTATGTAATAGCCGTAACGGGCAAGAGTGAGAGAGAAGAAAACGAGAGATCGTTGCTCGATGTTTATACAACATTATGCACGCGCTAGAGTATATATACAGCTTTGTATAGTGCACACATATAGCAAAGATAGCCGAGAGATAGCCTCACGAGTGAGAAAGAGTAAGAAGAGACTCGGGATATAGGCTACGAGAGTCACGACCTTCTTCCTTTCTCTCCTTCTTCCGCGCGATCGCCTCATCTAGCTGTTTCTACCGGTTTTCCCTTTTGTTTTCCGCGGACGTATACACAGTTTGCGTGGGTGGTATACTCTTGAATGGCATACCATGTATATATATAATACTACAAGCAATGATGCAATCTTGTAGTGTAGTGATTGGAGGAAGGCCGTTTTGTATCGCATCCTGTCGTTGAGATGCTCGTGTATGGTAATAATTCACGAACAAACGCACGATGAGGTTCATCCACATCGAATACGAGTAACCCTAATTTTTCTTGCGTGTGATTTCAACGACGTCCAGCACGATTTTTGTGACGAAAATGCGTTTTCTATCGAACGAGACGTATACATAGTAATGAAGATGGCCTGGAATTGGCACAGAGGAAATTTTTGCGGATTCTCTCTTACGGGTATGAGTGACCTGTATTTGATGATAATGACCTCAGTCGAATGTCCAAGACTTCAAATTATGTTCAATCGTATTTCTTTATAACTACAATGATATTGTATGATTTTGAATTTACTTCGAGAAAAACTTGATAAGTAGTCAATGAGTAGATGCTTGGAAATTTGCCCGGGACTACTAAAAAATGGACGGAGGGCCAAAGTGAACTTCTAGGCTCGTAAGGGGGATTTTCTCATTACTATTCTCACGTATATAAATATAGGAAGTCAAAAAAAATATTTACGTGTTAAATCCCATACGTGAGAATGAGAATCCCATACGTCCTTTTTTAGCTAGTCATCGAGATTTTCTTAGTCGAGACTATTTTTCGCAGCCCTGAAATGCGGTGTTCAGTGAGCAGGTTGAAAGATTAGTCATACTGGAATGCCATAGGTAGTAGTAGGATATTTGCAGTTGTGAGCTTCATTCTCGCACAGCGTTTTAACTCTGTGGTAAAGCCTCGCCGTTGCAAACAGCGCGACTGACCAAACCAAGCTGTGGTGGTATGACGAGTTAGTGTGGGTATCATACTTGTCTGTCTCGGACGTCAGCAGGAAGCATTTTATTGGCTCAAAGAACTTTGATTCGAACCAAAGGCTCAGATCTGCTCCCTTGAGAAGGACATAGTATCGAATCAGACACGATCACTTCATTTCACGCTTCTCGCGGCGAGCTATTGACAAAAATGGTTGATGGATCGATACTTGTTTGCTCGGATTGTCAGTTGAGTCTTGCTTGTGAATCTTATGAGACATTTGCTATATACGAACAATATCACCAAGTCTTGCCAGGATGAAGAATAAATAGAATGGAATGAGTTCAGTGCTGAATGAATTTCGTATTCTTATTGACAGTTCTATTCGAGAGTGATCTTTCACACACAAGTTGTTGCTAAATTTTCTGATCATCTCAGCCAGATAAGTTTACGTGATCAAGGTAGAATCTATTGGAACAAATTCCACACATTCGACTCAAAGTGTTAGGGTGTGTCCACAAATGAAGCGTACGCACTGCTCATGGCACACAGCGCATAGCCATGGCTCACGTGAGCCGTGCGCTGCTCATCGGATTTCAGCCTGCGAGTGATATGGACTTCCCTTGTTATCGGTTGGATCCAATACAAAACTTGAGGTTAGCGACCGAGAATGATAGACGATCTCCCGGGAAATCCATGTCTCTCGCCGGCTAAAATCCGATGAGCAGCGCATGGTGCACATGAGCCGTGGGTATGCGCTGTGAGCCATGAGCAACGCGTACGCTTTATTTGTGGACACACCCTTAGAGTCGATCAGATCTCCTCATGAGCAAATAGCTGTTTCTGGAAAAATTGTCGACAGCTGAAGCTAATAATATATAGTAGTATTAATTTTCTTAGTAACGTTTTCTTAATATAGTAGTATTAGTTTCCTTAGTACGATTCTGGCACACAATCTCAGAAAATGAGCTGAAGAATCAGACCCTTTGGAGTAAAGCTACATTTACAAGACTAAACGGATCATTTTAAACCAAAGTACCGGAAGAAGAAGACGATAAATGCCGGAAAAATTTATGGTCATGACAACGCACGCATTGATAGTAGTTATCATGATTCAATCGATGACTTCAGAAAGATAAATGTCAATGGATGTCTACGTATTACATGCACACTAATTGATTTTGATCTCCGAATGGCGGAAGGAAGATCTGTCTCTGGTGAGAATGGGTCGTGCAGTGTGACCCTTCAGAAGTGTAGAAAATCGATGGCTACTCGCCAACTCGGGCACTGCTTCCTTATACTCGAAGACGCTCTCACGTTTCAACCTCTCTTCTTTGAGAATGAATGGGCTACTTATTCCGTCGATGTTGCCATTGACCTACATGAACTTCAGTCTCTATTCGTAGTTCAAACATCTCATCCTTGCAGCTCAAGTTTATATGTGTAAGAGTCAACTTCTTAATGACTCATAGTCGTTGTTGACCTTTCAATATCCGTGTCCGATTCTCAACTCTGGTGTGGGCTTTATTTCATTGTCCCAATCATCAATGAGTTTTCTCGAGTGGTAAGAATTTCGCGTATCATTTTATGCCCATCTCCGATGAGCAAGCTGATTTTTTTGAGCTCAAATACACTGATATACTAGGCGTGATTTAAAAAATTCCCATCTCGATCCTGCCTGGTATAACCCTATATGTAGTACGTCAACAAAGGATGATTTCACCTCTCCATTCTTCCTTTGTTCGATGAGGATGAAGAATAATGCAATATGACTGAGCAGCAAATCCTTATGAAAGGATCTTATGACGAATCAAATTTCCGATCAAGTATTTAGGAGTTCAGAATAATTGGACAGAGTGAGAATGTACAGCTTTGCATCACCATTTTGCTTGAGAAAGAATTTTTTGTCATAACTTCGAAGGCAACATGGTAATAAAAATGCTCACTCCCTTGTGGTGGATAAACATTGATCCAAAATAGGTTGAATATGTACCAGAAAGCAGAACATGGATTTCTTTCATTAAAGAGATACAGATTTTTATTTGTGAAATACATCGTAAATGTATCATTGCTTCACAGGCTCAGCTCTTAATATCAATAATTTTATTTACTGCACTCGTACTCTGCATCAATTTCGGGATATCAACCATGCGCTCAGAGATACTTTTATGGTTTTTAATATGTACTCGTGATTAGACAATAATCGTTAAGTAGATAATGTCGGGGTATGGTCAGACAAGACAAATTTCCTGCAAACTCGCTGTTCATTTTTGAATGGCATGAGAAACGTTTCAAAGTATCTCTCGAGGATTGATATCCACCTAATCATCCTCCCTGCTACCTCTAGATTCGTTGTTTAGGTTAATCTAGTAAATTGACCTTCAATCAGGGAAACTCGTGGGAATACTTTTTCGCGTGAAGTTGTCACTAATTTCTGACGAGAATAAAACAAAAGTTAGAGAGAGAGTACAATTAGATCGGAACATATAAATTTTTCAAAGATTTTTATTACTGCATTCTATACTGCATTCTATTCCATAATCGAATCTCTATCAGCACGTACTGGGTACACGTTGATAATGCCAGTGATTATTTTCATCCAGGAAAATTTGTGATGGTAGTATGCCCTTTTCTGATTCGTCTCATTCATTATCAAAGATCCTCAAGAAAGATAGATGTGGCAATAAATGTCTGACATGAAACTGACCAGAATTTCCATCAGCATCCATCAGTCGGATCAAGCAAACTTTCTTTCTCATCGTGACTAAAAGTCGACATTTGGTTTAAAAATATTATCAAGTCAGACAAGGCTTGTTATCACGCAGCACTGCGTAATTACATATTCGTCGGATAATCACCGCTGAACTCAACACCTGCATTAGCCAGAGACGTTTATTCGAGTAAAAGAATCGTAATCAGCCAGCAGTGCGAAATGAGACAAAAAGATGAGTGCAACGGGCTAAAGTAAGCAATTCTGCGTGTCTGCATTAACGCTCTTGGCTTCGTCGTCGGTGTAGCAATGTAATGTAGCTAAAGCTCAATAGAGCGCTTTTCCGGCTGAAATTCCGTCTCGTAAAATCGAGCGTTGAAAGCAATGTCGGAGCTTTGCACAATCACCGAAAAGCCGGAAAATGGACAGAGAGCCATAGCAGTTTGAGCGTATACTATCAGCAAGGTAGAAAGAGACACAGAGAGAGGTTGAAAGGGAAACACGCGGAGTACGCCAGCCGGAATTCAACCGGTGTGTATTGCGGCTCTCTTTTGGCTTGCTCTTTATCACTTTCCGCCTCTCTCCTTGATACACTGGTATTTGCTCGAACGCCACACCCCTACTGCGTCGAAATTCATTGCTTTGACGAGTGAAAAGTGACTGCCTAATTCGGTGGTGTAAATGTGATTTTCGGAATTTCAAAGGTATAATGAACTTTTATAATTGGTATATCTTATGAGTTATGTGATTTCTGTCTCATCTTTGCGGGTATTGTAATAAGTTCGTTCTTGATGATTGTAACAAAGTTGATGTGGTCATTGACGCAAATTTGAAATTTAAATGATTTTTACTTGGGACTAACCACTTGTACAAAGATATCTTCCAGCGTGACGATGAGATCACTCTATAGTTTTGCAGAGGATTGATCATTATACGGTTTCTCAGGACAGATTTTTTTCAACTTCGATTAGATTTTTCATGAGAACTTATGAGTGCTCATAGAAAACTATCATGCCATCTGCCTAGTCTTCAAAATTGGTAGAGAATGTGGAAATGCAGAGACAGTCTTGTGCAATTTCAAGTCTCTCCGTTCCAATTACAGATCCTCATCATGATTTGCACTTAAAAAAAGCTAGAACTAAAGGTATCCTTCCAAAAAAAGGTTTATAATCCCTCCAAAAAGGTGCATTACGAACGGAAACGAATCAAACTAGGAGTCGTTCACTCTTCTCATAACTTTCGTAATTAAAATTTCAGCTGACTTTAAAATTTGTTTCAACTGATACTTTTTCGCGGATCTCAATTTGCATTTATAGCTCTTGCTTCCTCAGGTCCATTTCCATCGAGATAAAGTATCTCAAAGTTAGGGAAATCTAATTGGATATAATTTCTCAAATTGAGTTTTTCTCATACTTCATCCTTCAGATAGAAATGTACTCAGATGAGATCCAAGACTCACTTTATTCTTCTCTTTAAAATTACCGGGAGGAATGATCTTCATAAGTACTGGGAATATTTTTCTGACCCATTGCAAAATTGTCAAAATATATGTCTGAATTATAAATCAGGACTATGGACGAACGAGATTCACATCCAAATCCATGCATACGAAAGGCATCAGCGTATGTCAGAGAAGCACTCACCAGAAGTAATCCCTTCCCAGAGCATTGAATTTGCATCTTTCGACGCGCAAAGAAAAGATAATTAGTATCCAGGGAAGGATTGTAAAAGATTGACGAAGTCAATGATATGGCGGGGATGGATTATTATCGCGCACTTTGTGCGCCAAAGAGCCTACCTATATATTTTCTTGCGCGCCTCCGCACTTTTCTTTTGCTCAAACATATATGCGCACGTGACCACGAGTCCAAACAAATTGCCCCACGCAAACGAGGCGTCGGATTGTGGATTATGCTCTGCAATGAAAATATTTAATCGGCACTCTTGTTTTTCAAATCGTCCAGCAAGCATTCGCCTCATCGTCTCCTTTTTGACTTCTCCGAACTGGCACTGACGCACAACTTCCGAGAAGCTTTAACGCCGTACTTTTTTTCCACATGAAACGAGAACCTTTTTACTCGTCCGATTCCAGCAAATTGATGCAAATAGCAAGTTTTCATACGAGTTGAGCGAGTGGCAAGCTTGTCCATGAGATGAGATTTTTTTCCAACTTGGACTTCTGAAAAGGATTCGCTAGTCATCTATTCATGGAGTCACACTCGAGCTTGAAAGCCGCGGAATTTACTTGCTGTCCAAACATCGAGGAAAAAAATTCCATCCTCTGAGGTCCAAGCTGAGTTCAAAAAACTGCGGGCTTATAACATTCCTTCATTCATTAAAAAAATTTCACCCCTATATTAATCCCAGTGAAAGACTCACAATTTTGATTGCGTATGGAACTTTAGAACCCGCAATAACCACCGGTCAAACATCGTTACATAACTCATTTACTCATGCATTCATCGAATTCATTCGGAACCATCATATCATCCAACAATTCATATATTTTGACTGACATTTTTCACACAATTGCAAAGGCAAAGCGTTTGTTCGACATTCAATTTCTAGAGTCAATGAATTTCATTTCGAAGTCAAAATGAATTCTCACGGGTAGCTTCGTCAGTGACCGGAAATTAAGTCGTCCGAAAACTTGCCCTCACTCACTCATCCCAATCGGTGGCTCGAACACGCTCGCGGAAAAAGGGAAATGATTGTCAAGCATCCTGTGCGGTAGAAGCTTTCCTGGTGGGCTACATGATATTCTCATGCGTTCGCGAATAGGCCGATGAGAGCTGTGCAGCCAGGCGCGGCAAAAAGTTGGCTGTGGAAGCCGGTCTATACTTCACTGATCGCGATCACGAAAGCGAGATGAAACTAATGGTAGAGAGGGAAGGGGGACGATGAGAGGAGAAACCGATCGACTCGGGGAAGGAGGTACTGCACGAAGATGGTGAGAAAAGATAGACGTCGAAGATGATGGAGCACAGAAGGATTTGCAACGAGTGCAATGCATGCGATGAAACAGACGAGAAACGACGAGGCCTTGAACTTTCCCTGAGTATTTTTTGAACCGATATCATTCAAAATTCGGACTCTGACTGAAAAATCTTCATTTTTTTGTCAAGAACGGTATCTTCTGACTCCTATTGCAGAATTCTACTTGCCTTACTATCATGCCAATCATTGGTCACGTTAGTCAAGGCGTGGCAATCTAGATGATGATGTACTAATATTGTATGTATGTTCTGGATTTGTTACTTATCTGTGTCGTTTCGGGCAAATGAGAACGATAATTTTGTAAATGAACACATTATCATGAAACATTTGAGATCTTGATTGGGAAACTCTCTGTCAATACCTTATTTTAAGGTAATGGTCGTGTATTTCAATGTCCAGGGAAAACTTGGCAGCATCTTAGAAGTTTAAGATGGGAGCCTTTCGTCAACAAGTCCTTCTGATAGCAGTACATTGACTTCACAGGTTGAGCCTATGGCTTTGGTTTTGAAGATGAAGTTGTTTGGCTAGTTATGAACTTGACTGTTAGAACCATCTTTCGAAGTTGACTTGCTATGGAGCATTCATGTTTCAAATTCTATACAGAGAATCTCAACTAGTGGCTGTTAAAGAAGTGTGGTGATTATGATGACGACAATAAGTTTTTCACACAAATCAGAATATATTATATATTCTATATATATGTTATAATAATATATTATATATAGAAAAGATCATCATGATAAGATGAATAATATATTATATATAGAATATATATATATATATATATATATATATATATATATATACACACATATCCTGAGATAAGATTCCTCATCTCTGTCCATCTCAATCCAGTCATGAGAAACGATGTTTGAAAATCAAGATTGATTTCAACCCGAAACTCAATTCCAAGTCACCTTCAACGCGCTCAACAATCAAGATGGGTACAAATCATTGTTTTCATCTCGATAAAGCCGAAGAGAGTGAAGATTCTGGTTTGGGATAAGGGTTTACTTTTCTTTCTGCCAGAGTTAATGAATATGCACACATTTGGAGCCATTTTCACTGATTTGGGGGAGGGGGATGGCAGCAGAGTTCATAATCCATCATAAGCATTCAACTATACGAGTATTTGCAAGATTTGCAAAAGCAATGGAGCTTACGACGAAGTAAAGGAGAGAGGTAGGAACTTGCATTTCGAATCTCTCAGGGCATTTGACCCGACTCTCTTTTTCTTACTGCCATGGCAGCTTATACTTCGTCCGGCTCAGGCTCGCCCCTCGTTCACCGCCGGTTGTGCATCACGCACACTATCATGGGCAGAGTCGCCGAGCCAGCGCAAAGCAGTCCTCTCTTGGGCTGTTTTCATGGCCGTCATTTAGTAGGTTCGTTCACCCCTTGCTCGCCCGCCGTGGCTGCCACCGCGAGAGGAGAAAAGTTGGTTGCGATGGGGCACCAGATCCTCACTTACACTACCTTACACACATGCAAGTCGATACACCCATACTTGGACATCTTTGCATGTGTGATGTATGAATGAGAGGCTTTTATACATGATACATGTGTGTTTGAGCCAATAATACTTTATGGAGGGGAATCGCCAAAGTGCCCCACCACGTGACCGCTCCTGCTCAGCACGCATGATGCATTACATATGCCACGGTAAAGAAGTTCGAGCCGCGCTTCATGTGCATTGAGAGTAAGATGAATTGCGGTGTGGAATTGCACTTGGGCTTTTGGATGCCCACGTTCATTGTGCGTACAACCGAAAATAAATCCACTTGACCTATTTCTCTTGATTACTCATCACTTTTGATGAGTATCAAGTGTAATCATATGTTGTTTTTGTGTTTCGTTTTGGATTCCTATCTGATATCGTCGATTAAGAAATTGATCCAACAGCCTGGAATCTTTTCTGTGAATACTTAGGTATTTGCAGATTAGATATCCCGAAAAGACTAGTTGATCCCTCTCACGTTCACTCGAACAAGAGTTTGTGCAATGTTCAGCGCTATCACATCTGGACTAATAGGTCAGTCAATCTAGACGGAAAAAAGCTTTTTTGAGGTGACTCGCTGCATTTTGGATTTATGTTTTCTCATACTCTGATTATCATACTGACAAAAATGCAGCGCTCGGAAAAACCAGGGTCATGGTGGAAATCACATAACAAAACTTTCGTGGCCAATAACTTCAGAACGGTAATAGTAGCTAGCACAAAACTAGAAAATCCATTGGAATTTTTTTACATAACAATAGGTGTTTGAGATGGATTGCTCATGATAAGCAGCTCACGCGAATAATCGAAAAGGAGAATTTTCCACCCAAAATCAATAAACACCTGATCCATGACTTCACGCGGGCCCTGACCAGCTATAGCTTCTTTACTCCTTCTCTGTTCCTCCCTTTTCTAGCTTGCTACATGTATGTTCTGGTTCTGTTCTCAAGTTGAGATTCTGTGATTTGCGAGCCGGGCGTCAGCTTGGCTGTACAATATGTTTCCCTACCCCGGGTATTTTGATATGTGCTGGAGGACGAAAAATGTGCAAGCTGATGTTTTGAAACACCTTCGCTGGTGAATATTTGATGGCGATATGTGATGATCCTTCCAAGGTCTGCCGAAACGACGAAAAAACACCCCTTGAATGATTAGGTTGTTCACATTCTACAGAACATGTTGAACAAATTGCAAACCCTTATATCTCTTGTTCCACAAGAGAAGTTTTTGTTTTCTTATCTAAGTTCTGGTGAAAGTGATGTCTGATAGATGACTATTGTATGAATAACAGAAATTATTCATTCTAATTGAATTCTATATGTTACGTCATGAATTGCTTCATTTACGAAAATATATGCTTTCGAAAGAGCTGATTGGGTTGCAGTTTTACCAAGCCATATTCTCCCACGAGCATTCTTCCCAATTTCACTTTTACCATCAAGAGTATATGAATTGTGCCTCAACCACCACCAGCGTCCTATGAATTAATCCATGCCAAAAAATTTGCAATTGATACATTGGGAAAAGTGGAACCGGACAATAAGTTTATTGAAAAAAACCTTGTGGGAAAATCGACTTGGTATAAGTTTCCTCCCCCCCCCCACCCCACCACCAAAAAACTATGCTTGGAATAATGTTGTTCTCCCTAATCTGATGATCTGCGAAAAGTGTGGGGCGCCTCAGTAATTCGGCGTAACTCAACGCTAATTGGTGCCGTAGTCCCACGAGTCGCAAAACTTCCAAGTGAATCGTTTTCAACGAGCTCTATCCCAAGCCCGTAGTCTAGTAGCATCTCTAACGCCATACTCGTAACATATCCATAAGGTGCATTGGAGGGAGAGCAAGAGTTGCACCCGAGGAGTTGCCACTGATGCAAGGGTGCACGTGCCACGAACAGCAAATAAATTCTCGCGCAAATATCTGTATATCATCGCATGGACTGGGAATTCACGCCAAGTACGTTGTGCATGGAGTACCTATACTGCAGAAAGATGAATGTGAATCTCGATTAGATCGGGTAGGAATAAAGAGCCTACATTCGCATGAAAATGGCACTCGAATGTACTCAGTCTTCGTTTAACAAGGCAATGAAAGCAACAGCTCAGTGTGTGCTACTGGATTTCAATTCAGGTCGGACGTCGAATTTCATTTTAACTAGCCTGTGATGTACAAAAAGTGGAAAATGATGCCTTTTCAGAATTTCAGCCAACCGAATTGATTGGGACTCACGAAATTAAGACCGTTCATCACAACCATATATAGATCACTTGTTGAGATGATGGGCCTTGGATTTTGGAACTACATTGCCGAGATGGAACGCCACAACCAAAAAATTTTCAGTTCAGAATATTTCTTATTTTCATCAATGTATTATTAACCCTTTTATTAACCTACCTTATTATCACGGACCGATTATTAAGGACCCCCTTATTATCAACCCTTTCTAAAGGTCATTTTGCGGGGCCTACAGATTTAGGCGGATCTTACCCACCGAAGTGATCAAACATGTTTCTATCGAAATATCACTGTGACGGTTGAGATTCAGACCCAAGTCCTCTGCGTATTGAAGGATTATACACTACCTTATTCACTAGGTGAGGGTGGCTATTTCTGCCAGTATTTCTCTTATAGTCTATATTCTCACAAATGAGGTGTACATCATGTGTATCTCCACCACCTCCAACCATTGATTTAGACTAGTGGTAATCGTTGTCTGCGCATGCGTGATAAGAATGGTATCCATCGACTTTGATCGTGGTATTTCAAATCCTGGATTGAATTAACAGGAATTCCTACCTTCCTTCTCATTTGATTGCTAAGAAGTCCCTAACTGTAACAAATGGGTCAGCTATGCATTGAAATCCATAGTATGTTGTCCATACATTTTATTTATTCAAACCCAAATTCTTAGTGGAATTACTTTGTCATTATCAATATCAACACTCTATTCACAGGATATTCATTCGAGGTGTCAATTAAGCCAAAAGTGCCAAAGGACCCCGCACCAAATAAATTGTTTTTTTTTTCACCGTAATTTTTCACAAGATTCTGCCGACCGATAGATCAAAATGCGCTGAACAAATGTTCAAATGAGCGCAAAGTCCTATCAATTACCGTTTCGGAGATATTTATCTGAGAAGTAGATCAAGATGCAGGTGATTGTAAAGGTTAGATTGCTGAATCGAACGTCAACAACGGTATGTACATTGCGCCCGGTATTGTAGGTATCTTGCGCGTCTCTTGACTTGAGTCTTTTATCGAAAATTGTTTTGGTGACATCTGACCCTGCATTGAAGAGATTTTTGAAAATTGAAAATCTGTCGAGCACTGAGAATGGGTATTTGGCCGATGAAGGCTCAGTCTGAATCATCTTCCGCTTGTTCATTTGGGATGAGCCAATATTATTGAAGTATATTCGTTTGCTCAATTATAGCAGTTGTACCTAACACAGAATATCATGAAATCGAGGACGATCAGCTTGAATTCTTTGACGCATAGAACACCAAAAATGTCGAATTTTCGTGTGTCGCATCATCTCAAAGAAAAATTCATCTCTACCTCTACGCAAAAATTGCCAGACGGGCGCAAAATGTGTTCTCACAGGGTTGCCGTCGTCTTTGGGCCCCGATGTCATTGCTGTGTGTCTATCTAGAAAGCCAGTGCAAATAACGTGCTAACTCGTAAAGGTAGAATTAATTTTTTTCGGAGATGATGGTACTCTCGCCTGAATTCGACATTTTTGAGTGTCTTATGCATCAAAGAATTCAAGCTGAGCGTCCTTGATTCCATGATATTCTGTGTTAGGTACAACTGCCCTATAATTGAGCAAACGAATACACTTTAATAATATTGGCTCATCTCAAATGAACAAGTGGAAGATGATTCAGACTGAGCCTTCATCGGCATAATACCCATTCTCAGTGCTCGACAGATTTTCAATTTTCAAAAATCTCTTTAATGCAGGCTCAGATGTCACCAAAACAATTTTTGATGAAAGACTCAAGTCAAGAGACGCGCAAGATACATACAGTACCGGGCGCATTGTACATACCGTTGTTGACGTTCGATTCAGCAATCTAACCTATACAATCACCTGCATCTTGATCTACTTCTCAGATAAATATCTCCAAAACGGTAATTGATAGGACTTTGCGCTCATTTGAACATTTGTCCAGCGCATTTTGATTTATCGGTCGGCAGAATCTCGTGAAAAATTAAGGTGAAAAAAAAAACAATATATTTGGTGCGGGGTCCTTTACACGAGAAAATCCATCAGAGCGGCCAAACATTTGACTCTTGCAGACTCATCTCTTATCTCAAATACCTTGCCTGCTTGGGCACGGTTGACACCTCGAATAGATTTCCTGTACATCATCAATTGAATAATCCATCAGGACTAGCTCAGAGATTTTGCAACATTTCAAGACACTCTTTCAGTACCGCCAAGGTGATAAAAATACGAATAATACGCGTCAGTCAGTACTATCGCGGTGCTTCTATCGTCTTTCATAATATACAGTCGGTAATCTCTTTTGGGCGATCAAAAGTAGTGATGGATATTGACATTTTAATTTCTGCAAGAGTTGCTGGCATGATTTAAAACAGCTAGCCTTTTCTCACGAGTTTCAACCAGTGAATTTATTTTTTGTGTGCCACGGCATCATGCAGACTCGCGCGTGTTCAACCATGACCAAATAAATGGATACGTGTTGTGGAATAACAATCATGCGAATGAGGCATTCATAATTGTAGCACCTAGCGATAATGGATAGTTTAAGTACTAACCGCATTACTCAATCAGAGTAAGACTTTCTAAATTTGGGCACACCACGCTATGGCGGAACTATCGTCATAAGCGGGCGCGTTACAATGAAATTGTGCAGTGCCGGGTGTATTTCCGTTTGTGTCGAGTTTCCTCCCTGTCTCATCTCTTCTATTTCGCTACTTGTATTTCTCTCACTAACATTTAAACGCGTTGCGGCTCGTCTGTCCTGTGATCTATCTCCAGTTGTACTTGCGATTTCGTAGAGCAACATATCTTCCTCTATGAAATCACAGTTCGTTTTTGCTTCACAATTTCTTTTGAATTAATTCTGAAAATGCTAGAGTTCTGCTTAGATTTGATAATTGTCTATGTTTTTTGCTGTAACGTTTCCAAGTGTGTCTCCTGGTGTTGATAAAGTTGTCAATGATCATCTAATAATCATGATGTGTAGCAATGAATCTGGAGTTATCGAGGAATATTTTCAAATCAACACATTTTATCCTTGACACTTCTTAGCCCTAGAAAGGAGTGTGATGGACGAGACCTTTCAAAATTTGATGAGTAAATCTTGTGAATCATTCTTTGTTGAAACATGCCATGGTATATCAACGCATGCTAGGAAAAATGACTAAAGGATGGGAAGTCCACCCATTCTTCCTTCTGAAAGCAGGGTACACTTTAATGAAAACTATTGTTAGGCAGTACTTTCAGAGCTGTATATTGATTTCTGTCAAAAAATCGTCGATGACTTTGCGAAAAAATTTTCAAGTCCTATTTCATGTGTAAGTAACAATATTCTTTGTTCACGTTCGAGTAATAAAGCGTAGCCTCATACACACCGGACGTTATGAGACGTCGTGAAAACTGTTATCACTCTTTAGGTTTCGAATGCGCATAAAATATCTAGTTGAAACAATAACCTTTGGATCATTTTTCCAATGAGCTTGAAACTAAGGCATTATCATTTGAGTAGAAAATAGATGGGTTCAACGGTCTTTGCTGTGCCGAAGCGGCTAATTTGCTCGAACCATTTTTCCTCTCCTTCAGTTCTGTCTCTGTGCTGCTGCTGCGGTGTAATGACCCCGAGGAGTATGTACTGGCGCAGAATTTTTTGAGGCCGGTCTCAGCGGCTCGTATTCATTATTTATTAAATTTCACTAACCTTCATTCTACGTAATCAATATGCACAGCAACGCAGTAAATCGTTCATATTATGGTTGGGTATAGGAATTTCCGACGACATTTTTGCAATCGATTGAGAATGTATACCATTTTATTGGAATATTATATAAGTACACGATACTCACACCAAAATTATGATACATAAATCATGTATAAATTGAATATTTGATGATATTCTGAATTCTTCAACGGTTAGAATTGCTCAGAGAAGACCTAATATCGACCTCTTGCGAGGTAATTCTTTTATTTCAAAGTGAGCTGGTTAGACGAGCTTGCGTAGGTAGTTTTCGGAGTCTTTTCGACATAATTCTCTTGAAAATTGTTCTGAAAAATAAGAGCCTCAAGGGTTTTATCTTGCTCGTCGACTACAAGATTCAGCTTATCTGACCTCTTGTATTTAGCGAGAGACTCATCTCCAGCAAGTCTAGGTTGTATCAAAAATCTACTCACGAATTTCTTTGCGGACTTTTTTGATTTAAAATTTAGCTCGCCTCCGTGAAAAGATAATACATTCTGGAATCTCTTTGCTCGCTTGCAAAAAGACACGATCCTCATCCGGAAAAAGCCTCGAGTGTAAATCCCTTGGAGCTTGTTACACGATGGAGAAGAAAAATTTCTGCATTAGAGGCAGAAATCTCATTCCGGAATGAAAGAGACGTACAAAATCGAAAACGAGCACTTTCCTCGCGCGTTAACGAAGCTGTCGGTGAGCTCATACGTTTCGTCATTTGTGCTCTTTCTGCAAAGTATGGAGCTCTCAATGTTGGTGTCAGAAAAGTCGCGAGAATTTCGCACGTCCAGATGGAATAGTTCTACTCGTCGATTATTTTTTTGGTTGTCGCCAATAATACCTCATATATTTATGTGTTCCGTTCTCTCGTTTTTCATCCCTGAATCTCGACACAAGCCATGTACTATCATTGATGAATAAGGCATGCAGTAATGCTGTGACAGTTATTGATGCATTTCTGAATAAATAAGTGAATTAAGGGCTGTAGTAAATACGTCATGCAGTTTGTTTAATGACTTTTTTCAGACCTCGAACGAGGTGGACGTCAATGCTTATCACGATCGCTGCGAGGACGGTTTTTTCGCAATTTTATCTCCTCCGCGAATTGAGCCTGTTCAATCTGGCATATATGCTTGTATAGCAGCAAATTTTTCTTTACTCATCGTACGTGCCTCTGGTAGAGTGAATCACAATGTAAGATTCCTTCTGCAAATTCTTTTCGAGCCATTAAGGCGATGCGGTCACCGTGCACGCTGATTTTTGTTCACAGAAATCTCAAAATCTTTTCCAATTCGGGCTAAACGGCGAGTTATCCAGGCTTTGTAATCATCTAACTTGGCCTGGATAATTCTTCGTTCAGCCCAAATTGGAAAAGATTTCGAGATTTCTGTGAACAAAAAGGTGCCAATTTGTAGGTTAGTGAAGTACCCGCGGGCAAGTTATTCTCGTTCATCACCGATAGTCTTGGGATTAATGAAAAATGACGAGTTATCCACCACAATTCAGATGATAATACGTAATGGACAACTGATCTCAAACTTCATATCATCAAAATTTTGAGGTACATCTAAATGAAATATAATTTCCGGGTTGCACGGCGACCGCATCGCCTTAAGAGTCGTTTGAGATCAAAGAATGGAAAATCGCGCCCCTAAGCCAGCGTGTTAGAGGATATCAACAATCTAATTAGAGTTGGTTTTATCTCGTCGTGAAATCCGAATATGACATACCACAGTCCTTAAATTTCCTGTGGGAATAGTTTTCTGAGTTACACATGGAAACAAGCATCATCAATACAAACGGGTCCCGTCAATGGGTTCATTTGTTTATCCACATAGTTCCAGCTTTGGTGAGGTACCTTCCATTGTAATAGAATAACGCGGGATTGGATCGGAGTATGCGCAGATGGAGATCCTTATTGAGGAATTTATCTCATACAAAATGACTTCAGTATCATTATTGTGAATGTAAGATATGGACTTGATTAAATGAAGGTACCAGAAGATCCTGAAGGACTATGCAGGGCAGAGTTTTATTAATTTGTAGGGAATTAATCAAATAATCAAATTACTCTACAAACAGAGTCGTAGCAACGATGAGTCAAGTTTTTTGTGTCCATTGATCACGATTTCCATTGGAAGATGAGTAAGGTGCTGCTTAAGGGCCACCACTGAAGTCTAAATGAAGTTTACGTTGGTGATTTTCGGGAGAAATCGTAGCTGAGTATTCTTTCGGCACGCGTGTCATCAAAATGAGATTTTCCTCGGATCTTTGGTGGGAATTTTCATGAGAAATTCTCATGGGAATCGATTTGAATTTGTTCGGAATTCTATTTGTACTGACAAAAACTCAACCATTGTCCCGAATCACATGGTGTATCTGAAGTTGTAGAACTCTATAAATGAATTTGTGCCACGTTAGAAACTCAAAATGTTGGGTTTTTAATATAAATTGACTGGAGTTCCACCCTATTCTTACTTGTAGATTTAACCTTCAAATTTCATTTAGAGATTCGCCCAATTCGAATTCGGAATCATGCCCAGTCCAAATTTTTGGCTTCGCCGTAATTGAGAAGTGTCATGTTCCTTGATTATAATTATTGTTCATCCATTCGATGATGTGAGAAAATTATTGATTAACGTTGTAGGAATCAAACAATACTAACAGTTATTCTCTCGCAAAATCATTTCAGTGAAGCGTCGAGCTTGTTTATGAGCTGCTTGCGGTAGTGTAAACGGATGCCCAAGTTGAAAACCAAAATTCGGTATGTCATGACACACCGTAGCTAACGGGGTTTCAATTTGAGGCAAGGCTTCATTTTCCAATACGTACAAATTGAATTTGTGAAATCAATGGTGAACTCTCTGTTCAACTCTAAAATCTACAATTTCAATTGAGATGTATCAAAATTCAATTTGGTGAAGCGAATTTGACAATTTGGACTTGGGGTTGAACTACAAATTTAGGTTTACATTGAGAGTTTTTGTCAATCATATGTTCTTTAACTCGCATTTTACAAAATCGCTCAGATCTCTCACTGATTCAACAACATGTGTGCAATACCTCATCTAGTTACTCCACAAATAAGTTTTCAGAATAGCCCTATCTTCCACATCGTTCTCATTCCCTTGTGACACGTGCAACTGCTCGCTCTGTAATAGAGCACTCGAAAAATTCATATACAAATTACAGCAAGTAGGTTTTTATTTTAGAAGAAATAAGTGGAATGCATGTGCGGGGGCGAGAAAGAGTGGAAAAGAGATGAAAAGAATCGAGTCTCGGTATGGTACGCGCAGCCCACTCGTGCGAAAGGAAAACGAAGCGGTCTCTTGATTGCGCAAAGAGCAAGAAAATAGCTGCGGGCCATTCGTGGAAAAGTGGCTACTTTTCTCGGTTTCTCCACGTACCATATTGTGTGGTGGTACTGGCCTGGGCTTTTTCTAACCCCCCGTTCAATTCGATGTCGTCGTCGTCGTCGTCGTCGTCGACGTGTAACGCTTATTTCTCGAGGGCGTTTTAGCCGCGTACTCTCTATATAGCGAATTCAACCGATGACGTTGTCGACGACGGGCCACCGGAATTTTCGTGTTCAACCATAATGCGTTCACAGACCCTATATATAGTGCACACCTTTACCTCTGGATTCGAGCGTCGAGATAAGAGCTCGAACGGTGCAACACAAATTGACTGTCGTGTTATGGCCTCTTTTACCTCTCGTTGCGACTCTACTATTTTTCTTCATTCTTTCTCTCTTGGTCTATCGTACCCTTTACGCGACCTCAACGTTGCTTGTAACTTATTGGTAGAATATGGCTTATTACCGTGAAAAATCGGCTTCCTAATACTTTTTGTGCGTTCCAATTGGACCGTGTCCTGCAGTAATGATACTCATATCTAGTGTTTTCGAGAATGGATGTTCATCTGTTCATTGTTATCTGCAAAGGGTTGGTTAAAATACAAAAAGGGGCAAAAATTTTATTGGATGTGAAAAATTCTGCTCACACGTTTTGATCAACTTATTTGGTGCTTATCATGCCTTGTAAAAATCTTGAAGAATTCTACAGCTGTAACTGACAATCGACATGATAAATGATTTGATTAACGCTTTCGTTGCGACGGGTCCCCCTAGTATGGTATGGAACGTAGTTTTTTATTTTCAATCTTTACCAACTTATATTGGCTTGAAAAAAAATTCTCAAAAATAGTCTATCATGCTCATTTACTTTGCCAAGGACATGAATTGTGAGCCAAAAAGGAAGTACCCCATACAAACTTGTTTGTTAAAGTACAAGTGTCCAATTCATGTCCGTAATCAAAATCTTCAACATTAACCTCGCAACGGACGTTGACTAAATAAGTTTCGGATGTGAACAACAGTGAGAAATTTTTTTCGGGCTGGGAACACATGACAAGCTTTCTGAATTTCGTTGTTGATGATATTTCCGAGCCTGTTCACTGAACTATTGATTTCTCAAAGTTTATAAAAATAGTCCTTCTATTCTCTTAATTATGAAAGAACTTTCCAGTGAATTTCAAATCTTTTGATACTTGTTTTATATGCACCAAATCCTGAAATGTTGATACATTGTCTACAGTGGACTTGATAAATTCAAGGAATTTCCTGGAATAACGTATTTATGAGGATTGTAATTCTCGAGGTAATTCTGGATGCAGGCAGGCAATAATGTGGCTCATTTTAGGGAGGTTTTGATGCTCTATGAAAAAATGGCTGGACCAGGCTCATTTCTTATACATCTTTGCCATACTGCAAATCCATAAAAAAGAAACTTCCGGATAGATAGCTGACAAACAAGAATTGTACCAAAATTGCTTAAATATGGAAGGTCCGTAGCTATAGGTACTCAAAAGAATGAAATAAAAGGGCTCTCGAGATGTCTTACTCGCGGGTCCAAGTATACCCGGTACACACATCTCGGGCAATCTCGCGGACGGAATGGGTTTTTCGTATATAAGGGCATAGAGCGTAAGACGGAGGCTCGCGAGGGGGTGGTAAAAGTAGTAAAAAAATGAGGGGGCGAGGGCTGGGCCGATCGAAGGGCTCGCGGGAAACCATAAAAGTACACTACGCTTACGGGGGGTAAAAACGGGCTACGTCGACGACGATGACGACGACGACTCAGGTACAGCCCGGGCGAGTATAACCTCTATATATGATACCAAGGTGTATAAGCTTACCTATATAGGGGGTCCCGGGAGAAGTAAAAATGCTTTCGTATAAGAAAGAGAGAGAAAGAAGAAGTTGGCCGTAAACGAAACGACGACATTTGGAGCAGATATAATGGTGCAAAAGTGCAGAAAGAGTGTAAAAGAAAGAGAGGGAAAAGGAAGAGGGCCACGGAAACGGCATATAGCGGGGGGTGAACGAACGCAGCTAAAGAGAGAGAGCTTGAGAGAGGGTTGCTACCACATCAGCTATCGATCTTATAACGCCGGCTTTTGCCCCTTTTCTCTCTTTGCACCCTGTGTGCAATGCGTTAGTTCTCTCTCGCTCTTTAGTCAAACGGATGTCTCTGCCTGCTCCTCCCCCCCCCCCCCCCGCGGCCTTCGATGAGAGTTAGGCATAGATATGATGAGTTTCTCGAACATTCTCGTTTCGTGACTTTTGTCGTGATGCTGATGCGAACCGTCTATGACGTATCCGGTAAACTTTTGGGGTCGATGTACATACCTTTGTGAGGTCTGCATCCTTGATGACATTGACAATGAGTTCGGTACCCGCAATCGATAGAACTATGTTGAACCAAAAGTGCACTCTCGTTGCTCATTAGGTGATAGGTGCACTTTAGGCGTCCTATTTTCAAGGTAATATGACATATTGAAACTGTTTTTGGTTCATTGGCCAAAGAATTATTCGATCCATCTTGTTAATGATGTGATTAAGTGATAAATAGGCTTCTAACTTGTTGATGTAAATTATGCCTCGGAATAAATGAAATCTGATTCCAAGCTCGGAGTCAGATTCATGCAATTCACCTATGAGTGAATCAGTTTCACTCGCACGATATTTCGATATATTATCGATATCGATGTCGAAAACAGCTCGATATGAACTCAATATCAACAAAACCGGAACAAGAACATATCGATATAAAAGAGATTGATTAATCAAAAATATCGAATGATCGGTAAGTTTTGTTCAAGTATAATAAATACACTATAAATCTTTTACAAACGCTCAATTGATGAATTATTGTCAACTTCGCATCAGTATTTGATTATCTCACATATCTCTCCACGCAAATCAGATTTTGACCAAGAACTTGAGTGATTCTCGCGTTTCGGCGATCAATCTGAAGCGTTCACTGTGTGTGTGCCAGTGTGATTTCACCTGCCGCACAGTGGGGCTTGAAATCGATTCCGTGACAAGGTTCAGCGCCACGGGGATCCTCAACCAATCTAAATGATCCAAACGGGATTATTTTCGTTTTTTTGCTCTTTACAAGATACATCCCCGAAAAATTTGATTTAAGCAGCTGGGGAGTCACAAAAATCGTGTTGGTCGATCAACCAAAAATCGTCGAGAATCGAGTCTCCTTGGTTGGGCTCAAAAGACATGTTTTTGATCCCAATTGATGAAAGAAATACTGTCATCATCGCAGAACTCCGGTAACCTAGCTTTAAATCAGGAGTTCAGGCTCAACTACCTTGGTCATCAGCCCCAATCATCAACAATCTACTTTCTTCGATCCTGGCGGCAATGCACGGGGTTCTAGGTGGGCACAAATTATAAGTGACAGATACATAATAGTATACTAGCCTTATTGCCTACCTCGCTAACGCTCGTCCGGCTTGGAAGTGTCTCTCATATGGGATGAGCAACTGAAATGCTTCTGTAGTTCAACAATGTAAAGTTGAGATTTCATGATACAGTGGATTCGGAAAAAATAATTTCCTTGATGTAATCTAGTAACTGTAATTGAGAATTATTGAGTTGGTGTAATGTTGCGCATAGTGAGGTTCCTGAACCTCCAGTAAGTATCTGGAAATTTCGCCCAATTAGCCAGTCCCAGCGACGGCCTGAGACCCAATCCTAGCCCCTGCCTCAGCCACGTCCCATCCACGGCCCCAGCCCCAGCCCAAGCCTCAGCCTTAGCCACAGCCCTAGTCTCAGCCTTAGCACCAGCCTTAGACAAAGACCCAGCCTCGCCTTAGCTCCAGCCTCGGCCCCAGTCGCAGGGTTAGCCACTGCCCCAGCTCCAGCTCCAGCCTAATCTCATCCCTAGTCACATCCACAGCCTCCAGCCTCAGCCTCAGTGTTAGCTCCAACCTCAACCTCGGCCACGCTCCAGCTTAGCCTCAGCCCCAACATTGGCCCCAGCTCCGGCCTCAGCCCTAGCTCTAGACCGAGCCACGGCCTCAGCCACGCCCCATCCTCGGCCCCAGCCCTAGTCCCAGCCACAGCTCCAGCCTCGGTCCCAGTCACAACCTCAGCCTTAACCACAACCCCAGTCTCAGTCCAGCCTCAGCTTCGGCCTTAGCCCAAGACCCAAATCCGGCCCAGCCTTAGCTCCAGCCTCGGCCCCAGCGTCAGTCTCAGGCATAGCCACTGCCCCAACCTTAGGCCCAGCTCCAGCCTCAGTCCAATCTCATCCCTAATCCAGCCACAGCCTCCAGGCTCAGCGTTAGCTCCAACCTCAGCCTCGGCCGCGCTCCAGCTTAGCCTCAGCCCCAACATTGGCTCCAGCTCCAGCTCCAGACCGAGCCACAGCTTCAGCCACGCCCCATCCACAGTCCTAGCCCCAGTCGCAGCCGCAGCTCTAGCCTCAGTCCCAGTCACAACCTCAGCCTCAGTCCATCCTCAGATTCAGACCGGCCCCAGCCTCAGCCTTAGCCACGGTCCCAGTCTCAGCTCCAGCCCCAGCCTTAGCCTAAGACCCAGCTCCGGCCTTAGCCCAGCCTCACCCCAAACCACAGGCCCAGCCTCATCCCTAGCCACAGGACCAGCTTCAGCCTCAGCCATAGCGCCAGTCCTAGTCCCAGCCACAATCCAGCTTCAGTCCCAAACTCAGCCTTGTCAACAGCCCCAGCCCAGCCTCTGCCCCAGCGTCAGTCTCAGGCTTAGCAACTGCCCCAGCCTTAGCCCCAGCCCAATATCATCCCTAGTCTCAGTCACAGTCTCAGCGTTAGCTCCAACCTCAGCCTCGGCCACGCTCCAGCTTAGCCTCAGCCCCAACACTGGCCCCAGCCTCAGGCTAAGCCTCAGAGTGCGGCTACATGCAGTCGTTTGAGGCGATGCTGCTCCAGCGGGCAGCGCCTCTAGTGGCAATTAAGCCGTTTTCTCCATGTAATTTGAAGCAAACACCACCGTAGCCTCCGATGCAGGCACTGTCCCGCTATCGCAGAATCGCCTCAAACGACTGCATGTAGCCTCTGCCCCAGCTTCGGCCTCAGCCCCAGCCCCGGGCTCAGCCTTAGCCCCAGCTTCAGCCCCAGACACAGCCCAGCCTCAGCCCCACCCGTGGCCCCAGAACCAACCTCGACCCCAGCTCCAGCCTTATTCTCAGCATCAGCTTAGCCACAGACCCAGCTTCAGCCCCACCCGTAGCCCCAGACCCAGCCTCGGCCTCAGCCTCAGCTCTAGCCTTAGTCCCAGCATCAGCTCAGCCACAGACCCAGCCTCAGCCCCAGCCCAGGCCAAAGCCTAAGCTTCAGCCTTAGTCACAGCCCCAGCCCCGGCCTCAACCCTAGCCACAGCCCAGGCTCCAGCCAAAGCCTAAGCTTCAGCCTTAGTCACAGCCCCAGCCCCAGCCTCAACCCTAGCCACAGCCCATCCATCCAAAAGGAAAGTTTTGACTGATTGGGTCTTAGAACAACTGATTGGACCATCAAATCAACAAAGTAGCCCAATCTGTACGGAAAAGTCAAAAGCCATCACCAGCAACACCAGCAATAACAACACGGACCCACCTGACCCATCAATTCACCGGACATACCGACCCACTGGATCCACCGGACCCGGTGACACACCAACAGCACCCGTGGCGCCACC
Organism: Eretmocerus hayati; assembly: GCA_029851415.1. NCBI lineage: Eukaryota > Metazoa > Arthropoda > Insecta > Hymenoptera > Aphelinidae > Eretmocerus > Eretmocerus hayati. Next base: position 154,398,051 of record CM056741.1, read on the forward strand.
ACGATACGAGGCATCCGGATGGATGAAATTGGACAGGCGCTTAATTAATTTAACTAGCGTTATTGCCTACCTCGCTAACGCTCGTCCGGCTTGGAAATGTCTCTGATATGGTATGAGCCCCTGAAATGCTTCTGTAGTTCAACAATGTAACGTTGAGATTTCATAATACAGTGGATTCAGAAAAAATAATTTCCTTGATGTAACCTAGTAGCTGTGATTGAGAACTATTGAGTTGGTGTAATGTTGCGCATAGTGAGGTTCCTGAATCTCCAGTAAGTATCTGGAAATTTTGCCCAGTTAGCCAGTCCTAGGCGACGGCCTCAGACCCAATCCCAGCCCCTGCCTTAGTCACGCCCCATCCACGGCCCTAGCCTCAGTCCCAGCCTCAGGCTCAGCCACAGTCCCAGTCTCAGCCTCAGCACCAACCTTAGCCCAAGACCCAGCTCCAGCCCCAGCCCAGTCTTAGCGGCAGCCTCGGCCCCCGCATCAGTCTCATTAGCCACTGCCCCAGCCTTAGCCTCAGCCCCAGCCCAATCTCGTTCCTAGTCACAGCCCCAGCCTTCAAACTCAGCCTCAGCGTTAGCTCTAACCTCAGCCTCGGCGACGCTCCAGCTTAGCCTCAGCCCCAACATTGGCCCCAGCCCCAGCCTAAGCCTTAGCTTCGATCTCAGCCCCAGACTTAGCCCCAGACTCAGCCCCAGCTCCAGCCCGAGCCACAGCTTCAGCCACGCCCCATCGACGGCCCCGGTCCCGATTTCCAGCGACAGCTCCAGCCTCAGTCCCAGTCACAACCAGAGCCTCAGTCCATCCTCAACTTTGGCCGGCCCCAGCCTTAGCCCAAGACTCAGCTCCAACCTTAGCCCAGCCTCGCCCCAAGCCACAGGCCCAGCCTTAGTTTAATTTCACTCGAGTCTGAGACATTTTGTGTTACATTTATAGATTGGAGTCAACATTTCATTCCACAGGTTCCAAGAGTAAATATGGAGATGAATATGACATCAAATTTTTGTTACCTTGGGCAATACTTCGAAATTCAGTACATGATCACTGAACGATAAGGCAAAAATATGCGACTCTCTGGATCTGTATGATGACATTTTTAAGTTTTCAATTCGATCGGCTTGAGCAAACGTTTCTATTGTATACTTCATGCCATCAAAATCATCGGCAATACCCTCGAATTTCGATCAAAATGATGTGAGACATGAAATTCTCGTTTTAAATTCCTCGATGAGTCATTCACGAGACTTATACACGATGAGTGTTCTTCAGTGTTAACTTGGTCCTATGATTACGACGCCTTTTAGTCATCAACTATTGAAAGCAATGTTGACCATTTTTCCTATCCTATTCAACTCTTTACTCATGGCATCTTTACAGTCGCTAGGAAAAGGTGGTTGACGATTTGGGCTAGCCGAAATGCGGACTCATGACTTGAGCCGATTTTATATTATCGAAGAGCTTAGCAGTCTTTTATAACGCCTCCACGATGGAGCACATTTTGCACGGTACTATACGTTTACATTACCAGCCCTGAAATTCGGAGTGTCCTGTCTACGTTGGTCTTTTCTTCTCTCGAGAACAATGAAACGAGATCAAATTGGAATTTGAGGTTCTGACAGCGCAATATGCCATACATGCGTCAACGATTTGGTACTGCAGTGAAGGCATCTTGCAATTTGCCTAGTGAAAAAAATCACATATGTGTATGAGTGGAGTTTTTATTCATCATTCAGGATTGCTGCTTCACATCAATATCACTCATGATTAATGACGTAAAATGGTACATTCGTTCATGCATGAGCCGTCAACGGTATTCTGTTAGATGCATATTGTGAAACCATTGTATCATTAGAATGATAACGACAATACAAATTGATTGCAGTAGATTTAGCTCATCAATTTATCAACTACTTCTTTTGCGATGACTACGTAATCCGAAACTATCTTTATATTTTCACCGATTGAATCCTTGGGAGCCTCGGATCTGAAGTATCTAAGAGAAGGGTACTCATTTATTTCATACATCCTGCACGTTGGAAGATTACGAGCATCACCACAGTCGATTGCACCAATCATTAAACTTCGACTCAGCCCTGTAATGTTCAAAGTCGTAGTTGGTTGATAATACTCTTTGGTATATTAAACTGAGAATCCCAGGACATATGAATATTTGAGATGTTTACTCTCACCTTTCAAACTTTTTGCCAGAGACTTATAAACAGGTACAAAATCTTTGGAATCACTGCACCAACTGGCATAGAATTGGACGAGTGAATCTCGTCTATTCGAAAAGATTTCTTTCTCGATATCGTCGGCGTTCAAAACGACGACTAAATCGTTATCGCCATAGAAACCTTGGGGTGGGTTATAGATTTGCCGAGAGTCTCTGCGATGTTGGCTCCCAAAAGTGCCGACGATGAGAGCGAAACCAGCAATCAATAAAGTTTTGGACAACGAATGCTGATCCATAACGGTGTTATGATCTCCTGGCCTATTAATGGAAGTTTGATTTGATTTGATTTTTAAGCATACAGGCTAGGTAGCCTTTTTGACAAGCGGTAAACCTATATGTACTCATTTCTGTAGGAATTTGACGTGAATACATCTCCGTATCTGCTTCTTAAGGTAGTACTAGCGGTCCTCGAATGGCCGTACAGGAAATTATGAAATTCGACACAGTGGTAGATTGATATCTCAAACTGCCTCAGTTAAAATTTCAAGAGTCTTCAGGGTCTGAGAGGAAAGTTCTGAGCAGTTTCGTGAAAGTCGATTTAACACGGCGGCTTATGGCAAATGACCAGTAGAGTAATATCTACCGTACAGATTTTCACGAGAGTCGGTTCACAAGAAGAAGAGAGCACGAAAGTCACATAAAAACCAACAGATCGACGATTTAGAGCCTACGAAAGAAGATCTGAGCCCAAGTGTCACTCATTTCTGTGATTTCGGGGTCAGGTTGTCGTCTGCTGCGTATACATTCACTATACCTATATCGCGGGCGAAAGAGAGTCAAGCGCGGTATAATCTGCACTTGGACTCATCAATACCGCTAGTACTACCTTAATTGAGGCGAAGTGTTCGGAGAGTTCATTTACGTCTTCACTGAATCTTCCTTGCCTTTTGATCAAAATTTGATGTGATTCTATTTGATTCGATTCTTGACAAGTGGCAAGCCTATGTATTCTTTGCTCTATAAGAAATAAGTGATACCATCTCCAGCACTTCTTTCTCATTGAGGCGAAGTGTTTGGGAGTAAGTTTACGTCTCTATTGGGTCCACAGTCCAGAGATACCTCGGAAATGAATCCATATCCAAAGTAGCGGAGGCTATCATATTATAAGAGCGATACAAACCTATAAGATGATTGATTCGAGTAAAAATCTTAGCACTGGTTCGATTGACCGAAGTGACACAAATCTTTTTTTCTGCGTGAGAGGTTGCAACTGGCGACTAATGAAGTTGCTGAATCTGCTGCTCTGAAATTTATAGTAATTCCAATCATAATCTTTCATTTTATCTGTTGAAATATCTTGGTCATTCGAAGGATGCTCATTATGACTTCCGAACTTTTGAAAAGCCACTCTCGTACATCATTTAAAATTACGTCAAAGATTCATCTCATATTATTAAAATAATATAACTGTTCATCAAAAAATAAAAAGTCCAACCACAAAATTCTACCGTAAGCGTTTGAGCTATCTGGAGGGTGCCCATCAATATGATTCCCGTTCCTTCAAAATTTCCGCTCTCATTTATAGAATCGCGAAGAGATCTGTTCAATCTTATTAAAAAACAATAGCATATGATGCATTTATGGGCAAGTACATAGAAGCTCCCTGTTAGGCAAATGCTCAAATCGTTTGACCTTGTCATCAACCCTTGATCCTACATTTGATGGGAATGCGATCCATCATCTAATGCAGCTCAAATTTTGATTCAATGTTTGATTTGAGGCAATGAAGCCGTCTGCTCTCCCTTTTGACTGCAGAAAATGACAAACCTACGAATCCTACTGCTTGGCATCTGCTGCTCAAGTTGGAATCAGTTCAGAGGCTTTTTCTAAATTGATAATCGTTCGAAATAGATGTACTGTATTGGTTGATAGTATAGGAGAAGTACAAGCTTGCGAAACATGGAGGCATGATGACGAAATTCTGGGAATCATTGTGTTTGGGTGAAAAATGGAAGTATCTCCAAGGGAACAAGGGCGCTCCCTAGCCTCAGTCGCAGGCGCTTGCATTGGGATATCTCAATGCAATCATTCAATTATATTTATCAATAACCTTCTAAGCAATACTTCATTATTGCACTCATTCCAGTCTGCAACAAGTGTTCACTATATTTCATTGAATCAGCAGTAGCAACTCTCATTAGAAGCCAACGGAAATGTGGAAATCTAGGCCGGGATCAAATATCGAAGTCAGTTCACAGCCTCCAGTCTCGTAGCTCATTAGCGGCAATACAGATTACACGTGCGTGGCAGCACATCGCTGAGAGCACATCAGGTGCAACATAGTGCATTTGAATTAGCTAGCTAACCGCCAAATTTTGCCAACCTCTGGACCGGCAATTGAGTTTCTCTTTTCTCGTATCGTATTATCCATTGACCAGCCGCGCTGTATCAATTAAGCTTTTCCGGTGCACCGGGGACACGTTTCCAGAATTGTCCGTCCAATGGCCGTTTTGTGGCATAATAGCTTATATGCTTGTGACAGTATTTAACAATATTAGTATGTTCTACTATCACCGGATGTTCATACAAGCCGCACAACAGCCCCTCTAAAAATTAATGAGCAATATTTCTTGCAGAGATGAGTTTCATACTTGATGTCTAAATTTGGCCTGCATGGAGGAATCAATTTCCTTAGCGATCACGAGCTTCGATCGTACTACATTATGTCTCGATTGAGGAAGGAAACCGTTAGCCGCAAGTGAGAAAATGTCACTGATGAGCGTTCTTGTTGCGGCAAATATAATTCCTTGGTGTTTTTGATTGATTACCCGAAACGTGCCCCAACAGTGAAACCTCAAATATCTACAAGTATCTTATTATCATAACCTGATGAGCTTGTTGTATGTACACTTATTTACTGTAAATGGAGGTATAGGAATTGAGTAGAATTTCTCGTGCATATCATGAGATGATAATCATGAATGGACTGCGCACTCTTACTGATTGTTGAAGATAATTGTGGAAACCGTAAATCCTACATTTTACTGAAACCAACAATTGTCAATGTCTCTTTAATGCTCAATTTGAATAATAATACAGTGTATGTTACTGTTGAATGACCCATCATATCATGTCAGAAGCTTAGGATGGCTTCCACAATTATGCGAGGCATCGATATCACGTTGATAAAGCCTCCTGAAGTGGAGTTGAATTTTTTCCACGATTCCTTTGTGAAGGCAAGCGCGTGCCTTAACGCCACAGGCCTCATTGGATCCATCTCAAAAGCGCACTACTATTATTTCACAACCGTTGCCTCTGTGGCTAGATTTTTTTATTTTTTCTCAGATCTTACTCTCGGACTTTTATCTTCATTAGAAACAAAAAGAAAAAAAGGCAAGCGAAGAAAAAAAATGAAAAAAAGTGGCAAAGGGTAAGGTAAGGCAAAGGTAGAGATCTCAGCAACACCATGGTACAGCAGAGGATGTCATTCACTCTTGGCAAAGGTGTTCGAAGAGGATGGGGATCGGGCGCATCTTGCACTCCCTGATCGTTTCTCTCACGGGACCATCCATGCGTCCGCGCGTACCGGAATAACGAGATGAGGCTTGGCCGCAGCTGGCGGAAGTAGCCGGTAAATGCAAGCTCCCATCATATGTATATGTATATATCGGCAAATCGAGCCAAGACTTGCCTTTGTGTTTGTACCTTACCCCTAACTCTCTCTCTCTCTCTCTCTTCTACTGTCTTTCATTCGTGATACTAGGTATATCCCTGTTGGATGCGCTCGATCGCCTTACTTTTAAATATAGGCGCGCCACGTATCAAAGGATCCGAGAGTCGCTTCGGCATGAAATTTTGCGTGAACGCGTGCAGAGAAAAAAACTGCAGTGTGCCGCATCAGAGAGAAAGAGTGAGAGAGACCAGAGAGGTGTGTTGAGCTTAAGTACAGTGCAAAGAGACCGCGGTACATTGCCGTCGCTTGAATCTGCTCCAGCCTAGCGTGACGCTTTGCTATGAAAATAGCACCACCAACCACGGTCATCGTCTTGATGAAAAAACAGAATTTGCGATGATGTGCGCGGGATGATGAAAGAATCGGAGAGTGATGAATTTTTTTGCAATGGATGTTAGGTCGATTTTTTTTAGTACATCGGAAAGGGAAAATCTTCATAAATACCTACAGGAGTCTGGGTAATGTCGAAATGCACTAGGAGGGACGCGGGTACTTACCGATTAAAATCCCTCCCCGGAGGGCGTCAATTCGAAAGCTAAAGTCCCTGAAGAAGGAAGGTCGAAGTAGAAGTAGAGTAAGGATGGAAGATTCAAGGGGGCCTGCGAAAATGCGGCAGGTCCTGAAGCGATCCAAGATTTCGCTCAGGACTCATATGCACAGTGGCGAACAGGATGGTAAGAATCACACACCAAGGGTGCTGAGGCTGAGGACTGGGGTGGCTGAGGAGGGGGATGGGGTGTCATGTGCTCGTGGAATACTAAGATTCCCCTTGCCGGAAGACTGGGGTCGGGCAGTGCGTCAGTCTCCCAGGATCAAGGAGGATCCTCCTTGCAGTTGACTATGGCCGGGGAGTCGCTACTTTCCCAAGATCCGTAGATCTTCCTTGCGGGGGTAGGTAGCTCTCAGAGTGTTTTGGATGATGATCCAAGATCTTTTTGTGGGTCGCGGGTGTGAATGATCATGAGCGGTATCGTCGGAATGCGTAAATATTAATGAAAAATTTTCTAGAGTTGCACATATGGATGGGAAATGAAGAGCCTCATACTTATCACACTTTACAGAGGCAAAGAACATCAATCTGGAAAGCGACTAATCTTCTTTTTGCTTTCTCTGAACAGAAAGCTTTGTTTTTGTCCAGCAAATTTTTGATCAATTTTTCCATTTAATCCAATATTTTCTTAACAGAATTCCTCTTATCACAATAATGCTTTAAGCATTTGGTTCCCCTCGCCAAAATCTATTGACTGCAGGTAATACTTTTTTAGGGAATAATTAAAATTATCGCCAAAAACTACATTTTAAGCATATTCCAAGTAATTGGATCAAAATTCCGTTTCAACCAAACTCCAGATATTGCTCAAAAAGCCCCAGTTCAGATAGCCCGAATCGCCCTAATAAGTTTCCTAAAAGAACCAACTCAAAATATACAAGAATATATTTTTCATATTCATAATTTCTTCATATCTCCCTCTCAGGCTGATTTTTCGAAATTCCAATAAACTAAATTGCTACTTTTCCCACATTTTTAATCTCTTGGTTGATACCGAAATTTCCCAAATTCCTCTAAATATGGTTAAAATTCAATTCATTCACAAAAAATCAAGAATTTTACAAAAATCATTTTTATCTATTTTACGCCAACTGTATTAAAATTTCCCCTCAACCAAACGATATACAACGCGATTGTAAAGTACTCGACCAGCCAGGAAATTCCGAAAGTCCGGCGCGTTGTGAGTTTTTCAAAATTTTCTCGAAGTTATTTGAGTCGATTTGGAAATTTGCGTGGATGGTGAAAGTTATCAGATTGTTGTGATCAGATGGATCAGAAAAGAGATCAGAGGGATCAGTCGCGCGAGGATCACATGGGATCAGCAGAGGGGTCAGTTTGTTTTGCTGCCGCACACTTGGTCTGGTTCCAAGGTTATGTGTCGGTGCGCCAGTCTCAGTATTCGCAGCCCGAGGAGGTGGTTGTCGAATTTAGTGGCGGTGTAGATGGTGAATTGTGCGACTGCCGTGCTCTTTGTCGTGTTCCTGGGTCTCGGGGTTGCATGGGCCTATGCTGTTTGTGTTTGTCGCGTAGCCACGCGCGGGTGATTTCCTTGGTGTAGGAGTGTCGAGCGCGTTGAGGTCGATTTTTAATTTTGGCCGCCGTTCTCAATCATCGTGCACCATGTCGCCTCGCCCGATGCACCAGAAAGCATTGCTGTTGCACAGCACTGAGACCAGAAAGCGGGTGATCAGTGCCGACGGCGCAAGCAGCAACTCCTCGCGCTGGCAGGTTATACCGAGCGGGGCCTGGCAGCTTTTGCTTCGCTAGCAAGCGAAAATTGCTTGATGCTAGCCAAGTGACATCTGCCGAGCCGACCCGGACTTGTGCCTGGTTGGCTAAGTCCGGCATTCTCCGTCTGCTGCACATACTGTGAGACGACGTCCACAGCACAGCCTGCTGTTTTGTTTACTCACACAGCTTGTCCTGTTTTTTGTTGTTGAATGATGGAAACCTGACTCGGTGGCATGCAATGAAGGAAGTTTTTAATAAGTGTGATTTGTGAAAATAGTGCGGGCTGAATGATATGGCCCTTGTATTATTTTGTCATAGAAATCTTTTTCATACACCTGCTGCAGTTAGGTTAGGGCTCATTTTTGATCACTTTATCTGCCTGGTGGCGGTACTTTGTGATAGAGAGTGAAATTCAGCTGAGCATTTAAACCTGTAATGGAAAAACACCTTAGTGTCACTTTGGTCCCGTATCGGACCTCAGCGAGTGTCGATTTGGTCCCGTACTAATCGTCTGCGAGTGTCGATGTGGTTCTCTAATACCGGTCCTCGACGAGTGTCGATCTGGTCCCTTACCAGTCCTCGGCGAGGGCAATGGGGTACCATATCAGTCGCCGGCAAGTGGCGACCTGGTCTCATACCCGTCCTCGGCGAGTGTCGATGTGGTTTTCTATCGGTCCTCGGCGAGTGTCTATCTAGTCCCGTGCCAGTCTTCGGCGAGTGTTGATCTCGTCCTGTACCAGTCCTCAGCGAGAGTCGATCTGGTCCTGTATCGGTCCTCGGCGAGTGTCGATGTGGTTATCTTCCGGTCCTCGGCGAGTGTCGAACTGGTCCCCTAAGGGTCTTCGGCATGTGTCGATCTGGTCCCGTGCCGGTGCTCGGCGAGTGTCGATTTAGTCCCGTACCGGTCTTTAGCGAGTGTCGATCTGGTCCTGTACCGGTATTCGGACAGGTATGATTCTGATGCCGCACCGACACTCACCGAGGACCGGTACAGGACCAGAATACAAGAGCCATATCATTCAGCTCGCACTATTTTCACAAATCACACTTATTGAAAACTTTCTTCATTGCATGCCGCCGAGTCAGGTTTCCATCATTCAAAAACAAACCACAGACCGAGCTGTGTGAGTAAACAAAACAGCGGGCTGTGCTGTCGGCACTGATTACCCGCTTTCTGGTCTCAGTGCAGTGCAAGAGCAATGCTTTCTGGTGCAGCGGGCGAGGCGACTTGGTGCTCGATGAATGAGAGCGGTGGCCGAAATTAAAAATCGACCCCAACGCGCTCGGCACTCCTAAATCAAGGAAGTCACCTGCGTGGCTACGTGACAAACACAAATAGCACGGGCCCATGATACCCCGAGGTCCAGGAACACGACCAAGAGCACGGCAGTCGTACAATTCACCATCTACACCGCCACTGAATTCGACAACCACCTCCTCGGGCTGCGAATACTGAGACTGGCGCACCGACACTTATCGTCGGAAACAGAACACGTGTGTGGCAGCATAACAGACTGATCCCTCTGCTGATCCCATGTGATCCTTGCGCGACTGATCCCTCTGATCCTTTTTCTGATCCATCTGATCACAACAATTTGATAGTTTTCAACATCCACGCAAATTTCTAAATCGACTCGAATAACTTCGAGAAAATTTTGCAAAACTCTCAACGCGCCGGACTTTCGGAATTTCCCGGCTGGTCGAGTACATTACAATCACGTTGTATATTGCCCAAAAAACCCTAGTGTAGATGATCTGAATTCCCCTAAAAGGGAATCTCATAGAGATAACTACACGAAATCTTATCTAAATTTCATTTTATGCCCATGACTCCTTTAACAACTAATTTATCCACCTTTTAATTAACAAGAGAGATACTCTTCCAGCGTTCTACATCATTTGGTTGAGACCGGATTCAATTGAACTACGTTTGAACGAGATTATAATTCAATTTTCCCCCCAAAAACCGAAATTTCCTCCAAAAACTCCATCTTGATCATCTTTAAACCAACTGTATGAAAACTCCGCCTCAACCAAACGATAGACCTTGTTGAAAAACCTTACTTTTGATGCCCTAAATCTACCTATAGATGTTATCGGTGGGGGATATAAGAAAGCCTTTGTTCATGCCAGATAAATTCCCCTCGCGAGACCGTGGTGGAAGAAGATATTTTAGTGTACTAAAATGGGATTTTGGCATAACTAGTCCAATAAACGTATAATGAATCGAATACGACTGCAGAAAGAGAACTGGAAAATCACTAGACTTATATTTGGGTGATGATCGACTTAGCCATAGAAAATCTCAACTTGATGAGAATAGCGGTACAGAAGGGAGACTGGCGCATGAAGAATAACTCACTTATACACATTTACCCTTGGTCAGGGAAGATGAATATCTCGTCGGTCCGACCAAAAGGCGGTATATAATATCCAAAGTTCATTGGAAGCACTACTCAGATATTTCTGATGATGATTCAATACAAATACATCAGAAAATAATGTCAATTGGCGATTGTGTAATTGAGGAGGAATAGAGTAGTCTATGATTCTCCATGAGTATGACAGTGGTTGTGAGATCAACCCTCACATTCATCCTAATAACAAGCAGATACCGCTTTGAGAAAGCATTCTGCTAATCAATTTTACCAGCGTATTTTTTCCGAATTCGTTGAGCCGAACTATCAAAAATTATGACTGCAACGACAATCGCCCATAATCAGTTACAGCTATCTGTATTTGGCGAAACTACGCATGTATTTTCACTGGCGTTCATGCGTTAATACTGCGATCCAAATTTTTAATAAGCTCTATTAATATCAAATTACTGTTCCAAACTTAAGATTCTCGGTACCAAGCGGTATTTCAATCATTCAATACCAAGAAGAACAAGAGCACATCATTTCAAAGACTCAAATCCTGAAATGTATATGCGATCATCAGCTTTAGGAAAAAATGTTTTGACGAGAAACTGAAAAATCTAATAGCATTTTCAGTACACTTCCATCGAAAGCCTGTGGTTTCCGCCCCGATGCCGGGGCAGAAAATCCCGCATTGCCGCCCAGGGAAGAAAACGACTCAGCATGCGCATCAGACCTCGGGCTGCGCCCTCGGTCTGCTACAATGCATCCTCCGACGTTTCCTAACCTGTCCGGGGGTGCGGGATTTTGCCCCGAAATCGTGTCGGAAACCATAGAATCTCGATGAAAGTGTACTGAAAAGAACTATACGCACCTCGGGACGAAAGCAACCCATTGCGGCCACGGGTATGCCGCCCTCGCCTGGCGGCTGGTGCGGCAACTCACCCGGGCCGCAATGTGTCACTTTCGGCCCCTCGCGGACGCAGGTACGTAATATACTATTTCGTCAAATTAGCCTCATATAACATGGAATAGTCCACTAAAATGCTGAGGATTTTGATGTACCTTGCCCCTATTCAAAGTCTGATGTCTCTATCTAGATTGGATGAGGATACACGCAGATCTATTATTGACGTAAGCAAACTTGCCAATTTAGTATGTTGAAATGAGAAATCAGCTTCCTCCGGTGACCTAAATAATTGGCACACTAGATACTACAACAATACTAATTAATCAAAGTTATGATATCTCATGGAGCAGCGGACTCAAACTTTTGTTACTGGTGCAGTTTATTAATCAAAACGACGTGACAAAGATTCAAACCTTTCAAAGAACCTCCAAAATTGAGCGCTTCTATTTTTGTTTTAATTAACGAGCATCACTGATTACATGGGTTTGTATTGGACATCATAATCGACACGATACATACATTCCCTATCAGTTGGTAAGTTTATCTCTGAAAATATCACTCGTTATGCGGAAACCAACATTCCCGCTCTCGTAACGAATTGTACTAATTTTTTTTATACATTATGCGTGAAAGTGCATTTTGCTCACAGTTTGTCGACTTTTACTCACAGCTTATCAAAAAGCATAAGATTCGATACACGGGAGTAGAACCTAATTTTCATATCCTTGGATGATCCCGACCATCGGCTGGGGCTCGGTCCGGAAATCCATCACTCGGGCGCCAAAAAAAGTTTTTACACTCTTGTATCGAAATGTACTATGATCGAAGAACGATCAAATGCGTGAAATACGAAGCCTATGATTACCGCATGAAAAGTGGATCCATAAAATTGGGAACAAAATCATGATTTCCCACGGTTCATCCCACGGATAAAACCAGGTCTGGATAAAGTGATCTCGGACTCAAAAAGCTTGAGATTGCATAGAGTCTCGCAGTCGTCTTTCTTATGCCTAGATCAATATGGTTTTGGGAAATCTGGCAATCTCGTATCATCAAGGTGTCCACGTTCACTCAATTTCTTGCTCATGATCGTTGTAACTCTGTTTCTACGAATAATCTCATCCTTGGAGGGTCAAGAACTAGATTTATACCTTCAGAATGGTCAACGTCCTACACCCACATATGTATACTGTCTCAGATTCAGCTCTATCATAGCCCCCCTCCCAAAAAAAGCAGATTACCCGGGCAACGGCCAGAGCTTACATATTCACCGCAACGATTTTTTTACACGCGCCCCTCTCTGTAGCCCTCTGTTTTTACCCCGACCCGGACTCTCACTCATATGTACGTTATGTGCACTTGAGCCTCACCGTGAACCCCGATGACCCTAGGCCGACTGCCACTGACTGCAACTCCCCGCACCCCACCGTTTTTGTGCATACTGAGAGAAACGACGACGGCTTCGATCGATGACTGCGGAGCACCACCCCCGCACCGAGACGGCGCGGCGTCAGTCGGCGCTGATGCGGTCGTTGCTGACGATGATCTCGGCTCTGAGTCTGTGCTTACAGAGCCACAAGTTACTTTGAACGCCGGGCACTGAAAAATTTTTCCATGGGTACGAGCAATGATCTAACAACAGCACGCCCGAGACATCGCGGATGAATGAGTATTAGTTAGACGTGTTGGTCGTTGTCTATTACGCTTGCTCGAGCTCGTGATATGCCAGTCAGTTACATAGGGGTTGCCAACATGTAACACATGCCCATGACAATCATCCGACCTTCTAGCTTGAGCGTTTATTTTTAAAATTTACACCGCGAGAGACGAGACTGACGGCCGGTGCATGATAGGCGCGTTTCTGTAGCGTTCTTCGGCGGTGCCAAAGTCGATCTGCATAGTTGGATGATCATTGCTTGGGAAACAATTTTTCTGTCAGCAGAAACCCTGCAAAGTTCGACAAGGATAGCTTTGAAGTGAAAATTCTATTTATTGAGTATTTGCTTCAAAGTAATGGGAATCGATGATTCGAAAAAATTGAAAAATTTATGTTTGTGGGCAAGGGTGCAAGGTCTGTGAATAGTGATGCGAAGTAGCGTCGCATTTTCTATTTCAATCTGTTGAGGACACACTTCGAAATTTATACCTTCAAGGTATCACGATGGATTTTCTCTATTTCACCACAGCTCAATGGATACCTTCAAAGTGAGATAAAATAAGGAGGAAAATATTGAGATAAACCAAAAACCGACCACCGTTGCATGCTCTGGAGTCAAAATAGTAACGGGTGCAATTGGGTACGAAATGTGACCCCGGGTTATCTCAATGGGCTAATTTTATTTGTCTATATACTACGTGATCACGACATTTTACAAAAGATTTGGAAATTATACCCATGCCCTGCAGCTGCGCGTGTATGTTTTTTCCAATGAATCGTGGTAGATTTGTATATGTTACCAAGCAATTGCAAAAACTTTGAGGTCTACACTACTTTGGTGAGTGGTAAACCCCTCCCTATTTGTAACTGCTCATCTCGTCTTTATAGATAAATAGCGTTTCGAAATAGGAGAATTATCACGGTGATGTGTAGAATCGCGTGTTTTCATTATTTCATTCACACGAGCCTGGCGTAATTCATCAATCACTTCATGTGGAAGCCATCGATTTGGAACTGGGACTCTGATCAATCTTCAGATGACGGGAATTTTTTTTCCTAATAAAATGACCTCCAATTCCCATGAGAATGGTCATCATGTTTCATGATAACGTAAAGAATTTCGTCAATCCGAAGTCATAGTGAGCCATCTCCGTTCTTGACGGTTTAAGCAATGTGTTGGAAAATTTTGTATTTTATTAAAGATCCCGAGTATGATTTGCGATGTCTTTTGATGGTCTCAGTACGATAGAATTGTCAAAAAATATCCTGGAGGTGTCCACGATCGCGGAAGATGCACGTTCGAGGTTGATTAGCCATTCTTCAAATTCAGCCGTATTATTCACACATCCACGTATGTTTCCACATGATTAGGTTTCACAGGTAGTTTACCAAGGTATTGCAATGCTCTGAAGATGAAGAAGGTAGTGAGAAGTATATTGAAGATCATATCGTACACTGAGTGATTCGGAGGGCCCTCCAATTACGTTTCTTGCCCAGTATGGTAACATTATTAACTTATTGCCCTTTTTCTATCCCCTTGCGGATTGAGATAGGTAGAGTGTAGACACCCTATCCCGGGGAAAACGCAATGGGCCGTGACCCCCGGGGGCCACGGTCCAGAGGTGGGCCGTGGCCCCCGGGGGTCACGGTCCTATGGTGGGCCGTGGTCCCCGGGGGTCACGGTCCACCAGTATGCTACAAATTCTCTTCGCTCTATCCGGGTCTTCGACTTGCCATTAAACACTAGGATGAATCAAAATTCAATTTACCTCGCTTCAGTAATATTCTATTGTTGCCTGTTAATAAGAAGTGTATGAGAAGGCTTACGCTGCTTGGCTGAAAGGTGGCATAATCGGGTGGAAGTAGAGCCTTGAAATTGTAATGAATTAGTTATGAAAATATGTATATGATGAATTCCTCGCCAAGCGACCTTCGGAAAGGGGTCATCTCTCAGATTCTTTTTTAACCTTTTTCATTCGATTCTATGGCCCAAAATGGGAACTTCAGTCCACCTATGGAGTCCAAAAAAAATTTCTCCTCTCCATTGCACGCACATACGTAAATAGACCGAAAATTCATCGTGTAAAAATCGATGCTCTTTTATTCACGAAAATGGGAATATTTCGAGTTTTTGGATAACTATCGAATTGCGGGTTGCGGCATCTGAAAGGGCATCAGAAAGCCTATTGAAAACGTCATCGGAAATTCTTTCTCTGTGATTTGGGGGCCTTCTGAAGGCAAACAAGTGTTTTTCACAAAATTGTTAATTCCTGAAAAAGCCATCTTTTTATTTTTCGAAAATCAGATATTTGACGTGAAATTTTGCGTTCCTCCGAAAAAATGGGTCTCAGAGAAGTTTGAGGCGGTCCAAGTGACTTATGAGCCATTTGTTGAAAATTTGATTTTTTCGGTTCCAGAAAAAGGCGATTTTCTGCGCATGCGCACAAACGTAGACTTTGGCACCACTTTCAATGGAAAGCTGACAAAATTTCCTATAAAATGACTACCCGCAAAGTTGAAATTCATCACTGAAACGGGATCTGCAACGATTAATTATGTCGAATCAGAATCACATGAAAATTCAGTCCATTAACACCTTCGTGGCGCCTGCTGAGATGACACATTTACGAGATCTTCTCGGGACTCAATTTTGAGTACGAAATTGACCTGAAAAAAATTGGGACCACATGGTTTCAATGTAAAATTGTATGAACTTTCAGAATATGCGATGAAGAACCCCGTTTGAGGCGAACCCGAGGTGCTACATTCGATTCTTGCCAGAAAATACTATTTTTCACATTCAAAATTGCATAAATATGCGATGAATTTTCCATCGCATATTTTGAAAGTTCAGACAATTTCACGTTGAAACCATGTCGTCCTCAAAATTGAGTCCCGAGAAGATCTCGTAGATGTGTCATCTCAGCAGGCGCCACAAAGGCGTTAATGGGCTGAATTTTCATGTGATTCTGATTCCATATAATTAATCGTTGCAGATCCTGTTTCAGTGCATGAATTTCAACTTTGCGGGTAGTCATTTTATAGGAAATTTTGTCAGATTTCCATTGAACATGGCGCCGAAAGTCTACGTTTGTGCGCATGAGCAGAAAATCGCCTTTTTCGAAACCGAAAAGACCAAGTTTTCAAAAAATGGCTCGTAAGTCACTTGGATCGCCCCAAACTTCTCCGAAACCCATTCTTTTCGAAAGAACGCAAATATTCACGTCAAATATCTAATTTTCAAAAAATAAAAAAACGGCTTTTTGAGGAATTAACGTTTCAGTGAAAAACACTTGTTTGCCTTCCGGTGGCCCCCAAATCACAGAGAAGGAATTTCCGACGATGTTTTCGATAGGTTTCTCTGATGCCCTTTCAGGTGCCGCAACTCGCAAATCGATAACTATCCAGAAACTCGAAATATTCTCATTTTCGTGAATAAAAATCGATTTTTACACGATGAATTTTCGGTCTGTTTACGTATGTGCGTGCAATGGAGAGGAGAAATTCTTTCTGGACCCCATAGGTGGTCCGAAGTTCCTATTTGGGGCCATAGGATCGAATGAAAAAGGTTAAAAAAGAATCTGAGAGATGACCCCTTTCCGTAGGTCGCTTTGGCGTGGAATTCATCATATAAGACCCATATCTCCACCCATATCTCCTATCACTAGGGTCTTAGGTCCACCATCTCAACAGCATCATGAGGAGAACAAAACTCAGCAGGTGTTCGAACGCCATAACCTTGGAATATGTAGCTAAGAGATAATCATTCGGGTATATAATGGAATACGGGGCGTTCCTTACTTAGGATGATGATCAAGAGTTTGTAACGGGATATATTTCCAATTTCGTTGGATTTTCTTAAATTGAAATAATTATTAGAGCCATATCACATGGAAATATTGATCTTCGAGTGTCGAAAATGTGCCAGCCTTAAATCTCACTCCCGAAGATTTTAAGGTGTATTTTTCGACTTTTTGGAATATATATGAACTCGCGCACAAGTATCGATATTCTCGAATATTTTTGGCCTGTGCAAAAAATTAGAATCATCAAATACTGCGCGATTTTGCATTTTATCGCATTTTTGCTCGTGGCTCTTCTGTCTTGATATTTCGATTGTTCTATGTAGCACCATATTGTAGACAATGAAATTTTCTAAATATTTGAAACAAAGTTCATCTTTTTATCTATTATCTAAGTTACTAAAATTGGCAAAAAAGGCGAAAGAGGACGAAATTTTCTTTGATTGTTCATTCCGAGAAAAGGCAACTGATTAATGTAACACTGCCGGGGCATAAAGTCCTCGTTAATCTGAATATGGGCCATTTCGGAGCAAATCATCGAATCCCGGCACCGGGGGGTCTGGAACGAATCCCAAAAAATTTTTTTCCCGTTAATACCATGTTGATATAGTACAAAAAAAATTTTTTGGGATTTTTTCTAAGGCCCCTGTTGGCCCTGGGGCCTATAAAAAGCCCTTCTAGACCCCTCGTACTTTCTTCCTTCCAATACCTACCAATTTCTATGAGCTATTTGCTGAGAGAACATTTTAACGATTTTCGGGCTTGCTTCAAAGTGATGTAGCTCCCAATTGACTTTTACCAGTGGTCATTTCAAAGGTCTTGAAGAAAGCTACAATTTGACTGCTAGTGAAAGTCAATTATCGAACTTTTCATAGGGGTTACAGTCGTTACAAGTTGACCAGTTTTGTAAAAATGCCAAACTTTGAACTGAATTTGAATTAAATCGTTTTTCTTCCTTCGATTCCACATCTGTGCGAATATGTTTTTTGATACAAATAATATCAATCAGAACAATAATTTGGGTGGGATATTGAATTCTCGATTTTATTCAGCCAATTTAAAACACTCTATTTTGACCTTTTGCCCAAAATGTCCTCACAGGTATGGCTCGCATATGCTTCCAACTGAACTAGTGTGCAACAACCTGTGTGGGATTACTCTCCAATGTACCCCCAAATGTGTCTGAAATCTTCCGGAGGCGAGCCTCGAGCTAGATGCGAGCAGGAGGTTCTATTTTACGAGTTGAATATGGGCATTATTCCGTTTATTTGGACGCAGGCGAGAGTGGGATTTCACTCATTCTAGCTCACGAATGAGATGAGCCGCTAAAACAGTTATCCAAACATGTTCTCCCGACTCCAAATGACCATTTAAACACGTCCTCATGATCAATTTGGTTCTTATTCATCATCTGAAGGCACTCCATCGAAAAACATATAACTATAGTGTTTTCTAGTCTGAGAGCAACAATGAATATTTTGGAGCGAAACTGACCCCGAAATCGTGTTTAGATGATCATTTTGAGTCAGGCAACCATGTTCGTATCCCTCTTTCGGCTGCTCATCTCATTTGTGAGCTGGAATGGATGAAATCCCACTAACTCTCGCCTGCGTCCAAATAGACGGAATAATATTCGACGGTTTCATTTTCAACACGTAAAATAGGATCTCCTGCTCGCATTCAGCTCGAGGCTCACCTCCGGGAGTTTTCAGACACATTTGATTGGAGAGTAATCCCACACAGGTTGTTGCACACTAGTTCAGATGGAAGCATATGCGAGCCATACCTGTGAGGTCATTTTGAGCAAAAAATCAAAATAGAGTGTTTTGAATTGGCTGAATAAAATCGAGAATTCAATATCCCACCCAGATTATTGTTCTGATTGATATTATTTGTATCAAAAAACATATTCGCACAGATTTGGGGTCGAAGGAAGAAAAACGATTTAATTCAAATTCAGCTCAAAGTTTGGCATTTTTACAACACTGGTCAACTTGTAACGACTGTAACCCCTATGAAAAGTTCGATAACCGACTTTTACTAGTAGTCAAGTTGTAGCTCTCTTCAAGACCTTTGAAATGACCACTGGTAAAAGTCAATTATCATATGTCTAGTGGGAGCTACATCACCTTGATGCAAGCCCAAAAATCGTTAAAATGTTCTCTCAGCAAATAGCTTCTAGAAATTGGTAGGTTGAAGTATCGACCTTGGGCAATTCTCTTCTCCAAAGTACTAGTCTTAAGGAAGAAAATACGCCCAGGTACGTCTAAAAATGTAGAGTCTGGTCGAAGTTATGATTTTCTGGAAGTAGGCTAGAGAGGGGCCTGGAAGGACTTTTTATAGGCCCCAGGGCTCACAGGGGCCTTAGAAAAAATACCAAAAAATTTTTGTACTATATCAACATGGTATTAACGAAAAAAAATGTATCAATCTTTTCGTGCGATATGGCTCTAATAATTATTTCAAATCAAGAAAATCCATCGGAATTGGATAATATATTCCGTTACAAACCCTTGATCATCCTGAGCAAGGAACGCCCCGTATCCCGTTATGTACCCGAATGATGATCTCTTAGCTACCTATTTCAAGGTTATGGCTTTCGAATAACTGCTGAGTTTTGTTCTCCTAATGTCGCTGTTGAGCTGGTGGATCAAAGGCCCTAGTGATAGGAGATACGGGTACTAAGGTAAGTATACCCAACTTGCCCCCTTATCCCGATCTTGGGAATGGGCACTCCTTGGCCCCCGGGCAACCCTCTTTTACGTTTGTTATGTTAAAATATGAGAAAGTAAGTAGTTTGCATCGACCCCGAATCATTCCTGCGTTCTCCAGAAAATCTAAAGTGATTTTTCTATTTTTCGTGATTGCTTAGCTAAGAAAGCACCGAGGGAATTGCGTTCAGTAAAATCGGTTCCAAATTCTTTGAGTTCAACCAATCTTAACGTAAGCGCATTCGATTCCTTGTTTTAAGACCTTCAAAATCCATTTTTCAAAATTGCAATATTTGGATCTGGAGCTGATTTATGTGCAAAACACGGAGACGATTTGTAAACAAGGATGCCAACATCGAAGTGTACTTAACATGCCCCCATATATTTATCTCGAAAGGGCGTGCAGTACGACTTTTTTTAACACTCAGAACGTGTTTATCACGCCAAAATAGGAAGGAAACAGTGTTTTGGACCGGTGAGAAGCTCCAAATGTGCGTATACGGCGATAAAAACACTGTACCGCCGATCTCCATAATGGATTTTTGAAGAATTGAGACAGTTCGGATCCATTTCATCAAAACGAGACGTAGCTCAGTGCATTTTAAAGGACCTAAAACAAGCTTCAAAATAAGCTTCAATACGTAGGAAAATATTGACGTAGACTAGAGTTGTTGGGGAAGTGGCTAAATGGGGGCAAATTGGGTACGGTATTTTGTAAACTCTGAAAAATCACTTTTTGGAAAAGTTAAGACAGTTCGGCTCCATTTGATTGAATTTGAACGTACTTAGATTCATTCTGAAGATCTTAGAACAAGCTTTAAAATGAGCTAAAGCCACGTTGAAAATTGTTGAGGTAGACCAAAATCATTAAGAAAATGGCTTAATGGGGTCAAGTTGGGTACACTTATCTTATACATATTTTTATCACTGATTCATTACAATTTCAAGGCTCTACCTCCACCTGATTATGCCACCTTTCAGCCACGCAGCGTGAGCCTTGTCTGACACTTCTCGACAGGCAACAGTAGAATATTACTGAAGCGAGGTAAATTGAATTTTGATCCATTCTAATGTTTAATCTGGTGATGCCGGCAAGTGGAAGACCCTTATAGAGCGAAGAGAGTCTGTAGCATACTGGTGGGCCGTGACCCCCGGGGCCCACGGCCCACCATAGGACCGTGACCCCGGCCCACCACAGGACCGTGACCCCCGGGGGCCACGGCCCACCTCTGGACCGTGGCCCCCGGGGGTCACGGCCCATTGCGTTTTCCCCGGGTATGATAAGATAGAAGCCGACTCATTTTATATTCTAATTCATCAGCAACTCCCAAAAACCCTAGTATGTACTCTCGATCCGTTTGGCAGGATCATATGAGTTTTGACTTTTTACATCTCATTGACATGAGTGTAGGTCAACTGGAGGCAGCCCTCGATAAGATAGAGGCTATCCAACTTTATGTTTGAACTTGAGAGAGCTCAGAATCCCCGGGTAGTGATCTTTGAACTGCGTGGAGTACTTCCATAGTTTGCATCTAGGATGGCCAATATAGTGACCATGCCTGTCTTCTAAAGCTTAACACTTTTAAATCAGGCGATGGGATGAACTTCTCGACTGGAGTTTGATTCTGATTTTTGGTCGTCTAGGTTGCAACTTTCATCGTCTCGGACTTTTCACGCGTTAATTCATGCATGGTTCCACGATCCTCGACCGCGACGCCAAAGATCGAGAAATCGGGAATTAGCGCGAGGAATCTCAGAAAATTTCAATCGCTGAACGTCCCAACCCAGACAGTTTACACCAAAATTGAATATTGACAGCTGGTACGACGATGCACCAGCACACTATCAATTGAAGTAAACTCAACTAAACATTGAACTTTTGTCAAATTTCCCAGCAGATCGATTCACCTGACCAAATTGAGCCAGAATGAGATACATGAAGATCAATCGCCTGAGGGGCATCCTTCAACGGATGGAATCCAAGGCCTTTCGCTTTCCAAAGAGGAACGCGAGTAACTTTACCTTGCCCGTGTCCGTTGCCTCAGCGAGCAAACGAAAAACAAGAGGAGGAGCCCGTCCGGTGTGGGCCCGGGCACAGAACGTATCTCAACATCGGGGTACGATCACCGCACGTATGTTCAGATTATAGCGGCCTGAAAGAAGAGAAAAGGGAGAGTCACGCCTGCAGGTCCGCGTGATGAGATTGGCGACCGTGGTCGGGGCCAGCGAACCCGCGATGAAATTACAACAGGTCGCCCTTGAATTTTTGGTTCGGCCGAGGGTTTCGGCAAACTAGCTGTCGCGGTGGAGACGCAATTTGCAAACTTTCCCCTTGTGTTTAGCTCAGATTGAGCGTCCGGTCGGTTGGGACTCTCATACCACCTTCATTGCTTCCATTTTCTGCTTTCTAGCCGAGCTACAAACATACCTACTTTATACGATTCAGTGCACTCAGCGCATCTTCTTGATCTCTACACGCGTGCGCTGCTACACTTTCACCTGCGGCTCAATACACTCTTTTTGCCGTATTATTAGTTGTCACTTCACTTACTGAGATGAATCGTTGTTATCAAGTGTCACGTTTCCTGGATTAATAAATGTGTTCAAGCACTGAGTAGCACTATGGAAATTGAATTTATTCTTGATATATTTTTTTAAGCTTTTTGCAAGGTGATTATAAGCCAAGGTCGGACATGTATTATTCAGCTTGAAAAAAACCCTGACATCATACTAAGATGTTTGAAGATTCCCTATGTTGTTCCCGAAATCATTTTCATTAGAAAATCGCGCGAATATTGTCTGGGAACATGACGTTTGCTCGTGAATTGCACAGCCTCTCAAAAAAGTGGTCTGAACCAACGCTTTCACTATGTCGTCATATAACCTGGCAACCCGTCTACCATTAGCAGCTCTACGAGCTGGAGAGCCATGAGGTCATATAGTACACGTCAGTAGATCAGTGAGTCATACGGCGGATCAGTAGGTCGGCGGGTTGGCGGGTATATGACAAGTCAGTAGGTCGGTGGGTCTACTAGTCGTGCGGGGCTCACCAGGTCGACTGGTTGGTGGGTTCTGCGACAGAGAAATAGGTCAATGGGTCGGTAGATCATCCGATAGTTTGATAGGTTGCCGGGTCACATGACAGGTCAGTAGGTCGGTAAGTCTATTGGTCATCCGAAAATTAACCAAGTCCACAAGTTGCTGAGTCATTTGTCAGACAAAACGGTCGGTGGATCAGTAGGTGATCCGGCAAGTTGATGAGTCATATGACAAGTCAGTGGGCCAGTGAGTCTATTGATCATGCGAGGGTCACCAGGTTGGCAGGTTGATGGATCTTACGGCAGATAGATAGGTTGGTGGGTCAGTGGATCTTCCGATAAGCCGACAAGTTGGCGGGTCGTTTGACAGGTCAGTAGGTTGGTGGGTCAGTGAGTCATCCAGCAGGGTGGCGGATTGGCTTTTATATGCCAGGTTGGTGGGTCATTGTGTCAATAGGTTACCAGCTCGACGGAATGATGGGGCATGTGGCATATAGAGAGTTTGGTGGGTCAATCTGTCATACATTAGTTCACTAGGTCGGTGGGTCGGTAAGTCATACATCAGGTCAGTAGGTCAGTGGATCAGCAGGTCGTTTGGTTGACCAGCGGCTTGAGATCGTCATCAAATGCTGAATTATTTTGCCGTGGGACCTTTCGAAAATCACCCAACTACTCCCAAAAACTAATATTTGGACGTAGAATTCTGTGCTCTTCCAGACCCATGTGAAACATAAGATTCCATGAATATATATGAACATGGAATCCACGGATTCCATGATCAGGTATAAGATCGGTTTGAAAATTTGTCATTCTTATCCCGGAAAGACGTGATATGCTCATTTACAATTGGTGTAACATCAATACTCAGAAAAACCTTTCTCGGAGTCATTCTCAGGTTTTGAATATTTCAAGCACTGAAGAGAAAGGTTTCGTAAAAAATGTCACTTTTTTGAAACTCGAGACCGACTCCTGGGAAGATTTCTTTCAGTAGTATATGATCAGTATCGTGACGTTGTCGATGTTAAAATAGGTTTGAATCAATATATCACAACTTTCTGCAATAAAAAAAATGTTTGAAACGGTTTTACGTATGATCATATATGACCATGGAATCCTCGGATTCCATTATCATATATGTTCATGGAATCGTATATTTTACATGGGGAACTTGATGCTTAACAACAGAATATTTGTCATGAAACTGGAGTAATAAGCGATATCTCGGATTTGTGTAACACTCAATGAAATAGAGCATCGGATTCGTGTTTAACGGCCTATAAAATCCACATGGATGAATTTTCAGTGATTTTCTAATTCTTACCTCATTTTGACCTTCAATATCTCGAAAAAAACGATGAAATCGGTACAAACCGACATCGGATTCAGAATCAACGGCTCAAATAACACAAAGGAAACGTGAAAGATGACGAGCTCTGGGAATCCGAGGATTCCTCCTGGCGTATGACTCAAGCTCGAGAGTGCGCTTGTCTCCCAGGATCGGCGAAAGACCCTACTTGCAATTGACTGGGGTCGAAGAGTCGTTACTCTCCCAGGATCCGAAGGTCCCCGTTGTGGGAGATAATGAAGATAGGTCTCCGGGTATTTCGACTCTTGAAATATATTTCCAGGATGGTGCTGAATTGACTATGTGATATACACTTCTTGGTTGAATTTTCATGTCGCCTGTCCATCTAGTTTTCGAAAAATTGACTTTCCACAGTTTGAGCTCGCAGCACGCGAAGGATAGGGATGACACTGTGGAACCAGACGTTCTATACAAAAACTGCCAGATATTATCTCGCAGATTCTTCTCGTCAAAAGTCGCCTAAATTCCGTTTTTTTTTTTTTTTTTTTTTTTTTTGAAAGCATAGAAATCTCTTTTGAGATTTATTCGCTACAAATAAGAGAAGATGATGATGACTATTCTACGATACATATTGTTCACTATTTACACTTAGAGATTACAATCGTTGAAGAACACAATTATACATTCAAACGCTCTAATGTCAGGTTCCGCCAATAGAGTCGATACTCTCATTGGTAGCTGGTATTTCTTCTTAACTAACGATTTTACAAGTTTCTCCCTCTGAATATCAAAAAGCGATCATTGCCCTAGTATGTGGTCTGCAGTTTGATTATAGTCACCGCATTCGCACACTGGACTCTCTATTATTTTCATTCTCGCAAGTGAGTCTGCTAAACCATAATGATCCGCTCTTAGTCTGTTGATCGTGACAATCAGTTCGCGAGTGAGTCTTTTTTTCTGAAACCATGGCTTTGCAGAATTCTGAAAATAGTTCTCATAATAATATGTGCCAGTTTCTAGGCTCGTTGCTACCAATAGGCTAGTTGAATTTACGTACATTTCGTTCTTGAAGAATTGACGGAAGTCTGTAAAGGGAAGCTGTAACGCCGGATCAGGGATCTTCAAGCACGCCTCTTTGGCTGCTTTATCAGCCAACTCATTGCCCTCTATCCCTTGGTGGGATGGAACCCATAAGAAAGTCAAGTTAGCTTTTTCGCTTTTATTTGATAAGAATTCGAGATACTTTCTTTTGATCTCTAAAATATGAGGGTTGAGACGGATATCAATTGAACATTTGCTGAGACATTCTAACACGCTCATAGAATCAGAAATGATTCGAATATTCCGATCGGGGTTTTTGAGAACCAAGTCCATGGCTTTGTCAATAGCTGCGCATTCTGCAGTGAAAATAGAAGTTTCTTTAAAACTTCTTGTATCTGTGACTTTCAAACTTGCGCCCAAATTACTTGATTCATCTTAAATTCGAAGGAAACAGTAGATATCGTTATCATCATGGCTTGTATTTACAATTCTATATTTTACTGGATGAGCTCAATTGATTGTCTCATAGAGACAATATTCTCGACTGCTCTTTGAATTTCTCATGACGGTGTATTCCACTCGATACATTATTCATGCAATCTGTCTCGATATCAGATATCGTTATATCTATACTTTCTTGTTCTTTGTACAATATAAATATATTGCACGTTAATTTTGTGCCTCAATAAACTGACAATGATCTGAGTGATCGTGTCTGTGGAACTAAAGTATCAAACCACGAAGCGTTGAGCATACGATCGTGAGAAAAACTTTGAATCCGAACTAAGAAAAAGAAACAAAACGTCACGCTCTAAACTCTGTGTCCTAGTACTCTCCGAACGCATTTAAAATTTGCACGCGTTACACAAGAACTAACATACAGCGTCTATACAAATCTTCTTCCAGAGATATTCTACCAAAATAGGCAACCGTACAAACCTCTGGTCAGCATCTGAAATTATGGATATAGATATATTTATAGCGTAGACTTCGGTAGACAATTCAACATTTGTGTTCTCTCGTTGGTGATCAATAAGCTAGACGACGACGTTCTCCGATCGTCCACGATGTATATCTATTATCCTCGTTTGTCTTTGCTATATAAATGGCAAAAGGAGAAAAAGATGTGTTACCTCATACGCGTTCACGTGAATAACAAATGTGCTTTGCAAGCCTCGCCCTTTTACTTATACACCAAGCAATGCACTTTTAGTACATGTATATATATATATATATATATCTGTATACATATCATATAGCAACATGTATACGGCGATGCATACGAAAACAATCGCTTCGACTGCACAACATCGAGCATTCATATTTTAATTTCAACAAAACCAGGGGATCTTGAGAATATGCTCATGTGTGTAGTGAAAATTGCTGCACCACAACACTACTTTGGTGAAAACAAAGCTGACATTTTTCGCTCTCGCACTTCTCGTATTTCCATTCGATTATCCTCCTTAAACCACTACGGGATTACATGATTATTCTGACTTGTATAAGTATATATGTGAAATTCGATGAAAAGTGCATCAAAGTGACAGCTGGCTTGGCTTTATAAAAAAAAAACAAGCTACCGGTTATTGTAAGCGTCTTTGACTCTCTTCTGAAATCATCTGACGTTGCTCGCATTCCATCACATTATCATATTATGCATTCGTATCGACTGTGTAACGCTTTACTCTTGCACTTGTATACCGCAATGAGAGTTGAGTGTGTACCGAGATTTAACGATGGACCCCACTCCACTGTTAAACTTGATATTACAATATGTATGGGTGAGTACCTGCTGCTGTATATCAGAAGTCGCACCTATAACCTACAAGCCTAAGTGTGTGTTTGAGTGCGTTATTTTATGAGTAAAAATCTTATTTATTGTACACATTCGCGCACACGTCTGTGTCTAAAAAGATTCAGAGCTACAGCTACTACTAACCTGTCGATATTTTATTACTCTATGGTTGTGACAGCTTGGTGTTGCGATTTCTTACCTTGCAAAAAGATTCTGCGGTTATGGGTAAACCTCACGTATAGCAAAAGATGCATAATTTTTATGGATCGTTTGAGCAATCTCGCATTTGCCAATTGAATTTTAGGGTAGAATGACATCTTACAAATTGAAGAAGCGTCTAGGAAATTTTTCCACTGCTATAACCTGATGAGTCTTTGCGGGATCGATTGAATTAGCTCTTAGGGATTGAATAACATTGAGCTGTCGCGTGAATGATTTATGTGAATATTATGTTCCAAAACCGATCGATCGATCGATGGACACGTTTCGAAGTCGATTTATGAAAAAATATTAAGTACGAGACATTCGGTTAAATCGAACTGAGACGAAATTGATAGTTTACTATGATCACGAGGTAATTGAACACATTGTCCTTGTTGTATTTCGATCTGCACCAAGCTATTCATTTCGGTCACGATATTTTTCGATTGATTATACACGTTTTATACTCATACACCTACACTATGTGTGTGCGCACTTGAATACACGTTATTCCAGGTTAAACTTTTCGTGTCGCATCGTCACATAATGTACTCTGGGGCAATACATATTGATATTATCTAATTTGTATCGTTTTCTTCATCGTTATACTGTATAGAAGTGGTATACTGCATTATTGAATCGTTTGAATCATTTTCAATTCATTCATGTAGATCGTAAAAGATTAGGAAGGACTTTCATTAATATTGAAATATTGCAGCCGTGGTATAATTCGTTCTCTTACCAGGTTTCTATATATATACATCCAATGCCTATCTTTTATTGCATCGACACGGATCAATTACTCATTCCTTGAGAGATGTGAGAGTATGAGTATCCTAAGTATAACTTGCTCTGTTGGGTTAGGTATTATATTATTGCAGATGTATTTCTCGATTTATTTTCTCTGTATATCTCAAAGAGCGCCAGATGAGGATTTTTTGATCTTTCAAGGATCTGTTGCGATACTCGTGAGTGTATAACCATGTTAGTATGAAACAAGGATTAAATTGATTGAAATGCCTCTCTAATGCGCCTTAATAACCCCCCTTTACTCCTTATCGTGATTAAATGAAATCGAGTAACGATATCTGTACGGCACAACTGTCTCGCTTTTATTGTGTTTCGATAATAGTTTGAGTGATTCGAGATAATCGATGTATCACTCTCATTTATGTAGTACTAGAAATTCTATAGCCTAAGGGAATATCCATTAATTACGTAAGGACGGATTCTCAATTTTTTGACCCCTCCCCCCCCATTGTAAGGAAAGGTCAGGTCGTTCAAGACACCCCCCCCCTATCCCATATCTTACGTAAGGATTTCAATCCAAGAAGGAGCAAAAATCAGAAGGCTTAAAACTCAACGAATTTTGATCATTAGGCAATATTGATTACAAATCACGATTAATTCACAATTGTTGTAAATATTATTATTGTTGTGAGGAGATTTTAACAGCATATTTTTGAAGAGTGGAAAAAATGTACGTGGTATGAATGATGATTTTATCAACTATGAGCGTCCAAGACCCAAGGACTCTCCAACCACTCTGGCAGATTTTTTATTTCGGGAAACTGATCACTTTCATCTCTCTCTTTCTCCCGATTATCGCTTCTCACTCTCTACTTCTTTTCCAATTCAAAAGAAGGAGTGCTTTTAACACGGTGGTTAGCAGCCGACTGATTCATTGAGCAAGTCAGCCGCAAGTGCGTGAGAGCCAAATTTTCTGAGAGGAAAAGGATTTTGCATGTATAGGTGACGAATAAAAGCATATGTGTGATCCAGAATATCGAAATAAATGTACTAGTCTACATAAAATACCCCTACACATGCTCTGGTTTGGCCAGTCGAAATATCTGAGGTGCCCCGCCCACCAAGTCATAAAACTCGGACCAATGCTACCGAGTTCCACGAAGGTTCAACAGAGCTCTTGAGAGAGTGATTTAAATGTCCCGCTCTTAACAAGGCGACACTGTTCTTTGAGTTGTAAAATGAGTGTCAAAAACGCTTACGTAAGAAATTTGTCCACCCCCCCTACCCCCACGTAAGAAACCGTGAGGATTTGAGTGACCCCTCCCCCCCTTCGAGCCCTTACGTAATTAATGGACATTCCCTAAATAGCCAACTAGAAGGAAATTGTGGATTCGATTTTACATTATGGGCGTAATCAAGAGAAAAAAAATTCAAACTTTGGTATCAGAGGTATAAAAATATTTACAAGTCAACCCAAAAATAGTTTCAAAATCATGATTCAATTCTTCAGTTTGTGTACGTTCAGATCAACAGGGTTATTCGCCTCTGAACCTGTCTTTTTGCTCGACAATTTCACACTCAAAGTGTCTACTATGCGAATCCACACTTCACTAAAATTTTTGGTCAAAGTTTGAAACGTAAGGTCTACCTGTTCGTTACTGAACATTTTCAAATGTTCGGAAAATTATTTTTGAGAATTTCAACACAATTCCAATTTGGGAACTGAGAAACCCCGAATTCACCGGAATATTGAATGCCTTTCGACTTTCATGTGGTGTTCTGAGCAGCAAAATTCCTTTGACAATAAGCACACGAAACAAAATTGAATCGACAATGCCCAAAAACTTGGAATGCAACAATCTTATTCACGACAGTACCAACAGTTTCGAACTCGTGGTTCTCAGGAAGAATCCCATTAACCTTTGCTCATTGATTTGATGTATTTCGACCTCAAAATACTACTAATGACATCTAGATCATGTTGATGAGTGCGTGAAAGCGTCCAGTCCACTGAGATCCGTCAACTTAGGTCTTCTAAGGGCCACTTTCACCACTGTTGCGCTATCCCCCCGATAGCTACCTCACCGGTAGCTTACCGGCCGAGCACTTACTGCCCGGTAAGACTATTTCCTTCCACCAGGTTTACCCGCCAGGTAAGTGATCCCTCGGTAGTTAACCGGATACCACCGTGCCATGTTGCCAAGTTTCGCGGATCTTATGGGCACAGGCACGTGTTAAGCCCATCCGGTTAGTCGGAGCAGGTTGAGCACCCAATCATCGTTCCCGCGCGTTACCGCATGTTTTAACGAACACGTGCTGTGTTGTGTATATACTTCTCGTGATGAGTTCCACGCAGGGAAACCCAAAGAAAACTCGAGCGTCGCGCTCAGAGAATTTCACACCATCAGAAGAAGCAACGTTCGTATCTTTACTGCCAGACTTCAAAAAATACATTGAATGCAAACAAACTGACGCCAAGTCGAGGGAAGAGAAGAACCGAGGCTGGGAAAATCTTGTTGAAGCTTTCAACATCATCACTACTGGTATTCCAAGAACGGAGAAGAATCTTAGAAATCTGTGGGATAAATTAAAGAAAAAAGCCAGAAAAGCCGACAAGGCTGACAAGAAGGAGACTGAGAAAACTGGTAAGATACAGTTTGGTTATCTTGGTGCACTTTTGATCTTTGAAGGAAAACAATGTTGAATGTTGTTACAGTGGCTGAGTATTGGGATAAAATTTGGATTTGTGAGATCTCAACTTGTAGTTTTGTTAGTGACAAACCTGCAACTTAAGATTTTGCTATCTGGCATTGACCAGAATTGTATGGTTTATTCATGCTCTAAATGAAGTCTGAATTCCCATTTTTTGTGTACAGTAAGATTTGACATTTTGTTTTGCTGGCTTAATATTGAATTTTTGGGATCAGAGATTTTGTATGCTGGTTCAGTATTAAAAAGTTAGGACCAAGAAGTTATGTTACGCTGGGCCAGTATTGAATAGTTAGGATCAGAAATGTTGTCACGCTGGCTTAATATTGAATAGTTGGGATCAGGAATTTTTCTACGCTGGCTCAATATTGAATAGTTGGGATGGGAAATTCTGCTACGCTGGCTTAATATTGAATTTTTGGGATCAGAGATTTTGTGTGCTGGTTCAGTATTAAATAGTTAGGACAAGAAATTATGCTACGCTGGGCCAGTATTGAATAGTTGGGATCAGAAATGTTGTCACACTGGCTTAATATTGAATAATTGGGATCAGAAATTTGTCTACGCTGGCTCAATATTGAATTTTTGGGATCAGAGATTTTGTATGCTGGTTCAGCATTAAATAGTTAGGACCAAGAAGTTATGTTACGCTGGGCCAGCATTGAATAGTTAGGATCAGAAATGTTGTCACGCTGGCTTAATTTTGAATAGTTGGGATCAGGAATTTCTCTACGCTGGCTCAATATTGTATAGTTGGGATCAGAAATGTTGTCACGCTGGCTTAATATTGAATAGTTGGGATCAGAAATTTTTCTACGCTGGCTCAATATTGAGTAGTTGGGATCAGAAATGTTGTCACACTGGCTTAATATAGAATAGTTAGGGTCAGAAATTTTTCTACGCTGGCTCAATATTGAATAGTTGGGATCAGAAATTTTGCTACGCTGGCTCAATATTGAATTTTTGGGATCAGAGATTTTTCATGCTGGTTCAGTATTAAATAGTTAGGACCAAGAAGTTATGTTACGCTGGCTCAATATTGAATAGTTGGGATCAGAAATTTTGCTACGCTGCCTCAATATTGAATAGTTGGGATCAAAAATTTTGTTACGCTGGCTCAGGATTGAACACATGGAATCAGAAATTTTGTTAAGCTGGGTCAGTACTGGATAGTTAGGAACTGTGTAACTTCAAGGTTATGCCACTGTATGTTGCTATAGTCATTACTAAAATTTGATAGTTGTTATGATTGGAGGTGTAGATCACCATCTTATGATCTTTGTCACATTAATCAAATTTTGTGTTCCACTTGAAGCCTTGTAATCAAACTTTTTTCCTGTGCCAACCCTCATTATCTCAAGTTTTTCAAAATTCCAGGAGGAGGATCAAAAGACGAGTCTGTGGCACCAAAGAAGCCAGATGATGTAGTACTGGAAATCTTGGGACCATCGGGAAAGGGTCTGCCTAGCAAGGGTGACGGTGATCGTGCTGAATCGACTGGTTAGTTCACGAGTAATAATAATGCTTTATTGTGGTATATCTCCAATTGAAACTGTAGTGTACGAATTTATGTTGCAGGGCCAATAATGCTTTTGAATTCGGCTTCTTTGCCGGATGATATAGAACATGGAAATGATCCTTCTGCTGACGATAATGCTGAGGTAAGAAATTTGGACTATCCTAATAATAACAAGCATCCAGCGACAACTTTACGTATGTTGACCGATCCAAAAAATTCATACTAGTCCGTCCCTTGCTACGATGCGCTTATTTTTTAGAGCCACCGTTTCAATAGTCTCCTCATGAATGATGTTGTAATAGTTGAATCAATGCCCCCCCCCCCCAACTCTCTTCTACGTACTTCCCTTTTATCTTTTGGAAAAACAGTAGAAACTAATTGAAACACTTTTTTCACAGTGCATAATGGCAATTGATTTCGGAGCAATCCAGGTTCCAAAAGATGATCAGTCCTTTCTTCAGCCATCCCAAGTACTCGCTCAAGACGGTAGTCATACCTGGGCACCAGCAGCCATAGTTCCTCGTATGCTGTACGAAAGAAAACCAGATGCCTTACGAGCTGATTTTGATTCTTCATTAAAGAGAGAGTCTTCACGGAAGAGCTCTGTTACTGAAGATATGGAAAGGGCAAAAAAGTTCAAGCGACGCCGGCCCAGTTTGCCTCAAGATGAATCCCAATCGAAGCTAGTTTTAGCAAAGTTGCAGCTTGCAGAGGCCACAAAAAAGACGGTTGAAGAAGAAAGTAAGAGGAATGAGCAACTTTTCGAAATGGAGAAAGAAAAGAAGAAATACGAAACCGAGCTGGCAAGGTTGAGTATTCTAAAACTAAAACGTGATTTGAATATGGAAGAAGATGGATAAGTTCATGTAAAACTGTGGCATTGTCAATCACTCCGAACTTGCACTGATGATTATAAGATATTCGAGTCATTTCTTGTTACTTAACTAGGTCTCCAGAGTCAAATCGATGAACAAATCTATGTTTAGTTGGTTAAAATTTCCTTTCACAAAGCTGCAAAACCAAATCTTGCATGTGCAAGCTGAGATTGGTTACACGTGTCACAGTTCCGGGTACAGAGTATTAAGTTGTTCATTATTGTAACCTACCTCGAAATCCAAAGCTAACGTTTATAGGAATGTACCGTGGACCAATGTCTTGCTTTGCATTAGGACTGGAAATTAACCTATTAGTGTCGTGTATATAACTGTATATAGAGTGCAAGCACCAAAGCCAGTACACATATGTTGAAGTCGCTGCTTTAGAAAAAAGCTCTATTTATTCGTTTATTCATTCCGTTAACTTTCTTTTAGTGTGTTTGCACCAAAAGCAGCACGTGTATGTTCAAATGAGCACCACAAGAAAACTATTTACGCAATCCATAGTACATGTATGAAGTTGTTGTGCCTTAAAGAGTTTAGCATAATATCCGAAATAGATTGTATAGACACAAAATAATCTATCAATGATTTAATGATTCACCACCAAAGTGAACATTCATATATTCTACCAAGGAAGGGAGCAATACGTTTTTTATCTTCTACTATCTTCCTAATATCTTATGTCACGGTGCAATGTGAGTGTTTGAAATAATTCCAATAAATTTCATTCAGTTACCATAAAATATATATTTTTTTCTCATTCTTCTTGAATTGAATACAGTATAAAAATAATAATTTCTTTGCAACATTGAAAATTGAGCAAATCTCAAAGATTGGCGAAGTAATCATTTATCAACGTTTGTCTGGACTGTTGTCTCAACAGTACGTTGCGGGCTGCTTCATTATTGATATTTACTGGTTGATCCACTTGTCCTCGAGCAATTAAATCTTCCCAAGGCATGGGAAGATTGAGTGTGGGGTCGTTTGGAGCTTCAGGCTCATTTTCTCTTCTTAAAAAGTTGAATAAGATAGCTGTAGCTATAATAATGGGCATAGCATTTTCTAGGCGGACATTAATACCTAGAGCAAGGACAGGAAATCGTCGTTTCCACACTCCGAAAATACGTTCGATTGGATTCCGAGTTCTAATCTGAGATTCATTGTATAAATTCTCGACGCGTCCAACAGGATTATCCAATGGAGGCATCACATACCTCCGGACGGCATAAGCTGAATCAGCAACTAGAAGAGCATCCCCATATTCACCATTTTCAAATCTTGCTCTTTGTCGGCTGTGATCGAAGACAGTTTGATCATGACTGCTGCCTGGCCAACGAGCAACAAGATCTAAAAATTCCAGATTGGCATTGCAGATTGCTTGCACATTCAAGGAAAAGTAGGCTTTCCTGTTTCTAAAATATTCGGCGTGCTCACCTCCTGCAATTAATATTTCCAAATAGTCAGAGAATCGTATGTTTCAAAATTGCTCAAAATCATTTAATACCAACCTGGTGATCGGATTTTCACATGGGTGCAATCGATAGCGCCCACAACTCTGGGGAATCGAGCGATCGCATAAAATGCAGCCATAGTCGCGCGCATTTCTTGACGTGATCTTGGAAAATAGATGAAATTTCCATATAAAGATACTATAGCTGCAGTGACTTTGTGTATGATTCGATGAGCTGTTGACTCGCTCACTCCACTAAAATCAGATGCACTGATCTGTGTACATCCAGTTGCATAGTATCTCAAACACAGAAGCAGCTGATTGATGGGTGAAACAGCATAGTTTCTGAAAATACAAACATCGTCTAAGAATGCGTTGAAAATACATATTTCCCGCTCTCGTTTCCACTGTGATTCGTAACAGAGTTTATAAATCTCAACGTTTATAAAATGCACAATAATCGTTGCATTCGATGTGAGATTTGATCTAAATTCAATATTTCAGGTCGCAAAATATAGTAATGAATTTATAATGAAAGGATTAATTATGTGAGAGAAGGGTTATCAACAAACTGAATGCTTCTGGGCCAACAAGCATTTTTTAGTAGTCTTTTCAACTTTCACTTACTTGTCACTTGGAAATTCCAATCTATGATCGATCATATCCAAAATCAATAGACAGCTCCGCTTGGAAAGTCTGAACCTCTGCACAAAATCTTTGTCATCAAGGTCTGTGAAATGCTCAGAACGATCCCGAATAAATCTTGGTCTTGGGATCGCTTGATTTTCATTATTATCTTCGTCATCACTATCAAAAATCACATCAAACGCGATTCGCACTATTCGCTGCATGGCCATGTTTACATGCACATTTTGAGGTTACCTCGCTCTACACAGCTCCGGTAACACGCTACCCGGCCGAACTTTGGCCGGTTAAAGTTATCTCTCGGGTAGCGCTGCTAACCGCGGGATAAAATTTGGTGGGAGACAAATTAGAGTTACCGTGCAGATAACTGCCCGGGTAACGTTACCCGGCCGGTAAGAACGGTGGTGAAAGTGGCCCTAAACCTGTTAGTGCACGCACCTACTACGTGTGCTCTCAGACCTTTGTTTTCAACTAAGGTCAGTGTACCCAACTTGCCCCCATTAAGCCATTTTCTTAATAACTCTGGCTAATCTCAATATTTTCCAACGTACTTCAACTCATTTTGAAGCTTGTCTCAAGACCTTTTAAATGAGCTAAGATACGTCCAATTTGGATGAAATGGAGCCGAGCTGTTTGAATTCTCCCAAGAGGTGATTTTTGAGAGTTTACAAAAGTGTGTACCCAGCTTGCCCCCATCATTTAAAACGATGTAAATCGGCGATGAAGTGAATAAAATCGCTTTGATCCGTTTTGATCACCGTGCAGCGGCATTTGTAGCTTTTAGTTGGCCCAAGACAGCGTTTCCGACCTATTTTGACGTGATAAACACGTTCTGAGTGGTAAAAAAAGCCATACTGCACGCATTTCTGAGATAACCATATGGGGGCATGTTGGGTACACTCCGATGTCGGCCTTCTTGATTCTCAAACCATCTTCGTGTTTTGTACATAAAATCGCTCCAAATCAGAGTTCTGCAACCCTGAAGAGCGGATTTTGAAGGTCTTGAGACAAGGAATCGAATGCGCTAAGGTACGTCAAGATTGGTCGAATAAGAATAAATTGGCACCGGTTTTAGTGAACGTGATTTCCTCGGTGATTTCTTAGCCGTGCAAACACGAAAAATGGAAAACTCACTTTATAGTTTCTGGAGAACGCAGAAATGATCCGGGGTCGATGAAAACTACGTATTTTCTCATATTTTAACATAACAAACGTAAAAAAAAATTGCGGGAAAGTCAACGAGCGCCCATTCCTGAGATCAGCATATGGGGGCAAGTTGGGTACAGAGGCAAGTTGGGTACACTTACCTTATATTCCTTAGCGGGGATCGTGAGAATTATTTTGAGCCCAAACACGATATGATAAAGTCATGCTACATGAAAGTTATTGCAGCATGAACTTATCAAGGTCAACCACGAACGAGGCACTAGCAACGAGAATTTCATGATGAACTTCGTGGATATCATCAATTCGGATCAAAAAACATGACGCGACTAGTATCCTCATCCTGCTATCAAAATTCAGTAAGTTATAAGAGTCATAAAAGATGAATAGATTAAAAGTGTATGATCAAGTGAGATGGTTCGTCATATTCATTAGCTATGATGGATAACTAATGAGGAGACTATGTTCACCAAAATCATGGAATTTCCTCCACTTTGGGCTAAGGAAGATAATGCGTAAAGTATTTTCCCTCCGGAGTCAAGGAGAATCATAAGAACCCGATTCAAAGGTGTGTCCACGTGTGTGGACGAATGCGGGAAGAGGTTAAGAAACTACTAGAGATGCAATCAATTTCTTAGTTGGGGAGAATGAAAGAAAACTCACACTGTTCCATTCAATGTATATCATTACCTTTCAACAAGCCATTATTTTCTTCTACCAAAGGTCAGAAAATCCATTTCCACGAATGCCTCATCTATTTGGGAGTCGACCACCGCAATGTTAAAAAGTAATTCAATGTAGAATTCAAGTAGTCCTGTCAGAATCATGCATCAATCATAGCACGTTGGTAGCAGCTGATAACTTTTATCTTTTCTCGAGTTACAGTATTGTACACCGTCAATCATTGCATGTCTCGTCTGAAGCACCTCTGTCACTATACATGTATATATACGAGAACCTTCGCAAGAAGATAGGCCCAAGTATATATACCGCAACAGCGAATCGAGGCGTACAGATATCTTGTTGAGAAGTCAGCAATGGTGCAAAATAAGGTCGAACTGAAAACGTGTTCCTCAAGTCTTGTGATAGCAGCAATACAAAATGAACAGATAGCGATTGCAGGTGCAGCAGGCGTTTGCTTGCCAGTTCACTAAAGATGCTGTTTGGCTATGTATGTATATAGTTAAAGAGCATCTCTCGGGTTAGAAGCCGTATAGAATCGATTGGCGATCTTGGTTTCACCATCACCTCGCCGGTTGCAAACAGTGACTGTGTGAGTTGGAGCAACGCTAGGGCAAGCTTTAAGAGCTATACAGCTGATAAATCACAATTCTAAGAGCCGTTTTGAGGTATACGCTATTTCTAACGTAAGAGAGAGACTGGGAACTAACTTAATGTAAGTATACGCCGGCAGCTCTTATCGTACCTGTATTCATCGATACGAACCTCGACTCCGTCCAAGTCCATTTGTCGAACGCTTGTTTATACTTGACGGTTACGATTTCATTGGGGGCATTTAGTAGACCAGCGAGCTCAGCTTTATGTTAGTAATGTACATTCATTCTATAAATTGCATCTGAAATTTCGGTTAACTCATTCTATGAAGGTGCCTCCACTGTGAAAAGTGTAATCTGAAGTAGAACCTTTGAGTATGACATATTGTAGTCCCTACAATCGTAGGTGCAGGAGTTGAGAAACTTTTACTCATCTTTTACCTGATATAATTATTTGACAAGAGATCATAAGGTATGAGTTATGAACAACTGAATTCTGAAAAAGAAACCTATAAAACTTTGCAGTCTATAAACTCTTCTTGAAAGTCAAATACCTATTCGCTAAGTATAGAAAGGTGAATCTTACGCTGTAAATTGTATTCTTCAATCAAAGTGGAAATTGAATATGAAGCCTGTATTTAATTTGGGTATTAACCAACCTATTCACCAAATTGGGTTGACAAAGTGGAAAATGTGTACCCTCGCCCAAGGTTGTTCACCTTGGCTAGGTTAACCTAAGTGACCGCTAGCTAATCAGATTGAGAGATGAATGAAATGCTCATGCAAACTCTACCCAGTTGGTCCTCGTGTGAATAGCGTACAAACTGGATATTCGACAGTTTCATAGGCTGCGACCTCGTACAGCATATTCCCTGAGTTTCAAGTGGTCATCAGTTGCTTACATAATTCTTACAATATTCAAGCTGTGTAAAACTGGGGGTCCGGTGATGAAGTTTTCATCTTGTTAACCGCAGTGGATGTACTTGGGTGCTGAAGTATTCATGTAGCCTATGGTGGTATTTGTTTGGTTCTGTTCTCTTGGTCAAATTGAAAGCAAGCAATACATCAGGAATTCTATTTCTATTTATCTCTCATTATTCTAATTGATTTGGCTTGTGGTACCGATGATGAAAGTAGAGGGATGAACACAGTTATTTTCTAACTACCCACTCTGACTCTGTAGAGTCTGCGAATATTTGAGATTCACATCCCGATTCCATGCCTATCAGCTCTACCCTGACTGACCCCTTGGGCGTGGGGAAGGGATATATATGCCAGAGCCTCGGTTCGGGGAATGGCCATTCTTGAGTAGCGAAGTACTTGAAAATCACAAGGTTTTCTCAACGATTCCCGAATTCTGAGATCAGCCACCAATACATAGCCTAAAGTCGCATTGTTTGTTCACGGAAAGTGTCGGAAGCTCAGAATGAACTGTTAGATTAGCACACAGATCTTCATCACCATTCAGGCTTATACAAGATATCCTAAAAGTCAGATTCTCCCCTCACTGAAACCTCGAAGAAAACCCCGATATCGGAAAACCCCGAAACATGTGTCTCCTAACATCGTCGGGAAAGTTAAAAAATAG
This sequence comes from Eretmocerus hayati, assembly GCA_029851415.1. NCBI lineage: Eukaryota > Metazoa > Arthropoda > Insecta > Hymenoptera > Aphelinidae > Eretmocerus > Eretmocerus hayati. Next base: position 154,437,043 of record CM056741.1, read on the forward strand.
TCTCAGATTTGACCGCAACTGTGACCTTGATGGTTTTCTGAAAGTCAAACAAGTTTTTCTAAAGGAAACCTCCATTATGACCTCGGATTTTTAAACAACACATAATTTCACGTTCAAATAGGGTTTTTTGACAATTCTATAGATGACTTTTTGGAGTCATTTGGGGATCAAAAGCATCTGGACAATGGATTAATGTACCAGAGCCAGTGCGATAGTCTACTTTGAAAATCTTTCTTCCAGCAGAAACGTTTCACAGACTTATTTCGACCCTTCACTTGAATGTAATCTTGATTCTCGGAATTCAAAAATGGCTTCGGGTATCAACAATTTCGAAACACGTATCTCCCCAAATCGAAAGGAAAGCTCAAAAACGGACTCAGATTTGATCTTGAATGTGACCTTGATGATGTTGGGGAGGTCAAATAAAATTTCTCAAATGAGAACCCCTATTTTGACCTCGAAATGACCTTTCAGGATGATCTGCGTCATTGGTATAGAGAGTCGTATTTTGACTCGCAATTTGTGACGTATCAGAGCTCAGAGTCAAAATAGGGGTTCCCATTCGAAAATTTCGATTTGACCTTTGAAAGGCCATCAAGGTTGTTTTCAAGGTCAAATCTTAGTTCATTTTTTAACTCTCCCTCGATTTTAGGAGACATATGTTCTGGGTTTTTTTGAAACTCGGAGCCATTTTCGAGTTTTTGGGGAGGGGGGATGAATTTTGGGACACCCTGTACGTAGTGTAATCAATCAGTAATCAAATTCACTTACAAGAAAGCAAGATCTTACCATGGAACGGAGTAGTCAGAGACTTCATGAGAGACCATTACTTCAAATTCATGTCGAAATGTATCATTCGTTCCTGGTTCCTACAATTTCGCATTTCTTATCAGGTAAGACAATCGGCGCAACTTGTTTTTGAGCCTTGAATGAAATACATTATCTTACTGAATGGCTTACTAGATTGATTTCATTGTTGAAAAAGTCTATTCAAATTCGTACTCCACACAAATCCTATTATTTTTTCTTTCTAAGTTTGCGATTAAGCTCATACAGACTATACCCAATTAAGCATTGAAGTGGCGTACAAACTCATTAATCCCAAACCATGTGTGTGCCTAATGTAAGTCAACATCGTAGATGTGCCTTCAAAATTCCTGAATACTGCTCGTCGGTCGGATGAACACAACTCGATTTGCCATTTCTGAGATCAATGTCCGCAAAAAGCACATGCAATGCCGAGAAGGTATTCAGATAGTATATGCACAGTGTACATGGAGCGCGAAAAGGACAGACCGCGTTTTGGATTCTTGGAACGGTATTTTTAATCCGACTGGATTTTCAGCTTTTCAGCAGTACTCACCAATGAAGTTCACCTTCGCTAAAGGGGTAATGGTTCTTTAAAAAAAAGTAGAATACTGACAGAATGAAGGAGAAGAAGAATAAAATGAGAAAACAGGCTTTCGGCACAGAAGATTCTGACTTGCAGGAACCATCAGCGGCTAGAAGACAACTTGCGAAACGACGACGACGACGAAGACAACAACAGCTGCATAGTAGTGGTCATGGTAGCTAAAAAATGGAAGGAGGCAAAGAAGGAGTGGTAATAGAAGAAGCAGAGACGATCTCGCACTCTGTGAGCCATATGCGAGCGGAAGGATGGACGGCTAGACTTTCTGAGCATGAAAAGAAGAGAGAGGGAAGGGGTTCGGGGGCCCTAGGGCCCGCCGTGCAGAGTCAGATTCTCGTTTAGTCGGCTCTTTCTCTCTTCCTCTCCCTCTTCTTTTTCTTATTCTTCGTGGATACTTTTATTATACTGCACATTCGCAGCGGCGTGCATCAGCTCGAGTTCGGCGAGCTTTCGGAGAGCGAACTGCGCAGAGCGCGTGAAGGTCGGGATCAATGGCCGTAGGACCCCAGAAACGAGCAGGCGGTAGTAGTATTAGTAGTGGGGAGAGGACTGGCCGCCCCGTCGCGACGAAGACGCAGCTAGTACTCTGATGCTCATACTGCTGCTGGTATATACCAAAAGAGGAGAAATTGAGTTGAGTCGCGCCGCCCGAGGGGACGACAGGCATAGCATTTAGAGTCTTGAGTTTGCTTGCCAAGGAATGAGATCGGCCCTAGCAGCCTAACCATTCATTCATTCTCTTGGATTAGCATCATCCCAAATGCGAGGCTACTGCTTGGTGATCATGTCTTCACGAGGGTTGTAGCATGTTATGTCTTATCGTAATCGTGAACTTTGCGCAGGATATGAGCTTTGACTAGAAGGAGACCATGTCTGTCGGTCAAGTACACTGTAGATAATTCTAGGGACACTTGAATGTGGGCACATACTCTTGGGTTATATTAATTGCAAGTCTCGTCGTTAACCGAAAAATAACCTCGTAAAGCGCACAATTTTATTAAATTCAGAGCACTGGTTTTACATCGTCTCATTACCCTCGACGAAGAAAAACACGCCCTCATTTGAGGGTACATTAAAAGAACAATGCGAAGTGTTTCCTTCTTCAGGGGCGGCAATTTGTTCATTTGGTGGCAAAATTGCAGTGAATCTTCACAAAATATTTTAAGCTATTGTTTTCGTCTCAGAAAAGTGTGAACTTGCTTTGAACTCGTAATCTACATTTTATGACTGTTCAGATATCAAAATTTTGAACTAAAACCCTGACTATGGTGGACATGAGTGATCTTCGTATCTAAACTTGATATCATTAATTCTTCCAGGTCTATTAAAGGCAACTATATGTATATTTCATCATTCAAAATTTGAATGTGCACTTGGAATTCATCACCATAGCAAGTAGCCGTTTAACTAGTTTTCTATGATTCATATCCAAAATCGATGAGCAGTAATACACAAAGAACTGGATCTTGATTGTTCGACTAACAAATGCGCTAGTCCGCAAAACAACAAAAGCAGATATCAGTGACGCCCAGGAATCTGGAAGTCTTGGCGCCTTCGATGATTTTCATCGATGAGAAATATGACCATGAATTATTGAAATCAATCAATGTCCAATGCAATATTAAATGTGGAATCCTGATAGAAATGACTATTGATTACAGTCTTTCCATCAGTCTCTGGAAAAATTTCGATTGATCTGATTGTCTCACACTACAAAATTATTCAGAGTTTGAAGCTCCGTGTTTCCAAGTTCGGCTTGTTGACTCACTAAAAGTGAAGCATGGAGGCAATATTTTCACGCTGTTAGCGTCGAACAAGTTTTATGCCTTCGACCAATCTACATATGTATATAGGAAGAAATTCCGCAGTAAACCAGAATCCTTTTCCAGATCCGCAATCACGTGCCTCATCTTCGCCTTATTTGTGTGAAAATCCTGATTTATCGTTTTCTGCAAACTATCATTTATGCATATCCTTCCTTGACCATCAATTCTGCATCAAAATATTTCGATCTCTGAGTTGAAGAATCATACGCAAATGAATCGATAACGATTCTGGTTAACCTTCCCACAAGTATTACGTCACCAGCAATACTGCTTATGTTCGAAACCATTACGCTACAAAGTATAGTGTTGAGAGAAAATATAACTCCCCCTGTAATTAGGCGACTAATTAGTTTCTATGGCTAGTCATTCCTTTAGTGGCCGGTGAAAAGTCTCACGAACTTTGCGTGACTGAAATCGGGACCCTTCAAATTCTGGACAATAATAATTTACGCAAATGTCACTTCACACGGAAATCGGAATTCGGTGTTCCCACGGTGTTTGAGGTCGTATTTGAAGTGAATGCTAATGTCAATCGTAATTTTTCTCTGAAATGTTCAACCTAGCTTCAAGAAAATCTAAGAGCTTGTCTCAAGACTTTCAAAATGAATTTAATATAAATTTAATCTCGACGAACTACAGCAAAGCTATGACAACTCTTGCAAAAGAAATATTTTTTGTCAGTTTCCGAAAGGGTGTGCCTAATGTGCTATTAGAGGCGTATTCCCATGAGATTACGAGATATTTCTGCTCCAGCTCATCCAAACAAGTCATACCTTAGCTCAATTTGCAGTTTTCCCACATCTTTTCATACTAGTTGAATAGATGGATTCTCATGGGATGAAGTGCAAATCAAGAAAAAGATTATGGAGGAAAATTAGGCATCCTGCACTTTTTACAGTATCATTGGCGTAAAATCGGTTGGGAATCGAATTACGTGGTTCTGCAAGAAGCATTTCAGATTTGGGAGAGAGACGAAAAAGTTAGCTTAAGGCGATTCGGTCACCGTGCACCGTGCACGAAGAAAGTTATTCGTACTTTTCTCCGATATTCTTGCGATTTGGACTGAACAAGGAGAAGACCAGTGCTCATTATCATCCAACTTAAATTCGTCTTCTCGTCGTTTGGCTCGAATCGCAAGAAAACTGGAAAAAAAATGTGAATAAATCGAGCGCATGCACCTCCTAACCTATAATATAGGCACTTTGTAATTCACACTCTTGTCCGATTCTCTTGCGATTTGGGCGAAACGACGAGAAGACGAACTCGAGTTGGATGATAATAAACGCGGGTCTTCTCGTCGTTTCGCCCGAATCGCAAGAGAATTGGATAAAAGTGCGAATAACTTTCAATGTCCACGGTGACCGCATCGCCTTAAGTACGTTGAAATCGATTGCATCAATTTTGTTTGGCATGGCTTTTCGTGACTAACAAAAAAAAGTCGAAATGAGCAAAGACAGTGTCTTTGTTTTAAGAGACGATCGGCCTCTTTGGATTACCCGAAACAACCGATTCCCTCTTATTGCAATGTAATAACAGACATTAGAAAAATGTGCGGAAAGTTCTGCGAGTGCGCACACTCGAGATCTTAACTACAGGCAAATTAACCACACTCACCTTAAATAAAGAGAAGATTTGACAAAATATTTCTACGAAAGACTCACGAGGAACACCCAAGGGTTGTGGAACGCGGATTTGGATGAAACTCTGGGGATAGTCTCCTTTTACCGCCAAAAGATGAAACCCAGAGTCACACTTGCAAATGCTCAACCGCTTTCGAGCTGCAGCTCATAACACTAGCCTTACGAGTATATCTATACGAATCTTTCTTGAACATGAGCCCATATGGGCAATGGTAATGTCATAGGCTATAGCTCGAAAATGGTTGGGCATTTGCAAGTGTGGCTCTGGGTTTCATCTTTTGGTGGTATAAAAGGAAACTATCCCCAGAGTTTCAGCCAAATCCATGGTCCACAACACCTGGTTGCTCCTTGTCAGTCCGTGAAACATGAATTAAGAATGTTGAATACTAGATATCACGTTTTAAATGTGAATCAGAATTTGTGAAATTGACATCAACAAGCAAATTTTCCCTCGGTACTTAATAATCTGAACATGAAAATAGTGCAAACTCCAATAAATTTTGTAACTTTTTTGCAGAACATATTGAGATGGTTGTGTTTTTTCTCAATGTAAACCACGAAATATTATCGAACTCATACTATCTCAGCTAGATTGAAATACAATTTGCAGCTTCCGCGATAGCCGCAAACTTTTTGCCCGATGGTACCACCTCCAGGAAATGATGAATTATGGTTGGCTATATTCCACGTCCTTCCTTCTCTTATTTTGCGAGTTCTTTCATCCTATGATGGAAGGTTGCGGTTTGATACAGTTGAAAAGTTCCCAATGAAAGACGAGATATTGCGTAAGTAACTGATGACAGTTGTCATCGATACTATATTTTCTGAAGACGAGGCAGGGTTGTGGTTGTTACCGATCGCACCAATTTTCTTCTATGTGTACCTCTCGCATTTGCAAGTCACGATTCATATTTCAATCTTGCATAGATCGTTCTGGTCACTAACATATTTTGTTGCATCCTGTCTCGTCTCAAACAGAAAGAATGCATGCATGTACATCTTTCATGGCCATGATTGCAACTCGTATGGGATACATAACTATTACATTCATAAGATTATGATATCTGTTCAAAATTTCTTTGTCTCTTGTTGTGCTCATTAAGCACAAGATGGAAATTTAGTTTTGGAATAATTCACAGAAAGGTCTGAAACATTACTGGAAACTTTCGAAGCGAACTGAGATCAAAGTAGGTAAGTGTAATCAACATGGCCCTCCTTAAGCCACTTTTCAAAGAGTTTTGGTCTACTTGAATATTTTTCGACGCACTTAAACTCAATTTAGAGTTTGTTTCAAGACTTTCGAAATGAGCTGAGGGGAATTCAATTTTGACCAACCAGAGCCGAGTTAACACAATTTCCCCAAAAAGTGATTATCCGCGAGCTCACGAGAGGGTGTAATCAACGTGTCCCCATGCTTTAAAACAATATTTATCGGTAATGAAGTGCATGAAATCGTTTTTATCGACGTGCAAACAAACACATTTGTAGCTTTTTCTTCAATCTAAATCATTGAATAGGCTTGTTTTGACGCGATGAACATTTTTTTAGTGGTTCGAAAGGTTGTACTGTGAAGCCTTTCGAGATAACAGCTCGGGAGCATGTTGGCCTCCATTCCGTTTCTCTGACGTAGCCATCTCAACTAAATACGTAAACGTTACACATAGGGCGAAAATCAATCCAGGCACAAAAATGTCGAACCATCGCAACCTTAGTGAGTTATTTGAATGAATCTTGATCGTATGCCATCTTGAGTCATTTCATTCAAGTTATGCGATAAGTTTTATGATCTGGGGAATCAATATTGATTCGAATAAAAGAATCGAGATACTTTGTAAACCCTCAAAATAGTGTTCTGAAGAGGGAACACAAATTGTTGCACTTATCATATAAAATTGATTTTTCCACAATTTCTATTCGATGATACCGAGGAAATTATGGGCCAACCATCTAAATCTTGAGTAAGTAAGGATAGAAGTAAAAAAATATAGCATTCTGAGTCCCGACTGCGCGGACATGAATAAATTATTGAATATATTACCAAGTGATAGAATGACGATAGATCCATACAATCTTACACAACATACGAGATGAGAATTCATCGATCATGATTTGAACAATTGTTGCGACATTAAATATACTCTGGCAGTGAGCTGTCCCACCAAAAATGAGTCCCGGCTTGATAGCTTTTGCGAGATGAGCTGACGCCATAGTTGACACGAGAATCTATGCGAAAATGTAATGTAACACATAGATGACACGCTATAGATGGTGATGAATGGACAGAGCGGATACGTTATGTGACGAATCTCGAAGGATTTTCAACGTCAGGCTGGGGTGCGAATAGCCCCAAGTATACGTTCCGGGTTAACACGTATTTCTTGAAATGCAATTATCTTTTTAGCTTTACACTGTATGAAGAAGTTCTCAAAATCAGACTGATTGTCTGAAAATGAACATTACAAGATTCGAGAGTTTGTTGTAATTCCTAACGATTCTTATCTGACTTCAAGAATTTCTTCTTATAGTGTAGTAGGTCCCATTGTTCTAATTGATCGACAGAGACACACGTACTCGATTAAACCTTATTTTGCTCTAGTTAACCTCCGTCGATCATACTACCTAATCAAATAATATTTTTCAAGGCATACCAAATCATTTTAACACATTCGCAATCACGACGCAGTCATCATATATCACGATAAACGGCTAGGAGCATAAACGGCGCAGTTCTGCACTCAGTATCACACCGAGGCATCTCGACATCATTAATCGCTGTAGGCTGAAAAACGCGCGCGCTCATCACATACATATAGAAACTGCTGCAAGCTCACGAACTGGAAAATCTGCACCACTTATATGTATATTAGTGATTCCGCCAAAAGTGGTATTTTCCGTGTTACAAGCTCGTTCGAGTTTCTACGACTTGGAAATGCACTTTATAGCAATTTTCTCGGGTGTATTCTATTGGCCTGTAACCATGTTGATAGTTTTTGAGACGATCCCAACATTCCTGTATTTTATAGTGCTTGATAAAGGGTCAATTGTCAATTCCGTCCCCTGTGGGCAACCCAACTCCGATTTTTGAATTCATTACAACGCATATGCAGAGTCAAAAACCCCCATATGTAGCTATGCACTTCAATTTGTGATACTTCAAATTACATAAATGCACCACTTTGCGAGTCGAAATTGGATGCTCAACTCGCTCACGGCTATCCAACATTTTGGAGACCGGTTTCCACCGAAACTGCTTGCACATCAGCACTAATTAACTCAACAAAGTCCCCGAACGTCTACGAGGTCTTTTTAACCAAAGAAATCGTCATTTAGAAATCTAAATAAACCTAATCCATGTGCAACAGTACCCAAAAACTCAAGTCTGCATTCAGGCGCACCCCGTAACGTGTTTTCGAAATGGCAAACAAAATCTTTTGTCCTTGCCGTCCCCATGTTGTGCTCCTCCCAGGGGTCTGTTTGTGACAAGCGCTCCGTGCGCTCCGTCCGTATCTCTTATTCCAATTCCTGTCCTGTGATTGGCTAATTCTCCTAGCTGTAGCCAATCACAGGACAGGAATTGGAATAAGAGATACGGACGATGCGGACGGAGCGTACGGAGCGCTCGTCACAATCAGGCCCCTGGCGCTTGACGTCGCTTTGTCAAATACCTTTTCTTGTTCTATTTGGTCCGTTGCAGAAATCCATGCGAAAAAGAGACTTTAATTAGTTGCCGAGCCGTGGAAATACTTGTTGAGGCAAAATATCAATCCCGTCGCCCTTTTCGATCCGTTAAACTACACATATTTTCGTCTGATTTTACTTTTGAGATACGCAGCTCTGTAGATACTTCCTTTTTGTGCCCAAACGAGTGGAAATAAACTTTTACGATCCATCGAAACTCGTCTGAGGCTGAAATAATTGTATGACCCAAATCAATCCCCGTGACGATTTTGGCCCCAAAAAAATCACAGTTTCGGCGAAATCACTCATATATAATACGCACAACTTTTCAAGCTTGCAGGAGCTTGCACACGATGACTGCAAACCGAGGCGACGATGGTGATGATGATGATGATGAGGGCTCCCGAGAAAAGTTGATGCCTCGGGGTGGTTGATGACGACGATGACGGGACCTCCCCATCCTTCCCGCCTCCGTCGAAGCGCAAATCTTCGCTCTCCGGAAATCTTTCCGCATGTGGTACCGTAACATTCGTTGCGTTTGTAAAAAATCATCGTCGTCGGCGTAAGTGTATACACATGTTTATAGTTGTTTCTCAGGGCATGAATATTACGGTTGGGATGCTGTGGAACGAGGGCACGCAACGCCGCGCCGGTGGATGCTTGAGATGTATACGAGGCAAACGGTGTGTGCTCTACACATCATAACGTTAGGATTGAGAAAAGCTGTATACATATATGTGTGTGAATACAGCTTGCATGGACGAAAGCGAAAGCGAGCAGAACGAGAGACGTCAAGTATATTATGAGAAATACATGCACACATATATGCACACACAACTGAGACTGTGGTTGAAACTGAAGGGTGGGGAGGTGTGCATGCATGCAAGCTGCATCGTGAAATTATTATTATTTTTTTTTTACAGAGGTTAGGTTGGGCTCTTGCGTCACTTTCGCGTGGCCATAATCAACGAAAGTACAAGTGGGCCTGGCCCAGACAGCACCACTTGCGAAGACCTGCGTCCCAATTCGGCCCAATGAAGAGTGCTCCGCTGCCCTACTGGCTCAATTTCTTCTTCCTGACTGTGCACGCCCGGCTTTTTCGGTCACTCGATCCTCATTCTTGCTCTCCCTTGCCTCCTTCGTTTTACTCTCTTACCGCTTTGTAGCCCTATGCTGTGCACACATTTTTTTCCAAGTGCATCAATGGCCGCCTCCTCTTTTGAGCCTCCATTTTAGAGACTACCCGACTCTTATGTCCTCTAAGAAGTTTCTACGTCTAGTCGAATAGAGATGGATGATTGAATTCTATCAAGTGCGAGTTTATCTGATTCAACATTTTGATTTTTTCAGAATTTCCCTGAGAATATTGAAGTTTTTGACCTGAATTCGACTTCTTGATGAAAATACTACAGATTGAGACCATACATGGCATGTATCCTATGGAAGACTTGTCTATCAAGATGGGGCTGTCCTCAAATTTTTGCACCCCGAACAATTTCCGTTGCCATTTATATTGAGTGCTGATTCATATATTTCAGTCTCTTCCGAAAATTTCCATCAAAATTCATGTTCTTTTGCAAGCTCTTTTGATTGTGGAGCTCATTTGCCTCGTCATTTGCGCTCCTCGGTCAAAAAGGAGAGCTTGCGACGCGACGTGAGTGCTCAAGAGCGATAAAAAGTAAATTGAACAAGAATCGTAAAACACCTGAATAGTCGATATTCTTCATAATTTTTCTGTAAAGTGGTAAACGAAGTATTCAGTGTTATGGATGAGACAAAGAGGATTATTTAACCTATTTTCTCAAATTTTGATGGTGTACTGTGAGCTCTTATGACAAATCAGTTTTGATGCACGTGACATCATGAGCAAATCAATCGCATACCTTGTGGAAAACAGCAGAAATATCGAAAGGAATTTCGAGTGAGCCTCAAACCGAGATGAAAAATTTCGGATCAAATTTGGATCAGACCTAGTGAAAAGAGCTTGATGGGCTTACGGTGACGAAACTGACAACGCTTCCTGCGTTATGTTCCCCCTATATATGGGATAATTCTGCCGTGACTTAGGTATTTGAACAAGAACGGCGGAGGTCGTAATTGGGCCCAAAAACTGACTAGTTTAAGGTAGTACTGTCGCAACATCTTTTTTCAAAATGCTCGAGGTCCTTGAACCTTCACCGATTTAGCTCGGATTCCGGCAGAGGCTTTGTATCAGTCCGATTTTATTTTGTTCAAAATTTCAGAGGCCTATGGTTTGTATAACCGGAAAGAACAAGCCACAAACATGAGCATTTTTGTCTTGTTAGTGACATATACTTGTGACTTTACGACGAATTCAGGCGAACATTGGCTCGCGCCTAAGCCCCAAGCTGATAACCAGGTTCTGTGTAAGAACTTCTGAGTGTATTCTCTGTTATTGCCAATTGGAATATGGGAGCTTATTAAAATCCTTTAGTTCAAGCATGATGAATCGAAAAAGGGCGTGTTGTTCCATGAGGCCTCATGTTAAGGAGGCTTGAGCGCGTAGGAGCGTACCAAGCATCGGGCCCCGCGCACCTTTTCCCGTTCCACCGCGTCATTGGCGCTATACATAGGTATACTCACAATGCAAGCGCTGGCTGCAACGCTAGCTTTTTTACTTTCACTCTAATTTTCTCGAAATTTTGATGGTTGACCCATAGTTTTTCTGGTATCAATTTATAGGGAATAGATAAAAGAACCGTTTCTTTTGGTCAGAACAGATATCATATGAATAGTTAGCCCGCAATCTCATCTTAACGCGTCTGGCCCATAAGGTTACGTGTAGTCAGAAATACTTTTCGAAGTCAATTTGCTCACGATTTTGGTGGTTGACCCCATGTTTTTTCAACGATTTTATATTTCTGGTAGTTTTAGCTATAGTTTGAGCCCACTTGCGCCGAAAACAAATGTTTTATTAAAAAGTGCTCGAGCCTCCTCACGATAGTTTGGAACTCCAGAAGTTCTCCCACAAGCAACATGGGCCTCTGAAAATCTACTTGAATAATCTGTACGCCAAATACTAGCTATGTTTATGATCTCATCAAAATCGATCTGGTCAAACGATTCATGGCGGTACTACCTTACATATAATTGCAATCTCACATTTTATAATTAGGTGGTTCCTGGTCTATGTAAAAGCCTAAAACAATACCCAGACAGACATGATTATTCCCCTATCCACATAAAAGACATGAACACTTTTTGGAGATGAAAACATTTGGCATAAAAACCGATCCCAAAGGCATGATCCAAAACGGTTCAATTTTTCCGGATATACACATTACTTCTTGACGTCGAAAGTTGATTGTACTGGAAAATTCGACCATTGATCATCGTGCACATTCATGTGATTCATCATTCCGCTGATGGTAGAATTCTGTTCTTTGGTGTGTTGGGCACAAATTACCACCATTAATGAGTAGCTTGAAGTGATTCGCAAGCTTGCTATTGAGTTTTCGAACAGTATTCAAAACATTTGCAAGTTTCGAGGATAGAATGTCGACTGTGTTTGAATAGTATTTCAAAGTGAGACCTGCTTATGACATTATACCTGTTCATGACCCAATTTTAATGTTCAATCGGCCCGTAATCGATATTCCGCGAATATCTTGGTCAACATTACGATTGAAAAAAAGTAAATCGAACTCGGGACTTGCCGCGGTAAAGACATCTTGACTACATTACGTGAGTGTATGAACTAGCCAGTATAATACGATCTGAAAATCTCGCACGTGGCATTTTTTGGATTTAGGAAAAGAGGAAAAATAGGGTTCATCGGCCCTGAGGCTAGTCCATTACTGTTTATTATGCGTGAACCCTACTCCCTCCCTCTCTTCGTATTTTGCACTCGTTAAATCTTCAGTGAGTAGACCGTTTGCAGTATGTCTCTTTCTCCATCTCTCTCCCCTCATTTGATATCCCTATGCGCATCTTTCCGATGATGAGTTTTTATGCGTGTCGATCAAATGAAGGAGCCAGTCAGTCAGTCAGCCAACCAACTAACCAACAAACCAACCACACTCTACTTCTCTTTCTCATGCATGTGTAGCAAGTTGCGTTATCGGGATTGAATAAGAGAGCACAGAAATGAACCAGTGCAAAGAAGAGTAGGCAAAGGTGAAGTTAGCTGGTAGCATCATCCTAGTAGTACAGGCGGTCAAAAAGCAAAAAAAAGAGTCTATAGAAATTTTCCCCGTACCACGATAAAAATGCGGCTCGCGCTCGCGCACGCTAATTAAGCGGTGTGGTGGCTCGGCGATGAAAGACCCCTCTTCTATACCTTTTGTTGTTCCGACGCCAGCCGAGTAAGATTTATTGATGCGCAGTTGAGGAACATTTTATTCTTTTTGCTTAATTTTTTTGCTTATGCAGCTGAGAGAAAATGTTTCATCGAGCAACTGAGAGAGATACAGAAAGAGAGACAAGCTGCCTGGAGCTCCTCTTACTCTATGGTTCCTGCAACCACTGAGAAATTACCATGTAAATTATTATACGTGATATTCTAGATTCACAGTGAGAGTGAATGAGTGAGTGAGTGAGTGAGCGAGCGCGTTCTGCAGAATTATCGCGGGGGTTATGAAAAATATTTGCGCACCAACTGACGAATATAACTTTTTTCGTGCAAGAGCGTTGCGCGTGACTCTTTTTCGGTATATCTACGCTTTCGACGAGAAAATCCGCGAGAAAACATAGTTGGATCAGCTCTCGAGTCTGTCTCAATTCGTGTCGGGCGACGATTGTAATCAGGGGTGTATGAAAAATGAGTTCATTATAAAAATACTGTCGGCCCGGTTCTCGTGAAATATAATAACGTAATCTACTCATTTTTGTATCTTTCTTGTTGCGAGTATAATCATAACGGTGATATGAATAAGGTAAGTGTACCCAACTTGCCCCCATTGAGCCATTTTCTTAATAACTCTGGCCCATCTCAATATTTTTAGACGTACCTTAGCTCATTTCGAAGCTTGTCTCATGACCTTCAAAATGAATTAAAGTACGTTTGATTTGAGCCAACTGGAGCCAAACTGTGTTGATTCTACCAAGAGGTGATTTTTGAGAGTTTACAAAAGTGTGTTCCCAGCTTGCCCCCATCATTTAAAACAATGTAAATCGGCAATGAAATCAAAAAAATGGCTTTGATCTATGTGCAGCGGCATTTGTAGCTTTTAGCTGGCCCAAAACACTGTTTCCGACCTATTTTGACGTGATAAACACGTTCTGAGTGGTAAAAAAGCCATACTGCACGCCTTTCCGATATAACCACATGGGGGCATGTTGGGTACACTTCGATGTCGGCCTTCTAGATTCTCAAATCATGTCCGTGTTTTGTACATAAAATCGCTTCAAATCAGAATTTTGCAACTCTGAAAAGCGGATTTTGAAGGTCTTGAGACAAGGGATCGAATGGCTTAGATACGTCAAGATTGGTCGAATGAAAATCAATTTGCACCGGTTTTAGTGAAAGCGATTTCCTCTGTGATTTCTTAGCCGTGCAAACTCGAAAAATGGAAAAATCACTCTATATTTTTTGGGAAACGTAGAAATGATCCGGGGTCTATGCAAACTACCTGCTTTCTCATATTTCAACATAACAAACGTAAAAAAAATATGCGGGAAGGTCCACGAGTGCCCATTTCTGAGATCGGCATATGGGGGCGAGTTGGGTACAGAGGCAAGTTGTGTACACTTACCTTATTTCAGTTCCTTAACAATTGCACTGTCATATTGTATCGTCATATTCAAAATTAGTTAACGACCAAGTTTCAATTTCTTTCACGAAATTGTTATTGATGGAATCAATCGATCATTTCAATAAAACAGGTCATAATATAGGTCGAGGTTGAATGATCTCACCCAATCATCAGCAAACCGATGATTTTTGCCTCTCAATGTCACCCTGAAAGCTAATATATGATTTAGGAATAACCGCTCATTAGTGTGACATTTGAAAAGTTTCTTCCTTCATCTTGTTCGAAGTTCGAACACATACTCATGCCGATCGTTGACTAAAATACTGCGAGAGTGCTCCTTAGCTGTTTTCAGTGCCCTCTTGCGGTCAACGCGCTTTATTGTAAATAATTCGTTAGGGAAAGAACTCTGGATGGATAGCGATGCAGATCCACGTGCAGGGGATTTTTCTGCAAGTTTCAGAAAAAGTCTCATTGAGATTGGTGCAAAATTGAACCCGAATAGTTCAAGCCAAATTTTTGACAGCTGGAAATTTTTGCTTAAACTACCCTTGCTAAATTGTGCACCAAAGCTCAATGGGATTTTTTTCAAAATTTGCAGAAAAATTCCACGCATGTGGGTCTCCATTGCTATCCATCCCGAGTTATTCGGTTAATTAATGATACACAATAAACCAGTTTGACCGCAAGGTGGCGCCACCGTTGTTTTTTTTTTAATTTGGGGAGCACTCTTGAGCTACATATGTCGTATGACCAATCTGAGAAGGACACTTCTTGGAAATTTCTATCTTTGCAAAGTACAAATGGGATCTAAGTTGATTCTTGCATGATTCAACCTTTTGCCATGGATGGTGAGGTGAACATTTTCAGAAAATGAAAAATTCGATGCGAACGGGAAAATTTTTTTTCAAAATATTCAAGAAAAATAACAGTGCGATAGGCCATCGTGTAGCTCATCAAATTTGAAGCCCGAAATGACTTGTAGGATAACTTTTTTGTCACTCAATTTTCCGGGAATCCTGATGTGAAATCATTTGGAATTTGCCACCACAATTGTCGTAGAGGTTAGTCGTACTACACGTTAGGTAATGGCATTGTTTTGGTGTAATGCCAAGTGCTCTTGTTATTGTTATGGTGTTT
Source organism: Eretmocerus hayati (assembly GCA_029851415.1). Classification (NCBI taxonomy): domain Eukaryota; kingdom Metazoa; phylum Arthropoda; class Insecta; order Hymenoptera; family Aphelinidae; genus Eretmocerus; species Eretmocerus hayati. The sequence goes on from CM056741.1 coordinate 154,452,449, forward strand.
AACCTATGACCACGGATGTTGTTTTGTAGACTATCCAGCCACGGCATTCACAATGGAAACTCGTCATCGAGAGGGAATATCAATCGGCTTCTTATCGATGAAAGATATTAGAAGCATCGAGGATGTATGTACCTTGTACTTTTTAGTACAAGAATCCACCAATGCGTTAAAAGTGTGTAAGAGTCATGCCATCAAAATTCTCTAATGTAGATCGAAATTAGAACAATCTCGCATCCAAACCTCTTGGACGATAGGAATGCTTAACAAGTTCAGGTAATGGTTATCAATTTTAGTAACTTCATCGCTCAAATTCTGACAACAAAGTTCAGGAAAAGTTTGTACCATACATGGTGAACAGATAATGGACACGAGGTATTTGAACGGAATCTTGTAGCTGGAGAAGTGGAAAATTCTGAAAAATCGTGGCTTCGACTTCTTCCCCACGAGATCAACATTCTATAAAGTGGGCTGGCTTATTGAAAATTACAAGAGTGAACCTACTAGAGGATAGTAATGCCCAGTAGATTTGAATACTCAATTTCAGTTTTGAACATTTTCTCAACCAGAATCTAAACACGAAGTCTGAGAAAAGTTTACATCGTAGGTAAACAGAGAATAGGCACGAATTAGAACAGTATCTTATAATAGAGACGTGAATATATGCACGAAAAACTGTGATTCCGACTGTTCAGTTATGAGTTCAAAGTTCTTGAAAGTGGTTAAGGTTTTGAAGATCTCAAAGCACAAACTTCTTACAGAAATTAGTGATACCAAGCAGATTCGAGCTTTGCTGTACAAGTTTAGAAGTTCTGTCTGCTAAAATTTGGCTACAAAGTTCGGAGCATGGGTGGTAGATTATAAGCACAAATTGAACCAGTATACAGCAGCTAGGAAGTGGAAAAATGTTTGAAAAAATTGTGGCTCCCGGTTCTCACCTATGGGATAAAAATCCTAAGGAAATGGGTGGGTTTTGTGTAACTTCCAAACGTGAACCTACTAAAGAATGGCAATACCAAGCAGATAAGTTCCGTCAGCTGAAATTTTAGTGCGAAGTTTGAGGAAAGGTGGCATCAAAGGTAGACTATAAACGCGAGTTGAACCAGTATCTCGTAACCGAGGAGTATCTCGTAACTGGGGAGTATTATAAATATTTGAGAAAAATTGAGGCTCTGACTGTTTACCCACGGGACCAAAATTCTGAAGAATGGGCGAGGTTTCGTGTGAACTTCAAACGTAAACCTACAAGTAATGCTAATACCAAGCAGATTCGCGTTTTGTATTTTGACTACAGAAGTTATGTCGGCTAAAATCTGACTACAAAGTCAAAGCCGCGATCTTTGAGATTTTCCTTATTCTTCCAGTGGCGAGATAAAGTTCTGATTACTCGTGCCCATAATCTGTTCACCATCTATGGTACAAACTCTTCCCAAACAAAACTTTGTAGTCAGAATTGGGGCGATGAAGTGTCTGAAATTGATAACCATCGCCTGAATCTGTTGAGCATTACTATTGTCCAAGAGGTTTGGATGCGGGATTGTTCAAATTACGATTTACATTAGAGAATTTTGATCGCATAATTGCTACACAGTTTTTTATGTATTGTTAGACTCTTGTGCGGAAAAGTGGGTGCTCGATGCTCCTAATATCTTTCAACGGTATGAAGCTCATGACATTTCCACTTGATCACGAGTCTCCATTGTGAATGCCGTGGCTGAATAATATACAATACAAGAGGTCAAACACCAAAACAATAAGAAGAGCACGTGGCATTACGCCAAAACAATAACATTACCTACATGCTTAACTCGTTGGAGTGAGCTTCACTTGAATTTCACTCCAAGTGAGTCAAATTTGACTTACTTGGAGTCAGATTCGTGCGACTCAAAGCTTGGAGTCGCACGAATCTGAATCCCTTGGAGTCAAAATTGACTCCAACAGGTTTAGAGAGTAACACGTATTACAACTAACCTTCACGACAACTGTGGTGGCAGATATAAACCAGCTACGTCAAATCAAGGTTCACAAAACCATATTGAGAATACTAACTTCTATATCTTAGGTGATCAGTTTCCGCCTATATCATGGCTATTTTCATGGGCACAGGACAGAAAAAATTCCCTGCCAGCGAATAAGGTCATCTTCCAATAATCCATCTCTGCTCACCGACTACCAAATTTCGGGATAGGTCCCCAGCAGAAGGTCGAAGCCGCACCTCGGTCAGAGGGCTAAGGTTCGTTTAAGCTTACTTGGATCTCAGAAATCCCGTCGGTTTCTGTTTCTCATAGAAGCTCAAGGCTTGACGGGCCATCCCGGAAAGTATATACTTAGTTACAACTTCTACGACTCGCTCAGTCCTCCGGACATTCTGGATGCCGTGGCCACCAGATGGAGGAGATGTGCGCTCTTTGCGCTCGCTTCAGCTTGCACTTTCTGAGATCAGGGGATTGCGAAGTCTTACGGTTGATACACCAAAGTGTTCTGACCCCTTTGTAATTGATGGCAGGAAGCAGAGCTATACCGGGTATCACTTCCGGTATTAGTCAATTCCCTACCGGATTTGAGCCAAAACCTCGGCTACTCCACAAGAAGAAATCCTTACTCTCCGGTTGCCATGATGTCTTACTTGCTGCTGCTTTTTAAAACTGTTCAGAATCTGAGTATATGACTGTGATTCGTGATTCGTGGGTGTCCATGAGTCGTAGAATTCACGATCGTGGATCCATGAGAATTTCAAGAAATAGATGAAATTCTTTCTTCGTCACTTGCAAATTTAGAAGTGTGATTTAATCTGTACATTCAACATCGTATACATGCATCGGCGAGATTGAGAACTCTAAAGCTCAGCCATAAATTGATGTTGTGGTACGATCAGATCCTGCTTTAGATGAAGGGCTTGCTCATTTTGAAGATTTTTCTACCTTGAAAATTTGGCAACTCGCTCCGAGAACGAAATCAATCTCAACGTAAGGGTTTCTTTTGTAGAGTATGGTGTCGTCCCGTACGTGTACCCGGGTAACCGGATGTGCGGGTGCCCGAATACGAAACAATTTGGGACCTCATGGTACAAAACTAAGTAACTAGGACAGCTGAGAGGAGCCTCACATCTGTATTAGTCCAAACGTGCACTGAAAGAAATTTCCTATCGCCTTTCTTACAGAAAAATCGTGTGTCTGTCGGCTTACGCAGACGGATCAACGCTGTTCCGGTGGTCAGGCGATAGAATGTCTCATGTACCTCGTGCGGAAAACGATTTTCTTCACGCAACGATCGTTAAGACGTAGGCAAGCCGCTTAGTGTGTGGAGAGATATTCCTTAGTAACGCCAATAACACAAGTGTGGAGAGCTTTAAGAAAACTCTACACACTCCAAGCACTCCACACTTTCCAAACACTCCTAAGACTTCAGACACTCCAAACTTTCCACACACTCCAAATACTCCTAACACTCCACACACTCCACACACAAACACTTCACTCACACAACACACACACACACACACAAACAAATGTTTTGGCCTCTATTGGCATTGGGTATAATATATTTATTATGGTGGTGCAGTGCAATACGTTGCTGATCGTCCCCATAGAACAGCGCGGCTTGTGGTCAAAGGGAAATGCATCAGGCTTGTCTTTTGCGCATCCACACACAGACATGTACCGAGACATTGGAATAGAGAGAAATGCCCGGCATCAGAACGTGTATTAGACGAGCCGTCCCCTCTCCAATATATGCCCGGGTGCCTCACTATTACACACATATGCGCAAGAAAATACTTACATTCGTAGCGCTCCGGTTGGGACCCATTGCATCTTGAGCGTGTGTGTGAATATATATACATATATACACACGCGCGCGGAATGCATATCTGAGTTGCAGTGCAGATCGTGTTTCGGGTCTTTGCACTCTCTTTTACTCTTGCCCATTGATTACGACGACGACAACGGCTATGTAGAAAAGAAAAAGAACCGGACGCTGGTGGCTGGTGTTTCGAAAGAATCTGGACGTAGAGGTATTTTAGATGCGTCTCGAACTTATTCTGTTCGTCCTGGTTCAATCCTTTGGAAGTCCTTTTTCGTTTGCACACTCTTCTCGAGCAGTCGAGCGTTTGCATTGCAGTTCAGACGAATATTTATTAATATCGAGTCCGTAATCGATTATTCGAGTGGTATAAGATACAAGTTATACGTGGAAATAGTTGATCTGTAATTCATAATTATATCTGAGTTTCTTTGTGAGCGAGTTGAGTATCAACTGTTGAAATAATGGCAAAGTGCCGCCATGAAAACTTGATCTCTCAACTCACGATGGAATTTTCACGTAATTCGACTATCTTGCCGGTGCAATAAAAGAATCAAACCTTCCAATATTAAACAATAGTTCAAGTCAGTGTAACTCTAGCAATCTAGTTGAAGATTTTTTTAATCTGTTCAATATTCCTCTTAGTTTTCGGGAATCTCCACTTGCCCAAAAATTCCTTCTCCTCATCACCTCTAAACAAAGTACAGTAGCCGAATAGTAGATAAGATCCTCTAGCTCCACTTCGAGCTCTTGTTCATGCATGGATTCGTGATTCATCGAAAATTGACATCGCCTTCCTATATTTGATCATGTGCATGCATGCATCCTTTCTTTGGAGGTGCTCAACAACAGTCTATATTCTGCTATCATTACTCTAAATTACAGACATTGTATTATATATGCGAGTAGCAATGTATTGTGTTGGGCTCTTACTCGAAACGTTCCTGTACAAAATCAACAGCCTGGGGAATACAATCGCGTGAGCATACACATTTGAGATCATCGGAACTCAGATGCCCGTTAATTTCACGCGCCTCCTCGAGAGATAACTCGTGAGAGCCTCATCGCATATGTACTGTATAAGCAGTTTGCGCAGCGATACTATCTCTCGCGCTATTGTGTGGCGCGTCGGCCCGTCATTGGTCGAGAACTGATGCATCTCACTATGTCGATTCACAGCTTAATCCGGAACTTGGAGGAAACAATTAGACCTGAATATTATTGCAATCACTTCAATGAACTCACATGAATATGGACAAAAATTAATTTGGTGGCCCCAAATGATTGAGTTTGAGTGCTAAAAATTATGAAAGTAGCAAAAGATTGCGAGAGATCTCAAGTTTTCCTACCGAAATCACTTTTACGAGTGGTGCGGGTTGTGCTGACTTTCCCTTTCGACACGAATATGATTTTTCATCGAGTCACTTTGATGACCAAGAGCCATAAACAACACCTTTGCAAGATACAAATTCAATGATCATCTCAAGTCTCAACACATGGTTTTGAGAATGAAACAATTTGATCTCATTGTTAGCCAGGCAATCAATATCTGTTGGATGAATTTTCAAATACTTGATGAAATATACACTGCCGGTCAAAAGTTTCAAGACACCCGAAATTTTTCTTTCCAATTTTGTAAGTAGAACTACTAGGCTCTACTTGACCAAAAAGGACTTCATTGAGGCTCATTCTGGAGGTTTCTTTATTTACCTTTGGATAGCTCCATTCATTTTTATCAGCACGGATCTGGATCTTCCCAATTTGAGCTTGAAGGAGTGCCAATTTCGATGATTTATGGAAGAATCTCCTGGCTCCGGTAGCTCAAAGGTCCAGAAATATTCTGGAATGGATGTTGAGAGGCTTGAAAGTACAAGTCTAGAACTTCAAAATCTGTTTTCCAACATTCTTCTACGTTACTCCTACTCCGAATTATGACATTCACTGACGAGAGTTTTTCCGAAAAAATAGCACACTTATTAGAAAATGACGGCGAAATTCACTTTTTGGAGCATGTTTCGAAGATTCCTTGTTCTCTTGATCATGATATAGAAGACAGATACCAGGATCAGAGATTATATTTTCTTGAAAACTCATTCCTCTATTTTTTTTGAATTCATTAGTGAATTTTTGTGAAAAATCTTTCTTTACAGAAAATGTCATAGCTCGGAGTAGAGGTAACGTGAAAGGATGTTGTGAAAGAGATTTTGAAGCTCTAGATTTGTACTTTCAGGTCTTTTAAAATCTATTCCAGAATATTCCTATGCCATAGGAGTAAGGAAGCCAGAAGATTTTCTCAAGAATCATCGAAATTGGCACTTTTTCAAGCTCAAATTGGGAAGATCCAGATCCGTGCTGATGAAAATGAATGATGCTATCTAAAAGTAAGTGAAGAGACCTTCAGAATGAGTCCTAATCAGTCCTTTTCGGTCGAGTGAAGCCTAGTAGTTCCACTCACGGAATTGGAAAAAAAAGTTTCGGGTGTCCTGAAACTTTTGACCGGCAGTGTAATTTATCCTGGGGATTTCCAATCACGAATTTGAATGCGAGTCACTGCATCAAACACCCTGTTTAGAACAAATAAAAATTGTTAATAGTATATTACTGTACTAGGCAGGGGAAAAAAAAACTATGGTTTGAGTTTTACGTCTAGTTCCGCCGGTAGGCCCCACCCAGACGGCACCCATGTGCGTGGAGTTGAGGTACGCTCAACCAGCGCGTCAGCATATACTGCTAACTACCGAATTGTACCTCGGTGGGGAGGACCTACAGTTTTAGGTGGAATCCGAACCACCGAGACCGCTGAAAAAAGGCACGTAAGAAAAAATCTCAGTGGTGCCCTGACCGGGATTCGAACGTAGGACTCCCGCATGGGAGTCCGGTGACTTATCCACTGTGCCACGGTGGCCTATTAGGCAGGAAAGGAATTTAACTTTTATATCCCGGGTGCCTGGCTTTCACCTTCACCCCGGCTTGCCCCCATGGGCGCGGGGCAGGGATACGCCCTGCCAGCGCGTCGGGTTGGAGGATGACCAACACCGAGCCAGGCTCGGTGATGGCTCAGTCCACCGTCCCGACTACCAACTTTCGGGCACGGCCCCCAGCACAAGGCCGATGCCCACCCCTCGGTGGGGGGTTTTGGGACTCTTTTAGGCTTCCTGAGAGCCCAAAGAGTCCCTCGGGATGATGGATGAGTCTTACGGGCTCGCATTGTTATCGCCCGAGGGCGATCCCAATTTGAGTCCCTAGACTCACCCACTCCCGTGGTGCCGGATGGAGATGTGCGGTCTCCTCGCTCCGGCGAGCGGTAACTGGGGCCGGAGGGTCGTCACACCCCAGGGACGAGGCGCCATGCCTTAACCCCCCTTGCGGTTTCCGGGAGAAGTCAAAGCGCCGAGCACCAGTCTCGGAGCCAGTCTTCTCCCTACCGGCTTCGGGCCTAAGCCTGGGTACGTTGTCCCAGTAACTGGGGCCGGAGGGTCGTCACACCCCAGGACATGGTGTCCCCCTTGTGGTATGTACTAGGCAGGGAAGTTGGATTTCCGTGACTGTTTGATGATAATGCCGAGGCATTGATATCACACTGTCATGGGCATCCCACTTCTCTGCCGAGTGCTTTATACTATTTTTTCTCCTCTCGGCCCGAAAGTACGTCGAAATTTTATTAATCAGTACAAAAATACTTGTTTAATCTCACTTCTCCAGTTGTTCACAATTTTGAAGGGGTGGGCTGTACAAGCAGACGACCTCACATCTTTTACTTACTGCTTTTGCTGCATACTTGTGACGTGATGTACTCGTCCGCCCGACTTTTGCAAAGGCGAGGCGTCAGCCGAGCTTTTGCTGGTCGGGGCGGACGTAAGCAAAAAAATAATTAAGTGAAATGTGTTGTGGGTGAAAGCTGAGTGATATATTATCACATGATCCAATTTGGGTCTTGAATTCGATGCAAAGATGTGTCCGCGCCATGTCATCGTGGCCCTAAGCTCTTGTCACTTACAATGAGTATTTTGTGTGCCTTGTCAATTTATGTCATGGGGCATTAGAAATTCTGCTCTATAGTCGGCTTCTGAGAGCTTTCTGTTCAAGCAGCAGTATTTATAAAAGAATAACGCCTGTCAAGTGTACACACAAATCATAAATGAACACATTGATAAACACAACCTCAATAGGTTATGTTTTGCCTGCATGTCTCATGCGCTCTCTGCACAGCGAAACAGCGCAGACAGCGAAAGATGCAGTATAAATTGACAGCCAATCAGAGCGCGAGTTGACCCGTGCCGGCAGCAAAAGTCGAGCTTTCGTGACCAAAACGAGTCGCGAAAGGACGTACTTTCGTGCCGGGAGGAGGAAAATCTTATTTTGACTTTTCTCAGACACATCCGGCAATGAGTATAATTTATCATATCATTTTGTGTTGATATAGCAGCACCCATTCTTTTATCAAATAAGTGAACTGAGAAAAAAAAATTTAACACAAACGTTGAATTTTGAAAGCAGATAGATTTTTGAATTGGTGCAACTAACTAAATCTGTTTTCGTCCGGGTCAAATTACTACGTGCGAACACAGGAATGTGGCATCACACGAATTTAGGCCCATGTCTGGCTAGAGCCTGTCTGTTTCTACTGATAGTCAAAACTAGCCTTGCTCTTTGTATACGCTTGTTCAGTTACTCAGCCGTACTCAACTATGCTCGTTGGATCATGAGGTGACTGACGTATGAAGAATTTTTTGCCTTTGTTGATCATTTCACCAGTGGCAATTACCAAATGCTAATCTTTGAACCACATCACTCTTCATCCTGCCACTGCCAAAATGCAAAAATGATCTCGATTCGATCGGTATCATTCGAGTTGACATAAGTACACTGCTAATGGGTGAAGCTTGTCGAGCAAATGTATGCAAAAATAAAATAAAAATACCATACATACCAGTAAAGCAAACCCATCATCGCAAACATATATGATGATAACGAAGCGAGAGAGCAAGTCAGTCTTAAAGAGAAGCTAGTCGAAGAGTATGGATGAATCAGGTACATCTTGATGGTAGAGTAAGTATTGACCAAGTCTCATGAGTTATACGTATCGGCATTTCATAGTGACAAGTAATTACAGTAAATAATCATCCACCTGATGCAGTGGCAGCTAGCTATATATACAACGCACAGAAGCAAGACACGCCGCTAAAGAAAATTCTAGCTATAGAGAAGCATCAACCGGTGTGTACTTGCGATTGTCCACCTCGAAACTACAACCTCAACCGCCCTACCGATAAGTACTTGTACACTAAAACACTCGATAGACAGTCTATAGAAGGTTGTAGGAAGGAAAAGGATGCACACACACACATACACGAATGTCAAATCGAATAAGGCTGAGGGAGAGAGTATACATGCTGCGAGGTATAGCCGGTTCGACGGGTGCATCGTTCGGAGCCCTCTTTGAGAGACAGTCCGACAGAATATATAGAGACTAGAGAAAGAAGAAGGCAGATATAGGGGCTATCGTGGCTAGATCGTAGGATGGGGCGGGGACAAAAATGAACCGCACGCAATGCCTGTGTACATACATGTGAATCAATACACCTAAAAGTAAAGTGTGTGTGTGTGTGTGTGTGTGTGTGTGTGTGTGTGTGTGTGGACATTACGTGTACGTATGTGAACTGGACTTTTGCTATAGTCTATTTTGTCTATACAGTGGCAAGCCTGATGGGCTAACCGACGAATAGGGAGAAAAAGACGACTGCCAAGAAGATAAGGAATGGAGGCTGACGGACAAGCAGATCTGCTGGACCTGCTGTGTCGGCATGGTATACATATATACATAGAGTGACCAGACGTTCATCGGGTGATGGTGGTGGACGAGGAAAAGAGAAGAACAGGGAAGAAAGATGCGCAGCGAGAATGGCCGCAAGGAGGAGGATGATTGAAGATGAGGACGAAAAAAGTTTCGGCGAAGGCGAGTGTGTGTAAGATTGTGAGTGTGTAGATGAGTGTATTTGATGGTTGCATGAGGATGTACATGTATGAGGATTCGCCGGGGGGTGGTGTAGTGGTTCAAGTGTGTCAGTGCCACCAAACTGGCCATACTTGTATGTACTTCTTTGCAACTCTCTCGTTAGCGCTTGGAGTTTTGGTTTTTGTACCGATTGTACTTTGCTAGTTGATGAATGGCATCCCATGGTGATCATGTGCTTTTAATTCTTCACGTAATGACTTATGGGGACTTTGGATACAATTTTTATATTTTACCTTTTATTAGAACTAGGACTATCCGATGGAAATTATATGAATACTTCTCGGATATCCGAACCGTAGGAAAATTATATGTAAAGATCTAATATCTCGAATCCAGCATAATTTAAATATCCGCGGATATCCGGATATGCAGAGGTCCCAGTCCTACCTCTTATACATAGATGAGAATTTGGGCCTTGATCATGTTGATACGGTGAGTGTACCCAACGTGTCCTCCCTTCAAGGCATTGTCATGGGCTTTGGTCTGATTGAACATTTCACTGCTTTTTAAGCTTGTTCCAAGTCCTTCGAAATTATTTAAGGTGGATCTAATTTCGATCAACCAATGCTGAGCTATTACAAAATTTCTCAAACGTTATTTTTCACGAGTTCGCCAGAGGGTGTACACAACATGCTCCCATCCTTACAACAATGTAAATCGTCGATAAAGCGAATAAAATTATTTTTATCTTCGTGCAACCATTCGGAACTTTTCGTCGGTCAAAATCACTATTTTCGGCTCGTTTTGATGCGACAAGTACGTTCTGAGCGGTAAAAAAGCTGTACTGCAACGCACTCGAGATAAAGATGCGGGGGCACAATGGGTATCTTTCCATGTAAACTCGTTAACCTTGCACTTTCCTGCGATGAAACTTCCCACGGTGTGACAATTAATCTCCGTCCTGACCATGTGCAGATGTCTTACAAAAATTGACTCTCCCAAATAAAAGACCCGATAAGATCCAAAACTGTATTTCAGGCTACGCGTACAGAGTTCTACCATCAATGTATTATAAACACAGGTGAACTCAGGTGAAATGAATTAGTCTTACCATGCAAAGACCGCACATTTTGAAAGTCGAGACTCAGACATTCGGAACGTTGAAATCATTCAAATTTTTACCTGCATCTGCCTGCAAAGTGAGTAACGATCAAACTTCATTTTCGATCCACCAAGTTTGTCAAAGTACTAAACCATTAACTGAAGTTCTTGGGTTGAGCATACACAAATAGCACGAAGATCCTTGAACGTATGCACAGATAAGAATCTCGCGCGGTAACGAGACAACGGAATCATCAGGAAACTAACCTATATATGGCAAGGGTAACAGGTGCCCATCGCTAAATACCACCTTCCACAACCCAAATTAGACGTGTCCCCATACACTTCCATATACATATTTAGTAATACTCGAAAGAGTCCCAGAAATCGAGCAAGTGGTCGGGTGTCCGTGACTCTTCCGATGGCCACAAGTACGATTAATGCACCGAGGGCAATGCGCCGGGCATCATCAACCGAGTGATCGAGAATCGCGCAACGAACGCCCTTGCAAATGTGTGTGAGTCGAGCAGTTGCGGCACGCCAAGCTGCAATATACTTTCTGATATATATATATATATATATATATGGGCGATTCCGATGCACCCGGTCAGATGCACACGTATTGTATATACTATATATGTTTAGATTGTGCGGTATAATATGCGCGAAAGACGGCCACCTCGCAGGACGGCTGTTCAGTTCAAGGCCCCTTGATGGTGCGCAGAGTCACCGCCCGGCCGGCCCTCGTCTCTTCCGTAGAAGACCGACGACGACGGGGGAATGCACTTTTGGCTTGGCTCGATTGCGCTGCGAGCGGCTCTGGCCATGCTGATGCGGCTCTCTAGTTCAGGGGTTTGGTCCGATATTCCATCGAGCGATGCTGGAATGCGAGCGACGACCAGACGGGCGCACTTTGTGATATACTGTGGGAACGACCAGTGAGTCGCTGAAGCGCCTGTTTGGGGCATTTTTTATTTTGCGTGGTCAGTTGGCTGTGGAGTAATCAATAATTGTATTATTACACATTATCCATTCGTCTCAAGTTTTGGAAATGATTTGGAACAAAGTGAGAATGATTGGTCATTTGGACTCTTTGGAGCTCGTTTGGGGTTCTTCTGAAAACTAACTATCACTAATCGATTTGTTCACGTCCAGGGAAATTAAAATTATGTCACTTGAATATTGCGCATGGTGATCAATGCTTCCTGAACTAGAAAAAATTGCCTTATCAGTAATACTAATACTTATAGGGCAATAACCATGCAAGTCAATCTATTTCGTGTTGTTTAAGAACTGGCTGCAGAAGAGTTCTTTTGTACACAAAGAACGTGAGTATTCTCGAACCTATACAAATCGGTCGAAAATTATAACGCCTTCTACATACGGTTGTTGCCAAGATAAAAAATATGAGTCAGATTTTTTGACATTCTTTCGCATTTCTAACGTACACACTGCAGAAAGTTAGCCATGTGAACATCTTCCGTCATCCCACTGACACACATTGAGATGCAAAATAGTATTTTTCGATTCGAGGGAGGGAAGTTTGGTTCTGCTTTTCGAGTGATTGTTTTCGGCCCGAGCCCTGGCGAGAGTCGAAATGATCACGAGTAAAGCAAAAACACTTCACGCCCGAGTATTGAAATACGTTTTTCGATCGACTGGGCGTAAAGTGAACGAAAACTGCCGTGCGTAAAACACTGTTTTACGCACAGTCGATCGAAAATGGTTTTTTAAACTATCGAGTTTCTCCGGCAATATTCACATTTTACATTGAAAAAATCATCGACGATTTCCAATAGTGATAATAATGTGATCTAATTTTTATACAAACACAGTGGCTGTACGAAAGCATAGCCAACATTGAATATGAACGAGCCATTACTATAAATTATCCCTAACGATGCGTGACTTTAGCCGGTATTCCTTGTTGATAACCCTCTAAGATGTGCTCATGCAAGATATTTTACGCCCTACTTCTGCTTCTGTTTATGGCCGTCTCTGATGTACGGGACACTTATGCAATGAATTTTCATCATCATCATCACATTTCATGCGTAATCAGTATTTTAGCTATTAAATTTTTTTTCAACTAATCTTCAGATTGACATTCGCGTTATTCGAGATATTTCTTAAAAAATCATGTTAAACGACCAATTAATTACTTGCTGTTTCAAGACATCTCAATTTCATAAAATCTTAGACAACTCAACGACAAATATCTTTAGTGTGTATGTGGCCACGAATAGCCACCTCAACGATTTGAAATGAGCAGAACGGATTTTGCACAATGAGGAAGTCAAAGCGAGAGCGAAGAATAATCCGTGAGCAAGCGATGGCCGAAACTCTATAAGAGGTTTCTTGGTGGGCGGTTGCGTTACGCACCTGAGACTCATACGAATATAATATGGCAGCCTAGCCATCTTAAACCGAGGAAGAGTCAGAAATACGATACACTGTATGAACAGAAAAGTTGGAGGATGCTATATCATGTGTGTAGCAGAACGGAGGAGACATGCGAGCCGTGGGCTATAAGAGAAGGAAGAGAGGGGGTCCTTGTAAGGGGCCAGAATGGCCAACGCCATAATACTCTATACCAACTATCGGGCCAGACCAGCCGCGGTGGATGGACATACCTATATACTCCAGAAAAAGTCAAGGCCAAAGAGGGATAGACTCAGAGCATGCCACCAAGAGAAGAGCGAGAAAGAGGCCCATGATGCGCGCTTGCGGGCCTGAGAGTTAGTAGAAAAAGATGAGGAGGAGCCAGCCGACCCGTCGTCCGGGCGGGTACCAATAGAGCAACGACGAAAGAGGATGAGAATGTAAGCCTTGCTGGATCACGATGAGAACCAACCAAAGAGAGAGGGCCCTTTTGGCGCTGCTGCTGTTGCTGCTACGTGCAGCCTGGCAGCGGAAGATTGTGCCTGATGCTACTGAGATGAAGCCGAACGATGACCACGCACACCAACACCAATACATGTATACTTGGAAAGGGCGTAGAAGAGAGATATAGGTACGGGATAAATCGAGTGCGCGGCCATTCTGCACCTGATACCGTCTTTGGCATCTAGAATGTCAACCGGGCACCGCAGACCGTCGCTGTTGTAACTTCGACAGCTTTAGTTGACATTCTATGCCTTTGCCGCAATCGCACGCTTAGAAAAAATTCAAAGACGGTAATTACCATCACTGTGCGAATATTTGCACCTGTATAACTAAGAACTCATGAGAAGTGATTGATCCTATACGGTATTGAGGACGAATTATCTGCACTGTGAAAAATTGGTTGAATTTTCAACCAACATTTCAATTACCAGCTGGTTGAATTTTCACACTGATTGAACATTCAACTAAACTGGTTGAATTTTCAACCAAGCAATTATGTATATTCCGTGGTGGATGAATGAATGGATGGATGGATGATGGGTGGATGGGCGGATGGATGAAAAGATGGATAGACAATTGGATGGATGGATGATGGATGATGGATGGATGGGCGGATGGATGGATAGATGGATAGATGGTTGGATGGGTGATGGGTGGATAGATGGGTTAATAGACGGATGGATGGACCCATCACCCATTCATCCATCCATCCAACCATCAATCCACCCATCAACTATCGATTAACCATCCATCCATCTATCATGCATCCGTCCATTATCCAGCATCATCCATCACTCCATCCATAGATCCATCCATCCATCCACCATCCATTCTTCGATCCATTCATCGACCCCATCCATCATCTATACATCGATCCATCATCCATCAGTCCACCCTTCCATCCATCCTTATCCACCCATTTGACCATCCACCATATTTTACCCCTCACACGTAGGCAACCTCATATGCAGGAACCGCACGGACAGATTGTGATAATTCTCATTGTTCAAAAAAAACTGTTTTTTCCGAAAAACTTCATCCAACCAGTTGGTTGAAGTTTTTCGGAAAAATTTTTTACAGTGTGACTATCAACAACAGTTCCCATCAGGAATCATCCGAGCTATTAGCTTATATGAACAATTATGTGAGTGATAATACAATTACTTGTGAGTCTCGATTGGGCTCTGGCTAGTTCGAAAATCTCATTAAATTCATCAATCAGTAATACATCACAAAGTTCTAAATTGATACAAGGTGCGGATCCAAGCAGTGATGCCGAGGTCACTTGCAGAACAGTTTTAATTAATCCGTTCAATACAAAAAGTATAACGTATTGAACGAACCTGACGTGACACAACCTGATGGAATTGATGATGATTGAACCTAGAGATAGGACCTCCCAAGATGCCTTTCCATAAATTAAAGTCGTCAAACTATCAATGTGTCCCGTTCCCAGATTGACAGGTGATGCCTTTCGGATAAACTGACTTCTCAAATTTTCGTTTCTTTAGAACGTTGACACTCATCTGATCTTGATTCAGAAAGTGTGTTGTCAGTGTACCTAAAGAACATTATTTTTGGTCGCCGATCTTTCTATAGGAAATTGTTGTCAGCTTAGGGTCATATCGATTTGAAGGACATCCATTTTAACTTCTGCCTTCCACGCGATGAGGTAATTTTACCTCTGGGAATTGCCAATTTTCTATATGTATTTAGTACCATGTCGTTAGTACTAAATCCCCAAGTATATTTGAAAAATTCTCAAATTTTCAAATATAGAACTGACTCATTCCTTGATTGAGAAAAATGGTAAATAAATTTATTCAAAGCTGAGTACTGACAAAATGATATCATTAAAATTTCATCTTCGTAGGAAATTCATCCAGAAGAGTCTTATACTCCCAACGAAGTTGCGGAATCTAGAGATGATGATCAGCAACACTCGACAAGGTCTCAAAAAGGCAGCCAACTTGCAGAAGCTTCGGTGCTGCAAAATGTGCTTGTCGGTCTGGCGGGCCTGAGCCATGCCATTGGGCCGAAAGGCGGGGGGAGAGCGGCGGCGAGGCTCGCAACTTGACTTGGCGGCGTGCACTGCATTTTCGCTGGCCTTGACGCAACGACAGAGGGCGATGCACCTCGATGCGCCTCACGATGCGGCCGGCGCTCGAGATGGCAAACGCGAAAACCGGGACCCGCCGCGCACCACACCAACTTATTCGAGCCCGTCCACTCGGCAACACGGCCAAACCGTTCTATACTGTTGCATTTTATTGCAATGAGAAAAGTTTGCCGTCGATCTGTTTCAACTCTTTCTTCGATTATTTTGGATATTCATTGGCTCAATATATATCACTACAAAAATAAATCCTCACGCTCAGACTGATTTATTTCTTAGAGCAAGATGCAACAAATTTAAGGTTAAAAATCCTAAAAATGAGCAAGTGCTGTATCTGACGCGGGATTCGGTCTTACACCAAGTATTTTTCATGGGATAGAATTACAATGTATTATAATTTTTACCCTTGCTCCGTCCTCGGCTCCGTCTTTCTAAGGTTCAGTTTATGGGCCACGAAAGTCGTGGTTTTCATCATATTCATTATTGACACAAAAATATGCTTGGTCGATCTTCGAGTACAATGTACAAAAAAATGAAGCTTCAAACGATTGACTATAGTACAGATCCGTTTTTCAATTTTTTAGCCTTTGCAACTAGTGTTCTAGTCACCGATGTGGCTGACCTTTGATTATGTGCGACATCAATTCAAATCGTATTTCAAAAACGGGTTGTACGATTATCCTCGTCATTCCGTGTGACCGGAGATTTTATGCTGATCCAGTCGAAGATGTGAGTCTAATCATTAAATATTTTATGTTTGTCCGAATAACAAGAACATGATGTCCCGAATTCTCAGCAAAATATTCCAATATTCTAAGTAAGAGCTCCGTCTATACCTACACTGCGTGAACTCAAAGATTATTTCTTATGGGTCTTTGTGGTGCATCCGCAGCTGCTAGCCTGAGCGCTGCATGAAAATTCAGCGAAAACTGGAGTAGCAGCTCGTCTAAAAATTGGCGCTCTCAAGCTTTGCACAAAAAGTGGATCCGGTGCGGCCGAACTGGCTATGTAGCAGTGGCTCTCTGCATCACGCACATACTCTTCGGTCACGCAGCCGCAGCTGCTGCATTCTTTTGCTCACAGCGATGCACTCGTCACACGTACACATGCATGAACCGCAATCGCCCGCTGATGTGAAATGCAGCAAAATCGGTCCATGCACGAATACGTGTAAGAAACCCGCATACAAAGTGTATGTGTCAGTGTATGAACTAACACACACACACACGCATGTAATCGTGGTCCAACACTCTCTGGATATCCTCTTTGGCTCTTCTTCTGCAGTCTTGCCATCTCTTCTTCCTTCATTTAGTCGTGCTGCAAAAGGCCCGAGGACCTTCCAGATGCTGACCTCGCCCAGCAATTGATTGGCAGTGCTGTTTCCTTCCTTCTCTCATTAGATATCTTCCCTTCATGCGCACGAATGAGGTTCGCAAGTATTTTCTCAGCAAAGAGACTGAAATATTTTGAGCTCCATTTTCAGTTGTAATAGTCATTTCTAATGTTATTTCTATCAAAGTTAGTCTCTTTCATGAGAGCCCAAAGAAAGGAAAGTCGCAATCAAAGAGCCTTATAGAAATGAATCAGAATAAATCAAAACGAGCGGGCTTCGGGGCAGTGATCCAAAATTACCTGATACCTGTTTGGGTGCCTTAAGGCGATGCCGTCACCGTGCACCGTGACCATGGACCTTGAAAATACACCTTACATAAAAAGTTTGATGATTCAAAGTGTGAGACGAGTTGTCGGATACTTTTTATTGTCCAACTTGTATTCCTCAATCCGTCGCTTAGCCCAAATCATAAGAGAATCGGAGAAAAGTGGGAATAACTCGGCCGCGGGAACCTCCTAACCTATAATATACGCACATTTTCATTCCCAACTTCCTCCGATTCTATTGCAATTTGGGTTCAACGAAGAGCGGACAAATCTAAGTTAGATGATAACAAATATTTGTGCGCTCGTAATTTAGCCCAAATCGCAACAGAATCGGAGAAAGTTGGTAATGATTGACCGCATCGCCTTAAGGGTGCTCCTCAGCATTCTAAAAACGATCGTGGCGCCATCTTGCGGTCAAATTGGTTTATTGCAAATATTAAATTAACCAGACAACGTAGAACGATGCGCGACATTTTGCCACGTGCGGAGAATTTCTCTACGAATTTTGAAAAAAGTTATATAAAAATCGGTTCAAAATTGAGAGAGCTATTTTGCGGGAAAAATTTGCAACAATTTTGAAATTACATGAAAAATGTTCCCGCAAAATAGCTCTCTCAATTTTGGACCGATTTTTATGTAACTTTTTTCATAATTCGTAGAGAAATCCTCCGCACGTGGCGAAATGTCGCGCATCGTTTTACGTTGTCTGGTTGATTTAATATTTACAATAAACCAATGTGACCGCAAGATGGCGCATCGATCGCTATAATCCAGCTTGGGGAGCACCCTTAAGCAGACTCTTTCACTGAGTATCGCGTTGAGACCTTTAATGTAAGCAGACGATACAAATTATATACTTGTGAGAGCAATCCAGAATCAATACGACACCAACTGGTATTGGGTACCAAATACAAGCCTTGCCCGGAAAACGCATGTTTATAAAGTATGCGTAGACGCTCAAAATTTCGGCGCTATGATATTCTTGGAAAGTTGATCGAAAAATGGACTGCAACATGTGTCGAAAATTTCTCACGAAATATCCTGATGAACTCTGAAATCTGAAAAGTTCTAGGCGCTGTAAATCGGAGTTGATTGAACGTTACATGGTAGTGACGGAACACATATCATAAAGACTATTATCGATCAACACAGGATATGATATCTTTGAATATGAGAATCAGTACGTGCATATTCAATGAACGAATATGTCCAGGTATCCACGAAGATTCGCAGTTCCACGCTGATTTTAGTTTGATCCTACGATTTTACACTCACAATTTTTTTAATTACTGACAGATACTTTGGATCTGTGCTGCATTGAAAAAATTCTACTCTCAATTAGCCACGTGAGTAAGGTTACCCTTGTTGGTCGGTTTTCAACCCTATGGATCACTCCTATTCAAAAGAATTTTGGTCAATGGTCGCATCACTTACACTAATTAAAATAATTAAAAGCCCAGCCAAAATTTGTCCGTCAGCATCTCGCGTCTCGGGTTGCCTATCGGGAGGGGGTGCAGGGTGATGGGTGGCCGTATGGGTCACGGTTGGGTCATGGATGGGTGGGTTGGTGGGTGAGTGGTCGGGAGGGTTGGTTGGTGGATGGATGGAGTGGAAATCACTAAAGTTTAAGTGATAAGTTTCACTGAATTTCATTGGAAATTTCACTTCAGTGAGAATTTCACTAAAAAATCAGTGCAAATTTCACCAAAAATTCACTAAAAAATCAGTGAAAATTTCACTAAAATTTCACTAAGAAATCAGTGAAAATTTCACTAGAATTTCAGTGAAAGTTTCACTAAAAATCAGTGAAAATTTCACTAAAATTTCAGTGAAAGTCTCACTAAAAAATCAGTGAGAATTCCACTAAGATTCCAGTGAAAATTTCACTACAATCCTAGTGGAAATTCCACTAATATTTCAGTGAAAATCGCTTGAATTTTAGTGGAAGTTCTACTGAGATTTTAATGAAAATCGTTGAAAATCGTTGAAAATCGTTCAAGTTTCCGTGAAACTTTTACTGAAATTCCCGGGAAAATATCTAGAGTTTCAGTGAAACTACATTTTCAGTGAAATTCCTGTGGAAATTCCCAGAGTTTCAGTGAAACTCTCACTGAAATTTCAGTGGAATTTTCTAGAGTTTCAGTGGAACTTCCACTGAAATTTCAGTGAAAATCGCTCAAGTCTATTTCAGTATAATTGTATCATCGGATGTAAATAACTATTTCGAAATTAGTGTATTGATTGAGTCAAACGAGATGGGCAATAAGGGTATACATGTTATTCATTGCTGAAGAGAGAAATATCCTTCGTGATTAGTTTTCCATCTAGGTACAAATCATAAGTGGGATAGGATTCATAAGGCGAATAATCGTAGATTTTGCAATATTCTTCCAACAAATTAAATTAGTTAAGCGAAATTTCCAGATTCTTACTGGAGATTCAGGAACCTCACTATGCGCAACATTACACCAACTCAATAGTTTTCAATCACAGTTACTAGGTTACATCAAGGAAATTATTTTTTCCGAATCCACTGTATTATGAAATCTCAACGTTACATTGTTGAACTACAGAAGCATTTCAGGGGCTCATACCATATCAGAGACACTTCCAAGCCGGACGAGCGTTAGCAAGGTAGGCAATAACGCTAGTCACGGTGTCCTTGAACCAACTTTAAATGAGTCGGAAGACCACCTCGCCAAATATTTTCTTAAATGGTTGTTCAGGGCTCAAATAACATCTTCCAACTGTTTTTAAAATCGCCTACGTTAGAATTTTCAAATAAATCAACTTTTATGATTTATTCTGGAAAAATTGTCAAAAAACGACTTTGACGCGCTTTGGTGATGATAAACGTTCAGTTATATGCTTCAAATTTCACAAGAATTTCGTCACAAAGTGCAGATGTTTCATGACACTCTATCCCAAACGATTCGCAATGTAATACGTAGAGGAAGGGATAGGCTTCGTGAGCTGTGACTAATGCTTGGGTAGAGAGCCGGATATGGCGAATATAGAAAGATCCACCTATCTATATTGGAAAATTTGTCGTCTGCTCACGGCTTTGTCTTCTTCTTACTCACATTGGTCCTAATAATATGTACACAATGCCTTGGACTCTCGGCAAGGTCCTCATCGCGCAACAAAAGCTCTCACTCCGGTTCTGGAGAGCTTGCAGGTATGTCATACCTGATCCACATCTCGCATTTGAGTGGAGAGGGTAGCTCTATCGTAGTTCTAAGATGCCATGTGCTTGCTTTCATGAAGAGAATTGACTCAAATTTTGGGTATTGTGCATGAAAAAGGAGGTGGGAGTGCAGAAGCTGAAAAGAGACATGGAAGACTGCTCCAAAAATGTTCAGCGATTGACGGTCAGAATGATGAAGTACCTTTATCTATATGTCAGACATAGGTAAGTCAGATATAGGTCAATCTATCATTCTGACCGTCAATCGCTGAACATTTTTGGAGCAGTCTTCCATGTCTCTTCTCAGCTTCTGCACTCCCACCTCCTTCTTCGTGCACAATACCCAAAATTTGAGTCAATTCTCTTCATGAAAGCAAGCACATGGCATCTTAGAACTACGATAGAGCTACCCTCTCCACTCAAATGCGAGATGTGGATCAGGTATGACATACCTGCAAGCTCTCCAGAACCGGAGTGAGAGCTTTTGTTGCGCGATGAGGACCTTGCCGAGAGTCCAAGGCATCGTGTACATATTATTAGGACCAATGTGAGTAAGAAGAAGACAGAGCCGTGAGCAGACGACAAATTTCCCAATATAGATAGGTGGACCTTTCTATATTCGCCATATCTGACTCTCTACCCAAGCATTAGTCACAGCTCACGAAGCCTGTCCCTTCCTCTACGCATTACATTGCGAATCTTTTGGGATAGAGTGTCATGAACCATCTGCACTTTCTAACAAAATTTTTGTGAAATTTGAAGCATATAACTAAGCGTTCATCATCACCAAAGCGCGTCAGAGTCGTTTTTCGACAATTTTTTCAAAAAAAATCATAAAAGTTGCTTTATTTGAAAATTCTAACGTAGGCGATTTTAAAAACAGTTGGAAGATGTTATTTGAGCCCTGAACAACCATTTAAGAAAATATTTGGCGAGGTGGTCTTCCGACTCATTTAAAGTTGGTTCAAGGACACCGTGTAGTATTCATTAATGTCTCAGCTAGTATGCCGTACAATCCACCATGAACAGATCATAATATTCGACTTGAATTGCAGGAAAATACAAATTGATTCCGCAACTCTTGTTCGATTTTTAGAATCGGGTAGTTATGGACAATAATTTTCCTGAGGACTGAGATCTTGAATTTCCTCTCAAAAAGCATAAGAAGCAGTTAAAGATTATCCTTTAGATAAGATGTGAAGACTTTCGACCAAGAATATGAGTCAACGGCTTCTGGAGTCTCAGATTTCTATACATTTTGATACAAAATACTCGATATCAGTCAGCACCACGATCATCTGTGTGAAAAATCCCTAGGGAAACAATTAAAATCTCAAGGATCTGCCTGAAAGAATTTTAGTCTGGATAAAATAGATTCATGATATTGGCGCTTAATCTTTCTTTGTAAAAAGAAGTTTTTAGAATCAGGAAAAGATCTTACTGGATCACAACAAACTCCCTCACCTTGTCATGATAATTTTCAGACCATTAGTCTGATTTTAAGAATTCCTGCTTCCAGTGTTCTTATGATCAATGGATTACTTAAACAATCATAAAAGGTAATTTATCAATTTTTTCTTTTTTCTCCTTCCAGGATGGCCACTATGGAGGAGTTAGCTCGAACACCCTAGAGAGGTTAGTACCAAATTTTCTCGAAGAAGATTTCGAGTAACCTCTGGCTGAATTCCCTACCCGAAGGGCTCCAATCCGGAGGTTATAGTCCCAGAAGAAGGAAGGAAGGAATAGAGAATAGAGTAAAGATGAAAGATACAAAGGGGCTTGCAGAGAAGCGGGATTCCTAAAGGGATCTAAGATCAATCTCAGGATTCATACGCATATGGAATATTAGTATTAGACACCCATTGCGAAACTCGACACTGGGGTGCGGGAGTGTCGATCTCTCCAAGGATTCGGAGATCCCCTTGATGCTGAATGACTAGGACCGAGGAGTGTGTCTATCTGTCACGATAGAAAGATGCCTCTTGCGGTTCCCTGGGGCCTGAAATTGTCCAGTTTCAGGGTTCACAAAGATTTCCCGTGTTGTACTATACCCTTACCGGTTGGCTATTCGATTAATTAGTACAATGAAATAACTAGTTGTTTGACCCTGACGATTGTCATCATTCGCAGAAAATTGTCGAAAGGTAGAGGAGAGGCACTCCGTGCGGTAAATTACGGTTATAGCCAGAAGTTGATTATATGACGCTTATTAAAAAGTCTTTATAATGTGACGATTGGGCTCAGTCAATGCTGAGAGATCGATGGCTCATTGAGGGCTTGAACAACAGTTTTTAGGGCTGTACATTTGCTGCAAGGATTTTCCATCCTTCGATATTGGAGGCTGTGCCTTCATCCAAACATTATTCATTGATGATGAAGTATGAATTTAAAGCTTTTTTGGACTATTTTGTTCTGTTAGTTAATAGGGAACAAACGACGTTTTGAACCTGTGATTAAGTCCTTCTTCAGTTTGAATATATCTTATACTGAAGGGAGAGAATTGCAAGAATATGATAGAATGAAGAAAAGGGATGCTTAAAATCTAGAACTTATCAGTGCAGGTATGGTGTTTTGTGATCTCCTCGGCGATGGAACCTCGTGAGGATCTCGACGCTCATGGGTCTGCAGCGACTTTTTTGTAAGTCACCAACAGGCTGGCTGATGATTAAGCGCATTCGGAAGCTGGAACAAAAACCTGTAAAATGTTTCTCGCTATCCTATTTAAAGGTCATTGAGCGCACATATTGGGGGGTTCCGTGGAAGCCATAATACAATTTTCTCCTCATTCTTCAATGTAAAATTTGAAGCTCTTCTTGAAGAATAATTTTTCTACGGATGTTTCGCGATTCCAAACGAGTATTGAGCGATTTTTTGCGATATAATTTCTTGACCAATCAGAACGCAACAGTTTCCTGCGTATGCGGCGCATACTATTCGCGCGTATTTCATCTCTTTGTTGGAGAACCTGAGTTCTAAGCTCTCGAAGGAAAGTAAAACATCGAGTGCCCCGAATCCTAGTCACCCATATTCAATAGCCGGATCCACCGTTCCGAAATTTTTGAGTGAATTGCCGACGCAAGCCTCGCAAGATACTGCACCCGTCATGTGTTCCCTTGAAAACGTCATACCTTTGGATTAGGTACATGAAAATGGTCTTCACCAGTGATGATTTTGGAGGAAATTTCCCGGGCTATCGCTTGTGCGAGGTTTCAAGTCTGTGGAATCACGCGCATGCGTAGGAATCTGTCGATCTGATTGATCAAAAAATTGAATCGCGAAAAATCGCTTGGACTTCATTGAGGAATTTAAAACATTCTTCAAAACGATCGTTTTTTTTCAAGAGAGCATCGAATTTTTCATCGTTTCACGTGTGTTTCTAAGATTTTTTCAAGAAATTGTTTTGAAGGAAGAGATTAAATAGGGATTTTTATGAATCTCCAATATATGTATGAGTCCAATCACCTTTGAAAAGTATCTCATAATTAGATAGGTTTTTGTCTCAGCTGCCAAACACTCTCAACCGCGTGTCGATATCTCGTTTTGTTTCGAAGCCACAGCTGTTTCAGTGTGGTAAAGTCATCAGAGGAGAACCATAAACCGAATCAATATACTCAACATATGCTGCGCAAAAAAATTTCCTGGGATACCGATGGTCGACGTAATCATATTTATAAGGGATAGAATCGGTGAAAATCGTACGCAAAAGATCCGGAACATCATGTTTTGTGGACCTTTTGTCTCACGCGGAACTGCTAAAAAATGATCAACCATGTGCTTTATTGATTCGGAGCATTGGAAAGTATGTGGATTGGAATAGATGCCGTATTTGAACTAATTCGCCTCTTTTGACAATCGAATAACTATTAATCTTACTTCGGTAATGACAGAGAACATTGAGAAGGATGAACAAATGCTCGTATGTACATTATTCATAGGTTGGTCCAACCTAGGTAGAGCAAAAGAGAAGGGGGATGAGCTGGGCGATCTTAATTTTGCTCGGTGGAGCATTATAAAAAGAGCCATCAAGTTTCGCGCGAGCGCATTAGCCGTGCATTTTCTCAATTAAACGAAAACTCGTAGAGCCACATCTCACGCTCGCAGCTGCGATATACTCGCTTATGGATAAGCCATATCAGGGTGCGCGCGCGTGTCTTAAAGCTCGAACTGAGGAGTTGGTCGGTCGGCCGTCCGTGCACCAAGTTTGATTATGCCAAGATAAACGGGACGAAGGTGGTGGCCGTTCACTGGATGTGCAAACGTGTGCATACTTATGACGCGAGAGCATGCTATAAGGTGCATAACGTGCGAATTTTATGCATCACTCGGACGGAAGAGAGGCCAACGAGCGAAGGGAAAAAGTTTTGACGAATATTTAGTGTAACGCCAGGCTCGTAGAATGTATGTGTGTATTACTTCGCGCGATCTCACTCGCGTTTATACTTTGGCGAACTTGTGCGCTTCTCATCGTTGCGAGGAGCTAATTAGGGATAAGTTTACAGAAGAAGGGTTGTAGTCCTCGTTAGTCGATTCATCTCATTCCAGACTTGGCTCCACTTGCACCGTTGCAAAGTCGATTCGAGCTTTTCGGAGCGTGATTCGTCTCGTTGGCAACTGCGCTTCGTAACTTCCATGACATATTTGTATCAGAAATGAGTCAAGCGATATTGGTGCTTCGGGAAGTACGAATTTCTGATCGTTATCTCCCAAATGTGGTGGTTAATACTCGTTCGATTGGATTGATACATATTACAGTGGCAATCGAGAATGTAACCCTGACTTGAGAATTCGCCTCAGTATTATTTTCTTGCAACTCTGTGCGCAAAGGATCCCGCTCTGAGAGACAGGATTCTGGGTTTAGGTGAATTTTGTTGGAAAGAATATATGTTATAGAGCTGAAAATTTTGAACGAAATGTTCAATGGGCTCGAAGCCGGGAAATGAACAGTTTTTCCATAATTATCTATTTGAATACCGGAAAAAGGGAGGTTATAAGGTTATACAGAACAACAACATGCTCTTGGTAGTCTGCGGCATGAATTTAGGTAGTTGCAAATATTTTCGACGAGATTGCTGGAGGCCAAAGCTTACCACCTTCAAAATCAAGAAATTGTATTTCAAACTATTGCTGAAAATTTCATGCCCCCGAGTTCGGGTGCCGCAGACTATCACACGCACTATGTTGTTATTCTGTATTACCTCATATACTCCCTCTTTCCGATATTTAAATGATTAACTATGAAAGAACTGTTCATTATCTGGCTGCGAGCCCAGTGAACTTTTTGTTCAGAATCTTCATCATTCACAGTATGAGAAGTAATGCGTAAATGACTTCTCGCACAGCTTTACATTCATGCACTGGTGCAAAGTGCGTGAATATAACGTTACGTCATTCCTCTGAATTAGGTCTCCCTCCGAAATTTCGTCGTCAAAATAATCTTGCTCAGAAAGTGGTGAATTTAATTACAACTTTGAACACAGTTGCAAAAAAAGTATACGCAATACGTGCGAGAAGTTTCCGCACACGTTGCCAACTTGCGCGTGAAGTAACATTCACGCACTTCCGACTCCAAGATCGTAACTTGGTACCGCGGTGTCATTGGCGATCTGGTTCACATGGTGTTAGTATATCGTATTTCAGATTCCAAGTCGCAATTGAACCTAGACGGTATCTGAATCATTTACCGACCAGCCACCCCAAAACCCACGTCGAAGAGTTGCTCAACCAAACTATAGTTTGTCTCCGACCGAGAGACGTAGAAGTGCCGTATCATCATTCGCATTGACAGGGATCCCTTCACGAATCAATCTGTCAGGCCTTGTCAACACATAATTTTTGATCCAATCGATTCGTTACATCAATGTGAGCTCCCAACGCGGGACAATCCGAGGTCATTTATCATTGATGAAGGATGATCAGACTTTGAAGCTCTTGACTTCTACTTTCACACTCCGATTCATCGACTCACGTCTGACTTGCTATGCTCTAGCTTTAAATACAATTCTTATGAATTTTCCCAAGGATTCCACTCGACCTGCCGAAAACCTGTTATGCCGCAGGATAAAATCCATGAAAAGTCCTTGAAGTACTTAGAAAAAAGTTACGACACAAGTTGAGTTGGAGTCATTTTAGACCAACGAGGCCGCAAAAATCGAATTTTCTGAATTGGAATTTTTACACAAACTTTTGACGCAACATAAAAATTCTATAATCTCCTGAACCATACCGTGGGATGACAAGTAACATTCGAGAGACAGGCAAAATATCTTCAGACCCCAACACCAAGATTCATCGATAATATTATATTACAATCGCTGTATATAGTACCCTAGCAATAATATCCATGCACTGCCCGGTATCGTATATCAAGCCCTGAAAGCTACTCTATGTGCAGCGATCGTCGATTACACAATCCAATTTTTCCGAAGCTCAACCCAGCTCCCATATACTAATTTTTTTCCTCTACTCTGTATATGGATGCACAAAGTTGTATGTAAACTGACAGAGTGCAAGATTTGCGTATATCCAACACTTTGAATCTTGCAAAAACGATACGGTGGGATCAGAATCGTGTAGTGCTTTAAAAATAGGCGCCAACTTTGGCCTGCCCACGCGCTTAGGCAGTGTATTAGCTCGCACAGATCGTTAACGTCACTTGAAACTGACTTTACGACGATAGTCAAGAGTTTTCGTAAATAATCGGACGTGAGAATGTGTAATGCTTGAGTGAGGCTGCAAAGAGGAAGGTTTACAGAATAGGTTATAGAGTACTTTGGGAATCTTGCGAGACGCGTAGGTGACGTGTGCCACATGCATAATTTGAGGTTACCACCCGCACTGAAGCAGCGATTCCCATCGTTTGAAGTGTTTCGCAATCCGGAGTATACTACCCTGAGCATTTTCATTTCCCAACGAGTCATTGAAAATAGTACTCATAGTTCTTTTGTGTATACTTACGATACAACTTTAGGGAGAGCAGTCGAGTTGAGAGATTCGCGAGGGCTCGTTAGTTTTTCCAGGCGTAATTGAAAGTAGATAGTCCGATTGCTCCTGTTGTTGGTTATAGATCATATCTCAGTTCCTGGCTCTCAATGTGTCAAGACCCGGAATATTTTCAAATCTCGAGCGAATCGCGATGATTTCGATGAGTTTCAACAGAATGGACCATAGTTTTTCCCCAACACCCACATCTCTGGAGGCGATTTGACGTTGCAAAAAAACTGTCCGCTTCATTATCTTCATCTCAGTTACAGCGGAAGCGAGTAATTACACACGTTACATTCGTTTCATTCAATGAAATCACATTCTGAAAACTTGATTATCTCGGTGTGTCGATGGACGAAGAACGACTTTTTTATCCATACTTCTAGAGACATAGAGCTAGAGAGCCTGGTGGAGAACGACTGTATAACTCAATCAGAGATCTGAATAATAACGCGTTTTGCTATACGAGTCTCCGCAAGAGAGCTGCATAATGCAAACGTATCACTTTTCCAACGCTTTATACGATTGTGCATGAATCATGTGGTGCAATTGAGGTCAATTTAATTGATTTATATATGATCCTATGAATGAACAGGTCCACCTTAGCTTCGTATCGCAATCTTGCCTATGGATAACTTCTGCTCCAATCAACTGACGACGATGGTGTGACGAAACTGCACTAAGGCGCGCGCGTTAAAAATTTTCTCAGACGTTAGAAGAGATAATTGCGAGCAGTCGTGGCTTGGAAATTGAGATCTGTATAACAACCAAGGTCAAACGTCGCGTGTTGGTCTCGTGGGACTTGGAAAATTTCAGCATTCACAAAAATCTATCACCATTAAGAATATAATTCACGAGCTGTAGTGTTATTCGTAGGCGAACCGTGATTAACGGAATTATTAATTCCGTGATCCTTGGATGGTCCAGGAACGCCATAGCCATGGTAATTTTGAGCTCAAAGGTGATCATCCCTCCGATATGTGACATCACGAATACCGTTTCCGTTATGATACGGGATGATAAAATGTAGAGTACAAAAACATATCTGGAAGCTTTTGAGGCCTCTTAGACGAGGTCGTGTTCTCCAACGCCAAAGACCTGAAATTAAATCTCGACCGGTACCAAAGTGATAGTACACAAATTCATTCTTTGGAGGTTGCGATAGTTCGGAAACCCGCCTGACACTGTAACTCCCACAGATAACCTCTGAAAGAGGTTGAAAATGCGAAGATGGAAAAAACATTGCAAAACGCACAGCTATTTTTGAGCTTTCTCCCCACTCAGCTGATGTAAGTATAATGCTCGACGCTCGAGCAGGGTGGTTTTTGCACCCTCGTGATAATTCGAGCCTCACCTTTGGCTCCATCCAGGATATAACTCGGTGTGCAAAAATCAACTTCTATACCTTTGTTTCGAGATGTACTCATAACTTCTGACTCAAAAATCAAGCTTGTCACATATGATACAAAGTATAAGCTGATTTTCACAGAAATGTCACTATAATCATCTTTCAAAAGAATTTCTCCAAGAAAAATTATGTTTATCAAGTAAAATAAGGAAGTTTGTGGAATGACTAGTCATAACACAGAGGATTATGGCGAATCATTCAGACATTTAATTGGAAATACTACGTTGGGCTACGGAGTGGGGGGGGGGGGGCATCGGC
This sequence comes from Eretmocerus hayati, assembly GCA_029851415.1. Classification (NCBI taxonomy): domain Eukaryota; kingdom Metazoa; phylum Arthropoda; class Insecta; order Hymenoptera; family Aphelinidae; genus Eretmocerus; species Eretmocerus hayati. Next base: position 154,481,799 of record CM056741.1, read on the forward strand.
TTTGTTACTTGGGTCATATTTTTAAATTGCGCGCTCAACGAGGCACATAGGCCTAAAACTACATTTTTTTCCAGAAAAGTCTCGCTTCAGCTGAATTTTCGAGATGTTGGGATGGTCCAAGCGGCATTCCCTTCGTTTTTGCTAGAATTTTCGGAATGTATCAAACACAGGTAAGATACGATTTATGAACGTGTGCAAAATGACTTCCGTTACATGAAATGATCATTCCAACATTATACGATTCCTTTGATAGATGACTTGGGAGAGTTCCTTCTGTCATATTTTGAAGTTGTGGTTGTGCGAATATTTTTCGTAGTCATACATCGCTGAATTTCCAAGATCTTTGGCTCTTTTTGATAGAATAAAATGTTTATTATTTCCGGGAAAGCTAGATAGTTTCGTGGAGGGAAGGGGGGGGCTACATTGGCCAAAATAGCTAAGATTGGCTCGGGGGGGGGGGGGTAAAAGATGATTAAAATTGATAGAACATGGGTGGCCTCTATGGTGGCCCGCATTGTTTTTCCAGTAGAAATTTATAATAGGAATAAATGATTATTAAAGAATCAACATTGCTTTATCCAGAGTAACTCCGTCAAATGGGCCTTCTGTTCAGACCTACAAACAAAAATGTTAGCGTTGTCAGTATACCTATATATATATATATATCACTTTTTAACATGGGCCTATATGGGCAATGTCAATGTCATGGACTGTAACTTTGAACAGGAGGCCCATTTGACGGAGTAACTCTGGATTCTTCATATACTAGGTAATACAAGACTGTAAAAAAATTTTGGACAAGATTGGTGATCCAAAGGTCTGGTCCTCCCCTTGTGAGTTGTATATCTAGGATGTCCCGTAAGTAAGTACCCCTCCTCCTTATTTTTTCGAAAAACTTTGGGAATCTCGAGAAATCCCGGAACACGTGCTACCTTATTTCGAGGGAGGCATCCGATGGTGACCCTGCTTTTGACCTTGAAGGTCAATTTCAAGGTCATTTGGAGGTCAACTCGATTTTTTACATAGATACACCTACTTCCGATCTCGGAATCTTTAAGATCGTGTGGATCATGAAACTTTTTCGAGAACATTTTTTGATCCGAATGGATCTTGGCGAGGTGGATGGAGGTTTATGCGGGTGGATAGTAACCACCATCGCTCGGAGAGTAATTATTTTACCAAAAAATGTTTGGGTTAGAAGTTGTTTATGACCACAGGGAAAATTAACTAGTGATCCTAGTCTTGGCCTTGGATGTCATTCTCAAGGTCGCCTAGGGGTACGCTTGGTCTTTTTTCGAATGGAAACAGCTTTCCTGACCCCGGGATCTGAAAGTGCGGAAATGATTATGAAAATATTTTCTGGAACACTTATTGATCCGGCTTGACCTTGGCGAGGTTCGAATGACCTCCATTCACCTCGCCAAGGTCGAGTCGGATAAAAAAATGTTTCAGACAAAAGTTTCATAGTTGTCCACGCTCCTTCAGAATCTGAGATCAAAAGTAAGTATTTCCATTAGAAAAAATTCGAGTTGACTTCCAAGCGGCCTTGAAATTATCCTTCAAGGTCAAAACCTAGGTCTTCATGGGATGCTTCCCCTCTCCCCAAATGATGAGACACTTGATTTGGGGTTTTCCGCGATCACCAACCATTTTCTAAAAAAAAAAGGGGGGGGGTACTTACTTTTCGGACACCCTGAATAACGACCCATTCACATTCCGGGATTGATTCAGCTCGTAGATTATCTTGAATGATGTTTTGTTCTACCATTTAAATGTACTGAAATTCTCAAATCCATATGCGTGATTTAGATCCCGCTGAGGTCAAGTAGAACGAAATTACAACGGCAAGCTACATACTTACTGCTAATTTCTTGTTTTTTTCTTTCTTATTCGCCTGGTGTATAACTACGTCACACAAGTATACACATAGCGTATTGGCTACATTATATCTATCGTGTATTTCTCTATTGCTTACCCGAGACGCTGCGTGCAGTTCGTGCAGTTTCTGATATTTTGCACCGATTCGTATACATGTATGTAGAGGAACTCACACGAAACGTGGAAACATTGACGCCCTCGTGAAATATTCGCACCGGCGTGTATATATGAGCCTATGTGATAACGCGTGCGCCAACTCGTGTAAATGACACGTATACATATATACGGTACGAGACACGCACGCCCTGACTATGCTTGGCCACGGCGATCGAAGCTGGGTCTATTATGGACAGGGCGGGCGTGTGAAAAGTGGTGCAGATTCGACGCGTCGGGTGCGAATATCTATGTGCTATGCTTTTGTGGTTATATCATGGCTAGACTTGGTTATGGAAATCGACCGAACGCGGTAGCCATGGGCATCATTACATTCTGAATATTTCCATACATCGAGTAGACAAGACGAGAATCGATTCGAAATACTGAATTATCAATTATTCTGATTTATTGAGCAACGGTCCCTTTTTGCGATGATTTTTTGGAGCTGTTGTAATTTTCTGGGCGAGTTTTATTCTTCTTGAAGTAGCGTACGGATTGCCGAATGATTTCTAGAACCGAAACTGCCACCCATGGGTGTGGACTACCAAATGCTAAAACTTGCTCGTAAACTTGACAGGGAATTATTCTCGAATGATAAAAAGAAGAAATTGAGAAATCCAAACCAGTCTCCATTCGTACAGCATCTTTCTGAGATTAATAAAGATCCTGGAACGTAATACGTTGGAATCATAGTCTACCAACAGAGTAGATTCGATAAGTACAATACTAGTTACACAACAAGTTCCGGAACCGCACACATCGGAGAGAGATGATTATTCATTCCTCAACAGAATATTCGATCAATTGTGGTTCTAGAGCTATGTCTCGCCTTCAGGAATTTGAGTCAAAAATTGGTGGGTCCGAAATCGTGATACTTTTAAAGATCAGGTGGATCCTGGCGTTGCCTCTAGTTTTGCAATTTAGTACTACATATTCCATTTGACAAATTCAAATTTTTCGGTGTCTAAAATCCTAAAAGAAAGTGCAGGTTTAAAATTATTTGACAGTCTCGCACCCATTTTTTCTCTACACCTCGTGCAAATCCTTGAGCAAATTTGCAACCTTGCGTGGGCTTGATATTCTTTACGGTGCTGTCGACAAGGAATCTCCAGTGCTTCGCCCTTCTTTAACCCTTAATCCACCGTTTCCATATTTAAAATATGCTTGGTACTCCTCTGACGCATCATAAGAAATTCTGAAATCCGCGCTATGATATCTGTACGGATTATAATTGGTTTCTACTGCTGTGTAGGCTGGGTTTTGCTTTCTCGAAGAGAAAGTATTGTATTGGTGCGGAAATTTTCGCTTAAAAGTTTTTCGAATTTCTCATTTTTCAACCCCTAGTTTGAGTTTTATCCAAAATCCACCTCAACCATCTTGTTCTACTCGCCAAAATAGTATCCCTATACTTTCCTCATCTCATATACAACGCTCTCCGTGAATTATTTTGAAAAACATCTCGTTCATATCCGTATGTGCGTGTCTTTGGTAGAAATGGTGAGCATTTTTTGGCCAATAACTGGCCAAATAGGATGGCCACTGGCCATAAATTGGGCAAATATGTAATGCTTTTTTGGCCAGTTTTTGGCCAATGGGATTAAGCACGAATCTATTTCAGCGGCTCTTCGAATGGTTTCATAATGAATTTTGTCAATTGTATAAGCAATATCTATCTTTCCTGAAATTCTTAGCCGATGAGCACGTCAAGCTTCAATATATTATACAAATGGAGTTGGAGATCTTGATAGATATTGTCTTTCAGAACTACCGGAACTACCAGGATTACAGCATGGTTTTATTATGAATATTTGTATGAAATTGTCAAGGACATCGATAAAATGAATGCGAGATGACGGTTCAAAAATTCTGGAAATGTTCATGAAGTAATCAGGAAAGATGAGGATAGTATTCTAGGATATGGAATAGTGTTCGCGAGAAAAAAATTTGACCAAAGAGTGTGGTTAGCTCAGATACTCAAAATGTCAAACATAACCTCAATACCCGTAATGTTGGACATAATCTCAAAATAGTTCTTAATACAATTAAATACCAAAATCAAGGTTGGCTCTTACTCTTTCGATGATCATATCTGGGCTTGGAGGATTGGAGGGGTATTCAAAGACTCAAAAGGCAATTTTCTATATTGAGATAATGATGAAATCCATTAATCAAAAACCCTGAGAAGATGTTTATCAATGATTTCACGTTGATAATTCAATAATAAATACTGAAAATTATCAAACAAATCATCCTCAAAGATGAATTTTACCATTAACTCAACACAAAAGTTGCCTTGGGACCCTACGAAAGCACAGATGTGTTCATCGATAGAGTAAGCGTCAACCTCAATTCTGGTATTTAAGTGTATTCAGTGCTTTTTTCAGATTATGCTTGACATTTTGAGTATATAAGCTATCAGAATGGCCAATTTACCACATACATAAGATACATTTGTGGGTACTTTCATAAAATATGTAACTCCCCTGAAATATGTGATATGAGCTCTAAAATCACTAATTGGGGAATTCTCAAAAGTTCATAAACACATGTTAACCGTTCTCTTGAGAAACGAAATAGACGATTTATCTTTGAGTTATTACCATTTTGAAACTTGATTGTCAATTCTTGAGGTTATGTTAGCAGAAATATGGCCAAAATTGGCCATTTTTTGGCCATTTACATGAGACCATTTTTAACCTAAGAAAACTGGCCAAGAATTGGCCATTTTTTGGCCATTTACATGAGACCATTTTTAACCTAAGAAAACTGGCCAAAAATTGGTCAGGTGGCCAAAAAAAATGCTCAGATTTCTACCAGGGGTGTCTATATGTTGTCTTCTCTTTGTCACGCGGTATCTCCTAAACTCCTGGACCAATCCTCTTGAAATTTAGAGGCTTCACACTCAACCGATCAGTGATGGTCCCAGTCTATTGACAGTTTCATACTCTAATCACTTCTTCTTCCACATTCAATTGATTGCCTGAATTTCAACACTACTTTCAGACCCAGTTGGTCCAAACGTTCTAGCATCTCCTATTCACATAATAAACTGTCACTCAATGTTGTCCAAGTATTAATCGATCATTCTGAAGAGATTGGTTAATACAGAATTTCGATTAGTGTTTCCATTTTTGAAAAATTTTTTTTTTCATTTTTCGTTCTATGTCACTCCAAATTTCGTTTCCACTTCCACTAATCTCTTTAAAATTTCGAAGCATTGTTCAACTTCCTCAGGCAATGGCCCTAGTCCTTTTTGAGCCTCATCGACTCATTTATTCCGCCCCTACAAACCTTTTCATCTTGGATTTCAAAATGAATATTCCCTTTCCTTTGCATATTTTCATATCGGTTCAACTAATTTTCTTATTATTTCTAAATCATCTCCCCCAATAAAATATCCATACTTTGACATCATTCCCACCTTCCTGTCATCAAGATTCTCCTTTGATAAATGAACTCTATATTCATAATTCAAGAAAATTTCTATATCCAATTCGTATAAGGTCTCCGTCTTTCTCTTATCCCAATAAAATTCTATGAATGGCTGAATATATTTGTATACTATAATACATATCAATTCCATTTCTCCCCCAATCAATAACAAAGACTCGCTCATCATAGTGACACCACTGTAATACACTACAATATCATGCCGATTTCTATGATATCCTAGGCCTAAACAAACAAACCGTAACCTATTTTGCCAGCAGAACAATTTTTCACTCGAAAATGAACCCTCAAAGCCAAGAATATGATGGTAATAACATTCACTCAATCCATTATCACAAATAAATAACCATTACTTTCTTTCCTGGCTTGTGAAGATCTGATCCAATTTGATAATAATTTTGTGCAAAATGTTGCAATAAAAGATGTTGGTGAAAATCAAAATTCTCATGCCTTTAGATTTGTTCAAGGGTTGACAATACGATTATTTAAGAGAAAAACAATTCATAACTATAATTATTGTAACATGAATGGGAGAAGAGAAAGCATTCTGCAAATGTGTTTTTGCAGCGTATTTTGGAATATCGCTATGAGACACCGTGCTACTTTCGCATCGAGGACTTTGTTCAAACTTACTATCTGAATTTGAGATCATTGACATTGGTTATAGAGTGTGGATCAGATTTACTTCATGATATATCAGGACTCACAAGCAAAATAATTCCCTTGTCTTTTGCTAGGAGATATTGCATGCTAATAGAATTGAAAAGTGAACAAATTGAATGCTGGAATTTGATAATTCTATGCTTCTGTTCTGGTGTACGTCAGAGTCATGAACCACCCATTCTATTTCCATATATCAGGTTCACTTACATACAAATGTGCCTCTTCATAATATAACACTTAATAATTCTTTTGTTCGTGAAGGAAATATCCACTTTGTTAACTCAAACTAAATTCTCAGTGTTGGCTCTGATTACTTCAAAATTTTTCCACCATTAAATCACGATTCTGCACACAATACAATATAATTGTCGCTCAGTGCCGCTAGATGCAAATCTAATCAGTCCTTGATCGCTCGTGTTCACTCTTATCTGATAATCTCATCTTAACCGCTTACTCTGGTCTCAGCTAAATAATATCAAGATAATTGTTACAAATCGAATCATTAGGCTGTTGCACTTACTAACGCTGCTGTCAGTGTTTATAAGTAGTTGGATTGAAGGGGTTTCGCGTTGCGGAAAATTACTCTACTCTCACAATTTCATTGAATCGAGAGTACAGTTTTCTTGAAACGTTTATGATCCCATTGTAGTTCCATGGGAATTATCGAGTGTATGACGTCTGTGGCAAAAGTAAATTGAGAAAGGTATAACGCGTCAGATTCTGAAAACATTACGGACCCCGGTCACGGAATGGATCCAAACAGTATGGGAAATATTTCATTTCCCAAGACTGTATGTAAACTTACGCTCGAAGAAAGATACAGCCGTTGCAAGTTGATTAAAATTGACTCAAACATTAGAAGTCTGTGGATCTTTATAGAAAATGTGTCAAAGCTCGGTGATAATCAGTAGTTATTGCCCAATTTTGCAGTTAAATTCACTATTCACAGGGTAGAAATCGTACCATTCTTTGCATAAAATATCCGCCAACGGATGAGGAGGAATCCACAATATATTCATCTTTCATTTTCACATCAACCAAACCGGAGGGTTCAAATCGATCAACAATATGTAAATCAGCCAGAATTTTGCAAGATTTCAAGTTAATACTTTGACCATTCCTGAAAATTATCATGTACAGGTCTGGAAAATAATAGTTATCGTTTATCTTGACGTAGGAACTTGTGCAAACTTAACCATGACAATTCCTACCCAGAAAAGTGCAATAACCCTTCGCACATTCCGAAGTCCATCACCCTCGAAACTCTCAACTCTGCTCTCACAAACCTTGGCGTGCATTAGAATTTTAAAATAAAGCGCTCGTCGCTTCCACCAACGAAAAGAGTAACGAGAAGGCTAACTCTTCTAGGGATAGATGTGCGGTTGCACTCGCGAAACGAGTTCTTTCGCGTCACACGCTCGCGCCAAACTATCATCCTGGCCTGTTTCATAAAATATCAGCCTCCTCCTGCGCGCTTATTATAAGCTCAACCAGGAAGCCTTAGCGAATAATTTCGCACGATTCGAATAATTTTCGCGTCTAAAATGCGCACCATCGAGTACACATCAACACGATGCCGTAGAGCTATAAGCATTGAGTTAGGTACCATAGTATAACCTACAAGAGGGCGGATAATTTGAAAAGAGGTGAAGCAGCGCTGCACACGGTAATTACGGATAAACAGATTGAACAAGAGCTCAAGAACGACCAAGAACAAGCAACACCGTGTTAACGCTTTCGAGAGCACGCACGCACGCATCCCTACACCAGCCTAGGGTATACCATTGCAGGTGCCGATATACGTGTTATATATAGGTATACACTCAACGAGTTTTTCCTATCTTCAGGGTCCTGCCTGATGCATTCACATGATGAAAGATCGACAAGAGCAAGCCTCGAGAAATTTTTCAGCTCCCCGATGAGCTGAGCAAGCTTTTTATCACTAATTCATTATTCAACCAGGCTCCCGCTGCAATGAATATATGAATCTCGCGGACTTTTCAGACCTGAAGTTTACTTCATTGATATACATAACTGAGAGTGCAAGCGTTCATTCTGACGGTTCGTAATACCTACGCCTATTATATTGTGCTACTTATACATGCAGCAATCGCACAGCGCCGATCTTTGTACCGCCCAGTGGTGCTCGAGAGGTTTACGTGGTTTGTTTGCGTATGATAGGAGCCTCTCGTGAACCTCCCCGAGCCCTACGCGAACAATTGTGCAATTATGATATGTAGACCGCCCTCCGTACATGAGTGAAATCATCGGTGGCTCTTGATGATGTTATGAAAACCTCGACTTGCGGGAGAGTAGTAGGTTACATCGTGGTTAGGAGTAATCTAGTTTGCGTATTAGAGATTTTGTAATCTCACGAATATTGATGAGATGGCATGCATGATGTGGCTGAATTGACAGGTGGATGCCCTGGGTACGAGCCTGGGCAACATCGGTATTACTTTGTAGGGTCGATAATTTTCAACCAGAATAGTGTGCAAGGAACTACACTGGGGAGCACCTTGAACTGTTCACACTTCAACCAACTTGAAAGTCTTTTTTTTCTTTTTTTTTTCCTTCTGAGGTGGGTGTGGGGCGAATACGCTCTGATGTACAAAGGAGAAGCACCGATCAGCCAAACACGGCTGGCCAGTACCTCCCCAACAGTCCCGTCTGAAATCCGCATCGATACGGACATCCAAACTGGGTAAACCCTCTCTACCTTCTCCGTTGGCGACAGCGATTGGATAAGGGGAAGATCCACCAAACTTCCCGATTCGGCCCCGGAACCGCGTGAGCATTACTTCACGACCGGTGGCATCTCTCTTCTTACGACTCGCAGGTCTTGTTTCTCCCCCTTTGATCTCTTTCCTGATCTTCTCTCTTCTTCCGTCTCTCTTCTTTCTTCTTTCTGCCCTCTTTAGGCCATCATACTCCCCCGGGAGTCATGGGCCTCTTCTGTTAGAACCGGATGGTTCACTGTGGTTCGCCAGCTTCGAGGTGCCTCACTTACCTCTGTTTCTCCTCCTTTCGGATCATCACCAGTTTGATGTATCCGGTGACTCGATCCCATGTCTCCTGGTTGCGCAGCAAGTACGGAACGATGTTCTTAGGTGTTGAGTACCCAGCCATTCATTCAATTCGGCGCGCTCTCTTTGGGAGTCGTTCCACTTGAATAGGGCGTTTTCAGCATCGCCCCAGTTAATGCCGCATGACTGACATGCTGGAGACGTCCCCTTCTCGAAGGACAAGCCCTTTTTGAAGGACGTCCTCTTTTTGAACCAATTTGAAAGTCTCTCTCCCATGCTGTTAGCATAGGAGAAAGGCGCTTGAGTTGGCTAAAGAGTGGGCACTTCAGGTTGCTCCCGATCGTACCTATAAACAAAAAAAGAACCAGATACAAATGATAACACGTACAGCAGCGACGAACACAGCAAGCTTTTATAGGAAGAAATAGTCCCTCAAAAATGTGAGCAAAAAGAAGAACTATCTCAAAATTATTATTAGATAAAAAGTATATTCGTATTCACCCACCCAATTGTGTCAAGATGTTCAAAATAATAAGAATCATACAAGCATATACGTACAGTCTCATGCAAAGGGCAGCAGTGTGGACTTCTCAAGTTCGCGTGGAGAGCTTGTGAAGTCTGCAGCGTGAACCCGCAGATGAGCCTGAGAACAGGCCAAGTCGAGCAGAGATTGTGATTTCACCGGTGTGGCCACTGCTCCAGTTTAAGGTTCGATCTTCACTATATTTTGACGAATTTTTTGCACCTCAGGTACTGGTCTCCTGGAATGACTGCATGGAACGCAAGATTGCATGGATCACTACAACCTTTTATGTGTAAGTAGCAACCTTTCGGAAGTAAAATTTTTTTTATGTAGATCCTTCCAATCTTAACCGGTTAACTATTTTGTTCTCTTCGGGTGACATTATCGGTTCCAAATAATTAGTAATAGCTTCCTTGGATTGCATCGAAAAAATTTGGAAGAGTCTAAATAGTATATTACGCAACAAGTGCGAGAAGGTCAATTTCCGCACAAGTTGCCAAACGAGTGCGAGAAGTTAATATTCACGCACATTTTGAAACTTCTCGCACACCCAGAAGAACACATTTACGCACGCTTGTACTTCTAGGTGTGCGAGAAGTTTCGAAGTGTGCGTGAATGTTACTTCTTGCACGAGTTGGCAACGTGTGCAGAAACTTCTCGCACGTGTTGCGTATACTATTTTTTGCAACTGTGCGCGAAGTTGTAATTAAATGCACCACTGTCCGAGCAAGATCATCTTGAGAACGAAGTTTTCAAGAAAGGCCAAATTCAGAGGGATGACGTGACATCATATTTTGGAACTGTGCGTGAATGAAAATGCATTAGAGCGAGAAGTTACATTCACGCACACTCCACCAGTGCGTAAATATAAAACTGTGCGAGAAGTCATTCACGCATTACTTCTCGCACTGTAAATAATGAAGAGAAGTCTCATTTTTTTACAACTTCGCGCACACAGTTGCAAAAAAAATATTTATCACTACGAAAAACATAATGGGACACCAATAAAGTCTCAGAATGAAGTTGCGAGAGCGTGAGAAATACAAAACGAAAAATTCTAATTTTGACATTCTTGACCATTTCCCCACCAAGAAATATGTTCTGATGAAACTTATCGCACTTTTGATATCAGGAGCGATTCTGTAGTTAACGCATCAAGGTAGAGCGATCGATACTGCAATAGTCAAATGAGTGAGGGTTCCTAAACCTACAGGACCAATTCTAATGTATAACTCGGTCAGCTGCTTGATGTTGACGACCTCCTTTCTCACTTGAACTTTTGTGAGTCTAAGGTTGATATAAACATAGAAATAAACTCTCTGATATGAGTAATTTTTCCTAATTCGTGGTATTCGTCACTTCACATGCCGATTGCAAGTAAATCGGTCCACCGTCCAGTCTCAAACCATGCGGGTCTCATAAAAACACTTGTGTACATATTTTAGGTGATAAAAAGAGCAAATATGGACTTCCATCAAAATCCCCCGGTTCAAACATTCTTGGATTTAAGAAAAACGTGATTCCCCACAAAAACACATATCAAAATATTGAAAACGAAAAAGCTCAACATTTACCTCAAAGCCGTCCTTCATTAAAATCATTCAGATTCATCAATTTGCGATAGTACCACTTTGATTAAAGTGAGGAGATTCTCGATCATGACATCGAATCTCCGAAATGACATTATAATCTACTGATAAATGTAACGTCGCAAAACCTCAAGTCTCTGAAAAGCTCACATCAGTTTTACAAAAATGATTCTGCAAAGAGCATTCTGGTACGGGGAAGATCTAGAATGCGTCTGGCGTATTGTATTGTTTTCGACACCAAAATGCATTCATCTATATCGGAACAAAAGTCTATGTGCTCAGGTACGATTTCGAGTTGTGAGATGCACCGGAAAAGTCAGCGGGACAATATCGTCGCCCCCGAAGAAGAAAAACACCTCCCATTGTTCTCCCAATGCATTTTTAAATGGGGACGTGTTTTTCTTCGTCGGGAGCGACGATATGTACTTTCGAGATGCGAAAATTATTGTCCGCAACGGCTGGTCGTCACACATGAACCAGATGTGTAACTTCTGTCTCGACACATCTTTTGTGGATGAGTAAGAAGCCGGAGGAAAGGAGAAAGGATATATAAGGGATAGCTGAATATTCGTTAATGCGCGCCGATGGGTGGGGTACCGTTGTTGCCGTAGAGGCGGGATGCATTGTTTCTCACGTCATCTAAGTATTGTGGCTGTAACGTTTTTTAATCAGTCTCAAAATATCAAATAGGATACAGTGACTGTTATCCTTATGAACATGATTATCACACCGATGTGTACCATTGATTCATATGTATGAAGAGCTTCCAAAATGAATTTATATCGAGATATCAAAATTTTCTTTCGATATATATCGTAAAGTTTGAGGCGCAACAAAACTCAAATTATCGAGGACGACACTGATCTCGCGGGGAATCCTATTGGTTATCTGCTATTCTCAGGAATCTAGAGGAGTGTGCCCGAACCATCGAAGATGACGACAATAGCACTTATGAAAATTCTGATTGATGCCAGCAAGAATTGAACTCTGGCCTCCGTAGTTGAAGCTCAGGGCCTCATTCATGAAGCTGGGTCAGCCCCGAGTTATGAAATGTAGTTCATCAGTACTTGGGAAATCAATTCGAGGCAAATCATGCAATCGTTGGTCATAAGATCAGTCAAAATGTGTCACAATTTTATCTTTACGGGGAGCGATCAGACTGAATGTCTCACCATACCCAGCTTTTACTACTGATAAGATGACTGATCTCAGTCTGACTATGTTCGCCTACACCAAGAACACCTCCGACCAATACCAATTGAGATTGTCAAATTTGTGAAGTAGAGAACAATTACATCTTTTTCACTCATTTCTAACGCTAAATTTCTATAATGAGAGTATCCAATGAATACAATAAAATCGTTGCGAAGACATAACAAAAAATCATTAAAATCATCCATCGCTGTGAACCTTCCATGGAAGTATGATTTCTCTTGATAACAAGTTGACATTCACGAGGCGAATTCTGAACTAAAACCTTCAATTTTACAAGAGGTCTGATCGATGCTAATGGCAACCCATTATTCGAGCCCCATTTTCCTTCAATTACTCTCCATAAATAAGTTTCCAAAGTAATTTTCAGTGTTTTCAGCTGATTGCCTCGGTGAAGCAAGTGAATTATTAATACTGCAGCCCTCTTGTCCTGCATAAGATGAAGTGGTGCGGTGTATTTAATACAGGCCCAAAGTGCATAAGCGCATATTAAACTAGGTCACCAAAACAAAGTGTCGAACGCAGTCGATGAGCAGAAAAATAAACCAAAAAAATGCACGAATACAGAAAGAAGAGCGCTTCCAATGAGGAGAATAGCTTGCAGGGGGAAAAAAATAGTGTAAAAAGGTGGCATATCTGAACCGGAGCTTCTGCATCCGTGGTCTCATACATATTTGAGGATGCAAAAGAAGTAAATCGGGCACACAATGCATTTAGCGCAAGCGGACGCAAATTTATTATACTCAGCTACAATAAGTTCCGAAATAGCTCGGGGAAAAAGATTGTCGAGAGAGGACGGGGCATCGGAGTGAAAAGTAGAGCAAAAGGAATGACAGTGAAAAGCCTTTCTGGCGATCGCTTTGCTGCCAACGCGAGTGTATGATTTGCAAATAAAATGTGACTTGCAGAGTGTAACGTGCCGCAAAAATGCGGGCTAGCCATGACGCATACCGCAATGTGAATGAATCAAATGTCAAACAAAGTGAATTTGGATTTGGTTTTCGCTATTCATTTCATCGTTTGAGATGCGGAAGGTGCATATATTTAAAATTCCATGCATTATTTTCCCTGAAGAAACGAATATTGTTATTTATTTATCTTTTTTTTCAACAGTTAAAACGGAGACTGAGAGCATTCTCGTTCTGGAGTCATCGTATAAAACGCCGATCAGCGTGACGCAAAGTCGTGATTTCGAATCTTTCTGAAAAATTAACAAAAATTGGTCTATTCTTTCGGATGCCATAGTCTCGTTTTAGTTAGATTTATTCCCACGCGGTCGAGGCTCACGAACACAACAATCTAACTCATGGAATTTTTCGACGGCATCCAATCTTTGAATTTCTCACATTAATAGTAAAAGTCATGTGAATATCAAAAACATCTTTACGATTGTTGTATGGTTAAATGGACCATGTGTCATCATTATGAACAGTCAGTTATTACAAACTATTGGAATAATCTTTTTTATATGAATTTGGAAGAAATTTCTCAACGTTCTTGAACAATTCGTTCTCAGACCGAGCCCCATTCGAAGATTCAAGTATATAGACGCTGCATAGAATCAGAAAAAATCATTTATCTATATGATACATATGAGAAATTATCTTAATTTCGGTGGAAAAAAATGTCTATGAGATTTCGTAATACCATGACGAATGAGAACATTGCGATCGTTCATTGAACCAAACCTCATGGAAACCCAAATATTCCTCAATAAAAATTGCTCGATTTTAACATGTGCGTATCGCTGAGCTGATTACGCTGAAATAGGAGCTATAATGCATTTGTTGCATGAACTCGGCAAGCGATAAATTTCGCAAAATGCATTAGTGTAATAAATAGAGGTTTGAACGGGGCGGTGACGCTGATGGCAGCGCGCGCATCAGGCAAGTCGAGGACCCACGAAACGAAAGAGACGCGCAGTGGTAGTATGATGAGGGGCGGCCAAAAGTAGGCCAGATTCGGCGTGCAAGTAAAGTACGAAAAGGGAAAGAGACAGAGAGGAAGAGTCGGGGCCACGAGGTCAGTATACCAATTGGGCGGTGGCGGGCGCGTCGAAAAAACGAGTCGCGTCGACGTCGTCGGCCCGGTTATTAACGAAAACGAGAGTGAGTGCAGCGCTCGATGCACCAAGGTCGGGGTCGGCGTGGCCCCACTCCTTCTTTCGGCCCGGATGCAATCTATATATGCAAACAGACACTGCATTCGGCACCCAAAGCCCGCTCAGCCGACGTCAAGGCCGCAAATGCAGTTTCGACTTCCTCTTTGTGGTGCTCCTTTTTTGCGTTTCGGCTCAGAGTACCATGTCGGAATGGCAGCCTGTAATACGCTGCACTCTGCACAATGCACTCTCGCTCTTGTCTCGTCCTGCTGGTTGGCTGGCTGAATGCACTTTTTTTTATTGCACGGCGATATTCGGCCGAGCGATTATGGTATATATGGTGGCCCGCGGCGAGGTCACTTGCGTTATTGTAGGGTGGCCCTGATGCGTGAGGTGAAACCTGTAATAATAACGTCTGCGGTAGTTTTGAGAAAGGAACTTCTCGAGGAAGCGCTTTGTTCATGCGGTTTTATATGAGTTGATGTCTGAAGAATGATAGGTGAGAGAATATTTTTGACGCTGCATCAGAGTTTGGTGCATGAGTCTTATTCCTATATTGGTGGAAAATATATTGATCCGCCCTAAATACTACATCCGCAAGATCAGGAGGAGCCAATCATTGTGTCAATTACTTTAATTTCCGTTTGAAATATGTATTAGATAATGCTCTCTTTCTCAATCAGGATTTGGAGCTTCAAATTTGACCTGGGAAAGTTCACTGGTATCTTTGATTGACGTATTCGATAAATTGTTCTCCAATTCATATGTGTCGCATTGGTAAATTGATCAAATAAATTGGGTGGCTCATTATCAACTTCCGTCGGATTATGGATCTTATACTTCAAGCTTGAAAATCGAGGATATCCGGTCCATATTTTAGAAGTAGCTTGATTCGTGGTCTACTTTCGTGCATTATCAATGGTTATTCTTCAGTTGATACATTGAAACGGAAGTTGGCCATTTGAAAACTATAATAATGAAAAACCAATTGTGTCATATTGAACTGATTTACGCAAGAGAGCCATCTCGTAAATTTCGCAAATATACTCAATGAGTTGAATCAAGTGTCCAACCTTCTTAGTTTGAGAAAAGATTGATCTACTATTCACCAGTTACCGCGGCGGGAGCTAGCGGATGACTTTTTGCTGTGGTAAGAATACTTTAATCATCACCCACCTCTTCTTGTCATTGAATCTCACTATTCAAAATAATTGGGGAAAAATGTGTGCTTTCGGATCTATTACTGTATTCTGAGAGTACCGATATTCGAAAATAGCTGAACATGGCATCAAAGTGGTGAACTTTGCCAAACACTCATCTCCAGTAAAATTCTCGGATTGAGGGACTGGGTTTTCTGGGAAGTTAATTACATGTCTGATGATTGAATTCTGGAGGCATGTTGAATCTTCTCAATTCAGATTCAGAGGCAGGCCCCTATTATAAAGTTTGGGGAAAATCCAGCTTAATTTTCTGATTTTGGACAAGAAAATCGATGTTTTTCGAACTTGCACTTTCTAAAAGTCAATAGCCACTGTATCTTGTTGACATGATTTATTACGTTGAGTGATTGTCATTATATGATCAATAGTTCTCATGAACTTTGCATTTCAACACAAAATTCTGGTAATACGGCCTGCGTTGCACAGTATTGTAATGCATCTCGTAGTTCATGGCGAGTCAAATATTTGACGAACTTTGGGGTGCCCCATAATTGAGTGAGTTTTGGGGCATAGCCATTGAATTTACGACGACAATATTGCATTTCACTTAATGATTGAGTCAAAATTGACTCATTATATTGAGTCTTTTTTGTAACAAATATGATGACGTATTAGTTTGGTTTGGAATCACGTGTCAACTCTATAAGAATGAATATTGTCTCAAGCTTGGAGTGATGATAGACTCATGGGTGACCCGCACGAATCTGACCTCAAGCTCCGAATAAAGTTCCACTTTTTCAAAGTCAAAATTTATTTCAACAGGTTCAAAGAGTATTATGTCTTTTTGGACCAGTTTCATCTCAAATATGAATCCTCAGCTGTACTCAAAACTTTTCTCTATTGAGGCTAATTACAGAAAAAATTGCAGTATTCCGTGCCCGTATCCATATCTTCGTAGCACTGTGATTGATTGAAGAGCTTCGATAGAGTAAACGAGTCTATAAGCACCCATCGACGCGCGAAAAGCTACATCAGAGCATCGGTCTTTCTATATGGTCTGGGTGGTGCGGGCGGCCAGAGTGGCTCTCTCGGGCCACGGTGCAATGACCGCTGCATTCGAGGCGCGCCACAGCAGCAGCAGAGGCAGCTCGGGCTCGGACGACGTCGTCGTCGTCATCGGGCTGCACGCACACTTACAAATCCACATATTGTAGAGGCTCGCAGTGCATTGCACGCCCCGGTGACAACGACAAAATTTTCGCTTCGCAAACAAGCCGCGCGCGAGGCTATCGACGCGCCCGGAGAATCACTTCGTTTCGTTGTATAGTCTAGCTAGCGCACGGAAGCCCTGCCGACACATTACACCAGCACTGTAAAACAGTCGACATGGCATCACTGCATCGCGTGCCAGCCTGAATAAATACAGTAGCTTCAGTTCTGACTTGTGTCCGACGAGAGAAAATTCCCCTCAGAACTTCCGGTCATTTTGATCATTGGGCTACGTTGATTGCGTCTTTTGATAGGAAAGATACAGAGGTACTTTCATTGATTTCAGTTTTTCAATTTTTAACTAGAAATATTGAGATGCATTGTCAAATTTGAGGCAACTGCAAGAAAGATTCTTTGTGATAGGGTTTGGAGGTGGGGGTGATTATAGAAACAATATCCAGATATTAGTTCGTTTGATTCGAAACTGGTCTGATTCGAATGTTAGTAAGATTTTTGGTGCTTATGCAATTTTTGGTGCTTAGTAAATGTTGAATCAAATTCAAGCTTGGGGTGCCAGCTCGCCTTCAATTGATGTCCTCGAAACATTCTCATTTCCATTGAAAAATCGTTCAATGCATGGTTTGGTCAAATATTTGGGAATTGGCCGCATCACCTTCTCAGGGGAGAGTTTTCATGGAATCCTGAAGGAATTATTCCTTGGAGACTAATTCGTATACATTTTCACTCAATTTTTTTGAAATAGGATAAAGCAGGGATGAACTAAATTTTCATCCTCTTCCCTGGGATGCACAAGTCAAAAATAGTTTGTTAGTGAAGGAAGAAAAAAGTGTCTGGTCTAAATTCAGAGTGATTACCTTTTTTCGTGCGCTCATAACATGACTCGTGGCCGTTAGCCTTAACTGTAAAAAGATATGTAAGCGTATGAAGTGTTTTCCTTAGAATTTTCACTATGTGATAGATTATCAGGCTAGCAGTTTCGCCACCAATGACTCAAAAAAGTGCTGACTCAACTGAGCATCCATTGTATCACGTTGTTAATGATATTAAATTCATTGAGAAAACTCTCTCGAACGAGAGATCTCACCTTCTTTACACTTCTACCTCATACTGCCATGCCGGTCAAAAATTTCAAGACCTTCAGATTTTTTTCTTCCAATTTCGGGAGTGGAAGTACTAGACTCTACTTGATCAAGAAGAATTTCATCAGGGCTCAGCTTGAAGGTCTTTTCACGTACTTTAGAATGGATTCATTTTCATCAGTACAAATCTGGATTCTCCCAATTTGAGTTTGAAAAAGTGCCAATTACAATGATTTTTGGAAGAATCTCCTGGCTCCGGTAGCTCAAAGGTACAGAAATATTCTGTAATAGATCTTGACATGCTTAAAAGTAGAAGTGTAGAGCTTTGAAATTCGTTTTTCAACATTCTCCTACGTTATTCCTACTCCGAGCTATGACATTTTCTGTGAAAAGAGTTTTTCCGAAAAAAGTAGCACCCTTATAAGAAAATGACGAGGAAATTGACTTTTTGGTTTGCATATTTCAAAGGTTTTTCGTTCTCTTGATCATGATATAGGAGACAAATATCAGGATCAGAGATTACATTCCCCTCAAAACGCATTTCCCTATCCTTTCCGAATTCAGGTGTTAGTTTTTGCAAAAAATCTTTCTCCACAGAAAATGTCATAGCTTGGAGTAGAAGTAACGTAGAGGTATGTTGAAAAACGGATTCTGGAGCTGTAGCCTTGTACTTTCAGGCCTATTAAGATCCATTCCAGAATATTCCTGTACTTTTGAGCTACCGGAGCCAGGGAATTCTTCCAAAAATCATCGAAATCGACACTTTTTCAAGCTCAAATTGGGAAGATCCAGATTTGCACGGATGAGAATGAATAATGCCACCTTAGCATCAAAAATATCGTCATATTTTCATTTGACACCAGTCTCGAGAGAAATACTTTTCTTTTGAGTTTGTGCTCAGATTCCCGTGAAGATATTGCTCAGACTAGATTGATGAAACTAGAATCTGGTTTATGTTTGAGTATACAAACAGATTCGCGCAAAGTGACCAGCCTATCATCATTCACTGATGAGAATTTTGATAACAAATATGATAGATCTACGACCAAAAAATTCTGGACGTTATGTTGATATCGGCGTGTGCAATGCATCTCATGCCAAATAATGCTTCTTTCAGCAAAGGAGGCTTCTCAAATTCCTAAGCATAAATCAGTTTACATTCTCAGTACTCTAATAATAATGTCTCGTGCGAATCAACACCGAATGTAAACTATAGCAGACGCCCGTTCTCGACGAGCTTTGACTTCAAAATTTTTGCCGGAGTCGAGGGGGGTTGGCACGAATGACGCGGTAACGTTCGCGCAGTCAGTTTGCTGTTTGAATCTTACAATTTTCAATATCAAATGAAAATTCTGCTTTGCATTGAATGACAATTGCAACTATTCATTTCTTCGTGGAATTTTACGGCCTTTCGATTGAGCCCAACTTGTCTAAACAAATTTCGCGTATTTTCGGAAATAAATTCTGCTAATTCTGACTAGTAAATTTTTTAGGCCTCCCTGGTGGAAAAAAGAGCGTATTACGGCCGTAGTACGACCGTACGCTACTGTCTTAACATCGTAATACGGTCGTAGAGGTACGGCCGTAATACGATCGTATCACTACGTCGTAATACGATCGTAGCACTACTACCGTAATACTGAGTGTACTACGGTCGTAATACGCCCTTCATGAACAATAAAATTGAGTCTCGAAGCTTTGGTACATGGACTCGAATTCCTTTCTACGAATACGAGTGGATCATGCTCTTCGAATTGAAATCTAATATATGATCATGCGAACGATGAGAAATGCTTGATCTATTTCATGCAAGTAATTTTTATATGCGTTTATCAAAGTCGGGCGACTCGGGCGCCGTGGCCGGACGAAATTGTCACCGAATTATTATGTATTCGTGTGAGCGTGTCAATGATTTCTTTTTTTTGCATGCATGCATTTGTGCGCAGATCGGGAGGAGGCTGGCGGATCAAACTCTGACCTCTCTCGTCTCGACTCCTAATAAACTCATTGCTCATTGCCTAATTCTGCACCCTCTCTTTAATTTTCGCGTGTCCGCTGGTGTCCGCGCGCGTCGATGAGCAAGCAAGCCAATACAGACAGGGTAGGCAGAATAAAATAAATAAAATAAATAAAAAAAATACCACAAGTTGTGATATTTTTTTCTGCACGAGAGGGGGCGCTCGCGGGAACCTAGCCGTTCCGTCCATCGGAACGTGGAGCAGACAGGCAGCAGACTGCAGTCGAAATTGAAATGATGAAATTGCATTGCGAAAAAGCCAATCTTGCAGTTTTTCAGTGCGCTTAATTTTTCTGATGTTTCATGTGTTTCAGTTTTTAGAATAAGGCCGATCTCGTCTTCATCGTTGCGCGACTCTGAATTCTCATCATTTCTTACAACTGCACTTTTGATTCTGCACCTGCCGACATAATCGAAGTTTTCTATAATCCGTAGTTTTAAGGAATTTCTTCAAATAATTTGACCAATTCATCGAATTTGATCAAATGTTTGATTTGATGAACCTGTTATCATCTGTCACAGTTCTCAGATTTATAAACTCACATAACTTCATGAAATTATTGGAATATGGGATCAAGATTGCTGCTTTGCTCAGGTGAAAGAGGATGAGGAAGCATGCATGGCACAGGTATAAAATAAAGCAGAAACTTGGAACTCAAATTCACCAAGCAAAGGGGAATTAGTTGATCAGAAATTGGAAATTCAAATCTAGATTCTATATTGAGCAAGTGATATTTATTTGAAGTGCCTCTGACTGTACTAGAATATGATCCGCAAGCCATAAAGTTCTGAAAGTTGTCAGAGCACGGCATTAGTTTGTTGTGACAAGTAAGCAGTGATTTGTATATCCATAGCGGTGGCAAAGGTAGTGCTGATAATGTAATTGGTGAATGCTTGAGTAATGATGGTAATGCCAATATGACTTTGGTGATGAAGATTAGAATGTGGTACTTATAGGGAATTGTTGGAAGATCAGCTATCTTGGAGAGATTTACAATTTTCAGGTTCACATCCTGATCTTCATCACAAAACTTATAGCGGCATTACCATCATCACCCAAGCATCACCAATTGAGGGATCTGAATCATTCATCACCATCATCATCACCACCTTTGCCAACGCTTATATGGATATACAAAAAACAGTTTACATTGTCACATCAAAGTGATGCCTCGCTCTGACAACTTTCAAACATTTGGCTTGTGGATCACATTTTGGTGGAGTAAGAGGTACTTCAGACAAGTATCACCTGGTCAATAAAGCATCTGAATTTTAATCTTGAGTTCCTGAACGTCTGATTTCGCATCATTTAGAGAATTTGTAGTTCCAGGTTATTGCCTATTATTCTGATGTGTCTGTGCCATGTATGCTCCCTCATTCTCTTTCGCTTCAGCGAAGCAGAAATCTTGGTCCCATAACATCGAATACTTCCATCTAATTATTGGATATTCGACCCACAAATAACCGTATGCTCGTACTAAAAATTCTATCGGGGGTAAAATCAACCCCAAAACCTAGGAAGGCAGATTAACCCGCGAATGCCCGGATGCTTGGTCCAAAAATTCTGTCGGGGGAGAAAACAACCCCAAAACCTAGGAAGGTAAATTAAACCGCAAATGCCCGGATACTCGAACCAAGAGTTCTGTCGGGGGGAAAATTACCCCAAAACCTAGGAAGGCAGATTAACCCGCGAATGCCCGGATGCTCGGACCAAAAATTCCGTCGGGGGAGAAAAAAAACCCCAAATCCTAGGAAAGCAGATTGACCCGCAAATGCCCGGATACTCGTACCAAAAATTCTGTCGGCGGAAAAAGAACCCCGAAATCTAGGAAGGTAAATTAACCCGCAAATGCCCGACGCCCCTTAAGGGCGACGATTCAAGGTCTTGCGGTTGATTTTTTCCCCGACAAAATTTCCGGTCCGAGCATCCGGGCAAAGCGGGTTAATTTTCCCTGATATATATGGTGTCTAGCGATCTGGAAATCAGGGAATTCTTTGGGAATCGACTTTGGCTATGGAAATCAGGGAAATGTGTGGGAAATCGCATTCGAATCATGGAAATTTTCATGAACGATTGCATCTTGAACATTCTCACTACCACTCCACCGAAATAATTCCGATTTCAGTGTATATAATGCACACCGCTTGTGCCAAACCAATATAATATCTTATATTGAATTCGTCTCTGCATTCGCTGGTAGCAGATTTCAGCAATTTATGGGTCTTTTTCCAAGTGATCTAGCTCCTACTAGACATGTGATAATCGATTTTACCAGTAGTCATTTCAAAGGTCTTGAAAAAACCTACAGTCAGACCACCAGTAGAAGTCAATTATCGTATTTTTTATAGAAGTTACAGTCGTCACAAGGTGAGCAGTTTCGTGAAAATGCCAAACTTTGAGCTCAATTTAAAAAAATCGTTTTTTTCTTTCGACCCCAAACCTGTGCGAATGTTGTCCGATCCAAATACTATCAATTAGAACAATAATCTGGGTGGCTTTGTTGGTTCCTGATTTTCGGTAGACTGTTTAGAGTACCGTCAAATTGGGTAATTTTGGTACGTTTTCGGTGCTTTTCATCTTTTTGGCTCGGCATTCCAACATACATTCACAAAACCCACTCCTATTCGTAGTCTATCTAAAGCTTACAGTCTCAGCTTTCGATTGACGGGCTACAAAGTTCAATCTGATGTGTCTATGCCAGAGCTATTAGCAGTTGAAGAAGTGTACCAAAGTTAGACCCCGATGGAGCAACTTTGGTACACTTACAGAATATCTCAATTCTACCCACCATCATGCGAGTGAATTGATTTTAATCGTTCAAAAGCTTCATCTTAAGCTGTTTGAAACATTTTAAAACCTCACAGACCATCACTCGACTCAAGTTAAGTTGAAAAGAAGCTGTCATATGGAGGTGTTCCGAAGTTACCGTATCCTCATGCTTCTTACCTTGAGTAGGGTAACTTTGGTACGTTTTTTCATGTTTTTCCCCCCTGTTGTTCATTCATTAAAATTCCAAATGGTGTAAATACTCTAATATAACGATGATTTGTTCAATATGGTGATATATATGATGGAAATGTAGCAACATACACCGGTAGTTCTTTCGGGAACACTTCTTGCCAGGTATCCTGACTGGATCACTCGCGCATATCGGTGCTAATCAACCTTTTTGGAAAAAACGTCGATAAACGATTACAATCATCCACACGGGATCTACGGTGGCTTAACACATTGTTTATGTGTGTGCCTAGAAGAGAGGGTAGATTTAAGAGCGATAGAATCATTCACCTTGCCAAATGCAGCTTTGAAAGTCATTTTTCAGGGGGGACCGAAGTTGCACCCACTGTACAAAAGTTACCCGATTTGACGGTACCCTTTGGTGACCTTTTGCTGAAAATGATCCCATAGGGATGGCTCAAATAGGCTCCCATCTGAACTAGTGTGCGCGAACCTGTGGGAAATTACTCCACAAAGTACCCCCAAATATGTAGAAAAACTCCCAGACAGGAGCCTCAAGCCAGACGCGATTTCCCGGGTTCTTGCCCACAAACGAGACGAGTGGCTAGGATGAAAATACAAACATGTTTTTTCGACTAAAAATGACCATCTGAAGACGATTCTGGGGTCAACTTGTGCCTACGATATCATCCAATCCTCAAACGGCGTTAAACTCCATAAAAACAGGTTTGGGGTTCTTTTTCCCCCGACAGAATTTTTGGTACGAGTATCCGGGCATTTGCGGGTTAATCTGCTTTCCTAGGATTTGGGGTTGTTTTTCCCCCCGACAGAATTCTTGATTCGAGTATCCGGGCATTTGCGGGTTAATCTGCCTTCCTAGGTTTCGAGGTTTTTTTCTCCCCCGACGGAATTTTTGGTCCGAGCATCCGGGCATTCGCGGGTTAATCTGCCTTCCTAGGTTTTGGGGTAATTTTCCCCCCGACAGAACTCTTGGTTCGAGTATCCGGGCATTTGCGGTTTAATTTACCTTCCTAGGTTTTGGGGTTGTTTTCTCCCCCGACAGAATTTTTGGACCAAGCATCCGGGCATTCGCGGGTTAATCTGCCTTCCTAGGTTTTGGGGTTGATTTTACCCCCGATAGAATTTTTAGTACGAGCATACGGTTATTTGTGGGTCGAATATCCAATAATTAGATGGAAGTATTCGATGTTATGGGACCAAGATTTCTGCTTCGCTGAAGCGAAAGAGAATGAGGGAGCATACATGGCACAGACACATCAGAATAATAGGCAATAACCTGGAACTACAAATTCTCTAAATGATGCGAAATCAGACGTTCAGGAACTCAAGATTAAAATTCAGATGCTTTATTGACCAGGTGATACTTGTCTGAAGTACCTCTTACTCCACCAAAATGTGATCCACAAGCCAAATGTTTGAAAGTTGTCAGAGCGAGGCATCACTTTGATGTGACAATGTAAACTGTTTTTTGTATATCCATATAAGCGTTGGCAAAGGTGGTGATGATGATGGTGATGAATGATTCAGATCCCTCAATTGGTGATGCTTGGGTGATGATGGTAATGCCGCTATAAGTTTTGTGATGAAGATCAGGATGTGAACCTGAAAATTGTAAATCTCTCCAAGATAGCTGATCTTCCAACAATTCCCTATAAGTACCACATTCTAATCTTCATCACCAAAGTCATATTGGCATTACCATCATTACTCAAGCATTCACCAATTACATTATCAGCACTACCTTTGCCACCGCTATAGATATACAAATCACTGCTTACTTGTCACAACAAACTAATGCCGTGCTCTGACAACTTTCAGAACTTTATGGCTTGCGGATCATATTCTAGTACAGTCAGAGGCACTTCAAATAAATATCACTTGCTCAATATAGAATCTAGATTTGAATTTCCAATTTCTGATCAACTAATTCCCCTTCGCTTGGTGAATTTGAGTTCCAAGTTTCTGCTTTATTTTATACCTGTGCCATGCATGCTTCCTCATCCTCTTTCACCTGAGCAAAGCAGCAATCTTGATCCCATATTCCAATAATTTCATGAAGTTATGTGAGTTTATAAATCTGAGAACTGTGACAGATGATAACAGGTTCATCAAATCAAACATTTGATCAAATTCGATGAATTGGTCAAATTATTTGAAGAAATTCCTTAAAACTACGGATTATAGAAAACTTCGATTATGTCGGCAGGTGCAGAATCAAAAGTGCAGTTGTAAGAAA
Source organism: Eretmocerus hayati (assembly GCA_029851415.1). Taxonomy (NCBI): domain Eukaryota; kingdom Metazoa; phylum Arthropoda; class Insecta; order Hymenoptera; family Aphelinidae; genus Eretmocerus; species Eretmocerus hayati. Next base: position 154,507,099 of record CM056741.1, read on the forward strand.
TGATGAGAATTCAGAGTCGCGCAACGATGAAGACGAGATCGGCCTTATTCTAAAAACTGAAACACATGAAACATCAGAAAAATCAAGCGCACTGAAAATTGCAAGATTGGCTTTTTCGCAATGCAATTTCATCATTTCAATTTCGACTGCAGTCTGCTGCCTGTCTGCTCCACGTTCCGACGGACGGAACGGCTAGGTTCCCGCGAGCGCCCCCTCTCGTGCAGAAAAAAATATCACAACTTGTGGTATTTTTTTTATTTATTTTATTTATTTTATTCTGCCTACCCTGAATACAGATGCATAACCAAGCATAACACAGCAGAAAATTAGAGCAGTCGACACAACCCGTCGGATGACCGTTCAGTATAGTTAGTTCAGTTTTTTTCTCACATTTTTGGTTACCACTACTTATACTTAGCGTTCACCAATGGAGCACATTTTTCTAAGGACTTTTTAGATTATCTTATTATCCCATCAGATGTATTGTGTATTGTGTCTATATACAAGTACGCATCGGCTAACCTAACCTTATACATAAATATACAGGCAACTCTCTCTCTCTCTCTCTCTCTCTCTCTATCGAAAGCGGCTGATCGGCTGACGGCTGCAGCCACATGCATGTCGTGTGTGTCTTGATTTTAGTGCGAAAACCGAGGATCCACACAATAAATAATCATAAGTAATTAATGTGAGCGTGTAAATTCGTTCGAGTTGTTGTGGATGCTAAGTTTCATACATTTTAAGATTACCTAACCTAGTCATCAAAACGACAACTTTTATGGAAGGTTTACAAAAGAGTTTGACTTAATTCGAGTTTTCGGACGCTCAAAAATCGTTAGAGTGATTTCAAAGTGGTTGAATTTGTTTGTCGTGCATGTTGTAGTATTCCGATTCCCTGTGAAAAAAATTATCCGGGATGAGATTCGAACCCTTATTCTCCTGCATCTCGGGCTGGAAGCTTACCACTACACCACGAGATATCTCCCGTTTAGAAGCTATAAAACCGCAGGAGTTCATCGGCCTCCCAAACGGACCTTCACGATTTCCAACAAAATTTGCCGTATCGTTCATGAACCCCTAAATCAATCTACACAAAAATTGTTTGGCTAGAGAGTCAGCATGGATTTCACTTAGAATCTCATGTAAGGTCAGTGTACCCAACTTGCCCCCATTAAGCCATTTTCTCAATAATTCTGGCTAATCTCAATATTTTCCAACGTACTTCAACTCATTTTGAAGCTTGTCTCAAGACCTTTAAAATGAGCTAAGATACGTCCAATTTGAATGAAGTGGAGCCGAGCTGTTTGAATTCTCCCAAAAGGTGATTTTTGAGAGTTTACAAAAGTGTGTACCCAACTTGCCCCCATCATTTAAAACAATGTAAGTCGGCGATGAAGTGAATAGAATCGCTTCAATCCGTTTTGATCACGGTGCAGCGACATTTGTAGCTTTTAGCTGGCCCAAGACATCGTTTCCGACGTATTTTGACGTGATAAACACGTTCTGAGTGGTAAAAAAGCCATACTGCACGCCTTTCCGAGATAACCATATGGGGGCATGTTGGGTACACTCCGATGTCGGCCTTCTTGATTCTCGAACCATCTTCGTGTTTTGTACATAAAATCGCTCCAAATCAGAGTTCTGCAACCCTGAAGAGCGGATTTTGAAGGTCTTGAGACAAGGAATCGAATGCGCTAAGGTACGTCAAGATTGGTCGAATAAAAATAAATTGGCACCGAATTCAGTGAACGCGATTTCCTCGGTGATTTCTTAGCCGTGCAAACACGAAAAATGGAAAACTCGCTTTATATTTTCTGGAGCACGCAAAAATGATCCGGGGTCGTTAAAAACTACGTGTTTTCTCATATTTTAACATAACTAACGTAAAAAAAAATTGCGGGAAGGTCAACGAGCGCCCATTCCTGAGATCGGCATATGGGGGCAAGTTGGGTACAGAGGCAAGTTGGGTACACTTACCTTACACCAAAATTTAACATGCTAGTCTCGTGACAAAGCATTATTTCCATGATAATTTAGTAATAACAAGTTTCTCTAAAATTTTCTGTGAAGAAAAAGTATCACTATAGGTTATTATCACTTACACACCAGATAGTAACTGAGAGGGAGTAGTACGACAGTAATACGGCCAGTATTACGACCGTAGTGCTACGATCGTATTACGGCCGTAGTGCTACGACGTATTACGGCCGTACCTCTACGACCGTAATACGGACTTGCTCAGTACTGCTACGCTCTTTTTTCCACCAGGGCTGAAAACGATTCTTTTGAAATACCCGACCCCCAAAAACCTACATTGACAGCGTCAATTTCCGAAAAAATTAAATGAAAAAAAATTTTCCGGAACCCAATTTTTTCTGGGTCACAGTATACTGAGAGCTTTCGATTGACTACAGACACAAGACGCTTCTGATGTGAGAAGTACAAGTTACACGAGGTTCAAAGGAAAAATTACGATTTTTGCTCCAAATACTCATGTCCTCAGTGTAGGGGCTAGATATCCCGTTTGATAAGTAATAAACCGATGCATTATTATTCTCGTACAAGAAATGTGAATCTATCATCAACATTTTTTTTTTATTAAAGCGAGATGTTTGGAGCATTAACCACAAAATCACGTCTCTACTGAATCTACATGTGATTTTTGAACAACCAGAATATACTTCATTGCTTATGAAAATAATATCAAACCACTTTGACAAGGGCGCTATTTCGAATAGACAACGCGTTTCTGTAGAAAACTTGAGAGGCTAAAGCTTGAGGCATCAAAAAATCATCACGACTCGCTTGCAGACCTACTTACTTCGATATGAAGAGAATAATCTCGCAGCCCATAAATTTAAGACTCGTAGAATCATTCAGTAAAATATTTCTTTTCATAACCATTTGTCCGCCATACTTTATAGCCGTTTAGAGTTTCAAGGCAAATACTGAAACGATCTTACTTTCTACCATCCTATGCTTTGCTTGATTTTAGACTTTGTTATTTGATATCTCGGATCAGTTCAAGAAGTTTTGCAATTCCAACCTCATTTTTGCTCCGACGTTATCGCATCAAACAAACAGTGATATATCGCCACCTCGATCACGTGAACGGAAAATAGCGAGAGACAAAAAGAATTCTCGAGTGAGCTTCGCTATCAAAGAGCAGTATTTTTTCAGGCAGGCCGAGCGCATTTTCGCAACAGGCTGATGCACCTCGCTGAGAAAATTCGCAACTCAGGCGATTATTTTTCCTATTATTTCATCACAAATAGGTGCATGGTGATTATCCTACTAGAGAGTGGTTATGTTTTAAATGCTGTTTTGAATGCTTGTTTGACTCCCTTGCAAAGTAAATCTTCCCTTTGAGCTCTGTTTGTCGTCCGAATTCCGTTAACTTGCAAATACCTGCCAGACATGCCCTCTCACCGATCGGATCAATCATCATGATTAGTGATACACCATCAAAGAGTGACGAAATTGTTACTTATCAAGGTTGTAATGAAACATTGCCAGAAACATTGACTATCGGAATTAGTCAAGCTTCAATCTCAATATCTTTCCTTACCATTTTTATCTCATTGCTCAATGGTCATTGAGTTGAATAAAGTACTCTGACCTGAGACTGATCAACTATGGCCACGTAGTGGAAGGAATATTGCAGTCAACGTGTAATCCAACCAAGTTTTCAAAACAGACTTCTCTTGAATGTTGGAAGCAGATCAAAGGTTATTTTTGCAACGAAAAAATCGATACAAGTCACGACGCCGTGCAGGGATAGAAAGAGCAAAACAATGATCGTCATCATCATCATCATCATCTGTACGCACACACTGCAAGAATCAGAGGGGAACATGCACACGCACAAAAAAGTTTGCAGGGAGAGTAATGATCGTCAGTTCGCGACAGACACGCAGTCATCGAAGGTCTGTCGTATAGCAGCTCGGAAATTTGCGAGGATCGTCAGTAGCGAGGGTTGTTGCTTTTATTATTTTCTTTTTTCCTATACGCGCTGCACAACTCATGAACGAGAAATGTATAGAGGAGCAATCGGTGTCAGATCGTCTGTACGAAGAAAAATGTCAAAATTGCATGCGAGCATAAAACGGCCGTGGCGCATAGCGCACAGAGCATGAGCAGGAAGGTTCTTTTGCTCGCGGCGCATTGCACGGTATTCTACACATATATATATATGTATGTATGTATGGATGTACGTATGAGGCATGGTATTGAGTGCACATATTCTTGCCAAAAGAGAGCTTATATAGAAAGAAATATAGTACACATGAAGCGCCAGATGTTGTGTATGTGCCGATGCAAAGCGTTACCAGTAATTGTTTTTGTGTGTGTTTGGAAATAACCACGTGCATTTGTGAATGGTGATAAGGGAGGGAAAGGTGGAGAAGAGCCAAAACAAGGTGTGCGTGGAACTCGAAAAGTAGTAGAGGGTGTATGGAGCAAAATTAGTTGAGGAGTTTACTATAGGTGGAGTTACTTTTCTCTTGCGTGATGACGATAAGCAAATTTTTAAGCATTCTGCTTCGTTTAAGAATTGGAAAATTCTACGATGATGGAGTTTTTTACTCTTTTCACGTCTCGTGAGATCCTTAACTTCGCTAAAACTAGTCTGGCCGTAATTATACTGGTGATTTTTCAGCACCATTTGAGTTATGTGGTTTCAAGATTTTCAGCGGTGTAAATCTTCATGGCGGAACTGATTTTCATATCTTTATTCTAGCCTTGAAAATTTAGATCGACTGAATGAGAAACTGATGATTCTGATTAAATCGTCGAGATATTCAATCAATAAAAAAGTTCATGTCACTGGCAAGAATGATTCTCGAAAAATTTACTGGTTCCTGAACAGCTCGAGTGCTGGCATCTGAAGCAATCTTCTCAGCAAGAAGCTTGCAGAAGCTGAGATGAATCTCACCCCTGATTTGCAATTTTCGTTCATAACCTTTATGTATTAGTTTAAAAAATGACTGCAGCTACAAGATTTATTTTTTCCAACGAATTTCGAAGCATATGGATAGGCTTGCCAAAGATATGCCAATCAAACATTTTTGGCACCGATTATCCTCAATGCCAGCTTCTACGTGCGCAAACATGGAAAATGTCAAAACTCACCTTTATCATGTTGAGAAACACTAAAATTATCCTGTGTCGGTCCACTCCTTTCCTCATAATTTTATGTGAAAAAATCTGCGAGATCAACATTTGGAAGCAAGTTGGGTACAATTACCTGAATGTAGAATTTAGTGCATCGAGGAATTTTTTATAGATATAATAATATGTATTAGTCCATGCCACCTTACCCTGAACATTTTGTGTGTAATAATATTTTCGAATTATAGTCTTCACAACGATAATCATGGTTCAGGTAACGAATATTCAAACACGCCAGACATTAAGCAAAAAATGATATATCAAATCGAATCGCCGTGATCGGTGCAATTGCCACGCAATCTCAAAGTGCAGTCAACATTTTTTGCGATAAAGCCGGAATGCTCATATTTTTATTCGTGTACACGAGCTATCCTTCAGAGCGGCTGACATTTTTCATTTCTTCTATTTCATCGATTCTCTTCAAGGCTACTCACATGCACACGGCTTATCGATGCATCAATTCGTTTTTCGCGCGAGAGAATGTCTCCTCCGCGTTATAGAATCGATGAAAATTGAATTAGTGTGAGCAACGCGTGATAAGCCAAACTTAGACATCGAAACTGCTCAGAATATTTGTTGCCTCGTAATACCGCGTGATATTGAAGCGATGAATCAAGTTTTTCAACGTGAGAGGGATATACGTCAGAGCGAATTTTTTCGGTAAACTACGACGTTGATGCGGTTTCGTTGCCTTGTACGATGCGACTTTGGTACGATTTAATTTCAACTCGAAGGTCGATTTATCGCTTTTGCCAAAGCAATTTCTTCTGCTGAATGGATTTATTAGTGTTTTTTGTCGAGAGATTGGGAATCCCACGGTCGTTTTTATGTCGTGCAAAACGCTGGATTATTAAAAAAATTTTGATTCAAGACGAATTGTAGATTGCAAGAGATCGGTATACTTTTTTTACAATCCCTTCATAACGAGATTTTGACAAATTGTATGCAGTGGCTGGTTAGCTGTATAAAAATCCATCATCGACATCAAGGAAGATTTTGATAACTTTTTTATTCGTATAATATCTTTCATAACTATCTTTCCTACAGGAAGTCGAGTGATTTTCATCCCTCATAAGTCGAGCAACTAATCGATTGATTAGTTACTCAACTAGTTGACTTTCTAGTGAATATTGAGAAAAATAATTCTCTATCGAAAAATTAGCCGACATAACTTAGATTGACAACATTATTTTCGCAACCTCATTACTACGAGAACTTTCTTCTCGAATTACTCGTGTCAGATCGTTTTAGCTCACCCACTAAAAGTGTTCACATATGCGGACATGCCCGAGAACCGATAATTATGATGATTTTCGATTGACGCGTCGTAAAAATCTGAAAAAATCCTCAAAAATCTGGGGCAGCAGCTGAACATTTTCAATTTTGTAATTTTGCTATTTTTCGTCATTTTGCAAATAGCTATTGACTTATTCCGTATAAAAAAACTTTATTAAGGCTGGAAAGTGGGATCCAAAACGAGCGAGTTAAGGGGATGAATCGGTCGATTAAATAATCAAGGAAAATCGCGATAATTTCAGAGCAGTCATAGAATGAGTTGATCAAGTGAGATGCAGTACATAATTCCTTCTCGTCCCGAGTCGATGATCGATTTCTCACGATGAACTATAATCTAGTACATCATGCAAATTGTGAAAGATTGATTGGCACTGTAATCAGAATGCAATCAAAAGATGAGAAAACGTGCTTTAGCAAGATATCTAAGTGTTTCATTGACATTTCTCTTCCCTCCCTCAACTTTTTCTCTTTCCATTTCTCTTTTATCGTTCAGGATATACCATTATCTCCCGCTCAATCCTATTGTCTTGCCGTGCCTTGTCTATTTTTGTCAGCACCATTCGAGTAATTTTTTGCTCTTCTATCGATTCGTAGAAGACGAAGACGCAGGGTTGTATCAGACAATCAAAGACGTGTGTGCAATATATCGATTACTGGTTGACGTTTCAGGACGAGGGTTCAAGTGCACTTTAGAGTTTGATTGTTTGGATCACGGCATGAAAGAAGATTGATTTCGAAGTTGAATGGTATGGACTTATAATAAGCTAGGGAAGCATACATACATTGATGAATCATAATATATTAATTACTACGCAAAACAGTTGTCTAGTTTCAATCTTTGTAATCGAAAACTTCGATTCTACTATGTGGCTTTATTTTGTCCAACTTTTTCTCCATCTTAACCATGTTTTTCAGTCGAACACATTCATGAAAGCTTTCCGGTGCATCGTTAGCTGAGCTCCCTTACCTTTCTGTACCTCAGCAAACCATGTGATTAGTGCAAGGTCTAGATCGCTTTTTACTTCTTCACTACGAATGCAAGATTACCGAGTTGATTTGATTGCGTTATCATTAATCTAGATTAGTTTCAAGTGTCAAATGTAGTCTCACGGTTACGCTTGTATCCTTCAAAACTTTTGTCGACTTGGTAAAAGTCGATGAGCTTATCTTCTCAATAGAGAAGAATGTCTGAGCAAATCTCGAATTTATCGATAGTGTCTCAAAGATGTTCGGAATAGATTGAGCTATTTCACTCTTGAGTCTTGAAGACTTCAGCACTAGTTGGTGTTTTGACAAAGTATATCAGAGTTGTAATCGCACCAATTAGCTGAATTTTTTTGAAACGACTGACAAGGGGAGGTCCAACCTTGCGGAACACGGATCTTTATGAAACTCTGGGGATCATCTTGGTTCAAGTGAGAAATGAAGGTATCTCCAAAGGTTTGATCCCATGGGCCTCCTATCCCGAGATACAGCTATGGAGGTTAGCATTGTTACTATATCTATACACACGATTTTTCAACATGGGCTATGCTAATCTCCATACCTGTATTTCAGAGTAGAAGGCTCATGAGATCAAACTCTTGGAGATACCTTCATTCCTCACCAAATTAAGATGATTCCCAGAGTTTCACAAAGATCCGTGATCCGTAAGGTTGGAGTTCCTCTTATGAGTTCGAATCATGGAATAGAAGAATGAGGAGATACTTTGACTAATTCTGACATGCACAGCTCATGCCATGATCAGCCCGAATATCGAATCGATACATAATCAAACATACTTCATTCTTACCCAAGCTTGTTCACGCATAAGTGTGAGTCACGCAGTGTCATCCGGGCTTTTGGCGGATCCCCAGGGGTGAGTCATCTATTGGCCATCCGCCTGATTACCGGACGCCCACGCGGCAATCCACGGATTTCGCCGATGACCATCGGGGAATCCAGGATATCGGTGGATGCCGCAGAATCCGGCAAATTGACGGATGACCACAAGTGGCGTCCAGCTTTTTAGCGAATGCCCCCGAGTGACATTCGGGGAATCTAAGAATTTCGCGGATGACCACTCCAGTGGGGACATAAAACAAGCCAGCTCGGCAACTTCAGTTCATCTCCCGAAATCTTTGACTGACTACACGCGTCACGCCATTGATCGCGTCTGTGCGGCCCGACTCGTTTATATATATCCACGTATAGTTACGCCGCGATCTTACAGAGGGCCGCGATTACTATCCCTTAATGTTCTACCTGTGTGAGTTGCTGGGTGTGTTATTCATAATTTAGATTGTATGGTCGGCCACCGCGTCAAATGTGTGCATAATTCCCGTGTTTTCAATCCAACTCCTCCGTTCCCACTCCTGCGAATTGCCAAACATCATTCTCGTTTGAAGTGTGTCAAATCCATTTGCCCAGCACGGGAAGGCACCTTCCCATTTGCCAAGTGTGAGCTCGTCCCTACCAGTGTTTTATCAAAAATCATTCACAGTATCGAGCCGTTCATCGAATAGCACATATGGCGCGATTCACGTTCACTGTCCTAGCCTGCTTTTTAACGCGTGAAACATGTACTTTTGAGCCATCTGAAGAGGCCGTAGACCCCACGTAGAAAGAAATCAGTGTCATCGTTTCCGACGTATTTATGTCTCAGCTGTCCGATCGCGGAGTTTGTTTTTCGGATTTGTGCCACAATAACCTCAAAAATTAACATAGAATTTTTGAAATGTCAATAACTCAAAATTACCCCTTTATAAGTTTTTTGACATTTTCAGTCGAAAGATCAGGAAATTCTACATTCAATTAGCTCTCGAAAGAATAGGGGTTGATCGATTTTCGCGAGGAGTAGAGCAACGATGGAAGTACGAATGGTCATTTGCGTACAGCTCACCCTTCGCGGGAGTTCTGAGACGTTCAATTTGACGCAGGGGAAGAATCAATCCAGTCATTATCGACGTAGTTTTATCTCATCTTTCCGATAGAGAGCTCCCGATTTTAGAATTTGGTTCACCATAATCTCAAACAACGGAAATCATACACATCGAAAATGTTTGAACTCGAACTAACCTACTTTTTCCTCTTCTCGATGGCCTCATTCGAGAGAACGCATAATTCTCAATGTATAATTGATGATTCTTAATGTGATTCACAATCTCTAGTGTTAAAATAGAGTCCAAATGACTGGTTCCCTGCTTCCACGAGAAACGAAGCAGTGAATAACTGAGTCCTCGTATGCGTAACATTAGTAGTGCTTTTCTTATTCATAATCTTACTTTTCATGGGGATAGTCAGAAAACCAATCGTAAAACACTATTCCATGATGTACATGCACTAATTTTCCAAATAATATCACCAAAAAGACGAAAAAGTAGTTTGAATTGTGTTGAGACATTTTCGATGCATGAATTTTGTTTTTTGAGGTTATGGTGAACCAAATTGTAAGAACGGAGCCCTCCATTGAAAAGATGGGATGAAAATACGTCGGCAATGACTGGATTCTTCCCCTGCGTCAAATTGAACGCCTCAGAACTTCCGTGAAAGGTGAATGACCATTCGCACTTTCATCGTTGCTCCACTCCTCGTGAAAATCTATAAACCTCTACTCGTTCGAGAGCTATTTCGATGTAAAATTTCCTGATCTTTCGATTGGAAATGTCAAAAAACCTAAAGAAGAGGTAATTTTGAGTTATTGCCATTTCAACAATTCAATGCTAATTTTTGAGGTTATGGTAGCACAAATCCGAAAAACAATACCCGCCACCAGAAAGCTGAGGCAAAACTACGTCGGTAATGATGTCATTGATTGCTTTCTACGTGGGGCCACTGGCCTCTTCGGATGACTCAAAAGTACATGTTTTACGCGCGCTAAATAGGAAGCTAGGACAGTTGACGTGAATCGCCTCATTTTCCGATTCAACTTTCGACCTCTTGCCGCGACCTAATCAAACAACTTCGTATCCAACATTTCTTGGTCGGATGTCACCCTCAGGATATTTGATGGTAGTCCGATACTTTTTGAACGCACTGTATGTGTACAAAGCAATTATAATAGGCATCTTGCATTTTTTTGACCCCCCCCCCCCCCAAAAAAAGTTTGGCAAATTCGAGCAAATTGAGATGAGTGAGGTGCAATTGGAAAGAAATTCCCAAAAATTGTTTTCATCTTGCGCAAATTGTTTGAAAGTCAGACGATTGTGTCCTTATGACGTCACACGGTGCAAGTCATCTTACTGTCAAACAATTTGCGCAAGACGAAGAAAATTTTTGGGATTTTCTCTTCAATTGAACAATACTTGTCTCGATTTGCTCGAATTTGCCAAACCTTGTTCTGGAGGGATCAAAGAAATTGCAAGACGCCATACAATAGCGGCAATCGACGACTTTGTCGGAGTGACGTCACACAGCGCAAGTCATCAGACTTTCAAACAATTTGCGCGACTAAAACAATTTTTGGGGATTTTTTTCCAATTGCACCCTACCTATCTCGATTTGCTCGAATTTGACAAACCTTTTTTCAAAAAAATGCAAGATGCATGTCACATAAAATACTCAGAAAGTGTCAATCTCTGACTGGAATACGAAGATTACATATTTTTCACTCATTTTATCTGAATTTTCATCAAGTACACGCAATTTTTTGGGCTCCCGAATAAGAAATTGAAAAACGTACACTATATTGCTTGCACGCTTCTTCTAATCACTGCCTACTCATCTTCCTCACTTTATTCGGAAAGTATACTGTGCTCGTGACCGGAATGACTGTACTATTCACAATGCGGAAATGTTTTATGAATGTTCTGTTTTTGGAATGTATAAACAAATTATTTGGTTCTTCCAAATTTCAAATTTGTTCTACTCAAACCTTACCATCCCAACTAGCTTCGTCAAGATTTAATCAATACAGTTGAGAAAAATCAGAATGAGAAGAGTTGCAAGAGGTCATCGGCACGACCCGCTGACCCTTCAACTGCCCCTCGCTCATCTCAATCCTATGCAAACTTGTATATACCCACTCTCATACACTCGCACTGGCCACTCGGCACAAGTTTTATACACAAACCTATCTTCTTCTTTCGAGCGTTACTTCAATTAGCGTATTTTGCTCCAAGTACCCCCCCCCTTTCGTACTACCCTTCCACCCATCATTTTCGATGCTGCTTTTCACTTTTATACAGCTATCAAACCCTTCCCTATTCGTACATATCGAGAAGATGGCAAAACGAGAACGCATGATAGGGAAAAATCACAAGAGAGAAAGAACGAATAAGTCGGGGCATACATCATGCGCAGGCCGCGGTTCTTTGCCCCCTATTTCCCGACGGACTATACGTTTCCCTCTCGCGCGCGTAGAGATCGAGTCGGTGTGGTGTCCTGGTTATACCCCCTTGCATACTCTATAGGGTTGAGAAAAAGAGAAAGAGGTTGGTCGGTAATAGAGATGGTGCGCCCAGGGGTTTGAAACTGGTCTCCTTGCTTTTCCTCCCTTCGTTCTTTCCCTGTCCAGCCTTTGTATCGCCGAGCAATCACGAGCTATCCCACGAGCATAAGGCCGAGTGATCCTGTTTTACCCCCCAGCCTCCCTCTCCCCCCCCCCTTCTCGTTTTCACTGCATCCCTCGCGGACGTCATTTCGCGTGCAGTAAAAGTATAGTAGTAGTAGTAGTAGTAGTAGGTAGAGTGAGGGTTTGAACGATGACTGCTGCAGCTTTCCAGTATAGTGCAATGGGCTCCCTGCGTTTTCCTCGAATGACTGATGAAGTACAACGAGGGCGCGGACTGCCACTGATCCCTGCATCCACAACGACGTCATTGCGCTCTGATCCTTGCACTCTACGTATTTTCACTCAAATACCAACGAATGTTTACATGGATACGAATACACACTCGTAAAGTACGGTCGCTGCCCGGAGCCAGGGTAAAAAATTGAATCTTACAAGAGATATTTCGATTCAAACGATTGAATGAATTGATTCAATGAAGTAGTTGAAGCCCAAAGGGCTGATAGCTCGCGTGATTGAACAAGAATAAAAAAAGGTTAGAAAAAATGGAGTTTTTTACGATACGCTTTTATTCACAGCTCTAATATTTTTCTCAACAACTAAAAAGCATAAAATAATCCGAAATTCCATCAGTCAGCCCAGTTCATTTTGAGAAAAATCTTATGACATGCCGTTGCCTACACCTGTTATCTCAGAAAATAATTGTTGAATTCGGTGTTCATCTATCTCTCGGGGATCCCTCTCAACCCATCATGATAAATCTCGGAGAACATTCACTGTACCATTATTACAGATGATAAAAGCGTGGAGTGATATTTCCCCATACTTCAAATTCTCGATTGCTAATGTGAAAATGTCCATAGATCATGCACTTCTTGCCCGGAAGCTCAGCACGCCACGCTTTTATCATCTGTAATTATGGTACAGTGAATGTTCTCCGAGATTCATCATGATGGGTCGAGAGGGATCCCCGAGAGATAGATGAACACCAAATTCAACAATTATTTTCTGAGATAACAGGTGTAGGCAACGGCATGTCATAAGATTTTTCTCAAAATGAACTGGGCTGACTGATGGAATTTCAGATTATTTTATGCTTTTTAGTTGTTGAAAAAAATATTAGAGCTGTGAATAAAAGCGTATCGTAAAAACTCCATTTTTTCTAACCTTTTTTTATTTTATATTTTTTAGTCGGATGGTTATGCGTAAAGCATATCCGTGTCACTAAAAAAATATGAAACTGTAATAACCGTAGTCATCTCATCTCGAGAGCCTGTGTGTGCGCGCGCCGCCAGCTGCCAGCAAAAATGCATCGAAAATGACGTATGGATTACCAAGCCCTGCAGTAGAGTTTGGTTTGGTTGTTTGAGTGGAAACGCGCGACTGATGCATGTTAGGTTAGGGTAGAGTGCACGAGAAGGCGGAGAGAGAGAGAGAGAGAGTAAAGAAAAAGAGATGGAGCTTACGGGCGCGAAAATTTCAGAGAGCAAATCTAACCTAAAAGCTCATCCGCGCGCTGACTAGCTCGGTACCGGAACCGCGTGTATGAAAAGGCTTTCTCTCTCTTGCTCTTACGGCGAGAGACGTGCCTGCTGACTAGTTGAGTACCGGATGCCTGTGCATGAAACAATATGGCCAAAGTGAAGTAGAATAAAAGCGTATAAAAAGCAGCCGGAACTGTTAATTCCTGATGCACACTTGCTTGATAATTATTTGTAAAGATCCATCCAAGATCGTGAACTTTGTAGCAGATACAAAAAAGTTGTCGGCATGCTAGAATATGACCTATCCAATCTCAGTGAGAATGCCAATATTCTCATACAGAGAATGGCGAAAAGTCTGACTTAGCCGTAATGATTTATTCACCGAAATCTTGTTGTTTCCCATAAATTCTCTTCGAAACTCGAAAATGCGATCTAATTCCTTTGATCTATAGAGATCGATTGCAAAGAATTTGTGACTTTTGTTTTCATTTTTCCGAGCATGAATCAGAGAAAATATTGACTTGATTATATGCGTCTTAAAGATCTCCGAACACGACCTGAACAGCCTTGTAAGTTGATGTTACGGCAAAATGTGGAATCCGGCAGCGAAAAGAGACACTACATGGTTTTTAGGAATTTTGCTCTCGAGATCTCTCATTTTTTCGTTTTCAACACGACCTTGTGTCATAAATCCATCGAGATCGTCTTTGGAACATCAAAAGGCTTAGAAAGTCATTCATACGACTCGACGCGGAAACTGCGTGTTTCCGCGTATGAAATGGCATATGCGCCGACGTCCAACAAAGTTATCGCGAAGAACAACGTTTTTTGGCACTCGACGCATAATATACTATATTTGGTATGGCTTGACCAGTAAGGGTGTAGTATTGTCTGCAGTCTCACTTCGAGAAAAGTGTGGAAAGATAGCGAAAATCACACAAATATTTGATTTATGAAAAATTTTATGAATTTTGAGAAACCCCCAATTGTGACAGGATTTGCAGCAATAGTCATCAAGTTGAATTATATACTAATTTATGTATAGTTTTAATGGATGAAATTTCTTCCGAGGTGTATTAAATTCTACAAGAATTTCGCAGTCAAATTTTCTAAAATCGACGAAATTTGAGCCATCTATCGGCGGCGACAATTAATCCGCGATAATTATATCAGAAAATGGATATTTAAGCTCACATTAGCGCAAATGGCATCTACTCAAGCCATATCGAAGATCAGTTGAAGCCCTTCTTGCAATATCCAACATCCTTGTCACAAAATCCGTGAAGTTGTGCTGGGAAAATATTCAATTCAGTGATATTGCAATCTGCTTCCGTGACCGTTGACATCTCGTTTTCATCTCTCTTTTATTCTCATTTTTGAATGAGAGGGGAAAATTTTGCAGCAAGTTGACATCCACGGATGTAAATTGCTAACATGACGGAGTAGTTGCAAAAGCAGCGATGGTCTATCAGGGTGGATGAGGCATACGCTCGCGACCAGTACCTCATTCTTTTTGTCGTTGATTTTCGAGCACAACACGACAGCGGCTGCATGACTCATTGCTCTGGCCACGCCGAGTCATTGTTTCGCAAACATCAGAACCCCGCAGAGCCAAAGCTTCACGAGATGCTGCGCTTTGCAAAAGCCGAGCGGGGCCGGAAATGACAAAATGCGCTCGCGCGCGCTCATTTGAATTGGACGAGTCAATCATGTGTGCATATGAGCGGGTTCCTTTATGCTCTTCTCATGGAACGCGGCCTTTTCCTGCTATACTATATGTATCTCTCCTCCCTTGATGACTGCCCTTTGTCTCAATGGCAGCAGCATTTCACGCAAGCGAGCACGTCATTTTGAAAAATATTTTCATCTGCCCTAACCTCTCCCTCCCCCCTCCTTCTTCTTCCAGCTCAGCCCATTATCGTGACATTAAAACAAGGCAAATGTCGCTCCGATCGGGTGGAAAAGCTCACCGATTAACCGTCCTGGTTGAACTGAGTCTTTCACATGCTCATCTGGGAGCTTACAAGCGCACTCGTTTAGCGCTGTGTATTATGTGACGACTATTCATAAGGAATAGTTATTAGGATGAAAGGTAAAAACTTGCGATGGAATTTTGGGACATGATAGGCTAGCGATCGTGAATAGGTTAAAACTTCTCCTGGAACGATTAGTCGATAGGCATTTCAGTAATTGCTTCGGAAATTCGAGATATTACTCGTTGAGATGTGAGCCCGTTGATGCCGAACTTCGCACACTTTTTGACTTGAATTTTGAAATTCTACATGAGCAAATCCACAAAATGCGGTGATTCGTGCGTTATGCCCTTGGTGCTCAAATTTCTCGGGCCATTGAATGTATATCAACTCTGCTTTAAAGCAGACACCTTTTTTACGATCTTATAACCAAGTTGTGAGAAGCTGGAGACTGCAAAACAAAATAGACAAAAATGGCGGGCCATCAAATTTGGAAAGTCACGAAATTTTGAGCGTGGCATGGATTATTTCCTTCAGCATTAGGGACGGCATTTGGATGCAGTGTGGAATATCGACATGTTATTTGCGGGAAAATCGCCCTCAAACTTGAGTTTACAACCTTCCTCAAGCCCGAAGATGTGCTTCCGACAGGTGTGAAACTGTTTCCTGTTGATGATGCGTGACTACTTTTTTAAAAGAAAAAGAATCGGCAGAATTTCTCACCGTGTGACAACGCAGTCTGACCAATCATATTCCTGCAAACGGCATCTGATTTTTCATTAAAAAAAAAAAAAAAAAAAAAAAACAAACAAAGAAATTAGGACGAGTCTGGTCTTTGTGCATCAAATAGTATTCAATTGGCAAGCAAATTACGCTTTCTAGGAAAAATGTGATCGCTTTTTGAAAAACACATGAACAAGAAGGGCCAGTCCGATCCGGTTCTGCTTGTGATCTCTTACTTTCATTGTACTTGACACCATATAAGGGGGTGCGTGAGTCAATATCTCGTTGTTAGCTTGTGCGAGCTACTTTTTCCGACAATTCAAAGGATTTCATTTCGTCATAACTCCAACGATCCCCTTGAATTTTCTGGCGATGAGTGAGATAATTTCCAGCCCCGTCAGCGGTCAATTGGGTGATGATAGAGTATATCCGTGTATGTGGGAATATCGTCGCTCCTATGGCCATTTCCGGGTTTCTCTGTCCGAATCCACGCCATCTCGTGAAAATCGTTTACGCGAGTGGATTTGAGCTCTAGATACCGATAACTGACTGTATATAACCCGAATAATGTGCGATTTTCAAAATTTCTTTCCTCCCAAATCACCACGTTTCGGGGATTTGCTCTAAATATGTTGAGAACTGACACCAAAAGGAGATACCTAAACCCGCAGAGTCCAGTGCTCGAGTGCTTGCGTGTTACAGGATATGTCAGTAACATTATCCATGTCGGCCCATGTTGAAAAATGATATATATTTTCCATTTTCAGAGTTTCAGCCAAATCCACGATCCGCACTCCGTGAACTCTCCTCATAGATCGAAGTTTCAACGCTTGATTCTCTCAAAGCAGACTTATTTTGAACCAGGAGTAAACCATGTCATCTTATTGGCTCTAATGTTTTGGTAATAGTAAGATTTATTCAGTAACTAAGGAATCTATTCATCCTCAGCCCTGCTAAAGTATGTGTTTTTGATCGCAGAAGTCATGGTCACTTGAAGACCCCCCGTGTCATCGTAGATTATGAAATTTTATCAATGTTCCTTTCGCACTACATAAAACTGTTATAAGCGTAGATGCGGTAGTCGTTTTCAATCTCCTGATTCGGCAGCAACCGTCATTAGAAGATGAAATAGACCAAAAATGTGATAATTTCATTGACATTTCTGTGAATATTTCAAGCTCTCCGATAGGATAAAGTTCGAGTCGTCAAAAAACTCTAAATGGACCCAAAGTAACGATCATCTCCTTGTTATTTTAAAATGCATCCAGAGGATGACACTGACGAGCTAATGACGAAGGCAGCGCTGAACTCTTTGAGTGCACACGAGCGTTCGGAGTCATGAAAAAGTCAGCCAGTCATTATTAATCCGTCTGGTGGTCGTTCGTCCCTTGGTGAACCCTCTGTTCTAGACGTGCCCTCTACACGTATATGCTCTTATACAATCACATCGCGTCTTCACCTCACCTCACATTTTCAAGTATACTAGCGTTCACATGTGCTTGTGTGTGTGTGTGTGTGTGTGCGTGCGTGTGTGTGTGTGTGTGTATGTGTGTGTGTATAAAGAAGCCCAGTCTCGAAAGCCGTGCGTGAATCTATCAAACTCAGCTCCCGGATGATGGATCAGGCGCCTTACACCAGAGAAAGATCTTCAAGCATACGACGAAAACGACGTGCAGAAGTATGCATACATACACGTACGCAGGATAAACCAGTTTGGTCGGTTCAAATGACCGGGTTGTCGTTGCCAGAGGACTTTTATTCTTAATACAGTAAGGTGCTCTTGCGCTACCAGTACGCGTGCTCTGTACTTTTGCAAGAAAAGATGCGCACCTATCATATACCTATTCCTTTACCTACCGCCAAGTTGCGGGAAGAGCTTGACTAGTGTGTGAGGTGTATACACATATCATAGCTATATATATTTTGTACACGTGTGCGTGGATATTCGCCAACGACTCGGATCGTGTCCGTCAGCCTCTGTAATCTTGACTCTTTTTCAAACTAGCCGCATAGCTTGTATATGGTTAGGTTGTACACCTATGTATGTGAGCCACTCTAGAGCCCTTTCAGTCATGGCGTTGTTTTCTTCCTCGGATTCCGCGCTCATCTGTCGCCGCGGTTGCTCCGAGTCTTGCCTTCTTTCTCTAGTAGTACTCGACGGATCTCTTTTCAGCTGTCCGGCGAGCTGATCTGACGCGGATCTCGATCGAATTGCGGCTTTGCACTTGCCGTGCATAGAACTTGGTACTTTTAGAGGGAAAGATAGATACGATTTGTGCGGATATCGTTTTGAAATTACCGAGCAGCTGTGGTCAATCCATCGATCCTCGTGAATTCGCATTCTCCGGTATCATATTTTCTGTGCTGACCGCAGGAAGACAGGGTATCCGTTGAATCTATTTATATCGAACTCATCAACACATTCATGAATTATAGCTGTATAGTACATTATTATTCTGGGCGCGCATGCTCAGTTCAGACGCTAGGACATTTTACTTCCCGAGCAAAGACAGGCACATAAATCCACCCAGACTGAAATGAGCCTGTGAGCCCAGGGCAATTACGATTTTTCGTCATGAGAATCCTAAAACCGCGTTTAGAAGCGGCATTTGTAGCTTATTAGTGATTTGGGAAAGCGACCTCGAAAAATCGATTCAGCGCTGCAAAATACGTAGGAAAACGTGAAGATTTTCCGGGGCAAATGAAGTGCATACGAGAGCATCGGTGGGCGCCCAGACTATATTCAAACGCATCGAGTTCCTCAAACGAAAAATTGCACACCGGCTTAATTTTCGGTGTGTTGCACCGCTAAAGAACGGTGCAAGTTGCAAATTCGAAACCACCATCATTGATAGAACTTCCCATATTAGATAGGCCCAACCGAAAGTTCCGTTCAAGTTCGACATCTTCACTGGAAAAAGTCCTGGCCGAGTTTTCAATACGATTCGTTTTGTAAGTCTTTCCAATAAGACGTATTGATGTTTCAATACCATGTTAAACTGGATATTTGAAACGTTGTTAAATTGAAAAATTCTAACAATAAAACAGCGGAGGTTGTCTTACTACGTCGGTATTATACACATCATTACATGATAATTACTCCCTCGATCTAGTATTTGAAGAAAATAACCTGAAATTTTTTGTCCGAGATGGGGTTCGAACCTGGGATATATTGATTACCAGAGTCTGAAGATGTTGCCACCATAGACCACTGGAGCAGATATCCAGGGTGTCTACCGGTCCTTCCAGTCCTTCTAGTCCTTAGAATGTCCTTATTTGATTTGAAAAGTCCTTATGTCCTTAGAAAGTCCTTATTTGCATGGCTAGGTCCTTACTAATTTGGAATTCGGAGTCGAGAAATATAATGTCTTGCAGAATAACTTCTCTAAGTAGTTGAGAAATAAGAAAAAAAATGTGTCATCAGTGCCAGTACGCTCGTGGATTTTCCATATACTACTAGAGATTTTTCTGAATGAGTGTAGAAATTTAAATAATAAAAATTGGTCCCGAACATCTTGGTGGAGATTTCCAGAAAGATCTTGCGGGGGGGGGGGGGGGTTTCAGGAGGGATTGAAAGAATTCAATACGCAGAATGAGCGTTTTCAACATCTTACTCGATTTACTCGTGAGTTCAATTATATAAATAAAAAAAATAGATTGCACGCACTAGTTCAGCAATTATATGAGCAAAATCTTCTCTCATAACAATGCAGTGGCCCAAAAGAACTTTTCAAGTTTAGGATACAATGAGTTTTTTGGTAAAAACCTCGAAGAAGAGTCGCTAGTTGCATAGCGATCTGTACCCGATCCCATCGTGAGCATTGACAGAGGTTTGAAAAAAACTTGGTATAACTTGGACCGTAATTGCTGTATTAAAAAAATTCATCGTCACAGCAAAAAGATACTCCGAGGATGAAATCTCAGGATCTTTCAACTTTCAACTATTGTGACGACACTTACAAATTTAGTTATTACATAAATTATAGTTAATAGTTGATTCAAGAATGGTATTTGGGTACTCGATGAGCATGTAGCTCCCAAAACCAAGTCCTTACATTTTTCTGTTTTGGTCCTTCAAAAGTCCTTAGAAAGTCCTTCTTTGCCTTGCAAAGATTCTCATAGACACCCTGATATCTCGGTTTGTTTTAAAACACATGAATGACACCAGAACTTGATGATTTGTGTGTAATCTGATCTATTCTACACGACTAGTGGTGGCGATGAATCAAACAAAAGTGCTGAAACTATTAGCAACAAATTCTTATGAACAATTACTAGATATGTTTTTCATCGGAAGAAAATTTTTTTCCTCATTCTTTGTGATATTATCAGTGAAAACGGGTCACATGCGCATTTGCTGAAAATCCATAGTTTCTCTGGGAAACTTTCCAAATTTCCAAAAAAACTCGATTTATTTGATCGGTTAGCAAATTATGCTACTTCTATACTGATGTGTTGTGAACGATTTCCTCTGATTGTGAACCCAATTAACATCAAAGCCTCCGCAAGAAGTGGAAACTGAGATCCATGGGGAATTCCTGCTTATTTCCCTATTTTACTTGTATCTGATGGTCTAGTGATGCATCATTTTCATTGGGCTATTATTGTATAGCTCCACTCACATCATTTGAAACGGTTGTGACCACAATCCTGTCACCAGCCCTGTTGTTTTGAACCGTGAGATTAAGGAAAATCTGTGCAAGGTTTTGATGAAAATTCTGGAAAACTCCTGGCGATTTTTTCAAAACTATCCTGGGTGGAAAACGTTCTTGCAGTACTAAACGCAGTGTGATATTATAATATTCCTTGGTTATTGGGTGTACTATTACTTGAGCGTAAATCAAGTGATGCACTGATGAAAATCATTTTCAAGATAAAATGTCATTGCTCATACCCATTCGCCAATAGCATATAATTTTATCTCGCTCTGCTAATCAAAATTCTAATTGGAATTATCGGCTCATAGAATCCAGTGTTTTCTCGTTGAACCTTTATACGTAATTCTAAATCCTCCATTTGAATCATCTTATCCTCCAGCTCTTCACAACACTGATATCGACCACTAGCTAGAAATTCTGCAAGATACATAACAGAACTATCAAAAACCGCAAGTATGGAAGCCACTGAAAATCAAAACGCTGGTCCAATCGAGGTTGAGTGAGCTTTCAAGCGTTTGTCAGGTCAAAAGCTCTCTTTCAGCGTCACACTTACACTCTGGAGATCGGGAAAGTTGTACACGCTCAAACTCGTGCCTTACTAATATACCACCCCACGTGTTTGGCTTGCTCGTATCCCTTTCATCCGTGCATACATCCCCTATCCCTTTCCAAGTTTTCCCTTCGTTCGTACATACGCACATGATAAGAACGCGTATCCGGGTACAGAAACTCGACTGCACAGAATCACTTCTGTACTACTCTGACGATCGTATATATACGTGATGTATCTTTCTCTCTCATTTCCTCTCCTCTTTTCCGTGGGCTCGCCCTAAGGGCTCCGATATTACGCTTCTCTAGAGTGTAGCGCCTGTGTCGCAGCCCGCTGCTGATCGCAAACCTTCTACACTTTGTGTTATATACCTATATGTATATTCACTGTGCTTGAGCTCGTTCGTTGTTGATTTATGGCTTTAATGCATCGAGGTTGGTAGAAGCTCTCGGGCAAGACGACATTGCAGCTGTGCTTTGTCTTGACTCTGGAGTACATAGCTATACCACCCCCTTGTTTCGTTCGTCTTTTGGAGTCCTCTTATACGCGAACGATTATTATTTTTCCTCCCTACATTTCCTTTGTGGCCAAACTTGAGAGGCCTGATACTGCCACGGTGACAACGACCAGTACGACACAATGGTAACACGCTCGATTAACGTTGCTTGGTTGTATTTAGCTGCTTTGCTAATATGCCTACCCTGTTGGTGGAAATCCACCTGGGACGAAAAAGACACTTGACTGGAGCGCTCCAACTGAATCAGGTCCCCATAATTTTTTACATCTTATTCTGTATCGACATCTGTGACAGCTGAGGAAACAATCTCAACCACCATCTCTAAATCTCTCTCCTGGTCCGAATCAATATACTAAAATATAAGTTTTTTGCATAATGTAGCTTAGCATCTGGGGGGAAGGAAGTGAGTTACGCATGTAAGAAAGAGGCCGTATAATTACGAGTTAGCCGAGAATCGTCATCAACCATTAGCTTGCCTCGTGTTTAAACTTATCAGCTGAATGGTGTCGTGGGTTTACAAAATCTGACCTTGTTCGACCACCCTACCGAGCGGAACATGTATTGACGATCAGAGCAATACGCCGCACTCTTGCAATTGCCTCGTGCCCGCACCGTGGATGCACTAGTTCCTAAACCTAATACCTCGGTGACGCACTCGAAAGGATGATTCTCCAGCGATCCAGATCGACTTTGCGTGCGACGGATACTTGCGGTCCGGACATTGTCTGGTAAAGCTAGTTTCACATTGCGAGCGGTCAATAATAATCGCTCCATATTGGTATATAACCTTTAATTGCTTTTCCCCTGTTTAGAACTTCATACATTGGGTTCTCTTCGTACTCGCATTCAATGTATGCACCACGTCTCTTCATTGGGATCATCCTGTCTCTCATCCAACTAGACCGTTAGAGGGCCGACATTGTAGACAGGAATCTTGGTTTCTATATATCGGGTCTCCGACTTTCATCTTAACCCCGGTTGCCCCCATGGGCGCGGGGTAGGGATACGCCCTGCCAGCGCGTCGTTTCGGAGGACGGCCTTCACTCAGCCACAAGTGGCTTAGTAACGACCCGCTCCTTCTCCCCGACTACCGAATTCCGGGCTCGGCCCCCAGCACAAGGTCGAACCTACCCCTCGATGGAGGGTTTGAGACTCTTCTAGGCTTCCTTGGAGCTCAGAGAGCCCCACGGGTTGGTGGATAAGTCGTCCAGGCTCACATTGTGACATCCACAGACGGCCCCAATACGAGTCTCTAGGCTCACCCATTCCCGGGGTGTCGGATGGAGATGTGCGATCTCCACGTTCCGGCGAGAACTGACTGGGTCCGGGAGTTCGTCAGACTTCAGGGCTGATACACAGAGGTGTCCAAACATCCTTGCGGGTTTTCGGGATGGGCCAAAGCACGCCAAGCACCGGTCTCGGGACCAGACTCCTCTCTACCGGGTTCGGAACGGAGCCCAGGTACGGTGTCCCGTCAACTGGGGCCAGAAGGTCGCCACATCCCGGTATTTGAAGTCCCCCTTGTGGTTCCAACTTTTTGGACAGGTAGACGCACCGAATTCTAATGAAGAAGGTCATATGACCTCCACGTTTATCAAAACCAAAGGTGAATGTTATTGACCGGTCATACCGGCCGGCCTCGCACGGTAGCGAGCCGTGTTGAGTGCGGCGTGAACTCTTCCCGGCTTTGTCTCGGGCCCCTCTCGTACGACGTTTGAGAATAGACATTGAAAATATTTGAAAGATGAAAGGATGTGGATCGCGTGACATTAGTAGATTTGGCTTGGTTACGATGAGTCGGGTTTCCAAAAATCAACCAAGAAATGCTTGTTTTGCCAAAAAATTACTCATCGCGAATGTTCATAACTTGGGCTCAGACGTACAGTGCGGTACTACGGCACAGATCAGCGCCACGCAAAGACTCAATGGATCAATCTGATTTGAACGCGATTCTCTTAGTTTTTTTAAGCTCTACAAAATGCCTCTGCGACAAATTTAATTTTGACGTTTCCTTGTGGTCCTAGAGGAAGTGAAAGAGCAATAATAATGAAAAGAAAGGAATCTCGCCAATAAGCCAATGTGACATGATGATGTTATCCAGAATGTGCCATCTCCGAAGCAAGTTTCATACAGCCTATATATCTATCATTCACTGTGACCTACAGTGTCCGGGATCAGACGAGAGACTTTTTGGGAGTCTTCTTAGCGATATCTGTACTAACAAGATTCCTCCCTCCCACATCTTCATCACTCTCTCTCTCTCATCTACTCCTGTACCGCAAGAAATCGCCAATATCAAATTTATCGCAGTGGCATTTTGGAGAGCTTGAGAAGACGAAGAGAATCACGTTCGAATCAGATCGATCCGTTGAGCATCCACGTGGCGCTGATTCGTGCCGGGAATTCAATTTCTTGCCGCACTGTGAGACAGTCCGATTGTTGACTTGATAATGGAGTCTGCCCGAGTAGAAATATAATTTGGGCGTTTATTTGGGCCTGATGAATTGCCTGAACCGCCCCAAGAGATCCTTACGAAGGCGATCGTTGGGCGTGGAACGCTTGGCAAGCTTTCGCCTGGACAATATCTAAGGGCTTATTCAAGCCAAACTATATCTGTAGTAACATTGCCTTAACTAGACTTTGTCGCGTTAGCCGGAATCGGGTGATGGATTGTGTCAAAAGCACGTGAAAAGGATGGTGAATACTGTTTGTACCCGAAGCAAATAGGAAGCTGTAGATTCTTTCTACTCCAGTAGCCAGCCATTCGTATATTAGCACAACTTTTGAAGCTAGAATAACGGACAACCGCGTCAAGTTTCACTTATAGGTTAGAAACGTGACACTCGCGTGCTGCCTATTGTAAATATTAATACATTCGTCATTTTGCTGGTATTGGTCATTCGGTTCTCGCCTAAGATTGTGAATTCAGCAAGAACCTCCTGGCGAGTGGTCATCGATTAAAAGGAAAAAAGCGCATACGAATCATCGCACAGCTCGGCTCCTGGCATAAGTAGGGTTCCTAGAAGGGGGTCGAGACACGATATTTCCAGTCCACCATGTTATGCCTAAGTTTCGGGTTATTGACTACACTATAGGTTCACAACTCATCCCAGTATACAGGTATGGTGAATGAAATGGGCCTTAGGGCAAAGTGTGATGGACCAAAACTTGCCGAGTCTTGACCTCCATGTGGAGCGACCTCATCAGACGCGAGCAGATTTGCTAGTGCAACCAGCGACTTTATATCCCGCAGCAGCAAAGGACTCAGATAGAGAATCGGCAGTTCAAATACGTCTGCCTTGCAGATAAAGCCTACGCTTCTACTAGATCGTTGCGTTGGTGATGTATTGCATCCAAATTACATGCCAATCATATTGAGGACATGCAATTGAGAGTATCGTGCATTATAATTATTTTCATCTGGAATCATCGTACATCTTACAGTTTGTGATGGATACTCACATTGGAGACACCGAAGATGTAGAACTTAGATAGATGTGAACGAGGCGCACGCGGATGAAGACGAAGGCAAGGATGAAAAAAGTGTTTCAAAGAAGGCAAAGCGTCGAAATTGCGTAAACATCCTGCAACGGGGCCGATTACTACATTGAGCCGAGACTGTATATGCGGCGGCGGCATTCACCTTTGCCAGGCAGCCGTGTGCGTTTACACTGATGCGAAACTTTTTGCAGAAGCACACATGTGTGAGAGCCTCTTCTATGCATAACGCCTCGGTTCATGGCTTCAGTATATTTATGAAAAGTCTAGGGATTCGATGCAGAAAAGTTGCATGCGCGAGTAACAAGTCGACAATCCGTATGCAGTTCATCACTTTATACAGTTGGAGGGACGTATGGATGCTGCAAGTGTGAATAAGTAGCTCGTCTTCCCCTTCAATTCACTGTAATGAGAGTAGAAAGGAGCAAAATTTGTTTTCTTTTTTCTAACCGATCAGAAAAATAATTCGTAGTGTTCTCACATATTAATACAGGGTCTCTGTCCGACTTGGTCATTGCCACTCGATAGCAAATGCTGAGGAACTAATTTTTAGTGAATCATTTGACTCTTAACAAATTACAACTCCGATTTTCAGGAATTATTTGATATATTCGCGTATCACAATTACTTCTTTTAGGGAATTTTCCAACTGTTATCTCATTGCGCTACCCCAAAATTTCTTTCGCCAAACCTGATGCGAATACGTAATCTCTCAATTTAATATCTCAGTGAGCTCACTTCCACTCAAGTCAAGCAAATTCTTGGACTCCTTCTATTGTTCAACAACAAAAGTATTTGAGTGTTCATTTTTTGCGTCAAAAATTGTTTCATCACAGCTTCTTTTTGACTCCCTTTTTGGGGTGTCTACTCCTGGGGAAATTGATAGTTCATGAGATATGTCTGATGAGCGATTGATTCTAGTTTCCTTATCGTTGTTCACTGGTTCCATTATATTCAGGATGTCTGAGTCGCCTAACACTTCGCTTGGACTATCGGTTGATGTACCCGACCTACGAAATACTTTTTTATTCTTCTTGGCCTCTGTTGACACTTTACCCATAGAAGCTTGGGTGATCTTCTATGGGCATGGGCGTTTGAAGCTTCCCAGTATTTGAGTGCGTAACTTACCTCACGAACAACTTACATCAGTGTCGGACAATACTGGCAAATCTTCTTTTTTGCTGTGAAGATAATGTTTTAATCTATACCCAACTGAAAACTGCGAAGAAAGGAGGCGTTCATGGGAATCATCTAGTACATAACAAATATTGTAGTAATAATAATCTTCTTACACTGCCAGTAATCGCCAGCTGAGCGGGAGCAAACAAAATCACATTATTTCCCATCTTTTGGATCACAACAGTCACAATATGAGGCCTCTGATCATCGATGTGGCATAATTGTATACACCTGAGTGTATTCTTGTGAGGTTCGGATTACCTGATCCTTTATCTTGCAAACTACCACATTTGACAACAAAATTGGACCCAAATATACATGCTGCCCCTCATCGTACTTCCTCTCAGCTAAATTTTCACCCACATACTCATGAATTCTTCCAATCTGAAACTTCATAATCACAAACAACTCTCAAATATTTGAGATCCGCCTGTGGTCTTAGCATTTGGCCATGATGGATTTCTTTCTCCCTCCTCGTCCCTCAGCCACCACCAAGCTGCATGGTGTCACATATAGTTTCCAATGGGATTGGGCCCGTCTATCGGGGATCACACCATGTTATTCGGTTAGCATAACCTTGTTGAAGAGTTGATACCAGCTAGAGAATGTTCTCATTTGCAAATCTTTTGCGAATCAAGTTGCTATCAATTCCCATTGAGACCCAGAATTCATCATGACGCGATAACATAAGTAAGACGGAGTCCTTGAATTATCTTTGTACAGTGAAATTTCCATTTTCGATAATATTTTGGTACACGAAAGATTCAACATATATTATTCCGGGCGAGTACTTCTTAATGATCCAAGATGTTGGTAGAGCTCTTATTGCATCAATCGTTAATTATTGAACGCGATATCCTGAGAAGTAAAAATTGACACCAGTAAGCTATGAAAGCTCTTATAAAGCATTATAGTTGCTATCTGTATAAGATTAATGTTATGTGTAATGCTACGCTCATTCTTCAGCCCTGGCAAGATATTTTCCTTGTCTTGTGTAACGTTGTCCACCCAATATTGATTCGCACCCTCAATATCGTTCGCTTTTATGATGGCGCATGAAAACGAGTGACTCGTTTCCAGTGCAGTAGATGAGTAAATTTTGATCACATTTCGGGGAAGATGTTGAAAATCGAAAGTTGGACATAGAAAATGGAAATTGTGAGTTCGTTTTGACAGACCATGTCATATTGATATTCATCCCATCTCACACAAGTTTTGATAACATTCTCGTCTTCCTATAAGCGTACTCCTCGCCCATGTCTGAAATTGTGGGATGCAAACACTCTATGATATATACTATGATATATTTATATTCTCTATATGAGCATTACTCTTTTTCCTCAGAAAAGTAATTCATTGTTCTAGTCGACCATCGCGAACGCGCCTAATCATCAGCCATTTTAACGCCGCATCCGGTCCTACCTACAAAATTGGCCCGGCCTCTCCGACTCTTTCTTCTCATATACAACAAGCCTAATATACTCACACATTCGAGCGCACAGCTGGCTGAATGTTGCCAACCAACTCAATTTGAATTAGGAGGGACTTGGCCCACGTGAGGCAAAACCGTGTGGGTGGGGATCACCCCGACAGCATTGTCGACGGGTCTACTCTTCGCTCTTGGTTTTCGATTCGCTGTTCTGGCTTCTCAGCTCGAGGCTAAGCACGCCTCGCCTAAATCAGCGCCACGGCCATGTTTAGAGCGGTCCCCTCCTGTTTAGAAGGGCATGACGTCATTCCATGCCAAGAGCAGGGAGAATGAGAGAGGCTCTCTTTCGAGGTCGCGAGTGGTTTTATAGCTCAATATTGATAATTGTTCCCAGCAGCACAGACTGTTTGGAAAATTGCATTGAATGAGCATATTTTCTAATAGGTTCCCATGTATTTGGTAGTTTTTAATTTAGTGAGGTGACCTGTTGCATCTAAACATTATGTTTTGATAAAGAAACAGAAATGATGCTTACGACACAACGAGGCCTGTCTGGATATTATCTCAGCCCTAAATACATTCTTAAGAAAAATCATATGGTCGCACCAAAGATCGAACATTTGATATCTCTGATGATGAACAAGATCATCTTCTGTTCATCCATCAGTCATTTTTTTTACTCAGTGAAAGGCCCAAAAACTACATTGATATACCATGAAATTCAAAATGTTTTCAGAAACAAGATAAAATCATTCACCATTGTGAACATTGCATCGGCCAAACGTCTCTCAAGTTGATCAAAATTACACTCACATTTTTGCACTGAGCTAAAGTTGTGAAATAACAAGCCTCAAGTCTGCAGCGGAGTATAATATAAAATTCTTTGATAGAATTCCAGGCACGGCACTGATGTGCTTATGAGATTAAAGAGCAGTTGAGCGAGGAAAATTGAGATCCAACCCTTTGGCTATAGGCTGTCAGTTTTCAGAGTTGTGGTCGGTCGGCCCGATTACGAAAAAGCCATGCAATCTCCTGTTGCATGGGTTCCTGAAAATTTGTTCTTTCGATTTTAGGTGATTATTTTCATTCTCGTGAAATCTCTGTGGATAGATTTGAGATAAGTATGATCACATTGAAAAACCTAGATTTTTCCAACGAATATTTCATCCTGATGCCTTCACAAATATAAGGACTCGCAACGAGCATTGGATGGATCAAAATGTCAGGCACTAATATAACGATGAATTAAAGATAGAATTTCAAGTTGCAGCACATCACAATCTAGCTCTCTTATTCTTCATCAATATTGGTGCAATCTTGAGCGCCATGACGGATGTATTACGTCGTTGACTACACAATCCCGATATCTAATTGGATATGCGAGTATGTATAGAAAATATCACCGAAGAAGTTAATTGCGTGTAAACGTGTACTTCGCAAAAAAAAGAAGTATTTCGACTCACGGATCTCATATCCCAATGCAGTTGTGAAAATCAGATAGAGTGGTCCAGGTCGAAGAAAAACCGCACAAAGAGGAGGTGAGCTCGTAACGTATAATTTATCTTCGCCCACGCAGATATTATTCGCACACAGAAGACCATTTCAGCGAACGTTTTTCGTCCGTTACGAAAGCCGCGACGATA
Source organism: Eretmocerus hayati (assembly GCA_029851415.1). Classification (NCBI taxonomy): domain Eukaryota; kingdom Metazoa; phylum Arthropoda; class Insecta; order Hymenoptera; family Aphelinidae; genus Eretmocerus; species Eretmocerus hayati. The sequence goes on from CM056741.1 coordinate 154,536,706, forward strand.
TCGGTTCTCTGAAAAAAATTTTAACGCGAACAGGGCGTTAGTGAACTCCCAAATACAAACAAAGGGAGTACACCACTCTGTAATTACTGAAATTTTGTGTCATAATAGGCTAATTATCGCTATTGCCTCCGCTTACCAGAATTCAGTAGTATACCAGTGACTAGAAAATTGCTTTTCTCGTCGTCGTTCCAACGATACCGGAGGGTGATTTTTTCGCCGCGCAAATGAACTTAATGAAACAAGTATATAGAGCTCGCTTAGAAAGAATCATATTGTTCTTTTGCACGCTCACGACACTCCGCATGGCAAGAGATAGCTGATATTGGAAACTGCGCTCGTAGTCGTTCCCGAATATCGTATAGGCACGTAGACAGTCTTACAATTTTACACGGGTTCTCGTTTCACTTGAATTCAATTGTTTGAAGCTCGGGTGGCGCAACGCGTTTCGAAATTGGCATTTTTTTTCCATTGCCCTCGGATACGCGAATTTTATCTCAAAGTATAAACTGGGAGTTTCGTGTAATTGGGCTCGCCACAAAAACTGTGTAGGGATTTAAACTACATTTGTTGTAAGAAAACCACAGTCAGTGCTGTTTTCCGTGCCAAATTCGAATATTATCTGATGGCCTCGTTTAATCTAGAATTAAATACTAGCGGCTCTTGAGCAGTTCAAATGATTTTTCAACCCTTAATTGCGTTTTTGGGATTTTGGCACATTTTAATCTCATTGCTGATCAAAATTTACTCAATCAACTTTCAAAAAAAGAACCAATTTAGTTTTCATTGTTTTTACCCTAGAATATCATAATAATAGGAGTTCCAACTTATTATTACTTCATTACAATTTTTCCACATTTTAGAAACCCTAATGTTCATCACGATAAGTGATGGTTACAAGGACGAAAAATGGTTAATAAAACGATATTTTGAACAGTTCAGGGTCAATTACGTTTGTTCGATTTGGTGAAGAGAGCATCTCGCCATTATGAGTAGCCCAAATTGTACTCATGATCAGAAGCTAGTCACATAGATCGTCGGTCGTTTTGAAAGTAATATTAGAGTTCGCGAGGTATAATATGGCGATATGTTGTGTGTAGCGTCGAATCATCATCGCGGTGTATAGTGGTGATTAACATCTGGGCGCAAAAAGCGCCAGGTGCACCGAATCAAGAGTTGATAGCCCATCGGGTTTTCCTCGCGGGTCTATATACTGATGGTCAAATGCCAGCTGCGGATACGAAAGAAGAACCCGTGGTGAGTTTATTCTCTAATGACGTCCGACTGAATTATGTAGCGAGAGACGAGGATGTATTACGAGCGCGAAATTGTTATACCGTATATATGAGGCCACCTCGACGACTAGTTGCGGCCCTCGATTATATGGAGGTTCCTGTATATGTGCAGTTTTACTCATGGCTCATTTTGGTCTCTGAGTGTACATGTATCATCACATATATATTATATGTACACACATGCGATATTCGATGGCCTTTTTGCGATGCATCCCGCGTGAATTGCTGAGATGCGAGCGAGAATCATGTATGCCATAACGGTTCCTTCCATACCTATTGCGCGTCGATCGATCGGCACAAAATTCACGTGCAAAGCGTATTGTAGACATCCAAACGTCAATCGGCCGGACGCTGACCTCTTCGATGCTTGAGTGTGCTCGAACCTTATTCCAAGATAATTTGCGTAGTTTCCGTGGACACGATAGCCAAGTTTTCTTCATCCTAATGCCAAATTCCTCAGGTTCCATCCGAAATTCTACCTCGGTCAAGTGCGTGATCCATTTTTTCAGATTTACGTTATCTTCTTCTTAAAATAGAATTATTGCGTGAACCAATGGATTCGTCCCAAAAAGCACAACTTCACCACTTCTAAAAGTTTTGATTCTCTTCTTGTATACAATTTGAATCACCCGACTAAGAAGTTCCGATTGAGTTAAAATGTGCGCCATTTCCAGGTTTCCAACAAAATTGGCGCCCAAAGTGGGTCACCGATCTCAGCAACTTCTGACTGATCTATACAATTCACGTGAATTCTTTTCCGAGTATTGATGTGAATTCTCATGGTGTGCAAATCGGCATGCGTGGGAGATGTTATGTAATTATATCATGGACTTCAACACTTGAATATTCAAGATATTTTCCTTAGATTTTCTCATTTGTACTATTGTTATTATTACTTCTCTTATCCTTAAATCCAGTCGTCTCTCTCATTAGTTAATTATCCTGTATGATGGGAATGAAACACTCATTAACGATAAAGTACGACTGCATCCTGTCCCAGTACACAATCAAACACACCAAAACTTGTCTTTGAACAAAATGAAGTAATCAATCGCAAATGCTCAATAAGTATTACACAATTGAGCCAACGGCATCATATATTATAGCGAACGGCAAACTTCATTTCGGGGCTCTCCACCATCAACTTTACATAGATAGTATTAGTGGTGGCGTTGGCAAGAAGGTGGGTGCCTCAAGGCGTGCCCGTCAAACTAAAATACCGCACTCGGAGTAAATCCAAGCTCACGAGCAGGAGCAGCAAGCGGGGCCGCAAAAACATTCTAAAATGGCCGCATACACACTAGTCTAGGCGGGCGAAGGCCATCTCTTTCGATATATATGTATATATAGTCAATCGCCGGCTGCTATTATATGTGCATCAGTGAACGAGCGAGTGTACACGAATAGCTTTTTGCGCATGCTATGGAGGCCCACAGGCCCCGCGCAACCGGTTTTGAATCTCGCACGGAAAGAGAGGGCCGAGCCCACTGCCACTGCCACTGCCGATTCGGCGAGCGATTAGCCACTCTTGGCCGACTCTATTGGCACCAATATATGAGAGATGGAGTGTATTAGGAGAAGTGAGAGAGATAGACTGACAAGTTCTTACAATGCCACCATTCAGCGATTGAGCAATGCCTGCGACGACGACGGAGCTCCTGTCTTACGTATGTGCAGCTGTGATGGTTGAGAGGTTATGTATACTTTTGTATGAGCCGTGATTGATTCGTATTAAATCGAGGTCAACATTTCTTATCAGGGAGCCGTAGAATTTTCGTACAAACGAAACTGACATGCGCATTGATCTAATGAAAGGTGCTACCCACCAGTTGGCGGCACTGTCGATCCCAAGGGTGGCCAATGCTATTTCAATTGGGCCACCCTTGCGAGAGTGTCGCCACCTGGGGGTGATGCGGCTGGTTTGAACGGATGCTGATGCATCTCATATTATATTAACGGCTTCTAATGCAGACCGTAACAAGCTATTGAGTTATCATAAAAAATGTAATCCGATTCATGTGTTCTCATTGATTCTTGATCCTCGATTCGAAATATCTCAATTTGATAGAGTGATGAGAAAATTATAAGTCAAAACATGAAAAAATGAATCGATGAGACTAATGGCAGAAATACTGTAGCATGTGAATTCAATTGAAGCGGATTCTGAGCCAGTGCGAGTCGACCTGATGGTTGCAGGAAAGGATTTACAGTTCACATCTCATGTCTCCGGAAATATTACTACCGAGAGTTCAAGTTCAGAGTTGAAAAAATATCGAGAGGCTCGTAGTATAAACTATTTCTTAGAGTATAGGCTTGGTTGTATACTGCATGGTCATGTATGTTTTTTCGGTACCTCCAAGGTGTATTATTACGGTAATTTTCTGGTTTCAGGGTTCTAAAATCAATGCTATGATAAATCTATCATCATCTTGGTCCTATAACCAATGAAAATGTTTATAAACGTGACAACTTCTCTGAAAATACTGCACTACAAGGAAGAATGATAGAACAAGAAGAGAATCAAAAAATAAAATTCATATGAGTAAAAGAAGTCAAGTTGCCACTTGGAACTTGCCGCTAATTTGCCGCAAGAACTTATATAAAAAGTGCAGTTGATGGGAAAATTATTTTCCTTCAGTTGTATGTGAGGTTATACGGAGACAAGCTCCACAAGCAGAATCTACAATGATATTTGGCATGCGAATGGACGCTGGTTATTCCTTTATGCGAATAGTTTATCGGCGATTAAGCCAGTCTCACGATGCATTTTTTTGATCACTGCCCCGATAAATTGATCTAGCAAATATATTTGATTAACCATTCTCTTGCATGAAGCTCAAAATATATTCTTCTGCGTATACGTTAGCCAAAATTGAGGTCCACAATCCTATTATCCGTGTATAAGACCCCATAACTAAAAGCTTTTCCAAATGGAGAAGAAAAAGTGTCTGAAGTTTTGCTTTACTATCTATAGAGAGATACAGTGATGAAACAAAATGCAGTTACAGTACAGGATCCAGATTGAATTCTGACAAAATCGAGCTTCATATCTCGGCGTCTAGGTCTGAATAAGCTCGATCAAGGATATAGAGTATTCTTTTTTGTATATGTGCTCGTAAAAATTGGAAAGCCATATATCCGTGCCGATTTCACGCACAGAGAGCCTTTTAATTATTCCCGCTGGCTCTCCATGGATTCGAAAACGACGCCGACTATATATCCTATACTCACGTTTGAAATGCTTCCCTTCCCTTTTTCTGCTACTCGCCACAGTCCTAAAATCTCCACAAAAATACATTTCGTATGATACGTTGGGGTAGAGGTTAGCTATGTATTTGCGAAATAAAAAGGAAAATCTCTGGGCTTTGGAATACATATCTCTGCGCAAGCACTCAACGAGTGCGCGCGTCTACGCATACGTAAAACGGAAGGTATGAAGTCTCTCCTCTTGCGCATCTGAAAATAGATTAGAGCTCGCTTCTCGCGCCCTTCAAAGGGCTCTTGGTATATACTGTTAGAAATCCCTTTTGCTCGCACGGCTAATGGCCTGTAAAAATTTTTGAATTTTTTCGCGGAGCACGCGTGCCCGTTGATGTGTGTGTGTGTGTGTGTGTGTGTGTGTGTGTGTGTGTCGTAAAAGCTACCAAAATACCAGTCGCACGCAGACATTTCAACTTATATATACTATACATATAGATGGTTAACGGTAGGTATAAAAGGGTAGCAAAAGAGGGAAAAAAGTCGAGATTGAGGGTATATAGAGAGAAGGGAAAAGTGGCCGTAAAAGAAATGTGGAAAAGCATTATCGAGGAATTGGGAATTCGTGCAATTTCCGGAAAAACTTTTACCTTTTATTGCTCTAACCGACGCGAGTGTGTACGCGCTCGTCGTGAAACTCAGATAAAATGATCCTGTACGTATGTATGTATGTGTAGCCAAGGGCTTTTTTGATAATTGTTCGTAAGTTTAATTAAAGCCTACCATCGCTAAGGATAAAAAAAGAAATCGCACAAATTGTAAGAGGATATACTTTTCCAATTCATAGAAGCCCCTCGCGGCTGTATTGCTCCAATAACTCATGTGTGTAAGTGTGCAGATTTCGCGACGGCGCTTCGGCGTTTGTGTATTTTACATCTGCGTTAAAATTTTCGCTCGGCCAGCTGCTCCACTCTTGCAGAGAATCGAATCCCAAGTGTGCCCTGGTATAATTTACCATCGGCAAAAATAAATCGAAACTTTTTTAACACCAATTGTTATAATAGTAGAGTGTTCGATTTCAATCCCCAAAAGAATCAAAGGAATGCGCATAGCTCTGTGTGTATGTGTGTTTAAATGCGCTCTCAGCGTCTTGGGATTACAACATCATTTAGCAGACATCACAATGGAGTCTTGTTGAACGTAGTATATAAGATAGCGTCACGGATGGTCGGTCTATAAGGCAATCTCAGCGTGTAAGTATAAAGCTCAGTGAAGCCCTGAATTATATCTGATCGTAGAGGATCAGAGTGTCTTATAAATACTGAATGCAAAAGGTGAGTTGATAAGCTTGGGATACATCTTAAGATGTAACGCGTTCTAGTTTGTATCAGAGTACAGTAGTGGACTCTTTGAAAGGATGTTCCCAGAATCCGAGGACCGATTTAATTACGGTTTAGCGATTCTAGAAGGGACAAAGATCGATTACGAATGCGCTACGTACGCTGCCACCACCGCGGTGATCTTAATTGCGCGAGAGACACTCGCGGTCAGGTGCATGCGAAAAATTCCCGCTTGCTAATACTCATGCTATACTATGGTTGACTCTATATATCGCTATGGTCGATCTTTTGCGTTCACTATCGTTTCCGTCTGCTTTTTTTCGTATACTTGAAAGAAGAGACTATATACTCGTTATCTGCCACGATCGACTGCTCTATCGAATTTTTCATCTGCGGTAGTATGCGTTCCTTTGGACGTTGACTTGAGTCTGCATGCATGGGGTTCAAGACGAGTGCGTATAGAATCGATTGGAAAGACGCTGCTAAGTACGCCGAGGACGATTATTTGGTCGTCGCGTTGCGGCAAAAAGCTTGGTGAAACAACGATGTTTTTTGCTGAGAGCAGACGATTCATTGGTTGAATGTTGAATGTCGACAGGTTTCGTTACTCTGTTGTTGAGTCGTCTTTTTGAATCAAGAACGAGAGACTACATGCTAATGGAGCTTGAGGGAACTCCTTATCTACTTTTTGCTTTTGAAGGCACTTTTTTCAAAGTGAATATCCTATATTTGTTAATGATTGACGTTGAAACATGTAAACTTATGCGTGGAGTCTCATTAACTTCAATATGAAGGTGAAATGGTTTTTTTGTATTCCCAACTTGATGGAAATTCCTTCCGCTGAATCTTTCCCCCTTCAAATATCCGAGCTACGAATGGACTTATAGAAATACCGAATGAAAACTCTAAAACGAGCTTTGATCTTGATTCGTTGCATATCCGGCTGATATTTTTCAGATGATTGTGTCTCTTCCTCGTTATCATCGTTGGGAGAAATCGCAGAAGAATGCGGGAACTCTTCGAGCTAGTCTACTATAGACACTGCACCATTCCATCAACTTGGTTCTCTTATACTCTTCTAATTAACTCAGAAATGAAGAATTCTATAGTACTCACCTTGCTTCGTGTTAGGACTGGGACTTTTATCCGGATTTTTGAAAAATCCGAACCATCCGGACATCCGGATATCCGGATTTGGCAAAAAAAGTCCGGACGGATCCAAATATTCGGATAACCGGATATTATCCGGATAGTTGGATCCTTCCCGATTTTATAGACGAATTAAGATATATTCCGTGAGGAAAGGATATATAAACGAATATCAAATGTAGCAGTATCAGATATGTTTGTAACAGACCCATACTACCGTTCTCAGCCTGTCAGTTTGGCAACCGGTCAACCAGTATCTCTGTCTCGCTCTTTCTTCGTCTCTACTCCTCTCTATCTGTCTGTCTGGCTGTCTCCGTCGTCTTCTATCTATAAATTGTGTATTAGGTATGTGTAGTTCCCCATCACAAAACAGATTTGAGAATTCAGATGATATCCGAAAATCCGATTCCAATCCGGACTATCCGGGAGTATCCGGATCTTCGGATCCGGATAGCCGGATACTATCCGGATAGTTGGATTCGTCCGGATCTCTTGAACCTGGGCGGATATCCGGATAAAAATCCGGATATCCGGATCCACGGATATTCCCAGCCCTACTTCGTGTGCGACTTTGACAGAAATGCGATTTAGGAAGTATGTGTTTCATCTGTGTTCAATTTTCGACTCTTCACACGCCACAGTGACAAAATCTATTGTGTCAATTCACAATCAAGTCATTACCTGATTACGTAATGATTTTGGGACAGGGTCCTATTTACCCAAATAAAACATACGATTCCATGAACATGTATGATCATGGAATCCGAGGATTTTATGGTCATATATGATTATACGTAAAACCGCTTTGAACATTTTATTTTTATCCCAGAAAGTTGTGATTCATTGATTCAAACCTATATTTTAACATCAATACGTCACGGTACTGATCATATACTACTGAAAAAAAATCTTCCCAGGAGTCGGTCTCGAGGTTCAAAAAAGTGACATTTTCTACGAAACCTTCCTCTTCAGTGCTTCAAATGTTCAAAACCTGAGAATGACTGCGAGAAAGGTTTTTTTGAGTGATGTCTGATCAATACTGTGAGGTATTGATGTTACACCAGTTGTAAATGAGTTTATCACGTCTTTCCGGTATAAAAGCGATAAATTTTCGAACCGATTTTATACCTGATCATATATGAACTTGGAATCCACGGACTCCATGATCATGTATGTTCATGGGATCTTATGTTCTACATAGGCAACCCTTCTTTTCATCAAAGCCACCCTCGTAAGAGTTTTGGGATTGGAAAATCTTCTATTTGGAGGAGATCAGCTCAACTGTATGATATTCGTCAGCTGCCTTACATACCGAACTGAAATTCCATCAGAATAGGCTAGATCTAGCTACAGCAATACTCTATTACCGAGCCGGTTATTGTTGTGGTCAATGCTGAAGAGATGCAGATAAAATTCGAATCTATGCGTTCTGGCTAGTTGGAGTGTGATTTTGTATTTGCTTGAAAATAAAAATCCAAAAAGAGACCAATAGTAATGAACTATCGAATTTCCTGCAACTATCCAAGAAAATTCGATATTTCCTCCAGAATACACCATAACATTGAGATGCTTCCAAATGAGGACCAGGGTTTGCGTCTACATCATACGTAGAAAAAAAATCTTCAGTAGTATAGTGGCCAGTATCCTCGCTTTTCAACCCTTACAAGATTGGGCTAGCCTGGTGAGAATGGTGACAATAACTGGCCAAGTTGCATATAGCTGGCCAGAAAAAATGGTCAAATTTCTATTAAGGTATTGACTGATTCAACCATGTACTCATGGACGAATTTGTTAACTGTTTACAAAGCAATCTCCCTCACGCTATACATTCTCAACTCTCGGTTACAATAATGTGACAGAGTAGCCATGATATTGCCTACATTGTTTGAGCCATTCACGAGATCGTGAAACGAGTGAATTTAGTAAAGGGAGTCATACAGCTGTTAGAAGGGTTGCAAAGCCATGCAATCTATTCGAGGTGCACGTGCGAATCAATCGAAACCGATCTAACAAATTTGCATTCTGTACACAAGAAAGTTGAGTTTCATGTGGCATTTAAAGTCACGTTCCTCCTTTGTTATCGCTATATTTGAGGCAGCGGTAGTTGAACTGAGATCAATTCATAGTGCACGTTTTTACGGCACCATTGCGAAATCTGCCCAACACTGTTTTTATCTCTCAACCGATTCCCGCTACCAATCCAATTCTTAAAACAATTCTCCTTGCAGCGGTGACTTGCTCAGACTCCATGGCTTGCCATCAAGAATCAAGATGAATATTTCGATTCATACTTGCCACAAAAATCACACATATAGTATGTCCCTTACACCAAATCATGATTTGCATACACAGTTCAATACGCTGACCAATCAATCGAGTTTGAAAATCGTTGAGAATTTGGCGCGCGATTCAAATGTTCGCATGCACAGTGAAAAAAAAGCTCCAAAAAATCACTAGGCTGAGAGTAGAGAGTCGGTCGACCTACGCTGAGCGTACTGAAATCACTACTGCGATCTTGTAAATTTACCATTTCGGCTAGTGATTTTATTACGCTCAGCATAGGTTTTACTAAATTCTTATTCTCAGTGCGGTGAACTATGGTTGCGCGAGTCATTTTTTAAACGAGTTCGAATTTGGAATCTACAGTAATCGTTAAATAGATCAATGACTCAAATGGTTCAATGGCCGTTAGTTCACTCGTGTTCATAAATGTCAAATCGCGTGATGTCCCTACCACTTGACAAACTTGCAATTGCTTAAGTTCGCGGCTTTTCGGCTAGCCCGGGAGCCGATGATTTCAAGTTCAGCGCACGACAGCGCAGTAGAAAGACCACGATACCAATCAATTTTCGTGCGATGTTCCCGCAAAACTTTCACAAGTCTCGGACGGACCCCCAATTTTCGCTTTTCGATTCATGGAATTAGTTCAGTTTTAGTTTAGCCCAGGTTACTCTGAATAAAGAGAACCTTATTTTTACTAAAACTCGCGAGTGCTTATTTCAAGTTCCACTTCCGATTTTCCCCAAAATAGAGTAAAGTGCATTTTGGCATATTTTGACAATGCACATCACCATTTTTTCTGGTCAGCGCACCCGATTTCCTGCTCTCAGCGTATTTATTATTCGAGCTTTTTTGCACAGTGTAGCGACGAGCAAGGGCATCATCAAATTCTCTCGAGCAGAGTCTCATTATAACTCGAGCACCTCTCCCATGAAGCTCAAGTTTGTTTATGCATGGGGTAATAGATAGGCTCGCGGTGAACTATAGTCTAATACGTATCAGCGTTGGCAATGCCTTTGGAATAGAGTGGTGTCGACGACGACGACGATGTCGACTCGAATGCAGCTCAGGATCGGGCAAATCGTGTGCACGAAGCCGCAACCGCGAGCCTGTAGTATTTGGGACAAGGTCAGAGGCCCTGCCACAAGACACTGAGAACCCCGCTCCAATGCACTTTCACTCCGCATATACAAGCTGTATATGCACTGATGCCAGCCAACTATAACCAACGATTGGTATATATACTGTGGTGCTGTTACAGCACCGCTGCACTTGGTAGATGAAGTATATATATATATATCTGTATCTAAGAGTATGCGCCCACCTTATATTCTGAGTTGCAGCTGCCGCTAAGGTCTTAGTGTATAGTGAAATACCCTCATCTTTTCGCTCGAATATCGTACCGATCGACGCCATTCACTCTACTGTAACTGCAGTATTTTCTATAGGATTGGTTAGATTCGATCAATGGGTTGCCACCCAAACTCTTTTATTGGATTGTTCAACCCCCTTACTTATTCTATCCACTACAATAAACATGGCCAAAAATTGATATTTGTGATAACTTTTATTTGGCGCATGGTAAAAATCTGAAACCGTTCTGAAGAATATGTGGTAATCTTAGGAACTTATTCCCTCAAGAATGTAGTCTCTGCATGTTTCTACTTTGTGAAAAAAATTGGAAACAACCAAAATTCTTCAATTTTGTAATTTTTACGTATTTTATCAGAATTAGAACCATGTACGCAGTGTTGATTCTACGAGCAGCGGTGGCTAGCCTAACCGCCGTCTGACCAAACTCGGCAGTTATCTACTGATTTTCGAATTGTCTGAACTTACAAGGGGAGGACCGGACCTTCGGATCACCAATCTTGTCCAAAATTTTTTTACAGTTTTGTACCACCTAAAATATGAAGAATCCAGAGTGACCCCGTCAAATGGGCCTTCTGTTCAAAGTTACAGCCCATGACATTAACATTGTCCATATAGGCTCATGTTAAAAAGTGATATATATATAGATATACTGGCAACACTAACATTTTTGCTTGTAGCTCTGGACAGGAGGCCCATTTGACGGAGTTACTCTGGATTCTTCATATTCTAGGTGACACAAAACTGTAAGAAAATTTTGCAAAGGATTAGTGATCCAAAGGTCAGGTCCTCCCCTTGTTAGTGTTCCGTCATTCGACCAGCGCTCTTGTTGTGATATATTTATAGCCGGCAAATGAAGTGTGTCTTGGTAACAATGATAGACTTCTGAAAGTGAAGTCAAACAATAGTTCTATCTTCAAATTCCTTGATCCTTAACGAATTCTCATAGACTAACCTAAATTTTCCCAAGGACCTCCCGCTATGATCACAATCACTCGACTAGTTCAATTGTAAACAGTGAAGACTGATCAATCCTGGTTCTGGGTTAGTGTTCTTGAAGGAAAAAAAAGAGAGAAATGCGCAATTTTCAGATTATCAGCATTATACACCTTGAAAATATAAAAAAAGTTGAAGCGTCTTTCAATTGGATTTCACGAATTTTAACATTCGATGAATGATCCACCTTCAACTCAGCCCTCATTCAAATTCGATGATCATGATGCGTCCAAGAGCATCCAATTCTATTTCTACAGCATGGCCTTGATACACTTGATACCAACTAAAATGTAGAAGAGGAAAATATTCAACATTCACCTTGGTGGTTACCGGTTTAATCAGCCATTGGACAATTAACTACCGATCCATTACGAAGCTAATATAATTTAATCTAGGCGTCTTAACGAATTGGTTGCGCAGCTTGTATCTGTCGCGAATATTCACGGTTTGTGCGATCAATGCTTCAACCTACGAACATTGCAAAAACTACATGCTTTCATTACATAATTGAGTATATAGTATGGACTCATAAAATGAAGTCATACGTCAAGTGCATGGTGGAATGAAATGAGGCGGCAAATGTAAATAAAACCAAACGAGTTGCGGTCATTTTGCACTAAATTCAGTAAATGTAATTATGCATTAGGGTGGGCCGAAATAGTATTTTTCGATTCGAGGGAGGGAAGTTTGGTTTTGCTTTTCGAGTGATTGTTTTCGGCCCGAGCCCTGGCGAGGGTCGAAATTAGCACGAGTAAAGCACAAAAACTTCACGCTCGAGTATCGAAATACGTTTTTCGATCGACTAGGCGTAAAGTAAACGAAAACTACCGTGCGTAAAGCAGTGCTTTACGCACAGTCGATCGAAAAATCACTTTTTTCGAGAATCGATACGGGCTAGTGCGCAAAAGTTAGGTTTCTACATGTAAATGTGAGAAAAATTTTGCTGGACGCTGAGAAATGAGATTTTAGGTCCCAGCAAGAGCCATCAAGCTTTCATCAAAATTAACACAGGTTTAAATGGGAATGTGCCTAATTCGACACTTTTTTCTTGCTAACTTTGTTTGCGTTTCTGGCGCATCCAAAGATTTTTAAACGTACTCTAGCTCATTTTGAAGCTTGTTCTAAGATCTACAAAATGAGCTAAAGTACGTCCAATTTCGAATAACCTGATCCAATCTATCTCAATTTTTCCAAAGAGTGATCATTATTAAAAATCCCAAAAGTAGGACGATTCTCCCTTCAAACTTTGCTTAGATTTCTGGTGCATCTGAACATTTTTCAATGTACTTTAGCTCATTTTAAAACTTGTTCCAAAACCTACGAAATGAGCTAAAGTACGTCCAATCTCGACGAACCCGAGCCGATCGAACTCAATTTTTCTAAAAAGTGATTAGTTTTGAAAAATCCGAGAATAAGCGACTTGCCCCTCCCGCCTCACTCCTTTCAAAACTCGAAATGGAAAAGTTGAGATAGATTGGCTCGGGTTCGTCGAAATTGGACGTACTCTAGCTCATTTTATAGGTTTTGGAACAAGCTTTAAAATGAGCTGAAGGACGTTGGAAAATATTCAGATGTACCAGAAATACAAACAAAGTTTGAAGGGAAAATCGCCCTATTTTTGGGATTTTTAATAATGATCACTTTTTGAGAAAATTGAGATAGATTGGCTTGGGTTAGTCGAAATTGGACGTACTTTAACTCATTTTGTAGGTTTTAGAACAAGCTTTAAAATAAAATAAAGTACGTTGAGAAATGCTCGGATGCGCCAGAAATGCGAGCAAAGTTAGGAAGAAAAAAGTGCTGAATTAAGCACATTCCCATTTAAACCTGCGTTAGTTTTGATAAAAGCTTGATGGCTCTTGCTGGGACCTGAAATCTCATTTCTCAGCGTCCAGCATAGTACATTATTGCTCTGGGCGCGTACGCCCAGTTCGGGGGCTAGGACAGTTTATTTCCCGAGCGAAGCGAGGGAATTAAGTCCTCTGCGCCCGAAACGGGCCTGCGAGCACAGAGCAAAAATGATTTTTCATCATGAGAACCCTAAAACCGCATTTAAATGCGGCCTTTTTAGGTTAGAATGATGAAAAAATTTTTTTACATCTACATGTAGAAACCTAACTTTTGCGCACTAGCCCTTATCGATTCTCAAAAAAAGTCATTTTTCGGCCCACCCTATTATGCATAGAGCCATGACCATTCCATGTTTACATGGTTAGTACATTTCTAGTCCCACTTGTGAGTCCTTGCTGGTTGAATAGAATCATCATCTGTGTAATATTTGCTAAGGGTACGGATTTGCAATTGTGATATGCTAATTATTTTTTACTAATAGAGAGCTTCGATTTTGATTACCGTATTTACCCGTGTATAAGACGCACCCATAGATAAGACGTACCCCACTTTTTGGGGGGAAAAATTGGAAAGTAATAAGAACTTGTAGATAAGACGCACCCATGGATAAAACGCACCCCGGTTTACTGGGGCTCGAAGTGAAAAATTTTAGATGAAACCGGGAAAAAGAAAGACAATAGAGATTCATTCACAAATGTCACAATACATTTATTGTCCACTCTAGGTATAACATTCGCTATTATTCGAAATCAGACTAGAAACCTCTCGAGAGGAATCACGGTCTTATACACGAGTGCTACCAACAGATTTTCCGCACAGAAAATATTAAGCACCTATAGATAAGACACACCCATAGATAAGTTTGGAGTGCTCAAAACTGATTTTTTGGTACGTCTTATACACGGGTAAATACGGTAATTCAGTGCTTGCCAACGACTTTGACTGTATACTTCTCTGACAGGAAATAGTTACAACTCATGAGCAAATTTGAGAACCATTGCAGTACATTGGTAAAAATGTGAGCATTCTTTCTGGCCATCTATTCAACACATAGCTATAGTAGCAATGCGTAGCATTGCGACTTGACCAGTTTTTGGCCAAAAAATGCTCATAATTTCTACCAAGGTATGGTGAAAGTTTAGAATTAGATCAGGGCATCATACACTAGAAGTGAAAGGAAATATTACTTGCATCACTTAATACTTCACAAGATCATTCACGAAAGAATCGAAGAGTATGTACTAGGCTAGAATTATTATTTATTAATCCAAGATTGGAATAAGTGGATTAGGAGCACTGCGATTGCTTTGCCCAAATGCAAAAGGCCTCTCTATGGCGATTACAGTGCCCTAGATCCGCCGATTCTTATTTGGGATTAAAAACTAATAATTCTAGCCTTAGAGATTGAAGAATCAGTTCAGATTCACGTCTACGATTCTTAACATCAAACTTAACTAGACGTCAAATTTAAATTTATCTGTGAAAAGCAATGCAGTAAAAATAGATAGTAGCCTTGATCATGTGCATATTGATAATTCATACGACATACTTTGATTATGTTCTGGACTGGAAAATTGTGACATGGTCACTGATGAAAGATTTTATAAACATCCAACCGCTGTAATGTGAAAAATCCATCACGATGTGTGCTCTTCTAAGGGCTATGAAATTAATTAGTCTGCAAGTGTCTGTGAGGGTTTTTAAAGAAATTATGGCGAAAAATGCTTTATGTAAAAAAAACTGCATGCACCTATTTACTGATGAAAGCAGTAGCTTATCAATCATATTAATTCGTGCACTCTCGTCTTCTATATACCATGCTGTTCCAAGTGGAACGCAAAATTTATGATAATCAATTTTATTCAACTCTCGATTGACCTCGTTCGCTCCGAGAAGAATATATAAATTTCCTTCACTTTTTCTTTGACATTTATTGCGACATCATATAACGTGGGTACATGGTGTATTTTGTGCCAAGAATATGTCTTGCAAACCGTACTTCAGCTAATTTTACGCAATTTGATCAAAATACTCGATATTTAAGATATAACTATGGTACGAACTTCGGAGTACCATCAACTATTCAATTTTCGAAATATGAAAGTTGGAATTGTTCCACAAAACGCTCCGGCTCAAGATTTAGATTTCAAATCTGCAGCATCAATCTGAATTCCATGTAAAATTCATTTTCGACAAAAATTTTAAAGTTTGATTATCAATTTATCAATTTTAAAGTTTGAATTGTGAAGTGTCTTTTCCGCACAGCGTGTCGAAATCACAGTTCAATACACGGGTGGGAAACCTATTTTACTCGTCCTCGTGTTGATTCTGACCTTCGCCTACGGCTCAGGCCGGAAACCCATCACTCGAACGCGAAAAAAGTTTTTCCACCCTTGTATCGAGACGTACTATTTTGTTCGATGCGCACCATAGTGACTTAGCTTTTGGGCCAAGCAGATATCTCCCATTGAGAATGAGAGTTTTTTTCTGTCTCCAACTAGAGAGATTAACTATCTATAGGATACGGTATACCTGATCCCACCTATGTAAAATCAGGTATACCTGATCTTGTTCAGCCAATGAGTCCTGACAATTTCAAACTCTAATAACTCAATATGTTGCGTAAGTTCAAACCAGGTGTATTATCCATCGTGACTCAGATTTCACATTGTCCCCCTCGAAAACTGCTGATGAGATAAAATCAGACCCTTGGATTCAAAGGTTTCTAACACTAAAGAAAAAGAAAGATGCCAATATTCGTGTGAATGAATTGAAAATCATTTCCCACGAACCTGAAATATTTAAGCAAATCAGAATAGATCATCAAACGACCTCTATTCCCAACTCAGCGTAGTACACAACAGTCCAGTGCATATTTGATTCTTCAATCAAGTTTGCATTCAAAGAGCTGATCTCTCGATATGTATCTTTCAAAGATAAACATGCATGAAAGTTGTTAGTCTTAACGACACTTTGTACCTTATCTGAATTTTGGTGGCGCCGAGATTCAATCTAGTAGCAAGATGTGTTCTACTGTGTGTCGAGTACTTTAAAATCAGCGCTAATTAAGGCTCAGCATTATTCTGTCGTGGTAAGATTACAGAGTACCGCCCGTAGTGGTGAGAAAATAAATGATCCGTCGCTAGACAGAACTATCCAATTAGCAGGTTGTACGTTGTCACTTCGCCGTGTGGTATAATACTTTCAAATCGCTGCAGTTTTTTTCTCTATCGGATCCGATACCTTCTCGAGCTGAAATGTCGATACACATCTGGTGGCCGATGAGAGAAAATAGTATTGAATGAATAATACAAACAGTACATAGAGTCTGTATAGTAAGAACAGCTTCATCTTGGATAGTAGTTGACATAAGAATTCAGGATCAATCATTGCATTGCAGTCATTGATTTTTATTGATTAAATTGAGCAACTGAGTCACGTTCTCAGTCATCTCTACTTTCAGACGTATGCTCATTTACCATGAATCAAGCTGAATCGAGTTCATAATTGAGTTAGCTAGACTCGTCCTTGCTGCAAGCTTTTCTTTAGGTATTCTCTTGTGATAATGTATCATAATCCGTTACAGCTTTGCAAACATCGTTGACTGTCTAATTTACAATATCTTCAGATGGAATGATTGTACCCAGCAAGCCCCCACAAGCCGTTTTTCCAATAGTTTTGGCCCACTTCGACATTTTTCAATCTACTTCATTGCATTATGAACCTTGTTTCAAGACCTTCAAAATGAGCCGAAATGAGTCTAATCTCGACCTCTCCGGGCTGAGATGTCAAGGATGGATTTCCGTGAGTTCGCGAGAGGGTGTACCCAACATACTTCCATCCTTGAAGTAGGACAAAATCATTTCAATCTCCGTATAGCCACATTCACAGCTTTTTGCCGGTCCAGACACTATTTCCGAACCATATTGACACGATGAACACGTTCTGAGTGGTAAAAAAAAGTGGTAAAAAATTCAAACTGCACGACAGTTCGGGATAACAACACGGGGGGGGGGGGGGGCGTGTTGGGTAAACACCAATTCTGGCATCTATTTTTGCGAACGATCTCCGTATTTTCGCTCATACAATTGCTCCAAATACAAGTTAGGCAACTTGGGAATATTTGGAATGTTTTGAGACAAGATATCGAATGCGCTCAAGGACGTTGAGATTCTTTTAATCAAAAATTTTACGCACCGGTCTTATCAAAGGCGTTTTCCTCTTGACAATTTCTGAGGGTGATAAAACGAGAAATACAATCTCATTTTGAATTATCTGGAAAATGCACCTAGTAAGTATTGTGTGGGTTATGGTAAGGTTCACTCTGTTGAAAGACTTATCGCACGATTTTCTGATAATAGAGATGTGGAATCAAACCTTTTCGAATATCAAACATTTGGCTTCAATCTTGAAAATATTGACCCAATAAATCAAGTTTTCTTTGGTCATTTGCCCTTCCACAAAATCTAACGCCCTTGGTCTAGGATTGTGCATTTCGCACCGAATTCATGAGGTTGTAGTTCGCTTCTGAGCGAGTGATTTTGGCCCCGGCCGTAGGCGAGGGTCGAAATAATTGCTCGGAAGCAAGAAACCCCGTGAACGAGGCATGAATACTATTTTTTGTGATTTCGGAAGCAGCCAAACATCGAAAAATTGCATGAAATTATTCATAATTTAGAATCCAAACCCTTTTTACTGCGAGAATCACTCTTACACTCATGGAAAAAAATCCCATGAAAAACTATTGAGGTAGAAACCAATACTCTCATATCGATGCACCCTGAGACCTCGAATCAACGGGAGAGACTCACTACGGTGCTTCTGGAGCTTGTCTACAGTCGGCCGGCACCGTGAGTTGGATTCTGGTTGAATATGGTTTGGGACATCTATGGTATCACAACCTGACAAGAATCAAAATTGCCACTAGGGCCGTTTTTGAGAAAAATCGGGAGGTGTCTTTTCGACACTTTCGACTCTTCTACCTTCGATAAGTCGAAGGGAACACATTCAACCGAAAAATTTGTAGAGCAACTTTTTGTAGGTCTTTAGGTTATAAACGAAAAAACTCCGCACACATTTTCCCATGTAAGGCCACCTGTTCCCGAAATAATCGTACTTTCGTCCAAGATCGAAATTTTTGCTGTCTTCCTTTCTGGTTTTGACCCCATAACTCGAAAGTAACGCAATTCATCGGAAAATGTGGAGAGCAACTTAAAAATGATGAAATGTATTCTCTTTGAGTGAAATCAGTGACAATTGTGAAGAATAGCAGGAGAAATATGAATCTTGGCCGACCATACGTTTATAACGGAAGCAGATAAAGGTCTTGTATGCGTGAGAATGTGTGCAGACTTTCTTTGTTCGTTTTCTGAAGATCTATGGAAAGTTGCTCCATATTTCCCGATGAAGTGCGTCCTCTTTGAGTTGTGAGGTCGAAATCGTTTAGGATGACAGCAAAAATATGGATCTTGGGCAAAAGTACGTTTATAGGGGGAACATGAGGCCTTATATAGAAAAATGTGTGCGGAGTTTTTTTGTTCATTTTCTGAAGACCTACAAAAAGTTGCTCTACATATTTTTCGATAAAGTGTGTTCCCTTCGAGTTATTGAGGGTAGAAGAGTCGAAAGTGTCGGAAACATCCTCTTTCGACTTTTCTCAAAAACGGCGCAAGTGACGATTTTAATTCTTGTTGGGTTGTGATCCCACAAATGTTCCAAAACATATCAAACAAAGATCCCACTTGCGGTCGGCAGCCGAGTGTAGACGTGCTTCAGGAGCACCGTACACATTGTAGTTCTCGCTTCAAATGTACCCATCCCTCTGAATATTAAATACTAAGCAATTAGTTGTTACTAAAGAACAGTCCATACTTATTAGAAATGTAAGAGGGATGACGAGCGAGGCATGTAATTATTGTAAGACTGCATTCCAAATTGAATATTTTGAAATTCAAATTATGGAATGAATTTCAAAATCATTGTACGAGTTATCCATCATCTCATTCATTTTTAATGGCACACGATCAACCACTGAAGTGAAGTTTAAACTTGCAGAATGAAGTTTTTTGTTACTTCTCCTGATGCCCATTATCACGTTACATATTTCATTAGATATGTTGGAAGTGCGTATATTCACAATATCTGAAGATTCAACGAATTAATGTAGGGTGTATAAACGGTTGAATCATTAACAATTCCACTTCAAGCTCCTGTGGTTTTGCCTTTATTATATTTACTCGCGGTCAAAATAATTTGTGACGGAAAATAGTGGATAAAATGAAACTTTGTACGTCCTGTCTCATAACAAACTTCTTTCTTCGGATGTTGAAAACGTCTATCACTGGACGAATATGTCAGTTTATGAACCGCTAACTATCTATGGCATTCTGAATCCTATTCAATCCAATAGTCCCTGTTCCTGCTAGAGAGTTCCATGGAAGGAGGAGTCAAGGATTGCAATCCTTTTTTATTCTCCCTCAATGCACACGGATCAACCTGTACCTCGATTCTGGTTTTCCCATACATTTTTAATTCGATTGCAATATCATATCCGGCCCATAATAACATTGAGAATAGATCGTGATTACCTCGTCAACATGACACCCATGGGCATTGGGCCAGGAAAAATCTTGTAAGTACGGTGCACACGTATGGGTGCCCACTGTCATTGAGTCTCGGCTGACCAATCGGCGAATTCCGAGCGCACGGTGCTCGGCAGACGAGCAATGACCAGGCACAGTGAGCCAGAAATATATACGTCAAGGAACGAGAAAGCATCAAGTACCGACTCTGTACGAGGTATTGAGGCAGCGTTGAAGTGACAATGGGCGTTGGAAAACAGAAAATAGGGGCCATTGTTCGTGGTCTTTTTCCAGAATCGATATTTGCAAATATCGACGAAGACGTACCGATTTACCGGCCAGATTAAAAAAAAAAGGCGAGGGCAGTGGAACGTGCTCTTATTGTCACGATGCAGCAGTGGCTATTCACCGTGGGCCTACCTGGCCTCATATGGCCTGAGAGCGATGAAGTTCGCGTGCGGCTCGAGTAAGTAAAAGAGCATCAACGACGATCGATCGCGACTCGATGCACGTGCACGACCAAGAGCAGCTCTTTGATTCGCTTCGCGGTGTATATATGTGCGGGTTCGTTCGATTAGACACAACGACGAATTGTTTGCCTTTTATCCGCGCTCTTTTTTCGTTTCTGCGATTTCCACGAATGTTCGATTCACTTTCCGTGATTCTTGCGTCATCAATTGTTCTCGAGAAGTACTCTGATAAGTGGGATGTTGTCTCGATACTGCTGAAAATATTTTATTGTTTCCAACGGAGAAAAGTCCATTTTCGAGCTGTCCTCGCCGCTATGAACATATTGATGGGTATAGAAAAATTGTGGGAGAAAACTTTGCAGACTTACTCAATAAGATTAATAGGATATTAATCCGAAAATCATCAGGCGATGTCAAATCTTTCCTCAATTTGAATACAGATTAAGACACTGGGCTGCACAGTGTATTTAACCCGAATTCAATTTCGACACCCTAATACTGAATGCCTCAATGCTTCGACAACATCATCACACATTGATAAGAGGATATTACTCCGTAACGGATTACGGGTACTTGTCAAAATTAGATGAGGGAACCACAAAAATTATCGATTCACTTTTGATCGGTTAAGGTAATCAAATATCAGCCAATGCTAAGGCTGATTTGCATGCACGGAAGGACGCCAAAAATCCAGTCAAATTGTTGTCAAGAGACTCGAAGGAAATTTTCCTTTGGATTGCAGACTGTGGGCACGTGATAACGATCTGAATCAAGACCCAAAACGAATTCATTTGCAATAATTATTTGGAGTATATTCATCAGATGAAGAAAAAGAATTGTATTATAAATGTGCTCATCTTGCCATGTACTATGCGTAACACAAGAAGAATTAAACTTGATACATGCTCACTATTGATTTACTGTGGTTTGATGATACAATGTATTGCGGATACTGGGTAATTCACATCAACCATCAGGCGCAGGTTTCTCGCCAAAAACTAGCTACGTTTTAGCGCTCTGGACTGGTTACCCACTCTACTAGGGAAAAAGTCAACACATTCATCACCAATATATTCTCTAATCAGCTTTGGTGAAATCTGTTATTCCACTTTCGGTAGAGATAACCTCAAAAATTGGCCTTCAACAATTGAGAATGCTATCGCTCGAAATTCCACGTTTCCTCAATTCTTGGGAATTAAAATAATTAAAAGCCCAGCCAAAAGGACCCCGCCATAAATGATAGGATTTTGGCTTTCAGCGAATTTGACCGAATCGGCAATCAATTGATAGAGCTCGACGTGCTGAGCAAAAGTTTCCATAGCCGCTAAACCCGAAAAATTCTCGTTTTCGAGTGATTTGGTTGCAAAGTCGCCGATTTTACCAATCCAAAATAAGGTTATGGCATCAATCGAACAATAACATACGTTCGAATTCGTTCGGCTCGCTTGGCATTTGCCAGCTAAATACCTCTGATGAAGCAAGAATCTTTGCATTACACGCGATTTGATAATCTTCTCAAAAGAATCTTTCACTGCCGCCATTCTCGCGGGATATTTTCAAAGTCTGCACATAATGTCTAACTCTAGAAATCATCAGAGGTGTATTTACACTCTTGACCAGTAGTGTACATTTGAGAATATATCTATCGAAAATCAGAATGCAATATCTCTTGGTTATCAAACGACGATTACATTTTCTGTCAGATCGCACCTATTTTGAGAAAAAAGAATTCGATGCTTCACGTGGTTTCAACAGAGTACTTAATTGACTTCTCATTTCTGATATCATTTCGCTGAAACGAATATATTTTCGAAAATCAATAGGCGTCTACTCAAATAACCGTACAAGTCTCAATCCGCGATCCCGGTAAAAAAAAATTAAAACGATCTTCGCAACCTTTATCGATATAGACTTAGGCCTGATTCGATTTTCGTATGTTCGAGCCGAGTGCGATACGACGCGGAATTCAATCACCACCCAAAATTCGAAACGAATATCTCTCTGAAATTCCATAAGATCTTTTCAAATGACTGTAGCCCCCCCCCCGCCCCCGCACACTAGAAAGGTGAAAATCTCGTTACCTTCAAACGATAAACAGTTCGGAAAAAAAGATTCAATGATTTTGTTTCAAAGTTGTACTGAGAGCTTAGACGTATTTTTCAACCATCCAGCGGGAAAACGCTCTTCTCAACGCACCCTTGCGTGAGGTGTGAGCTCTAAATATTGTAGGTATGTATCTCGTTGATGATGAAACTCGTCATCCGCATTTGCCTTGATAATATACTATGTCCCGCAGACCGTTTGAAATATCAAAATCTTTCGAAGCGTTTCGATTGTGCGGACTTTGAGAATATCCCGCGAGAATAGCGGCAGTGAAAGATTCTTTTGAGAGAATTATCAAATCGCGTGTAATGCAAAGATTCTTGCTTCATCAGAGGTATTTAGCTGGCAAATACCAAGCGAGCCGAACGAATTTGAACGTATGTTATTGTTCGATTGATGCCATAACCCCATTTTGGCTCGGTAAAATCGGCGACTTTGCAACCAAATCACTCGAGAACGAGAATTTCTCGGGTTTAGCGGCTATGGAGACTTTTGCTCAGCACGTCGAGCTCTATCGATTGATTGCCGATTCGGTCAAATTCGCTGAAAGCCAAAATCCTATTATTTATGGCGGGGTCCTTTGTCCGTCAGCATCTCGCGTCTCGGGTTGCCTATCGGGAGGGGGTGAAGGGTGATGGCTGGCCGCATGGGTCATGGGCGGATCATGGGTGGGTAAATGGGTGGGTGGGTTGGTCGGTGAGTGGAGGTTAGTGGTCAGGTGGGTGGGTTGGTAGATAGATGTACTTCAACTTTAGTGATTTCAGCGGAAATCAACAAAGTTCAAGTGATGCGTTTCGTTGAAACTTCAGTGTAAACCACTAAAGTTCCAGTGAAAATCACTAAATTTTCAGTGAAATTTCCTCTGAAATTTCAGTGAATGTCGCTAAAGTTTCAGTGAAATTTTCACTGAAATTTTAGTGGAAATTGCTAGAGTTTCTGTGAAACTTCCAGTGAAATTTCAGCAGAAATCGCTAAAGTTTCACTGAAAATGACTCAAGTTCCCACTGCCTATTAGATTCTGATATTTGTCTATTTCAGTATATTTGCATCAATGGATGTAAATAACCATTTCAAAATTAGTGTATTGACTGACAAGGAGGGTGCCAGACCTTCGGATCACCAATCCTCCTGGAACTCTAGGATATGTTTGGTTATACCAAAACATGTAACAAACTACTCTTATAACTTGCCAACGCTCCCTAGAATCATCCTGAGACCCAGGGTCAATATCCCAGCAAATAGGCCTTTTCCAGCTGGATTGATGCATTCATAGCTCTCCATAAGCTGGCTATTCTATGCCGTGGGACTTTCCTTTAGACTAACAAGAATAGTTACATGAAATAGAGACTGAAAAGAACAAATTCCAGCTATATAAGACTGGTATAGCTCATCTCAACCATGGATGAGGGAAGTTGAGGATCAAAAAACTGGCAAAATTGAGTTTTTCATCGACGGAATGATGAGTCTGGGAGAATATGAAACTTTTCAATAAACATACATGAATGAATATGATTCACTCACATTCAGAGACCATCACTTTCCCAATTAATGTAGTCACATTGCACCTGCACTGTGTAAACTGCCAAGGCCAGCCAAGGAGAGTCACAACCAATATAGCAGATCCTGCGACTAACCTGTAAAAATTTGACAACAAAGTATCGTGCTCAACTCACACTCTGACTCTGCATATTTTACACTGATGTTACATGTTTCTATCCACAAGTTGATTGAAAACATTCAATCTGAACTGATCAGAAATAGCTCTGTTGACACAAAGTTAACCTGATTTTGACCACGTTTAGAACAACATTACAAGCAAATTCTACAACACCTAAAAGTAAGTACTCATCTGAAAACCCCAAACTGCAATCAGCCACGGATTTTCAAGATGCTTAATTGTCCACGATGAATGGTAAATTGTGCATTTCTCTCAAGCAGACTAATGAATATCAGGCCAGGTGATGGTCTGCGAGAAACTGTTGCACCGGCAGAGTTTGCCATGCTATAAAGGAGCAGACGACAAAAGTCATACAAGTGTCGTATTTTTCACTCCTTATTATTTAGCTTTAGAGAAACTCGCACTTGATCACTTTTCCATCGCTAAAATCGTCGACAACCATCCTGACAGTCCGTGGCAGATAGCCTGCGGTTTGGGATTATCAGATAAGTATTCATTTTGAGGTGCTTAATAAGACTTTCCTTGTGACATTGTTCTGAACGTGGTCAAAATCAGGTTAACTTTAGGCCAACAGAGCTATTTCAGATCAGTTCAGATTGAATTTTTTCAACCAACTTGTGGATAGAAACATGTAAAATCAGTGTAAATATGCAGAGTCAGAGTGTGAGTTGAGCACGATACTTTGTTGTCAAATTTTTAC
Source organism: Eretmocerus hayati (assembly GCA_029851415.1). Classification (NCBI taxonomy): domain Eukaryota; kingdom Metazoa; phylum Arthropoda; class Insecta; order Hymenoptera; family Aphelinidae; genus Eretmocerus; species Eretmocerus hayati. Next base: position 154,561,715 of record CM056741.1, read on the forward strand.
AGGTCAGTCGCAGGATCTGCTATATTGATTGTGACTCTCCTTGGCTGGCCTTGACAGTTTACACAGTGCAGGTGCAATGTGACAACATTAATTGGGAAAGTGATGGTCTCTGAATGTGAGTGAATCATATTCATTCATGTATGTTTATTGAAAAGTCTCATATTCTCCCAGACTCATCATTCCGTCGATGAAAAACTCAATTTTGCCAGTTTTTTGATCCTCAACTTCCCTCATCCATGGTTGAGATGAGCTATACCAGTCTTATATAGCTGGAATTTGTTCTTTTCAGTCTCTATTTCATGTAACTATTCTTGTTAGTCTAAAGGAAAGTCCCACGGCATAGAATAGCCAGCTTATGGAAAGCTATGGATGCATCAATCCAGCTGAAAAAGGCCTATTTGCTACCTGTGATGTCCTGGCAAAAAAATTATTCTTCGACTCAATTTTTTTTTTTACCATTAGGTAGAGGACGATTTTCACACCCTAAAAACAATGCCCGTTCGAAATCCACACCCCCGAATTTATTGTTAAAAATCAACAAATAGGCATTTTTTGTGCACCCCAGTACGGCTCGTTGGATAATTTTAGCCCAACGGAGATAGCTTAGAATAATTCCACATTTGCCCCTTGTAATTCCACACCCCGTAGATTCCCTGTAAAATCTTTGTTTATTGAGAATTAACGCTCAAAAGTTAATTAACAATTCCTACCCGGGTGGGGGCCGGAAAAGCGCGACTGCGCAGGCTCATTAGTGTGATATCTAGTTCCAGAAATCTGGCGGGTAAGTATGAATCGTGTTAAGATAATATGCTGATCATTGATCATAATGATGAACGAAACCGATTAATCATCTAATTACGATTACGTGTAAGGAGCTGAAGGTCGTAAATAAAACTCATTTGAATGACAAAGAAATCTCGATTCAGCGCTGCCCCGCCATCGCAAGACAGTAGCAAGACAGCATGCGTTCGCTGGTCATGCGTCGTCTGCTAGGTATGTGTTTGTTTTCAGTTTGTTTGTGCACCGGGTGGGTGGCAGAGGTGGCAGAGCCGAGGGCTGCCCGCAAGGCAAATGTACTAAATAATAGGTCGTGGATTTATAATTTTTTAGCCAACGTAGTGCGACAAACGCATCGGCACGTCGAGTCCCGGCCCGAATAGCAGACGACGCGCAATTACAATGAATACAAAGGCCGCGCAGCGCAGCTAGCACACGCTACACTTGTCTTTTCCACTTTCACCGTTAACCCTGCACTTACATTATTCATGAGGGCACAATTGAACACTGAAGTTTATTTGTGGACCTAATTGTTGTGTTCATTAACACGACTGAGGCGTCTGCGGTGGTGAATAAAAAAACAGCATATTATCTTAACACGATTCATACTTACCCGCCAGATTTCTGGAACTAGATATCACACTAATGAGCCTGCGCAGTCGCGCTTTTCCGGCCCCCACCCGGGTAGGAATTGTTAATTAACTTTTGAGCGTTAATTCTCAATAAACAAAGATTTTACAGGGAATCTACGGGGTGTGGAATTACAAGGGGCAAATGTGGAATTATTCTAAGCTATCTCCGTTGGGCTAGAATTATCCAACGAGCCGTACTGGGGTGCACAAAAAATGCCTATTTGTTGATTTTTAACAATAAATTCGGGGGTGTGGATTTCGAACGGGCATTGTTTTTAGGGTGTGAAAATCGTCCTCTACCGAATGGTAAAAAAAAAATTGAGTCGAAGAATAATTTTTTTGCCAGGACATCACAGGTCTATTTGCTGGGATATTGACCCTGGTACTCAGGATGATTCTAGGTAGCGTTGGCAAGTTATAAGAGTGGTTTGTTACATGTTTTGGTATAACAAAACATATACTAGAGTTCCAGGGGGATTGGTGATCCAAAGGCCTGGCACCCTCCTTGTGAGTCAAACGAGATGGGTAATAAAGGTATACTTGTTATTCATTGCTGAAGAGAGAAATATCCTTCGTGATTGTTTTTTTATCTAGATACAGTTCGTAAGTGGGATAGGATTCATAAGGCAAATAATCGTAGCTTTTGCAATATCCTTCCAACAAATTTCAACACAATTAAGCGCCTGTGCAATTTTATCCGTCTGGATGCCTCGTATCGTGATGGAGTCGCTGGTCGCTGCTGCTGTTGGTGGGTCGCTGGGTCCGTCGGGTCGGTGGGTCCGTGTTGGTGTTGCTGGTGTTGCCGGTGTTGCTGGTGTTGGCGGTGTTGCTGGTGTTGTCGGTGATGTCGGTGTTGCTGGTGATGGCTTTTGACTTTTCCGTACGGATTGGGCCACTTATTGTTAGTTGATTTGATGGGCCGATCAGTTGTTCTAAGATCCAATCAGCCAAAACTTTCCTTCTGGATGGATGGGCTGGGATTGGGGCTCGGCGTGGATGGGGCGTGGCTGAGGCAGGATCTGGGATTCGGTCTGAGGCCGTCGCTGGAGCTGGCCAACTGGGCGAAATTCCCAGATACACACTGGAGATCCAGGAACCTCACTATGCGCAACATTACACCAACTCAATAGTTCTCAATCACAGTTACCAGGTTACATCAAGGAAATTTTTTTCCGAATCCACTGTATTATGAAATTTCAACGTTACATTGTTGAACTACAGAAGCATTTCAGGAGCTGATACCATATGAGAGACACTTCTAAGCCGGTCGAGCGTTAATGAGGTAGGCAATAACGCTAGTTCTAATGAAGAAATCAGACAATTTCACTCAATATGAAACGCCACCTGGTAGGATTTTCATCATGACTCAATCTCGACCGAACTGTCAAACGAACTATTAATAATCTTGACGAGTCCGCGACCGCCTTACAGCACTACAGAGACCTTCGTGTTAATGGCTCATTGCACAATTTTCAAGGAAAATCGAGGGAACCCCATTTTCATTCTTGTTTCTGAAGTCATATTTTTTGATCTTTTCATTGAGAATTGGGGAAAAAAAAAATGAAAATATGGAATTCATATGGAAAATATGGAAGTTATAGCGCTTTCACAATTACTAGGCCAACTTTTGAGCTTGATTGACCAATATTGACCGAAGTTTGTGAAACCGATTACACCATCCGTAAGCCGAGGATAAACTACGGGAGGCGATGATAATTCCGAACTTTTTCTGAGTGGAATAAGTCATCAGCTCTAAGCACTCAAAACTGTTACCGGGTGTAATATTTGAGCCTGGAGAGTAAACATAAATCGCCCACACTTGGAAAGATTGAATGAGGGGAATCACGGAAATGCTATATCTTTTTTCGAACTGATTCATGTGATCCGATATCTTTATCGTTATCGTTATCGGATCGCCCGCATAAATGATGTCACCAAGATCATCCTCGCTGCTATAAATACCCGGTTCTAATGCGTTCCAAATCAAATTGTCTGGACAATTTTACCGAAAATCCGCCGAAGATAACTTTCACCAGTTCAAGAAAATGGAGGGACAAGTCGTTTACGTTGCATTGTCTGTCCTTCTACTTGCCTGCATTTCTTTCGTTCTTGGTAAGCAATGGTATAATGTCATTTATAACATGGTTCTTCATTGTTTCAATTCAATACTAATTCGATCCAGACCTTAAACTGATTTGAAAGTTCTTAAATTCACAAATCAAATGAACTTTGTACCTGTAGTTATTCCGGTGGCTGAAACGTTTTCCGTTTCATTTCGCTTAAAAGAAAATGAATTGCCCCACTGATCAAAATCACAAAACTACACTGTGGTAGCATATATATGATGCAATGAAACGTCCAGGTGTGGAGACACAATCATAATTTGTTTTCTTAAATGAGGCATACACTGAGAAAAAAATTTTGGTTGTATACGGCCATGCGTTGTGCGTACGACCAAGATGGTACTTTGCTGCAGAACAATACTGATTTTGTTATCGCATCAACCCATCAGAATGGTTTGGAGATCTGGTATTACTGCCAGAATGAATGAATACCACCTATATACTTGAAATGCCCTGATACTTAATGGATTCACAGTTACATTACGGCTATTTTGCCACAAAAGTTACCAATTTTTTGAAAGGAATGGTACCGGTAAAGGAACAAATATAATCCAAAGATTTTTTAGATTATTCGTGCCAGATTGATGCAATAACAAGATCATTTTGGTGTGATGACAATCCAGTATTGGTCAGATGGCAATACCACATATCAATACAATCATATCGTTTAGACGGCAATATTTTATTCTCAAAGTGTGGTGCGAGGAGTATAAAATCTACACGATCCTTCGTCTAGAAACTTGTTAATCAATTAATGTTTTCAAATATCGTTCAAACTTTACACAAGTTTTCTATCGATTTTGGGTAAATAACGAGTTGTCGCATGCTTCTTATCGCCTAACTTGTATGCATGCGACAACTCGTCGTTTAGCCCGACTCGAACGAAATTTTCAGTGAAGTGCGGAATATTATTATGTTTCCACATTATAGAATTAGGAGGTACCTATAATTAGGGATAAACGGGGACTTGTGTAGTATAAGTTAGGCAATAACAATAACAACTCGACAACTCATCTCAAACTCTGTATCATCGAAACTTTCACGTAAGATGTGACTAAAACTCCACGACCGAGTTGCACGACTGCCGCATACCTTAGAGGGGAGGCCGTAGTCTGACACCATATGGAATTTTTTTTTTTTCGTTTTTAAGGATTTTCTTTCCCTAGTGCAATCTTGACGTGCATTGTATTGATACATACAAAATCCCGTGTGATTTGGTCGACTAAAACTCGAGATATTTCCAGAACGGATTACGATCCACCCCTCTAGGCTACTCAACATGGCGAAAGACTACGTCCTCGCGTTAATGCGCACCTGATTGAGCCGAATTTTCTTTCATCAATCGTCATAGCGCGAGGAGTCATTAGATTTGAGTTATTCCTCTTTGTCTTTCGTCATTCGAATGACAATATTCATTCCATAGTAAAATGTACGTACCATCTATGGGATGTGTCAAGTTATTCACGTAAAATATACGATTCTTTTCAGCTGCAGATTGTGGAAGCAATTCCGACTGTCCCCCCGGGTATGTATGTAGGGCGGGACAGTGCTCAGCTTGGTAATCTCTGCAGCAGTCATTGAGTCTAGATATTGCAGGTTGTGGCCCTTGAATTTCTCACCGTTAAAACATGAGCAAATACATAAATGGCTCCATGTGTGATGATGTGTAATGAAGATGAATAGAATGTCAGATTCAAGTTGGACTCATTGTACGCCCAATATCTTAAAAATGATTAATTAAAACATAACCATTCGATGATACTTTTGAATATGTTGTACTTGATGCCTACCCGAAACTTGTACAAGAGATTGTGACTGTGGCTGCGAAATCATTAGTGGGAGACATTGCAAAATGAATTTGAATCATCTTATGATATTGATAATCATCCCTGCGAAATAGATGGATAATGAATAGTCTCAGTAAATGAACAAAATCTCTAATGTGCTCCATTGTGCAGGAATTCCAACTGAAACATCTTACACATCACGAAAAAATGTACTCGCTGATGTGCTTTAGTAGTTCCTTATATACGTAATCTCTGATGCTGTCGTAATCAACGTTGAAAATTCACAAAGATATCCACCAGCCAATGAAAAATCTCCGTTCCATGCCTTTATACAAGAATGAGATATTGCTATTCTAGAAATAATTGTTGATAGAACAGTTTAGAATTCATTCAATTTTTTAGAATTCATTCAATTCTCAACGCAGTCCTCGACACTCGTGGATTAGCAACAAAATGTGATATCTTAGAAAATAATCAGCTCCGAATCGCAGATTTGATGTATACAATGGTCACACTGGGATCACATGAGCCTCATCCGAAATCATGATCGATATGAGCGGCAGATATCAACACTCACACTAACCGATGGTTGGGAAATTCTATCTCAAAGTATATATGCATGAATCGTTTCGGTCGAATTTGGGCGATTTCGACACCGTAAAAAGTGTTGAAAAATCGTTTTGGGTTCATTTCAATCCGAGTCTGTAACTAAGGGTAGAGAAAACGCTATCTCAAGTCAAGGATATTTTAATAATGATGTAGAGGCGTTGAAATTTTAAACAAGGCACAGACTTTGCCTCAGGCTTTGAAAAATAAATGTTGTTGTTTCAAAATAGCGCTGATAATGAACATGAGTTACAAAACACTCTACAGCAAAGCATATTGATGTATACTTTTCATCAGATATGTGCAGCGTTCATGCACGCTCGAGACGAGTAGCACGAGTAAGAGTTCAATTCGAAAAGCCAAGATGGAAGTTAATGAACACCTAGGCGAGTGGGCTATCGTTAGATTGTTTCGAAAATGAGCCTCCTTTTACTTTGCAAGCTATCCTTGGATCTTATTTTATTATGCAGTGGATGATTTTATAATTGGTATCTAGTACTAGATACCAATTATATGCCACGTGGCACATCTGAATAATATCCTCACTTAATCCAATCAGATTCTTCCCTTCGTCGAATATATTTCTTCATATTCAAGAATATTCTCAAAAATTTATCTGAGTATCTGATCAATTTATCGACCATGAATGTTACCTTCCACTCGTTGAGTTTTCAGAAAGTGTGATTTAGAAAAACACATTAATTGATTTTATTTTGTCAGTATTTGAATTTCACGTGTTATAAGGACGACTATATCAACATCTTCGCCCACGTACACGCACAAAACTGAATACTTGATCAACCAAACGAATTTGGAAAGCCTTACTCTACAAGCTCAAGCTATCACCCATCATTCAGCTATTAGTTTCGAACGGGGGCGCAGAAATTCAATCTGCGAAGCCACCCACGCCGTCCGTCCGTCCTCGCGGTTTTACAAAATTTTGCAATAGACTGAATCTATACGAAAGCTCAGCTACGCGCGCGAAGTTTTCCTATGTATGTATACATGTGTTTGTCCGGTGTACCTATACTATACCTTCGCAGATCTCACATCGGAGCCGATCAAAAGGCATCGAAAACGAGAGAGGGAAAAAGAGATAGAGACCCTGTCGAAGCTCAAGAAACGGGTCGCGCACATTCTCAGCTCTCGTTGGGTATACATATAATATACCCAACATCCGTCTGCATCACAATACTCTTTGGCGTCTGACGAAATCGCATTGCTGCAGCGCCAGTATTTGATGCTGGAAAGCTATTCTTCGCGTTCTCGGTCTCGTCCTTGGAAAGCCAATCGGCTATCTCTATAATACCGATCATCGGGGGCCTCTTCTCGATATTATATAGTATATGTAAACCTCTCTTTTGTACACTTTGCCAATAATTTCTCAAAGAGAGGCGTCGCGATCATCGAAGAACTAATCGAGAGCCAAGCTTTACAGCCGTGTCATAGAATTCTCGTGGCCGCGGGTCATTTTATCCGAACGTGTTGCAATCCTAACGCTAAGCTGGAAGGAGTCGCGGTAAGATTGAAATTGTTTGGTTCATCTCGATGTTGAGGATGAGAGGAAACAAAATGCGGACGATCGGTTTTTGCTGATATCTCCGTCAAGTTGCGCAATTATTATGTTGCCTTGGTTCTTGAGGTTTGCTGTAGAATTGTTGACTCGAGGGAGTTTTGAGACGCTCGTGACTTCATTCTCAGTTTGAGATTTTTCTAACTCCACATAAATTTAGCGATATCGAGTCGAAAAATCAAATTCTTTTCCATCCTTGCAGTTACTGTAGCGCTGGGTCATATCTATAACTCTTCCGCGTATTTTCTTACTTGGAGCACCAAAAGTACTTTCTTTGGCTTTCCTATGAAATACCTCTCGTGAACACTTTTTTGTTTGCAAAACTTTGGGGAGTCATTTCTACCTAATCAGCTTGTCCCATCTTGGACCTTCTGAGACTCGTTTGACTCCTAAAATGGGCCAAAGTCTCAGACGCAATTTTGTTCACATAACACCCATGAAAATAGCGTGTAACTGTTTTCAAAACGTGCTTCGGAGAACAAAATCTGAAATCCCACAGACATTTCACGGATTGAGTATGTTTCTGAGATAACACATTCATTACAGGATGCTATTTTCGCTACAATTTTGACGAAATCTTCTATGGAAATCCATAGGCATCACGCACATGTCTTGTTACAAAGTCTCTGAATTTTCCCGGTAAATACAATCCATCTCAATGGATATTGATGAACAATAATCACCGATGAAAAATTAAATGAAAAATTCAACCAGTCTGGTTGAAAATACAACCAGTTTCGTTGAGTATTCAAACGAATGTTGATTATCAAAATATGCTCGTGCGGTTCCTGCATATCGGGTTGCCTACATGTGGGGGAGGGGGTAGAATATGGTGGATGGTCCTATGGGTGGATAAGGATGGATGGGGGAGGGTGGTCTGATGAATGATGGATCGATGGATGGATGATTGATCGCGGTCGATGAATAGATCGAAGAACGGATGGTGGGTGGGTGGGTGGATGAGTGGAGAAGAGGGATGAAAGGTGGATGAATGAGTGATGGGTCCATCCATCTATCCATCATCCACCCGTTCATCATGCATTTATCATCCATCCAATTACCCATCCACCTTTCATCCCTCTTTTCCACTCATCCAACCATCACCCATCTATCCACCCATCACCCATCACCCATCCATCCATCCATCCATCCATCCATCCATCCATCCATCCATCCATCCATCCATCCATCCATCCATCCTTCACGGGAAATAATTGATTGGATAAAAATTCAACCAGTTGGTTGAATGAAAAATTCAACCAGTTGGTTGAATGAAAAATTCAACCAATCTGGTTGAAAATTCAACCAATTAGCTGAATATTCAACCAGTGTGATTGAAAATCCAACCAGCTGTTTGTAATGTTGGTTGAAAATTCAACCAATTTTTTACAGTGTACGAAGGCTACCATTTTTTGACATTGTGATTTTTTGTCTAACTGGGAAAAATCATGGTGTAGGGTTGGACTACATTTCACCAATCATTAAGTTCTACTTTCGTATCGACTCGATTTTGATATTAAGTACAATGCACAATACAAGATGACCACAATGTTACGACGAAATATAAACTCGTTTACTGTGTGCGTAATGAAATGTATCAAACTCGATATTTGGAAATGTGTCGATGAAGCTCACGTGCAATCCGCTCAAAGATCCAACCGTGCAGAGTGACATTCGTGAATTTGACATTTTTTCGGTATACGTATAGTAATACGCTCACTGGAAATGGAGTCGAGCCTTGGTACTACTCATCGTCAGTCAGTTCTTTAAAATCCAATCCATTATTGGAAATTTCTTTTCAATCAATCCTATTCCTACAGACTTTCAAGCATATCGAATACCGAGTCAGGAAATTCTACCCGTCTTCCATATGCAAAGGTTCATCAATTACGTAAGGGTTTCAGGGAGGAGGGAGGGGGTGGTCTGAAAGCATGAAATTTTCCCTAACGTAATATTGATGTTGCCATGTCACTCTATTTGAAAATCTCTTTAAGCAAGTCGAAATCAATCTCAAACCTCTCACAAAGCTCAGATTATCCGATGATCATCGTTCGCTAATATTCGCAGTCTCGAATATCATCATCAAGCCACCGCATCAAGCACATAACGTCATCAAATTGCTCCTCGAACAATTCGGTCGCGACTCATTCTCATCATGATCTGAGATCATCAACGAACTCTGCCACCAGAACGCCGTGACTCAAATATCTAGCTATCATTGCAGAAAAATGATGTGTCTCCGGTCGAACCTCTACCGCGATTTACGCTCACCACATTCGCGAATCCCAAAGCCCGCTTCGCATCGCGAGGCCATCCAGTTCCGTATATATGCGATGCATCGTCTAAACGGCGGCAGCACAACTGCCGCATCACTTGAGCATCAGAAGGCCCCTGTACAGATTATTACTTGCACGCGTATAATCCTCGATTCGAGATGCTGCTGCTTCTGCTGTTGCTCCCGCCTGTTGATGCTGGAGGCGCAAATGCACATTATCCGCACCTATATCTAGGATGTATATGCGCTATGTACAAGTTAGATAGCTAGGATTCGCTTATTTTGCCGACGGCATTTTGAGTATATATTTGTGCACGTATGCATGCCAGTAAGATCGCTATAGCTTGGTGATTACGGTGTTGTGCTCATACACCACATGACGGACAGTGTCCTCGATCGCTTATATGTATCTTCGACAAGATGCAATAGCCCCGTATCGAGATGCATGCATTCCATAAATGTTTGATTTTGACGCTCGATTTTAGCGTTGAACTGAAGTTGGCTCAGGTGATCGGTATCTTGGTTGTACTTGGGGTTCCAAATGAAGAGGTTCGAATGTTTGGTCCTGAGATCATAACGAATTACTGCTGAATATGAATCAATTTGACATGATTTCCACTGTAATTGACTTCACTAATTGACTTATTTGATCGCTGTGTTCCAGACAATGAAAAAATGTATGGAATAATATAAGCTCAACGAACTCATGAACAAACTATAGAGCCACCCATGTTGCATTTAGCATTTTTTCCAAGAAATTACCCTGGAAATATTAGTTCAAACCGTATCAACGAGAGGTTAGATATACGATATACTCGTGTGTAATTAATGCCAAACTCGTAACATTTCTCTTCCAATAGTGAGCTTCTTTGAACAAGAATTTTTCCCACCGATATTGTTGTGTCCATTGACTCATTATGTTAATTGAACGCGACTGTTGACGTTCTTAGACAAGTTCAAATATTGATTGATACGAGTGTCACATGTTGCTTACCAAGGGCCGTATTGATGACAACGACGTGATGCCGGCCGCTTCACTTTTTGCTGAGATATCGAAGAGGTAGCATCTCTGCAACAGTTTCAAGTAATCGAAAATCGTGTGAATACTTTTAATAAATCGAGTTGAAATTTACTCGTCCTTTGTGTTCCTCGTAATAGTTGCAGTATTTTTACAGCAACGATGGGAAATCCAAAGTGCGTCAACTGTTAATGGTTATATTTCCAAAACGAGCGGAGAGATTGTCAATCATCCCGGAATCTGGAACACATATATTGATGTGTACTCTAATTCGTTCTACGCCAAGCTTCATTATTTTAGATATTTTCCTTCTGTTTGGTCGAAAAACATGGAGTATGGGAACTATCTCAACTTTCAACTACCCTGGTGAAATTTTGACATATTTCAATCTCATTGACATTGGGAAACTAATCAATAAACCGCTCGTTCAGTTGAGAGAACATATCGAAGTATGGTAACTATCTTGATGCTCAATCACCCTGGTGGAAATTTGACATACATCTTATTGCCATTCGAAGCTTACTTGAAGAACTCGGAGATCAAATTCTGAACCATGAAAAATTTATTTCAGTGGTAATTGAGGGTCAACGTATGTTAAATTTTCTATTGTGTCTTCTGTACAATTGAAAGCCATGTGAAACCACGCTGATTACTCTCAAAGACTTGGTGATATATAAAAAAACTGAGATGCTAGGCTACTAAAAGGCTCTATAAATCAGATGAGAACTTCCCTCTCGATACTCGTTCGAGTCAACTCTACTTGACTATAAATTAGATGGTCGTGGAATCAAATGTATTTTGTTTTGATAAACCTACACACGCAATTTCTAAGGGCATTCCGGTTTACTTGAATGCATTCTCTTCGTGAACGATTGATAGCTTTTGTGCATTCATCATTTTCTTAATCATGCAAGTTTTTGTGGAAATAGAAAATATAGATGATCTTTTCGATGCAATTATTTTCTTTTCTCTCTATGAAGATCGGACAACCTTATCTGAATCGGGGAACTCACCATTTTTGCATTGGAAAGAATCTTCGTTAAATTCCAACTGAAATAAACAAATAAATCGGCGATACGCTTCTGAACAAACAATATTTTCCGCTACAATCAGATTAAAGCGTATTTTTAGACAATTTTACATCATATTCCATTGATAGGAGAGCACGATACTTCTTCTTGTGAAGTTCAAACGAGTACGTTTGATATCTCGCGCGTCTCAAATCTTAATGATTATCTCATGGTACAGTTCTTTGAATCTTATCACAGTCACAATCTTATGTCAGCTAGCAAAGAAAATCGGCGAGAAAACTACATCGTCACGATTACTTGAAGTTGTGAAACATCAGGGTTCCACAAGTTGTCTCTCAATAATGTCCAATGAGCATTGCCTTCTCTCTAGGGCTAATATCGAGATCCTGGTAGAAGATACACGTAGCATGGATTCTGGTTCTGCAATAAGAGGATCGCTTTTTGCCGGAATATCCGCACGATTCTTGGCGAAGCGGGTAACGGCTGAAGGATGGAAGATCGGTATTTGAGAGTAAGGATGCAGTGAACGTCTGCGATGATGCTCTTTCATATCAATTTCTCTGACAACCCAACTGAATAGATCTTCATCTATGTACTCTGTTCCGTGAACTAGCGTTTTAGGGTCGATGAAACCCATTGACTACCACAAAAGTTTTGCCAAAAGTCTTGAGGAGTTAGATAATAATATTGTTACTTAGGGCCATTGTCATTGTGCAATGTCTGTGCTACCCTTACGGTGCCCGTGCCTTTTTTGGTAAGCATGAGCATCGAAATTATAACGTTTCGTGCCTTCCGCTCACTTTGCTGAGGTGTAAGTGTCAACTAATCGATTAGAAAAGTCAGCAAGTCGACGTTGATTAGACCGAGATGGGCGGTCATCAATCCAAGTACTAACCGCGCCCAACACTGCTTCACTTCGATGATCGGCCGAGCTGACACTAAGCGACCCCATCACCTCGGGAAGTTGGTGTCAATGGTTCTCCGCGGAAGTTAGATTCACTGAATAGCCAATCGATTGGATCAGAAGCGTGGCCCACATTACCTTTATGCACACGAATACACGAGTCGAGTGGATGCAGCGATTTTGGATACAAAACATCGCCTCGTAGAACGAGATCGATGATGGAACCCGGAAAAAGGAACGTTTGAATTAGGAAGACTAACCTGGCCGAGATTTTTCAGCTGATTTCTCTTGCGGGACGTTGGGGCGAATGCCAGGGTAGGAGTGTGATGCATAGTGACTCGTGACCATTCCATTGCAACCCCACTACGTAACCAACCCTTGAAAACTCCGCATTCAAGTTGAGTCAAGAACCGAGTACTTCTTTTCGGCCTGGGAGCGGTGGTTGGATTTGCTGTAGGTGCTGCCTGGTATGAAGTACCCGTGAATCCCGGAGCCATCGTTGGACGTGAGAATATTAGCTCGCACGATGGAGACTTCTTGCCAAGTTGGACCTCTTTATTCCCTGGAACGTCGAATAGGCTCGAAGTAATAGTCGCGTTTAGTCAAAGTTTAGCCTAAGCGGGGTGCCACAATCATGTTCAACTCAAACTAATCTTTGACTAAACGTGACTATTACTCCAAGCCAATGGCTTGAGCTGTGGTGCGTTCTGGAGCCATCGTGGGAACGAGGAAGAACATTCATCGACAAGGTTGATCGACGAGGACGTCGATCATTTGAGGCGGAGGGGGGTAGTGTCACGCAGGGCAAATGTCATGGTGCCATGCCTGCCAATATCGATTGGACTGTTGTGTGTTGTTTGGTGTGGAGGTGTGAGTTAGTTTGCTTGAGAACTAGAGACTCAGATGAAGGTCAAGTCGACGTCTGCGTTGTTGTTGTTGTTGTTGTCGTCGTCGTCGTCGTCGTCGTCGTCGTCGTTGTTGTTGTTGTTGTTGTTATATTTGTTGTTGTTGCGTACAAGTTGAAGAATAAAGTGCGCTAATTCCTTTCATAAATCAGTGTTCTGATTTGTTATTTTCAATAGAAACCCATGATCCTGGAGTAATTTCTAGAAGATTTCCAAGCATTCTTGCAGGTTCAAACCACGAGATCCATGACAAATTATGACTGTTTCTGTATAACAAAATGAATCCCACTTGCAATTTGCTTAAACTGGGTTTGCATATTCGTGAGTATGTATCACGGGGAGAGATAATCTGTTCTGCAGATGCACTTACTTGACTTACTTTTCCCTTTCAACCATCTGATCATTTAGGACATCATGCTTCATTTGCAAAGCCCTAGCCAAGTATTCTTCGAAAGTATAAACTTACAATGTCCTCACCTGTGCCTGTGATTCAGTTCCGTAGAGAACCACTAATATCGATTAGATGAAAACTGTTTTACTTGAGCATTCTCATCCCAACTTGAATTACATACACACGCCAAATCTCCGAACTCTGATGATCACGCATTCTTGTTTCCGAGTTTGTTACGGCACGCGGGCCGAATTTCAAGCTTTTGCAGAATTTCGTCACTTCTTTGCTATGTTATTATTGAGTATCATCTAAATAGTCTATCTTTAAAAACCTCTTTTTGGATATTAAATTGGAGCTGTCAGTCACTAGGGACTCGGCGTGTGACAGCTCTTGGGGCGGCTCGGGCGCCAATTTGCACTTACAAAATTGTACGAGTGCATTGTATGAGGTGATATGAGGCGAGTGGTCAATGTGCGGACTAAAAATACTCGCCCAGTGTGTATACATTGTTAACATTTGAACAGGTAAGATGATGCATTAACAATTGACGAGGATGTCTTCAACCCGCTCAGTACCTAACTATGTTTTGGTTAGATAAGGGTACGTAAATATTTGTAATATTTTATTGGAGTGAAAAAATGAAGGGAGAGGCTAGAAAGAAAACGTTTCTTCTTTTTCTGGTTTGCACTTTTTTCCTCGCATCCATGACAAAGTGGACAAATTTTTACTGCTGGGATATATTACCGAGACGCGGGAAAACTTTTGAGAATCTTTCCGAAGTTTACGATCAGCCAAAACAAAATATCTTAGATATACCGCGGGAATCGAACCTTGTGCATGCCGGTTGCAGAGGACATCGGAAGCGAGAGAGTCACTTTGGCAAAAAATCCCATGGACGTTGTGATCTATTGACGCTCTAAAGCGTATACTAACTTTTGCATGACTCAGTTTTTTGATCGACCAGATGATCACCAAGCACTCTCGTTCCGTGATGTTGTATTAATTACAGAATTATTCTCCTTCGTTTGTATTGTGACTGGAGTACTTATTGATTTGGATTTATTGTTCGTTATACATTGCTCTGAATTCTGAATCTCTTGATGAAATCTGGCTTGTCCAGTTCCATTGGTAGCTTGAGGATCTCGTTGAATTTTGGAAAATTCTATTCTCCTCTTTCTCGTGCATATAGCTTGCTCTTTTTAGATATTTCGGTGAGGATGTTTTGACTTTCAAATCTTTGGTTTTGATTGTGGTGTTCCATCTTGCCGTCTCGAAGTTACGATTATGATTGTTTCATGTTCTCTAAGATTGTAAGGTTCAGTTACATAGAGGAATTTTTTCTTCTCACCTTAATTGAAAGAAAAAATGTCAATGAATACTTTTTCGAAAGATTGCTTAATTTGATGCGATATAGTGATTCATACTCTGGTCTTACTTCCATAGCAGACTTCGTACTGGCCTCTGGCAGCTTTACCCTACATTACAGAAGAAAAATTTCCTTCGGGGCGCCTCCAACGAATAGTCAAGAAAAATCACACGAACTACAAACTCATAGTGCTGTGTTTCTATGCTCCCTCCTTGTTTCCGCGTGACCGAGTATCGCATTCATCTTCTTATCAAAATAATACTCCTCCAAATTCTGGATGAACTATGCATTTGTGAATTTGAAGTACCTCGTGTCCGCGGAATTGATCGTGAAAAATGTTTGAAATCGTAAGGCTGACTCCATACTGTACTGCTTTTATTGGACCAATCAAATCTTGTCAAAAATATAAATCCTGAGCCAATTCTTATCACAGAACGGACCCTAGTCTCGAAACAAGTCTTGGTCTTGGAATTTACAAGCTAAAGTTTTTTCACATATACTTTTGAGAAATATAGCAATAACAAGAGCATGGTTTACACTTAATTCAATGGACTATGTATACTGCGGGCTCCATAATCGTCTGGCGTCGAAGTTCATCTCGCTTGGCGTATTTCTCCATCGAAAATGAGAGTAAAGCAGAGACAACATGAGTGGGGTTTATAATGGGGTCTGGGGCTTCGTATCAGCACAAACCAAAGCATTGCGAAATTTCTTTTCCGACCATGCAGTTCTCGGTTTATGGGGGCTTTCCTGAGACGAGGTGGACATATATCGTAGGCAGCAGCAGCAGCAGTGGTGGCCACAGCTACATCGGGCACACGAAGCCAGGGTTGCGCAAGGTCTGTATAAGAGCTCACGGTGCCTCGACGGTTTTCTGCGGTATATTCTAGCCGAGACATTGATCCTAGGCGCAGATTCGCAATTCCTGCAGTGGAGCGAGGCCGCCCTTCGCTTCAATGCACCATAGAATTTATATGCCTCTTTCTTACATAGGCTATGAGTGAGATGCTAATGCTGCCAATCGTATAATACGCGTGTGAACAACGTGAACAAGAGGGTTGTTTATGTTCATTCTAACTTAGATGATTTCTGCCATTGTGGGTTTACCATCGCTCGAGATTTGTCGAGCTAGTTTGCATTATTATTTTCCATCATCTACTTGCTGTGACTTTAAATTTCTGCATTCATACAGATATTCATACATCATAAACGCTTTGCAGTGTACTTACGCCTGGTTAACGTTACTACTAATAGATTCTTCGAGCGCGAATCGCGAGTCTTGCCTGCTTCATTCAGGAGCAGAGTCTGTTCTGAATAGTCTATTCCTGTCTGTCCAAGCTTCGAGATTTTTTGTATCGTTTGCACTTGTGGGTTAGAATATCACAACACACGAATGCGAGTAAGACAGGAAATCTCGAAGTTTTGACAGTTCATGTGGTTCCCGAAAGTACCTCATGGAGTTGGGCACCCTGGAATTTTCTGCCGACCATTTATTGATCGTCTATTAATCGATCCACTTCTCAAATGTCCGTTAGGGTAGAACAGTTGATGCATATTATCATAGATAAGCATGCCTTTGGATCTCATTTGTTAGCAGTCGAAACAGGAGAATAATACCCTGAAATACTTCAAAAATTCGAATCTATGCTGCAAAAGTGAATATTAACCACGACTATAACACGTAACAATGTTTGATTGGATTTTATCAGGACTTTTTTCTAGTTTCATGAGCACTCGAGACCAGAAAATGTATGCCTAGAACAAAGAATGTGGGTGAAAATAATGAAATTACTCATTTTTCCTATCTGATTCAAATGTTCTGCTACTCTCGGAATTGATTTAGGTGAACTTCGTTCACTACAACTAGAAGTTTATTCCGTTAAAATCAAATCCGAGTGATTCAGAGCTTCGAGTGACTCGAATCTGCATCTTTTGAGTGAGAGTTGATTGACTCAAAGGTGTTTGAATGGTACGGTACGAATAAATTCTGAGTTCAAGTAAAGCAATCGATGATTCCTACAAAATGACTAGTAATAGTTTTTTATTTCTTGTATTCTTGTGAAAAAATCAGTAAGTATCTATCAACTAGACCACAATACATATTCTGAGAAATTATACAGAAACAAGGAAATTCGTTTACGTGTAACTGTAAATTTTAAAGGACTCGAATATTCGTTTCAAAATTTGTCACTTTCATAGCACTTGAAACAAAATTAGAATCATCTTACCGATTTCCCATGAGCAGGTATCATCGATGATGTTGAGTCGTTTTCATAGAACGGCCATGACCCGTTAGTTGATCACGCTGAGTGAGAAAGAGAGAGAGATTGAAAGTAGCAAATGCTCACTTCGAAAAAAGATAAATACACGAGAAATCCCGTGGCTCGAAATGAGAGGCTGCTTTGTTGTAATATGAGAATCGATAAGATCTCGCAGGAGAGGAATCGTGGGTTATTAGATGCTACGTACTTACTACTCAACAGCCATTGTATTACAGGCAAAATTTTTTCTATCATCGCCATTGGGATAAATTAAAAGATGCTAAAGGGGTTGGGCCAGAAAGAGGCAGCTCATTAGATTTCATATCGTAGAGCTACTGAAGCAAACCAACTGTGTTGACTGCATAGTCGACTGTCGAAGCTGATTTACAGCTTGCAGATGATGTTATCATTCTTTCCTCTCGACTATGTTCAAATAAAATAAATTTAGCTGAGCCCTTGGAAATCGAATGTTCACCAAGACCTGACCACTTTTTCAAACGTGCAATTTTTTGGATCATTCACATCGTGTGTACAATGCACATTTGAGATCAAACTATTTCAATCTTTCATTTCTCGTCACGCGTGGTATAGCCCACAGTTATAATGGAGAGGAGAAGATAGTACCGGTACCAGTGATATATTTCATTGAAGAACTCTCAGTTTTAAATAGAAACATTTTGAAAAATTTCGTGACGCATGATTCCAGAAGAATTAAGAATCGTGGATTTTCTTAGAAAATGTGATAGGCATGCGGAAAATACTGCTCGAAAATTTATCGCTTGTGTAGTCAAGGAAATTGCATATGTCTGTGTCGGATACCGATGTTTTCTGGTGAGCTCGATCTTCGGATGCATTCTGTATGAATACTGTTTCTACAAGGATGACATCATCTTGATATCACTATTCTGTCTTGAATATTAATCACAATACAGACACGTAGCGATATCAAAATAGGATTTTTCCGAAACACATCCGGTGAATCGCTTTCAAACTAAAGTTCTTCTATCCGATTTGTGAATTGTCAATGGGTAGTCATCACACAATGTGGAAGCTTGGTTCATCTTGCTATCGCTGGATTTTCTGATATCATGTTATACTACTCTCGATTAAGATGAGACCTGCAAAATCATCATACATTCACTCACTTTTGCAAGACTTCAAACCTACGTGTAGTTATCAAGCCAACATCGATAAATGCAGTCTTGCAGATTCCATTTTCCACGTCACACGAGAGAGATAGAGAGATAAATCGCATCCCTCGGTTGTAGGAATACTATGGTGAGGAATTTACTTGAATATAAAACGGCAGTCGAAAATTTGAACTAGGCTCGGCGAATTTTACTGCATATTCAAAACTAGTTCGGTGGATCGAACATAACCTCAAATTTAAATATCTCTTATCACCCTTGGCTCTCGTGCATGACCATCGAGAGCTCGTTACTTGAACAAAATAGTTTAGCAAAATCGTTGCAGTTGTGATATTTACCAACAACTATCTGCAGTTCATGCTCCACATAGCGATCACTGATTCTTTATTTGATATCCATCGTTGTTCGATTCACGCGAACAACCAATGCAACGAATTTTATTCTACCCATTAGCCTCGATCATTGTAATATAAAAACGTTGAACATAGTTTTTTATAAACTACTTATCGCATCAGGCAAGAGAATTATCAAATACTTACCCGCCCATGAAAATTTATCGTGAATAGAATCGGCGGGAATTTTGACGTAATTACCGTCATCAATCTGTAAGCTGGATGATAATAATTATCAATCTCGCTTACTACATTCCCGTATGCTGCACAAAGGACAATGCCTACGGCATAGACATAAGAAAATCCTTGAAAGTGAAACTCCTAGCTCTAACTACAATATTTTCAAGTAGAGTTAACCTTCTCTAGCTCGAAGGAAGTTGAGAAATAATCTGTCAGAGTTTGTGACTCACCTCGAATAGTTTGTATCAAAGTATTAGAAAAGAGAGGTCATTTTTTCAAAAATAAAGATTACGCACGTGCAGAAATGACCGAACACTCTGTCTTGAGAAAAATATCTTGCCTATTTAGTCTTCGTAGAGAATTTGTATTCAACTCTATTTATGAACTATGATTGTATCACACAGAAATACAATGTATATTTTTCCAACAAATAGGCTATTCCTGAAATGTAGACTCGATACCATTATATGGAATTGTGAAGTGTTCAGTTTCAGGCCAAATAGAGACGAGTCCAATTTTTGGCCCATATGATTGCGAAAGAGCTCCCAACTTCATTTTTTCCTTGCGCCCAAGTTCTCCACAAGCGTAAAAGTAGTCTCTCCCATTACAATTGTGGGTGAGTTCTACTGTCTTCGACTCGGTCTTCGATCTCTCACAACTTGGAGCAGCTTAACAGATGCGATATTTTTACTAAATTGTCTAAAGTAGTGTATATTGAGTTGTTGTCTATGCTATCGTTTTCAAATTTTACGATACCATAATTTCACTATCAAACATTTTCAGCATCAGTTGTCTGTAAACTTTTTGTTTAAAATCTCAATAAAGTATGGGGATTTTGAAATTCAGATACCAAAATTCACACTCATGGAATTTGCCATTGCCATTACTCGTTTGGTTTTTCCTTTTTTATGCATGATGAACATCTCCAATCAACCACAAGAATCGAAATGGAAAGTTTTGTTTTACTTCTTTAGCAATCGACTGATTATTCATTATATAAAATTAATAGTCTAAGGTGACTGGATCAAAATGTTAACTCAACTTTATTCCACGATCCTCGCCCACTCTCGGATCCTAAATGCAGCTCCTGCGAAACCTTTATGTATCCGGTGCATCAAAATTCTATGAAATTCTATACCGCCGCACTATTCAGATATAACGAGACACTGAATGACCATCCATAAAAAATGTTGGAACGAACAAAATACATTATCAGTATCAATTACAGCAAATTGCTCTATACAAAAGCACACTCGCGAACTTTGACTTTGGCTTATAGGATGCGAGTCGGCGTTTCAACGAGATAATAGTGAAAGAGAGAGGCGGGCATCAGAAGAATGGTGGAGGCGAAGGATCTAAGCGAGTGAGCGTATGGGCTATGAGCTGTGAATGTGCATTAGAACGAGCCGAGCGGGTATGTGGCACAAGGCCGGCATTAGCATCTCTACCGGTATACACCTCCTATTCTATCCTGTAGCCAATACAAACCGGCATCGCCTTCGTTCGTGGTCGTATTAGTCGTGGTCGTCGTCGTCGTGGTACACAGAACCATGCATACATGCCAACGGGCCACAATTCCATCCATGCAAAATTCCCTATCTCTCTTGGTCTTTCTGTATGTGGTATAACCCTGGTAATCCCTCGCGCTTTTCTACATACGAGGTCTGCCACCGGGGTCCATCAAGTGTATCCTGTCGAGGCGCGAGACCTTGCCACTATCTTTCTATTCAATTCTTCTCTCATTTTCCCAACTTCTTTTGTTCCAAGTCGCAACTGATCGACACTATTTGTGCTGCAATCTTTTACCCTTCATTCCTGAAACCTGCTCCTCTAGAGTTTGTGATCTAGTTTCTTCTTATGCTCTGAGCGACCTTCCACCTTCCAAAGATCGTCCTGACATTTTTTTGGCGTATCGATCTCAGTGATTTAGAGGAATGGGAATAGAAATTTACTTTTGGTTGCTCTTTTTGCAGAGACTGACGCACTGCAGTCATCGGATTATTACATAATGAATACGAGGCATATAGAATCTCTTCAGAATATAATCCTTGCTGTCTCAATCTGAATTTCACTCTTGCTTGTACTAGCCTGCGATGGGCTTTGTGGTATATTGAACTATAGAGTATACAAACATTCAATTTTGATCAAACTAATCTGACTTGATAGGCATCAACCGTCATATACACACTGAAATTGGTAAGGCCTTTTTCAGAGAGAAAAGCAAGAATAGAAAAATGATTGATCATTACGATATGAAATTTCAGCTCGCGCCCCTCCACACGCTGATCGGTCGCGTTATTACCAACCAATATCCCACAAAGGAGGGGGGGGAGGAGTGGCACGATTCAGCACTGAATATCTGGAGTTATTTGTTTGGAGATGGAGTCTTTCTCCGATTCTCGATTCAATACCCTCAAGGGGATGTGGCTGTCCCTCCCTACAGGAACCTGTAATTGTCGGTAACGTCCAATCTGCTTCTATTTTTCCCGCGAATATCGCCTAAACTGCCGTGAAACTTGACAGAATGATGGATCGAGTCATTCCGCGCCCGTGTCTGGTCTAAAACCTGACGTACTGAGCCTACATTCTCGAAATTCCACGCTAAGACACACTGCCCGCCTGGATAGGCTCGGTATATAACGTATTATCAAACGTGTGTGACACTGACCTACGTGTACGTACCACATCTCGATGCAGGATGACCCGACGAATCACCATGCAAACTTACAGACATTAGTAAGGAATATTCGCAGAGAAAATAGAATCAAACCAGCTCATCTGTGATGCATCTCGGCTGTCTGCTAATCGACCCGAGCGATCACAATGTTTGGTACAGTTGGCAAAGCTGCGGCGCAAAGCAGCCGACACTTGCGAACTCTTGCCACCACTCTCACTACCCTCCATACGCTCCATACTCATCTCATAACCGTATATAGTACCCAAGGATGATTTGATAATAAATTAACCTAATTGGAAAAATGTACATGTTTACAAGATATTAAAATTAATTATATTAATCATTGAAAGAAGGTCTAATACAAGAACTGGAACATGTATTTCTCAAAGAGGCGCGTCGCTGCGCACGCTGATATAGCAGCCAAGTATGCTATACCGGATTCCAAAATGGCCGCCACCAGCCCTCGCAACAGGTTCTTTTCCCCGGCTTCCTGGTGCTCATGCTACGTCGTGGAGTGGCGTTTGAGTGTTCCGGGTGTGTTAGGCCCGAATTTATAGTCGTAATCCGGAGTCCGGATAAGCTAATCCGAGGCACCACCATCGATGCGGCGAGTTTGCGAATCTTTTAGAACTGGCGATTGTGGCGCCTCGGATTAGCTTATCCGGACTCCGGAATACGACTATAAATTCGAGCCTTAGTGGGTGCGGAAAATCTTTGTGGACACTTCCACATAGCCTCCGAGGCGTGACATGCTTAGGATCGCAAACCAGGATCGCAAGAATGCCGTCCGCTCGAGCCAGCAAAATTCGGCTGTTTTTATCGTAAGTAATTTAATAATTATCAATTCTAATCAATTGGAAGTAGTCGCAGCACCTGCGCCAAGCCTTTGGTTACGCCTTTATTGCCACAGGAAACCTGGGAAAGTTGTACTCATCAATCACGGAGTGTCGCAGCAGGGCACTGTTTTACCATGTATGAGCATGGGCTGCATGTAAACAAAGATTAATTTTTTATCAGTCTCATTAATTTGGGACTGAATGATTAATTTCTTGTAATCAAATGATTATGAAACATATCCTCTTTTCAATAAACTGACTGTCATGTAGCTATTTTAATTATATACAACATTTTCCTAGTTGCAGGTATTGCGGAACGAGGTATGGATCCAAAGACGAACTTGGTCTGGTGATGTCAAGAGGTGGACTGATCATCTGCATTGGTTCTCCTTGCCCCCAGCAATGATGCAAGATCTTTTTCATACCTATTTGATCATATTCTACTTTGAATTACCCAAATCCACGGTCTGAAACCTCTACTTGCAGTGGTTTGGGTTTTGGTTTTATGAAAGGATCTCTCTCAGATTTAGTCATGGTGAAGTAAATACTACACTAAAATGATTCTGATTGAATGTGTGCTCTTTTTAGGTCTACCTGGATACTCTGGGAACACTAGTGGGGCAAGTCTACCTGTGGACACCACCTCCAGGGGTGTACCAAGAAGATCCGTCGTGGGACAACCAACACATAAGTTCAAGGTAAGACTTTTTCTTATTACCCAAGACTAATATCATGTGAGATGAATGACTAATTATAATAATGATTCATTCATTCTCATGGAATGAAGTATGATCAGTTGAAAAATTATCTGAATTGGAATGTCTATTCTGTTTCTAGTTCGAAAATAATCTAACAGGTGAAATTTGAAAACTGTGCCTCGAGTGACATCCTTGAGTGTCATCAATCTTGGATCTAGACCTCCATTCAATTTCATGAAATGAAATATAATCAGTGCCTAGAAAATCATCTGAACTGGAATGTCTATTCTGTTTCTAGTTTGGAAGTAGTCTTGCAGGTAGATTTTGAAAATTGTGCCTCGAGCGAGGCATTTGAGGGTCATCAACTTTGGATGGAGACCTACTGAAGTTTGATGATGATGATGGACATCACCAGTTTTCAGATTATGTTCAAAAGATGAGAGAAGACTAACTTCCACCAATCCAGAGTATGAAAAAATCTCAAGAGATATTTTTCACCAAGGTTCTTATGTGAGGCTGATCTTCTCACATTTGTTTTTTTCGTTCTGATATCTGTTGGAATGAGATCACCAGAAACATTTTCTGCTCTTGTAAATGGTCTACGAGTGTCCATCATGAGCTATCAGGGAGTCTTTATCCAGAGTTGACGTCACTAAAAGGTCTCGCTCGAGCGACTATTCTTAGATTTTACCTCGAGATACAATTCCAAAGCATCAATTGAAGAGTCATTCCAGTTCACACCATTTCCTGGGCAGAAATCATATCCTGATTCATAGAACTGTTAAAAAATTGAAGTGAAATAGACATATTATGACGTCATCTTTTCCCAGGATTTCAGTTGGTAAAAAACTTTGGAAAAATTGTAGCTCTAAATTCATGTATCTCAGCTATTTCTTCATGAAAGCATACGAATGGAAACATGATTTGTGCCTAGAAAATGATCCAAGCAGCTAATCCAACCATTTCAGTTCTAACCTGGAACTATTTTCCAGGTAGAATTTGAAAAAAGTGCCTTGAGCAAAACCCTGTGGCTTTACCAAACTTGAATGGAGGGTATCTGGAACTTCTTCTGTATTTATATCTGATACAAGATCACAAAAGCAGAACATAAAACATATTGCTAGGACCCAGCGGTTGGAGAGGAGTAGGAAGTATGATCTTCCTGAGCATGATCAGGTCTGCGAAAGGAGATGATTTTATGAAATCAATGGAGCGTATCATGTTAGTGAACATTGATACAGGTATTGAGCAAATAAAAAGATAACTTGGTGATGTCACTCTCCTTGGATCATGTTTTTGGGCATAATTAGATTTGCCTGAAACTGGATCCATGAAATCAACACTGTTTCATGTTAGCGAACATGAATGCGGATGTTTAGTCGTTTTGATGTCTATAAACTGAATTTGTTCGACAATTTTGTAGATATATTCATGTTTTTGGACATGATATTTCAGCTCATCTTGTGGTGGGTTACTGATGATGTGCCATTCTTATGTTAGTGAACATGAATGAAGATTTTTAGTCGTTTGGAGGTCTTACCGACCGCGATGACAGCCACGCCCCTTAATGTCTACAGTAGAACTCTAAAACGCGCTCGTTGCGCGCGGATGGTTGCGATAACTTGAAATTCTGGAAAATATGGCAAAAGCTATTATGTGTGAAAAAGAAAAAAATTATGCAGGCATATATGGTACCAGAAAGGAGGAAATATGATATAGTATAAAAATATGGAATGGAAATGTCACTCATCAATATGTTCATCTATCTAATATGCCTCGAAATCGAAATCTATGAATTGCTGATTGAAAAATTCACGACTGTCTGAAGGATTTTTCGGATAATCTCAAAAAACTATTCGATCTACGAAATGCGCGCGCTGCGCGCGCATGGTTCAACCACCCGTATGGTGTGGGGTCAAGAAATTATTCAGTATTTATAGAATATCATTGAGGGTGACCATCAAGGAACGAAGATCATTTTGAGAACTGGAGAATTGAGCTCAACTCCAAAATCAATGATTTGAATTCATGCAACGCTTGCGCATGAAAATCTCAATTTTCACGTGAAATGTGTGGAATTCCAATTCGATTGAGATTTTCAAAGGTTTTTACTCATTTTCGGATGGAGATATATTTCTCTCTTTCTCTTTCTTCTCCTCTGAGTCGGCTATAGAAGAGAAGGAGGAAGAATTTTTCAAGGATATGCACAAATATCAGCCAATCAGCTTTTGTAAAGCGAGAATTTCTCGAATGCTTCTGAAGAAATTTTTTTAAGTCGACAAATGCAAAATTTTCGATCGGTTATTTGAAATTCAATTGATCATCATCCAGGAATGAGAAAGTTATTCAACCTATTCCTCAATCCATTCGGTCCAATTCAGTGCCATCCACCAACTGAAGAGTTGTTTCACGCATTAGAACTTGAAGAATCATATTCACAAATTGAAAATTTTTTTTAAGATGATGTAAGGATATTCAACATTCACAAAGAGAATTTTAATTTTAATCTAGCCCCAATCAAAAAACAGTATAGATCCAACTTCGAAGTTTGTATGAATCATTTTGAGAATTTAGATAAGCGTTCCTGAGATCTTCTCGATCGTTAGGAAGATGAAATAATATCAGAAATCAAATCTTGAAATGATTACCATTAACCTCATTAATACACGGGATATCCGATATTCCTGTTGTCGGTCAAGCAGCAATCTACTTTCCTATCACTCATTTAGCAGGCGATCCGATTAAGGTAGTATTAGCGGTACTCGAATTGACGCTCAGAAAATCACGAAAGTCGGCACAGTTGTATATTAGGGTCTCAAAGTGCTTCAGTTGAAATTTCAGAAGCCTTCAGAGTGGGGGAAAAAAGTTATGAGCGTTTTTGTAAAAGCCGTTTAACACGGCGTCTTATGGAAAACCAGCAGTAGAGTGATACCTGACGCATAGATTTCCATGGCAGTGAATACACAGATGTAAGAATGCACAAAAACACTCAGGAGCGATCAGATTGACGATTCAGAGCCTACAAAAAAAGATGTGAGCCCAAGTGTCACTCATTTCTGCGGTTTCGGGGTTAGGTCGTCGTCTGCTGCGTGCACTCACTATACCTATATCGCGGGCGAAAGGGAGTCAAGCGCGGGTATATTCTGCACTTGACACATCCAGTACCGCTAATACTACCTTAAGACATGCAGGTGTAATAAAACCCGATATGATGCGCAGGCGCGACAATCACCTGCTCAATGTTGACAACGAAGCAGACAGAATTGGACAGAACGCTACAGTGCATGAGTTCAGATGCTTGGAACTCATCATTACTTTTCTTTCGATAAATTGGAAATAATCAACAGATATAATAGTTCGGCTATGTAGATCGCATGATTGGATTCTTCCAACTATATTGATCCACCTATAAATACATTCAAATAATCCAATGTCATTAATCCACAGCAACACACATTGAGACGACTCGTAAGTGGCGCGCGAAATCTCGATCGGAACGCCTCGAATCTCGATATCGAAGTTATCCATTAATAATATAAGATAATCTTTCACATGAATAAGAATGTTCTGAGTTCACATCTTCCCTAAAATTTACACAGGCCAACAAAAAAAAATACCTTTTTCCGGGGAAGGTATACTTTTACGCGGAGTTGTTCGCTAAATCCGAAGATGGTGCGAGTTTTCCCCGGACATCCCCTAACTTTTGAGAAAATTGAGGGAAATTTTTCCTAAAGCCAGGTATTAAATTTTCGACGGCGATTTCAGAGAGAGGGGGAAGTGTTACGCCCAACGATAAATTTTCCACAAACTGTTCTAGGGTGGCAATCCTGATTCAGAACTCACGGTGATCAAGAACTCAAAATGGCCCTCGTGATCGAGAACACGATGCGGTACTCGTGATCGAGAACTCAGGGTGGCACGCGTGATTGATAAATAGGGACGTTACTTGTGATCAAGAACACGATGTGACAATCGTGATCGAGAACTTAGAAGTTGGTACACGTGATGTGTAATTCAGGACGCTACTCGTGATCGAGAACAGAATGTGGCACTCGTGATCATGAACCCAAAGTGGCACTCGCGATCGAGAACTTAGTTTGGCACACGTAATTGGTAATTCAGGTCGCTACTCGTGATAGAGAACAGAATGTGGCACTTGTGATGAAGAACTCAGGGTGATACTCATGATCGAGAACTCAGGGTGGTAATTGTGATGGAGAACACGATGTGGCACTCGTGATCAAATCTCAAAACGGTACCCATGTTCGAGAACTAAAAGTGGCAATCTTGATCGAGAAATCAAAGCGGCATTCCTGTTTGAGAAGACGATGTGGCACTTGTGATCGAGATCCCAGGGTGGCATACGTGATCGTGAACTCAGACTGGCAATCCGAATCCAGAACTCAGGATGTTACGCCTGATCAAGTACTCAGAGTGGCACTCGTGATCAAGAACTCAGGGTGGCACTCGTGATTGATATCTCAGGTCGCTACTCGTGCAGGTCAAGAACACGATGTAGCACCTGTGATCAAAAATCCAAAGCGGTACCCATGTTCGAGAACTAAAAGTGGCAATCCTGATCGAAAAATCAAAGCGGTGCTCCTGTGCGAGAACACCATGTGGCACTCGTGTTTACTCGTGATCAAGAACTTAGGGTGATGATCCTGATCCAGTGTTCATAGTGATCACAAATGCTACCCTGAATTTTCGGCCACGATTACCACTTTGCGTTCTCGGTCACAAGTGCCTTGTCCAATTCCCAATTGTGTGTACCTTCTGAGTTTTCAATTACGAGTACCACATTGAGTTCCTGATCACGTGTGCTACATTGACTTCTTGATCACGAGCGTGAATTCGAATTCTTCATCAGAAGTATCCTTTGAGGTCTCGGAGTACCTCTTTGAGTTATGGATCATAGGGGTCACTCGGAGCTGTTGTTCACAAGTGTCACTTCAAGTCCTCGAATACGAGTGCCATTTTGAGTTCCTGATCACGAGTGTCACGCTGAGTACTGGAGAAGGATCATCACCTTGAATGAAACTATAAAAGTTCATATTCAGGCGTAAAATGTTCTCTTCGTCACGAATCCGAGGTCACTCACCTACTATCTGGCATTAAAGAAAATCTCCTCGGTTTTCCAAACTGTAGTTCATAGGATAACATAAGCACATAGTACATGGCTAGCCGGTGATGTCGAGTAACCCATCATTACCGTATCATTCTTTGACAAAGAACTACCAGTGAATCGTACGAAAGAGTGGAGGTAGACTCGAATTTTACAGTAGATTACCCAGTAGATCATTGATCAACTGAAATCGTATGATATAATTTTCTTGCGGAGAATAAGGAAACTACATAGTCTTAAGAATGAGTCGATGAACACCTGCTGACAATGAGTATATACTCTTCTGAATTGGTTCATCTTGATGTTGTTTTACGTGAGACTTGTGAATGTTCTTTTTATAAATATCCATGCATCTCATAGATATAGCAATTTTAATTTCGCTGAGACCAAAACCTTTCATTCGGTTTCCCGAAGAGCTGCGTTATAGAAAAATCTAAAAGATACTTGGGAATGGAGTTCTTACATTGACAGTATATTCGGTTTTAGTTGAAATAATACATCACCAAATAGGTTATGTTATGACTTTCCAGTGCCTCAAGATACTACTTTTCACAAAAAAAACTTCTATCTATTTTTTCTCTTTCCAATGATGAGCCACTCCGTGTAAAACAAGCTGTAGTATTTCGATTTTTTCTCATCAGAAGACCCTGGCCATCGAAAAAATTTCAAGTTGATGACTCAGATCTCGTCGTCAAATCCGATCGAATCTTTTCATTTTGTACCCTTTCTCTAATAGCAATACGATGTTTACGATCTTTGTATACAGCGCATTGATCGCTCAAACCATCTCTTGCTGTCGTCCAAAAGCGCTTGCCACTCTACAATCTTCATCGAGAATCTCTTTTGAGTCAGCGAGCGAGCTATGGCATTACCGCTCATAATGATCGCGGACGGATAAAATTTTCAATTGACCAGAGCCTCCCTACATTGCTATCTCTCTGATGTCTTTTATATATCCATACACCATGCATGCACTAGTTGACTTTCCAAGCTTGAATCAAGCTCGATTTGCCCGGGTCAGTCGCATAGACTGTCGCAAAAACGCTAATGTCGCATGCACGACAGCGTTGAAGCTCTAGATCGAATAGTGTGCATGTACAGAGTACATCGCGAGGCGTGCGAAAGTTGGAAAAAGTGCATTGACCCGCGGATGTACAGTATAAACGAATACGTCAGATAAGCCAGAACGCGGGCCGTATGATGGCCAGGGACGATCAAGCTTTTACAAAAGCGTTAGATAGGTAATGATTAGATATTGCGGAGAGTGTAATGTGGCGCCGAATGTAGTGATGCGCTGTACACGTTCACAAATCGTCAGAGGGCGCGGGTCACGTCACGGGCAATCGGACAACGACATTTGTGCTATGGCTGCTCGGGCCAATATCCCCCTTTTAGCTATCCCCTTTGGAATTCGCATAATCGGCTTACCGACACCACTATTCCCTCTTTGTACGTATACGTACTTTCTTTGTGGTTTCTGTTTCTGTCTTTATGTTCTCTAGATTCTTGCAATGCAAATTTGACGAGTATCAGAGTCTTCGTCATCTTACGTGCAGCTTTTGAGAGAATAATCTTCCGGTGAAAATAGCACTGCAAGGCCTTGGTTTAACTGCATGTCACATGTTTGCGCTCTTTATCGGTCATGAGAAAAGTAGATCGTCGTTGCATCATTCAATACTGATTTTCACAGAGGCTAGTACCCTCCGAGATCAACCGAAATTTTCCGATTCAGAGCTGGATTCATACGTTAAGCTCGTGTACTGAATTGACTGTATTTGGAGATTATGAAGTTCTAAGAAATTTGTATCAACGGTTAGAGCGACACACAGCTCCGATGTTAAACCTTTCATCTTCATTAGTTCTGAAGGCGTTCTCGAGTGTACAATTTTTCATTATTTTTCTGACTACTTATGAAATTGATAGGGAATTTGCATGAAAAATATTTCCCACTTTAATCGAACATCTGATAATCAGCTGATATAAAAATGAACAAAGTTATACGGTACAGTATTTTTCAATGGCTATCGACTATTCACCTATATTAGAAATGCGCTTGCTAAAAACCCTGATTAAAATCGATGGCTCGTGGCTCTTACATTATCAAAGTAGCTGCCGATACACACAAAAAACTCGCTCGCGTTTGTGTTGCGTATGTGTGATGGCCAGCTGCATATAACAACGCGAGAAAACAAATCGGACACGTCTTGTTAGATGCTCAAAACAATTTTTTAACCATATTGGGGGTAAATTCCGCTTACGAGCAGTAGCTTCAGGCCACTTTTTACAGGGGTGATGACAGACAACCCGCTAGGATACAAATCTCACAACACGACACCGCCCGATACGATACCGAATTCATTCTTGCGAGTCTAACCATCTATGGATTGGATTCATTTGTACAGTGCCAGTTATGAATTATAAAAATGAATGAAATTCATCGATGATTAGGTTCGCAGGAATGAAAGCAGTGCCGTGTCGGGCGGTGTCGTGTCGTGAGATTCGTGTCCTAGCGGGTTATCTGTCATCACTCTAACTGAGGTGCAATCAAGCCGTGTGTCATGAAGTTTCCTACGAATACTCCGGCATATTTCAGTAGTCTCGCAAACTTTTCCCTACATCTGGTGAATTCCTTGGAATTTTTCCCAAAATTTGTATAAATGTCAAGAAATAAGTACATATTGGTAGCCTAATCTCACTTTCCTCATAGGTTCGTCAACATTTCCAAGATCCCATTCCTCAACGTTCACAGTAACAGTCGCAAGACGCCGATCTGGTTATTGTAAAAGAGTAAGCTCATTGCAGAGTAGCAGCTGCCAAATGTGCAAATAACAGCCGGGCAGAACGACACGCGGGCAAACGTCACCGGTGCATGCGAACAACACACACACGTACACACACATGCACACATAATGATATATAAAATGCACGCATGCAATTGTGTGGGTAGTGGTGACTGCACGGCATATACGAGCGAGAATTTTATCGCTGACCTCGTTAGCTCAGCGAAAAATAGCATTTTTCGGCTTATCTTTGGCGGTGTATAGCTCGCGTTTCGCCTCTGCCACTGAACCAAGTCGTGCGCCACTACCAGCCATGTACCACGAATAAATGCACACGTAACTAATTGCAAGGCGAGCTGCATCCGATATCATTCGCGGGAGTTTCGGACATACCACACGCATCTTCGACGGGATCGACGACCGATAATAAGACGCCTCGAACGTTTGTAATAATGCTTGAGCATAGCACCACACAGTTGCATCGGATGGCTGGTCTACCGATTCGCATGACTCGTCACGCGCGCGGTGAGCCAATGTGAGCAACGAGCTCTTTTATTATGTCTTCCACTTGGACAGCTAATAGCATTGAAAAAGACAGATATAGCTCGATATCCGCACTCTCTATTACTATGAGAGATGTTGATCCTGGAATGCAATAAGAATAGCGCACAGGACAATCACAGAAATAATCAAAAGAAGTCTGTCAATTTGATACGAAATCCGATCACTGGCATATTGTGGGTTAGAGGAATTTTGAAATATTTGATTTGATTCATCGATTTA
Organism: Eretmocerus hayati; assembly: GCA_029851415.1. Taxonomy (NCBI): domain Eukaryota; kingdom Metazoa; phylum Arthropoda; class Insecta; order Hymenoptera; family Aphelinidae; genus Eretmocerus; species Eretmocerus hayati. The sequence continues at coordinate 154,593,983 of CM056741.1, forward strand.
TTCTATTTCAATGGTATTGTGATGAATAAAGTGGATCGAAGATTAGTTCACTAGATTCGATTAGCGTTGAATTTCTTGTCTTGTTTGCTAAAAACCGGCGTTTTGTCGAAAATTCTTGATTCCTCTTCATGACAGACATTTGCATTTTTCACATTCAAGTTTCCGCCTTTCAGGTTTTGTCATGAACGTAGGATTGATTTACCGTGGTAGAAATGTGACCACTTTTCTTGGCCACCTGTAGCCAGTAGCAATGCGATTTGGACAGTTATTGGCAAAAAAATGTTTACCATAGGAATGATAGAAATCAGCGTAGGAAATGTTCTTTGTTCACTACCAAGAAGATATGAAAAACAAATCCACCAATGGATTACAATCCCACGGAATTAATTATGTTGATGGTTCCTCGTTCTTGTCAGTTAGAGCTGAAAGATAATGGACGATTTCTGAAGTTCATTCAAATGAGCTACTTGGTTTCCATTTGACTGGCAAAGTACAACAAAGGTTCGATTTTCGGTTGTTCCAATCCGAAACTTGATCATACATATAGAATTCTTTGAGGGTTCTACGGTGACAAAACTGTATCCGTCTCGCGCTTGTGGGGTTATTGTAACCCACAAAAACTTACTAACCTTGCATGTAAGAACGAGTATAAAAGTAACGGGCAAGTACTAATGAAAGGAGCATACCAGCGCGAAGTGCAGAAATACACGAATCCCATCGTATCGAAAAAGGCGCCCTTCAAAGCTTTAAAACAGGTCGTCGCATCTATAGGGTCAAACAATTTTCTGAAAGCATGTTCTTGAACCACTAATCTCGTCCTGTAAACAGCGTCAGCTCGAAGAGAATAACTCTTCAAAGTGCGATTAGAGCACGCGAGCTGAATTTCACCACATTAATAACCTTATCCCTTGCATATTTATAAAGTAGCAGCGTGTGAGGCAAATTCGTTTCAGCTCGATGAAGCTGCGTTGGCGCGCAAGTTCTCTTTTCTTTCTCACTCTCTGTGTATTTTTTTCCTTCTTTTCTTTCTGGAACGTGTATGTGCGACTGAGCACAAAAATAGCTAGCGCAAAAAATGAAGTTTCCGATATATATACGGTGCGCGGTTGCTTGCACGCGGTGCATGAGAAATGCGGTCGATGAAAAATGGCATGCAACGCCGCGCGCGACCGCTTACTAATAATATTCTCTCATCTGGATTGGGCAGGCAAGCATGTGAGTAGGTAGGTCAGCAAATCGACGAGCCGCCATTTATATTGCTAAGCCATGATCGCAGAAGTCGATGCAGTATTGGCAAATTTGCAAAAAGTGTAGGCGAAAAACTATTGCGGCCTATTGTATCTCAAAACAATGGATATTGCTTGAATTGTTTTCTCGACTGAATTAAAGAAATGTTCCCGAAGTAAGGAAAATTCTGGTTAACTTGGAAATCATTCCTGGTCATTGGTATATGCTAAATTTTATCGGGAGGACCTAAAACCTATGCGAAAAAATTGCTTAGGGATTTTTGGTGTCTTCTTCTTTTGAACTTTCCGCGAAATTGTACGGGTCTTGTTATCGAAATTCCCAAAAATGTCTAGTAGAACTCCGGCACAGGATGCATATGAAAATCCACTCCTTTTTTGTTCCAATCACTCATAAATTTCAGACACCCTTGTGTTTTCAGGATTGATCCCAAAGATCAGTCGTGTTACTGTAAAGAATTATCCGTGAACGCAAAATTCCACGTGAGGGGCTTCTTGGACGGAATGTTCCAGACAACACGAAATCACACACATAGAAAAAATTTGAGATTTTATTGTGATACATCGACTGAAATGATTAAAAAAGATATTCTAAAGAGAACATGCTCGCCGTAAGTTACCACAGTGTGGACGTATCGTATGCTCAAGCAAAATTCCTCGTCCCAATCAGATTCGACCGCGCGCTAGCGTGACACAATCCGTCACCGGAAAGAAAAATCTCAACACAGTCAATGTCCTCATCAATCAAATTACGAAAGATCACGGTGGAAATGAGGGCGCGCGCGCTCCTCTCAAGTTTCGCTATTATATATCCCATACCCACATAGTCAATATGTGCACCAATCGACCTCCCTATACCTACACTTTGTTCATATCGCATGTTGAGTCTATAGGTCCACCAGCTTCCTATGAACCGATATTGCGCGGATTCTCATCTCCTCCGAACCCGTGCGCGGACATACTTAGTCGCGCCTCGGGACAGTAATTTCTCGGCCCCCGTTTGCCCACTGGCGGCGGGCCTCTAATATGCTTTGGATACGTATTCGTTATATATATGTAAGCAACTGTTGTTACTCGCTAGAGGCAAGCATCAGACATCAGCCCACTTTTTGCGTGCAACAGCCGCGTTATTAGGACGAAGCAATCTTGGCTCCCCGTGGTATAGATGCAACGCTGCGGGCACATATATGCAGGCTCGCGGGATGCGAGATGCGCGTGGATTACTCTTGACGCTAGTCGTACGCATTTTTCTTGATATTGCGTACGCTATAACATTGGTTGCTGTATACCTCGAGAATAAGTATGTCTACGTCTATTACTGCGATGATTCTTCTCATTGTGAGCTGTGGCATACATTGTCCCTGATTAATTGTCGCGCTCGTTGCTCTCGGTTTGATGTACTGGTGCTCGTATATTACCATCATGTTGATACTCAGGTGAGTTCCCGGTTCCAGTGCTGCTCCTCGATTATCCGGCCTGCCTTGCGCGAGATACCGCGATTCATTTGCAGCGGAATTCATCATGATCCATCAGTATCGCAGGCTCAAGACGACGAAATAAGGTTGCTGTTCGTGTACTACGGTACCGCTCTTGTACCTGAAGTACTAAAAAGTTTCCTTGAATTCGAGGTAAGAGAAATAATAATATTTGCACGACCCGTACTCTCAATTTTATACAATTGCACCCGAAATTGAGCATCACATATAACAGTTAAAATCATTTCTCATCTCAATGGTAATCTAAATCGAATAATGAAAGGTTGAGGGATGTAATATTGATGAGCAATAAACGCCACCCCCACTCGTAATGTGCTGTATCACCTGTGTGTCAAATAGTAACACATTGTTAATACGTTTGGATGGACCAGAAGAATGTCACGTGTGCGGCAATTTCATCACGTGTTTATCGAGTCGTGAATAATCTCTCAAGACCTCTCCCAAAGCTGGTCACATTTGTGACAATTACCGTGACTGAATCACGTCGAACCATTTCCAAGAAATAAAAGTTCAGTGAGTTCATATAGAATATCTGCTGTCCTTGTTACGAATGTTACAGTGATGCCAGATGGTTTCCGGATCCTCAGGGTGTGTCCACAAATGAAGCGTATGCACTGCTCACGGCTCACAGCGCATACCCACGGCTCACACGGGCCGTGCGCTGCTCATCGGATTTTAGCCGGCGAGAGACATGGACTTCCCTTATTATCGTCTGGATCCAATACAGAACTTGAGGTTAGCGAACGAGAATGGATGACGATCTCCCGGGAAATCCACGTCTCTCGCTGGCTAAAATCCGATGAGCAGCTCATGGCGCACATGAGCCGTGGGTATGCGCTGTGAGCCATGAGCAGAGCGTACGCTTTATTTGTGGACACACCCTAAAAGATTGTGCTCAAAGGACATGGATGCCTTGCGTGCTGAAGTAGTTTAATCATATTTTTGTTCTATTATGTATGCGTTTCAGAGAGAGACAAATTAGTGATACTACTCCTGAAAGAGTATCGAAGCGTCACACATACGCAACGATCACCCAATATGTGATAACTTTATCACATGTGTACCAGAGTAGCAGAAAACGAATACAGTCTTCAGAAAAGTCTTATGATACATGTGAAGGGAATGAAAGTCTCATCAGATGATTTCTGGGTTAAAGAATGTCAATCTCATTCACTATACATGTTACCTGTGCTTCATCGCCCGTATAATTGCCATGTCACATTAGTATCAAAAAACAAAACATAATGTATACATCGAATAATTTTGTGGATGTCTCAAGGAAAGTTCCTCGTATAAGATAATCTTAAATTGTGTGTAAAAACGCACGTGGTGGATTTGATGTATACACGGCTTGTCTCCGCTAATGTTGTCATTTGTTGAAAATTTACGTCATATTTTCTTTCAAAGAATATGACGTAACCCTGTACGACGTGTTACAGTTATCGTACAGGGCGGGATGTCAAGATCATATTCACTTCCTAGCATGTTATCTCATGTTCCACAGACACTATGATGAAATCATCGCACATGTCACACTCCTCAGAAGTATGGAGGAACTAGGATAAGAGTATTACACACGCCATGTGACTGTCCGGTGTGTGACGGATTTTGGGTAATCATTCATCGAGACCATTAGCGATGACTTCTAAGCTCAGAAATTGTACGTATTCGTAAGTAACCGTCATCGCACATGTAGAAAACCACAAATGTCTCATCACTCCACGATATACATGTGGAGATTCCGTCACATACGTGACTCTGCAGTTGCACTGCATTCATGTCACCAATGTGACAGATTTCTCTTCTCTCTGAATCACGTGGTATGACATTCTCGTGCGTGACGTGCTCATGCGTCACTCACCGACAAATATGCTATAAGACGAGAAATTTTGTACACACATAGAATGGTTTGAATCAATTCTTTGTGCTCACAAGCTTAGAGTGCGGCCGCATGAAGGCGGGAGCGCCATATTGGACCCATACCAGCTGTGAGTGCGACAAGGACGCAACACTTCGCGCCACTTCAACCTCCTTGTCGCACTCATGACTTATCGCGTTTTCGCGCCAAATGTTTTGCTGCATGTGGCCGCTGCCTTATAAAAGTTTCCCTTCCTAGGGTGTGTCCACAAATGATGCGTATGCATGCTTATGCACTGCACTCGCGGATAGGCACTGCTCACGTTTACATGTGCTGCTCATCGAATTTGAACCGAAACTCGTCGAGTTCTGCTTCTGATCTGCCGGTCACGGTGCGTCCACAATGCCCATGTGCAGCTCATCAAATTTTAACCAAAACCAAACGGAACTCGCTGAGTTTTGCTTTGGACCAGCCGGTAAGGAAGAAAAGGCACAAACCGATTCAAATATGTGCAGCGTACACTGCATATGCATCATTTGTGGATACACCCTTACAGAGGAGAGATACATAAACCGGCTCATCCCTAATTTCTGCCCAAATCCGATGAGCTGCACATGTGCACATGAACGGTGCATATAGAGCATTCGTAAACACACCCTTACGCGTGATACTCCTTGGGATACATTATGTTCAGTCTGTACGGGTGCCTCTACAAATATGCATATGCAGTGCACATTGCGCATATGCACATGTGCAGCTCATAGAATTCTCACCAAAACGGGCCAGAACTCGTCGATTCCTATTTTGGATCAGCCGGTAACGGAGCAAAGACACAAACCTGTTCGAATTCGAGGTTCTCTATGATTTGAGCCCTTCAATCTTTGCTCAACTCCGATGAACTGCACATGCGTACAAATTCGCCCGGTTTTTCATCATGGGTACTATATAAAACCCATCAAATTGGTCAATGGTGATAACCGGACGACATTTTTGTGTCAGAAAAACAAGTTTCTTCGTGTTTTTTCACAAACAAATAGGAATAACTCGCGCGTCGGTCACGCAAGCCTTTTCGGGAAAAATTCAGGTCAAGCATCCTTTTAGTGATTCGTTATCCAGATTAGTGACCACTCGGATGAGGCTGTCGGATGGGTATAGATTTTGGGTTAGCTTAGGTAAGACGGCAGCCCCAGCCGTGTGGTCACCAATCCGGACCATGAATCGCGAAAAGGTTGCTCAACCTGGATTTCGAACCGAAATAACTCGTGCGTCCACTAGTGATGTATTTTTCTATTTGTTCAAAAGAAAAAATGAAGAAATTTGTTTCTCTGACTCGAAAATGTCGTCCGAAGACAACCGTTCACCAACCTCATAGATCTCGTATAAGTACCCTCGATAAAGAGGTCGGAGTATTATTCACGCAATATAGGCAGGGAAGACCATGACTTGTCGTCATCCACCCGGATAAGATCATCGTCGGTACGTTGCTCAACTTGGATACCTGAATCAGAATTCGATCACTTGTCTGAAAAAGTTCAACCACCTGGTTGAAAGAAAAATTTAACCAATTGTATACAAAGTATATACACATGGTCGCCATGCTGTGCCCACAAAACATAGAAATGATGTGGATGAACAATAGGGTAGCGCTTGGATGAAGTTATAAGGGTGTGTTCACAAATGATGCATATGCAGCGCACACCGCGCATATGGAGTGCACACGTGCACATGTGTAGCTCATCGGATTTGAGCAGAGATTGGAGGACTCAGATCAGAGAATTTATGATTTGAGCGGAATTGTGTGTTTTTTTTTCATCACTGGCTGATCAAAAGCAGAATTTGATGAGTTTCAGCTGTTTCTGGCTGAAATTTGATGCGTTGCGTATGTGCACGTGAGCGGTACATATGCATCATTTGTGGACACACCCTAACGCATTATCCTTGACAATGTTCCGGATTCAATTTTCTGCATGGGATTTCGTAACAGTCGAACGGAGGGTACTGAATTGTGCAAATATCATCAACCTCTTCCAACAAGATTACCAATGACATCAATGAATGGATCATTCCAAAATATTTCCTCGCAATGAACCTGGTAATGAATACCACAGTACGAGTAATTCGTATTCTTCGATGATGATATGGTACAGCGCAATTCCTGTAACCCAATATCTTGTGGAGCTATAGAGTTTCATTTAGAAGTTCTCAGGGAGATCCTATGTCCATCACTCTACCGCACAGAGAAAACGGAATCAAAATCAGGAGATCCTCGTCAGACGCCTTAATTGAAATTATTTCCAAATCGATTTCAATGTTGGCCGTTCTAGACGAAGATGCTGTCATGGTTGACTCTTCAATTGCGCTGTCAAATGCATTAGAATTCTAAAGTGTGAATTTGGCATCAAATTCAAGAAGAGTGAAATGCGCGGCTTTTCAAATAAACTCCCGCACAAATTCAGGGACAGTGGAAGAGTGTTCCATAGATTGCACTCAACCAATCTTGTAAGAAACCCGATGCATATTCCTTATGTATATGATTTTTCTGGAAAAATCTTGAGCTTGTATCGCGATTCTCACGAGTATTAGTGAATTTGTGGACGTATCATCAGGGTTTGTTTCTAACCGAAGATCCATAAAATGAACGTCTAAAATAATTCATAACGAATTCTTTTCCATTAGATTCTCACTGAATCTCCTCAGAACGAGATCTCACAAAGTGCCATGCACGAAAGCCTCAATTTCTAACGCATTGAAAACCGCATATATTTGAAAGTCGCGGAAAGAGCATCACGAAAGCCAAAACGTAACTCATTTTCTCAAGAGCGAGTTTTGTATATCTCAACCAAACAATCTTCAAATGCAATGAGGAAACTCTTCTCCCCCGAAAACGTTTCACGAATAGGCAGTAAGAGGTATTCCACTTTTCAAAATTCAAATGATAAACGCTTCAAGAGCTCACCAAGTATACAGCATAAGATTCCATCTCTCTGTGCATAGTTTGAATTCGTTAACCGCGTCGACCGAATATCGCCAAGCTGGACGGAAAAAGTCACCAATCGACTTGCAAAAAAGGCCTCAATCATACGCTTCTCAGCTCTCAGGGATCTGATGGCGAAGGTCTCGGACCAAAGCGAAGCAAACCGCACACCAATATAATGTCTGACTCTGCCGGCATTGCACACGAAACGAGCAGATGAAAAAAAGTGCAAGCCTCTCGCAGATTCTGAGAGCGCGCGGAGGAGAATGAGCTGAAGTTGGTATGTATGGATAAAGAGAAGGGGTGAGATATAAGAGAGAACAGAAGAGAAGAAATGAGCGAGAGAGAGAGAGAGAGAGAGGAGGGCGAGGCAAAAAGTCCGCATTCGGACCTCTTGCAACCTCGCGAAACCGCAGGCCACTGCAGTCAAGGTAACGAGTGCAATGCCATTATAAAGAAGAGGCCGAGTCAGGCGCAACAGGCGGTGCGGTATACTGATGATGCCTGATGGTTGCTTTGGAGCGAGGCACGAAAATATTCACCGCGAATGAATCGTAAAGTGTATAATAAGGCGGTGGTGGTGTGAGCTGCAGAAAAGTCTGCATACAAAGATGATGGACTTGTGTAACTTTTGCACCTCCAACCAAATCTTCAAGCTGAAATTTCGGTCTTTTACTAGCTTTTTCATTTGAACAATGATGATGATTTCATGAATTTTGGTACTCCTAATAATAATTTGGAGTATTTAAAGAAACTTTTGACCGAATTCTACTGGCTTGATTCTTATGACAGCTCGGTTTTGGGGTGATTAGATAGCTAAGTCCTAAAACAGTACGAGTTTTAATTTCAAAGTTATAAAGATGTAACTTGGAGTTGTGTGAAAGATGTGAAATCTAAAAGTCAATTTCAGAATATTTTCCTGGGAATTTTAGTTCGTTGTCAAACGATGATAAAATACTTTTACACGGCCATGTCAGGTTTCTCTGTATGATAATGACTTCAACATTTTCAAATATACATGGACACAAACCTTTTTAAAAACTTGAATCACATATCTTATACCTTCCACAGGATTGTAGTATGCTTCCCATCATCCAGATATAAGAGTTTGATGAATTTCACCAACATCAAACAGAAGTGAGTGACTACTCCGTTGCTAATTTACATTGATTATGCGCTAGTTCCCAAATTTCTATGATATTGATCTCAATATGCGATGATTGGAACAGGATTGAGCTTTCAAGCTCTAACCAGTGATAATGTCAGTTCAAAATACATGGTACAGAGCATTAATATTCAAACCCACCAAATATGCGGTCGATCAGCATTGCAAGTTAGTAGATTATTAGCCCGGTGGTTCATACAAGTGGCACGGATATGCAATGGAAATCCACTGATAATGAGTATAGTCAATATAATGGCAATGTTATTAACGTGAGGAGTAAAATTCCTAATATCTTGTAATCTTCGATATTTACAATGTCTGAAGAAATGGCAAAAAACTAACTAACTGTCTAACGAGCTGTCTAACTATAACTATCTTTTTGATCATTATACAATTGAGATTTTTTCGTTATCCCTAATGACACTTCTTCTGAATACGCAAAAGTACATTGTGGAAGAAATTCTTGAGATTAGGTGGGATTGGTCGTGAAACCCAGATTTTTTGGTTTCCAGACTGTAGTTGGTTAAAAATCAGCATAGTCGGGTCTGAATTTTTTGAGGAATTGTATGAACCAATTGTCAGTCTCGCGTGCGTCTGGCCTCACCAGACTCTCTTCTATTCGCTATCGACGATGCAATTGCATAGCGCATGATCAGCGTGAGAATTAAATCATTGTGGAAGTATGGCCTCAGGTCTTCACGTATCGCGGGAAGGCTTATTGGTGTCCCACCCACGACCAGAAGTTACAAATTTGTGATTATCAAGAAAAGTCATGCTCAATGTGGTAACTTTTCAATCTCCAGTGTATACATGACGCCGATTTAACAGATATCGAATTGCATCTCAGTTGATGCCGAAATGAAATCTCGACATCAAATCTATCTTACCGAAAGTCAAGGATTCTAACTATGCGGTCGACTGAAAATGAACTGCCAACTGGATTCAAATTAAAAAGTCAATTGATTGAAGGGTCTGACTTTGAGGATTTCCTCATACATGCAGAGTATAAAATAAAGTCTGAGATTGTCCACGCACGAGTATTCTATTCTCGGAGGAATTTCAATTGATCTTGTTGGAATCTTTTCGTGAATGAACATCAGCTTCTCAAAACGTGAGATGAAAACTTTTTGTGACCTACAACTTCAAGATAGAGATCTTGGCTATAAAATCATTGTCTCGAAATAGAAATTCTGTAAACCACTCGCAGAATATTATTCTTGATCACAATTGATTTTCCAAATTCATCTCATACTCCTTAAAGTATGATTAAAAAACGCTCCCATTCCCGCATCACCCCATACATTTTCAATAAAATACAAACTAATATAAATCACCATAAATAACCCTACTCATTATACTTACACAACATACGCATAAAATGATGAGCGGGTTCCGACAGAGAGTCCATCGGAAAGTTGATTGCATCGAAACATGAGACCCCTAAATTGCATAATAATCCGTCGTCTGGCCATGAAATTCGGTCGCTGGGTTGGTAGGTCGTTTTCAGGAAGCCGTCTGTCTGCCAGTCAGCCAGCATGCATCGGTTGCAGTATATATTCACAGCCGAAAGCGAAAACGAGTTCAAGTGAAAGTGGAATTATACGCTGGCCCTGCCGAATATTCGCACAACGAAAGCGAGAGTGGCAAAAGTGCATTATACATCGTAAAGAGCCCGCTTATTTTCGTCTGCGTCGCGGCAGAGGGGCGGTGGCCGTGGCCCTGGCTTTCAATGAGTACATACCACATACACACATATACATGCATCACCCACGTCTGGCAATTGCAGTATTATGCACTCAACACATTCGGGGGCTCGACTCTTTGCAGTCATGCACGTATCGTAGAGCCACTGCTATGCCTGCAAAATATCGTCGTCGTTGTCGTTGCTTTGTATGCGGTTCTCGGCCCATCGGGTCATTTCGACTCTGAACCTGAACATGTGTGAGTATACATGCATGCATACAGACTGGGTGCATATAGTATATGAGAAAACGAAAGCGAAGCAGAAGCAGGATAAAGAGACGAGGATGAGGAGGAAAAGGTGCAGGAGGAGGAAAGGGAGGAGGGACGAAGAGTCAATTTTGCAGTCCCCCTTATTTTGCGGGCGCGCACTTCCTCCCGGCACGGCGGGGCGAGCGACCGAGGCCAATGCCAACCGGTTTTCGGCGCGCCGAATGCACAACCGTATACATACATACATATATTTACTATACTTTATATGATGCTTGCCCAGAGTTGAAAAGCCCAAAGTGAATTTGCGACGGCCTCGAACGAGAGCGAGAGTGGCCCAACTCTCGATGCACTGTACATCGAAAGCGAGAGTCATGATGGAGACGAGTCTTTGACTTTTGGCTGTGTTAGTGCATATATGTATAATAATAGTGGTGCATGGAGGGTTGGGACGATGGCCCGGTGGCCTCCATTGCAACTTGGTTCGCCAAAATCGTCTCGTTTAAAGCTGAGAGTGAAAGGGGTTGGCTCGAGGCCGCCTCTGCTGCAGACGTAGACTTATTTCATTTCGGCTCCCGACGCCCCCAAATTACTTTCCGGGTTTCTTTGTTCAGACAGATTTCTGCTTTGTTTGACCGACTCTTGCCGTGTGAATCGCCAACACAGACCAGACCCTTCGTTCCGTTTTATTTTTCCATTTGCGACGCATTTATTCCCGGCTGGTTCTTTTAGTAATCGTCTTTTTTTTTCATGTGCTTGGCGATTCGAAATTTTTTCAGGTCGATTTTTCAGCGGGTGGTGCTTTTTCTTTTCCACGGACTGATATTATTTATGATCTCGATATTACGCCCATTCTCTTTTACGATGGGAAAATTTATACTCCTCGTACCTTGGCCATTGAGAGTTTAATTAGTTAACTATTTGAATATTAACGATTCATCATAAAATCATGAAAAATCTTATGGTTAATAAAAACTTCCAAGTAGTTATTTTCCTTGTTCGATTTTTAGAGAAATTTGTGATGAGAATCTTGAATCTTCAATCCCCAATTACTGCGAACCCAAAATCACTTCTTTGTGATGAGAAAATTGTATACATTGTTGTAAAAGAGAACAGGATAAAAGAAATGATATAAGTCTGTATAGTTCACCTCATGATTTGATCATGTGAGTAAATAGCTCAAGATGCCGCGTCAGTTGCAACAGTTTTTCTCATTTCACACTGATTCATTTTAATCCATTTGTAAAATTGATATACTTTTCCTTTCTGATTACAAGAAAGTAGACCATGATTGAGTATATTTACAGGTTAAGAACATTGAATCCACAAGTCAGATCACGAAACTTCCTCCGTGATTCACGAGCCCGTCTGAACCGCATGAAATCGCCTATTTTCTATCAGTAGTAAAAGACGGATATGGTAAGACATGGAGGTACGACTACACGCACTTCACATGGAGCAAAATTATTGTAATATACTTTTGGTTTGCAACCATAAATAAAAAGAGTATGTCTTGAAGACGAATATCCCCCATTAGATTTGCTCTAATATATCCAAAGAACTAACCTATGAAATTCTTCGCGATACTAAACCTGTTGGAGCCGAACTAAGTTTGAGACATGATAATTCATCAGAAAATGAAATTCATTCCGACAAAATATTAGGAACAAAGTTGAATGAAGAATTCCTTAATTACGAATTCAACTATCAGTCTTATTTACAATATTTTTTAATTGGTTGCAAAGAAAGTTCCGGATTCTTATGAAACGAAAAGTTACGACATTTGAAGAGTTCAAAACTCATTCACAGTTTGAAAATTATGATCTCAATAGACAAACCCTCAATTAGCATTAAGTGCTGTAAAAAATTTTATTATCAGCGTCGACGTCTTTATGCCATTACTTTCCATAATATTGACACCTCTTCTTTCACATTACAGAAATTTTAGGTACGATTAATGCATGTACTGGACTCGTTCGATTTGAATGTAACTAGCTTCATTTGATGGTCGAATTCTATCATAAATTGTTGAACTTGTTCTCTAATATCATTATTGTACCCACCGCCCCACTGCTTGATGAATCTTTTCACAGTTTTGTCTTTTACTCGTCGTTTTTCCGGAAAATTACTGAAAACTTAGCCAAACGATGTATGACCAAACAAACAGTTCATCCCGACATATCTTCTTCGACTCCCCTTAGTGCATTATATCTCACAACCCAAAATAAAGTACCCAACCTAACCCAGACAATAAGTAATTTTGTCAACGACAATTGTACGTATATAGTCATAGCCATAATAAACTGGACACTCCATTATCTGTGCTATGACAACGATAATAATTGAGTACGAGGGTGGATAAAAAAGCGTGTGAACGAGGCAAAGCTCGCAGACAAAACTACACAAACCTACCACTGTGCGAGCGTCAAAAAAAGTGCGTCGCTTCATTTCGGGCGCAATGAATGCACACGTCTAAAAATAAAAGAGGAAAGCGATTTTCACGTTGAAAAGGGGTAGAACGAAGAGAGTCGCGTGGCACACACGGTTAACCCGCCTCTAAATTCATACGAAAGTGAGAATATATCTACATGGGTGTGGGTGACACGTTTTGAGCGTCTATGCATGTACAGAATAGCGTTCGCAGCTCGAGCATGGCGCCGTTGTCGCATATATATAGCGTTTGTAATAGCGTTGGCGTGCGTGTTTTTCGAGTTAGCAGCAGCGCAACACAAAAACGGCGACGACGATGCATGCTTGTGCCAAACTGTGCCAAATAAATACGGCGGGCTAACAATTGTCGTGTATATGAGAATGAGAACCCACACGCATTGCTTTTTTGGTGAGTATTGTATACAAACTGCGCGACACATCCGCAAATGCTGTCTGTGGTCGCGAGGCAAGCGAAAAAAAAGCCGGGGGCCGAGCAAAAAGTGCACGAGGGAGTGGTTCTCTTTCGTGCAGTTACATGATGCATGATCTACATACATATACATACGTGTAGCCGAAAGTTGGTGTAGCCATTATGTGTGTGTGTGTGTGTGCGAAAATGTACTGGTATACGGATGCATATGCGGTGCAGCGACGCGCACGAAAAAGTACTGAAAAAAAGATGAGGGTGAGAGAGAGAGAGCCATTGTACGCGCGGCCAACTCGACGCTTTTATTATTCCAGCCGACGATCTATGCTGTTGTGGCAGACGATGAAGAATAGAGCCTCGGTTTAGTTCAACTCTTTTTTTGCCGATCGTTCTCCTCTTAATCGCATTTTTGGCTTTTCTTGTGTAGCCATGTAACCTTGCTCCCAACAAAGCTTTTTTACGCTTGGTTATCTCTTCTTTTTGTGATGATTCTGATGGATTCGGCTTTGAATTTGATATAAAAGCTGACTATTTGAGGTTATGGGCTGATTGATCCAATTCTGATTACGCTTCTGAATATTTCACGGATCAAATTTCGGAGGACTTCATTTGCTCATCTCATTTGGTAACAGTCCATCATGATCAGTCTCATGATTGTTCGTGAATTTATGTATATATGTGGGGGTTGAACGCCTCGTGAATCTCTCTATTAAGTGAACACCAATTAGTCATGCAAGCTCTCCTCCCAACGAAATATCTGGAATAAAAATTATCGTATGTTTCTCGACTCAACAGATTGATGGAGATGATGAAAAATATTATTTGAGACTCTGCATGGCAGACAACCGGCTACGACGAGAATCTCACAACACGACACCGCCCGACACGACAATACTTTCATTCCTGCGAGCCCAACCATCGAAGGATTGGATTCATTTGTACAGTGCCAGTTATGGATTGTAAAAATGAACCAAATTCATCGATGATAAGGTTCGCAGGAATAAAAGTAGCGTCGTGTCTGGCGGTGTCGTGTCGTGAGATTCGTGTCGTAGCCGGTTGTCTGTTGTCACCCTAAGAATGATTATAAATCATCATAAAGCTCTCATTTACGTTCCGTTGTCCATGATCTCGAAATTACTTTCATATTTGTTGATAAGTTTAGAGGGGAATCGTTGGTTTTGTCGTGTTTATTGCCGATCAAAATTCACAGGACTGTCAAGTATGCTTGGATAGGTCCATCCCTACGACTCTCAAAATTCCCGATATCTCATTCATTTTCAGTCAATATCACGAAAGAACATCCACAGACGCTCTTCTTATCATAAGTAAATTGAGATCATAGCTGAGCCTCGAACAGAATTATCGTGGGATCATCAAAAAAGTCGACGATTCCGAGCTAATGCATTTTTCTTTAAAAAAAAATTTTAGGGATGATTTTGGTCGATTTGGCTGACCTATTTTGTTCCGGGTCAATGAAGAAGCGTTCTAGATAATGAAACAAAGCTAACGTAGAACTTGATATTTTTGTTGGAAATAGTTGTAACTTTTACATAGCTTCTTCTCAACTAGATTTTGCGTAAAAATAAATTTTTTATCAAAAAATTTTCTAATTTTACTCGATTTTATTAAAAAAAAATTTAGTATTCTCTTAGGCAAATTTCGTCAAATTTGAATACTTTTCTCCACTCTCAGCATCCTTTCCTAGTCATATACATAAATTTGGTCAAATATTCCCCGATATTGTTGAAGATGATTGAATATAACTGATGACAAATGTATATATCTCAATTGAGGGAGTGGGCGGTAAAAGGTCGTAACTGCGCAGAACGATCATTCCGAGGAAATTAATCGATCAAAACTGAATTGAAACCCCCCATAAGCATGCTTCGACGAGTCAACCAGGCGTGTGTCGAATAAGATATTACCGTATTCACTCGTGTATAAGACGCACCAAAAAATCAGTTTTGAGCACTCCAAAACAGGGGTGCGTCTTATCTATGGGTGCGTCTTACCTATAGGTGCTTAATCATTTCTGTGCGGCAAATTTGTTGGCAGCACTCGTACATAAGACCGTGATTCCTCTCGAGAGGTTTCTAGTCTGATTTCGAATAATAGCGAATGTTATACCAAGAGTGGACAATAAATGTATTGTGATATTTGTGAATGAATCTCTATTGTCTCTCTTTTTCCCGGTTTCATCTAAAAATTTTCACTTCGAGCCCCAGTAAACCGGGGTGCGTCTTATTTATGGGTGCGTCTTAGCTCCAGGTTCTTATTATTTCCCGATTTCCCCCCCCCCCCCAAAAAAGTGAAGAGCGTCTTATCTATGGGGGCGTCTTATACACAAACCCGAATTGGTGGATAAATCTTGAATTTGAAATATTTTCATTAATTTGAAAGAATGCAGTTATACCCTTTTTGCTATGAGGCGGTTTTTGGGATCTTCCGAAAAAATGGTTTCCGGGGGGTGGTAGATCTGGTAGGTTTGGAGGTTGAGAAGAGGCGATGAGGGGGAAAAGAGTATATGGCGTTTACGCCCCCCCCCCAATGGCAATTTTCATAGTACGTTTCGGATGAACATTCAAGTGCATGTCTTAATTCACATGATTTCATGATTTCCGAGACCGAAAAAAGTAACGAATTGTGAGAAAAATGTTCAAGGGCCTTAGTCTAATAATTTCTACTCTATTTCTACCAGGGCAGGCGCTGAAAGAAAAGAGCAATAATCTTCATGTCCGCTTCCTAATCTATGACTTGAAGTGTATTATAAAGAAGAATCAATTTCATTTTGAAACAATTTTTACGCCAATCTTATAGCAATGAGAGTAACAAGATAGTTTGCTCACTATTAGATGTAAACTAAGCGGAAATGGGAATCGCTGGGTTTTCATCCTCCCTTCCGCGGGGAAAACTCTTCAGAATAAGGTCCCAGGTATGAAGACCTTAAAGATGGCCGGCAACCATATAAGACAACATCAAAAATGGTGGAACGATGAGAAGGCCAACGGCCATGACAAAGGTGGTTCGTTCAAAATGCGAAGGAGATTCGCCAAAAAAGAGACAAAAACGAATCAACGAAGGATGCACTTGGTACACATCAGAGAGGGGTGTGGAGGGCAGCAAAAACTCGTTTTGAGCTGCAGTTGCGTGCAACAGAGTGCAATACATATAGTATTGGAGCTTTCGGTGCAATGTGTTCATGTGATAGTTTGATAGTGTTGGAGAACGAAAGAGCGAAAGCGAAGAAGAGGTGAAGTGGAGAGACGAGTGGGCCGGATCGGTGCTTGCATGCATGTGTCTGTATGTGTGTGTGTGTACAGTATAGTTTGGGCTGCAGTTAACCGGGCGATGGTGGCTTAAAACAGCTGCCAAATTTCCCTCTCGTCGGTGCACTCTGTGCAAAGTGAGCGTGGGTCGTTCAAGTTTGCTTGTCTGCAGACTCGCTCATTTCGCTCTCGACGGCACGAGTTGAGAGCGAGAGTGACCCATCGAGAGTGAGTCTGCTCTACATTGGGCGCATACATATACTCGATTCAGAGTGCATATTATACAAATCTGCATCTCTGGCTTTTGCCAGTTTGGTTCCTCGTTTCTTCTCGTTCTTTTCCTTTATTCGCTCTCTATGTTGAAGAAATTTGGTTACTCTGGGTAGTTTAATTACTGAAACCGATGTCCGTTTTTCTTTTAGATAGAAACTATATTTTTCCTATCGATAAATAGATGGATTCAATCGTTGATTGAATTAGTTTCTCTGGTTACTATCAAGTCCCTTTGCTAGTTAGCAACTTCATTGTAATAAAATATAAAAAGATCAGCGACCTATAAAATTCTTGAATAAAATAAAATGAAAAAATACTTGTAAAATTCATACTTGACATGAAATCGTTCTATTTTCCATGATACTTCGCAATGGAAGTGGAAAAAAAATCTTCATCGACGGGCGGTAGTTGCATTTCCCTGCACAGGTTCGTAAGTTGATTAGAAATTTATTTCGAATGTAATATGTTCATATTGGTATCTCCGCGTCCTGGAGGCTATCCAGAGAGTAAAAATAACAAAATCTGAATTCGCGGCTCGGATTTTAAAGTAACTGCCTGTAGATTCTCGTCATTATTCTCTTTCATCTCCTGTTCTACTCTCTGAATCGCAGAAATTTTCAAATTGCTTTCCTCAAGAAAATACTCGCTCCCTACATTTCTTCCACTTTTTCAACTCTCAAGCATTTTCGAGTATAATCATCATCATCTCGGTTGTACCGCGAATCCGAGGGAATGCGAGCAACGCATCCAGGCATCAGACTGGTTTTACAGAGGGCGGTGTACTACCCCCTCTCCTTCTAAATTGCCTTCTTCTATCCTTCTATCCTTCGTTACTCTTCTCTCTTTCTTTCCTTCTCAGTGGCGATCGTGAACGGAAACTCTTGCCGAATATAATGGGAAGTGGCCATTTTGAGTTTACTATAGGCCGACCGACGAATCAGGAGTGCAGCGAAAAGTAGAGAAGATGCCGAGCCGAGAGGGAATATAACCGGTATGGTGTGCACCACCCGAGTAAAAAAGCGAAGAGTATAATACGGAGAGGAGCCGTGGCCATTCTGACAAGGTCAGCCATTTTTATTTCGGCCTCCGTGGGTATGTATTTTGAAGGCGCTCGTTCATGCGAAAAAGCGCCGTAGTACTTATACCAATACGGCGGCGGACGCTTTGTCTTTCTGGATTCCGACATGATTTCTGGAATCATTATTCTTAACGTCTTTCGATCACAAGGCCTTACTCTGTGCGGTAGAATTCGAGAGGTTGGTGATCATCAATGAAGAGTTGGCATGCTAAAGTTAATGACATTTTTTTGGAAGATAATCATTAACAGAGTGGTTCTTTATGCGAAGATTATCCTTAGTTTTAACCTGATACTGAAAGCATTACGATATCGGGACGCTTCTAGAAAGTCGATTTTTTGAACATTTTGTGGTACGGTGTGACAGAATTTCAATAATGCTTCTGTCTGTTTTGAACATTGAATAGCTGATCACACTTTCAAGCAAAATTTTTCAATTCAAAGTACATATAACCATTCCATAACCATATTTGGAATATTGAAACTGTACGATTTTTGAAAGATTATCATCAAGTTGGACTTTTTCATCTACCAAAGTCAAAAATCGTATTCATTGGAAATATATTATGATTCATAATAATCAACCGATTTGATTTTTCATCTGCGATCTTATCACTATAGGTCTTATTGGGACTGAGCAATTAATCTCATCACTCAGTTATTGAAGGCGGAAGAGACATACTCATATCCAAGATAAAGTGTGAATATGCACTCGAGTAGTCAACTCGGTCGCTTCAAATATCGGTGTGAACGACGAAATAAATGTGTGATTCTTGTGTAGGTACATTGCTGATAACTTTAAATCACTTCCTCAAAAAAATCTGCATCACTTTAAGGGAGTATCACTGTAATGAATTCCAGGGAAAGTGATGGTTAAATAGTATTCAAGAAATATTTTATCATGAATTCGAGAGGGAAAAAAGGAAAGATTAGAAAGATTATTTTCAAGTCTGATGCGTCGTTTTTTCATTTGCGTTCTCAACTTTATCACCGCATCAAAAATCTTATCACACGGTTATCTCGAATATTAATATCTACAAGTGCATGTTTCTGGACTATCTTGGTCAAAAATCAACTGAGAATGCTCAAGAATATCGTGAGGATTATTATTGATCGAAACTGAAAAAACACAGCCATAGTCATGAATTTGCTATCCGGATCGCAATTTAGTTGAAATTCAATGGATTAGCAGAGCTCTCACAAAGATGGTCCAGGAAATACGGGGAAGCATTCGACAGGAGATGTAAGAAAGATGGAATTAAATGCCGTTCCTCACCATTTCTTTTAAAACTGCCCCAAGAAAAAATATCATCTGAAAAAGCGTACCAAGTACGTATATACCATCCAGATACCTGACGATCTAAGGTGTAGAAATCAATTTTGTTGAAATAGTTCGCAAAGCTTGCAGTAGTATATATGTACTTTCAAAGCATCGCAAAGAGGATGCTTCAGTTTGCAACAGAAGCAAACAAAATGAGCATAATGCAATATTCAAATACTTGAGAATTGGCTGAATCTGCGGCGCGCATAAAGCTCGTCGTTGCATGAAGCAGACTTGTACTACACAGTGCCAGCATCTGTGTGGCAGCATTAAAGCCAACATCAAGCAAAGCGGGCCGTGCAACAAGTGAGCCCTGCTTTTCCGTTCGGTCGTTTTACGACTCACGTGTGTTCGTATGTCGCGGCGCTGCATCCGTTGCTATGTGTACCTTCAACTTTCATTGTGGCATGTTAAACTGCATCAAGCTGCATTGCACTTGACTTAAGCGGATGTTTGTCCTGCAGGGTCATAGACTCTATCTACACAACTGGCATCGCTTCAATATTTCACCGGACACGAATCAAATTGAAATCATCGTTAGATCTTTCTTCCTGTCGGTGATTTTATTTCAAATAGAACTCAAATTTTGGATTAATATTTGGATCCCATGGCTTGTACACAAACTCATCAATTAAGAGCTCTTGAGCATCTGAAATATATTCACAGCTTCCATCATCAGACGATCCAAACTCTTGTTTAATTAATGCAGGCTATTGCCACAGGCGCAATCGTTACCTGTTGCACCAAACTATTTTGTGAGCAGTCACCCAAGGAGTCATCCAACAAACAATCCACATCTGTCCGGTCGATTTCAGTAGAACATAGCATCATGGTATTTCCCCCACGTAATATTATTATGAGCACAGGGTTTTAGGATCTCTGAAGCTTGTTGATTTACGTCTTATTAGATCCACTATCCTACAAGCTTTAATTTTCATGTACAGTTTTCATGTCACTCTCTAAACCTTTTGGAGTGAAATTTTGACTTTGAGCTTAGAGTGACCCTCATAATGACCGAGAATGACTCATATTAGAGTGAAAATTTGACTCGTATGGACTTAAAGAGCAGAAATATTACAGTTGCTCTGAGCTTGAGTCAATTGTCACTCAAAGATGAGTGAAAATTGACTCCTCACATTGAGTGAAATATAGTGTTATAGGTTAAGGTGTAATCCCAGAATGATATTCGGGACTAGAAGAAAGTAGAGAACTTCTAGAGTGTGCAATGATGCCACTTTATTCTGAGCTTTCCTTCAAAACACTTATTGGCTATATTTAAAAACACTCTTATCGACCGTTCACAACCGTACATAGGCGCTCTCGACTATAAACTGATTAAGTCACATTTGGTGTAATGATTAAGACTCTTGGCTGGTAGTCAAGTGGGCACGGATTCAATTCCCTACCGAGTCAAACACAATAACCAAAATTCATGTTAAATACGTTTTTCATAGAGTATTAATGATCAGAAATACCAGGAAATCAATTGAAATATGTGTGCACGCCGCGAAATAATTTTTTTTATTGCAATATCTAGAATGTTAAAAAATTTGGTTCTGAATAATTTGACTCAATCCTGAGAGTGATAATTGATTCGAGTTTGAGTGAAATTAGTATCCAGCTTGGAGTAATGAATCACTCTTGTTCGGTGCGCACGAAACTGACTACATAACTTTTAATCAAATTTCACTCCCTTGGAGCGAAATTCTACTCCAGCAGATTTAGAGAGCACCAGGAATCTTGAAGGGAAAATGTTTTTCAAAGATAACATCAACATCGCGCATTTCCGAAAGTCTCCGGAGTAGAATAAAAATTTTTCATGAATTTTGATGCCTTGCTGGGGCGTGAAGTCGATTAATATCTTGGTAACAGTGCTGCTAGAACAGAATCGAATGTCCAAAAATCCGTTATCGTGGTTAAACAGCGCAATAATTTTGAAATGGCTATTAAAGCAAAATTTTGAATGTCAGATTTATTTTCAAGAGTGGATCATTTTGATTGAGGAATTGGTTTCTATTGAGTGAATTGTTAGTCTTGTGAGAATAATTGACTCTACAACAGTTTTGTGAAATTGAAGATAACAAATGAAAATACTCCGCAAGTACAATGTTTACATAGAAAAATCCCTAGAATGCATACCACATAGAGGTAACTCTGTTCGTTCATTAGAAAATTCCATTTGATGGAATTTTGACCGTGAAGATAATCGTAGTTTACAAGCATCACTAAAGGAAGAAAGTCAGTTTAAAGACATTTTGATTTTGGTTTACTCATCTTGTAAGTTCAAAAAGGTGAAATGTCGAACATCAAATTCCAAGATGAACGGGACAAGGATTTGATAAATTCATCCATCTCGATGTCTCCATAAAAAGAGTAAGAAATTTATGGAATATGTCATATTCATTGTCTGACTGGGAGTAAAATGGTATGGAGTATTAATTTATCTCAAATCCTTGAGTTGCAACGATCAGGATTGAGGGGATCATTGGGCTATTCTATGGTAACCTCTCATTTAGATTTATTAAACTCAACAGATTTGTACGTACTCTTACGAACCATAAACTACACTGACAAACTTGATCAAGATCGTGCATGAGTAATCTGCAGAGAACGGCTCAAATGCCTCAAATGACTTCCGACCACTCGCAAACAGTAAAGCCCCGGAATTTTTCTCATGTGAGATATAATCAACATGTATATGAAATGAGTAAGTTGGAAAATGAATTCTAATGTGGGAATTTCATTGCATGCTTGAATCACCTGTGAGCTTGATTGAGACACTCGCAGTTTCCACAATACTTGAGATTCATGAGATACGATCTTATCCAGGAATTTAGAGACCTTGTCGGGCTACACAAATCTAATAACCATTACAGTACCTATACTTGACCGCTAAGTCAGATTAAAAAAAAAATTAAGGGAATTCTTAGGAAAACATACTCCGGTACTTTGGTTTTTACCCATGTGCGTGAATAGCCAATTTCAAATTCTCAACAAAATTTAAAGGATGATAGGTTATTATCCCACACCTTATTCAACGATACTATAGAAAGTTGAATGTCAGCACCATGAAAATAATTGTAAAATCACAAGCATCAAGTCACAAATTTGAACTGCGACTTAAACCACGCAAAAACTTCTCAAATTAAATGGAAAAATGACCAGTCGAATCACGTCCAAAAAAGCGAGGGGCCTCGAATTAAAAGATGCAAAAAGTGTGAGCGCTGCTTTTATTAGAAAAGCGAGGTCCTCTTATCGAAGCCAAAAGCTTGCGGGCGTGTTGAATTGGCAAAAAAGTCCAAAAGAGGAAGGTGAAAACTTGTCCGATTAAGCGACTCGTGTAAAGTGGTAGGGCCGAATCGAGGGCGTGCTCAGCCTGCCGAAAATTTACGAGCTTGAGGGCAGCTGCAACAAAGCAAAGCTGCTGCTGCACCGGCTTGTTTGCCCTCGGATACGGGTATTTATATATCTAGATAGCTATGTCGTGTATGTATTCGGCAGGCAGACGGGCGCGTGCAACAAGTAGCTTGCTCGCATCTCCCAAATGCACTTGCCTTTGCTTTACCAGAATACAGTACAGAGGGTGCGGGCAATTTCGTCCCGTTCCGAGGCCTCCAAACTCACTTTGTAGGATATATATTATACCTATGTAGGCCAATGTGCAGAGCTGAAGCTTGCATAGATACCTAGATAGTGCGGAGGCACGATTGCGCGGGTTGATTCGCCGGATTTCACGCCTGAGAAGACGAAGAGAGCAGACTCGATTTCGCCGTCGTCTTTGCTGCACAAAAGCTTTGCGGCTTTTTTGGCTACCACTCGAGCCTCTGGTATATGTATACCATAATATACAGATATACTTGCAAAAGTGCTTGAGAGCTTTGGAAGCTGTGTGTCAAGCGGATGAATATTTGAACCCGTGATACAAAGCTCAGCTTGCTTGCAGCTTTTTCAGGATCTCCTTGGAGCTTTCTGCACTTGATCTTCGAGCTTGAGCTTTCGTCTTTGAGATGTATGACGGTATTTTTGATTTTTCTCATTTTGGTTGGTTTGGATGGAACCATATATGCGTGAATCCTATGGGAACTCTTCTTGTATACGTAGGTGAAATAGGAATTTGCGTAAGGACATCATGTTAAGAGGCTCAGAGTTTGTGTTTCTGTCGTCTCGCAAAGATTTGTTTTTCACATGGAAATTTTGCCCTAAAAGAGCTGTATCTCGGACAGATCATAAGCGTGAGATGGATCTCGTAGAATCTTGCAGGCTAATGCAGCTGAATAGTATGATGATAGAGTAATTCGATCTAATGAAAGTGATACCAGAATAGATACTTTCTTCGAATGATATATTCATGCTTGGAAAAAATACGTGACAAGAATTTTGTTAGATCCACAAACTCGCATTTGCCCGATTTCTATGTGTTCAATTATCAAATCAGTCTGTAAGATCCACAAATCACAGGTTCGTAAATCATAACAAATGTGTGTTCTTCTGACAAACAGATCATTGGCGCTAGCTTTTCTACCACGCGGAAAATCAAACCAAAATCCTGTCTGGTCTGTATGCTGCTTATAAGCATGCGTTGTAAAGCAAGTTTGAGTTCCACGTTATACAATTGCGAATATAGTTCCTGTTTTCCCTTTAATTGAATGTAAATCCTAAATCCATTCCTCACTCATAACCTTGACGGAAACGATTATTTAGTATCAATAACAGATATTTGCATCCCAAATCCATTCACAATCGTAATAAAATCATCATGCATGGATTTCTGTAATTCGTAAACTCAACAAAAAGCCTCATGTTCGTGAGAAAGTGATGTTACAAACTTTACAAACCTCCCTCAGTTGAATCCAAAAAATACTGGGTTTGTTTGGATCCACAAAACTAGTCTGTAATTTCAAAAAAAGAGACGATATTGTCATATACGTGTGTTGAGTGGGCCATGTCTAATCCGCTATTCTACAGGGATCCCTTGTTATCCGCGGAAGTTTGGTTCCAGCATACTACCGCGAAAAACAAAACCGCGGATAATACGCTGCTAAATGAGATTAGCAGAATGCTCTCTCATAGCGAAATAGTTTAAGAGGTTCACTGAAACTAATGAGAAATTTGCAAAACTGATCAAATTCCAAAATGATGATTGGGATTCCTACAAAATAGTTATATTTTTTAATCTAATTTAATTGCATTTCATATCACACTCACAATCCAATGATTGGATCCAACCAATCGATGTAGAATGAGGGAAAAGTATCCCTCTAGTCCATTAAAAGGTGGATAGATTAGTTGTAGAGGGAGATATGAGGATAAAATGAATTTTAGCTGCAATTTTCATCTAATATTTTGGGTTATTATTACGAGATTCACTTTTAGGGAAATTAAGATGACCTAAACTGGGGTTTTTCATGGAAGATATGTAGTCTGGTTGAGGGAAAATTTTGATACAGTTGGTGAGAAGATCATAAAAATGGGGTTTTTAAAGAAAAATTTGGATTTTTCGGGAATAAATTGGATTTTGAATGTATTTAAAAGGATTTTGAAAAATTCGGTATCAACTAATCGATTTAGAACGATGAAAAAGTATAAACTTAGTTGAGTAAAATTTGTATATATTAGTTTAGGGGGTGGGTAATAGCGGAAAATGAATTTCAGATGCGATTTCCTTCTGATATTTTGAGTTATTATAAGGAGATTGCCTTTTAGGGGAATTCAGATGACCTAAACTAGGGTTTTCCATGGAATATATGTAGTATGGTTGAGGGCAAATTTTAATATAGTTGGTGTAAGGATTATAAAAATGAAGTATTTTGAAAAAATTTGGATTTTTCGGGAATAAATCGGATTTTGAATGTATTAAAACGGATTTTGAGAAAATTCAGTATCAACCAATCGATTTAGAACGATGAAAAAGTATCAACTTAGTTGAGTAAAATTTGAATAAAGTAATTTAGAGGAGAGATATGAGGAAAGTATGAATATTGAAAAAAATATTTTTGTATATTTTAAGTTATTTTTTTGAGGAAAATAGTTATCGGGATTCGGGCTACCTAAAGTGAGGTTTTTTTAGCAAAACGTGTTATTTGGTTAAAACAGAATTTCGATAGAATAGGTCTAAACGTGCTCAAATTGCTGTTTTTGTTGGAAATTTTGGTTTTTTTATAAAAATTTACGTTGATGGAGTTTGAATGGAATTTCGGTATTAACCAAAAGATAGATTGAGCCAAAAAAACCATAGCCTAGGTAATCAAAATTGGGGTAAGGTGAAGTTAGAAAGAGATATTTTAGTATGAAAGTACACAATTTCAGCGATTTTACCTCAAAAAACGTTTAAATCAGATTCGATTTGGAGAGGAGACCAGACAAATCACTGGTCTCATCTCTGAGTGATTCTCTACAACTTGTAGAAAAGCAAAAATCGATAAAGTGGAGTGTAGAAGAGAAAGCGTGGCGCAAAAAAAAACAACACACATACACACACACACACACACAGACAAAGGGCCGGAGAGATGAGTCACTGGGGGGTTTTTGAGGATTATAAGGAGAAAAGTGTTACTTACAATCGTTAGATTTTGGCGAGAGGAATAAGATGGTTGAAGCACTTTTGTGATGAGATGAATTATGTTGAAGAAAATATTGAGTTGAATGGAAAAATTGATCAAAAATTTGCTGTGTCGAAAACAAAGCTTTCTCTTTAGAGAAAGCAAAAAGACATTGGTCTCACGGGAAATAGGGGGGTTACGTTCCACTGGGTTGGCACATTACGAGATACGTGATAATCTATCAATATTCTGCAATATTGATGCATAAGGACATCGAATCATAAGATCGAAGAATGGGTATTGGAACCTGCAAGAAATTCATCGAAAATTGCTTCAAAACTAGGATAAATCAGTCAGCTTCGACAGTTTTGCTGGTCTTGTGTAGTCTTGTGCATTCCCTCAAATTGTTGCCCTAAACCATGAAACTGAGATTCTCAGACATGACGAGGTCATGAGTCATCGCCAAATCTCTTGTCCACAATGCATCGAGGTCTATCAACTCAAGCATTTTTGACCCCGATGTCTGCTCATGTGCATCATGGGAAAGATTTCCTGTCGGTGTCTCAAATGCAAGTTCTTCAACACTTCCGTGGTGTATGTTGGTCCGGGCGAGAAAATCTGAGATTGATTCGATACAAGACACCCCATAGGTCAGATGAATATTTTATTCAATATGATTACGGGTCATTGAATCCAAGCAAAGTTGCATGAAAATATAATAATTTCCGAGCAGCAATGACATCCGATCCGCGGACAACGAAACTCAGTCCGCGGATAACAAGAGACCAGCTCAAAGAAACGATCCGCGGATAATAAACTCGCGAATAACGAGGAATTCCTGTATAATAAATTTTAGGACTCTAGTGAATTACGTATCCAACGTTTATTGGTTTAGAGAAAAATGAATAAACTTAATTCATTTTCATCACTTTTGCAGGTTACCACAAAATTCAAGCTCGGATTTTTACGAGGCTTTTTACTTTGGCCAAGAAAATTTAGCGAGAGCGTGACACCATGTCCCCATTATGGCTTCTGATGCCACAATTCACCATGGATCCAAAACCGCAGCCTCGATCATCATCATCGTGCGATTCTACAGCCAAGAAAAAGGCATGATCGGTACCTCTCACCGTTCGAACGAAAATTCGCATCTTGCCAAACTACTGTACAGAGAGCTCCACAATCATTATCGCATTCCTAGGATGAACAATTTTCGCTCAGCACGAAATCCAGCTCGCGCATACAGAAACGAGTCCTTTAGCTCTGATAATCGTTGGCTGCTTTCAAGGCCATCACCTCAGTCATTTATAAGTTAGAGAGCGAGAAGGAGACCCAAGATCGGTTGCCTAGCCATATAAACTTGCGCCCCTGTATTTTGCACCTATATAGGCGAATAAAGTAGAGAGAAAGGCGATGATTGACGCGCAAAGGTGCGAGAGTATATTCCGTGGCCTTAGACTCATACTCATAGGTACCACAAAGCTATATATATTGTAATATATCTATAGATACATGACTATCTCAACGATTGCAGCTATTTACGTAATGTCGTCGCAGTACCACGATGAAATGCACTGGTTACTCTATGCACCGACACCACATCTCGTTAACGACCTGTCGAGAAACACTCGATCTCCAAAGCTCTAAACAACTGCACGCGTAATCTAATAATTTCTTCGCCCACGAGAATCCAAACACACACATATAGTATGGTCCATCTAACCCGATTTTCTCAGGGTATCTATATCTATGCATGGCCTATTCATGAACATGAAAATTTGCAAGTGCAACGTATCGTCGTCCACACTATACGATACATTCGACGTTCAATAGTATATAATAGTGCCAGAGTAAAATGGTCTTTGAATTGTGATGGAGACTATTGCGCTTTTCGCGTATTTGAGAGTTAACAAAGCGTCGATTGCCACGGAGTTATAGTGTTATGGAGTTGGCACGTTGCCGAGTAAGTACTGACAGTATAGTGTGCCAGTTATTGTTACAACAATCTGAAATAGCGAACCGTGTCGTTCCGCGTCGAGTATTTTTTTCTATTGTATCCGTGGAGACAACTACTGTTAGTGGTCCCTAGGATTGCCCAATCGATGAGGAAATTCTCATTTTTTTCTCTCCCCCTTTATAGCGCGTAACTTCATCCATTCTCACTTCTCTCGCTCTCTATAATTAGCACTACAAGCCGCGCACCAAGAACGAGAAGAACGACCAATTTCTCAATCGTTCATCACCTCCTCGTCTGCAACCAATTCAATGTTGACCTTCAATAACGATTCTCACTAATTTTGAAAAAAATTTACTTCCTTCCATTGAACCTACTCCATATCATATCCAATATCACATAGATACGAGAAAACATACGTTCTATTCTATAATAGGCGAGTGGTTAACGCAATTTCGCGTTACGAATAAATCATCCATAGTTTGTTCTTGAATCCGTTCTAGGTGTTTGTGTATTTATATGTGTTGCATCAACTGTGCGGCAATGCGAAAAATAGAAAATTATATAGTTGCCTACGTAAACACAAGAAACCTCTTATAATTCACCACCTATTCATGATCACTGCCAGAGTGCCGCTCTAATGTATACACAACAAGCTATAGGAACGCCGCGCAAGGATTTCAAAATATATTTTGCAGCGCGCCATCAAGATACACTTTGCGGCTATACGTCTGAACACCAAGAGTCAATTTAAATAATTAAGACTTGTAATCTTTACATTTTGCGATAAGTCGTGCTGAAAAAAATTCTCACTGAGCATTCGTAGCACACTATATAGAATGACGACTGTTGGGCATCGTCCGTGGTAATAAGGTTCGAGAATATTGAAGAAAATTTTCTCGAGAATTGTACGCGCATCCAACGAATTTTCCAGAAAGAATATAATTATACAACATTTCGCATGTATAGTTACCGATAGCTCTTCGCAAATATTTCGTGAATTTTGAGATATTTAAATTCAATTTATTCAGCCAGATTGATATACAACAAGAACCATTACGGTTCTCTGAAGAGATGTAAGACACGCATTACTCAAGTTGAGGCATAAAATTATACATCACAAGAAGAGATGCCACCATGTAACTTCAATTGCGGGTGGAATACCAACTTTTATCACAATCATCATCATCATATGGCTCTTCCGGTCTACGCGTTTAGACCCTTGGACCACAAGGTCTATTGCCTCGATAATCCACTTTTCTGAACCTATACCTTCCCAACTGATACCCATCCTAACCTTTATTAGACTGAGCGAGGGATTGCGCTGCCGAGTATATGGTAGTAAGGTGGGCCGTTTCTAGGTGAGGTAACCGATTGGGCGTTAGGATTGTAGAGGTTCACTCACCACACCTGCGCTCATGCTACGTTCGAGCATCATTTTGGTTAGAGCGTCCAATGTCCCTGACTGCTTAGCAGCAATCTCGCCATACCCCTCTGTCTTGTGCTAAGTTCCTCCACACCCCTGGTTCGCGTCTTGTCATCCTTATCTTTTCTTCGATGTTTTCGACTAGCCTCGTCCGCAGTCTTCCTCCTCCCCTTGACGATTCTGGAATATAATTCAGTACCCTCCCAGCCACTCTATTCTCGTTCATCCTAGCTACGTGTCACAACCGCTTTACCCTTCTATATAGATTATCACGTTAACTATACTTGGAGATTGGTATAGTTGGAGTGATTCATCGTTGTAACTAATTCTAGGCAACCTCAAGCTTCGGTCAACAATTGTTCCAAAAATGCTTCTGAGAATTTAATTTCCAATGCCTGAAACCTCCCTCCATCCTCTTTATCATAGACCAAGTTTCGCATCCGTATAGAGTCACCGGTTGTATAGGGAATTTATATATTGTGATTTTAGCCTCACGGGATAAGTCTCTATCTCTGAAGAACTTCAGTAGTTAGCCAAAACATCTGTAGCCCGCACCGATTCTCTTTTCAAACTTAACCCTCATTGTGATATTCTGTGTTAGCGTGGTCCCCAGGTACTTGAATGTTGGACCTCGTTGGAAGGAGTGGTTTGCTATTCGGATAGGTTCTAAGCAGTTATTCGTGGGGCTCCTTTCCATGACCACGTATTCCGTCTTTGCTTCGTTCACTTCTAGTCCAATTCTTCTTGCCTTGGGATCAGAATTTTTGCTCGTTCCTCTATGTTTTCCCTACTATTACGTACAATGTCCAGGTTGTCCGCGTACCCCAAAAGTTTAATAATGTCGTTTGCTTAGACGTGAAGCCTGCGGTTACTTTGAGCTAGTGATCTAACGACGAATTCCAGAAGAAAGTTGAATAGTGCCGGGGACATCGCGTCGCTTTGCTTTAGGCCAATGACGCTCTCAAATGGGTCTGACAAAATCTTACATATTCTGACCTGCCCGGATGTTCGATCAAGGGTCACCGCGATTAATCTCACGAGTCAGCCTAAGTATCTCGTACATCTTTTCTCTTATTATCGAATCATGAGCCTTTCCAAAGTCCACGAAAAGGCGATGTACCTGTTGTTCATGTTCCCACCTTTTCTCTGCTATCTGCCTCACAGTGAATATTTGGTCTATCCTTCTAGCCCCGGTGCTGTATTATTCTTCAGTCTCTGGATAGCCCAGGTGACTTGGTCTACGGTAGGGCAATGTATTTGTTGCTCCGCCGAATGGATTTTGGTGAGGAGCTCGCTGCTGGGAGAACGGACATTGAGGAGATCGTCATAGTGTTCCCTCTATCTGTTTAAGACATCACCCTCGGTCGCGAGAACTCTCCCTCCTTATTTCCAATGATGTTGACGGTTTTCGCTCTGAGATTTCGTAATTCGCCTAGCTCTCTGTATGCTCTACGAATGTTGTTTTGCGGAAAGTGTCATTAAATACTACGGATGTTTTCCCTGTTTTCCCTTCAAAGTTCCCACTTCTTCTACCTGACATGTTTGTCTGGTGTTACCCAGTTAATCTGAGCCATCCTGTGGGCATCGCGTAGTCGCTTGAGTTTATTTTGGTCCCAATTCAATCTCCTTGCACGATCAAGATCGATTTTTGTAATCTTACATGACTCAAGGATATCCTTACACGAATCATCAAACCACGGGTTCTCTGCGAGGTTCTCTGATTTTCTACGAGCCCATCCCATTTCCGTTTTCATAGAGTTTGCCTTCTGCCAAAATGAGTCATAGAAGTTGCCGGGTGCGTAGGTGTTCTCCGTTGCGGAATCGGTTCGCCAAGATCCATTGCACCGTTTCACGCTCAGCACTTGAACAAATGCGGCACAAGCTAACATATACTTGGACACAAAAGAAGGAAAAGCCACGAACCTCACTTAATCGTCGTTGGGCTTCGGCATATGCGCAAATATGCCGCAACAACAGCAGCTCGTGAGCCTGACACAGAGACAAAGAGAACGCCAAATAGGCGTCCGGATCACAGTTCTTGGTCTATAAAATATATCTATATATCTAAGTATGTCTATGCAATTCAACTTTTGTCCAGTCAGCGTACTGCTGCGCAGTCTCGCTATCTTTGAGTCCACGTGTATGTGTATATGTGTGTGTGTGTGTG
Organism: Eretmocerus hayati; assembly: GCA_029851415.1. Lineage (NCBI taxonomy): Eukaryota > Metazoa > Arthropoda > Insecta > Hymenoptera > Aphelinidae > Eretmocerus > Eretmocerus hayati. The sequence goes on from CM056741.1 coordinate 154,625,548, forward strand.
ATTGTCAGTAGTAGTGGGAATAGCAACAGGCAGAGCTCGCAACAAAGACAGATGAATAGACAGATAGGACGGATAAATCACGGGAGAGGGAGAACTATCTGTGGTGAGCTGCAGCAGCAGCAGCATGCAGTTGTGAACGAGGAGAGGGGCCCGATTGCAGCGGTTCCGATACGATAACGCGTTGCAGTTCTCGCGCAAGCTCGAGATACGGTCAAGGCCTCCTCGGATATGTGCCCGCGTCCGTTCTCTTTCCGCCGTGACTGTCACTGTATATAACTCTCTCATAGGCACTGTTCTAATGCTTCGTGGTGTCATGGTGCTACGCCATGCGCTCGCAAATCTTGCTCTTGAGAACATGTACATATACGCAAGCACTTGAGACTCACTCGCAGAACAATAACAGTTTTGATATAATTATGATCTGGATTCGCAATGTTGAGTGCCTAATGGTTCTAAACTCCTTTAATTCATACAAAGACCATGATCAATGACCTTGATTGATTATTGATTAGGTCTTCGAACTTCTCGAGACTGTCAATGTTACTTGTATCAAAACTCAATTATCACTCTTTAAAGCTGGTGTACTTCTCAGGTAGGCCGGGAAGAGGAAATCTTCATAGACACCCACAACAGCGTAGATAGTGTCGGACTCATCCAAGAACACTCGCGAACCTACTGACTAAAACACCTCACCGGAGGGCGCCAACCCGAAGGTTATAGTCCCAGAAGAAGGAATAGAGAAAAGATGAAAGAAACAGGAGGGCTAGCGAAGAAGCGGGAGCCCTGAAAGTGGTCCAAGATACCACTCAGGGCTCATACGCACAGAGGCGAACGAGATGGTAAAAGCACACACATGGGTGCTGGGGCTGAAGACTGGGGGCGGGGGAGTTGTCGTGTGCTCCCGAGATACTGAGATCCCCTTGTCGGCTTCTAAGTGGATGCGAACCCTTTAATTTATATCCTGGATAGCTTCTCCCATGAGCGTGCAGCAAGGGTACGCTTTCCCAGTTGGTTCGGAGAAGGTCCATTCCCGAGTTACAAATATATCTTAACAATGGGCTCACTCGCCCTCGCCAACTACTGAATTTAGGGTCGATTCAGGCCGTTGCCTCCTCTTAAAGAGGAGAATTTGGGACTCATCTTGGCTTTGCTATTAGAGCCCAGAAAGTTCCTCGGTTTTCTGAGCAAGTTGTATAGGACCTTACGACTTGTCATCCCCGAGGGCAACTCTCGAGACCACCAACACATTCAGTCTCGAGGCATATGACGGCTGCCGTGACCATCGGACCGATGGCATCGGTCGGAGATGATGTGCGGTCGCCGCGCTCCAGTAGGAGCTGGCTGGGCCCGGAGAGCTGTCGTGCAAATGTAATTCACTGGGATCCACGTTAGTCAACAGCCACTAGGAGTCAGTCACCAGACATCGATCATCAGCAGTCTGGGTGTTTTTCCTCGGAGCACATGCATGTTCACAAGCAGAATGAGCACAAATTCATCGGATAAGATTGAATTGAATGAAGAGCTTCGATTCAACGAGGGGCGATTGAGGTAGCACCTGAAATTGTTCTGCGGCCCTAGAGTTTACAACGGTTTCGAACAAATCTAAAAACCGTTTTTCGGACTGTTTAAACAGGATAGTACTTTCCATCTGAAGGTCGGAATCCTCCCTCGACTGTCTTGATGTGACGGTGTTATCCACATTGCTCCTGGGTTATTCATATGATATTCGATTCATTTTGAAAATTGTAAACTGTGAGTAGCCTTCTTGAGTTCCAAGGTACTTAGGTTAGTTTGGCTGCTGAGTAATTCATTGATGGTATTGGTATGATAATCGATAGAGATTACGGATATCTAGAAATCGTTGCATTTATCTGAATAGGCGTTCTCTCGAAGTTTCCGGGGCACAAGAATATTGAGAGGATGATAAAAAAATGTCCTGAATGAGGAAGAGATGGAGAGGGAGGAAGGTATTGAGTCATTGGTATTGGACTCGTGAACGCGCTTCCTCGTGCGATACGCGCCGCTCGTGTGCACTCGTCATCGCGCTAAATTATCATTGAAAGCACGGGCTGCAGAGGAGTACGAGTATTATACGAGGCTTGATGCATCAGCCGGGTATAATGCTTTGTCCGCCGCGTGCTCGGATTCGTATGCACGATGCGCTACACTATACGGCAGTAATAATTTGCCAAAGGATGCAACGCTGATCGACGCATTAGAACATTTTTATCGGCTATCATACTGATGCTCATACCGTTGAATAGATATCTCTAACAAAAAAAGATAGACGAATCATACGAGCTATCTATAGATTCTGCTCGTCATTATATCGAGATGATTTGTATGCAAATCAAGGGTACCATTTTCATCGATTCCTGTGCAACGAAGAGCTCTTCATGTAAGTGTTGGTTCCGTTTTGACAACTGATCATTGACTAGTTATGGATCATTGAACGACTGCTTATTCGATGTCAAGGGAATCGTATTTTAGTACATATTACGCGTCGAGTGCTGGAAACATTTTTTCCTTCGGGAAATTAAGCTAGACGTGGGCGATGGCACCGTCCAGCTTGGTTTTCCCGAAGGAAAAATGTTTCCGCACGAGACGCGTATGCAGTTTTATACGTCTGTACGCAGAAACAGCTTGTTTCCAGGCTGTTTCTGCGCCGCACCGCTACGCGAGGAGGCTTAAAAACACGCTGTTTCTACGTATGGACGTATAAAATCATTTATTCACAATCCTGATATAACTACCGTTTTATTTTGATCAGAAATCTAACTCTTCCTGGCCCTTCTATGGTCATCAGCTGTGAATTGACAATTTCATGACCAAGTATTGAATGAAACGGGCTGGTAACCGGGTAACTCTTCAGAATGAACCACCCACATTTGCATGTTCAGTTAGTTATCTTCATTTCAGGAGTAAAATATCGATCGATTGAGAGATAAATCATATCAGTATCATTCATTCCGTCTGAACATGGAAGATAGGATAATTTAATCATAGATGATGCGAATATTTTTCATGGGAGTCTCATTGCGAAGCATCGTCGGCTATCCCAAAAGAGCTGCCTACACAAACGTACGCGTCACACACGAAAAGTTTACAAAAAAGCGGGGATGAGGTATGTGCAAAAAATAATCGGTGGACAAAAATACGATGGCTGCATATGTAGCGTTGGAGGGCGAATAAGTACTTGCCACTGCTGTAGAAGGCCGCGTGGCCATCTGCTTTGCATTTCGAATTTGGCGCCGCGCAAAACTCGGTCTCCAAGGAATATGCCAGCCGGGCGGTGCCTTATAATTCTCGTGAGCCCGCATGCACCATTGCATCAAGCGTATGTATACATCAGCCGCTGCAAGAGTATGAGTGAATTGCATCTATATTACGAAGAGTATCCCCCTCTCCTCGTAGCTAACGAGCGGATGTAGCTTCGTCGACCCAGTGACTTTTGGCTGTTACGAGGGCGAGCCGAGTAACACACATTTTCGTCAAGTGAGATATATGCATGCAGTTTGGTGTGCGTCTGACCCGCTCATGCGGCGAAAATTCATGTGCATGCATGGCATCAGACTGAGACGGTCGGACAAACGGCTGTGCGTGCGACCTTGAGCCCGAAAAAGCCGGCGCGTCATTACTTGTGCTCATGCTCTATACTTACTTCTTTTTCGCGAGACGATGGCTCAAATGCAAGAGAAGCATGCATACGACTTTTGTACATACATACGATGCTTTTTATATCGCAAAGCCCGCTCTTTATTCCACTTGTACTCTTCCTCTTTCTTGGTTTGTGTAATATACAGGGTGCATCTTGTCTGTGGTTCGTATATATGCCAGTAATGTACAATTGCTGTCTGGGTTTTTGAATGCCGTCGAAAATGACGCGCCTCCGGTCTTCGGTTGATTTTATATACTTTGATGTGGGCCGTACTGTTTGGGCGGGACGTTTTACGGCTTATATACAAAATTATCGAATCGGTTTGTCGCTTTATCGGCCGAGTTCCTCGTGGTTAGGGTTAGTTCATCAGCGTGTATCAGAGATGATTGAATAATTTTATATGTTGTAGAGGATCGAAAACTGAGTTTCACGAGGAATATTCACAAAGATTACTCTGAAGTAGTACCACTGATAGAACCTCCATTTGGAAGTCTTTCAATAGACTCTTCCAGAATTTTTTAAAGCAGTTTCATGCGGTTTTTCATGTCTTTGACTGGAATTCTTGAAGAGAGTATCGATTTTTGGCAAAGCAATATAGACCGTCATCACCGCATTCCTATTAGAGATATGAAATTTCACAGTTCAGGTTCCAGAGCATTGAGAGTCCCTGTGCGCCTGTAAAACGTTTTCAGTTTTTGGTCTCATCAAGTCATGATATTTTCTTCAGAATAAAGAGATTTTGAATGTGAATTCTACTGAAGCCGCGGTGAGAAAAGACTGGGACCATCATCCTTAAATCCTATATTTTTTCGGTTCATGAACGATGAAGTACGTCAGGAATAGAGACTTTTATTTAGTTTGACATTTGTCAAACTGTGATCGTCGCCTGAGCGCGACGATTATAAGTGGCTCGAAAGAACGATAAATTCATTCATTAAATGTATTTCATCAAATCGAGCGATAGAGTCGAAATATCGATGAGATCTACCTTATCGGTATAATTTGCATATTTGAATGGTCATGGTTCCTTGATTGACCGCATCGAAAGATTGGCACAAGAGATGAGAGAAGGCTTCCCCGAGCGAGTGAATACGCAATCGCCTCGGTGGTCTAATTGGTTAAGGCGCCGGTCCGGAGTACCGGAGATTGCGAGGTTCAAGTCCCGCCCGAGGAGGAATTTTTTCATCTCTTGGCCAATCTTTCAATAAAAAATTGAAAAATCCAAAAAAATAAAAAATCCCTTCGTGATGCAGCCACTATAAAAGTGGAGCCTCGAAGGTCGCAGTTTGACATTTGTCAAACTGTGATCGTCGCCTGAGCGCGACGATTATAAGTGGCTCGAAAGAACGATAAATTCATTCATTAAATGTATTTCATCAAATCGAGCGATAGAGTCGAAATATCGATGAGATCTACCTTATCGGTATAATTTGCATACAGGAATAGAGACTGTTACTTTTCAAAATTTCCGCAATCCATTGTACTTTCAATCATTATTACACTTGGACTCTTTTGTTGAAATGATTGAAAATCTAACTCAAGAATAACTAACAAGCTATTGATGGAAGGCACGAAGAAAATTGAACAAATTTTTTGATGCACTACTTATTCCATTCTCCAGCCCGCCCAATAAGGCTTTATTACGGTTAATATTGCAGGAGAAAATTACTCATCCGCAAGCTTGGCAATTTGCAGAAAGCGGTTTCACCCCAAGGCAAATTCTGGTGACATGATGCGTCGGTGATATAAGAGTTACCAAAAAGTTCATGGACGTTCACATCAAATTTCTCTTCTATTCAAATTGAATAGAAGAAAAATTTGAGAATTCAAAGAGTCGACTTAAGGATAAAATGCATGAAATCTGGTCCAATAACTGATTGAAGCAGCTTCTTAATATACCTTCACTGCAATGGGCCCCACCGGTAGGGCCCATTCGTCCAACTCAGTGTGCGGTGGTGACTGAAATCCCATTCCATGGGCCCCACCGGTGGGGCCCATCGCACGCAGGACTCGAACGCAATTTTCGCCGTCGCAGTGAACGTGTTAATAATAATCAACGCTTGATATCTGATAAGCTAGAAAAATTGGTTCAGATATCTCATTCACGTGAGCCTCGTCCTCGTTCCAAAACTCTATAGATGATCAAGTCAATTCTCGGTATCGGAGAAACATATATCATTGTATAATCAACGATTTCGCACTCGCAATACACACGACCATTGAGAATCATCAACTCGTGCGTTTGGTCTCATTTTCAGAACCACTCATTGCATTGGCGACAGAAAGTTCAATCTCTCGCCGTTCACGCGATCGGTTAAGCAAACATTGCAAAACGCTAACCACCAACCATATATGAGTGATTCTCCTGAAACTGTGATTTTTTGGGGTCAAGATTCGTCACAAGGAGTGATTTGGGTCCAAAAATTATTTCAGCCCCAGATGAATTTTGGTGGTTCATAGCACTTGATTTCCACTCGTTTGAGTATAAAAAGGAAGTACCTAGAGCTACGTAGCTCAAAAGTGAAGCCAGACGAAGATATGCCAAGTTTGAGAGGTTGCGGAGAAGACAAAATGGACATTTGGATTCTTCGTGAAGCATTATAAAATACAGGAACGTTAGGATCGTCTGAATAACTATTAACATAGTTACAGACCAATAGAGTACACCCTAGAAAATTGCTAAAAAAGTGCATTCCAAGTCGCAGAAACTTGGGGGAGCTTGGAACATGGAAAATCTCACTTTCAGCGGAATCACTCATATAGATAGGAGTTAGAAGATCGAGCCTGGTACAAAATTCAGAACTCGCATGGTGGACCTGTCTCGAAAACTTATAAAAGCCACGAAGCCACGTGCAATTTGCGATTATTGCACGCACAGAGCTATCTGCGGCCTCATATAAAACAGCCATGATAGAATAAGCAGCTTAGCTTATGTAAGTACATACATGCATAGTTCTCCGTAAGTCTGCTCGGTTCATGTACCTATAATAATAGTCCAGTGGGTATAAATTTCTCACAATGCATTAGGTGGATCAATTCGTAAACAGCAAGCTGAGAACGGATTCTTATGCAGATTTTATCGCTGAATACGAATCCGAAGAGATCACTCGCGATTTTAATGGAGAAGTTGATCAAAAAGCAATTAAAAGCTGATAAAATTCAGTTTTTGGGTATTTGCGGGACGGTGGTTGCGCGGATCTCGAAATGGTTCCTCTAAAAGTTGTAGTTCTCTTCGAGATGCAAATTTTGAATCAAGTTACGATTAAATAGGACGTCTAGTTGCGGCGTAAAGTCAAGTAGAAAATTTGTCACAAGTCCCCGTGGAGGGGGAAGTTTCGCCACTTCCCCTCCGTTGCTCGTTGTGCCCAGCGCTGCAGGGACGGCATAGGGCCTATTGCACCCAAGATGCAACTTTCTCCTGCAGCGAGACTTCCCCCTCCACGGGGACTTGTGACAAATTTTCTACTTGACCTTACGCCGCAACTAGACGTCCTATTTAATCGTAACTTGATTCAAAATTTGCATCTCGAAGAGAGCTACAACTTTTAGAGGAACCATTTTGAGATCCGCGCTACCGCCGTCCCGCAAGTACCCAAAAACTGAATTTTATCAGCTTTTAATCGCTTTTTGATCAACTTCTCCATTAAAATCGCGAGTGATCTCTTCGGATTCGTATTCAGCGATAAAATCTGCATAAGAATCCGTTCTCAGCTTGCTGTTTACGAATTGATCCAAGCACAACTTTATACCCACTGGACTATAATGAAAGGTGTGTGATTGAAAAAGCTTCGAGCTATATTTTATAGAGAGATTCATACTCATGGGTTATATGTATCAGTGATGGTATACAGTTTACTATACACGCCAGTGAGTGGTGAGGTGAGTGGTTTCATTTTTTTGCCATTTTCGAAAGGATGGAATTTGTAGGTCAATGCGAGCGTTGACATTTTTTTTTGCAGCGCTGGGAATTTTGCTCGTCTATTGCACTCTCTTGGATTGTTGATATCATACACATGTACTATATTATGTATAGGTGTGACTGTACGGGTGTTTATTTGCAATTTTTAGACGGAGAATAGCTGTTGCATGAGCTGCAAATGCTCATAAGTATGCAAGTTCCCTCATTTTTTTTCACTGTCACTTATACGCACGCATTACTTATTTTCTGTGTGCTGTCGTATGGACGTTGACACTCTCTCTGCTGCAGCTCGTAGAATAACGTGGTAATAATGTGCGAGGCAGAGATCGAGAGTCACGCATACTTTTTAGTGTGCGAATATATACATGCTTATATATGAAAACGAGACTCTTGACATCTTGAATCTTTCGTGTTTATGTGTGCATGAATATGTCTGAGTTTGTGGCGAAAATACTTTTATAAGTCTACTCTATTGTGACAGGTGTGAAAAATGTGCCGATTGTCCATAGACAATATACTAATATTTTTTCGCCATTCGCATTGAACTTCTGGAATTTTTTTACTCTTATGGTGATGATTTTGAAAATCGAAAGGGCGATGTTGCATAACATTGAGACGCGTTAGATTTAGTTTCTAATTCATGTTTCAATTTCATTCACCACCGTGATGTGAACGGGCCGTGGAACATGGAATGATCAAATTTCGGAGATTATTCGACAACTTATAGAATATTTGATGGAAAAATTCTTTCCAATAGGAATATATCCTTTAGTGAGTTAAAAATGTGGTTGACAGTACAATCAAAGTGTTTCAAATATATAGTCAGACACATCAGCTGTCCTGAAATTGGTCACACCCATCGATGCTGCACTACTAATGCTCATTGACTTTATTGCTGCTTGTCATTTTTCCGCCTATCTCTACGGGAATGTATGATTTATAAGTGCTATTAATGATCATATCAATGGCATATTCATGTCAGGTTGAAGTTGCATGAACAATGAGTTCGCTATATTTATACCATTGATAAGCTCGTTGCTCTCACGAAAAAATTCATAGTCTTCAACTTTTAATAGAATGAGTGAATTGGACTAGCCTGGCGTTATGGCGAATAGATAACATTCTGGGAAGTAAAAAGTTTCCGCAGGCTGGGGCTCAACTCAATATTCGAAAGATCAAAATTTGGCTAAAATTACTGGAAGACAAATGAATTCGGAAATAGGGGATGAAAATGTTCGGAGGGATGAAAATTCAACATGCCCAGAAAGGTGAAGATTCGGAACGAATAAAATTCGGACTAGCAATAATTCAGAGAGCCTCAATTTCGGAACAACAATACTTTCGACATTTTGATGCCTATCTGATAGATTGTGACATAAATACCATCGTGATTTTCACTGTTCCCGGTATTCTGAATCTTTATCTTTCCGCATTTCTAAAGTCTGAATATTCATCCTGTTGTGAATTTATACATTCTCAATTTTGGTTCTTTCAGATATTTGGCTCTCCAGAGTTTAGGTGTAAGATTTTCTCGTTTTTCAAAAAATTGACTACACCTCTACATTGACTGAAAATTAACTAACACCCGAAATTAGAACCGGCCATCCCAGAAGTATATTGTTTCAAAGTTCTTGCTGATATATCCGCAAAATATGAGCTGTATATCAATAAGACGATCAATTTTGGACCGTTATCCTGCAATCCAAGATATCCTGAGCTAAAAAACTTGCAATTTTCCAGTCAGTCAGAACATGTCGAGTTGTAGTGAGAAACTCAAATTTGGAAAACTATATCTTAGCCCTCTTTAAGCAACGCATGACCTCGGAGTTGGTGTCAAAGATTCATCGCAAAATTGTGAATTCAGATTCGATTTCGTGATGAGCACTCCTCATCAACATCCATTCTCTACTGATGGCAGCCATTGCTCGTCTCCATGAGTTCGGGGCCTTGCCTGTGGAAGGCTTGTAATTCGGTGACCGTTTCGGGCTAAAACAAAAAAAAACCGGTTCTCGTATTCGCATCACGACGAAAGACGTGGCTAAGCAAAGCTGCAGCGACTGGCTAAGCTCGTACACACCCACCCGAAAGCACATAAGTATACATGTCAATATAGTAAAGTAGACTTAGCGAGGCCAAAAAAAATGGTGGGGGTGCGGATCGTTTCACGCTATTTACAAAGTAAGTGAGTGTGCGTGTGGTTGTGTGCCTATCATCATGCGAGTAAGTGAGACGGAGCGAACGCAATCATGCATGCCCATATGATACTCACGCTCACACATATGTACCAAAAGAATCATGAATATCCACATCGCCGAATCATGCAATTATTATGAGGGGAGCGCAGCCGGCCAGCCAGAATGCATCAAAGTTAGCACAAAGAAGAGAGCTGAAGAAAGAGAGAGAAGATTTTACACACAAATAAGCAGCACATCACATGGATACAAGAGTGCCTATACTCGTCTCGTGAGTTTAGACTGCAGCAAAAAGCAAAACTGGCGACGCGTCGCGCATAGCATAATATAGGCGCGGATGAGATTTCGTGAGAGGCGCTTTGGCTAGGCTCCGCCTCCTATATTCCTAACCCGGCCATTCTAAACAAACGAAGCATGGCTCTAAAATGGCCGACTTGAATTTAGACTCGTTACTATAGGCCCGGGCTCTTAATTTTTTTTTTTTTTTTTTTTTTTTACAGGAGTTGATCAGTTTCGTGCTTGTGAATGCTTCTCACATTGGATATTTCTTTAGGTCGCCTCGTCGACTTCACATTGGGCGATACTCGACTGTGACTCAGACAACGATTTAATCAATTTGGATGATTACGAGCTTCCGAACCGTTTTTAAAAGATCGTTTTCATCTGCACTGAAGTTGAACACCACCACATCTTATACAAGAATTTTCGATAATTGTCCAAAGGATTCGGTTGAGTTTTCACAAAACTAACTTTGAAAATTTTAATCGGCAACATAGTAATTATCGTCAAACTTTCGGCTCATTTTGCTCCAATTTGCTGGAGTATCTACTTCAAATTTAAAAAGAAATATCATACAAATTGGCAATTTACTGTTCAACTCGTTTTACTCAACACCTTACAAAAATTTTCAGTGACAGCATTGTGAAAATTGGCGGTAACTTTTTTGTATTTCGTGCATCACAGGTATTCAAGTTTCAGATAGATTTAATTGAAAAAGAAATTAAATCATCTAAAGCTCGTACCAGTATAGATTTTTGTTTGTAGATAGATTTCGCGATTTTGGAAGCCCAACGGCTCCACCAATCTCACACAGCAATGTTCAGAGTTGATTTTTGGCAGCTAGCTTGGAAAATACGAAAGCTCACCATTGGTCTGCGGACATTTGTTTGGGTAACGAAATCGAGCCCAGCCCGTGGCCAACACAAAATTCCATCGCTCTCGATAATCCCTTGATGTATACACAACGCCAAATGTGTGCTGCGTTCGTGAAATCGCGCTTACATTCGATTTTGAGTGAAACAAAAAAATCACCAAATTGAATTGAATATTTACTCGCGTCAGCGAGCGAATAGAAACGAATATAAGCGGATGACGTTGTCTGTGCTATCGATGAATCGCAATATTGGGGAGAATCTCATCCAACGATTTCAGTAACTGCGTAGCAAAAACACATGATCCGAATTTTGAATGATGCAGTTTGTATGAAGATGTATCACGATGACTATAAATGACGTAGTTAGAGATGCAAGCAATTTTTGGTGTAGTTTCATATCTCCGATGTCAAAACAATGGCATACGATATCACGCAAAAAATTTTGGTATGTCAGCGATGTAAGCACAAAATATGGTAATTGGAGAGAGTACCTAAAGAGCAGGCCTGCCTATAAGAGAGGATTATTGTCATATGTCATGTATTCGAAGAAAGAGTGAAAGATGTAACTAATACGAATGATGTCAGCATCGTCAGAACTTCGAGATGAATGTCACTCATACAAAAAAATGGTCTCTGGTGAAAGATGAAGGAAAAAAATAATAGACGGTTGATTTCAGTCCCGCATTTCTGCCACGAATAACCTTCGAAAAAAGTTCGAAAAATCACTGCAAAATGAGATTTGGGTAAATCAGCTCATTTGAGCTATAACAGTCAAATCACTTTTATACAAAACTACATCAAATATGAAAACGTGTGTGAGATTCGTCAATGAGACTAACGTGCCGCAGATTCTCGCATGTATTTTGCCGACTTTATTTTCCTCTTGTCTTGTTAAAGAATTTGTTATTGAAAATGAATACAGGAATTCAGACTTAGTAAAGAGTGTGTATTATAATCCCCAATCATCTGGGTCGGCGAATTCACGCGTAATGACGATGAAAGAATGTTCCAGCGGGCACACCCTGGTAGAAAATCAAAAGATATTTTTGCCAGAAACTGGCCACTTGTATGCTGTGTCTGGCCATAAACTGGCCAGACACTTCTGGCCAATTTCTGGCCAGAATGAAACGCTAAACTCCTCGATAAATGTTGAGCAGATCTGGTCTGGATCAAATGCTTGGTTTCTGGCCGATAACTGGCCATATTGCGACGAAGAAAATGTCCAGATTTAGATCACATGCTCTGTTTCTGGGCTAGGACTGCCGAAAAACTGTCTGGAATGGAAGCAATAGCAGATCTTTATTGGAATGACTGTACAGATATTATATTCATATCATAAATCTTATGTGATACAGATGCACGTGACACATAGTTTAGAACAATATTTTCCACAAGTTGCACTGCATTTGAAAGTCGTTGGTAATGGTCTCGTCACTCCTTGAGGATCTGATACACAATTGAATGTGTTGTATCATATCTGGAACAGAATTATCTAAGATGAATCCATGATCATCAGAATTTCACTCACAGAATATTACAGAACACTCACCTCTTTGAGTGTTAAGTCATAATCACTCCATCAACTGATTCATGTGTTCAAATTGGTGAAAATATATTCAGTGGCACTTCCAAGTTCCAGCACCACTGTAACTATGTAAGATAAAATCCAACGCTAGAGACCAGACTTCTTGAGCGTACATCTAAGAGTTCAAAAAGTATGCAACTATATACCTTTTTTCTTTTTTTCCGAATGTATTATCATCTGTGCATAGGAAGAATAAGATCTAAAAATTGGTCGTTGAGACGTGAAAAACGAATCCTGACCACGCTTTTTAACCTCAAAATGAATCATGACTTACCCAACGATTCGGAAGAGGATTGTTCACTGGAGATTATAAGCTGTTATCAATACTCGAAAGAGTTTTCTCGTTTACGCAAGTTACTCGCTAGAAATTCACGTGGCACTTCGAGAGAATAGAATCGTAAACCTCAAATACAAAATTTCACTCGACATGCGGTCACACGCGATCTCGATGCATGAGCACTGATCCGATGGGCACACGCAGTCGCGAGATCAGAGATGAGACAAAGAGGGAAGAGGAACGAAAAGGGGAGAAAGGGAGAAAGGCGAGCGCACATAGAAGCGAACGATCGTTCACATGAAGACATATTACATATAGGACATGAGTAAATGGACGGCTCTGGACCAGAACGGTATATTTCCATTTCGAAATTTCAAAAAACTGCTTTGGTATTTTGGAGGCTGTTTCTGTTGATCATAACTATATGGAAGAATTCCAATTCATCATTCTAATTAACAATTCAATTTCATAACGCGAGAATAATTTCCCATGAAAGTAATTGCCGACCAAAACAGTCCTAAAAATCCCAAGGCAACTTTTTGTAAATGTGAAATGGACACATACCGTTCTGGTTCACACCCGTCTAAATACGCGGTACAAAACATGTACATTCAATTCCTTATTCCTGAAAACAATGCCCGCTTTAAAAAGATACCAATGATTCATGAAGTAAGAATCTAGCCATAAAGTATAACATATGACGACCAAATAATGGCCAGTCCATGGGGATACACGGCAATTTTGGATTCCACTCGCGATGGCCAGATTCTGGCCAGAAACCATTCACACAACTCCTCACTCAGTGTTTGAAGACTTTGGTCCCCAAATTTATGGCCAGTTCATCGCCATTTTCTGGGCAGTTTTGCTGAACATATTTTGATGCTGTGGTTCTCGCCAGAAACTGCTTTCAAGCCAGAAAAATATGTTCAGTTTTCTACCAGGGCAAGAGCGAACATTTCTGACATCGACTTGTAGAGTTTGTGATGAAAATTTCATCCTTCGGGAGCGAATTTTCGCGTCACCATACGTCGTAAAATTAAATCTACTCTACACAGTCAATATTGTGGTGGTTTGTGCACAAGAGTGAAAAAATATAATACGCTTTTTCTGAACATATTTTTTGCGAATTTTTTATATGTTATTCTTTCTATGTGGCTCGAAAATCCACGCAAGAATTTCACTATTAGACTAATGATATGCAGAGGCGTTGATCGTGTATATAATAAAGAGCGTTCCATACATATATTTTATCAAGGTTATCTTGTTTCACGCCTAAATTGAATACCCCATTAAAAAAGCATTCCACGCCTTGATTAATGAGAATTTTTTTTTAAGATGTAGACGTTGACTTTGCTGAGATTGTATGAAGAATATTCCAATGATAAGTTCAGTGACTGATAATGCATTATAACATTCCATTGACGATGCTGCAGCTATGAATATAATGTGTAATGAACATCACAATCGAGAATCGACCATATTTGTGACGCATGATTCCAAATATCTTGCAATAACAATTATCTTGATGAATTTCATTATATTGTGTAGTCGATGCCCACGTGTGAAGATAAAATAATTTCAATCTAGCGAAATTAGTTGATCATTGCATACTAATAAACATAGCCAAGGTAAAAAGTTCAGCTCATTTCACAATTACGAGCCTATTAAAGTCGTGTGTCGTATAGCTACTTTGAAAAAATAGCTATTGAATAAATGTGTAATAAATAACGCCTATCTTATACTTAGGTGTGATACCGCTGTAAAGCTATATACGATATACCTGTTCAAAACACACATTTCACAGTTTTCCATTCACTCGATTTCTCAACATCTCTTTCTCTCTCCCTCGTGATATAGAGTCTCTGGTAAAAATTATTGTTTTTTTCATATGGCATTTATTTTTTACTATTATCTGACCTTGTGCTAATTATGCAACAGCACAACGAACCGCGAGTATGCAAGAGTGAATAGTTACGAGAATATATATATATAATATCACTACACGTTTCCGAGATAGATCTCGAAGTTCACTCGCTCCTGCAAATGAATTTCAATCAGCGCTGAGAGGTGTAACGTTTCGGATTGTCGCAATGGTGATTCAAATTGAATGTTTTTTCTCTTCAATTGAACCGCATTCTTTTTTCATTTCCTCGGTGGGGCTAGACCTTTTTCTCTATAGTCTACACAATTTTTTGTGAATTTTCCGTGAAAATTATTTCAATGCGAAAAATTTTCTCGGTCTACAGTCTACGTAAGTTTTAATTCGTGACAAAAAAAATTGAAAAGAAGGTTTTTTGAAATTTAAAAATAGTTCCGACGTTTTTGAGCAATTTGGGGCTTAGATTCGGTTTGAGCGTCAAAAAATACGTGAAAAAATCATGGTCCGGTCAATGTGATATTCCGACGTCAAAATTTTGTTGTCTAGTGTATTCAATTGCTTGATGACTGCTAAGTTATCTTCCAAGACAATCAGATAGTTATAAGAGCTATGTCAAATTCCATGATCTCATGACTCTCGAATCGGCCGATCTCAAATCTTCCTATGTAAAATCTGCTATATCGTATTATTCTCATATTCTAGTCAGCTAGAAATATTCAAAAGCTTATTAAGTATTAACAAAGGATCAGTTGAAGAAAAAAAGTGCATATATCGGTAGCCCGAAAAATTTTTGAAGCTTCACTGGTATTGGTGTATGACATATATCGTGCATATAGTGTGGTTTGTCGAGTGCCGATTTGCTCAAATTTGCGCCCGGCATATAGCTCGTTGTCTCCAATCAAGACAATCAGCGCGAGTTTGCGGATAGTCCAGAGTACATTGATGGCGAGAGGCCCGATCGGGCTTATAATATGTACGACACTACCCGCATGAGCTTTGGCTTGTTGGCATCTGATGCACACCACGATACATGTATACATACTCATCGCATGCACGCACACAAACACCAATGATACAACACATATACACGCTTAAAAAGCTGGTCAGGAATTCAACGTGACTCTCAGAGAGAGTGCACGCCCGTTCAAACTGCATCACAATCCTCTCTCTTGTTAGTTCATATTGGTGCATTATATATACGGGTATTGGTATTATCTTGGAAATTTTAACCCATACGTGCACTGTGTTAGTGGGACGGGAAAGCCTCCACTGTATACATTACACACATACACATAATGTCAAGATAATAGGGAATGCTAGTGTATTTGTGTGTCGGAGGGGGGGGTGAGGGGTAGATAGACGGATAGATATAAGGGAGACGCAGAAAAATCGACCGAACAAAATTTGCATATATTCATGGAATATAAGACTACAGTGTACATCAGAGGTAAGTCCGTGCATCCTATATGTACATGTATAACTATATCGTCTCTTATTACGCTCTGCTGCTTCAGATGCTCACTTGTAATGCTCTGGCCGCTAATTAATTTCACCGCTTACGCGCTTGCATCACTCACTCACTCACTCGCGAGAAGCGCAAACGATCGTCGCGAGTACATTTACCTGTAATATAACGTGCTCCTTGCACTTGCAGCTGTATCTATGTATGTGTGTGTGACACGATATGCATGAGTTTAAGCACATGTACTTGTGCACTTGTATAGTGGCTGAGCAAAAGTATGCACACCTGCAACATTCGACTGTGGAACACTCTCGTGCTTATCGTTTGGATGATGTTCGACAATCTATTGACACGATCTGGGAAACTAAACGCTGGCTCTGTCTACCTGCATCTCGTCATGCTTTTATCGAAGAAACGAACTCTGTGTCAAGATGTCTATTGTGAGTGCAGAATTCTATAAAACTTATACTTTTATCAAAATTTTCTAAATTAGCGGGTCGATTGCATGAGGCAGATTATACCCTCATCGAATGGTATCAATATTTTAATTTAAATAGAAAATTGTTGGTAATCATTACCAAAATACCACATACATAGGAGCTTCAATACGGGGATAAGATTTGATGTAACACAAGGTTGACACGGAAGGAAATGATATTACTTCTACTCTAGACTCACAGAATCAAGCCAAACCTAGAGCTGAACCTCCATTTTTTAAATTTGTAAAAAAATCGAAAAGGTTCGTGGAACTATTCGATATATTGATAGATATACGTCCGTCTTCCGAGCTCACGTCAAGTTATTTGAATCCAATGATCCCATACCTCCGGAACTCCTCATGGAGAGTTGATGCTAGTTTGCACTACGTACTCTTCATGGATCAGGAAATATCAAAGGGTGATTCAAGGAGGTCTCGAAAAGATATAGGAAGAATGAGGTTACAAATAAGATATTTGAAAATTAGGAGTGTTTCACCCAGTCTCTTCGCTTGGAATCGTCGAAATGACGAAGGAGCGACTTGTCTTTGACTCTGAAATTGTTGGACTGAAGTGATACGTTGGATATTTTTTAGGCCGGGAAGGGGGAATCTTCATACCCACGAGAGTGTGGGTAGTATCGGATTCACCCGAGAAGACTCGGGCACCGACCGACTAAAACCTCTCCCCGGAAGGCGCTAACCCGAAGGTTTTAGTCCCAGAAGAAGGATGGAAGGGACAGAGAGTAAATCCAAGGTGAGAAGTTCAAGGAGGCTAGAGAAACGTCCTGGCGCAGGCCAAGACGTTGCTCGAACTCATACGCACTGAGGCGGACGAGGTGGTGAAAGCACACACATGGGTGCTGGGGCTGAAGACTGGGGGCGGGGCAGTTGTCGTGTGCTCCCGAGATACCAAGATCTCCCCTGTCTGAGAACTGGGTCCGGGGAGTGCGTCTGTCTCCCAGGATCAACTAAGGATCCTCCTTGCGGTTAACTGGGGCCGAGGAGTCGTTACTATCCCAAGATCCGAAAATCTCCCTTGCGGGAATGATACCTTGGGAGTTTTGTTCGTTTTATAAGTTATTGAATGATGAATTTGATAGGAGGAACAGTAAACTGTCCACTATCTAGCTGTGAGACTGCGAAACATGTCACGGCTTCTTTCCGGTCCATGGCCGTTGGATTTCGTACAAATTGATTCTACGCTCGGGTGAGTTTTATAATTTTGATGAATATACAACCGTCTTCCAAGGTCACTTCAAGATATTCGAATCTAAGGATTCAATCCCTCTGAAGCTTCTCATAGAGTGTTGTTGCTAGGCGAAACACTTCTAATTTTTAAACATCTTACTCTTAACTTCGTTCCTCCTATGTATTCTTCGAGATCAACTTGATTCGCCCTTTGATGTTTCCTGATCCGTGAAGAGTATGTGGTGGGATCTAGCATCAACTCTCCATGAGAAGCTTCGGAGAATTCACTAGAATGCTTTCTCCTGAAGGCACTAACCCAAAGGTCATACTCCTAGAGAGAAGAAAATATGTTATGAGGCGTACAGATATTGTGTCAACTTCATTGAGAGGTAGAAGCCTATTCAGCCCTGAAAGATATTCCACGAAGTCATTTCAAAAATTGATGAGTACTTAATCTGCAAGAAGTTCTGAACCACAAAAATCATCACGATAGATCAACCGTAGCAATATCTTAGATAAGTGAACATATATGATGAGTGTATGCAACTAGACACTATAATTGTTTTTCGAGATCCCCTTGCAGCTTTCTCGGCCTAGCACGGGGGGGGGCTTTACCACCTTGGTGTGAAGGGTTATGCCCGAGTTTGTTTATGGAATCCAGCTTCCCCGGAGTGACCTACGCCATGGTTAGCAGCCATGGGATGCCTCAATGCCGGTAAGGCCGACATTCCCTGTCCCACGCATCCGATGTACCCTTAGCGTTCCCAGAGAGAGCCTCTTCATAGTTTGCAAGGCTATGATTTGGTGAGACTCAAACTCCAATGCCAGTAAAGGCCGACATTCCCCGCACCTCCCCGTGAACTCAGGAAGGCACGTCGGATCGGCTTATTAACTCCCCACGTTGCCCACCCTGCCTCTCCTTCGCATTCGCCCAAGCCCCCCTAGTCGAACCTCGTGAAATGGGAAAACCCAGGATTTCTCTGGGGGATAATCCCGGGGAAAACGCCATTTCAAAGCAAGCGGAGTGTGATGGGTCCTTTTCCCGCCGAAAAAACCTCAGAAAAAATTCCGAGTGATTTCGCCGGGAATCGAACCCACGACCCCTCGAGCAGTGATTCCGAAGCTAGCACGCTACCGACTGAGCCAACACTATTATCAGCATAATAATCGCAATAAAGTGATTAACAATAATAGAGTGATGTCTTGAGTGTCTTGAATGTTTACATATATACATCTTAAAGATCTGTTCAGGTTAGACAGATCGCGGTGTGATGCGAGAAAATAGTGCAGATGTAATAGAAAAGATGAAAATAGGGTGAACCGTCTCACTGAATAATAAACCTTTATTGCGCTTGGGCGGGGAGGGGGTCCATCGAGTGACCATCTTTGACATTTCTTCCATGCCAACTCGGGATCTCATTGAGGAAAAGTTCCTCATAAATTACATAATTGAAGCCACGTAAATCTTTGAATTGGAAAATAGTGTCTGGTGCATCTGTATTGATGAAGGCAGATGCGATTAGGTGGAGCGAATCTTGCAAGGTGTCAGCTCGGGGTGTTGCATAGAGAAAAGGCAGGGGCGTGTTCCTGGTAGAAAAGTGTTGAGTTGGGGCATCAATGCGTAATCGGAGGAGGTTTGGAGGTAGGGGATTTGACGAAATCACACTGAATCACCCTGAACGCAAGTGACGCTAGTATGTATACACGTCGATGTGAGCCGTGAGCCATTCCAACGCAAGGCAATATGGTGTCATAGGCGGCAGCCATGGAATACTACCAATTACAAAGCGCGCACATATGCATTCAGGAGACAATGAAACTAAAGATTTGACTTTTTGAGATATCATGGTTTACAACACAAGCATAGTCAAAGTATGGAAGAATCAATGACTTGATCAGCCGTTGTTTGAGTTTTCTGGACAGAGCACACTCATGGGAACATAGTTTGTACAGGGCGCCGTAAAGTTGACTAGATATTGAATTTACATGTCTGATCCAGTTGAAGGTACGCTCTAGTTGAATGCCGAGATCAGACACACACTGTAAATCTCAAACTGTAAACACTACATGGAAAACTGTTCCCTGGAACAGATTCAATCTGTTGATTTTCGGATACAGTTTATTTGCTGATTCTACAATTTATTTTACAAATTCAGACTATTTACCGACAGCTTTCCAAATTGATAAAATGGCAATTTTCTCGTCTAAAAAAAGTTTTAATCAACTCAACAGGTACTATGTAGGCCTAGAATTTAATGGAATATCTGAAAAATCATATCCGTAAGCAGATCTAGTGTGTGATGGGGATCGATCCGTCGATCATTGGGTTAGAAATCCGGAGGCATGACCCCTGTACCACAAGGACTTACACATGGCGCTCTCTTAAAATGTCAGTATCATTCTGCGCATTGGATCCCGTGACGATTCGTGTTCGAGTGCATGAAACATAATGATTCATCCGTAATATGACCCAGTCAACGCGTTTTTGGTAGTGTTGAGTTATAACAATTAATCAGAAATTATTATCAACAAATTATTATAAATCATTGCAAATCCAATTTAATGGGAAGTAATTGTTCCGCATTCTTTACCATATTTTTTGAAATGGTTTGCCTGAGCATGTCATCAAAACCCATCGTTTTCTGGGGAAAATTTTCCAAGTTCCCGGAAAATTCGAGAAGTTTCGAATTTGCAAATTCTTTATCGATCGTTGATCTCGAGTGGGATGGGATTTCTCGACTCCCATTAGTTCAACTTCCTGTTCAAAGCATCGTCAAGAAGAGGAGGAAATCAAGTTCATCCAGAAAATTCTTCTACTCGTACATATTTTCATATACACATTCCCGCGCATAAGGGAATTTTCCATGGCATCCCATGCATCATATATTGAATTGGTACAATTTACAGATTCAAATGCAAATATTCCTGCCAAGTTGAAGATCTACATCTTCAAATGTTGTAGATCACATATTCCTGTTAAAACTACATATTTATCTGTAGGAATGACAGAATTACCTACAGAAGTAATTTTTACAGATTCAATTTGTAAATTTTTACAGTTTCAGATTTACAGTGCATGGTCGCAAAATGGTAGGCTGGGAAGGCGAAATTTTCATGGAATTGCGAGGGTGTGGATAGTGTTAAATCCACCCGAAAAAACTGGGGTACCTCCCGACCAAAACCCTGAAGAAAGGAAGAAGTAGAGAGTAGAGAAAAGAGGGAAAAGACAAGAAGGACTTGCGAAGCAGCGGGAGTTTTGGAACGATTCGAGATGCAGCTCAAAACTCATACGCACAGATCTGTGTTTTGTGCTCTTCACCATTTCGTTCACTTCGAAGTGAACGAAATGGTGAAAAGCACATACTACGTCCATAGTACTACGTGTATAACTAGGGCGGAAAAGTTGTACTTTGCTACCAAGATCCCCCTCGGAAAACCAAACCGAGGAGTGCGTTTGTCTTCCAAGATCATCTCTGTGGTTGCTACATCTTAGTTATTCATTGTCAAATTTGTGGACGTATGACCTTCAAAATTTTTGATCGAATGGATGAAAAATAATGAACCAAGTTCACTACTCAGTAATGCCTTGGAATTTTCTTGTAAATAATATGCGAATCGCGCTGATGTCGATTATGCAAAAAATAACTCGAGCGCGTCCGCTCCTCTCATAGTTTACATTCCCATACCTAAGTAACAATAAACAACAACAGTGACGCAGTAGCAGTAGCAGCAGCAGCATCCGAGACTTGTTCATAGTATTCGTATATATAAGGTATTGTCTCTCATACTCGTTCCGCGGATTTGAATAGATCGCTAAAACTGCGTAATGACCTCGCGCCAGCAGAGAGTGATTATACCAAGCGCTCCGCGATAATATTGCCAATGACAGTGAAAGCCTCGCCGACCAGTTGCACTTGTATGAGCTATCTATAGTCATAATACGAGCTCGATTCTTTTTCACATAAACATAGATCGAGATGCATAAGTTGCGATACGTAGGTGCAGATTTTTTTTTATGCGCGATATGTATTCTGCTGAGTTTTATGATTGATTCTCTGATGATTTGCCAATTTATGTAAGTATGAACTCTTGTATTGGTATTTTTGCATCACGCGTGATATTGATTATTAAGTACTTGATGATATTAGTGGAATGCGATATCGATTATATCATGGGGATTCTTATTGCCCCAATCGTTGATTCGTTGAGTTTTTTGACAGTGCATTTTGTTGTAATCGTTCTGACATCATTTTTGTATTTCAGGTAATCATTCATGAATACGTATTACCATCCATCATTCCGTTTTCCTATCAACTCCCACCAAAATCACTGCATTAGATTTATCAACAGATTTCGCAAGCCTGCCATTCAAGATACAAGATTATCCTCCTGTCAAGGTTTTTCGGGACAGCTTTTAACGTTTTTTTCTTTTTTTTTTTACAAAAATACGTAAATGGCAACGATCACTCATAATCAGAGAGCATATGACACGAGTTCCAAATCACGTCAGTGTCGTTGCGCAAGAGCGTGCGACCATCAAAAAATTTTCCGTCGTTCAATTTGACGAATTAATGTTCATAGCCACGCTAGCTAGGCTTCACGAAAATTTTCCTCCGAGGCAGCAAATGTGTCATGCGCATAAACTCTCGAATTGACTTCATAATGTATATGGCTCCATGTATCGTGCGCTTCGACAATCGGCGGTGGAGATTCAATCAAAACCAATTTCGTCGGTTGGAATAAGTTTCACTGGGTCAAATCAGATTCGTCGATGAGACTTGAGACTATATTATTGCCATTCGTTCGCTACCGATTTGAGATGAATTGAAAGATGAATTTCTCATCGTGTGCCATTTGGTGGAATGACAATTTTGAGTGGTTTTTTTTATCCAAATTATCGGATTTTAACGAAATTCTTGTAGCAGAAGGTATTTTCACAAAAACATAAAAATTAAAATGATCATCCTCATCGTTCATGATTCCACTCTATGTTGTGAGTCTGTCAAAATCCAGTAAATTTGCTAAGATTTTCCCCCTACACTCAACGCAGACGTGAAGTAAAATTTCACAAGTCCTATCTCAAATTTATCACGATATTGCCGTCATGTCATGTTATACTAGCAAAATATAGCAAGTTTTGAGTTAAATTGGCAAAAATAATCTTTGCCAGAGAGGTCTAGTAAAAAATGAATAAATCACACATGCACCAACACACAAGCGACCAGCTTGTAAAACTGAGTAATTCGAGTTGGCGCGTATATAATACGTCAGTCAGTACGAAAAAAAAGGAAATTTGCGCGTGCAAATCGTACGAGTATACGCGCGAGAGGAAAACTGCAAAGCCAATCACTCGACGAATTATCTTGTCCTTGGACGGATCGATCGATTCGACGCCTCATTCCTCAGCCGTTGACTAACGACACTCGAGTAAGAGAGACAGAGATACTGTGTGACTTGAGCAGCGGCGCTCATTGCAATCTTGGCTCAAACTCGCAATATAAGAAGTACGAGAGCCATTCAAAACGAGCTATGCAACCATGCGATCATACTATATATATGTTTGTGTGTGCATATCTCAGAGGTACCAAGCCGATGTATCCCACTTACTTGTGTGCGATAATCGTGTGTTTCATGCGCTATTGGTATTGGTTTGAATATCATGCATATATATAGTGAAGATTGAGTTCGGACAACGAGTAAGAAAATCAGATGTGAAAAATTAGGTATTCCGCGCTGCAGGTGCGACTATAATACCGATCGCTCGTGCGTTGAATTCTTGGGCTGTAAATTGTCACGAAGATTTTTCTGGGCGTCGAATATTAAAGGTTACTGAGGTGTGATCAGAACATAAACTGAAAATCCGATTTAAGATTGATTCATGCAATTTAACTAAATTTTTTCGCTCGAAAGCTCCGTATAATATTATAATTAACGTTCTATTTGAGCGTCATAAAAAACAATTGGGCATGGGGGTCTTGACACGATGAAATAAAATAATATTCATCTAAGGGAACCAGATTTTTTCCAATTTTCTGTATCCTGAGAAGCGAACAAAAAACAGAGCGTATGAATTACTGAAAAAGTTAAGATCTTGTGATTTCTGACAATGTCGAATTGGCCCAAAACACGGTCGTACAATAATGGTCGTTATACGACCGTGGCCCAAAATTATTCTTAGAAATACGCCAGTTATACTTAGCCAAATATCAGATCAAAAAACGAACGGGCTAGAGATGTCCTACCCATTCGTTTAACTGTAACACTTTCACACATTTAAAAAAACATTTTCTGCATTATTCACCAAAACTTTTTTCACCGTTTTTACACGTCGGTATCGTATCTATCTGTATAATCATTAATGGATCCCGAGACCCTTCTTCGCAACAACCCGGGTAGCTCCGATTGCAATAAACTCTTTTTCAAAAACTCTTGTTCAACTTCACTCTTGAAATTTCTTTTATCATTGTGAATTTTTTCAGAAATTCATCACCTTCTCCCATCGCTCAAGGTTCATTCAAACTTCATGTGCCACGAAGTCAGCATTTCGTGTGCATTTTCTTACTTTTCAGAAGCGCTTCGGTTTCAATTACGGCGCTATCATGATTATAAAAGATTTCCATGGTGTATGCCATGGGATATTCTTCTATAATTCTTACATCATAAAAATTGGAAATGTTTCTCAAGATCCAAGATAGCAAAAATACGCGGAGTACTGTAGAATCGGGTGATTCGAACCGAGGAGGAGAGGCTATTCGAGACACTTTCATGAGATTGTGTTGGTCGAAACTTTCGACACGTGCATCCTACAGGACTTTATAAGTGCTTGTTTCGAAGCCCTATGTCTCGGCTACTTTTTTGAAGACCCCATTCGATCCATATACGATCCTTGGATCCTAGTTTCTTGGAATCTTCAAACAGTAGAAAAATTCTGCTAAAAATCGACCCACTAAAACTTTTATCTGGTTCTCAACGTAAAAAAGTCCCCTGAATCTTTCCCTCTAAACCCTCCCTCTTCGTGAGTCTGAATCCTTCCCTCTGGCATCGGTTGTGATGCCCACATCGAAATTCAATTGAAACTGAGGTCCGACAAATTGTTACCTTATCGACATAGGAGATGCGAGATCGAAATAATGTGAGTAAGGGACTTCGGCAGGGTAATTCGGACTACCCAAAGCAGCTACAACTAGAGGTATTATTAATTGTTATTTTGTCTTTAGATGTATGAATTCAAACATGTTCCTCAAAGAAATTAATATTGCTATCCAGGCATACGTTCAATCCTTCCGCTTGCACGGGTTCACGTCGCATCGATCACTCGCGATACGTCTAACCTCTAAATGGGGACTGCATTCCATAGGATCAGATATTGCTCCGGAATTCTCGCTAATATTTCAGTTCCCGAATCCAAAACCGTTCTAACTTCCCATTTCGTGCAGCCCTCGTACTTTCTGGACGTCGCTTTCTTACAGCTAAAAAATTGAATTACCATTCACAAAAAATGAGGCGACAACCAAACCAAAAAGAATCTTTACTGATAAAAATTATCCTCAAACTATTCGAAGAAATGTCTGCAGCAAGTTATTATTTAGTGACTTTATTTATGGATTTGTAGTCTTAACTGTATGACTGATAACGTGACGATAACTCTGTCATTTGGGTGTTATGAATCACATCATGTTCGATATGTTTAGATCATACGAGATTTCGATAGAAATTTTGAGTATTCATTTGGTAGAAGTTTCATTTTTTTTTGCAATTTCCAAAACAACTTTATTTCAATGATACTTAGGAACCATATCAAAGGAAAAAAAGAACATTGCATAGCACAAATATGACTGTTAACAAGTTAATTTTGCCCGAGATTCAAGGCTCCTGAAGAGTGGGCTGGATAATCCCGAAGATGCGGGTAATTATGGACCACCCTAATTTTTTTTACATTTTTCTAGTCTATTCACTCCAATCTTAATCCTGTGCAAAACATTGGATGATACCTGAAGCCAAGACCCAAATTTCGAGCTTTTGAATGTTCTTGTAGCCCTAATCTGGTCAAAGTTATGGCAATCAGAAGGTCGAAAGTGGATCCGAATGACCCGATTCTACGGTAACAATCATTTTTTGTCGGTAATAACTTTTGGTCGATTTAATGATCCTCAGTCGAGATTGAGTCGAAAATTACGTCTTCTTCTTTTTTGCCATTCATTTATTATTTTCATTTGTCAGTAAAATAATATTTCCAAGAATAATGCCGACCCGGCGTGAAAAAAAGCCAAATAAAATTTAAAAAATATTATTTTTTACAATTTGCAAAACTATCCTTGGAATTCCTTTGTAACTTCAACCACTGGAGGAATCTGTTCATTCCACTTCGCAATCTCCATCAAAAACAACCTGCAAATGATCAAGTAGTGCATTATTCATCATCATCATCATCACATAATAATTACCGCCAAAGCTTCGCACGCGTTCAAATATCGCACACACCTGAGCTTACGTAACTCACCAATACAACAAAATGCTTGTATTAGATTTTTCGGGGCCAACAACCACTCACTAATAAACGTCTTTCGATGGAAAAGCGGGGCCAGTGTCTAGTGCAACTCTATTGGCACATGAATATACACACTGAAGAATAAGTATAGCCTACGTATATATCCAAAGCTCACTCGCACGATCGCGAATATTAGAAGCTGCACATATTAGTTAAGAGAGAGAGGGAGAAAGGCTGCAATCAAGTATAGTGTATTGGAGTGGGGCCTGGCTTAGAAGGCCGCTGCAATCTAATGTCAAGTCTATAGGGGATCGGGCGCGGATACGCCTTTATTCACTTCGATTTAGCTCTCCAGATACACACATCTATGTATGCCATTCATTTATATATGTGTGTGTGTGTTATATGTTTATATATTTACTCTCATGCATGCTTACTTACGTAAGAATACTTCATATATACAAATCGGATGGAATGCGAGGCCTCGGGGTGGATGCTGTAGATTATAGTGGCACCTCTTACCCCGTATACATATTATTATAAGTGGATGAAAAATGTGGAGGCACCTTGAGATCTTAAGAACCCAGAAAGAACTCATTGTCTTTGACGCCCTATTAGAGACCGATCTCTTGAGCATCAGAGCTGTGTATCGTATTTTATTATATAGATATATAATGAATTCTCTAGAATTTCTGTTGCTCAATAAAGTGGGCCGCCAGAGCTCATAAGGCTTGAGCGAGCGATATTTCCACGATATCAGCACGGGTGTATATATGCGAGAGGGCCTGCAACACTTGACACGATCCATGAATATTTATTTTTCTCTCTAATGCATTTTCGTAACCGATCAGCTTTATATACCCTGATCCATCGAATAGACTCTGAGAATGTGAATGGATTATTACACATATATATATTTTTAGTGAACGCGACGCCCTTTCTATTATACGAGTATAATAATCTGATCCTCGTTATACTTGTCGCTCAAAGCTCTGCATGACTGCTGCATGTCTGATTTGATAATGGTGCCATGTGTACATATAGTTATAGGTGCAGGTAATGCAAGGTGTTGTTGTTGCGACAAGCAAAATTTTCATCTGCACGGGTTTCGGTTTCTGAAGAAAATTCACTTATGTGTGGATTGTGATTAGCGTTATTGCCTCACTTCGATGTACCTCTCGTTTGGCTTTTAAATGTTCTTAATAAGTCAGAGGCCCCTGAAATGCTTTTGCAGTTCACGAACAGTTCAATAATGATGTCTGTAAAATAATGATTGATGATCAATTCAGGGTGTTGATAAGGATTATCTTCTATACTAATAGATGAATTATTTTGGGAAATTCAGATTGGCTGCAGTGGTTTTTCGGAATTGCTCGATTGGATATATCAAAGTCCCAAACTATTTGGTGGTTTTCTTCATAAGTAGTCATAACGTTGAAAAAATGTCCAATTATGCAAAAAATTTGAGATACATCGCGGCACATTCGAAACTAAATCCGAACATGATGCACGACGCACAACGCATAATGCATGATACACGACTGATTAGTGAATTGTGCAATCAATCAATCGATCAGTGAATAGCATCCATAGCTCACATGGCCACGTAATATATTTTAACCAGTCCAGACCGGACCACAGCAAAGTATAGAGTGAGCTAGACCAATCGAGACCGACTTTGACCGCACTAGACCCAACTAGACCAAGCTAGGTACGATGATTCTCGTACGGTACTAGTACGATGATCTTAGAACGGTACTAGTACAATACGTTGTACGAGAATCACACGATTCTCGTACGGTACAAGTTAGATTGTTACAGCACGGTACTAGGACGATGATTCTCGTACGGTATTAGTACGACGATTCTCGCACGGCACTTGTAAGATGAGTTTAGTACGGTAATAGTACGGTGATTTTAGTGCGGTACCAGTGCAATGATTCCCGTACGGTATGAGTAAAGAGATTCTCGTGCATTGTTAGTGCCATGATTTGCGCATGGTACTATAACAATGATTCTCGTACGCTGGTATTACGATGATTACAGTATGGTACTAGTATGATGACTTTCGTACGCTACCAATACGATGATTCCCGTCCGATACTAGTTCGATGATTACAGTACGGCATTAGTGCGATGATTCTCGTACGGCACTTGTAAGATGAGTTTAGTACGGTACTAATACAATAATTCTCGTACGGCACTTGTACGATGATTCTAGTACGATGGAAAAAGTACCGCACTAGTACGGTTTTAGTATAGTTCTAGTACGGTACTAGAACCGGAGCAGACCGAACTAGACCGTACGAGACCAAATCATCCATCCGTCGACGCATCCATGGCCTCCATGCTCACTCATTATACTTCACCTTTTTTACTTAGGCAACCCGATACGCAGGATCTGGACAGACAAATCTTGGGTCAAAGTAGCGTGTTCTTTTTTGAGATTTGAGATGATGTTCTCGCATCTTAATCCCTATAACATGCATTAGATCATGATGTGGTGATTTAGACAATATTTAGGAAGCCACCTCATTAGCTTGTGGATAAAGTCCCAGATTTCAAAAAATACAGCCCTGTATCCAATTTTAGCCTGTACCAATGTGAAATATCATAAGCTCCTCCTCGGTAGACTCGATGGTTCGAAACCCACCTGAAAATTCAGGTCCTGCATAATAACCTTGGAAAGCTGTTGAAAGTGCGTATACAAGAAAACAATAGATGAATGGACACTTTTTGAACGTCATAGACATTATCCACACATTTTAGACGTTTGATAAAATTTGAATCCTAGAAAAATGTAAGCTCATTATAAATATTTTTTTTTTTTTTGAGGATAACGTGCTCACCGTTGGCAAACGAATCTGATTATGCGCGAAAAGTGTGTCGTACTACTTACTTTATTACTCGTTGGTCAACTTTATTTGCGCAAAATCGACTTCGCGTATTTACAAGATCGAATCTCCGCTAGCCTTACGCAACTGGATTTAGTTCCATGGCTCGATTGCTGAAGTTAATATTATTATGCTGGCTAACCACGAGCCCATGCGAAAGAAGGATTACAGTTTCTTTTGATTCTACGCTACATATTTATTTAGTTTCTCTAAGATTGTTCAAGAGTAAATTATTCTTGAGATTATTGTTCAAGGTTCGATGTACTCATTATTGACTTTGATGGAATATTGGCATCATGAATTGTCTCAGAAATTTTGCTCGAATTCCAATGAAAAGGGCGTAAACAGAGCTGAAACAAATGCACTATGCAATTGTTGAATCATCAGGGGTAAATTCTCCACAGGGTTTTCCTACAATCTATAGGTAACGCGTTTTTTGTCTTAAGTTGGTCAATTTTTGACATGGAATTATAAAACACCCAAAAATCATCAAATTTTTGGACCCAGCCTGAAAATTGGCTATTGAGCGGTTGTTTTTTCATATAGGATTCAAGTTTCACTCCCACGAGGAATCAAGATCAAATTCCACAGCCTAGGGATTCAAAATTATTCTGAGACCTTCCCAATCAATGGTTCGTATAATGAGAAGATGGAATGAACGACTTTTCATTTAATGAATGAATTTATCGTTTTTTCGAGCCGTTTATAATCGTTGCGCTCAGGTGGCGATCGCAGTTTGACAAATGTCAAACTGCGACCTTCGAGGCTCCACTTTCATAGTGGCTGCATCACGAAGGGATTTCTTATTTTTTTGGATTTTTTCAATTTTTTCATCTCTCGGTCAATCTTTCAATGAAAAATTGAAAAAATCCAAAAAAATAAAAATCCCTTCGTGATGCAGCCACTATGAAAGTGGAGCCTCGAAGGTCGCAGTTTGACATTTGTCAAACTGTGATCGCCGCTTGAGCGCGACGATTATAAGTGGCTCGAAAATTCGATGAAATTATTCATTAAATGTATTTCATCAAATCGAGCGATAGAGTCAAAATATCGATAAGATCTACCTCATCGGTATAATTTGCATATTTGAACAATTTTTCCTATAGATTTTCAACTATCATAGCCGTTTTAGTAGTATAATCTACAATTGAAAAAATGCCACACTCATATCAAGGACTAATTGAATGGGCCAGTTGTCTCACCAACTGCGAGCTGGGTCTATTTCCCCATCATACTATGATTTCAAATAAAACTTGCTCTGTCCCAATTTTTGTACAAGAGTTTATCTTGAAGGTTTATGATTCGTTTTCAAAATAAGGCCCATTGGTAGGGATGCTCTGTCTCAAAAAAGTCAAGACTTTTTGATTAAACGCACATAGAGTCCTTGCAGTATCCATTAAAGCTCATCAGGTTTCAACATTCCAAATGAGAATGTCAAAATGTACTCGAAACTACCCAGATAAAATAATTGTGGAAGTAGTAACCCTGTTAGAAGTTTATTTCTATGCAACACATTCGGGTACGTTCGTGACACTCACACTTGCCTATCATAAAATATATAGCTAGCGATGCCACGCGGTATAAAATGCGCCTGATGTCTAGTCGTGGCTCCAGCTTCAACCCCCTCTCTCTTATAGTCTGACTTAGGCCCCGGGATATCTAATCTGTGCACTTTCGGCTGCCATCTTGTATTACGAGCGTCCGCCAGCTCGTTTGAAACCTCAACTCTATACCACATCGGCAGAGAAAGAGAGACGAGATTCACGCGTTCACTGCAAATTATTCATCATGCGCTGCGTGAGTTATGTGCTGACATAATAGTACACAACATGGGCGTTGGTCTTTCCTTCATTGTGATTCGTTTTGGAACTTCCATGCAGTTGATTAATACTTGCTGATTTGTTCATCAGCTGAAGTATCACTCATGTATCTTCTGATCACTGTGAACCATGAAGACCTAGATTCCATCATGATGGAGTGATTGGACACTAACATTACATTATTGCCCTGTATGTGTGCGCCTAGTTCGGGCGCTAAGGCAGCTTATTTTCCAAGCGAAGTGAGAGGAATAAGTCCTCCGCGACGGAAATGGACCTACGAGCACAGAGTTATAATGACTATCCATCATGATGGGAACTTTAAAACCGTGTTCTAAAGCGTCACTTTGAGGTTAGAAAGATTAAAAAAATCATTGCTGTTAGGATGAAAGCCTTCATGAACAATTGACAAATTTTTCATCGTGTTGTTGACGAACGAAAAGTAGGTGAATGGATCAATTTTTTAAAATTCCAGTACAAATACTTGAGGCAATGACATTTTTGTGACTGCGAGATTTCGATATTATTCATAAGACTGACTCAACCCTAAGTAGTCAGATCATATTAATCTGAACTTGAGAAGAATGGAATGCTTGTAGATGAGATTCGTCTTGTGATTCGTAGAATCATAAATTTGATAAAAACAACTCGATGCGTACATCATGCGCTTGGTACTGTTGAAACATTACAGCTGCAGTATTATTTCAATCTGCAACAGCAATCATCTTAAATTCTATAGAATTTGAGATGCATCTTGATATACGAAGTCGAATTAATTTCGGTTTCGAGTGAAAATTAGTCATGCCTATTCGTCATCTTCTTTTTAGCTAGAATGAAAATGATATTCAAATCGCTCGCGGAATGTCTTGAGCTCGCTTTTTCATGCATCATAAGCAGGAATTCCCCGTCTCTCGTATCTTGGTAACATTAGTTATCTCAAATTCAGTGATAACACGAGCTAGAAATTTGCGCGTTTGTGCAACTTTGGCAGATCGTGAACTCTATAATAACGTCGAGATATTTTTTAACGCTTCCCTCTTCCGCATCTCTCTACATTATTACTAAAATAGTATGAAATTTTCAATTGGATGAAGAACTATAATCTACCAATAATCGAAAGATGCGGACTGTCAGGGTATGATACAAATAGGCTCTAATTCGAGAATGATCTATTTTTCTACCTCTGCATTCACTTTATTCAACTATCCGTTTAGGTAGCAGACAATCGATCAATTCGCAACAAAGACTTGTATCGTCAAATGCATTCATCAGGCTTCCCTCGCGAATCGTACCATTGAATGAAAATAAAAGTCCGATTTCAATGCGAGTATAAAAACACAGATTTCGTCGGATTGTGCAGCGTCTATAGCAAAATAGGAGTTAAAATCGCAATACGGTGTGTCACACAGCTTATAAGAAGGCTCTCTTGTTCGGGAAGCTAAAAAATGCTCGATGCGTGAAAATTTTCGCAATACATATATATGGCTCTCGGTGCACAAGGTTTCTTTTGTCACTCGCATATACTACATTTGACTTGACGAAGCCTCGCTCAGTTTTGTATGTGTGAAGCGCCACATATATAAGTGTGTATGTACGTCTCGAATTTCTAACGGTTCCAGTATGCCCACACACTTAACTGGATAGCATAGAGTATATACTTCGTGACACATTCACACACACTCAAGAGCGTTTGCGAATTCGTCATAGGCGAGTTTGGGCTGTGCGAGCAGCAACGTCGCACTCGCTTGCGTAACTCCTCCCCGCGCCCGCCTCTTTTTTTTCGCGCGCTCTCGTCTTTTTGAGGCCGCCTCTTTAGCGTCTCGTAGATCCTACACTTCCAAACGCTTTAATGTACCCGATCGAATTTTCGTGTCTTATTGAAGGCTATTCTGAGTCAAAAGTAGACTCGCTTCAATGAGTGTCTTTGATCAGAATCGCTCTCGAATTTTTGAATTATGGGCTGTTGCATAGACTGATTACGCTCTTCCAAAAAAGGTTTTCCAGAAATCGTACGAATTTATTCAATTTTTTATGCAATTTGAGGATATTTTTTTGGAATCAATCACAGTTTCGAAAATCGTTCGAATCGAGCGTTTGAATTAATCTTATGATTTGAAACCATTTTCATCAGCCTCTCTCGTCGAAAATGACTTATATCGCTGACGAAGGTGGATTCATTCTCAATATTTAAAATCTCCAGACGCTTGCAAAATTCAAAAAATGAATCAACATCACTTTGGATTGAAAACGAATTTTGCGATGTACGATAGGTGACCGTGTGTGGTAGCGATGTCGCAAAACTCGTAGACCATATGTATACCGTGCAATGCGCGTATCTGCCCATCAGCCATCCGTCTTTATCGGAGACGAATCGCTTTTCTCGAGTCCATAGTTTACTATACGGGTTGACAATATTCTCCTGACTGTTTTTTTCTTGGTTTACTTCAGTATATTAGTGATAGAAGAAGCCATTCATCTCGTCACGGCTGAGATCTAATACTACTTCTTGGCCACATTGCATGCAGTGCAGGTGTTTTGTTGTTGTTGTAATCGAGTGATTTATCATTTTGCCACGGCTCATCAACAATCGCCTGCCGCAAACTCAGTTCGCGTAATCGTCCATTATGTATAATACCAAAGCAAAAGAGAATGCAAAATCAATTCTACGGATAATTACAAGCGAATCCTCAACAACTCATTCGCATATAGCTGGAATTTCATAAACTCATCGCGTATATTGCTTTCCGCGCGGTACCTCAACTCTTTTTCTGCTTAAATAAGCTTATTCTCCGGATAAAACAATGTAGTTGTACTGCTGCTGCTCGACGTGAATTTGATACAATCTATCTCGCGTGAATCATCACGATGTCAGAGAGCAGTAGAATACCGTCATCGGTTAAACTCTTTCGGATTTATACACTATTTCATCCGGCCGTACATAACGCGAGATGAGGAGCCTTTTTCTGGGAACGTACTGCATTTGTGTGTATCTGAACGCACTTATTCTTTCCCAAGGACGCTTGCATGCAGCTTCATAGAGATCTTGATTTCCACTCCCAAAGTGCAATTTTTGCGATCACATGAGTTCCATGGCTCGAAAATTTTTACGCATCATCTATATACCATCTGTGGAAGTCTGACTCACGGAACAATCGAGTGTTTTATCCAAATAACCAGAAATTATATTCCGAGCAATTTGCAATTGACGTATTCGACTCGTGGAAATTTAGCTGGCTAAAAAAAATTTCGACTTGAGTATCTGTAATGCAGCCGTTTGTTGCGCGCTTCCCGGTATCTAATCGCGCGACCGCACGTGCGCCTCAATTTGACGCACAGTCATCACGCCCCCCCCCCCCTCTTCTTTACCCGACTTACAATGTTCACCCGCATGTTCAATATCTAATAACGATAGATCTCACGTTTTTTTTTTTTGCGAGAATCGCGTCATTGACATGAATTATACCAAACCAAATCCGACTTTAACAGAATTAAAAACAACTTGAATTTATATCATATACTGCACGGCTGAAGTGAAAAATGATTCCCAAAGGTAGCCATGTTTTGTGCTCTAATATCGATGTAGACCTTGAATTTTGGATTCTCTGGTTCAACTTTGATTACAATACATTCAGTAGTGAGTGTAATGGATTCACTTGCTCATTCATCCTAAAGAATAATTGCCTTTCCCCGATGAGACCAAGCTTTTGAAGAGTCTGAAGACTGCACGAAACAATACAGTTATATACTGTACAGTTGAGGACAAGGATGTACCATGCTAATAATCGAAAAGCAGCCCGTTATGCTGATTGCGTGAATTAGAATTGAAATAGTATCACTAAATTCGAGGTATGAGGATGCATCGAATACAGCCATATGGGTTCAGAATATTCTGGAGAGTAGAGAATTATCCGGTATTGTTTGAATCAGTCCGAGAGTCTATGTAATTGATAAGTGCTACTCTTTAGGTCAGGTTTTGTAGAAATCAGAAAAATTGTTTCGATTACCTAAAATATCTAACCAATTTGAAAGAGTTCAGCACATACAGTAATTCTACAGAAAAATCATATGTACCCATTTCATAATGGTAATGTCTACGGGCCTCATCGATAAAAAATGCGCATTTCCTTCTTTTGCTCTGTTTCCCTCACCGTCCAAAATGGCCACAAAGTGTTGATGCATGTGCAGTAGGTGCGCAGTGGACTCAAAGTGGACCTCGTAGCCCGCGGAAGCGGGAGAAGGGAGCAAAACGGTTGCGCAGATCGTAGTGCGCATGCATTGGTGTCTTGTAGACGCCGTGAAGGGGGGGGGGGAGCAAAAGACTTTCAAGTTCATTCGATGCATTTTTGAGGTGCCGTAGGGAGTGGAGCCGTCACAGATTCGTTGAAACGTTTGGAATCGGCGATAGCTTCAATTTCTGTAATATCTGAAAAATTCATTGAGGAATTTGGAACATCGACAACATTGACACCAGTGACAACATGTTGATGAATATGCAATGGGGATAGGACTGCGACATCCTCTCAAATACCTTGTATACTCTGACTAATATCCACTGCTTTTGAAGCACCAATGAAAGTACTCCTCAAGTACCATTAATGTACTACAGAAGTACTTCCAAAGTACTACAGAAGTACCACAAAAAAACTTCAACGGTAGTATTGAAGTACCGCAGAAGTGCTACCAAAGTATGCTACAGGGGTACCGCGAAAGTTCTCCTGAGGTAACCTGGAGTGAATATGACGTAAAACTTCATGAGTATGAATGGTACTTCTACGGAACCTTACCAGTATTACATCAGGACTTTTAATAACTCTAAAGTTGAAATCTTTTGAATCAGGTCGATCCACCAGTGATTGTAGAGATTTGCGTACCATTGGATAAAAAATCCTTCAGCCAAAATCAATCCAGAAAAGCCCAAAATACTTCCAGAGACCTTCATGAATCAACGAGTTGACAAAACATTTTGAGATATATATTTCATCGGTAAAGTAGGAATCTCATCTTGTTTCGAAAAATCAGTCCGAGTAAAGATCAAGTTAAAACAAGTGATCACAACTGGGATAATCGAAAATTCTACGTTTTTGGATCATTCTCGCGATATTTACAGAGTATTATCGTTCGTACTCAACCCAATCAGAGTTTTCAGTGTCAGTCTATAACCCAACAGCTCAAAATTCAGACTTTAGATGACCCATTCTGAAAGAAATACCGTGACCCTGACACCCAATCGAAAATCGCTCTCTTCTAGGCGTCATTTTTTGTTCATTTCG
Source organism: Eretmocerus hayati (assembly GCA_029851415.1). Lineage (NCBI taxonomy): Eukaryota > Metazoa > Arthropoda > Insecta > Hymenoptera > Aphelinidae > Eretmocerus > Eretmocerus hayati. Next base: position 154,661,808 of record CM056741.1, read on the forward strand.
CATCATAAAAGTGTCATAATCGCTCCCACAATGGACCGTTGGTCTTTACTTTCTCACAACAAGCCACAGACCATCCAGCAAGGTTTGCACGAGACCCAAATCGGTTCCATAAGCCAGCCAATGACACTTATTTGACTCTGTTCGTCGAAAAATGCGCCTGCGCAATATGCGCACACTGCATTCTGCAAAGCCCGCACGAATGCTTTCGTTTTCAACGCACTGAATGGCTCGCTTGTTTACGAAATGAGCAAGCTGCTGCTGCACTCGTATGCACCCACTCATATATACATACATACATCTATGTATATCAGAAAAGTGCATATACATGTGATGCAAACTTTACGCCAAGTCAAAGTCTCTCTCAAGTCCTGCTTTTCGAATGAACTTCTAACAGCTACATAGTAAGTGTAGTGTACGTATGATGGTGACTTTTGGTGATCGAAAACCGCTGCATGTGATGTATTATAAGAGGAGCGTTCTATATGGCAAAGAAAAACCGCAAAACAGACGTGGGTGTGAGTTGAGCTTGCGAGAGCAATGGTTTCTGAGTTCTAAAACACGTTGGTGCATATAGGTTAACCTATAAGGCTCGAAGACGAGTGGGCGATACATGGTTGACTTTTGAGCCCGAGAGAGACTGCAACGAATGCCACTATACCGTTTGACAGCTGACAGATGTTGTTTCTGGTATATAAATTTCTTCATCGAGATGAATGGGTATTTTGAAGGACTTTTCAAATCGGATGATTTCTTGTTTTGTCTAATAGTATTTTTGCTTCAACCAAAATTGTGACAATATCTATATTGTATCTTTATAATGGATTATTATGTATTGAAATTCTTCCGCTGATGAGCGTTGAAATTTTCTACACAGAGAGTCACAGTGCGTTGACATGCCTCGTTCCAACTGGCTTCCCTGAATAGTGACATCTGCTTAAGGGAAAGTGCAAGAACAATAAGACTGTTGTCCGGTGACACAGTGCACAGCTCGCTCATCGACATCTACAATGCAATTTTTGCTCGTCGCTTCGCGTTCCAGTTGTGTTATACAATATGAGAATAGGACCCTATTATAACATTAGAATGCGATAAGCCGCGAGCAGTAACAAAGTTTGAACTGAGAACGATTTTTTGCTAAAAAATTTTGGAGATTGAAGAACATAGGTAAAAACTAAAATTTCATGGCCGTTCTCGAGTCACTTTCAAATTTGGCATCACGTTTTTTGCTCATGCAGCTAAAAATATATTCCGATCAATGACGTCAACGGTATGCAAAAATGCGTATCCCCCAAATTACATCCTTGTCAGAACTTTCCGAGTGATTTCGTAACCATTACCGGTCCAAACGTCCCGGTCATTGTCTACTACTACTACTACTAATATCTATGCATTTTGCAATCTCCATTCACTGATTCTGTTCATTCATAAAGTCGAGCTAAGAGAACGTTGTGGTAAGCTTGGAAGAATTTCCACCATTCTCCCACGTATAATTCAACATTTTGCTCGAATAATAGTGCAGGTTAGGATTACAGAAACGCATATTTCGTTCACAAGGAGGTACCACGAAATCTGGGTCACCGATCTTGACCAAATTTACATTACATTCGTGTATCACTTATATACAGAAATAAGTATCTTTGTCCAATGGCCCTTTTGTTTAAAGCTACAGTCAGAAACTTTATCAAGGTCTATTTGAGCCTGTATCAAAAAGTCGTAAGCACATTTTTAATTGCAATTCGAACGTTTTTGTGAGCATTTTCCCATCGGTGGGTCCCGCTGCACAATGTTAAATCCCATAAAACCAAAATTTGCCGCATACAGATAGAAACAAGCGGGACCCACCGTTGAGTCCCGCTTCAGCAAACGTGTTAATCTACACGGAACCTCAAAACATCAAACTGTCAGTTCTCTGTAGTTTTATTCAATTTCTTGAAATCAAGCCGAAAACTCCAGTGAAAAAAAACTACTCAAAACATACCCAACCGATATATACGCTTTCGTGCGCGCGCGCAAATTCAAATTCAAATTTGTTCGAAAGCAATCAGTTCGGATACATGTCCAATGCACAGAGTAGTATACATTCAATTGACACACACACATACAACAAGTTGATGCATCAGAATATAACGAGTGAATTGCAACGCACCGAGTGCACATCGAGAAGAGGGGATTCCGGTAGTATACCGCACCGATAACGCGTACACATATACTTTGCAACGTAACGTCAGAGTGCATCATAGCCTGTACACAATAATAAACGTGACATTTCCCCTTCTTTTCTCTACTCGATTTCCAAACTTTGCTCTGAGATTAATACTTGTGAGGAAGATCTCAAATTCAGCCCATATGATAGATACTTTAGAATTTGTAATCGTTATTGCAAATTATGTACCCACGGTATGCAAAGTCAACAGCTCTCGAGATATAAAATATCGTATACATATGAAGCTCGGGCGAGGCTGCATAAAACCACATCAATGTATGTGTGTGCGTGTGTATGTGTGTGAGTGTGTAGTTTACCAATGTCGTATGGCGATGCATTCGAGAGAAAGAGAGAAGAAAAGTGCATACAGAATGCAAACGTCGGTGACCGATTGCCACTGATGGCTTGTGGCATGCGGTGCATTGTGTGATATGTATTATATGTACATCGAGGGGGAGCCTGCATATAGTTTCACAAATGCACTCACTTTTTCGATTCTTTCCCTTTTATACCATCCATGTAAATGCACTTCGATGTGGGTATAATTTTTGACGGACGAAGGAACGTTATTGTTTAAATCACTCATTAATGAGACAACCATCAGCCTCGGATGTTTATACAGCTGTAATCTCTTCAATTTTGTCCGATAATGAAATGATTATTTTGTGATATATATTATATTCGGCCTGCGATGTCAAATATTTAATTGGCCGAATGCATATTTGCACCTTTTTGAATGCATCGGGTGTTGGTAAATTTTATTTTCGTTTCATGCAGCAGCAGCAGGCACCGGCAATCGCTATATAATACGAGTTTTCTGCGGCGACAACGCACGTATATGAGCTTGTGGACTGGTTAACCTTGTAGAGAGTCTCGAATAAGTGGTCGAGCGCTGAATCTGAAACCGAATTGCAATTCAAACCGAAACTTGCGGCTGCGACAACGAGTGTGGATTATATGTAGTGACTCAGTGTTTTTATTCGACGAATATGTGTTTATCTCGTGTTTATTGGTGCAAAAATCATTCGTCGATTCATTGACGATCCGAATTATTCCATTATATTGGCGAGTCGAATTTTGATGTACGAATTCTGCAGGGTGTAAGCTCTTATTTGTTGTAAAATTTATTCAATGTTGATGCGAGGGACATTTAGCTAGAAAACAATTGGCGGATTTCATTGTTATTAATTATCTGGCCAGCTTGTGAATTTAGCTCATGCAATTTTTTGTCCAATCAATCGAGCGTTGTTTTTTTTAAATAATCGCTCTTCACACAAGCCAGCACCTTGTGATCAAAATCTCGTTAGATGCTTTCGTTAAATGTTCGAATTGATGAATGAACCACAGAATTTTGCACGTTTATTGAATAATGTAAAGTAGACTTTAGGAATGTATGAAAAAGCTACTCAAGTGATTCACCACGTAACGATGCATGTTAGACTTTGAAGGTGAATAATGAGCGATCGATTCATCCTTGTTTCATGGCCATTTTGATCTCTGGATTTTGATTTCGAAACGGAGAAAATTTATGATCTCTGAGATGTAAGACAAAATAGATAGGTCACCTTACAAATTATTGACGTAATCGGCGCCATTTTATCGCGTCTCGATTTATCGCGGTGATCAATAGCAAAAACTTTATGAGCGACCTAATTTTTAGCTGACTTACGTAACGTATTATAGACCTGCTTAGATTTTCACGTTTTGCGTCTTACCAATCTCGGACATTATCTACTGCTATTAAATTTCTTGAATTAAACAGAGCGATGATTGAATAATGTGTCGAAGTGTGGTGTTTTGCGCATCGGTACCAATTTTCAGTGCGATTTTTTCCTCATTGTTCATCAGATTGACTGAAAATTTTTTTTAATATGACTACTTGGAGCAATAACTCTCGAGGACCAGAATTTTGAGGTCCCCGAAGTCAACTTTGCGTGTACACGTCATGATTTGTTAAAAAGGTTTTCGTGAGCTGGAGGAAATATACTGACGTAGTACCTCGAAACGAAGCACGGGATCATTTGGGGATCAGAATCACGCAAAAACGCCCGATTTTGCAGTAATCGTTCCTACTCAAAACTCACGAGGAGAAAAATGCTCACTTGTACGGAGTATCCTAACATGTTATCCCGACGCAAAAAGACCGTCTAAACGTGAAACCGTGCTCCGTTTTAACCTACCATCCCACGATTTCCGTCCAGGGCAAGAAAACCTCTTGAAATTGAGTTTTTTTTCGTCTAGCATAGAATCCTGACGAGCTGGGACAAAACAAGCTGCGCATTTGGTTCCTACGTCGAAAAATGCGCAGGAAATCCGTAGTCTAGTCAACGATACATTTTGACCCAAAGTTTTGAAGGTCAATCCAATCAAAATTTAGTTTCATATTTACATCTTGACTTTCCATAATCATTGAATGTCTATTAACAGTAATTTAATCATCAAGGAATTTTTCAGATAGGATAAACAGAATTCCGAGTAAATTCGGGTTTGAAATGGGGTATAGTGCGTTGGTCATTTTTTTCAATTCTTCATGATTTTTCATTTGGTTATGAAAATTTCTCAAGGCAATCATTCAGAAAGAAGAAATCAAATGATTTCATGGCATCATCGCAAATTTTCTTCCCGAAATCCTGCAGCCATCCAGATTTGTATCATTCCAAGAAATTGATTGTAGACGGTCATTTTTTCTGAAAGTTAAAATTTCTGAATGGGCCGATTCCGAATGCAAAATCACGGAACGTCGATAATTTCAAAATCGGCGAGAATTATAGAAAAGACCGAATCCGGATTGATCAAAATTTGAAAGCACTATTCGAAAATTCTAGCCTCCCTAATTTTGATCAATCTCAATCTCCCTTCCTTCAAGCATTCCTAATTTTTGGCTTCCCAAATTTCCTTCTCAAAATCGAGCTGTTTGGATTCTTATCTCTCTAAAAAATTGACTCAAATTGTGAGACGGTTCAGTTTTTCGGAGAGCCAAAATTTCAGTTATCTGGAACCTCAAAGGTGTTAACTCTTTGTTCGTGATCACCGAGTAATTTAATCGACATAGGAATGGTAGATGACTCTCATCGACAATTTTTTATTCAAAAAATATGATTATAGAAGATTGAACGCTTGACATAACAAAAAATTTCCTCGCCATCAACGTTCTAAGTTATTCTTTACACTTTGCTAACACTCTGGATCGTTTCTACTCGAAATCCACCACACAGAACGCTCAAGATTACGCGAGTTACCCAATAGAACCTCTGATCTACTATAAAGAGTAACATATAGATATATAGACAAGATATCCTTACAGCACATAGCAATGGCTTTGGCTTTCGCACGCATTCTCACATAAAGAGAGCCAAGTGCATCGTCGTACTCCAGATCACTAATACCAAAGCTTGGCCAAGAGCGAGAGAGGAGAGTATATCTATCAGAGCGCGTATACTTACCCACGTGCGCGCGCGGCTCGCTGCACTTGCACTTGCACCGCGGTTACCCCCCTCTTTTCTTTCCTACTTACCTTCCCCTCTCGCCCCCTTCCTCCCCCCTCACCATTACTTACACACACACACATATGAAAAAACATTCTCTCAAAGTACTCGTATCTCGTTGCAGTACATGTAAGCGAGGGCCACAAATAATACTCGTATGTAGTACTATATATGTATATATGCTTCGTTCTGAGTTTGGCGAGAGGGCGAATGTAGCTTTTGCAAAGTGGTATTGGTGGCGTTGCTTGTGACGAGTGGGGGGTGGTTCGGTGGTGTCGACGGCGGCGCTGCTAGACGGTGGCGATATTGGATAGCGGTGGTGGTGGTTGGTGGTGGTGGGCCACTCTGAGAGAAAGAGAGAGAGACGCGGATGCATCAGTTACGGGAGCGCAGCGCTTACCGACGCAACTACACGTCGTACGGGTGTGCATATTATACCGGCCACTCGTCGTCGTCGTCGTCGTCGACGTCGTCGTCTTCACCATCAACGACACTACTATACCACCATCATCATCGTCATCCTCATCTACAGTGCATCTCGTCTATGATCGAGATTTTTATTATTTTCTTCTTTGCTGCTGAAGACAACTGTATAGTTTGATCATCACGAGTGACAGTGATTTTTTTAACAGTTTTTCCCCCCCCATCAAACAGTGACACGAGTTTGTTAGTGAAAAAAAAAATTGACACGTGACCTGGTTGATAAGAAAGAAAAAAAATAGTGTGATAGGGGTTTTTGAAAAAAGTGTGAACATCTACGCAGTGCGGTGCGTGTTTTTTTGAAAAAAAAAAGAAAAAGGAACGTAGCAGAATTTTTACATAGTGAATTTTTATTGGTGGTGCGACGCAGTTAGTAGCAGAAGCAGAAGCATCAGTTTTGATATAAAGCGTGTCCCAGTAGAATTGGTGCACGAATCGCGCACAGCGACTATTAGCTATTTTATCATAGTGTGTCCGAGCGATTATTGAAATATATAGTGCATCATCAGAACTGCAAGTGCGAAAAGCTGCTAGAAGTAAAGTTGACGATCAACGCGCCATCATCATCATCATCAACGGGAATTCAGCTTCAAAAATCTTTACACATTCCAAGTGAGTATTATCGTGCACCGGATGTAGTATTAATACCAAAATTCCATGTGCGCGATTTTTTTAGACCATTTGTATTATTGCTTCAGCGATTTGTTTTACAAGTGATACCGGTGGGATAGAATGCCGAACTTGTATATGTACGTGGAGCGATAAAATATTACGGGTACCAGAATTTGCGCAGACCAAAATACAGGAAGGATTCGGGTTACCATCTTATCCGTCATCTTTTTTTTTTTTAATTTTTGTCATCAACGATATATTATTTTGGGTATGATTCAGTCATCGTCGTCGTCGTTATTGTGAGCATTGTGCTCGATATCTTCATAATATAACGCTCAGCACGTGTGAATGACTGTTTTGAAGGCGGACAGGAAGAGGCAAAAGAAAGAAAGAGGCCCTCGATAATATTCGGCTAATAATTTTTCGCACCAGTCATCGTCTTTTGCATCGCGTTGCGTTCGTCATTACGAAAATTATGGCATTGTATTTGAGAAGTATGTTTTGGGTAATCCGAGTGCGCCGGCCGACGGCCGGGCGGGCTATTATAACATGTGTGACCGGTCACCACCTCATATGATATAGTTTGGGACCCTACATATAGTTATTTATGAGGATTAGATATGTGTATGTATCAAATGGCTAAAAAAAAAATGACGAGTAAGAGAAATGCTTCAACGATGACCGCATCGGTTAAATAACGTATACTGATGGTAATATATACATAATGTGCAAGTATTATAAGAGATCGGGCCCGTCGTCGTCGTCGTCGTCGGCACACTTTCGCTCTCGTTCGTGAACGCCGTGCATGTATATATGCAGCAGCATCACCGCACAGTGTCCTCATTTCGAGATAAACTCTTGTGCATCGCCGAAATGTGCATTCACTTCGCAGCAGTGAGAGATTTTTTTTCAAGGGCATATGTGGTTTTCGAACTCGTGATCCAAAGTGAAGCACAAAAAATCGGCCGGTGGCCTCCTTCAAATCGTTCAGGGTCCGACGCTCACCGATTGCTCTTTCATTTTTATTAATGTTTGACAATTTTTCTTCAACTCTGTTCGATTCTTGACTTTTAGCATTTCACAGAAAAGTAATGGAGAAATGGAATTTTTTTTTTTTTTTTGAAGCCGCGGTGGCAGCGAAGTTGAAGTTCTCGACTTTCGATAGAAAGGTCGTGGGTTCGATCCCCAATACCTGCACTACTGAGATATTTTTCAAGTGCCTTCGCGGTGGTTTTCATAGTACGAAATCTACTTTAAACTGTAGGTTCAGTGGAAACGTGAATTTTTTCTTTGAACACTTCGCCTCAATAAAAAAAAGTGTCAAAGATTGAGGATTTACACAAGTCTTCTGAGGAAAAAGAACAATGAGTCAGTCCAATACTCGCCAAAGGACTATCTAGTCCGTATATTTATCATACAAATCTGCCAATCTCATTAATCATCAATGGCGTTATTTTGAATATTCACACATGTCGATCCCGACAAAATTGAAGAATTCGACGTATAGAATTTTGGCAGCATTTCGCAGAAGCACGTGGCTAGGTAGTAGAAACCTGTCGCTTTTCTACTATAGAACTTTTCTATCTCTATATATCTCTAGCTCAAACGGTTGCTCCGTTGGATGCACGCCAGGAGCATAGTATGTATAGGCGCCACGGCGCTTCGTCGCTTCTCTTATAAAGCAGCCTAGTTGTAGAGCTATATTATCAGACTATCCGTGCAAGCTCTTGCCGTCAATTCTCTCTCCGGATGCTTTGCTTTGCAGCTGATGCACGAAAAGCCGGTAGCACTTGTTGGTTCAACCTGCTTTTGGCTGACTATGTCTTGTATACAGGCGTGAGATGTTCACGATTTTCTAGACTGTGAAAGTCAAAAATGCTTCAGCTTCATTCTGCGATTGATTCTTGAAACAAGAACTTTTGATGAATTTTTTCTTTTCTTTTGACTTTTGGTAAAGTCTATTTGGAGAAATATTTGATGGATCAGGAATGAAACCTTTTCGACTACAATGAGTTATTGGTTCTTGATGGTTGTCCCTTTTGAAGTATCTGGAATACATCTAAAGCTTGAGTTTAAATTTTTCTTCAAATCGCTATGATCATTATATGTTAAGAGCGCCTGAAGATGTTTGACGATATACTGATGAAAAAATTGACAAATTGATGCAGCAACTGATCAGATTGGGTATTTGATCAACGTTGTTTGCCGATGTTGCATTCCTTGAAAATGATGCCAGATAAAAAGATTTATAAAGATAATTTGCGACCTGATCTACTTTTCATCTTATCTCAAATATTCTTGTTCATGAAATCAGTATTGAACAACTTTATATTCTCAAAACTTACAAATTAGAAAACAGTAAGTGAACAACCAAAAATTAATTCATAACATCAATGCTATGGTGAAGTTTTGGTCAACCTGCAACATTCGATGAATGAAAATACTCGAAAACTTGTAAAGCTATAGTTGGGAAATCAAGTTCAAAAATTCTCTTTTGCGCTCTTTTTTTGATCATCTCGTTAGTATATTTTCAAAAAATATCATCTGTAATTGATCAACGCAAAGTTGCTCGTCGTATCTTACATCACACGAATAAAAAAAGAAAAAAAAATACCGACTCAAAAGAGATGATTTGGTGACGTAATTGGGGTCACGTTCGCCGAAAATCATCGTCGCGGCTTCTGAATAAGTATACACAAAGACCTGCACAGCTGCATGCAAGCCAAGAAAAAAAGACGTTCTCTCTCTCTCTCAATGCGATGCATCCATAAGATCCGTTCTCATCAGACGGTTGCAATAAAAATGTGATGCGGGAAGCCTCGGCAAAATCGGCGCGTTGAAAATTGCGATTGATGGTTTTACGCCAAGGCCGTGCATTCGCCAAGCTTGCAATCTCGTTACATCTCAGGGTCTGCCAATCTCATTTGAAAGAAGCGATTGAAATTTAGGACTCAATTTGTGAGACATGGCCAGAGTTCGACGTAGAATCCTTCTTACCATCATCTCAATACTCTACAAATTTTCATCAATTTCCATCTAAAATTTGATGCTGATGATCAACCAAGTAGCAAAATACGTACTCATACACTAAAAATTTCTTATCATCAGTAATGGTCTTACATCCTTACTACCGACAGAATACAACTAGCGAACAATGCACCTTGTCTGTATAATTTCATTGAGGCCCACCCTGACCCCATATCTACTATCCGTTTTCGCATCACATATTAGAAAGACACCAAGAGATAATACTCTCTTCGTACAAGAAAAGTCTCCCACGGCCATACATATATAGATATGATGAACTCGGGATAATAATCGAAAGCGTTGCGAAACTGCCCCCCACAAACGACACAATCGGCAACAATCGCACAACCGTTATTAGGGACTTGTAGTGATGGTAAGATTTGCTCTGTTGTCCTTGACCCGCCGTGCACCATTCCGCCGACCGAAGACTTAGAGCTCCATGCGTCCTATCTATATATGCAGCAAAGTGTATGTACTTGAAAGATATATAACTGCGTGAGAATAAGTTTGGATTGGCGGAAAGTGCGTGAGCGCGAGCGGAAAATTAGACAGCGCTAAATTAGACCGCGCCCGCGCGCGCACACACACACACATACACACACACACACACACACGTAGTTTAGTAATTCACTTGTATGTAGACGGTTATGGATGTAATACTATAAAATATAAAAGTTGATTGTGGGTCGTATCTCTGTAACGATGTTTAAAAAAAAATTTTTGTCAAAAGACGAAATGGTATCACTATACACGTGAGTGTCCAAAACGGCATCACGTATGTAAACCGGGCATTGCGCAACCTGCGACTGACACGTTTTTCTGCATGATGCTTCGCTGTAAAACAGTGTTCCTCCCTCCTTCTCTTGCTTTAGAATTTTTTTGAGACGAGTTTATCTCGAGCACCGAGATTTTCCCTCCTCAAAAAGCTCTTATCTTTGCTCGTCGTACGGGCAAAAATTCTCATACCCGCTCTCTCGTGCAATTTAATTTATACATACAAGCACAAAAAATAATCGCCGATCGATTTTTTAGCGCACACAGATTCGAACACCGCACGCGCCAAGATATTCGTTATTCTTGAATGTTATTATAAATGTCGGTATTGATCTATTTATTTTTTTTTTCACTTGTGGTCATGAGTTGGCCACGCAAAGAAGTGACGCGCGCGTGCGCCCGTCGGAGCGAGATTTTGATTGTGCGTTTTTTGCATATACGGCGCAGCTTTTTTACCGATTTACTGGCGGAAGATTCTGGTTGAAGCCAATGCACTTTGAGATATCCCAATGTGCGGCTGATGAATTAGCTTTGAAAACTGGATTGGCTCATTCGTTGACAAGAATATTGTCGTCGCGTCATCTCACGATGACATTGCAAATTATCACTTGTAATAGACTAGGCGAAATCACCGCCATCGCTGGGAAAATCATTCTAGTGGAATTTTTTTACAGGATCCTCTCCGGAAGACCCATCTGAATCCGAAAATCCATGTTCCCAGGCGAAATTCGAATGCAAAATTGTTTAAACTGAAATTGTTTAAACAAATTGTCAAAATGAATTTTTTCGGTCAGGAAGCAAATTTTTAAGATAATTTGGCTCATTTCAAACAGAAAATGTCTCCTGTCATTTTTCTCTAAAAGTCATTGTTTTCGAGTTAAGAGCGTTTCAAAGTTGAAAAAACGCGAAAATCGCGATTTCCAGCGACCGATTACAGTATGAAAAACGGGAAAATCTCATGTTACCAAAGCGGAAAATTGTTTATTGGGATCTCCTTAACAATATCCAATAGCCAAAATTCATGTTCCCGAGCGATAAACCTTTGTTTTTTCTATGTTAACAATGGGTAGTTGCGCAAGCTATAGCCATATATGCTGTAGCGGTGGCGGCCTGCGCGTCGTCTGCTTGCTCGTGCCGATATCCTATGCTATAGCGTGCGCAACTACCTATTGTTAACAGTGAAAAAACAAAGGGTTATCGCTCGGGATCATGAATATTGGCTATTGGATATTGTTAAGGAGATCCCAATAAACAATTTTCCGCTTTGGTAACATGAGATTTTTCCGTTTTTCATACTGTAATCGGTCGCTGGAAATCGCGATTTTCGCGTTTTTTCAACTTTGAAACGCTCTTAACTCGAAAACAATGACTTTTAGAGAAAAATGACAGGAGACATTTTCTGTTTGAAATGAGCCAAATTACCTTAAAAATTTACTTCCTGATCGAAAAAATTTATTTTGACAATTTGTTTAAACAATTTCAGTTTAAACAATTTTGCATTCGCATTTCGCCTGGGAACATGGATTTTCGGATTCAGAAGGGTCTTCCGGAGGGGGTCCTATAAAAAAATTCCACTAGAATAATTTTTCCAGCGATGGCGGTGATTTCGCCTAGTCTATAAGCTAATGCGGCGTTCATGTGGCGAATTGAGATTTCCTCTTCGGAAATCCACTAAAATTTCATTCTAATTTTAGAATACTACATCCGAGCACTGATTTTGGTCCATTTTCAAAGTACACTGCTGCCATCTACAGCGATTCTCGCGCAGTAGCAGAAGAGAGTGTATAGAGACGTTATGCGATGCCATACTCGTTTGAGAGTTCGATGACTCGTTACGTGAGACAAGTGCGTTTGGATAATCTGAATGCAAGAATTTCATCGATTCCAAAACAATTCCATGGCGTCAGTAGTCGTACAAATGTTTGACATTGAAAGCAACGAAATTATGTCACATACACGGCACAGGTCACAGATTAGTCTGACTAATCCCGGTGACATACTACTTGCAGGAATTGTAACAATCCGCATTGCGCCTAATCTTCCCATGTTGTGACGCACGTCACTGTGCTCACATTTTTCACTCAGTAGTCAGGAATTGGTTCAATAAGAATTTACATAGAATTTTTGAAAATTTGAGTTTGAATTCGAGAATTTGATGCGAGCTTGATACTTAGACTAGTGATGGAGACGGTCTTATTTGGGAGAAAACTTCACTGATGTCTATATTTATTTAACCCTTTGCCAATTGGGTTGAGTATTCATGCATTCTAGAAATGATTGGATTGCACCATTTAGTGTTCGTTAGCAATGCCTCAAATTGAATAGGAACTGGACAAACTTGGCCAGATTGCTCAAATTCTTGTTGGATATTGATTATAAAGTCGTCCAGACTCCATACTCAAACCTGTTGGTATAAAATTTGGAAATCGCACAGAAAAACTCGAACTCACTATTTTCAATTTTCACAAAACTGAATTTTCTAGAAGTAGATAACGATTTGATGAATTTATGAGCATTATTTCTTCATTTCTTGATATTCATCCTTGAATTTCTCAACTAAATCGCCTCACTACCACACGAAATGATGACGATCCAAGCAATTTGAAGCGAGTAATTAAGTCTCAGTTGTAAATATCATAAGACTTATCTAAAAGTTTACTTTTCGAAATTTTGAAACTGTTCAGACACCCACATTGAATACATATCAAATGCCTACTGTATAAACCCCTTCCACTGCATGGCTCTTCTGAAAGTAAGTCAATTCAGTCACCCTCGTATCTCAAATCCTCGAAAACCGTACGCAATCGTAAACTGATCCAAAAAGGAGACGATAGCAAAAGAGCCAGAAACCAGAGAAACATCCCAAATTGAGAGGAACGTTTGAGAGCGCGTCGGTCTTTCAGCAATTAGCTAAAGAGGGTCAGATCTACTATAGTGGCTCTCGGAAAAGCGCACTCGAAACGGGGATTGACTTTTACGATCGAGTGAGGACGTGCAGAGCAGCGTGTTATATACAGAGTCGACAGACTTCTCCATCCCAGAAAGCATCACGCAGTGCAAAAAACCGAGCAGACTCTAATACTCTTCCGATGGCCACTTGTCGCGTAACTTGCTGCCGACACGCTTACGATTGTGTCTCCGTCGTCGTCGCGCTTTAGAAAGCTAAATTTGTTCTATGTAACAGGCTACTTTTGTAGGCTAGAATAGAAAATTCGGACTGACCTGAATTTGGGACTGCCTATGGTCTACGAGTGTATTTACGGCGAATTTCATGGTTTTCCTTAAAATTGTGATTTCCGATGTCGCCAAATGGTTAACGAAATGGTCGTTCTGAGTAATGATGCTAGGGGTTATATTTGGTTGCCCTCTGGGGATTTTTTAGTGTAATGACCATCGAAGACTTTGACACGAAACTGGTTTTGAATTTCGGTTCATTTCGGGTCAGGGGGTCAAACTTCTGGGATAATTTTGGAGATGTAACCGATAATTTTGTTGCTGTGCATTAAAGATGAATGGAGATCAATTCCAAGATTATCACAGAAGTTTGACTCCCCAATCCGAAATGAACCGAAATTCAAAATCAGTTTCGTGTCAAACCGTGATGGAGACAAAACTGGAATAAAATGTTGAGCTCTTGATTTGATGCAGAATGGCATTTGGAAAAAGTTTGGTACAAGTTTGAGAGTTCTAATTCTAGTGTCATAGTCAACCAATAAAAATTGCTGTTTACATGTGGAATCGCACATAATGATGAATGGATCTGGCTACGTTGGTACTGAATAAATGAATATCTACATCAGGTGCATTCTTTTTTCCACATTTCAAATAGCGGAAATCAAAGTAGACCAGAATTCCTGATCTATTTTCATGATCAAAAACGAACCTTAAAAGTAACGTATAAAAAACACAATCGCGGCTTATTACACCTTTGCAAGTTTGCTTCCGCTGCTTTTTAGAAAAAAAAAGGAAAAAAAACGCACGCGTGACTGAACACACTAATCTCGAAATTGCACGTTGGTCTGGCGACTTTCGATGCCGCGATGCGCATTTGGGTGAAAGCCCCGTTCGGCCTTTCGAATTTTCCATTTCTTTTGACTCTTGATGGACTCTTTCCGTTCACTAGTTTCAAAAATAGCAAAACGAAATCGCATACATGCATGAATCCGTTTGCGTATTTAGTATGTCTATGCGATGGTTACTATTTTTTAGCTGGAAAAATGAGAGATTTGGCTCATTTTCACTGATAATGAGTGTCGAACAGATCATGCGTTTTTTCTGTAATGGAATTCTAATCGTCCTAGTCCGTCGTCAGCGCCATTTGTCCCTGCTTAACACTTTCACTGCGATGGGCCCCACCGGTGGGGCCCACGCGTCCTACTCTGTGGGCGGCTGTGATCAAAATCTCATAACCCACCGGTGGGGCCCATCACGCACAGGACCCGAACGCGATTTTCGTCGTCGCAGTGAACGTGTTAATATCGGTTCAACTATTGGAATATTCATAAAAATCTACTCACTCAAAACCGAATTGAATAATTTAAAAGCTACAAGAATGTATTGTAAAATATTTGATCGGACTGGCGTTTTAAACAACATATGTACTCAACAGTTTATCGAAAATGATCGAGAGGTAAACATTCTTCCTGTGCTGATTTATAGCTGGATTCCCTTGTAATTTGAAAATGAACAGGGGACGCTTGTTTCGCGCTACAGAGCGTCATCATACTGTGCAATTTTGCGCTTGAGTCACGTAAGAGTTTAGAGGTGCGCGTGGCTATCGGCACGGGTATTACGTCAATGACCCAAAAAAGCATTAGCCAGCAGCAGCTCTCAAAACCTCGAACAAAGGCTCGAATTATCGAAAAATTTTCGTTTGCTGCATGTACATTCATAATAGCTCAAAACTCGTTATCCTTCACCACAACTGTTATCAAATGACACACAAACACACACATCACCAGCAGTGCACTTTTTTATAATAATCGGTCGCACTCGGTCATCGCATATTTGCTTCTCGCAACTAGGCTAT
Organism: Eretmocerus hayati; assembly: GCA_029851415.1. Lineage (NCBI taxonomy): Eukaryota > Metazoa > Arthropoda > Insecta > Hymenoptera > Aphelinidae > Eretmocerus > Eretmocerus hayati. The sequence goes on from CM056741.1 coordinate 154,677,418, forward strand.
CGATATTTACACTACACACAGATGTCCATATTATTTCGCAAGCTCAATTGTCGATTCATTATTTTCACTTTATAACATAAACGTCCACGATCCCTCAATGGAATGTGATGTTGTCCTATTTGGCGGTAAGGATTTGAATGAGCTTTTACACACGACGACAATGCATTATATGTATAGAGTAGAAAAGCCGAGTGTTAGCCGACCTAAATTTGCACGTTTCAAACTCTCCCGCGTAAGCTCGTCTAAAGAATAGGTATGATGTAGCAAAATGAATATAATAGACTGTCAGAAACTGTGCGACTGCTACTTTTCATTTCCAATAGGACATGTATTGGTTTGAAGTACAGGAGTGTTGTGGTTATATTTATATGCGCTCGATCCGAAAATCACCGATGATGTTACTGTTATAAATGTACCGACACTTTGTGATTCAATGGAGGCGTTTGAAAAGTCTTTGTTTCGCAAGCTTTGCGTTGATGAGCTTGCGCTTAGGGATTTGTGTGTGTGTGTATTTACACGGTGAGAGTAGAGAACGATGTTTCGATTTATTGTAAGAGAGAGGAAACGAGAGGAAGCTCGAGGCGGCTTTTTTTTTATTCGCGAGCGTGAAGAGTGAGAGAGTGAGAAACCGGTGTATTAACGATGGATGAATGCAATCGCGTGTTTAGAGCTGGGACAAGTATGCCCATGACACAGTTTGTCGTTGCAGCGAATTTTTTATTTTTGAATGGGAGAGTTTGTGGTTGTATTGTGCGGTGCCTGTGAGTTTTGTGCATTCAGTTATGCTCATTCTGATTGCAAGTACAGTTGACGGGTTGTAAATTGGACTCATGGGTTGTGGGCTTTTAAAAATTTGTGTAGAAGTTTTAGAAACTTGATCTTGAATTTGACGGATATTCTAAATGAGTATATCACGTAGTATTGAGTAATGATGATGAACCGGCTAAGCAGATTGAAAATTACTCACGGTATTTCAAAGAAATGATTGACCAGAAGAGGTTTTCAGACCGGATCACGGATTTCTCTGATGAAGCCTGCAGCTAAGCTACGGACAAGAGCTACAGCCACGGACATTAGCATTGCAGGTATACCTATATGTATAACTTTTAACATGGGTCTTTGGGTTATGCTAATGTCATAGGCTATAACTCGAAAACGGTTGGGCGTTGAAGTCTATGATTTTGAGTTCCATCTTTTGGTGCTGAGCGAAGGCTATTCCCAAAGTTTCAACCAAATCCGTGATCCGGATCTGAAAACCTCTCCTGGTGAGTAGAAAGTAAATAGACTGGAAAATTCCATACATGACAATACCCAAATTGAACTCATTCTGGTGCATTTTATCCGTTGACAAACTTAAAATTATCCCTGATTTTTAAAACCGTAGTGATTCTATTTGAGGGTGACAGGAAGACATATATTGGATCGAAATTTTTTTTTTCAGCGCACTGAAAATTGCAAATTTCTTCAGAATTATTTTTAATATTTTCAGAAAATGCAGACAAGATCCTTCAAGCTGAAATTTTAGCCCTCTAGAACCTTTTCAGTCGCTTTCTCAAGTGCCTTTTGTAATCCTATTACCGCTTTATCCAAAATATAGTAGACTCAATGTCGACAAAGCTTTCATTACATAACATCCAAATATCGGGCTTGCGTGGAGTCTGCTAGAATCTAGAGCAACTCCAAAACTACGCGCATCTCCCAAACTTCAAACTAAAACGACCCAGACACAATGCCTCTACGAATGCACAACTAAATACCATATCAGTCGCCCGCTCACACATTTACAAAGCAGCAACTCACTTACACCAATACATGCTTTACAAGTACACAAAGCTCAGTTGCATCACAGTTAGACAAAATTCAATGTACAATCAAAGTCGCATAGTAGTAGGTGATACAATCGGGTGAAGCCAGATGCTCACCCGCCAATTCCGGTCAAACTCTCTTGTAATACAAAGTTATATATAGGTAGGTAGCTGCTCTGGCAGGCAATGTCACGCACAAAATTCGTAAGATGCTCAGCAGAAGCCTCCATTAGATAGAAACCTGTGTTGGTGAATGCATAGGATTGTATAGACCATTGATTCATCTCCTTTTGGACTGATAATAAACTAAGTAATGTGGTGTGGGCGAGTGAGAAAGATACGTTTCGCTCCAGCTTCTTTTACTCTTCTTGTGGGTGGCCAACATCGCGCCCCACTTCACCAGCCATTCCTACAAGTTCTACGTTGCCTTATGCGATAAATGCTCATGTGTATGAGAATTCTCGAGTACATTTGAAGATGTGTTGGTGAGAAAGACCACTTGGAAGACGCGTCTGTTGCGATTCATCTGGTATAGAGTATTTAGGGCTGTATCACACTTGCTAGAGCGATATCCGGCAAAATATGACGGTGTTGCTCGAGTAACAGGTTGGTCGAGAGATATAATACGAAGTAAAGCAGTAGTGCTTGCATTGCCTTGTTCTATCTCGCTTTCCGTCGCCTAGTATTCATTTATTTAGGGATTTTAGAAATGAGTTGTGAGCAAAATCCTTCGTATAAGTGAACCTGAAAATTCTAAAATTGAATATCATGATTGCAGCTGACGCATAGCCTGTCTCTTATGTTGATCATTTTAAAAATTTAGTCCACTCACAAAAAGAATTTGGTGCATTCTTGGAAAATTGTTTTGTTTGATAGTTTCCTGAGAACATTTTTTTTATTTTTTTTTTCTTCATGTGTTCAACGGTCGTCTTCAGTCAATGGACTATTACAACCGGGGCGGATCCCATGGGTTTCAACATTTCGTGTTTTTATCGTGGCGAGTTTGAGATTCAGCCACTCACCCTAACCTAGTTCTCTCCGCATTTGCCCGGGAATCATGCCCGTGGAGCGAGGGAAAACTCCTGAGAAGAGAAAACCTGCTCCAGAGAGTTCGGCACATCTATCATGCTACCTTTACAGTGCTCATGCCACTTGTCGTAAGCATGAACATCGAAATTTTAACATTTCGTGCCTCCCGTTTACGTTGCTGAGGTATAAGTGTCAACTAGTCGATCAGAAAACTCGGAAAAGTCAGCAAGTCGAGGTCGATTCGACCGAGATGGGCGGTCACCCAACCAAGTACCGACCGCGCTCAACAATGCTTAATTTCGGTGAACGGCCGAGCTGACACTCAGCAACCCCGCCAACCGTGTCGGTGTTTCCTTAGAACATAGCTCCTCGTATTACGAACACATCACATGTCAATTCACAGATGATTCGTTTCGATTTTCTCACTTTTATATTGAAAATATCGGACCATTGCCATCAACATTGTTAGAAAATTGATGTCAAATTAACAATACCGCAAGGATTTTGTTTCGGAATTAGTTCGAGCGTACAACAATATTTCTGAGACTGTTGAAAATTCAATCAAATCAATAATGATGAAAAATTAAATTTATAACCATTTTTAAATCTGAATTTTTCAGCAAAGTAGTATTATAATTATACCATCCGGTTGGCAGCTTGAGAATAAAGAAAATACACAAAAAGAAGTTCCTCGAGGCCAAGAATCGAAAAGAAATCCCATGAAGTGAAATTCAAATGTTGGACTCCTGTCTGACCATATACGGTCATGTACTACTTAGATTAGACGATTTGTATGTTTTAGACCTCATAACGAGTTTGATGGATACTAAATCTCATCAAGGTTATTTATCTCAGTTAAAATGTACATTCCACCCTCACTCTTTACTTCTCCCACTATATCCGATCTCAATTATCATCATCTTCACCAATAAACATAGATAAACAAATCAAACTAATCCATCTCCTCACGCGAGATCACCAACATCAGCGAGCTTATAAGGCACTCACGTCATAACCATTCAAGTAAGAGCTATCATGAATAAGCATTCTTTGCATCGCGTGCACGTACATACATGTATACACCACAACAACAAGTAGTAACAATCGATTACATTCCTGGACATTTGAAACCGGCGCGCACTGTCAACGAATGTAATTTGGAACCAATCACGCGCGAATTTTGAATCACTATGTATATTGTGATTATATAGTTTAGGCCAGGCACTTGCGAATAGCCATGAACTTATTCTTTACAAATCATACATTGTGAAATACGCAACGAGATAATTTTTAGCTAATGCAACTTTTTATTACCTCCTAATAACTACCGCCCAAAGTATATACAATGAGTTCATTCCCGCTAGCTATGATTACTGTATACTGACAAATGGCGATTCATGGGATATCGCCATAAAATGAATTACATGACGTGAGATAGCTTATTTTTATTCGTGTCAACGATTCTTCTGATTATCTGTCAGTTTGCATGCATATTCATGTCTTGATATAAGTTTTCATGGCTTTGAACATTCGGCAGTTGTTTCGCCCAGACAGCTGTTATTATGGAATTTGACGAATTTCGACCAGGGAACTTCTTCAAATAGTCAAGTTTCTTTCAATGTATCTTGTTTCATCGGACGGAAAAGTTACTAATTATTCTTAGGGGCATCCGTAAATAGTACATTTCGTACCGAGTTCATGAGTTTGTAGATTGCTTCTAAACGATTGGTTTTCGGCCCGGGCCGCAGGTGAAAGTCGAAATAACCGATCGGAAGCGGGAATCTCATGAACGAGTTGCGAATACTACTTTTTGCAATTTTGTAAGCACCCAATCATCGAAAAATTGCATAAAAGGAATTTTCTCCATTCTAACCTACAATATCCTTGTTCTGTTTCATCACAATTTCGAACTCCTCGCCAAACACGGACGTAGCTTCGCACATTCATTTCGGTGATTCGGAAGCTCTTAATTGACCGCACAGTGGTATTTGAAAATTCCTATGAGGCATTAATTCGATATACTCTGGCGCACGTGACCGCGAATATTAGGGTATAGCAGAGCAGGCAGTAGTTGCAGCAGCATATGCACCGACAAACGTTAAAATCTGCTAATTCGCCAGCACGCATAGCTGCAGAAGCGCAGTTGGCTTCCACGAATTTGGCGTAATATGCACTTTCCAATGTGAACATATACATACGCAACACAGATATTAGTGGGCTTGCATGCATGTTATCTGTGCTGGACATATCTTCATTCTATGGTATGGGAGGGCTATCTGCATCATTGAGTTTATGTAACCGCACGGGGGACCCGTCACACACCTATACATATATACCCAGATGGATGTACATTTTGGAAGCGGTCAACGATGTGTCCTTCGTCCGCGAGCTCGGCGAGGCCAATTGTGCGTCCCTTTGATTTGGTGGACACGTTTGTCGCAGCCCGTCAGTATCCTATCAACGTACCTCGAAAATTTCCCCTAAAATTCGGGTATGTTTTGTTATACCACTGTGCTACTACGTCGTTTATTTTGTCGTAGGATGATTCATTTTCATAAGGTTTTCAACGACGATTCCTTTGATTGAGAGCATTAAAATTGTTGAAAAATTAATTGTATTTACTACTTAAGATGATAATTACATGAGTAATTTGTACGAATTAAGTTTAATGGCACTCTGAGGGAAAAGTTTGGCCGTTCTAAAATAATTCTTTGGATTGAATACACGTCCATGTATATTCCAGTAGAATGGTATTCATCAAAAATTAATGAATATCTCTTATGAAGATGAATGAACATTTGGGCATTTGAGAGATGTTTGTTCACGTGTTATGGATGCTAAAAATACTGAATTTCCCGGAAGAGAAATATTATTCGAGTCGAGTGCAAGTTTTTCCTTATGTGAATCAGAAAAATAATACATGAGGATCTTTCGCTACATGGGGTTTCTCAGAACCATAGACGTGTCCGTGGGTTGAACAATTCCTCAATGTCAGTAAACAGCTAGTTTAACACCGATTGTAATTAAAATTGATGCTTTTATGATTTGTAAAATTAGAAAATGTTTAAACTTGCGTGTTGGAAAAATTATTTTTGATAAAGTGTTCTCCATGCCAAATTACTATAATCTAACCAACTTCTTGTTCTTCTTAACAAAAATTTGATTCAGGCCGCAGAACGTTAACCACTGGTGAACGTGTACCCAAGCACGGACACTGTACACCAACCATCGCATCGAGGACGAGTTTGATCGAGGTCTCTTTCTGTTCTCGCGAGACCCTACATTTCAAAAAAAAGTCTCAAAAATGTACAATTTTTCCGATACACCGCACGCTCTTCCGTTTAGGTACCTTCTAGCACACTATATATACACCACTCACTCATACCTACTGGCCACACGATAATAGCAACTCACAAGGGCAGCGATGGCTACTACTATACTACCACCACCAGCCGTCGTATGAGAAAAAATTCTGTCGGGAACCGTCCATTGGAGAAAAGGTGCAATGTAAAATATAAAAGTGTCGAGAAGGTAAAATTCCTGTAAGCGACTACACACTGTAGTATACTCTTCATGCGTATATATATACATATATCGTATATAGAAGAACTCTTTGAAGCAGCGCTAAACAATTTACCATTTCGCCCAACGAAAAAATTCCATCGGGCTCGATGAGTGCTATTAATCTAACTTGATTATTCAACGTTGTAGAGGGCACTCGCCTCCAACACACACACACACACACACACACACACACACACAGAAATATAATATGCAACAATCTGAGAGGTATATCGAGCAAGCCTCAAGATTTTTCTTTCTACCCTGTATATAGTAGCAGAGACGCATAGATAGGTACACACACACGCGGACATTTTTCGCTCGCTCCGGTAATTAATTTTATCCTTAACTTCAAACCTCGCTGCTGCTGCTGCTGCTGCTACTGCTGTAGAGTATAACGCCTTTCCATTAAAACCGCGCCGTTAATAAAGAGAGCAGCGGGAGCTATAGTGAGGAAAAAAGAGCGTTAGACTGATGCTATACTACATGTAGGACTTCAAGGGGTTGGTTAGAAGACGCGTCTGGTCATGTAAAAGAGTGTATAAAATTTAGCAGGCCGAGATTATTGAATTCCACACGAGAAGAAGCTTTTTACGAATTTTTAGCGGCTGCCCAAAGAATCTATATAAAATACTCTCACATCTCTATTTCTCTGTGTAATTTTTACACCACCAAATTAGAGTTGCAAAAAAATCAGCGTACGACCATGAAACCATGTAGGATTAAATTGTTGAATTTGTGACTCGTAAGGAGTAGTACTTTCACACGTGTGCTCAACTGCCCGATCATTAATTGCCCAAGTCGTAAACAACCTTGGCTGTCGATACTTTTTAATAAAAATTCAGTAGTACCGGTGGTGATGCTGGTTGATATGGTAGTGGGTACCAATTAAATTGCGGACCGCGAAGCAGACAGAGAGAGAGAGAGAACCCATGAGTAGAGTTTAAGGCAGGAACGTGCTCTCTTTTACGCGCGTTTCGTGAATATAAGGCGAGAGGTGAGAGTGTGTAGGTGGATAAGAGTAGGGGTCCTGGACGCGTACAATTTTTTTTTTTTGCTACTCCCGCGGATAAGGGCGGCTCGGGTTCAAGGTACGATGCTGCCCTACGAACTTGGTGAGAAAGAGAAAAAGATATAGAATAAGGTGGGTAAGGATACAGAAAGGAGAGTAAAGGATGGAAGAAGTGTGCGTGTGCGAGAGAGGAGCCGTACACTGTACACCCCGTAAATGAAAGAGCTTTTTACGTTCGTTCTCCTTTTTTTCAACCAACAGCCTGCTGCTTTACTTCCCCCCCCCCTTGGTTATTTTTTCTTCTCTTCTCTTGTCGCCTTCAGTTGTGGTGGTGGTGCTGGTGGTGGTACTGGGAGGCTGCGAGACGCGTGGCGAATTCGGTGTGAGAAATTTTGTAATCAAAGGACATTAATAACGCTGCAATTGTTTCGAGCTTTTGAGGGACCAGTCTTTAACATTGTCAAAGCTCAATGCTATATCGTTAACTGGTACTGCTGATGATGGTACCGATGCTGCTGCTGCTGCTGATGGCTCTAATTATGAAAATGAAAGTGGGATCTCGAGTCGTTTCCCATGAAAAAATACTCTGCTTTCAAATCGGTGGGTTGATTTTGAATATTGAGCTTTGTCGCATGTAATCTTATCTCACACTTGACAATAAATTCGTGAGAGTAGCTCAAACCAATCGTCGTGTTGTTGATTGCAAATAGTCCTAGGATGACTTTCAAATCAGGAAGGCACGATTTACACCCGAATTCTGCATTTTTGACACTGCGAATCCCTACTCTTGATGGATATTTAGGAAACTGATTCAATCTCGACCAACTCCAATATTTTCAAACTCATGAAATTCGGTTTTGTTGCTCTAGGAAGACAATCAGTCAAATTCGAACTGAATATATTGAATTTGAGTTATTTACAACGCAAAAGTCACCTATTTTGAGACCCACTTGCTACATTTCAATAATCTAGGGATGAGCTTGCGAATTATGGAAATAAGAGATCTTTGTGAGCAAAGCAGACCTTTGAATAAGCTCACAATTGCTCTGTCCCAAAATCTATTCTCAATTATTAAAATGTGGATTATTTCGGAAATCAACAATTCATCAGCCTCTATGATACAATCACTGGGACTCCAAGCCCGAAAATTCTTCTTCCATTAGAAACCCCGACTCTGAACATAAAAAATTGAAGTTAAATTCATCTTTTCCTTATAATATCCTCCAAAAAAAAATATAATACTCATTCCTTACCATTTTTTTCTGATCTAGAACATGGCACCACAGAAACTCATTCTTACCCCCCGTCAACTATGAACCCTAAAATCAGTAGTATCCCCGCATGACATATCCCCCCCCCTCCCCCTGCCATTTTCATGCTCATCGAGTCGGCAATGCACTCGAGGCGATGAAAAACTGGGAAGAAATTCAGCTTGATGGACTGTGCAGAAGCTTGAATCTCCCCCGCGTTTCTGTGCATGTTGCTTGCTACTGCTGCCACGGAATGAATCGTCAGCCAAAGAGAGAAATCATTGCTTCACTCATACATACTTCGTATACGAGACGAGAGTGCCGGCGGCTGCACTATATATGCTCTAATATACTATGCTATATACTTTTCGGGTCGATGACTTGTCGAGTTACAGAGTGCAAGTAGAGCTTCAATTGAAATAAGACTGCAGAACAGAGTATGGACCCTTTCCCCTAACACTTACTTACACACACATACACATATATAAAAGTGCATTTCAAAATATATATTTTGCAAAAAATCAAGTTCTCAGTGACACATCACGTGGAAAGCTCAAAAAAGGGACGAGGGCGAGGGCTAGAAGTTTCAAGTTTGACTTAGGTGCCGGGGAAGAGAAAAAATAAAAAAAATTCATCATCGAGGGTTGCCAACGTCGAAATTAATGCCCGAAAAATGACGCACCCTTTGCGAAAAAGAAAAAAGTTGAAAACCACACACTATATACCATATATAGGGTTTAGATATGACGACGTTGACAACGGCGACGACAACGGGGCGCGCGGGCGTCATCGAGACGCACTTGTGCATATAGGGCTCGGGTGTACGAAAAAAAGCGTCACCTCGCCCATGCATCGCTCATCACACACACATACCCACCGCAATGCACCATCATTCACACACACATATGGAGGGTCCCCTTGCAGTTTTACCAAGTGCATGTGCAGTCTCTCTGTCTCTGTCTTTCTGCATCTTGGCGCGTTTTTCGAGCGTTCCATAATTGAGCCCTCGTCGTCGTAGTGCACGACGCAGTTGCAAAACCCCGCGTGTGTCGTATCCACGTACACAACACACATATGTGGCGATGCAAGCATCAACCCCGTTGTCGTTGCAGTTAAAAACGGATCGATAACTTTTTTTTTCCTGACTCCTTTTTTTTTCGGCACCCCGTTCATATACATGTAGATATATGATGCAAGCACGCGGTGCATTGCCGTATTATATGCAACTCTCTTTTTTTCGTGAGTAGGGTATGAATGTGTACGTGTGTGTGTGAGTGCATTTTTGCCACGCGTATTTATTCTCATCAAAGGTGCACGCATGAACCTCGAAAATCATACATATACCCATAAGGTTGTTGCACTGTATATGTAGATTCGTGATGAAGGCTGATGATGATGTCTCGTGGGGAGGATTTTGGCTGCTGCAACTGATGGCACGCTTCCCTCCGATCGCGTGCCAGTTGACACGGGCGATGGATTAAAATATGCGAATTGTGCAAGCGCTTGGAGATTTTACTGGTTTCAAAGTTTTTTCGAGCTAGTGGCGGGCTTATGCAACTTTGACTGAATATATTTAATAGAGTTTATCCTCGCTGTCTGTGTCTGCATTTGCAATTTTGCAAATAAATTGAAATTCGCGGCATTTGTTTCAGGAATGGCCAAAAATGTGCCGAACAGTAGGATTAAGTCATCTGTGGAGACCCAAATCTCGATTTTTGTGCGTCTCTCTTGAACTATCTGAAATTTGTAATCAAACGAGTCTTGTAGGTGTTCTGGTAATGATGCAAAAAACGAGTGATTTAAACTTGAGTACATGTATGACCATTTATGTAAAGAATTGAAGATTTTCCAACTCAACTGACCTAGTTTAATTCTTGTATTCTATTCAGAAACTACAAAATACGATTTGTCGAAATCTTTTCTTTCGTGGTGAGATTTCCTTAGTATTTTTGTCGACAACGTCGAAATGGAAACAAAACTGAGCTCGAAATGGTAGAAAATCCATCAAGAGAGTCAGAAAAGTAGATCACATATTGCCAATCAACAAGATTTGAAGATCTCCTGCAATCAACTATTCAGCAGAATCAGGCTGTTCTTATTTGACGCGGCATACGGAAATTTCGAATATAATTTTTTATTCAATTCCCTTCAATTTTGTGGTGCGCCAAGACTCTTGTTTTGATAATAAATCAATTCATTTCCAGAAAATTGAAATCCAATTAATCAGCTCCAAAAATATTGATTTCGCAGTTCATTTACCCATTAATTAATACGACAAAAATTCTACATAATTGGGTGTCTGATTCACATAATTTAAACCATACAGCCGTGCTATCCAAACGAGTACTTCCTCTCAAAAGCAGACAGAAATCTCACTCTTCAAAACGAATACATATATCCTCATCGTGTTTTTCACGCCCTCGAACAAAGACTGAGTGTCGAGGCAACCGAGCCAAGTTATACATATTCGTACGAGCCTCTTTAAAAATCGCATTTTAATTTGATGGACTCTTTGATGCGTTAACCCAACCACCGACGAATTTTTTCAAAGGGCGAAAAGAGCTCGCCGCTGCTACTGATGTATAGACGTGCGATATTTGGCAAAGGTTCACTTATATGCTCATCACACATACATACGTGCTTTGGAGTGGCTTCAGAACGAGCCCATCAGAGATGGTTATACGCCGCCACCGCCGCCCACTGACTAAAACTCATACATCCACTGCTTCCAATTTCATCTTTTGAAGCCAAGTCACATCATATAGCTTCTCTTTCACTCCCTTTCTACATCAAATTTTTGGTTGATTTTCACGCGTCGGCGCTATAATTTTGTGAGATTTTTGCACTAATTTTAGAGAGATTGGATTTTCAAACAATTCAAATGAAATTCAGATGACAGGTGTGAGTGAGATATCAAAAGGTTCTCGAGCTTAATTCACAGTGATATTTTAAATTTAACACGTTCGCTGCGGAAGCTGAAATCAGTGATACTTCACCAAGTGAGGCGCGACGGGGCCTACCGGTGGGCTTCGCTCAATTTTATTTCCCACAAGACCAATATTCTCAGCACAGCAGGTCGATTTCAAAATTTGGTCGTCTAGGTTAAGTCGTCTAACGCCTAGTAATTTCCGCGCGCGGATCGCGATTCCGCGAGGTCCCACGCGATGATTCATGATCCCACGGTCCGGGCCCGCAGCGCTTAGGATCGCGGAATCGCGAATCAACGTGTAACCGCGTGGAAATTTCTAGTCACTGGACGTCCACACCTAGTCTAGACCGAAATGTAAAATCGACCTGCTGGGGGAAGGATACGTGGGACCCACCGGTGGGCCCCGCCACAGCGAACGTGTTAAATCAACAAGCGAAGATTCTTCGTCTCAATTATTTATCGTAGAATTTTACATGATGAAATGAAATTTTATCTGACATATTCCAGGCGGTCTGTCGTATCGAAATACTTATGATCGAGGTAGGATGAATGCGCATTCGTTAAGAAGCAGTACAAGCGAAGGCAACGTCGAATACATCGAAAAATATTCGTCGACGCAGCCGTCAGTTTCGATATCTCACATATTTCACCACCCTGGCTTTGATTACTTTCCCCTATACCTTTGAATCATGAAATTCATTTCGAAGAGACATTAATTATCGGGGAAAAAAATCTCGACAGCAATAATAATCATTTTGCACAATTCCTCGGATGACGCGTATTCGCATGTCGACGTATACAAATATAAGTCAAACAATATATTCCTCATCGAAAAATGCACTCGCACATATCTCCCTCGTGAGATATTCGACTTTAAAGTCGGATACATAAGGCTGCAATCAGTGTACACGCGCGCTTTATTTTTTGTACCGGGCAAAATAACAGAGACTGAGCTCAAGCAGAAGAGTTTGGTATATAGTATAGGGTGCCAAATAAAAAACTTTGGTAGGGGATCGTGTAGGTGAACTTGTTATATATTATCTACTGATGATGCCTTGTGTTGAAAGGTTAACTTTTAAGGTACAAGATATTGACTTTTTTCACATATATTATACGAAATACACCATATGCATTTATGTATGTATAATTCGCATGAAGGAACGTGAAACGAGGGGTAGGGGGTGGGAAGAGGGGTTTGGTCTCGCAGAGGCAGACGCGCGAGGCCTTTTTAAATTATAATGAGAGAACGTTGGTGATGATGGTGGTGGTGGTGGTGGTGGTCTCGGCTCAGAGTCTCTCTCAGGCTTTTCTGCCATCCCGACCGACGTCTCTAGGAAAATATCTCGTTAAAAGCTGCTTGGCCAAAAAATGTTTCTCTCGCTACGCGCAGTAGTGATCACTCATACTCTTTTTTTTTCAACGTAAATTCAAACCCCCTGGAAGCATCACGCTCGACCCTACTCTACTCTCTTTCTCACATTTTTCCGGTGTTGAATATCTCGAATTCCGAGTGAAGCTGCTTCAGATGACAATTAATCATGTACTCTACTTTGAAGACTGATGAGATTTTGTGAAAATTGTCAAAATATGGCCATTTTTTGTCAAGAATTTTCGTTTGTATCTCAATTTTGATTAGATAGAAGATTTGCAATGATTTTGAGGTAATTTTCTGAATAGAATCGAGTTGGGATGTCGATGGTGTCAGTTTTGGGAGATGAAATTTAATTCGATCTAAAATCGAGTAAAATATTTGAGGTAGAACAAACGTAACTGGAATTAATTACAACGTGGGTACGAATAATTTCTGTGAAAATCTAGAGGCTTACTGAATGATATTTTGCGGGAAGAGATACGGACGTATAGGTAGACGTTTTAGTTGATTAATTATGTAAATATCGGAGTTTTGGAAATTGTACGATCCCGAACAACTGTAAACGCATGTGATGCAACCAAATATTACATAATCGGGATATATTTGAGGAAATATATCGTGCTCATTTCCAGTTAGATACGATCACTTCTGATGATTATTAAATGCTCCTGTCAAATCATCAATTAACGTTTAGAACGTATATCCTTTGCGGAAACTCGGTGACAAACGACAGAACTAGCTCGACGAAATTTCCTGTCTAAACATAGTAAATATAAATTCCACCCCATGCAATCGTATACAAACGTATTGTTTCGATATAATGCACGAGTACAATAGAATAATTTTTTAAATCTAATGAACAAGAACATACGTCATTTGCATACCAATGCAGTTTGGCTATAATTCGCATAAATCGCATCACATACACCTTATCAAAAATCCCATACCTCAAATTTTTTGCATCAAAGGGTAGTTCAAGAGGGTGCAACCCGGTGTCAGTGGTATAGAGGCAGGGGCAGCGTGCTTCGAATCTCAGTTGAAGTAAAAATAACACGTGACATGCTCTTTATGGGTTAGAGCACGAGATTTTGCGCGTCGCGTGCCAAGGATAAATTCTCGCCAAGTGGCCGGACCGCCCCTTCCGAATCCAACCTGTGTATATAATATCGCACGAGTGAGTATATAAGGCTTATTACGTGAAAGAGAGAGAGCGAGAAAACACCAAAGCTTGAGCGCCCCTTTAGTATATAGGTTATATCGAGAAAGATCACGAAAATCCCCCTGGGCACTGAAAAGAGACCAAATTCTATAGTAAGTATTATAGCTGGGTGGATTCGTTAGTCTTGTGGCAAGGTGGGTTACCTTTGCATTTATGTGCACGTACTCGATTTTGAACAATGGGGCTGTGTACCAAAATCTATGATTACGACGGGGCTCACGATTTAGGTTCATTCTTGTGCAAAAGTGGCCATTATTTCCAGAGTATTGGGCAGAATGTACTAGGATTCATTTTCACTTTATTTAGTTCCATTTTGGTTGATTAGAATTATTGGGAATCGTATTATGGAAGAGTTTCATGGTGTTATCTCTTCTTCGACAAACTGTCTTGGTTTTTCGTAAATCGTTAAATTGATCGAGGTATGTAGATCTACTGAAAATAGTACATTTCGATACACGCGTGTAGAACTTTTCATGCAATTTTCCGATGTTTGGGTGGTTAGAAATTGCATAAAACATCATTAGCGCCTCGATCATGCCGCTTCCGAGCAATTATTTCGACCCTCGCCTGCGGCTCGGGCCGAAAACCAATCGCTCAGAAGCGAGCTACAACCTCATAATCTCGGTGCGAAATCTACTATTTTCACGTCCAAGTGATCATTACGAGGATGCGAACAATAAGTTTTACACCCGTGTATCGAGATAAACTGTGAGAGAAAGTGGAAAATCAGTGCGGAAAAGTTACTTTTTCGCACAGTATGTCAGAAGTTACTTTCTCGCACAGTGTGTCAAAATAGTGGACTTTTACTCGAGCGAATACTATTTTTTACAATTTTGTAAGCACCCAAACATCGGAAAATTGCAAAAAAAAACTATGCGGTCTTCACTTGGGATTAGAAATGGAAATTTTTCTGAGGCAATCATTTTGGAATGCTCCGGTTGATGGAACAGTAATGGAACCATCTTTCAGATAATCGAATCAACATTTCACACCACTGTGTACATATAATGGACCGTAACATCAAACTTGACGAAAAATAAAAAAAAATAAACGATGAAAATTGATTTAAAAAGTTTCAATATGTTTCGAGGCATACCAAGTGACATAACCCACTTAAACACGTTGATAAATCAGATAAAGTCGATTATAGGCCGGATAAATCACACGCGTGTGAACCTTCAACATCGTCAATTGTCATTGAAATTTTAATCAGCTGGTGTGAAAAATTCGCGAAATTCAAATGGCTGTTCTGTACGAACTAAAATGAAAGAGAAAATGTCCGGAGGCGTGTGTGTTGCAAGAGCCAGAGTTAATGGATCACATATCCCGATCGGGTTGTGGATGATACGTCGATGACGCACAGAATTTTGAATGTATGTGCATCATGCATGCCACAACGTTTACCTCTTATATTTGAAATTTCAACGTGCTGCCGCAGCTGCAGAGCTCGATCATTTCGTCCTTTCTCTCTCATCCTCTGACTGGCCGAATGATATTTCGCAATTTCGTTTGTGGCTATCAAAAACATTGAATTTCGACGTGTGGCATTCTCGCTTTTGGGTTCCAATTCACCATAGACGGATGAGGACGAATTGCAAGCTCTGTTGTATGTACAATTGCTATTTTGATATGGAATATTTTGATCTGTTTCGATAATTTTGTGTAAACCATTCCATCGTATACTCAATTCGTTACAGAATGTATGTGGGAACTTGTTTAATGCAGAAAACGTAAATTGATCAGTAAACAGAGAAACGTACATATAATAAACAGGCAGTTGCTAATCGACTATTACGTTATGTATAGATATATTTAAATTAAATTTTCCGCTCTGATTGAAAGACCATTTTCATTATATTCCTCTTTGCCTGTTTTGGTATACACTGTAATACTATTATCTGCTTGAAATTATTTACGAAAATTTCACGAAAATGGTAACACTTGATTTACACGAAAATTCAGTGTTATCAAAGCTAAACGTATAAAGAGTAGATTACATTAAAAACGTCGTTGCAATATCGTTGAGAGCACATTGCCTTCTTTCCGTCTTATCCGGAAAACACGAGTGACATACAAAAGGTAACCGTCCAAGAGAAAGTCTAAGAGATGAAAAGAGGAAAATGTTGTCTTGGTAAAGCGACGAAGGGGTATATCTCTAATTTGTGCTTGCATACTTGAAAAGTGAGGTAAAAAGAGCAGAAAATGTAGTGACGACAAGCTCGACGACATGGGCGTTTTGCGAGCGAGCTCTGAGAGCAAGACTTGAGAACGCGACCATGCATCTTCGTTGCGCAACTTTTTTTTCTACTACTCGTGCTTTTTGAGTTTTTCCAGATGCGGCTGAGATGATGGTTGCAAAAAAAATTTGAGCTTGATCAGACTTTGTTTCGTGCGAGTTTGTATTACACTCTCACTCGATCATCTTCTTGATTTTTGGATTATTTTAGATCTTGAGTAGAAGATGCATTTTCTTGAACAGTAAAATGACTTTCGATCCTAAAAAATGACTATGAATTTGAAAAATGAGCACGTGAGATTTTATAAAACTAAATTTCTCTTGATGAAGCTGGACCAATTATTTGGAAGAGATGAATGTCGGAGCAACATAATATTGACATCAATAAATCAAAGAGCTGTTATCACAAAATTACAGTTGATATTTTGCAAGCAATCTATCCCAAATTGAATTCAAATCCTACAATGTAAAAAGTAATGTCTTGAAGATCGAATATCTTGTACTTGGATAGGGGTTAACAGTTAGGGTGATGTCAGAAAACCCGATACGACACGAATTTCACGACACAACACCGCCCAACACGACACTACTTTCATTTCTGCGAGTCCAATCCATGGGTAACATCGACTGAAATCATTGATTGAAATTCGCGTCGCTTCCACGGTGCATCTTCATCTTTCATCGACGAACCATTCCAAAAGAGACGATTCAAAATTGAGCAGCCACGCAGCACAGACGATAAATTCAGTTTCGAGCTGCGGAAAATCACACGAAACCGGGTCACCCTCTTACTATTCTTTCACATTCGCAGATGTTGAGCTAACAAATTTGGAAAGGTCATATTCTCGAATCAGCCAAAATTGTTCACCCTCCATACACGAAATTAATTTGAGCATAAAACTGCCGCATGCTTATCGGGTTCCACATACCATATCAATATTCGCCTCAATATGGTATGATGGGGTCAAATTCCCCATTCTAACTTTATCCATAGTACTTCATATCCTAAATTTAGTCAGAGATACAAGTGCCCTTCTGCGAACAATTTACACTGAATTTCTGTCCAAGTAGTCAGACAAAGAGAGAGGAGAATGAGGATGAGGGAGGCTTTTCTCTCACTCTCCCAGTCGATATATATATTGCAACTAGACGGAAACGGGGTGGTGTGGGACGAGGGGGTGGAAACGAACTGTTGCTTCGGATAGGAGCTGCTGCGGGGCGAAGGACGAACTTATAGTAGCATCAGAGCAGCTTTGCCTCCGTGACTTAGTTTTAGGAGATTCCACGGCATAGGACGGCGAGCGCTTCAATATATATATAGAAGGTATAAATGTATAGAAGTGTCTGTAGAGAAGGATACGATGCAAGCAGTCTTCGGGGTGTTGGTGGTGCACGTCTCACCAGATTGCGTTTTGCCAGAAAGAGGGGTATATCGATCTGCGTCGTTGGAGCTTCTACCACCCGCACACTGCGCGCCAACCATCACCCTTTTGCACGCAAGCGAGTCGATTCGCTTATTCGAATATACTCTTGTATATCTATATAGATTTATACCCACTGTTGCTTCTTCCCGAGCTTCTTCCTATTCTTGCAAGATGCGCCGCGACACCGGAGCGACTTATTTTCGTTTGACGGCTTATAGGGGTTGTATAGACGACTAGGTGGTACATGTATAACAGAAAGACGATGAGAGAAGGAGAGAGTTGAGATTTGCGTGGAAGCTTTCGACTTTGAGCCTCTTGATTTTTGAAATTGTGTCACCGGTTCACACGATCTAGACGTTTGGCTTTCTTTGATTTTGACACCAAGACGAATTTCGTTGCTCCGATGTTCATTGTGCAGCGCCTGAATTTTCTATTTTAATAATTTTTTTTGGTTAGTTGTTGTAATAGTTTCTGCCTTCACACCGATTTTGATGACAACCCTGATTTTTTAAATGAAACTTGGAGTTGAAACTTCTGTGACAAATTTTTGAAATATAGAAAATTTGAGGAAAAAGTCTCCAAGAACAACTATTGGACGCAATTACCACAAACTCTACCTTCAAAAGTGAACGCAAAAATTCTCCAGTCATGCTCTTATTCACGAAAATTTTCAGATGACTAAAACTCTCGTCCTGGCATGTTTGAAAAAAGGATATAACAATACAAAATGATCAATCGATTCACAATCGACTTCAAGAATCATCGATCAATCGATAAAGAAATTCGAAGAATTCAATTTTTAAAATCGTTTCTGAGGCTACTATTCTAACGCTCGCGGCAATAAAAAGCTTCAACCTCCAGAGTGTGTAGCTCATCCGTCCAACTAAGGCGGTTCAAAGAGGGCCTACATCCCCAAAAGTAAAGTTCGATATATATCGAACAAGTTCGTTGCACTCTCCGTATTCACCCTTCGAAAATCGTACCACCATGATGTATCCCATTACCAAAATTTGATATCTTTGACCCTTCTCCTCCTCCTTCTCCTCACGTAAATCACGTTACAGAATTACAGAACCACCCAAACACATACACATCGCACTATCATCGTGTACCTCATCGACACATACGCGCAAAATTACAATCACCTATCCACACGATGTAACACTTCTATCCATATACGTGTGTTACAACGGCTAACCGAAGGGAATCTCGATCGCTTTCGCTGCGGGGGGCAATTAGCCGCTTCGATAGAGTCTTCTCTTCTCTCTCTTACTTGGATGCACGATGTCGAGCGACGACGACGACGACGCTGGTGGCGCACTTGTGAGATATATAGCAACAGTATGTACAAGACATAGAGTTTTACTATGTATAGGTGTCTCATACGGCGCGATGCTATTGCAAGCTCGATCCAACACCTCGCGCAAAACAGACAAAACCATCAAGAAGCTTCCAGCGCGGCTGCGCAAAATCAAGCTACTTCCGCTACTACCTCCGAGCCACTTTTAAAATTCGATATTTACCTATACCTACAGATGCTCCCAAATCCACCACCGCTTTATACACTATAGACTTTGTATGTCGGTCGTAGTATGATGAATGGCAGGACAGTGTGGGTCGTATGGTTTGTAATTGTTTTAGATTTTCCGTCTCATTAAAAGTGAAAACTAAACATTCTTCGACTAATTTTTTATTGTCAATAATAAAATGAGGCTAAAACTGCAATGTCGTATGATTTTACATCGAGTGACAAGTGCTTTGAATACTCATCCATATCTATAGAAGTTTATGCATCTTATTTATTCCTAATTAGTCAATTTTAGATTGTCAACATTTGAATCAATTGCACCCAAGCCTGAGTTCATTTAAAAGCTAATAAGATGAACTGAAAAATTTCCTTTCCAAATTCTCAACTGAAAATCCTGCTCATCCCTGCCCACAGAAATGATTTCAACGAATGATTGAAATAACTTCTATCTTCGCATGTAAATCAACGGCCACCTTATAGAATCAAAACTACAATTCGCAAGAAAAATCGATTATAAAAAACAATTGCACTTTCCATATACCGATACCTAAATTACAGGTAGCGAGGAGGGGTAGTTGCCAAAGTGGCTCGCCCGAACGATAGATTATTCACGAAGTTGAAATTCGTGCCGATCGATGTGTCTCTTCCTTTAGACACAAAGTGATCGAATTTTCTATAGCTATACCAAAGTCTCACATCCGAGATTGCATGAGTCTACACGCGCGTGAATATATTTAAAGGTCTTGGCCTCCGTCTTGCGTTCGAATCTAATCGTAAGATTCGAATTTCACACTCGAACGAAGACAAGGAGAGAGACAGTCCCCATCAGTTGCATTATTGAAAAATAATATAATTCTGCAATCTGCGATCGTTCGTCGAACTCCCAAGTGAAGTACACGCGGCTCTCATATCATCAACGCATTCAAACATCAGCTGCAGTTGCAGCTGCAGCAGCAACAACAGTTGCGAGGTCGTTGAACTTCCACTGTTTACATGTATTGAAAGTTGATTTAGTTAATGAATGATAAATGAATGGAACGAGCTTTTTGCTATCTCCCTCTCTCGTGCATTTTATTTTTTGTCAAATGCAATTTTAAGGCGAGGCCTCGTGTCATTATCTGCAGTGCTTGCTTTACAAGAGTATGAATCATTGATAATTAATTTACCGTAAACACACAAACGTCTTCCTAAAATAAGTTGATCCAAGTGGCACAGTGATCGCGAGGCATTCTTCGTTCAATGACCCTCCCTGTGTCTTGTATTTTTCTCACATTTGGAGAATAATTAGTTTTGATGAATTTTCAATTGGGTGACCCTCGAAGGTATAAAAAGCACGAGTAGCTTGCTTCAAAAACTGCATCATTTCAAAAAATACTGTAGAAAAAAAACATAGTCGGATATCTTGCATTCCAATAGTATTAATCTGATCAGGAAGTTCCAAAAAATGCGGGCCACGCATTCGTTGAAAATTTTGAACAAAGGGCTACTTTAGCACCATAAGACCACCATAGGAATATTCTCAAAGTTGCATAATCTAACGCTCCAGCATTTTTGAGCTACAGTCCATGACCTCACGCATCCCTATAAATCTAAAGAGGAGTCCGGATCAAAATTAGACAACTTTTTAAATTTTCTATATCAAAATTTCATATTGAGATCTAAAACAAATTCTTTCGGTCTCTTCCAACGCCCAATTACACGAGAAAAATTTTTTTGCCACCTTAGATCTTGATTTCCCTACGAATTTTCGATTCTAAGAAAAAGAAAAGTTGTTCAATTTCACCCCGGTCTTTTCTATATACAATTTTCGACTTGGGCCTGTGTAAACAGTATAGATGGGACGAGGTCTTACCTGCAACCCCAAAATGCTCGAGCATTAGAATTTGCAGTTTTGGGCATGGTCTCGTGGTACTAAAAAAAAAACTTTTTCTAAAATTTCAAATAGTTTTCGTCACCCGGGCACCCTGGACCCTCCTTGTGAGAGACAAGCAACGAGTATATACCAACAGGGTGATCGTCCTCGGGCTGCAAATTTCCTTACAGCTAATCCAATATTGAGTAAAGTGTACATTTATCAGCCAGAAGTTGAGCACATATCGGAACACTAACGGTGTGTACGGAATCTGGATTGCGAAGAAATCGAGGGGTCCGATAAGAACCTGTGGCAGTGATTACGCAAAGAGCGATTATCATAATATTGATTTATGTCTCATGTACTTGCAAAGATTGCAGCTCGGTCAATGCTTCCCGAAACAGCCGAATATCTTGTATCAGCTGTGAGAAATGGCATTAAATTGGTGGAATACTTGGTCCGATTTGAGAATATCGTGTAGATAATATCATTGTAGGTTAATGACTCCAAACTGGGCTCGTGCTGAACGATATGAAAGTGAGTCACCGGACAATCATCTTCGTGAAATTGTTATTTGCTTATTGATTGATTCAGATTTTTCGTTGATGTTTTGAGGGTAAATTGTTTGTTCATCGGTATTTGTTATCACGAAATGAAAAATTCTCATTAGACTTCTGGAATTCATGTGAAAGTGGGAAAAGAATTTCCACACGGAAAACTACAAAAAATTCGAGACAGGTTTGTCTGCAGTATCACAACATTTTAGTAAAAAAAAGCTCACAAACGCGGAACCGCGAAGTTTTGAACAAACATATGCGACGCAGACTGAACGAATCTCTCAGGCAGGGAGAAGGTACTCACAGACAACTACTTACTTTAGGAACCTTCAACTCGTTTCGCGTATACAGATGCGGGTGGCATGAAACAAAGTAATAAGCCGCCACCCGCGAGGACCACACGAAAAGAGTAGGGTCACACTGTGTTGTGACACCCGCAAGAAGGGTAGTAGTAGTAGTAGTAGTAATAGCAGTGAGTAGCATCTAGTGGCCCACGAGGGATGTATAACGTCGAACGCACCCAGGCAGGGAGTTAAAAAACGGGATAAGAGAAAGAGGAAAGAGAAAAAGAGTCTGAGAGGAGTGTAACGGGGGAGGTTATGACAGCCGAGGTATTGAGCGGATCCTTGCTCGCGAAAAAAGGTGAAAAGAAGGGAGCAAGCGAGTCACCCTGTATATATATCTATAGATATTTATACCTACCACCCACTTTGCGTCGCGTATAGTCGCACCGGAGACACAGGCCAAGTAACCGAATCCGACGCCAGCCACCGCTTGTACTATACACCAACCACCCTGTAACCCACCCTGAAAACGCGAGACTGCAAGCGAAGGAGAAGGAGGAGATGGACGCTAGAGAAACGGAAAGGTGCTCCGAACTCGGAGCCACCCGTTGCTTTACGCCGTGGATGGGTGGCTGTGATAGCTACACCACTACTTGATTCGACAGGTCGTCGTCATCTTATAGCTCAGTCGAGATATGATGATTTTCTATGCGATTCAGTAGTCCACTACTGTCGATTGCTACCCGAGGTTTTTCAATTGGAACTCTTGTATTTGGTGAAACACACTTTTCCGCCGGAATCAGTGGAAATCGCTCCCAGTCACTGATTGGCAGTGAATATGCACTGATTTTCGGTCAATTTCACTGCAAGTCAGAGGATTGGAAGCAATTTTCACTAATTCCGGCAGAGAGGGCATAGTTTGCATAGCTCGTCAACATTGATCAGAATAATTACTTTGTAAAAACTATGAAAAGAGAGTTTAAAATTGTAAATTCTGGTGATATTCTCAATGACATTACAGAATCATAGCAGCTTCCATTACGAATATGATTCCCTTAGGGTACATTTACGTTGCTCTGACCTGAGGTGATCTCGAAGTGTCAACGTAAATTGACACTAAGAGATCCAAAATTTTCTTTGTGCAAGGATGCACATACCCATAAAAGTTGCCTTATCCAATCAAAATACTTCTGTTCATCAAATCTCGCATAAACCGTTGAAATCCGTTCGTTTTGAGCTTTTACGTACACATTGACTCGATTTCAACCGGATGAGAGATGGCAAGCAAGAGAAGCGACAGGAGAAACGGAAAGCGGTCGGAAACGCATCGCATATACAGCTTTCGTCGTGCGAGTAGCATGTTTTACCGCCTGCTGCTGCTGTGCTGCATCCGTGCAGCTGAGACGAACAAAGCATTGTACAAGTATATGTATCGTATGTATGCATGTATGTATATATGCGGGTATATGAATCGCCGTTGCCGCCACGCCGCCGATGCCAATGACCGACCTCGTGCCAGTTGAAACTTGCCGTCAAGATGCGATGGCATCGTCGTTGCACAACTCTTTATCCTCCCTTCCAGTTATATGCGTCATTCACGAGAGCGACAACTCTTTTTTTTGCAGCAGCATTGTTGAGTGAGAATGTAAAATTGCGTTAGCGAGGAAAAATTATTAAAATTGAATATATTCGTGTACTTTTTATGATGATTTTTTAGTAACGAAGATTAACGCGTGGTACGACTCAAAATGCGTGTAGAAGCTGTATACATCGAACTGTATAATTGAGGTTGCTCATTTCATCTGGAATATTTTTGTCGTCAACAGAAATTAAATTTAATATTATAATATTTTTTGATAAGAAAGTAAGTTGAGATTGCCAAGGAATAATAAAAAAAAGTATCAATTGTTGCAAGGTCATTGACCTCTCTTGCAACCTGATCGAGTGACTCTTCTCGTAATCAGAATGAATATTATTCTCTGGGTCAGACAAGAGAGTAAAAAATATCAGTAGTGGCCTATTTATGGCATTATCGTATCTGTGTTTTTATAACAAGCCTTGCAGAATATTCTGTGCAGTTAAATGAATATTTGGGAACGTCGATAAATTACGTAAGGACATGATTTTAGACTCCCTTTCCTTCTTTGTAAGATTAAATTGAAAATTCCTGACTCATGTGAGGAACGTAAGAAATCGGGAGGCCCCCGCCCCACCCCCCTAAAAGCCTTACGTAATTCATGTCCGTTCCTTCTGGCCTATTTTCAATAAATCTACTCTCACTGATGGGAGTGCTTAATCATCACATCTTACAAATTAGTTTATCCATATTTAATGAGAATGTAACACTTGTTGAAAACTTTGAGGCAACGGGGTCATCGAACCTCAAATCTTTTACCGGATGGAACTGAGACTTTTTCCATGAATCAGCACACTTTTCACGAGCATCTTTCACGCCTTCTCAAAAGATGCTAAATTCGATACTTGACTGCAATTCCACGATAGTACACAAGTTAGACAAATGCAGAAAAGATGCAAGGATGCAACTACGCTCACCGAGAAAACTACATTAACTCACATCGTGTTTCATAAACGTGAACGAGCCGAAACAAGAAAAGTATTGCGCGCGAAAAAGTATTGCGTCGAGGGGGTAAATCGAGGGGGTTTTCGGTAGCGCGTCGCCAGTTGCGCGCAGGAGAAAACCAGACTGACCCGCGCGTAACACACAGTCTTATACAAGACTCGGCTAACGATTTTTTCCCTCCTTGGGCTCGCGCACTTTACGGTGAAACTGTACGACGACGACGACGACGACTCGCGGGAGGACGGCATCGTAGCTGCACCACCACCCCATATAACCACTATTACAGAAGCAACCCCTTGGACCCTCTCTCTTTCTCTTTCGTTGTTGTCCCCCCTTGAGATCTTTCGCGAATCTGGAACGCGTGAGGATGCAGTATACGTTGTGCGTGTTCCTTTCACACCCTCGTCATTTTTTCTTTTTTTGCTTCTTGCTTCTTCGTAGTTGTTTATGTGGTGTCTTGAGAGAAGGATGAGGGATCACGAGTCAACGACCTGTATTCCTTTGGAATATTGTATTGTGTATGTACTCCTGAGTCGTTTTTCATGAAATGAATTGAATTTGAAACAATTATGCAATGGTTATCAGCTTTAAGCCATCGTTGAATATCTAATACGTTATGAAAATATATTCTATTCGTTCTTATCCCGTTGACCACACGACTTCAAAACATAACGCTGATCACACATGGGGTCAGTCAGACCCCCTGGAGAAAATTGTCATTCACTTTTTAATAAACGGATGCATTGTGGCACATTCGAATTCATCGCTGACCGCGCCACGGGTATGATTTCAAATGTTTCAAGGGAGAATTTAAATGTTGAAAGTGGTCTGGGGTCCAGGTGGCCCCTTGTGTTGTCAACGAATCATGAAATTTCTGTGACAGCTGAAAATAGCGAATCGTCATTACCATTATGTTCATCAAAAATACATATTCCCTCAATAAGGGTACATCAGTATGAGGACTATAGGATCTCAAGTTTACGAAAAAAAATCTCGTGGTATCATTTCTTTCTTCAGTTTCTACGAAAATTAATTTCTTACCAGGTTTGGCGAAACAAGTTTGTATTGTTTATTGATTATTTTCATGGTCTGTAGAACACAAGCCACCAATTGTCTGCTTTAAACTTTTGCAAGATGCCTCATTCACCTCCGAACCTGATGCTTGGATAACCTGCATATTCGTGCGGGGGATAGCTCTACCACGCAAAGTTTCATAGTTAAGCTGTTATTCGCGAGTTGCAGTGTGTTTCGTCTTCAACTCATTCTATATACCAACAACAGCTCATTTTCAGCCATTTCGCTTGCCATTTGCTAATACACTCTTCAAAAGTACACTCGTGAAGCAGCCGAACTTCGGCCTCGCTATTTTATATACAGAAACCCGCTGTGCGAATTGGATAAATTGTTGTAAAGATTGGCGTAATTATTTCGCTAAACGTCGAGCCTTGGGTTATTTATTATCTACGACTAATACTCTAAAGTATCCATTATACAAACAATTTGCCTATACTTTTCGTACTCCCAAATGATATACCTGCCATTATACTTCGACGTACACGTTCGCAAAATTATGTCAATTGGTTTTTTCCGTTCGAAATTCATAAACTTGTGTAACACCGTGTGACAGTATCGAAACGACCCAAGTCTATTCTTCTATTTGCTGTTACAGACCAACATTTTACATTCAAAGTGTGATGAAGATAATCATGCAATGATAGTGAGAGATTGTGGGTTATTTTATAGATCTAATTTTGGAAAAACCTCTTCCAGATCCGTTGACATGGGAGCAACCCATCTAATTGAAAACCAAATCTATTGGGACATGGTCGAGGACATGGTTATTGTCTTTTGTACTTATGATCCGGCTTTATAATATTTTTAATATTTTTTACTCGGACATGCTTCGAAGGTGAAAGGAATATTTTGCATGATCTCGTGTTATTAACTGCAACACGGAATTTTGTAACAATAATTAATAATTTCATCTCCAGTGACTCCATATCGATGATTTGGGTCCCCTCTGCTTTCATAATAGCCATAATGTCAACTTTCTGATCAATTTAGATTGTGGTGCGACCCGTAAATAAGTCAGGTTTCTGGAGTCAAAGAAAGCCCTTATGTTTTTTTTTATCTAGACATAGAATTTAGGAATTCAAAACCCTATCAATATCAGCCCTGATTGAATACTCAAAAAATTCTTTTTGTTGTAAAATTACCATAAACCCATTAGATTGGACACAATTAAAGAATCTTATGAAACCTTTCAGGCTATGGAAAAGTAATGACTTTGTGCTAGATAAACTCCCCATAAACTATTCAAACGCAATCTCTTTGGCACCATGCACTTTTTCAATTTATCAAATGACATCGATTTAAATCAATTGGTGAGTTGCATTTTTTCCACCTACATCAGGAGTGATATTTTTTTATCCCTTCCTGACAGTTATCTAATGAAAAACTCTATCGACTTCCACACTGCTTTAGAAAATTGAAGAAAAAAAGAAAACAGTACGTGCAACAATTTGCTTGAATTTCAAATCGAGCAATCGTTTTAATGTCAGTGCAAATGCGGTGCTTCATAATACGTAAAATGATGTACACGAATGCATTGGTGAACTCGATCAATTTTGATGGTCTGTATTGACGTAATAAATTGCGGGCTCTCAAATTTGATGAATGGACTCGCAAGTGTTTCATTATCCTGCCACATTTTCATATTGTATCGCAAATTCATCTTTAAACTCCATCACACCAATGTCATCATTACATATTTCACTTTCGCGTTTTACTTTCACTAGATTATTACAAGATTATCATCATCACCGCCTTTTGAAGAATGTATTCTGTAACACCCACCCATGTAATCCTAAATTTCACACGATACAAAGGATATCTCATATCCATGTCCGGAATATATATCGTGAAATTCTGAGCTTCATACGACACTGAATGTGACCCCTTTTGCATTTGCCAAAGTTCAAATTCGATCGGCACGGGAAGCAGAAACGCTCATCCCTCTCTCTCCTCACCAAAAAGGAAGTGCCGAGATCGCGTTACAAGTAGCATAGCGATATCGATTGGATTATCCCTTTGCAACTGCGTCAGAGAGCATCAGTGGCCATCGCCGAACACCATTTACACAAGCTCTCTCTCTATCATACCATAACTATACCCGAAAGCCTTTGAGAGTTTCAGCCCTCATCTCCAACCCCCTTCCCCTCCCATCTTCTTCTATATACCCCTTTTCCCCACGATATCAGCCGCCGCAAAGTATCCAGTCGATTTCCAATCTCTTCATGTTCTTATCGATAGCAGTAAAAATCCTTTAGAAAGATAAGAACAGATGCCAAAGCTTGGGGGAAAGAAAAAAAAATCCACCAGTCTGTTGGTGAGAAGACCTGAAATTAGCCAGTGCCTCCAACAGTTGGTCGATGCATTATCGCGCCGTCGTCGTCGTCGTCGTCGTCGTCGTCTACTGTGGCATCGGCTACCCTTACTTACAACATATAGATATACTTCTGGTAGACGAGTTTCCGACGATAACGTAAGGAAATTGACGGGTCTTCCAGTGTCCGGCTCCAGTGCACCACACTAATACTGATATCAAAATGTTGGAGTATGTATGTGTGTGCGTGTGTGAGTTTGCACGTTCGAATTTGTGTGTGTGTGTGTACTTTGGCGAAATCGATTCAGAGGATGTTAACGGAGACGAAATGTCGTCGTGTGAATACATATTATATATCTTGATGTGAAGTGACCATCACCAACACTAATATTATGAAAGTGATGTGTGTGTGTAGTAGTAGTAGATGCAAGCTCGTGGCAGTAGCATGCGTGACCGAATTATCAATAGCGAGGATCAAATGCATTTAGCCGCGTGGAGTCGGCATCGCTTGGTCGTCGAGGCACATGCGCGTCCACATGCAACGCTAGCTTATGAGCCCCCCCCTCCCCCAAGTAGATAATACCCATACTCATGTTTTGTGGTATGTGTGATGGGTGCGACAACGTTATTGGTTTAAATGTATGTATGTGTGAGTGAAGGTGACACTTTTAGATGGGTTATTTTTGTGTGGGTTGTAGTGATATCGTGTGTCGTGTCAAATTTACTCGCATAGGATAGGGCTCAGCGTGAAAAAAGTTTTGTTGAATAGAGTTTAGACTTTTTTTATTGGAATCGATCGTAATATATTGCATGATATACGTTCAAGAACCAGTTTCAGATACTCTCTCAATTTGGCTCGAAAACTTATGAGATGGTCCTGATACTTAATTTTATGGCTGTGTTGAACTAGAGTCGACTATGAACAAAACTCAAATGAACTTTTCGAAAAATTGACTTACAAGGGAAGGTCCAACCTTGCGGGTCCTGGATTCGTATCAAACTCAGGGAATCATTTAATTTCTGGTGAGAAATGGAGGTATCTCTGGAGAGTTTAGTTCCTATAGGCCTCCTATCCTGAGATACAGCTATGAAGATTAGCATTGCCAGCATAGGCCCATGTTGAAAAATCGCAGCTGTATCTCGGGATAGGAGGGCCATGGGATTAAACCCTTGGAGATACCTTCATTTTTCAACAAAACAAGATGATTCCCAAAGTTTGGGGTGAATCCAGGATCTGCAAGGTTGGACCTCTTTTTGTTAGCCTGCTGATTTCTTAATAGTTAGGAATAGTTCTCGAGAGGATAGTCTACGCAGATATCAATGAATTTAGTACATCACTGCAGATGCCTTGATCTGTTCAATCACATAGCAAACTATCAGATTTCGAAGTAATCTTACTTGGTACTTGACTTTACTTCCTTAGGAAGTTCAGACATCAGTTTCAAATTCTATCAAAAAATGCTAATTACTCTTTTTGAAAGGAAAATGACTGTACAGCATCTTTTTGAAAAGTTTCTATGAGCTTGGAGTGAAGTTGAAGCGATGTGATTAATGCCCATCTTTGAACCTGTTCGCAAGATCTAAATTTTCCAATAAAATATAGCTAACTCTACGTGAGACTCACATCGCCGTGATATAGCTTCTCGTTTTCTTACATCAACTATTTATCGCATTTGGCTAAATTATAACATCTCTCCTCAAGTTAAGAATGCGTTGCCTCGGTCAACCCTCTGTACATATACTCTTCTTTCTTTTTTACTTCACGGATGCAAGTATTTCGCAGCACCTGGCTTGCATCATAAAAAACAACTTTTCCAGATCTTCAGATCCCATGGCAAGTTTTGCGGTAACTCATATGATCTACTTATTTTCAACGCCATTGATCTATTCTCGTATATACAATATGTATTTTATATAAGTATGGTGGTGGTGAAACGTACAACGTGAACGATTAATAAAACAAACAACATCGGCCAAAGTTGGTTTCACGAGTTGAAAGTTATATCTCTAGGCACATCTACTTGATGTCGATTTTGTGCCCCTGTACATAGAGTTCATTGTGAGTTATTTAGGTGCTATATGAATTATTTAGTCATCTACCACTGGCTCTGCATGATTGATGCTTTTTTGGTATGCTGAACCTTGATATCGTGGTATTAGATAGTGAATTTTTTAAACGATCGCCTAGTTACTTTATTCTGATATGGAAGAATGATTTATTTTTATAGCTCGGATACAACTTTGTGAAAATTGCCAAGTTCGACTTTGTGAAATTATTCTGCAGCTCTGATGATTTATTTTCGTCAGAATATCTGATTCGCTCAACTTGATGAAGAAAATCTTATTCAAGTCAATTATTTCTAAGATATAATGCGCCCAAGTATAACTTTGTTCTCCTCAACACGTCTCTTGGATCATTGAGCTTGTGCAATGAAGACCCTAGAATGCACGAAAGGGTCGATAATATGTGCACCGGATTGCACTTTGAAATTTCGTTTGCTCTATAAATCAAGACGTTGACGATGGCCTTACAAGGTGCAAGCCTTTGATGTAAAAGATGAAAGGGTGACTGTCTTGGAACCTTATCGTACGTAAGCCAGGCTATATTTGTCTCTGGTCAATTTCGACACGGGGGCTCCCGAAAAACTTTGATATCGATTTTGGCTTGAATGAATACAGTATGATCTGAAAAAGGAATGTTTTTGCAAATTTTTCAACGATCTTTTACGACCTGTTCGATTACAATGTCACTGATTCAGGAATGTAATAGTGTGATTAATGATGCAGTAGATGAGACGCATAATTTAATTCATTAATAAGTCAAAGAAGAGGAATCATTTGTGCTCGTATAGGGTCGTCTAGCGAGCAAATGGTTTTTTCAATCATAGTACTTGCTGTATATCTGCGGATGATTGAGGTACTTTCGTGTCATACATGAGTAAATACTAGGAGTCAGGTCGTCAAATATATTCGTAGTAGAGACATTGGGAATAATTTTTGTCGTATTATCGCGTTCTAGATTGGCTAATGGTGATTAGTTAGAATGAATACACAGAGAGACACTCTGCAATACTTAATACCATAGCATCTGGTGAAAAGGTCGAAAATTGATGAATATGACTGCCGTGAATAGCTTTAAGAGCTTTCAATAGTTTTTCAAACTTTTATTTGACTTCTGGTTGAGATTTTACTTAACTCTACCCAAAAATATGGGTCACCTGTGGGTTTTCTTCCAACTAAAATTTGCTGTGATTTCACATGGCTCAGTGTATGAGGATTTTAAGATTTTATCAACAGTAATCGTCATTAAGGGGACGTCGGAGTCCTATCAATATTGCACAGTTACCGACGTGGTCGAGTTTTCAGATTTCTTGATGAATTTTTGAGATATCAAAAATCTAACAAGTAGCGCCGATTCTATGAGCTATACAGAATCGGCGTTACTTAGTAGAATCCCGATATCTCGAAAATTCATCGAGAAATCCGAAAACTCGACAATGTCGGTATCCGACATCCTCTTAAAACTTACGTGACGTCATAGAACAACTCCGAGAACAGATTTGGATTATGAGGGTCACTCGACATGCGAGTCTCTAATTGATATCTGCGAGTAATGCGGTCGCCGTGCAACCCGGAAATTATTTTTCACTGACATGTTACTCAACATTTTAACGATACGATATTTGACACGAGTTATCCATTACTTATTATTATCTGGTCTGAATTAACTATAAACGAGGGGAGTCCGGAGGGTCCGGGTGACCAATTCTCACCAAACTTTTACCTCAGTCTCGTACCACCTAAAATATGGAGAATCCAGAGTAACTCCGTCAAATATGTCTCCTGTTCGAAGATACAGCCTATGACATTAGCATTGCCCATATAGGCCTTGACAGAGTTACTTTGGATTCTTCATATTCTGTTAGGTGGTACGAGACTGTGAAATTTGGTGACTCGGACCCTCCGGAATCCTCTTTTAAGGACTTTGGCAATAATTCATTCTGACAACTGATTTTTTTGAACCTAGGATCATATTTCGACTCTCTTATCTTAGTTCTAATTCTTTGATCGTCTACCTCATTCATTCTTATATCAAAGGCATTTTGGATGTCACCATTTATTACTTGATAGTTCCATTCTAAGTCACATCATAATTTTTCTCTTCCGGGATTACAATTTTCAATCTCCGAGTTTTCTCTATAACACATTTTGACCAATCTTTCATCTTCGAGATCGCTCCTCGACCTGTGTTCATACATCAGCATAGATCTCAAATTGCATTCATTTTTCAGTTTCCTAACCCCTTTTTCTTTGTGCATGAGATATTTCGGTGTACAGAGATCTGGCTTAAACATCAATCTGAGGTAGTCTGTCTGTATTTTTCCTAATCTTTTACGTTGAGCCCATCCCCAAAATTTTGCTCCAAAATGAAATCACCACGCTCCTCACTACATTGACGTGAAGCATCATCTTTCTTCGAAAATCCTGTTTACAGCATCCCTCTCCCAAACCCCAAGTTCTTTTTATAGCAATGACGCCTATCCCACTCAATTCTGCAACATGATCTTCAAAATTTCCTTTTCTATTGAACTGTAAATAATCAAAGTGTGATCTTATTCTTCACAAAAGCGTACAGGTTTTTTCTGCATCACTCCTTACATACCATACCATTCAACGTCCAAAGCCATCGCAGCAAAAGTTCATCCAACTCACCACCTTATCCTGTTCCTATCCTTCCAATATCCAATTCTACAAAATTCATTCTTCATAAATCGCTTCTTATAAATAAAAATCGTCCTCGCAAATTTTCTCACTTTTTCAAACGTACACAGCATCAGAATTACGCCCGGAAAAAGGCTGTAGAGTTTTTTATACGTCGTCTGCTCTCTCCTTCCTCTGTTCGGGGGTGGCTCACCTCTATGCCCGGTGAACGCCACCAGCCCACGGTTGGGGAGTGTTATATAGACAGACTAGTGGAAAAAAAGCCAGCTCTCGCGATCGCTCGGGAGAAGAGTCTGAGTAGCTGTTGCTTTACTATACAGCTAAAAAGGACGAAGAGCCTCCACCACCGCGGGCGGAGGAAGGTGACGCAGGTGGAAAGGACTGCTCTGAATTGGTGGGGGAGGAGGTGTTGGATGAGCGAGAGCAGAGGACGCCGCCGATGTAGCCCTACTACCCCTATATATAGATATATAACTACTAGCGAGAAAACGCCGCAGCAGCAGCAGCAGCAGCAGCTACTACCTATTGATCGCCGATTCTTTTTCTCCTGTTGCATATTAGGCGCCCTCCTCGATTTTTTCGCTCACCCCTCTAACGCCACCCCCCCCCTTCCGCCCTCCTGACGACCGGCTACTCTCAACGGAGGAGAACGATGTTGCACCCCCCCCCTCCCTTCCTCTTTTACTTCGCTTGGCCACCTACTACCACCCCCTTTGAGACTCTTCTTGCGC
Organism: Eretmocerus hayati; assembly: GCA_029851415.1. Taxonomy (NCBI): domain Eukaryota; kingdom Metazoa; phylum Arthropoda; class Insecta; order Hymenoptera; family Aphelinidae; genus Eretmocerus; species Eretmocerus hayati. The sequence continues at coordinate 154,710,895 of CM056741.1, forward strand.
TTTCGTAGCAAAGAAGAGGGAGAGGCAATGTTTCATTTCGCGTGCCGCTGCACCTTTCCACTGTTATGTATAGGTTAAAAGACCAGGGTGGGGCCATCTCACTAACGCTATATGAGCCATATCGCGGAAATGCAGCCCTAGTGTATAGTGTTGTATCTATAAGAGTGTCACGTGTGCGTTATATGCTTGGCGCACCGGTCGGTTGAAGGGAAGCTAATTACCCGTCGACAAGGTTTATTTGGTGCGATGATCATGCGATGCGATATCAGTATGTGGATATGGATTAATGTAAATTTAGAGAGGAGTAAATTTGAGATACTGCGCGTCTGGAAGTTTCCCGCCTCTGTTGAAGGAATCTATGGTTATTGAATTTCTAAGATTTCAAATTGGTAATCGTGAGAAAGAATTTCTAATTCTTTTCCTCTTCTAGGGGCCTTGACAATACGATAAATATCATTCAACAAGAAACTACACTTCTAATGTAATCAAGGCTTCGTTCTACATTGATTCGTAGCCACGGGAATAGCACCTTTGAAAATATACAGGTTGCACAAAAATCCAATCATGGCTCTTAGAATTCAAAAACGTTCCATCATTTGAATCATTCCAAGGGCCTGAATATCAGCCTGAAAGATAAAAAGTTGAAAAATGTTCAATTACTTCGAAAGTCCAAAAAGTGTACATAAAACGAAAAATAATAATCCAGCAAAGCAGAAAACTGTGTAATTGGCCAGGATCGTTGTTGCGAAAAGTGGTTACGAAAGCGACACGCCGAAAAACGAATATTCGGTATACATGATTATATAATAATACTCGGTTGATGTTTATGCTGTGATGGGGGGTAGCAGCTGCCCCGTGGATCAGCTGCCCGTCATCTCGTATAACGCGGTCTGAAAAACATCACTGGCGCACATCGCTTTTACCGAAACGGGCCATACACACACACACACACACATTTGTGAAATAGCGTTGGTACAGAAGCTCTGATGCTGATGTTGCATGCATTCTCTTTTGCTTTTTCACGAGTCGAGCCACACAAATTTAATTATTTCCGTGTAGCGAGCATAATAAACGGCGTCAACCGAATTAGTTTGCTTTCCCGAATTGAATCATCCCCCTTGAGCTGAAGCTTCTAGCTCTATTCTCTCTCTCTCTCTCTCTCTCTCTCTCTCTCTCTCTCTCTCTCTCTCTCTCTCTCTCTCTCTCTCTCTCTCTCTCTCTCTCTCTCTCTCTCTCTCTCTCTCTCTCTCTCTCTCTCTCTCTCTCTCTTGCATTCCCCGCGGAATTTAAATTTACACGCTTTTTACAACGTAGCATACACCTCTACACATTATTTGGGAATGAAGTACACACGTTATTTTCTACTGCTTCTATTTTTTGGCAAGCAAAACACACCGCTTAATGCAATCCACGCCACGAAAATCCATGCAAACGGGCTTTTTTATACGCTCCTCTCGTCTTCCTACTCTCTTTCTATATAGTAGTATAGTGATGCTGCAGAGTGTGCACTACTCTCATTCTCGTGCGGTCAACTTGTTGCAGAGCTTGACTGTATATATGTATAGTGTACTCGTGCCGCCTCTCTGCTCTACTTCTCCTTTCGTATACGTGAATTTTGGGCTATTTCCTGTATTGCTGTTTCCATGTCCGTGGACGTTCACTGTTATTGACTTGAGAAGGATTACTGAGTGAAAATGTAGACAAAACGTTACAATACTTCGCACCCCATTTTCATTTTGTTTTCTAAATCTCTGATGACGGTTTCTTGTGCTCGGATTGTAAAAATTTTCCAAGATGATATATATGACACTTTTGATTCGATCGAGCAAGGATGTTTTACTATTGTCTATTTTTCGCCCCCCCCCCTCCCCAAATTTTGTACGGGTATTCTCATGGATGATTATATAATTTTTGTATCTATGATTTACGTCAAACACAGCACAATACATTATGGCTGTAGTTTATATTCGTTCCCTTCCTGAAAATTCTCACGGACTCCCATATGCGACACCTTACGTCCGATTTCCAATCGCCTATCGCTACAAAATGCAGGCGTGGTTCCAAGGGGGGGGGCGGTATAGGCGACCTCTCCCCCCCCCCCCCAAGTCAAATTCGACCCCCCAAAGTTGGTCTCTGGGACCGCCCCTGACACAAAATGTGGGAATGCCCGTCCAAGTAGTTTCATTTCCGTGCTTACCAGAGCTTATTAGCTGATTTCGGTGTCTAGAAAAAAGACTAACTACATTTTATTGATAGTGGAATCCTGCTCTTGTGATGGCAATGCAAATGATGTGCGACTACAATTTCTCAACACTCTCAGACTTTCGTCAAAGTATCGGCATGATTGTAACCGTGTGGAGTACCTTTTAGTCTTTCCATGCGCACACTTTAAAAAGTCAACAATGTAAAATATCGCTCGTTTTCATTATGGTACATATTGGAAGGGCCAAGGAGTTGGTGATCACTTTCAGCTCTACAAGTAGTACTCCACACGATTACACTCATTTTAATACTTTGGCAGAAGTCCCAGAGTGTCGAGAAATGGTAGTTGAACATCATTTGAATTGACATCGGACAAGGGGGATCGCACCATCAGTATAAGGGTGATAATTGACGAGCTACGACAGTATTTTTTCGCCACGCTATACGTCTCAAAATTCATTTCAGCGAACCCAACCGTGGATGAATTGGATTCATTTTTACAGTACCAATCATGGATTATGAGAATCAATCCTAATCATCGATTATGGTTGGATTCGCTGAAATGAATTTCGGATCGTGTCGGGCGGTGGCGTGGCACGAAATTCGTCTCGATAATCCTCTTTTTACGGATGTTTCTTTCCCCCACGGGGGGGGGGGGGGGCTTCGGATCTTGGGAGAGTAACGACCCCCCGACCCCAGTTAACCGGTAAGGGAGATCTGAGTATCTCGGGGGAACACGACAACTTCCCCGCCCCCAGTCTTCAGCCTCAGTACCCATGTGTGTGCTATCACCACCTCGTCCGCCTCAGTGCGTATGAGCCCTGAGCGACATCTAGGACCGCTTCGGGACTCCCGCTTCTTCGCAAGCCTCCCTGTATCTTTCATCTTTTCTCTACTTTCTGTTCCTTCCTTCCTTCTTCTGGGACTAAAACCTTCGGGTTAGCGCCCTCCGCGGAGAGGTTTTAGTCGGTAGGTTCGCGAGTGTTCTTGGATGAGTCCGACACTATCTACTGTGTTGTGAGAGTCTATGAAGATTTTTCCATTCCGGTTTACCCAAAAATCAAAAAAATATGCTTCTATCATCCCTAGAGTTTCTCATTCCATTATATTTTCTGTCTTAGGCAATTCTCTCCGACGATTAACTGATGAGTCCAAACGGAGAGGTCAGAGCAAAACAATTTCACATTTAGGGTAAATTTTAATTCAACTAAATGAGCTGGAAATGGTCACCAACTTCTTGGCCCTTCCAAATTGTGCTATAATAAAGACGAGCGATGTCCACATCGTTAATTCACCAAAGTGTGCACATAGGAAGACCAAGTGTTGCTCCACGCGATTTTACCCATTTCGATACTTTGGCAAGATTCCAAGAGTTTCGAGAAATCGTGGTCGAACATCAAGGCTAACTATATTTCATCTATTCTGCCAGCTCGAACTAGACGAACACCAACGTGCACTATTGCGTGAGGTTATTGAAAAATATTCCTAATGTGTCACATTAGGGAATTCACAGGAATTTTAAATAAGCGGGGAATGTTCATAAGTTCCAGGCAAAGGCTGAAAGGGTCGGAACTGTTATTTGAATGTAACCCACCGGAGACAGAATATCGAACGCAGATGATTGCACTACGACAATCATTCTTCAACATTCCAAATAAAATGAAATTAAATGTATTTCGTAACTCAATTGTAGCATTGAGCTAAATGACGATCAACGAAAAATGAAGTATAAAAATTGCAAAAATAGTGATCCACTGCCAAATGAACGAGACATCGTACAAATGCACTTTCGTATATTATCCACAATTACGATAAAAGTTGTCGTGTCCGTTAGAATATAAGCTGCCTCATCGTTGAAGAACAATCATAAATCGATCGAGCCAACGAGGCGCAATTCACGCGAGATCGCGAAAAGTGTCTCTCTCACCAGCACATCAGCAGACACAAAAGCGATAGACATCACCACGGATGATTAATGCTCATAGTATATAGCCCACGGTGCATAGTATGCACAAAATTGGCGCGCGTGCATGCATACTTTAGTATCTCACTTGTACATAAAACGTATATAATACAATATCTATATATTCATAACATCAGAACGATGTAGTATATGGTATATAGTAGACACGGCTGTCGTGTCTTTGGGTGCACTCTCCTAATTACGCGATGCTTATCCCCGATGCAATTAACGAAATTAGTGCGCCCCGGTGCGAGCTTCTTTACATAGATACATATACATATACAAAAGCGTTGCAAACGCGCGTCAACACACCTCTCTCGCACTATATCAATTATGCCAACTCGTCTTTCTCTCTCGTGTACTAACATCTAGTAGTAGTACTTCTACTCGTTCACATAGTTCATAGTACCACCTTCATCTTCCCACTCTGTTTATACATCATATAGATATATGTGCAAAATGTAGACAAGCAACCAGATAAACGCATCGTTCCGTTGGCTAGATGCCAGAATCTTGCATTATAAGACGCGTCCGAGTGAGGGACGACGAATCGATTTTGAGGGTAAAGGAATGGGTAGAAAAAGTTACCGACCCTCAGTAAAAGATGCTAGCCCTCGCGCGATAACTTGCACGTTCTACTCAAAGAGATTCGATCCTGATGTACTCTATGGAGCTCCGACCATCTCGTATCCTCAACCATGTGAATATATATATATATGTATCCATGTATATATGTGTAGTAAGAGAGCTATATCTGAGCAACCACCTGTGTCTTGTGCTTACAGAAGTAGCAGCTGAACTGGCTGACTGAGGAGGTGAAGACTTTTGGTGTTGTCGTTGGAATTTGGAGTAGTAGCTGAAAGTTGAAGGAGAGACTGAAACATTGATCGCTATTGAAGCGGCCTCGGAGCCGTCAAACTTGCAGCAAGTGGACCCACAATAAGAAGATAAATCGTAGTTTTTGATAAAGCATCGCTGCAAGACGCCCGAATAACGGGCTGGATCGCGCCCACCCTGGAGGTCAGTTTCATCTTTTCTACTTCCAAAAAATTAATTACTTTTTGTGTTTGGTTTTAACAAAAGAATAGTTTATGTTCGCGATAGACGGAAATTACGAATAGTATGTGGAAGATGTAAAAAAATCATCAAGATGAAACATTTACACTACCGGTAAAAAGTCTCAATACACCTGGAATTCAAACTGATGATCTTCAGAGCTGGATATCTCAGAACCTATTGGTCGTAGAGAGCTTTGCGCGCCCGCATTTTGTAACTCATTTTGAGCACATTCGAATCTATTTTCTGTATTTTCCGTCCCGCGTATAATACCCGAGACACATGAGCCAGAAAAATGACTTTTTTCGCAATTTTTCAGACAAGGTACAAACGCCTGCAAATTTTGAAGAGATCGATGAATCGCTATGAGACCAATCAAGCCTATGAAAAGACCTCCAAGATCCGTTTTTGAACGTCTCTCAAAGTGGTTCTGCTTTCGAGATCTAACTGATTCAGAGAGGGTGTTTTTTCTCAAAAAAATCACACGATAATCCAAAAATGATGATAAACAGCCCAGTTCAAGGTCCGTAGCCTTCATTTTCGATGGCTATCCCGATGTTGAGTTAAACTCTTGCAGAAATGAGGATCAGATGCCCCAAAGTGGACTGTTTCTCATCATTTTTGGATTATCGAGGGATTTTTTGAGAGAAAAACACCCGCAGACAATCTGTCATATCTCAATGCCAGAACCACTTTGAGAGACGTTCAAAATCGGATTTTCAAGGTTCTTTTATGGGCTTGAAGATGTCATCGGTCTCATAAGGATCCAACAATCTCTCCAAAATCGTCAGGCGTTCGTACCTAGCCTGAAAAATTGCGAAAAAAGTCATTTTTCTGACTCGTGTGTCTCCGGTATTATACGCGGGACGGAAAATACTGAAAATAGACATGAAAGTGCTCGATATAGGCTACAAAGTGCGACCACGCAGAGCTCTCTACGACTAATAGGTTCTGAGATATCCAGCTCTGAAGATCATCAGTTTGATTTCCAGGTGTATTGAGACTTTTGACCGGTAGTGTAGTAGCAGTGACTATTATTGCAGTCTGAGAATTTTAGTCAAACTTCATAGTTTTGTACCCGTAAGCCGGGTTAATTTCACGAAGAAACGGTCCTTATGATGAAACTTTTGGAAAATTCAATCTCAAATCGATGGCTCAGAGTAAAAAGGAACTATCTGAAATCGTAAGACTTGAAAAGAACTATCCAAAAATGTCTGTAAAAGGAACTATCTGGAATTGTTTACTTGAAAGGAACTATCTGAATTTGTCTGATTTAAAAGGAACTATCTGAAGATGTCTGTTTGAAAAAGGAACTATCTATAAGTTTTTGGCTGAAAGGAACTATCTAGAATCGTAAGAGTTGAAAGGAATTATCTGGATTTGTCTGATTTAAAAGGAACTATCTGAAAATGTCTGTTTGAGAAAGGAACTATCTATAAATTTTTGGCTGAAAGGAACTATCTAGAATTGTAAGAGTTGAAAGGAACTATCAGTGACTTTTTGGTTAAAAGGAACAATCTGAATTCGTCTGATTTAAAAGGAACTATCTGAAAATGTCTGGTTTGAAAGGAACTATTCGTGAATTTCCGGTTGAAAATTTTCAGATAGTTCCTTTTGACCAGAAATTCACAGATAGTTCCTTTTCAACCAAACATTTCCAGACAGTTCCTTTTAAATCAGACGAATTTAGGTAGTTCCTTTCTAAAACAAACATTTTCAGATAGTTCCTTCTAAATCAGACGAATTCAGATAGTTCCTTTCAACTCTTACGATTCTAGATCCTTTTAACCAAAAATTTATAGATAGTTCCTTCCATATCAGACAAATCCAGATAGTTCCCTTCAACCCTTACGATTTCAGATAGTTCTTTTTAGCCAAATATTTATAGATAGTTCTTTTTACAAACACTCTTAGATAGTTCCTTTCAACCAAGCATTTTCAGATAGTTCTTTTTAACCAGACATTTACAGATAGTTCCTTTCAAGTCTTACGATTTTAGATAGTTCCTTTTTACTCTGAGTCATCGAAATATAGAGAGAGAATGGTTATTATCTGTTTTTTTTTTAACCATCTTGATGAACGAGAATAACATCATCAGCATTGTCAACTCACAGGTACAAGAAAAGAAAAGAAATTTGTTGAATCCAGATTCGCAATGAAGTATACACGATCACTTGTATCTACGTGCTCGGAGAGGGATGAAAATGACTGTACTTTTGAAGGCTGGTTTTTGTCAGACCCAGACTTTGCTGTAAAATATCTAACATAAGATCAAAAATCCCGTAGTAGGAAACTCTCATTTCAATTTAATAATATCAAGATTGATGGTTAGATGAAAATCATATCAAAACTCAATGCAAGTTTCATGATATACCTGAATATTGACACACGCCAATCTTTCAAAATATGTTTCGACTCAATGCTCGAAGGTATATAGCAGATACAACGATAGGTGGCTCAAATATACTTCAACTTTTTCAAAGTGGTCTATTTTATGACAGCTTTCGACTCGCTTACCTCTTCCACAACTTCTGAATCATTCTAGTGACGAAAGTACATGGTACCGCAAACTTGCAATGTTAAACTTTTTTACTGCCCCACATACGCGAAATCGATCGCGGTCTTACTGCTAAAAGCTGTTTTCGAGCCATCTGAAACCTTTCCACGGTAATCCAAGTTCTAGAACTGTCGATAATCGAGTTAGTTTCGGATATATTCTCTTTCCGTTCTAAATTTTGATCGTATAAAATCTTGCCGCAGTGTGAGAGTCTATGATTTCAGTATGTATGTCCGACTAAACTCGTCTGTTACTACTTGAACTATTTTTCTATGGGCTTTGCCACGAGCGTCTCACAAATCAATGGAATCTTCTCTTATACATGGAATAGAATAAAGAAAATCGAAGTTTAGTGAGTTAAAAGGATCAATTTATAGTAACATCATTGATGTAAGCATAAAATCTGACAAACCAAACCGAAATAAGAAGTTCTGTAGAATCATTCGTTCGAAGATTGTATCGTATTGCACACAACTCACTTTCTCTAAATCATCTACCGTGTAAGCTGCTCAATGAATCACAATATTCCCCATGATCCTATTAATACTTATTAAGAACAAGTAAGCTAATGTTTCTCACGACACGAGATAAAATTGCTTTTGAATCATCAGTTCAGTGGAAATAGTGAAATTTAATTGAATTTGAGGCAGCTACAGTACCGTCGAAGGGACTTGATTAATAAATAAAAAATGACATTGTTTTTTGCAGGTGGACACGCGGGGCACGTTTTTCTCGGCGCAACAAAGGCAATTAGCTTTGGTACAAGAGGCACACGGACGAGTCCTTGACACGCAAGGCCGGCCGGGTCACCTATTCATCCTAAGATGTGATTTCAAAAATGGCGGATTGCCCCTATGCCCGCTGCATACAGGAACGGAAACACATTCGCCGGGAGCTACTGCGATGGACAAAGAATATGGTCTTCGTAGTCGGTAAGCCGATCTGCGACATCAAGCTCCCACAGAGCTCATCTTGATAAATCACCCTGATTTATATACTCTGATGCATTTCTCGCGCATCACGAGCTATTCTCAGGAAGTCGTAAAATGCATAGAATTCACTATTTTTACAAAATCAGTTCTAACATTTTTCAAAGAATGGTTGATGAATATTTCCTCAACAATCGTAATTGCGACAGATGGAGCATTGTTTCAATTTCAGTTGAGAATGCTCGAAGAAATTATTGGAGATTCATGGTTGACTACTGATACTCGTCCTACTTTGACTTCAAATTGGTCTCCCATTTATATCAGTCTAGAAATTTACATTGGCTTCCTGAGTCTAAAAGCTCGTGCCTGCAAGCAAAAGTATGAATCAGCAAACGCGTGTCAAGTGTGAGTGCAAAAATGAAAGTCTGCGACGGAAAAGTGTACGCAATATAGGATGAAAATGCCATCTTAGATCGCCCACACATTGCGATATTGATCGAACAGGCCACTCTTACCCCTCGGGCAGCACTCCTACTTTTGCAGTCGAATAAGTGCAGCGAATGAGGAAGGGAGGAAGAGAGGCCCTCGACGGCTTGGCGCCGAGTTGAAATTCTAGAGGCGCGCAAATAAAAATCTTGTTAGCGGCAAATCGAGAGCCGTCGCGACGGTCGAATTAAGGGTGGGTTTGCGTGCTCTATGCTAGCTCGTATAGCCGACGACGACGCGTCGTGGCGTCGTCGTCGACGGTGATTCCGGCTTTGGGTGCGCGCGCGCGCCCGTTGGTCTTCTATACACTTACGGGCATTGCCTCACTCGCGTTTGCTCAAATCTGGGTCATTTAATTCATTGCATTGGGTTCTTTTCGTACTCGGCGGCGTTGGACTGCACTCCGCGATGCAGAGCTAGTTTCGACATAGCCATGCGTTTTATTGATTTTTTTTTGCAGCTATCATCGCCACAAGAGACGTAAAAAGTGACGCTATTTAGAGCATCAGTTGACCGACAGTAGAATTTGGTTTTACGAATGTTAAATTGTGAGAAGTGCGATGGAAGTTTTGAGACTATTGAATAGCTGCCTCATGTTTTTGATAAAGTTAAGTACGTGGAGGTACGATGAAAATGAGATCTATAATTGATTAGTGAACGATTATGATTCCAGTAAAAAGTCGAAAAAAAATTCTGAAAATGAAATCACGTCATTCGTTTTAAATTTTCTTTCATGAAATTATACATTCCAATGAACATAACCTTGGATGTTTAGTCAGAATTTAGGTGACAGTGAGACAAATTAAGCATTTTCTGTAAAAATTCTTCCCGAACCACCCTGCCGTAACTGTGTACTTTTCTTGCAATTCAATCAGTGCTCAACTAGCAAATGAATATTACAGATCTACTGGAACCGTGTCACCAACATGACTGAGTTGTAGTAGAATAACAATTTAGCTAATACTTTAGTTACTTCTGCATAGAGAGCCTCTGATTCCGCAAAATGCTCAAAATCGAAGGAATTTCGATGAAAGTAGTTATTTACATTACATTGACTACAAATCATCTCTTCGATTCTTGAATCGTGAATCCAATGAACAGTCACATTTTGCACAACAGAGTAGGGCGGCTGTGTCATTACGCATCGAGAATGTATTCATTCTCTTTCTACATGCATATAGCAGCATCGGTCGCCCGTATCGCGCGCCATATTCAACAGGTCACGCGCTCGCTATATGTATTATAAGCGCCAGTTCACAGTGGAATCGTCCCACGGACTGTTTTATAGATATATACATATATATATATATACATGATATCCACCCAGCCTCACACACTCTCTGTCTCTTTGCTGCATACATAGCCTTCGACAAAATCAAATCGAGAGACGCAAGGTAGTTTCAATTGAAAACATTCGTACGTAGTCAAATAATCCAACCAGGAAAGCTATATCAGAAGAGACGGTAGATCTACGGAGTAAACTGAACAGTAGTAGTAGTAGTAGTCGCTCTACTGCACTAGCTTCTAGCGACTAGCGCGAGGGGTATGAGGAGGAGGAAGAGGAAGAGGTGGATGAGGGGGAGGTAGCGGGTGAAGTAGTCGGGGTGGCGTCGACAGTTGCATAGCGCTAGACTGTTTCAGTCAGCCAGCCTGCACCGGAGACCTGTTGCCCGCGCGATGCCGAATCCTGCCGGCGCCAACTCGACCACCCTCCCCCCCTCTCTCTTCCCTTCTCGACCCTGCTTGTTCTATATACACCCAGTAGTTTTCTAGCTCTATCTCTGCTTCTCTATTTCCCGTACCATCAGACTCATATGTATACTTGTACCCGTATTACATTGCTACGTTGCACTGTCGTAGATTTTCGTCGTTCTTCCGATTGGACAACGCGGGGATGTGTCGTCACTGTATTATTGAGATTACATACATTTCAAGATTAGTGCAGATCTGTGACTCACGTACCTTGAAGCCATGCGGTAGCCGAGTAATGCGGCCGTAGAGCTCCATTTACATCTTATATTGTTGAAATTTTTTGATAGGGCAAAGGTTGAGATGAATCGTCGAATTATTGTTATTGTCTAACTTATACTCGACAACTTGTCGTTTAGCCCGAATTATAAATTTATTGTAGAAAATCGGGAAAGACAAGATGGTGGCTGGAACCTATATAAAATGGGCACATTGTGTTTCTTATTTTTCTCCGATTCTATTGAGATTTGGGCCAAATGACAAGACGAGACATTCAATTCAGACGATAACGAATGTGGCTCTCTTCGTCGTTTATCCCATATCGAAGAAGAATTTGAAGGAAATGGGAACGAAATTTAGGTTGCATGGCTACCGCATGGCCTTAACGTTTCCATGTATTTCATGGATTACGATGAGTAGGACTAGCAGGTAAAAGTGAGACTAGATTATTTGTATACATAGACGACGTTGTAATGTATCACTGTCCAAGTAACCAAAAAAAATGAGTCCTCCAGTCATTGTTGACTCATTCGGGGTTAACGTACGTACCAAAACATCCACTTATGGCTAGGACACGAGTATCACGCGTGTCCCATAAATGGACCCAAACAGATGTATAACAGCAGCCTCGAATGCATCGTGAAATGCATCTTGTTCAGAATAAACACAATGCGTAAATCTGCACCCTTGATAGTTTGACGATGTCATTGAACTCAAGGTGGGTTCATTGCATCATGAAAAGGTGCGTGTTATTCGGGTCCGCTTTAGAAACAATGACCCCTTTTCTTTTCTGAGTTTCGGTACAATGCAAACACCGACCAGCCCTTACCAAAACGATATTTTCGGTCCATGCGTACACAGTATGAATTCAAGCGCATGCCGCACTCGGGGTAAAAGGTTTATATATGCTAGGTACTTCAATGGACCGCTTCCGCGTCGTATGATCCAGCCGGTTGTTTCGATTGTCACGAGCCCTAAATGAGTGTCAGAGCCGAGCCCTTCGAAGTCCAGACAGCCTCGTTACTTCCTTTCTTCAGGAAGTGTTTTACTTACAACATGACGTTCTTATGTATAATGTAGCTATACAAGGGGTTAATGACATTTTTCTCGTAAACTCGAGTATTTACATATCGTAAAGAAGAAAAAGCAAAGGTTATCAAACTCGATGAGGAATGTGCTTTTTCCAAGAGTGGGTGGGTAACCCTCAATGACACTTTAGACGGCAATTGACGCATGGCGTTTAGTGTCCGAGGTGGCGAATCCTGATTAGGTTACTTTGGACGATGGCAATTTGGGAGACGTCCAAGTGGACCTGTCTGCTACAGCTATATACGAGAAAAGCCCATATATTGAGGAAGCCGCAAATGGCCCTCTCTGCATAGACTCTGATGGTGAGTGGGTTGGTATAGCGGCTTCGTTCGCCAAACCGCACTCTGCAATCGCGTGGCTCGCCGAGCTGTTAATCAACCATCGAAGCCCTCTCTTCGCTCCGGAGGTCCTATTTGACGGGCATCCTATCGCTTCTCAACGTTTCTTAACAAGATACTCTCGATACACCAATTGATCAAGTCAAAGGTAACCTTTCAACGGTCGATCCCTTATTTTATGTTTGGGAGGTGAATCAATTTTCGTCGCATATCTTCCTATAAGGTAGGGTTTTTACACCAATACGGCTTGACAATTAGACCTACCTTTTCTGATTTTCCGGAATCTGACATTTAGCAGGTGTGTCTAATTTTTCTTCAGCTGACAAAGGAATGTGTTCGCATGGAAGAGCATTAAGATTCGTAAGTGTAACGTGACAGTGTTGGAGTGTTATCAGAGTAAGAAAAAAAACCAAGGCGAGAGCTTTTGATATGAAGTGCGTGCTAAAGAGTTTTCCAGTTACTTGAGAATTGTTCAAAACCCTGACCTATTACACAGTGAGTGTTCCACGTTGGGCGCCAAATTGACTATTGAACCAAAAAAGATTCCAAAACATCAATCAAAGACCGCAACAAAAAAAATAAACCGTTGCAAGATGTACTCAAAGTCCAAGCTTGATTATTTCATAGGAAATGCAATTACCGCGTAGCTCCTAATACAGTAACCCCTTCAAACTTGAATTCAGGTTAGCTTCAGGAACAATCGCTCAGACTATACGCTGAGATGAAAGATTCGTTTGGGGTATATACCTACACGGTTAGATATGGAGGTTGAAGCGGTATTGAGCAAAGGGTTAACGGCCACGTCGTCATACACGAATGAAATTGGGAGGAGGGGAGGTAAAACAATGGAAGGAGCGTGCAACGGTGAGAGATCGTCCATCGGGACGAGAAGGTTAAAAGAAGAAAGAAAGAAAGAAAGGAAGGAAGGAAGGACGGAAGGAAGGAAGCTTGAACCCGTGTGCGAGAGTCGCGGGGGTGCCTTGACCATCTCGGTCACGAGTAATGCACTGGTGTACGTCACCCTTCTCCCACCCCCTCCCCGCACTCTTTCTCTTTTGCGCGCGCGCGGGCACACACACACACACACACACAACCCCTTAGATATATCTTCTTTTATTCATCTTACCAAATAGCTCACTGCACTCGCGTCGTATCCCTCCTTTGGCATCACCACCACCACCATTCTCTCTTCTCCAATCACCCCTCAAAACTTTTTTTCCCCTACTCCTTAGCGCGCAGTGTCTTCGGTGTCGGCGCAGCAACCCCCTAAAAATCCCCGTCACCCGGTAAGCAGGTACACAGAGCTGCGTAGCTCATCTTTTTCCACGCAACCAACTTTTTCTATTCGGCCACCTCCCAATTCCACCACCCCCACCACCACCACTACCACCCGCTATCCGTTTTCGCGATTCTCCATCTCTGTCTGTTAATTTCTTGCGCCCTCTGCCAACCCTCTATACCCTCCGCATCCTTTTTTTTTACGTGCTCGCGTCCAAGCTAAGCTTTATTACTCCTGTAAGTCGTAACGTTTTCGCTGGGTATCGTCAGCTTCTACGTACCATTCTTCTTTCTCCTAGCTTTTTTTCTTTGGCTTTTGAAAATGTTCAACCCCCTCTTCCCCTCCACAACGTCGTCTTCAGTTTCCGGTTGCTCGCGGAAATAAGTGGCTGCTTTGGTGGATGTACCTTCACATAGATAAAGATTTATATATGTAAGTAGAGTTTCTCTTATTGCTTAAACGACTTACTACATGTACAGAATGGTAGTTTTATTTGCGCCGGAGATGCACCACTCGCCGTAAAGTTTATACTCAGCAACAGCCCACCTCGTTTCATCTTCAACTTGGTTTTTTTTTACGACTGCACCCTCGTGTATGAATCTTCTTCTAAAGTGGAATCGAGTTTCGTGGTATACGTTTTCACAATAGTGGAGATGTATTTGTGTATTATCCTTTAGAGGCAGCCTTGCTCGACCGCGCCCTATCGAAAAATCGGGTTACGGCTAATTCCCGTTTCCTTGTTACACGGCGCTAAGAGCGAGAAGAGTGCAACGCCTCATATCACCCCCTCCCTCTTTTCTTTTTCGTTTGCTAGCCCAACGTCTCGCCTCTCGATCTCGCACCCCCCACTACAACCCCTCGAGTTTCCCCTGTTTCGATGCCATCATCCCCCTTCTTTCTTCCTTTTCGCGCTCAGAGATGCGTTTTTTTATTATTTGGCCCTACCCCTCGTTCTCGCACTCTGCCTACAGCTCGGATTATGTCCGGGCATCTCGTTGACTCCGATCTACTGTGTCGCTTCGATTGGAGCCTCAAACTACCTCACGATTCTAACCCGTGAGTGCATCTCGTTTGGTCCAGAAGCTGGATTCTTGGTTCTGAAACTTCCTCAAGATCAACGACCGCGAGTTCTACCAAAGAGGCCCCGACACTCATTTCCACTATATGTTTATGAACGACGACGTTTCGATGACAATTTTGTCACCCTCAACAAGTCTGAAAAACGTATAAAAATATTACAACACTACAACCAGGGTTCGACCATGAACGAAATCGTAGTTTCGTATCGGAGAGTTAATATTTTCGTAATAATTTTGGAGATGCATCCGACCGTTTGATTTTGTGCATTCAAGATGGATGGAAATCAATTCCGAAATTATACCAGAAGTTTGACCCCCCGGATACGAAATGTAAACGAAATTCTAAATCAATTTCGTGTAAAACCTTGATTAGAACATAAGGCGTTGAGTGTGTACATTTTAGATCGAGATTACATAACATGCTTATTAACATACAAGCAATTCACAAAAATCTATTATCTATCATCATAGAAAGATGAGAGTCAGATCCTCGAAATACAGTACCTGCATGGATTTTGGATTCGTGAAAATGAATAACATTCTCGAAAAATTCCCTTCTGGTTTCTTGCATTGTGAACGTACCTCTGTCCTGTTTTTTTCTTGTTGATTACAATAACGTACTCCATGGTCACTGAGGATCAGTATTCTAAGACTCAACATTGGAAAAGATTAGGAGACTTGAGTGAACTAGGTTACATGTTGAGATACTCTATGACTGCCGCTCACTCTCAATTAGATCTTCCAACGGTTGAATAATAAAACTGATATCGATACTTTAAGTCCATTTTTTCTGGTGAAGTAGATCTCTCTTACGGTTCTGGGATGAAAGGGAACTGTGAAGGCCTGATCTAAGAAGTTATACAAATTGGATGCTCATAATGGAATTTTTATGATCATCACACCATGGGGATGCAAGACTCGACATTACAACTCAAGCTCTGACAAATATATTGACATTAAAGGATCAAAAAGGGAAAGAATTTTAAAAGTTACCAAAGTTCAATGAGGACGTGCACTTACGTATCGGTTTTCGTCACCCGCAAAACTCGAGAGTCAACTAACAGCTCGCGTGATTTTCGTGGTCTCGTTTCGCGCTTGAACCTAATACTCTGACGCTCGTGCAAAGCATTTAGAGAGTGAGAGAGAGAGCAAGTGGAAAAAAGCTTCACAAAAGCGTATAGCATATCGAGCTTCCGAGTGCAAGCTCTTTTCGCGAGAAAGAGAGAGAGAGGCGCGGATTTCAGAGAGGCGGAATTTCGGCCTCTGCCGTCGGACCTGTTGCTTCGGCTCACTCTATACACATCGCCGTTCAAACTGCTGCTGCTGCTGCAAACCGTCTGCTGCACGGTTAAACTCTATGTGTGTATGCACACACTGAGAGCCACAGCGATTTTCGACGTTTTTGGCGCCGGGCGAGAGCAGTATTTCGTGAGTGAGAGCGAAAGCCGCGTGGAATAATTTGACGAGACGCCCAACTCTCTGGCACGCGCCCACCCATGCTCTATATATACCTTTATACATGAATATACTATATATATATCTGCTGCAAGTATAACACGAGCAGTATTACGGTACGGAGCACTTGTTGCAACTCTCTCGCTTTTCGCGTTCGCTGTATATACTATACTCGTTCGCGCTATCCGAGCGGCAAATAGACCAACCAGCTCTCGCTTATACACTCTCTCGACATATTTCATTCACACCCGGAATCAAATTCACACCTGCTTCTCTCATCTGCTTTATCTACATCCCTTAACATTTTTGCTCACAAAAACGCTTTATAACGCTTTATTAAGTTTGTGATTACATTAATCAAAATTCTTGACCTTTGTATCTGGAATGTAATTTTTGTAAGGCGATCATAATTTTGGTTCTGCAAACTATGCATTATCGAGGGATCCTGGGAGCATTTACAAAGGTAGGATTCATATCATTTCAATGATCAGAGCTCAGTGTTCTATCAAATAAGTGGAGTTTGATGAGCCAATAAAGATATTTCTATAATGAAATTGTCATGAAAGATAATATCTGGAAATAGAATGAATAAAGGATCGGCCATGACAATACTAGTGCAAGTCTACCCTAGAGATGAATTACAACGGCGCCGGTGTGTGATTCTACTACCCTAGTAAAAATAAGTGCCTCATGATCATATATCGACGCCTCTTACGAAGATAAACACATCCGCTAACGCCCACGAAGAAAAACACGGTGGCCGAAGATTAGCATTTGCTTTGTTATGGCCACGAAGATCAACACTTACTGTTTACGCCACGAAGAACAACACTTACGCCTCAGCGCCACGAAGATCATCTCTTACTGCTTAAGACCACGAAGAGTAACACTTACTCCTCAAACTGCACGAAGATTAACACATTCGCGCATTTTTTTTCTTGACGGGACGAAGACCATAAGTATTCCGTCTTAAGGCCACGAAAAGTAACACATTTTCCTTTACGCCACGAAGACTAACACATTCGTAGACTCCATTCTTGAAGGGACGGAGATTATAAGTACTTCGTCTTAAGCCCACGAAAAGTAACACATTCTTCTTAGCGGAACGAAGGCTAACACAATCACTTACCGTTCATCGTCACGTCAAAGAGAATGTGTTGTTTTTCATTCCATCGAGAAGAATGTGTTAGTCTTCGTGGCGTAGAGAAAAATGTGTTACTTTTCGTGGACTTAAGACGAAATACTTATTGTCTCCGTCCCTCTATGAATGAAGTCTACCGATGCGTTAATTTTTGTGCCGCTAATGAGAATGTGTTTTTTTTCGTGGCTCTAAGACGAAATACTTGGTCTCCGTCCCTTTGGACGAGGACGTGTGCAAGTGTGTTATAGTCTTCATACCGTTCAAGAGTGAGTGCTAGTTTCATGGGCCGTTGAGCAGTAAGTGTTAGTCTTCGTGCCCCTAAGGAGTAAGTGTTAGTCTTCGTGGACTTAACGAGAATGCGTTAATCTTCGTGTCCCTAAGGAGTAAGTGTTAGTTTTCGCGGACCTAAGGAGAATCCGTTAATATTCGTGTTCACAACGAATAAACGTTAATCTTCGTCAGTCACAAGAAAATAGGTGTTTATCTTCGTAAGAGGCGTCGATATGAACATGTTCCCGACCGGACTGTGGTCATACAAGACCACCTATGACCATTAGCTCGGAGTCATAGGTCGTCATTGGTCTCCATACTTGATCCTATGAATTCATGTTGGAAATGAAGCACTTCATTGCCAACTCGAAATGTTTCTCAATCCGAAGCTTCGAAATAAGCGCGCTTGGGGCTCCAACTGCTAGGCCTCTATCCGATATTGAAAATGTCATGTACAACCGCTTGATTACGATACCCTACGGCCATGTACGAGTTGGCTTTGTGTACCTATGACTGACCATGGAGACATAATATTTACTGAGGTCATAGAAGGTCATAGATGACCACAGTTTGGCTGGGAACATGTCCATATATGATCATGAGGCACTTATTTTTACTAGGGTGGTTACAGGTGCAATTCTACTAGGCTGTTGTATAACTGAACAACGCGGAGGGTAACCGGTGTCAGTGTGCAGAGAGACAACTAATCACGGTGTGACAGTCAATGTGTAACCATGTGGGCCTTTGCTCCTCGCCACGGAAGCACCCATGTACGGGTAGGAGTCTGTACACTAGGGTTGCCAATTACCTATAGGAGCACCTGGGTGATCAGTACAAAAGCTGGTCGTCGTCAGGCTAGCATCTAGGAGCATCTGGAGCTTGCATTCCGACTCTCATGATCTTCAGGAGCACCCAAAGATGTCGAAGAGTGCCGACGGTTTCATTTCCAAGCCACCTTGGCTCTGGGAGCCATCGGAGATAGGGTGGTTGGCGAGTCGGCTGCGTGCGTCAGACTCGCTAACCAGGGGATTCCGCGGGAATCCAGGAGAGTATGATTCAAGTCATTTTAATGATCAGATCTCAGTGTTCGTCAAATGAATGCTGTTGAATAAGTAAATGAAGATATTCATATCGTGAAGCGTTACGGAAGATGAGCATGATGAACAAAAGGTTGGCTATGGTATATTATCCGTTTGACTGTTTACATAGAACGATCTATCTTGGAGATGGTTTACATCGGTGTATGATTAAACTGGTGACAGATGAGACCAAACTGAACTGGCAATTACTAGAAACGCAGAGGATGAAAGGTGGGTCTTTATGCGTATATAGACGATCTATCCCGGTGACATAGTCGGCGTGTAATGGTGTGGGCCTTTCCTGCTTGCCACGCGAGTACCCATAGAGGGGTAGGAGTCGATACCCTGGAGTCACCAAATACTTAGGGGCATCTGGGAGTTCAGTACAGAAACTGGTCGCATCTGGGGGCGACTCGGATCTGCTTTCTGACTCTCGTGATTTTCAGAAGCACTTAAAGGCATCGAAGAATGCAGGTGATGTCGTTCCCAATCTGCTTTGGCTCTGGAAGCACCTGGAGACAGGGTGGCTGGTGCATGCGGCGAACTGAGTAGTTCGTGTCAGGTTACCTGTAACGATTCTTTAGGATTTGTGATTCTTGTATTGTTATGTAGCTACTTGGTGGCGACATGTCAAAATAACGTCATTTGCAGTGGTTGTGATGTATGTGTGCAAGACCCAGAGTGAGTGGATTGCGGTTACGTAAGGGCTCGTCACAAATTGTTTCATCAGAAGTCATGAAAATGTGAAATATTTAGTCGAATCTTATGGGCATCGGAATCTAACTATTTCGATACCGAAAGAGAACCATTGGCAGTACTTTATTCACTGAAACAATTTGAGAGAAGATAAATCGACCATCATAGTCTCGACTATCGGAGACTATTGAACTTCAAACTGCCCCCTCGTATTGAATAAGACTATAGAGTCATTTCTATAAGACAATCGACGGAATAATAAAGATCGTCAAACTCGAAGGGGATCAGCGTCAGAGTTCTCGCAGGTTGCATTGTCGCTCATATAGCATACTCGTAATACTCAAAGCTCTGAGCGATAACGAAAATCGTCTGTATGAAGGTAAAAGAAAGAGATAAAGGCAAGCCTGAAATATCTTCTTTTTTTTTGCCAAGGCATCACAGGGATGATACCTCTTGGTCCAAGTGCCTCTCTGAAGCTCGCAATAAAACACGTCATAAAAGGCCAAAGGGAGGAAGGAATTTTTTTCCTGCGCCAAAGTCTTCACGAGTCGCTTTTACTCTATCTTTGGTTGTCGTAAAAGAAGGTGGAGTATACTGGTGTGGGTGGTGGCAAGGTGCATCCCGAGGACCGGGCAGGTGAGGTACTCTCTCCGCGGCCGCAATCTTGAAAATAAGATCTAAGACAAATCCCTCACGCGTTATCGGCGCCGCGAGCACCCCGCGAGAATAAGGAAGCAATCGGGGTTGCAACAACCCCCCTCTCCCTCTTCCTTCCCCGAATCCACCCCCTTTTTACTCTTTCTGACTTTTGAGCTTTATAAGGCAATAAAAGACGTGAACTGAAAGGCTTACGCCCGGAAATACAGCCCCGCCCTCGAGGTGAGATTTCTGGCCACTTTTCGTCCAACTGCTGTTGCCACCACCACTACCACCACCACCCATCAACAGTATTTTTTGCTCCTACGAGCTCTGACACTTGATTTGAGAGCGCGCTCGGTACGATTTTCATCACATAGAGAAATGTCGTATCAAAAGTTGCGAGTTGAAATCTCGAGGGAAGCATACGTGTGGATAACTCTTGAAGGTTGTAATCTTATCGATTTTGGAAATGAATTGTTTACACTCAAATGAGTGGGGCTATCAAAAGAAGGTGTCTCAAGCTATTGGGTTCATCTAGTATTCAAAAATATACGCCTATAGATGCGCTAGCGGATTATTGTTCGGTTATTCGGAGAAGGTTCATATAGCTGTATAGCTTGTCTTGGAATATTAATTGCTTCGCGCGAACATTCCCGCGGCGCTCGACTCAATGTTCTATAACTATGATACCGCAGTTCATCGACACCAGTGTACACTTGGCTTCTAGCGAAGTTTATGGTTAGGGCATCGGCATACCTCCAAATATCGACGTTCTGTTTATCGATTGATTATACATCCGTTACACAGGGTGCAAGCTCCTCTTCGAAGACTTTCTGACCACGAGTCCATTCACACTCGACCATTTTGGAAAATTTTTAAGCCTCCTAAGGAATTGAAGAATATTGATTGCAGCTTTTGAAAGAATTGTCTTCCAAGATTGTGAAATTTGAAAACATTATAAATGTCTGTACAACTGTTGGAAGAGAAGCTGGTTATGTACAAGGTAAAACGAAGGAGAGAGCTTGCAACGACGATGACTCTACGACACGACGCTATAAGAGTTTGTGCGGGCGCCCGGACGGGCTGGTCGTTAAGGGAGGCATAAAAAAAAAGTGAGGCTCTACCCTCCCTATATCCTCTTTTACCACCCCTCTTAAACCCGTAAAAATTGGTGAACTCCCGAGGTAGAGGAAAAGAGAAAGAGGGTGGCGAAGAAGAAGAAGAAGGCGCGCGGGAGAAAAATCGTACCCCTTCCAACCCCGAGCTTCTGGTGTAATGAAACGGCGATATCGAGTGGGGTTGTCGGCGGGTAAAGTAGATATAACCCCCCTTGTGATGTGGGTGGGGACAGTAAAGAGCGTCAGTGGTGACTCTCGCGTCTTTTGCCCCTTTCGCGTTATATACTTACTATATATAGCGAGTGAACGAGCGAGCGCGATTGACCTCGCGCGCAAGCGGAAGGGGAATGTGAGAGATAGATATATAGAGAAAAAGAGAGGAAAACGGGCGTTGGGCATTGACGAAAATGACGCCCGCGAAAAAAGGCGCGAGGGCAGCTTTGAGAGAGGAAGAGAAGAACATTCCCTCCTCCTACCCTTTCAGTTTTCCTCCCCGACTCTTTCGCTCTCTCTCGGTTGTTCTTTCGGGGGTGGCTGTGTCTGCGCGGCCCTTGCCGCCAGTCGCTGCCGGAGCGGCGCCCAAGCGCCATAGTATATTATATATATATATATTTATATATCACGTAAAATTGTGTACTCTGGACCCGAGGAGCTTTTCAGTGTTCGTTATGTACCCATTTGTGAAACGTAGATCTTGACTGTTGCGATAGAGGTTTTCTCGTTCTTGTTACTTTTGCGAGGCTACGAGAGGGATGCAGGCTGTACTTTCAAAAATTCTTATCTGCAGTGCAAGGTATAGTTTTATCGTAAATTTCAAATGTTTTTTGGTTCCCTGAGCAAATAAGTTTTTCGTTTGGGTGTTAATTAATGTAATGCATGTCTGTTTGTCTGGTGCATACATTCGTGGATTAATTCGATAATATATTGATTTAACCGGAATTCAAATTTGTTCAACTCATCAACGAGGGAGAATGAATTTTGAGGAATATCGTGAATAGAAATTGTCTTCTCGAATAGACGAGGATAGACGTAAGGGTGAGCTTGCGGCTAGTGTGCCACGCCAACAGGTAGTTGCATCCCATCTGGACTTATTCTCTTGAACTCTTGGGGATTTGAGGCAACTTTGAGAGTGTTCACTCGATAAGAAAATTGGAATTCTTGCGTTGACCGTGATTGACCGTATTGTTACTCTAGTGTGCTTTGAGTGGATTGAATATGAATAATGAGTGCTCGCGATTGATGACAAGCAGCACAACTGAATTCACCAGGCATGGGTCAAATATTTGATTTTTGACGCTCTTCCATACTAATGTTCTTGCCATTAAAATATTCACCACACATATCCCTGTCATTTCAAATTCTGTGAAATATCCATCCCACGTATCGACAATTAAAAAGAAATCTAACTATCCCGAAAGCCTCCAAACCTACTTTGCAATTAATCGTCTCAGCAACTTGTTTTCCATCTCAACAACTCTCATCTCTGCAAATTAGTCACACGACTTGCATGTGCAAGCTCTATACGTATAGCATATACGCTTCTGACAGTCGTCACGCAGTTTAGACACTTTGCGTTGCGGAACACTCGCTATGGATCTCGTCGTCTTTTCTTAGTTTTGCTCTCTCACTCAGACGGAAGCCGATGTTCTAGACTCTAAACACTCCTCTCGTCTGCCCCCTATGTTGCATATCTCGCTTGCGCACGTGCTTGCCCTCTATTATATTCACGCTTATACATATACATGCACATCACACATACCCAGTTGCATACACTTTAATGGAAATCGCTTTGAGATTATATAGAAACAGCTTCAAAATTTCATTCTCAGCCTCTTCGCGTCTTTTATATTTTGCACCGAGCTGTGAATTCTTCAGGTCTGTTTCACCCAATTACTCGTGGTCAATTTGTACCTTTTTGTATTCTACACATAACGTTTTTCCTTTGACGTAGACAATTTTTCGAACTTACCATTACTCAAAAGGCGTATACAGCAACTACGAATTGGCTGCCCGCGGCCAAGTTAAACGCTTGGATCTTGCATTTAATGTCACCCGAGTGGCGTCTTTTGACTGTTTTGCACCTTTGCAAGGCATCAAGTGATGGTACTCTTATGTGTATATATACTTGACTTGGAAAGCTCTGCTATATCAAGAGAAGAGTCAGTGACCAATTTACGCGATGCAGAGGCGAGTTGAGAAGATTCATTCGAGTAACGAGCTCTTCCAAAGCGTTATGCTCTGTACGTATGTATGTATGTATGTGTGTGTACACTATGTGGAGGCGAAAGCTCTTGAGTCGCGTTGGAGGTGAATTGTAATTAGGCGTGGGTCAAGACTCGTAACCCATGATGCAATTTGTCTCTCCTTTGACGAGGCGTTGAATTACGTGTGATGGAGTGCATTTTTGGGAAGAAAATTGTGGTTAGCGTGGAACATTTTTCTTTTGTTGACGCATTTTTAACCTCTCTTCGAGGTTATTTTGCGGGACCTACAATTTATGGTGAGTTCCGAACCACCGAAAAGACCGAAAAACTCTTATGAAAAATCACATTGGTGCTGGCCGAGATTCGAACCCCAGCCTTCTAAGTTGAACGCAAGGATCTTATCCACGAGGCCACGGGGGCTTGAACGTGGAACATTATTGCGGAAATTATTATGAAAGTGATCGATACATGTATGATTTAAGAGCATCAAGAGGGGCAGGTCTATCACGAATGAAGACGTAATTGAAAATTTTTGATGGATGTCTCGTCGATAAACATTACTCAACTCCAACTTGAGTCTTTCAGCAACTCACGCGGTGAACCTTTTGTGAAATTCCATGCACTTGAATCATTCGACTCTCTTATTTTTTTGGATAAGTATTATTCTTTACTCAAACCCGAACTTGAATCATTTCCACGCAACACCGATGCTGCGAGTTTGATACGCTAGCCAAGTCTATATCAGTATAAGAACTTATTGTTAGTAAAAAATTTGATGTGGCCTATTGAACTAAATTCAATTTTCATCGCATAGCCTCATTAGTTCTATAGTAGGTGTGAGTTTCTTCATTTCTCATCCTCGACTCATTTCAATCAAAATATTTGTGTCGTCCCTCCCTAATTCAAGCCCGAAAGTAATTCAGTAATTCGATCAAGCTCAAAACACTGTACGAGGCATTTATGAAATTTTTCTTGATTCTTTCTTACTCGGTGATGAACTAACGTGCCCGTGCAATCCCATTGGGAGCTTCCCAATCGTAATCAAAAGTTGTTTTCAAAATTCCACCATAATAACAAGGCAATCGTGGATAGCCTTCCGAGACCAACCTTCCATTTCTTGCGCTTTGAATTTTCGACCATGTGTGAATAGTAGATTCAATTGTGATTAGGAGGAACTTTGATTCAGTACATGCAGACCACTGCGTAGGTATCATGAACGGTACAGCATCAGCATACTTTATGGCCGTAGAGCTGATAATACGGAGAGGTGCTACAGTGATCTGATGCTTCTCATATTCCAAATTTTGAGAAGTCCAACATTCAGACAAGATCCTAGAGAGGTACAGAAATTTTCTTTTCCTTTTAGCAAGAAGTTCTTCTAATTTTTGGAAGTTTTGTGGGCCATGCACCAGGAGTTGGAGCTCGAGAATTATGAATTATGATTCGTCATCGATTCGACTTTGAAACATTTTCTCCACTTGAAAACCAGCAAGAAAATTGAAAAATCGACATTCTACTCCTCAGATAAACTTGCGTGCTAGCAAAAACAGTCGTTGCCGAGTCGTTGCAAATAAGAGCGACGCTGAGGCAAAATTGGCAATGAATCATGGATGAAGAGAATGAGGACATGAATTGGCTGTCGAACACGTGATCTCGAAAGCATGAGACGATTTTGAGTTGCAAGAGACATTGTAACCAACTCGTCGGTGCAATCGAGGCCCAAAATGCTTCTCAACATGCATTCTTTTACACCATTAATCAGATGTTAAACAGCCAAGTCGTGCGTCATCTCGGGTCATCATCCAGTCGACAGTATGTCTCGTCTGTGTCCTCGGCGTCTCTCTGTAATTTTTTATCCAAGACGGACAAAGACAAAGAGAGCTGAAATAAAATATTGAATGACCATTTGTATCAATTGAGCATCTTGATGCATTTTTGCTGCATTTATCATCATTGCAGTGGGTTGAAAATTAAATGTAATCGTTCGCGTAATCCTGCAAGGAAATCAGCCGCAATGTTCGTATAGAATTGGAATGACGAAACGTGTAACCTGTTATCTAGGATAGATGAACATTTATCATTAAATCTAGGTCTATCATGGAACTCGTATTATCTCATTTGAAAATCCACTGGAATTGCCCATTTGGCAATCAAACCATTTGCGTTTTTAGACAATAATTTCTAAAATTAAAATAGACTCATAATTTAGTATTGACCACTCGATCAGGGTACACTTTCAAGTAAACTATACCGGACTTTTTCTATAACAATGCAACATTTCCTCGTAGCGTGGCCCAATTCTTCAATTTTCTAGACTTCACTCTTGTCAAGTAATTCTCATCTACCATTCATATTACCAGAAAAGTACACAAATAACAAAAATAAGGAACATTGAGGAAAATTCTTGTCTGTCCGCGTCACATTAATGAATGCAATGACGGGCGCCTGATAAAGAGAAGGAGGCGCAAGTCTCCGACGTAACTCACTCACACTTATACAAACAGTTTCGGGCATGTAATGTTCATATTCGAGCGTTGCGGCATATTATAGGCCCCACCAATTCTTCACTCCCCCTTCCTCGTTTCGGCCTCCTATTATATACTCAGCCGTACTTCTGCCACAGTGACTCGATTTTTCTAAGCGGTATAACGAATTACAAAAGAGGCGGGCGGTGTCTGGCTTTAGCAAGCGATTGGACGATTAGGCTGTTAGCTGTTAGCCCTCGCGCCCGCCTCAATTGCCATTGGCCAAGTATTAGAATCGTCCCAGACGAGGGAAGCGCCTATATATGTATAGTTTTAGTACATACAAAACTCGCAGCTGCTTAGGGGAACCTTGCCTTGCCCTGCCCTGTTTATATGTATACTATTATACTTTGGCCGTGTATCGTATTTGTACGATTGAGGGTAAATGGGGCGCTGGCACGATACACACCCGGCGGTGCACCTCCTTGGCTGTTTTCGTGTTTCGTGAGGGTTTGTGGGATGTATATGAGGTTGAATATGGGGAACATGAAGGGATAAGGGGCACACGAGACCGCAAGTTTAGTCTGGAGTCCGCCCACTTAGAAGCCGATCGCTGAATATTTATTGGGCCTACGTATGTACGTATATGCAGCGAGGTGTTCTCTGTTCCGCGTCTGTAATTGGACGTCTATTTACTGTGTCTTTGTCTCGCTATATATTTTTTGGCCATTCGTGGATCGTTATTACGGTTAGTATGGTTCCAAGGGCTAATACGCGAGTTCATGGCGGACATTCGCCATCAGTATGCATGGGGAGGTGATGGATGTCCGCCGTACCACGATTTTCGATTGAAACTATTGATGCGAAAAAATATTGGAAATATGGTGGAAAAGTATTTCGTAGGCGATTCTATCTTGATTTTCGGTTTCGTCAAGACTCAAATGCGACCGCCGACGCGTTACTACCATTTTAGACAACAAATTTACGACCGTCGCTGAAATGGACGTGCGGAATGAGATTATCTTGACACAATATTTAACAAAATCATTTTTGTTAAGTACTCAGAAGAAGTAAAAGATGATCGAGTCACCTACGCGGGGGGGGGGGGGAGTATAATCGGTGGGTCGATAGGTGAATAGGTTGATGAGCGAGTGCTTGGGTGGACAGGTAGATGGATGGTCTGGTCCGGTCTGGAATGATCTGGTACGATTTGGAACGTTCTGGTATGGTTTGGTCTGGAATGGTCTAGAACGATGTGGATTCTGGTACGGCGCGGCGTAGAATAGTCTGGAATTGCATTAAACGGTCTGGGATGGTCAGGATCGGTCTGAGACAGTCTGAAACGGTTTGGAGCGTACTTATTCAGTCCGAATTGATTTGACATGGTCTGGAACCACTTGTGCGATCTAAGACGTTCTGGGCCGGCCTGGGATGCACTGGCGCGGTTAGTCTGAAATGGTCGGGCTCAGTCTGAGACCACCTGGTGAGATTTGGGACATTCTGGTCCGGTCTGGGACGGTCTTGGGTGGACTAGAATAGTCTGATATATAAGTTGATTATTTGGTCTCATCGATCTTGAAGGACGGTGGGGAACTAAATAAATTCCCAAAATTTCGTGATAGAAATTTTATTGCTACGATTCGTCCACTAAGTTTCATGGACCTCATCAGGCTTCAGGTTTCTTATTCCTTAGATCGGCATGATATTTTTTGAACGATCTTCTAATAGAGCACAGACATAACGTCTGGCGTCGGAGGGGGGGGGGGAGGGGGAGACTCATTCTACTTACCCGTATTGACAGAAGCCAGATGTTATGCCTGTGCTCTATTATAAGATCGTTCAAAAAATATCATGACGATCTAAAGAATAACAAACCTGAAGCCTGATGAGGTCCACGAAACCTAGTGGACGAAACGTAGCAATAAAATTTCTTTCATGAAATTTTGGGAATTTATTTAGTTCCCCACCGTCCTTCAAGATCGATGAGACCAAATAATCAACTTATATATTAAACATCAAGGACGAAAAATCTACCAAATTACTTATGATAGAATAGCCTGAGATGGTCTGCGATGGTCTTAGACGATCTAGAGTTGCATAGAATGGTCTGGGGTGGTCTGGTTTGGGCTCAGACGGTCTGGTTATGTCTGAGATGGTCTGGGATGGTCCGGAAGCACCTCGTGCAATCTGGGACGTTCTGGTTAGGTCTGGACCGATCTGGTACGGTCTAGGACGTTCTCTTGGTAGTCTATAATGGTGTAGGACGGTCGAGAACGGTTTGGGATGGTCTGGGACGGTCTAATCTGGTCTAGGCTGGACTGGGCCGGGCTGGCTGAAATAACTCACACCGCCACATATTATAGGGTGATCCGGTAGGTGGGTATTGATGGTCGGCCGGGTGAGTCGACAGGTTGATGAGTGGGTGGCTAAGCGGCCTGGTGGGTGGTTATAACTATTAGTGGCACCTATTCAACAAAATTTCCAAGGATCATTTTGAGAATTAATCTCATAATAAAATCTACAGACTTGAATAGAGACTAAAACTTCAACTCTGAATTACTCAATAATTATAACAATATTCAGAGTAATACCGTGTTTGGAAGTTATATGCCGATCATTTTCAATCGGTTATAAAATAAGGAAGTACACACTTGTGAAAGCATTCATTCCTAGCATCAAAAATGGCCTGGAACTCCTCATCACATCGGGCTCATCACATTTTCGTGTTACAGCAATAATTTTCGTTGCTCTCACTGAGTAATAAAAATTTTTCGACACCAAAAATCGCCACGTTGAACAAGAGACCCATGTAGTAAGATGATGTTTCTCGCCTTGTTCTCCATCTCTCGAAAGTACCAACGTGCCATTGTAAACACTATTCCATACGTTCACCATAGATAGACACGTGGTTGTCTTCTATCCTCAGTACTACATATGCGTGCGCATTTCTAAACAGTCGCCGATCGCGAAAGAATCGCAAAATTTACCATCGACGACCATCATCATATACCGTCTGTTCGGCACGAGGCCATGTGAATTCTAGCTATGCGGGTTGCGAAAGTTTTCTACCATATAGTCGATATAGCTGCAGCCTCGCATTCGTACATACATACATACATACATACATACATCTCGTGATGCTCGGCGACGATTGTCGATAGCTTGCGAAAGGATCTCACCGATAACAACATGAGAATTCGCCATATTGTAGTATCTTTTCCCCCGATTCAATGATGGCCCTCGATCTATCCGTGACTCTCTTTTCATGACCCTTTTTTCTACACTTTTATACTGTATATATACAACTGCATAGGAAACCACTGTGTAGCGAGTGGCCATTTTTATCTTTGAACATAATTTTGCGTCCTTCGCTCGTTTCATATAATGTCTACATCGTGTGGCTCATTTTCTTTTGGCCTTTTTGCCACAGCACATTGTATTGGCCGGCAACTGATTATAGTTATTGACTGTATTGTCAGTTCATAGAGGATTTCTGCAACGGGCTGCGCAAAGAGTACCGCGCTAATTAGTCGTTGTAATTGAGGATTATGTTGAATTCTCCAGAGATCGAATCTTGTGTGGCTAATATTATTTTTAAGTAATTGTCCCTCTGTACCTCTACGATCGTACTTGTACACCTCACTTTATACAGAATTTCATAATCCAAACGAGGCATCTTCACTCGCTATTATATATATTTATACACGTTTGACGATTTCTCAAGTTTGCAATTTATTTTAATTGGACATTAAGTTAACCGAGGATCTTGCTTGGAAAGTGTGGATATCACTTTTCACGCTGTTATGTAATATCATACAGACTTTTCGATGCTTTTATTTTATGCAGATGATGGCTTTGATATTTTCTGTTCTAACCATCTTGTATCACAATTTTTCATCCTTGACTCGTATCGAAAACAGCACTGATTCAAGCAGGAGAAAATATTTACATTCTTCTCGAGAAATTTTTTTATCATGTAAGAATTTGAATCTCCACATTTCAAATCAAATATTTCTTCAGGCATCATCACCACGAGACCTAACTTTAATCCTTCCAGATGCCAATAAGGAACATTTTTAATGCTATTCGCGTCAAATTTGGGTAGAATTCACTGGGATCAAAATTTTGAAAACTCTTGTCTTCCACTCCTAGCAAGCACGTACAAGTGAGTTTGGAAGTAATTCTTGTGGAATTTCGATCTTCAAAGGCTCAAGTTTAAGTAACTTTTTTAATTGATTCAGATTCGTCCTTTAATTCATATCAAAGTTATCGCCAATCTATTGTCAACCCGTATATGTCTATAATTATTAAGGAGATTCGTGAGAAGTAACTTTAGTTCCTATATACATGTAGCTCTTTCAATCCATTTTTTTCCTCAAAATATCAAGTAGGAATAAGAGGTACACAATTCGATGGCAAACTCTAGAGAATCAACTTTCTTATACTTTTCTGCTTTGCCTGCATTACCTACTGCCTCATCGTCTATGCGCAAAATTTTTTTCTTACTCTAACGTATACACAGTGCAGCTCCCTTACGAAAGATAAAACGCAAAGAGAAATGCTCAATGCAAAACTATAGTGTATACGCGCAAGTCCCTGCGGAGACCTTTAATGAATCGAATAACTCTTCGGAGGTTCTCGTGCCGAGCATGTTGAGCATTTTTTTCGAACTCCTTTTATAGGTGTACTTTTGAAAAATAAGTCATCCCCCGTCGTTTATTAAGGGAGCCCATTAAAAAAAATTTTCTCTCTCTCTCCCCAGCGTGCCTTTTTTGCGGAAACTTATACGCACTTAGTTATATAGCTTCCTCATTCACCTTCTTCATTTCATTATAGAATGTTGAACCGCTAGGTAATTTCAGGATTCTGAATTAAAAGAAGTAACTTATTCGATATACTTAGTACTCTTTTGTTAAAGCGACCCGAGTTCTTTGAGATATTTTTTCTCCATAATTGCAGGATTGTGCAATCAGAAAAATTCTAGTACAATGGCTCTCTCAACTTTGTTAATTTTTTTAGTATAATCATTGCAAAAAATTCATTTGTATGTGGTCTTGCCTCGCTTACATTGACTTCCAACAACTTTGCTTCATTTGGGCAAGGATTCCAGCTTTTGTTCGACATTTTTGGAAGCTCTTACTTGAAAACTTTTGGTTATTGTCAAAGTTGCAATTTCTCAAAACTGGAATCATTTTTCTATGATTTGATAAGTTTTGAGGATTCAATATCATTTTCTTCTTTGATATAACTTCCTTGACGGAAAAAGAATAATCCTTGAAATTCTCAAAATATTTTCAAAAATTTCCATGTAAGCAATTTAGGAGCTTCTAAGTAGATTCCGATTCATAATAACTTACTCAATTTTGCACTCAATTATTTAATTTGATAGTGTCGAATGCTTGCTTATCTAGATTTCACAGAAAGAAAGATAAATCAGCCAAAACAAAGAAAATGTCTTATCAGTAATGTCGCAGCCATTGTTGTTTATCAATTAGTCCAGTAAAGTAAAGTATTTCCTGTACACCATCAAGAGGAGATAATCTTGATAAGAATCGCAATGACATCCACCGTTGAGAGCTCAGATAAAGATTTATTTTTGCTATTTGAAGTTTCAATATTTTAAAAGTTTCTCAAAATATTCAAACAATGACTGAATAATGAAATCTGCAGGTGCTGCTTTTGCAATTGGCCACTTTACTCACTACGATCCAGTTTACTTTATTCGGGAATAACTTTTATGCAATCCAATCACAGAACGTCGCTCGAATCTCAAATCTCCTATACTTTTTCATAATTCAAATATCGTTGAGAATACGTAGGTGATTCGTACTCCTGGATCGAAACTGAATATGAATTAGTTGCTGCAGAAGTAATAAAATTATCAGAACAATGAAATTTGATGTTGAGCCCACGCGAGACACTCGATCATGATTTTATTGTTATACAGAAAATATTATCGGACAAATCAGATAGATTCCGTTTCGGGTCTTTAAAACTTACTTTTCGACCTCGTAATTTTCACTGAGCAACGACTGTAGTGCTAAGGCATGTCTGCAGACGGTCATAAGTGAAATGTTATAGATACGATGGGTTACAACTGCATTTTGCCTCTAAAAATTCCGAAATCTTATTCCTTGTTCTCAGAACAGCAGGTCCTGTTCATCGGAACTCATCGATATTCCAGCTAGTAATCATGCAATCGTCATTTTTCCCAGAATCGTCATCTGCAAAACACTTTTTTCTCGATCGACCGTCATTCTTAAGATTGTGTCAGGCATGGTGCGGTTGACCTTTAAATTACTCATAAAATTGGTCAACTCATTTTAAATTTTCTATCAAAAGTGCTCACGATTCTTCGAGAGATAACAACTCTTTTGTGCTTTCCTCAAACAAGTCATGATTGCCCCTGGTCCCACAAAAGCATGAAAAACTTAGGTATTTGTAACAAGTCCTATCTTCTCGGTGTATATTCTTCCACGTTTCTCCTTACACGAGACTTCAGGTCATTCGACCGACATAGTTTCACGTATTCAGTGCATTTTAACATCCATATGACGCGCGGCGGGCATATCGTTTAGCTGATTTTCGTCATTGTCAACGCACAGTTTAAGACACGCATGCGCGTTTTGGGTAGAAATCATTATGAATGAATTTTTCATTTACAGTTTCCGTCAGTTGTTAGACAGTTTTTTAACAGTGATTTATATAATTCTTCACTTTGTCCCCTTCAGTGCCTCGAATATCTTTTTAAACTTTGTGAAACTCATTTTGGTTTCATCGATCCGCTTTGTAAGTAGGTAATTATTTTACTTACATCTAAACTATCCCCTCGAATAAACCTTCATGAAAGAGTGTTTTCATCAGTTAGGTACTTATTTCTTTCTGAAAGAAAGAAAAATTATTCATAATCCATGAAATTAAACACTATATCATGTAATATTGTATACGATACGTGTGACGCATCGATTATCCCGCATTCAATAATAATTAATGAGAGCAATCAGAGAACGATCATCATTGCAATTCATTCATCATTCTATGTCGGGTGGGAGGGTTTTTATTGATTCATTGATTTATTCAACGTCAATGCCAACTTCTTTTGATTCCACGAAAGATATTGCGGAGGGTAAAAAGGAGAGCGAGGGAAGGAATTAATTCCGCTTTAGATAATGAATTGAATATTCGATAAGTCAGTTCTCAGTGAAATTCTTGAAAGACAAGCATCGAATTTCTCCGATGCTCGGGCTTGGAAAGACGAAAAATCGCATCTCATTATTCGTGCGTCGCTCTTACCCCCTGACTCGACCCGGCAAATATGCCCGATCTTTTTTCCTTCAATGCAGTTCCTTTTATTTTTTTTTTCCATCCTCTTTTACCGCCGTATCCGTTCAACGCCATCATCACTACGCCCGCGCCCTATCCTCGTGCTAATAATGATAGTTAGGCAAGATACTTCTTCATCGCCATCAGCCTTGGATCTCAAGGATTTCTATTTTCTTCTTTCCCTCTCTTTCTCTATCGCTTCACTCTTTCTTTTTTTATTATTCTTCCTTCCCTCTGTCTATTCTCCTATCGTGACGGCCAAATCGATTCCCATTCTCGGAATGTCCAGTGCATGCCGATTCCTCGGAGAGCCACGATATGTATATAGATATATTATACGAGCTTAGAACACTATGGGCAGCTAGGAGAATCAAAGAGCCGTGAAGTGTCATCCGAGTCGGTCGACGTTTTAGCAGACGAAGGTTCAATACCCCCCACTGCGAAACAGTCTATTTCAATTATTTCAGTTGAACAAGCTATTGTTTTCAAACCGCATGAATCGTTAGTCTACATTTCTCTATGCCGATGGATCTGGAAGAGCGTTTTTTTTATGGTGACAAAAATTAAATCTTTCTGTCAAATTCATCGTTTAAGTGGAAATGAAGGTGAGGTGCTTTGAAAATTAGTTTATTCCAATCGGGTATTGACGGAAGAGTAATTTTGATTCCAATCGAATTTCATCGAAATTCAAAACACTCCAACCCTGAATCGAGTAATACATTAATCCTGGACCACCATGTTTATAGTAATGATTTGTACTAGTAGATGAATTTTCAATGAATAGAATGCTCACCCAAAAATTGCCCAAAAACCTGCTACATTTTAGGTATTTTTCTCACAGTACTCAAGTTGTATGCTTATCAGGCCAGTTACAGTTGATTATTCGTTCCTTGATTCTTTTTTGTCTTTCCGCGCACAGAGTGGCCCTGTTCGTACCAAATTCCATTTAATATAGAATGGTAAATAAGAATCGACGTTTTTTTAGCCGAATCATAGTTTATTTTGATGTTGTCACCCATTCGTCTGGTCTTTAGGGAATTATGACATTTGAATGACAAACTTTTTTCAGGACTATGCACCACATTTCGATTTTTTTTAAATTTTATTTTTTATTTTCTTAGAATAAAATATTCCATAACTCTCATCAAAAAGTTTGAGTGTGTAGTATAATCTAAAATTATTAATCACGTAACTGTGTGAAATCTGGATTACGCTATTTATTTGGTAGACTCACACAGTCTCACACAATTTCATTTGACAAATTTTCAAACAAGAGTGCCGAACGTACTAGATTACTTGCCAGAATCAACGCAGTCTAGAAATAATTTTGCAACTCGTCAACTTCTGTTTAGAATTTCCGCAAGCGAAAAAAAAGATTACTTACGCATTTCGTAAACGTCGTCCACGAAGCAAAAGACTACATACTCGTGTACACTTGGAAAATTGGAGCAGTCAAATATAACGCTCAGAGTTGCGGAAGGATGCATCGTATATGTGTACTACAACCTCTAACATGCGTACAGTTCTAAAAAAAAAGTCAAGCTTAAAATGGAGGATATGAAAACGAACACCGGGTAAACGAGACGCGCTCGACGAGAAGGACGCTCACACTCTCCCTCGTACATGTGTTTTTCCTACTCCTATCCATGTATTTTATAAATGTGTTGGTGTTCATATGTGAATTTGCACGAGTGCATAAGTGTATGTGGGGGCTCAAGGAGTGGCCGCGCGTGCAAAAGACGAAAAGAGAACTGTATGAGGAGAGCTAAAATACACGTGCATGTACATAACATGTATGTATATGCATGGGGTCCCATATAGCACACCATTATGTACGGGGGTGCAGCTTTGAGTTTGACGGTGAGGGTAGGAAAAAAGGCTGATGTTTGATGATGACGTGCATGCATGCAAACACGCACACACGTATACATGCAACCCAAAGAGTGTATATCATAGTAAAATTACTTGGGACACTACTACCACGACGACATATTGGCCGAGCAACATTTGACAAACAGACATCATTTATTCAGTTGTTTTTCAAGCGACGATAGGTAGACCAAGTAACCACTGCTACTATACACCGCGCCCGTAAATGTGCGACGATGCCTGATGCACTTTCGAACGACGACGCAAGACCAACACACGGAGTGTGGCCCTGTCCTCTTTTTTTTTGCGGACGAGCGCGGGTCTTTTTTCAATATTCTTCGACGGATGACATTTTAGCGAGAGTAGGTCTTTTGAAAATCGATGGTCTTAATTGTTCAAATGGGTTCCTCAGCACTTTCAGTTTTTCTTCTTTATCTTTGCATCAGAGTGTTTACATGAATTTCGGTCATTTTGAAAAGTTAATGGAAGTAAGTAGTCTAGTCCTCGTTAAGTCAGACAAAAATTTTAATCATTCGGTTTTGACGTTCTTTGGTTGTCTATACCCGCGTAATATCGCAAATTTAATAATGTTCAACTTCAACATATCATATCACTAGAATATCTCGTCATGGTCTCATGGACAAGTTCCTGGTCTGCTACGTGCTACGTGGAAAGCCAGAATATGGTTCTTGCCCATCCCCGATGTGGATGAATGCTTTTTTCGGTGATTTCGTTGATTCAAAACCACCGAAGCCACTGAATTGATCAATGTCAATAAAGAGAATAATACTTTCAGAAACATCTAGTTCAATTTACAGATTACTACTGCCCGAGTAGAAATCTTAGTTGGGCGCTGTACAGGGCCAGGCTAATCGCCTGAGGTAACTGAGGAATGCCTGCAGTGGGCGTAGCTCAGGCGCGAAACGCGCAGCAAGCCTTCGCCTTTCTAATAATCCAGGCGTTGCGCAGGCGAGACCGTGATGTCAATCCACTGCCAAGAAAGCCGTTTTTTTTTTTTTTTTACTTTTTACAACTTCGGGAGCAGAGAATGATGAGTGCATTGCGGTTATGCGTTTCACCCTGGAAAGTCATGGAAAGGCTGCCAGTGGTTGGATGTATTTTGGAGTACATTGCAGAAATAATTTCTAAAATTAAAATTGAACTGAAATTCCGCGCAGTGACTATTCTCTCGCATATGAGTTATTTTCACTGTAGAATGATATCAAATTTGTCGCAGTGGCTGTTATAATCTTGCATATACGACTACTGTGAAATATTCCCGAATTTTGCAGTATATACTCGGGTATTCACGATTCACCACCAAAGGTTGGTAGGGATGAGATAACATAACCTATTTTTCCGTGTGAGACGGTACTCATCTGAAGCAAATTTTGTATGCACTCAAGTACCCAACATGAATTCTGCACAGCTTAGGGGTCTTGCAGAAAGGACGTCCGCGCTCAGAGGGGGGGAGGGGGTCGTCGAAAGTGTGACTTTTTGTGACTGCTGACGAGGGGGGTTGTATGAACATTCGGACGTCCACTTACTCGGAATCAAAAATCAGATATTCCATTGGGTGCGAGATGCCTTGATAGAAATTTTCAAGTTTCAAAAGAATTTTATGTACAGTGAAACGTCCACAAGCATGAATAGAGCTTTGACAGTCATGCGGCATCAATATATGTAATAGTGACCCGATGTACAACAATTGCACAGCGGCTCTAATCGTAGGAGTTTTGAATTTCAAAACAATCATCAGGTTTACGGCTCGATTTGAAAGAAATATACCATCATTAATGAGTCTACTTTTGAAGATTTGTCGCTGCAGATTATATTCAAGGTTATATTTAGTGATGATATCCCTTTAATATAAAGCTATCTACAAAGACACAAACCAACCCACGGGGTCTGATCATGATTTCGTGGTGTCAGATAAGCATTAATAGTCTGGGCGCCCACCTATGCCTCCGTATGCATTTCCACCCGCTGAATCCATTTTTTGAGGCTCCTTGGGCGAATTCATTTGCCAACCCTTTGTTATTAACAAATTTTAGTGCAAATTTAGGGTTTTTTTACCAATATCTTATGAAATATGCATTTTCCGGGGAAAACACAAGGGGTCAACGTTGAAGATCTCAGAATCTTCCACAGAAAAGGTCTTCACAACTTTCCCGGGAAACCCAGTCCTCAGCCTATAAACGCGTGGAAAGCGTCCAGCGCGGTTAAGCCAGCGCATCCCTTCTCAATTTTCATATAGTTTCGATGATATCAAAAATATCGAGATGGAACCATGCCCATTCGAAAGAGGAAAATGTAAACTTGACAATAACATCGTTTCGATATCGAAGAGATCTGAAATTTTCGATTTTCCACCGAGAGACTGCTAAAATCGAGCCCCAGACCAGGCGCTTAATGATGAAAAATCATATCTTGTTAGCATCATTATTGTTAGGTCACAGCCGGAGAGGGGAGTGTTTGATCATGTTTGAAAGCCCAATGATTTTCCACACCAAAACGAGTCGCCGAGTTTTCCAGGGAAGTTGTGGTGGGTGGGAGAAATCGGGGGAGTTAGAGGACATATGCGTGAAGTCTCGACCATAATGGTGCAATGTCTCTGATAAGTACTGCAATTTCGGGATGATGTTCCCTGCTTTTCACGATTTTCCACCACCTACCAAAATTTCCCTGGAAAACTCGGCGACTCGTTTTGTTGTGAAAAATCATTGGATTTTCAAACATGATCAAATACATCCCTCTTCGTCTGTGAGCGTACAATAATGATGCTAACAAGATATGGTTTTGTTATTATGACTGTTTTTAACAAATAGATTTCGTTCATGACAACGCATAATGGAACCCGGCAACATTCAAGAATCGAAGCTATGTGAAAATTGAGAAGGGATACGCTGGCTACCCATATAAGCCCGTGTTAATCGCGCCGGACGCTTTCCACGCGTTTACAGGCTGAGGACTGGGTTTCCCGGGAAAGTTGTGAGGACCTTTCCTGTGGGAAATTCTGAGATCGACAACTTTGACCCCCCGTGTTTTCCCCGGAAAATGCATATTTCACAAGATATTGGTGAAAAACACTAAATTTGCGTTAAAAATTGTTAATAACAAAGGGTTAGCAAATGAATTCGTCCAAGGAACCTCAAAAAAATCGATTCAGCAGGCAAAGGTATTCCCAAGAAAAAGAAAGAATCTCGATATCATTCTCAATATGCGAGCCAATTCAAATTAGTCTATGAATTAGACTTATTATTTGCAATTAATTACAATTTCAAATTCGATTTCGATAAATTTCGACGATAGAAATGGTGAGACGCAACATATTTCTCGGAAAACCTCTAATATCAAGGAAGTTTACTTTATCGATGCCAATTTCCAGTCGAGGGTATGAAAAATTTTGAAAAATTCGGACGTCCTTATGAGGGGGGGTATTATCCACGAAATGTGACCACGTGTGACAAGAGGGGGGAGGGGTCCAAAATCTTGGAAAAAACCGCGGACGTCCTTTCTGCAAGATCCCTTAATAATGCCTCACATGACACTCTCATTCACAACATAACTTCTATGCGTGGGTAAGAGTGAGTGGAGAGGAATTGGTAAAAATGTGCAGCATCAGATTCATTTTACATCCATCAGAATAGATGAGTAAAAAGTAATAGCGGTCACGAATGAAAAAAATTTGAGACAAGCAAGTTCTAAAAAGCACGTATCGTCCAATGCTTGGAAGGTTACATTTTGCATCTCGCATCAGCTGTCAAAATTACCAGGGTATAAGTAAGGCGGTAGCAAGGCGGAAGCTTGTTAAGGCAATACTCAGCACGATAAGCTTGGCCCTGGGTGGCTCAGCGTTTCTTGACTTATTTCAGCCCAGCGTTCGCCCAAGAAGTGACTTAGGTACGCCTGTTAAGGCCCAAAGTTGTTGTGCAGGCGCGCCTGAATAGATTTCTACTCGGGTGTTCCTGATGATTAAAATGAATATCGTTTCTCTGAAATTCGATATAAAAAGATTTTTATTCACGATTTTTCAAGTCTGCAAGCATCAATGCTTCAATTATTCGAGGTCCGATTGAACATTTGAACATTGCCATCACAAGTGCACTCCTGTTCGAGGCGAGTCATCATTATCTTCAGAAACAAAGGATTCCCCTCTCATCGCACATTCGAATGATTCATCCATCGAAATTCACTCTTCCACTGCACACAGATACACACTTACAATCGTCACGCATGATTCGGCAGATGTGCTCAATTCTTCCACAAATATTCATCCAAATCAGTCAGGTGAACCCGTCAGCGAACCCAATTAGCAAAAATCTCGAAAATCAAGATGAATATCATGAGTCCAGCTTACATCGAGTACCTCCATAACCAATGACTCCTACTATCTATATTACCACACTGTCCGTGCCTTCATTGTGCTTCAGGGCGCATCAAAAGCTCTACAAAGGGCATCGAGCCATCATCACTAATACCACCACTGCCTGGTGTACCGAAAAAAATTCGCGCCGAGTTTTTTTACTGACTCTATCCTATATATGTGTGCATGTATCCCAATCCTTTCCTGTAGGGTTTGTGGCAAACATCAGGGTTCACTGGCCTTCATATATTCTACTGCTCAGAGTATAGTATTATAGAGCAATATAGTGAGCTTGGTTAAGGCCGGGCTGCTGCTGCTGCTTCATGCTATTCTCCGCTGAAAAAGAAGAAAAGAGTCATTTTCATGAGCCACCCCTGCCCCCCGCGTCATTCAATTTTCAACGCTCCCTCGAGCATGCATATGCAGAGCCAAACCCTATGTACCGCTACCATTACTGACTGCATAAGCCCCCAACACACACAAACACACACTCACGCGCGGATGCATATAGTCATCACTCATATGTTGATATGGGGGCAGCAGGCAGGCATGTTATATCAGCACACGCTTGAGAGGATATATATTGGACGTTTTCGAGGGCCCAAGCGATGACTTTGCGAGTGGTCCATGAATGACTTTGGTCGTGTAATTTGTTTGGGAGTCGGATATAGTGGCCTATCCACGAATCAAACCCCACATAGATATATCCTATTCTTTCAACACACACACACACACACACACAGTCTATATTCCTATGCATAGGTTGGAGCTTGCGATGCAGTACTATGCACGTGGACTGCAATAGTATATATATATAGAGAGAGAGATGATGGTATCCCTGTAATGCGAGGGACGAAGCATTTGGTCATAGAAATGGGACGCAGAGGAACGAATGCCGCAGAGCGGCCAATTCTATGGGCATCGAGCAATTTAATTTGTGAATTCCGTACGGACGCCCGGAATGGCGCGAGTAGTTTCGCGGAAATATATATGCACTCTATTCGTCGTTGCACCACAACTCTGCTATATGAGGTTATATCTCGCGCTCTCACTCACTCATCTATAATACTATATGTATTTAGAATCTCCGACGCCCACGAGGACCTCCCACGCGAGCACTTTGGTATAGCCTTTGTCTCTTCCCAATTCCATGTATAATATTGTGGAGGATTGCCCGGTGGTGGCTAACGCTGTGAGTGAGTGTGCTTCATTGCTGTGTTTTTGGACGATTCGCCGGATATCAATTTAGTCTAGTTGCGCGCCCGCGCATCCTTTAGCCATCAAAGTGCACCATCACAATGCTACCGCAAAGTTTATTCAATTTGTGAACTTGCGCGACGATGACGTCGGATTGGACACCCCTCTTGTTTTGTATTATTTTGGCAACAATGCAACATTTTGAATATGAATGTACGTATTTTTAATAGATGGATATTTTACAGCACTTTGACCGCGAAGGATTGTGACTTTCGATATGATTTGCAGATATTTTTGGGTTCTAGGATTTTAACACTTTGCTGCGGCGGAGTCTACCGGCGGGCTCCGCAATTTTTCATTTCTCGATCTTCACCAACCCGTGATGATTCAAGAAATGTTCCCAATAAGAATCTTTAAAGGTGATTTACTTTTCCTAAGGCGTAAACAACGAGCAAAGAATGGTTATATACTCCCCTATTCAGACATTTTTGCCAAAATATGGGAGTCTAGTTCATGTCCGGAGTTGAATTACAAAAAATCGTACCCGCAGTGAACGCGACATTCTATTTCACGCGAATAAGAATTTCCACTTTTCGGTGGACTTATAGTCCTCATCTTACACGAGCATTGAATCGATCTTGAGAGAATAATTTTTGTAGCACGAGACGATATCACAGTGGAAAATATACTGTGCGGTTAAGGCACTCCTGAGCTCCTCGAGTTGAGTCTTGCTGTACCTTAGTTATCATCAACGACGTCTCGCATTACCTATGGGCAATTTCAGTGCAGAGAATGAGAAAAGTTTTCCCTAGCCCATCCGAATTTCTTATGACAACTTGAGCGCGTGTTGAAGATTTTCATTCATTGTAGCCAATTTTTTCCAATCCAGATGCACAAATTCATAGATGTTCACAGAATCACTGAAAATATAACAAGGGATAGGGAGACCAGTGTTAGCTCAGTCGGTAGCATGCTAGCTTCGGAATCAACACTGTTCGAGGGGTCGTGGGTTCGATTCCCAGCAAAATCACTCGGAAATTTTTTCTGAGGTTTTTTCGGCGGGAAAAGGACCCATCACACCCCGCCTGCTTTGGAATGGCGTTTTCCCGGGATTATTCTTTAGAGAAATCCTAGGTTTTCCCATTTGACGAGATTCGACTAGCGGGCCTTGGGCGAATGCGAAGCAGGGGGAGGGTGGGTAACGTGGAGAGTTAATAAGCACGATCCGACGTGCCTTCCTTTTAGTGCACGGGGAGGTGCGGGGAATGTCGGCCTTACCGGCATTGGAGTTTGAGTCTCACCAAATCATGGCCTTGCAAACCATGAAAAGGCTCTCTCCGGGAACGCTAAGTGTACAGCGGATCCGATGGCTCCACTAG
Organism: Eretmocerus hayati; assembly: GCA_029851415.1. NCBI lineage: Eukaryota > Metazoa > Arthropoda > Insecta > Hymenoptera > Aphelinidae > Eretmocerus > Eretmocerus hayati. The sequence goes on from CM056741.1 coordinate 154,753,042, forward strand.
ACAGGGAATGTCGGCCTTACCGGCATTGCAGAGAGGCATCTCATGGCTGCAAACCATGGCGTAGGTCACTGTAATCCATAAGTAGAGGCATTATCCGGGCACAACCCTTCACATCAAGGTGGTAAAGGGGCTCCCGTGCTAGGCCCGGGAGGATGCAAGGGGAACCGAAGAAAAAAAAATAAGGGAAAGGGACCTAAGAATTGGCGAACGGACACATCTCTTATTCTTCAGTTGACTCAATCTCAGAATTACCAACATCCAACATTTTCCTCCTGTATTTACATCATGGTCAATCGTTCAAAATCGAGATCAGTTGAAAATTCTAATTTAGAATTTTCTAAGGTCAAAAATTTTAACTGGATTTACTGGATACGAACAACCTCAATACATTAATGCGTCTCTCAATTCTAACTGATCAACACCTTGGCAATGGTGAATTATCATCTCGTATCTAACTGTCTATTACTATTTTTTTCGCACTAATTGTATTCTCTGCTGATTTCGTTCGACCAGCAGCTCTCTTTCTTCGTCTTCTTTCTTGATACTGTTGCGAGCGTTATTTTCATTTTGCTCAGAGCAGTCCGCCGGAGAGTCGCGCCCGGTAGACCCTTAATGACCTGACTGCTCCAAGGCGCTACTCTCGTCGACATAATCAATGGTAGTATAGAGCCAAAGAAGGTGTACGAAGCTGAGCGATGGACGACTAAGGCGGAAAACTGCTGTTTTTCTTGGGGCTAACCTGGGGAGTTTGATGAGCTCGCGAATATTGCCAGCGAGCAAGAAAACTTTCGTATTATTTGCCAAGACCAAGCTAGAAAGAGTTGCTGTAAAATTTAACGAATGCTTCATTTGTTAGACGAGCATTTTTTCTTAAGCCAAACGCTTATCGATTGATAAAATAGTTTGCGGATGATCTTATCGTGAAGTACAAAACGTGATGCTTATAATCACTTTGGTAAAGACAAAAGTATAGTTTGTGCAATATCGTTTAATCTTCTGATTTTTTTCCTTTGTGAAGTTATTACGACTGATTACGATTGATCGAACTTTGGTATTGGTGAATTTCTTGTAGCAGCTAGAACATTTTCCTAATCTGAATGTATTATTTCACATGAGTTTAACATAAGGAAAATGTCAGGAATGAATACAGCGGTGCTCACTAACGTACGTGCAATTGGCATTCTATCATCTAATGAATTTTGCTCTGTTCCAAATATTCCACCTGAATAGCAGTGTCTTGGATTAATCGTATATCTCAAATTCGAGAAAAATTGTCAGAATTACAGAAGTGTAACTTTAAAATACTCAAAATTCTTCCCAAATCGACGTCATAAATGTATTTTTAGCGTAATCTTCCAAGAAATGTATCCGCCAACTGTAGTTCTGATAACTTGACGAGTGAATTTGTCATTTATCTTGTAAAAAATGTGACCACAGTCGAACGTTCTAATGAATCACGTCACGTCACGAACGGAAAATGAAATCCCGCAAAATTAGTAAAAATATTTTCAAGTGCAGCAAGTTTGCTAAGATTGTGCAAGCCTCGTGTTCACGCTGTGTAGAGGGAAACCAGAATTCCGTATCTCGTTGACGGTATTTAGAACAAAACTGTGTGACTCTTTTCCTCGACTTTTTGCGCGCTCGGCTCGATAAGATTAGCGAAATTTCCGGCGAAGCCGTAAAAACGCTTGCCGCACCAGCCGCTGCGGGCGAGCGGGGAAGTCTACTCTATATATCTACACTTAACGCGAAAAGCTCCAAGACGGTTTGGCTACGAGTTGCCCGGAACTGAAATTTTTTTCTATCATTTACAGGCCACACCTATACATATATAGCCATGCCAACTTTACGTTAAAACTCGGCTGACGTCGATTTTTCTAAGCTTTTCTCGGGGTCACCAGAGTGGTTTTACCATCGAACAAAAAGGCTGTGTCTTCCTATCGCTTATCATCATGCCCCACCTTCAATACAAGATTTAAAACTTGATTCGCCAATGAGATAATGCGTCACACGATAAGTCTATCCTCAACTATTCGGCCTCGCAATTGAGTGAATAAAACGAAATAGATAGAGACTATAACTATGATACTCCGCGTACCGCAGCAAATTTCTTTTTTTTTTTCTATATAACGCTTAATTCATTCTTCGTTCTTGCGCATTGTCGACTACAGACCATCAATTTGTTCACTTACTTTTCATTTTTATTTTTTTTTTTTTTGTCAAACGGCGCATATAAAGACTGTGTATCTACAATCGATCTATATCGCACCATCTCTATCGCTCGCGATTATTATTTCCACTTTTATATATGTATACCACGGAGCAGCAGCAGCAGCAGCATTGGGTATAGATAACGAATTCAATCTAGAAAAAAATTCGCTGTTTTCGTGCTGTCTGTGTGTGCTCATGAAGATTTTTTTTATTTCCCGCTCAGCAGCGGCAAAATACACAGCTATAGATACGCTATACGAGCAATTATCGTTTCGACGAGTGCCCTCCCCGCTCTTTTGATAATGGGACTTTTCATTGCGTTATTGCGCATGTTATCACGACTTTTTGTGCTCGCTTTCGTGGATATGAAATTCTCTCGTACCATTGTATGCTTAGACCTATACTTGCTTTCCTTTTTTTGGCAGTAAGTTTCGAGATGATTCCCCTGAAATTGGCTATTTGAGCTGGTAGTAAGATCCTAAAAAGCTCACATCTCAAGTAGTGATTTCGTTTTCAATGCCGAATTATTATCATCAATAAGAATTTACAATCTGATCTCACCGAGTTATATAATTTGTTTTCAAACTCTCGCGCTTAGTTCGACCTTCAAATTTTTCTAATGACGCGACGAAAATTCATGTTTCTTAAACGAATAGCTATGTGCACAATCTTTCAGCGAAAATCATTCTCGGAGTCAATCAAATTATGCAAAATAGCAAATCGCAAGAACGTACAATTTCCGTTGGATCATGAATATTCTTAGCCGCGGCCGGTGAGATTCTCGTGTCTGCATCAAGATACTTCGTATAGCTTAGTTTGGCGTCAAGTCTGGGCGGGAAAACCGCTCGTCGAAAATTCCATTTTTCCGGCTTGAATCATCGATAAAGCTAGAACTCTAATGCGATTACGATGCCCCGGCTGATGGTTTAGTTTTTTTCCTCACTCTCTTCCTATCCCTCCTTGATGCAGCGAATTTTGCGATCGAGATGGCTTCTTCTTCCGCTATACTAGCTGTCGATCCCTGACCGCGAGTAATTGCCTCCAACTTCTTTGCCCGCAGGCCAGAGTCAAAAATGAGAAAAAGTATCCTCCTTCGAATGATCGATCGGGTGGACGAATCATCCCTTCAGGGTGTGCGAATGTGCGAACCTTGCAAAAGCGTCGTTAAAGTGTGTAAAATATACTGAGAATTTGTGTGTATGTGAATGTGTGTTTCGGGATGTGATGATTTTGTGAGGTTGAAATGGCTTAGCATTGGCTATTCGAATAATGATAAATCTTCATCATTGTTTGAATGTAGTTTTGATGTTATTGTCGTAGGTCTGGAGCGGGTAGCGGAGGAGTTGATGGGCCGTAGGAAATGGAAGCAATACCAAGACAACCTGTACAGCGGCACTTGCAACACCGACAACACATCCAACCCGTCGAAGCAACAGCAACAGCAGCAGCTCCAGCTACAGCTTCAACAGTTGGCACAGGTCCGTTGTTATCTATCATGCTCTAGCCTCAATACACACCCTATCTCTTGTCGTGCTATGAGATGTTTGTCCCATTTCACGCGTCTTGTCATGGTTCGGGGTATCGTGAATACCTCTGTCGACGTCCGTGTCAGTAAATTTGGGTGACGAGATAGGGATGTTTACTGACAGACATACTCCTATGAATTTGGAGCTATCGTGAGATCCTGATGAAAGTCATATATTCAATCTGATTGGAAATTTTTCTCTCAGTCAGAGTAGATCATTTTTCATACCTCCTGATGAAAATTTTTGACAAGTTCCAACCATTGCACAGCCATCACAGATCGATTTTATAGGGTGTAGCACTCGTTTTGTGAAGAAAATCGCTTTCCGCGTGAGGTACATGATGGATTTTATCGCCTGAGTACGGAAACGGCGTTTATCCGTCTGCATAGGCCGATGGAAACACGATGTTTCCGTAAAAAAGAAGGCGATAAAATCAACTATCATAACCAAGAGACCTTTTTTCAAACTAGTTTTTAACCAAAAAACTATCTCGACCTCTACCTTCGGATCACTTCTATTGGCCAATCGAGTAGAAGAAAAAACTGAATCCAAATTAACAGGCACAAAAATTCGCAAAGTATATCATATTTGAATGAATTGATTTCCAAGAATCGGATCAATCACATGATGATTTTACCAACCATTTTTTAATGGAAGACCTCAGATTGAGTACTCACGAAGTTTGTGTTGGTACTTATGCCATTCGATCATAAATTTTGTACTTTGGTACATGTCAGAAATATTATCACGAAGAGTCATAGGCCGAGAAAAGTGCATGGCTCCAAGTCCTTCTTGTCAGAATTTTTTATACGTCGGCCAGGTCTAAATGCATCTTCTTCATCCCAGGGTGCGGTTACTTTAACTTTGTGATTCGTGCAAATTCGTTATGATCCCACAGTTTCCTTCTCTTCACCGTCGAATCGCAAAATATCTTTCAACCTGTTTCTTGTTCTTGCAACGAGTGCAAGTGATATGGATTCTCGATTGAAACAATGTAAACTCGGATAAAGGGACGATCAATGCGACAACGAATTTTTTAATTAAAACCCCCATACTGAACCTTTGTCTTGCACTCTTACTACTCATGAAACAAATTTGAGATAATTCAAATGAACACTCTCTAAATTGTAAAAATTTTAGGCGAAAGCAGCGGAGTCTCCAAGTCAGGCTCTAAAAGCAGGTTTAGCCAACAACAGCCAACAGAACAGCAGCGCAACGACCAACTGCTCGGGTGCTCAGGTCGTCGGCGGCGTCGAAGGCGTCGAGGCTGCCTCGTCGCCGCGACGCGCCGACGAGAGCGGCAGCTCCGCGGAATCGGTCGGAGTCACGGGCTGCACAGGCGGCACAACCACGGGCGCCCCGGAGAACGGCCGTCTGGGCGAGGGTGCCCGCGAGAACGGATGCGAAAACGGTCCCTCTTTAAACTCGCGGGCATCGCCGAGCAGCTCACCCTCGCAACGTCAGCGAGAACACGACGACGATCACGACGACGTAGACCTCGAGCCATCGCTCAGGATAAAGAGGGAGAGGCTCGACGACGCTGTTGCCGCCGCCGAAGCAGCTGCGAATCACGACGAGGCGTCGGAGCATCCACAGAACAACCATCCCCCAGGGACCAAGGTGAGACTTGCTTGGTCATGGTACCGTCTTCGCAGTGTTATCCATCGATTACGTCCCGTCTCATGAAAGTTCTGGTCTGACTTCTTGCCCAGATTTCTTATAATTTTGGCTTCTTGCGAAGGTCGGAAGATTTTGCATGAGCAGAGATATGAACAAGAAGTTCGGTACGAGTTCGGTACGCTCTACCTGGAAAAGTCATCTTACATTGTCAGGAAGTACTATTTTTGCGAAGGCTTGAGGTAGTACTGTCGATTGTTTTTTTTTTTTGCATCAAAAAGTTTTCAAGTTTCCTCGTGAGCTTCATATACATTGGGTCCAGAACAGACTCATCATATTCACGCGTTCGCTGCGACGCCGAAAATTGCAGTTCCTTTTCTGTGTGCGACGGGTACCACCGGTGGCACCCATTTAATGGGATTTTGATCATCACCGCACACAGAAAAGGATGAGCGGGTCCCATCGGTGGTGTGTTAATCTACCCACGTGAAAAAGCTTGAAAGCATTTAAAATACGGTGGTAAATCTACGTAGAACCATATCATGTAGTCCCCACATATAATGTTCCAACTGAAATTTCTCATAACGTCCGCAGCATATTTGGGTGACAGAAACATGGTTATTTTGCAAAAAAATATCTGACCAACGTTTCTTATTCATTCGCCTCATTGATCTGAAGCTGAAACGCATAGGTTCATAACTAGTCGATAACATTTAAAAATTTTCTCTGTTTGGTTTCCAGGAGTTGAAGGAGGAAACAAACACAGAACGAATACAGGTCACACAGGGTTTGTTGAGGGTAAAGAAAGAGGAGGAACTACAGGAAACACCGGGCCCCGGTGGTGGAGTTGGTGGCGGTGGTGGAGGTGTCAACGGTCCGGACAGGCCACTATCGACGCCGCTCAACAACAATATCAGCAACAACAACAACAACGGCCCGCTCTGCCCCGAAACAAGGAGCGCGTCGACGCCACCAAAGAAGGAGGCACTGGTCTGCGCGCCCTTTCATATATTGGGTCGCAGGCCAAGTCCACCACCCGAGGACTGGAAGCCGCTCGACAAGTGCTACTTTTGTCTCGATGGCAAGCTGCAGTCTGACGAGCAACCACCTCTTGTGAGTTCACATTTCAAATCTTGTATTTCCTGTATAAGCCTCACAAAAGCTCAATCTCGATTTCGAAATTGAGCCAGACAGAACCGTACCATCGACCATTTTATCCAAATCGACAATTTTTTTCTCATTTTCTGAACAGCCATCTCGCTCATTACGGGATAAGGGTTATTTTTTGAGAGCGACGAAATTTGACACGAATTTTCGAATAATTATCATTTTTCCAGAGTCCACAAAGCGAGAGCAGCAACAGCAGCCGATCGGCGGAATCGCCCATGTCGGTACAGGTAGATCCAATGGCAGCGTCGATGGTCGCGGCCGCGCTAAGCGGTCAGTACCCGACGTTGCTACCCCAATGGTGTCTTCCGCCGAGGGAGCCCTCGCAAATGGCTGCGGCAGTAGCGGCGGCTGCTGCCGCGGCTCAACATCAGCATCTCGGAAATTCTGGTGCTGATCAGCCGCTTGATCTCTCCGCCAAACCCAGAGGCTCACAGGTAATTAAAATCTCTTCAAACTCATCCATCAAGGTATAGCATTTTTTTATGTCTCATCTATAGAACTTTCACTGTCAAAGTTTTAGCTCATGACGATTTATCGACTATATTGAGAATTTTTCATCCACTGTTTTGCAGGATAACCACGCGTCTATCCTAGAGCATCACAAATTACCTCTGCGAATGGCCGCGGCCATCGATCCAAAGGTCATCTTCAAGTGAGTACACAACTCAGTTTCACGTATTTGTCATTGTCCATATATACATGCACGCTAAAGAGCCTCAAGGCGTTGTTACGCGTGAGATAAACATCGGAGGATGCCAAAGATAAATTCACTTTTCAAAATATTCTTAGATCAACACGCACGAACGCTCACTCAATTAAATGGAAAAAACTAAGTGAACGGAATGCGTTTGCTCAACCTCGAATCGAAAACAAAGAACCTTGAATTTGAGTGCGGTATATATACTTCCTACTTGGCGCATATTACACGTAATACAGCTTTGATGTGAAACTCGTTTCAGACTGGAGAAAATTTTTAATGAAAATGGGAATCAATGGTACTACACAATTAACCAAAAGCAGACTATTTAATTAATGACAGATCAATTTCAATGATGAAAGTGGCTTCTCTTTTATCAAAGTATGTGATGTCCCCAATTCCGAGACGAAACTATGAAATTGATTGTAAATTTTTGTTCATTAGAAAATACCACTCGAGCTATCCTAACTATCAATAACTCGGATAAGAAAAAAGAGTTCTTGGCCCCCACTCCCCTGTAATACACTATAGTCTTGGAGACTATCTCAAAATTTGATAGTCATAGATAGACAACAAAGAAGGTTATAGATCCATAGATTCCGATGGGTTTTTGCTGAGGAATTTTGTTTTCGACTTTCATATCAACTGATGACGATCCCCCAAGTAAAGTAGATGGACGTTCAAGAGAAACACAATGTATGCTCATCATCTTTTTTGAGCGTTACTATGAATCATTGTGGGATTCTTAAAAATATTTTTGTTATTCTTTTGAGAATCCACCGAAGTTATCAGTTTAATGTCCATGATTTTTTCAAACACCTTCCTTATGAATGCAAAGATTCCAAAGGGGGGTAATTTTCATAATTCATGCACCATAGTGGCATTCACTCATTCACACCCAAACACATATGGTAAATCTTCAAATCTTCTTGGTCTATGTCAAGTCACACGACCACCACGAATGCAGCCATGAGGCGATAAGGAGTTTCCATGTTGAAGGTGAAACGGTCTATCGAACGATTCTGTACTCATAGGTACCTAAAACGGTCGATTCTTATCTCCGAGTTTTGTCGTTATATTATCTAAACGGCTCACCCGTGCCACTTTCGCTAGCTAGTTTTTTACGTTTCCTTCGTGAACTTCAACGTCTTAATTGGCTTGCCTCAAACTTTACTGGTGCGGAATCTTCTTAACCCTAATAAAACCAATCCCCACCAAAACTCTTGCAAAAACAGCAAACATGATCATTAAAAATATGTATTGCAATAATTGCCTAAAGCCCCAATTCCTATTAAACGGAATTTTTCCTCGGAATTTTGCGATTTCACCCTTCACAAAAATTATGGCATTCTGCACTACTATAAAAAATCTTGAGGCTCAATTTTGTAAAAATAAGTAAACACTAATTCTTTAATTAGCTTATAATTTTGAATCACAGTGTCTCAATTACCAAGAGTTTCTAAGTGAGTCGTCAGACCACCCCCAAAGAGTATATCTCATCATCGAATTTTTTCCTGCGGTCGACGACAAGTTACGTTCTTGAGTACACGACAAGGAGGTAGGGCTGGGGGGGGGGGGTCGACGAACTCGCGAAAGCAGCAGCAAACACACACGCAACGAAAGAGGGTGTTATGAAGAGAAGCAAACGAACGTACGTGTGCATGCACATGCCATCTCGAGGGAGACCCATCGCTAACCTCCGATTGCTTACAGTCTACAGCAGCTATTCTTTTCTATCTCATATTTTTGCTGAGTCTAGTGGTGACATTGCGTGGACTAAATCTCATCATAATAGGGATAGTATACACCGTAGGTATCTTGATGGATAATAGAAGCCTAGGTACTTCTAATGGACATTTTATGCGATATACATCATATTATGACGGAAGACATTTGATTATTTACAATTATTTTAGAGCTCTACCATCGTATCTAAAATTATATATTCCAGTGTGATTCAGAGTTTGTTTATACCTCCGGGCTGACATATAAACTCGATTCAAGGCAGCAATGCATTGACATTTGACACGAAATCAATCAAATATGTTTGATATTGATTGGAAAAGAAGACTCACAATCTTCTGACTTCACATTTGAAATCGTATCAAATTCATTATACCACAGGCTTCATAAGAATCACCAACACTGCAATTTAAATCTTGCAAAGAATAATATATCAAAGTCATTGCGTGTATTCATTCAATTCACTGAGACTTCGCGGACAACATGAGTGTCTATAGAGTTATCAGAGTGAGTATTCAAATTATATGAAATTCCATCCGATGATGTACTCGCAAAGATACGTGGCCATGGTCATGTTATCAAGATTTTTTACATAGTCTCAAACTATCTCCCTTTGACGTTTCTCATAATCGTACTCTAGATTTTAGATCTACAGTAATCGATGACTCATGCAAGCTAAATCATTCAATAGCAATCCTTGCATGGATCTCGAATCATCGGTAATCGTTACCCTAAAAAAGTTAGTGACCAATTGTCTCGGCTATACCGGTTCTGCTCTCGTCTGTCACGAAATACGCGATATGTCGCCTCGATTGAGCTGGATCGCGTGCACCACACATACGAGACACACTACACCAAAAGAGGCACGGAAATTTTGCAGTTGACGTCAATTGCGGAATTTGTGGACGTGTTTGAAAATGAAATCTAGCTCTACACGTGTCTCACTTCAATTATTCCATCAACCAATTAAAAATTTCAAATGACGCTCACAGAAGATGAAGGAAAAATGCTCTCTTCATCAATTCAAGATTTTTGAAATTGTCAGTGAAACATTGACTCATTACTCGAATTCAATGCGAGACAATGGATAACACTCACTGGAGAAACGATTAAGAAGACTCAGACTGCAAGAGATGCGTCAAATGCATGACTTGGATGAGTGATAGATTTGCGCGAATTCATTTTTTGTGGCTTGACTCAATCAAAGCTGCGTCATCAATAAAGCTATGGTTAATAAACTTGTTGCTTTTGTGATGTACGAAACGCAGATTGAATTATTCATCGTGAGCATAATATTCATTGTTTTTGCTCAAAAATTCGTTGCTCAACCGTATGTCACAAGCCTAATCCCCATGTCTGACTATTGGCGTCTTTTACTACTGGCCTGTTTAGAAACCATCGAGAGTCGAATCAAAACTTTCTGTATCATGGCTTTTGTTCAATGCACATATCACCAGGATATGAATTCCAGAAATACTAAAAAAAAGTAACAATCTGTCTGCACTGTATGAGGAAACGATAAAGCCGATTCATCAAACATCTTCTTCTGGTTTAGTTTAATAGAATAGAAATAAATGCGTCCTTGCCCAAATTGTGATTTTGCTCAGTGCCCAAATAGGCCATTCCTACCGATAACATTCGTAATTTTTTAGGCAGCCTTGGCATGTCAAAATTGAATCCAAAGATTCCCAATCATCTTCAGAAGAAATCAGGGTTATATTCAACTCTACACGATACTTGTTTCAGTAGTTCGTGCTACCGAGCAAAGCCAAGGATCGCAGGTTCAAATGCAGGAGTCACTGGTTCAACGCCAACGACGACGACAACCGGTGGTGGCAGTAGTGGACGACGAACCTATACCGAAGATGAACTTCAAGCCGCTCTACGAGACATTCAAAGTGGCAAACTGGGAACGAGAAGAGCTGCAGTTTTGTACGGGATACCTCGAAGCACGCTGCGCAACAAGGTCTACAAGCTTGCGATGGAACGCGAGAGGGATGCATCCCTCTCGGCAGCCAACAACAGCACGGCTCAAAGCAACAGCAACAACAACAACAACAACAACAGCACACAGGCCGAAGTGTCGGCGGTGGCTGGAGTTGGCAATCTTACAAATAATAATGCCACCGCCGTCATTGGCAATGGCAACAACAACATCAACCACAACAATATTACCAACAACAACAACACAGCCACTACAAATACCTTACGGCATAATGCTGCATCCGCCAACCCGCAGGTGGACGAGGTAGGTTTTGGGGATGACGCGGAGAAATAAAGAGTTTTGTGAATATCCGTGAAGCTCTGTTATAGTGTACCGATGCACTGTCAACGTGTTTCACTTTCACTTTCTTGTATTTCGCCATTTTTATGCTCTTGTACAGCTCCAACATCATGAGATATCGAAAATTAGAGACTTTTTGATTAATCGCAGACGGCTTTTACCCCCAAAGGTAAACGGTTACTTTTTTTAATAATTCTGACTTTGGTTAAGGAGGTCAACGATAAGCCAGATATTGTGCTGAACAACCACTACTCTAACTCAAGCTAATACTATATCATGTTGATTCTTCAATCGGGAGAAAGGACAACTCGGAATACCAAATTTGATATCACGGTAAACTTTTTGAGAAAAGCTCATTCACTGTCATCTCATGAAAATTTTTGGGATTCGGAAAATCTGATGAACATAAATTTTGGAGTCTCAACTGTTGACATTTGAATAGATGAAGATAACTTGATTCCTGTGATGAAAAATTGTGGTGATACTGTTCATACTGATTTCCATGTAAATATTGCAAATTTGATGCCCTTTGATGCCATGGCCGGAAGTTTCAATTTTCTAATTGATACATCTGCCAGAGTACACCCATGAAAAATGGATGAAACATCTCGACAAGTTTCTTCGAGGACAATCCCGGATCTCTTACGGTATAAAATATAATACAAAAAATGACTTCGTTTCCGTGGATTTGGTTACCTAGGAGGAACGAATGAAGCTTCCCCAAAACATACCTCTATTTCGCGGCAATCGCATAAATCTTGTAGCTCATGGTGTACATTATTCGTTTCTTTCACAATGCCCAATATCTTATGCTCATCTGTGAGCAATTTATCATGCTTTTGTTTGTGATAGAAAAGTCGAAACAGCATCTGAAGGAGCCTACAATATCTTTTGCGATTGCTTCAGAATTCGCTAGTATTTATCTGTTGCATGGGATGTTTCTCAACTTAGATCTAGCGTGTCATCTATTTGTAGTTGATTCAATAGTTTACGGAATTTTCAAAATTCAAGGTAAGTTTTTGGGAAGGCTTAGCGTTCTAAAATGGCTGAAATTCGTTCGCGTCTTTTTTGCCTCATTGTTCTTCTTTTCTTTTGTTGTCTCTTGTTTCTCACGAAAAAATTTTAATCCGAAAAGGTTAGCATCTCTGATAGTAAAACCTCAGATTTTGCCCTCTGATACTTGGAATTTTTGGTGCAATCTTATTTGATACATTTTTGGACCGAGAATTTTTTCATCGAGTCATGTGACGTAAAGCGAGTGCTTCACGGCAAGTTGCCTTGGTTTCCCAACTGAGAGTTCGTGACGGAACTTTATCAACAGATTTCCAAAATCAACTAAGAGGTCCTGAATGACAAAATCTTTCCTCATAGTAGATGTCATGAAACACTTCTTCTCATGAGTTTTTCTAATAGATTGGGAAAAGAAAATGGTTAATATTTGAAATACTTTGAGCGATATATCATCAAGGGTAGAGAAGGGGGAAGGGGGGCTTTCCGCTGTTACTAAAGTTGCAAGGAAGTAGATAATATCTAAGAATGTTAACTGGGATCATTGTCTGCGACATGTCTCGTTGGTCAAAGATTTATTTGTCATATTTCATGTATACGATCGACGTCTCCTGGCATGAAGCTTTCACATGGCATCAAGCGCAAACACAATTGTGCAACATATATAAACAGAAGACACTCACTTCTCATGCTTACATAGACGTGTTTCTGTTATAGAGATATCGAATGCTTGATATTTAATGCACGTTGAGACGCGAGTTTTTGAGAAGTTGATCGGAATTTATTATTGTTTTGCTGCTAAGATGTTTTCATTTTTTATTTCACCAGCACAATTCATTTCTTTCAATCGTTCACGGATATTCTTGCTGGGCCTCTTGATGATGAGGTAGTCACAATAAAAAAACATCTTTCCATTAACGATACCGTTCCAGCACGAATGTCCAATCCGTAATTGATACGATTCTCTCGAAAGAAAGACAATGTGGACAACGAAAAGAATCAATGTCTGGCTTCTTTGAGGACATGCTTGAATCATTGATTTCTTTCGCTAATTTTCTGACCGAGCCGGGAGGCCTCGTTTCCTTCTTTCGACATCCAAATAGCACCAGTTCTTGAATTATTCAGTTTGCTAGTCAAGTCGCGTGAGTTGAATCCAAAATCTTGCTTCTGAGCTTTCATTCGAGAGAACCACAAGCTTACAATAATCACCCTGTAGGTCTGCAATTGAGGTCTACCGGGTGGTTTGATTTGCCTTGGCTTGACATGAATCATTTCAACTGAAAATATTTTGAGCTAACAATGAAATTATCAGGTGGACGACAAGGAATTGTCCGGTGCAGAGGAAGAGAAAGAGGTGGAGAAGGCCTTACTGAAGCCGTTGCTCTCGCTCGAGGACTTGGTGCGCTTTTCCGGCCTCGAGGCTGCTGCCGGTGGTGGTGGTGGTGGTGGCGGCGGTGGAGGCAGCGAATCACTCAGGGCACTTCTGCAGCGGGGACAGGAGAGCGGAGCTTCCGAGTGGGCTGCTTTCGAACACACAAACATCGGTTCTTATATACAGAAAATGCTTGCAGCGGCGGCACCCTTCAAAGGTTTGTACAGAAAAATTTTGTGTATCTCAATTAGTCGATTCAAAATCAGCTAATTCTCAAAATTCATGGAAAGTTAGAAGGATTAATCAAGTTTCTGATGAGTGCTCAAGTTCAAGTAAGGATGTAGGTACTCTCTTGGATAGGAATTTTTCCAACCGTAAATTTCGTTGAGATCATATTTATAGTTGGGATAACACATAAATTAACCGTTAAATGGTCGATTTCAGGCCCTGTAGTCATAAACAACCAATAATGTAACAATTTTGGGCCAATTTATGGCTACAAGTCAATAACTGACCATTTACGAGCCCAAGCTGGTTGTGAGTCTCACCGGGAAAAAATTTTTACCAGTTGAGTCTCGGGGGCTTTGCAGCGTACTTTTTCTCGAGGAAGCAGTGAAATGGGTAATTTAATAAATCAACATCAATGAGGCAATATTTAAGTGGAACCTACATTGACTGGTTTAAATTTTATCATCGCTAGAAACCTAAAAACCAGGACTACAACATATCCAATCAGTTCTGAGGGTGACATCTCAAACTGAAATTCAAACTTTTCTTTTGACCAATTTCATTCCTGAAAAGAGGAGTGAGATGTGCGATTCATGCATTCTTTGCTGCATTCATTTTCAGTACGTAAACGATTGATTAAATGTATCAAGGAAGTCATCAATGATGTGACTTGGCTCATGATCTCATGAAACTTCGCTTCAATTTCGCGCAAAATTGTACTCGGGTATCGAGTGCTACCCACCCTATGATACATATACAGATCGTAGACTAGACAAAACCAGATTCACGAGACAATACACTTATAAGGGGGTGTCTGCCACCACTACGGAGCATATAGTGATGCTTGGATGGTTGGACGAGACGGCTAGAGCGGAAATTGGGTCAAACCGTGTCATTTATCCGCACGAAACTTACGACTTCGCGAGCTGCTAGCCGGCCAAAGCCTCGACTTCGGACATTGATGCCCGCTGTGAATATATATATTGATACATACAACGAAGCAAAAGCAAAAATACGAAAAGCAGCGGCGCGAGAGTCCACGTAAGTCTTCGCGAATCGATAGAGAAGCCGCCGGCCTGATGACATAACGGCGGCGGCGCCACGCCGGCCAGCGGCACAAAGAAACGTTGCAAGAGAAAGGGGAAGAGAATGCCCTGCACCCCTGCTGCAAATAGGGGCTCCCTGATGCGCTTGGACGCTTCGAATAATCGACCAAGACCCGCTATATAGCCAGACCTGTCAGCTTTCTCGAGATTTTCGTGAAGCCCGAATAAGCTGAGATGCACCGCCGCTCGAAATGTCATTGTAATTAACAACCCCTACCAAAGGATTGGCCATCGACTTTTTTACTCATTGTCTCGACTGTTGCCGAAGTCTTAATTTTTCTTTTTTTTAATTCGATCTCATCACAGTTGTGCGGAGTTATTTATTTGTTGAGCAATAACATAAAGATTTATGAGATTGCCGATGAAAACTTGATATGCGTCCATTATGTTCCACGGAATACACGTCCGATGGACCGGGGGATGACCATCCAGAATTTGAGATCTGAAACAATCACATCAGTAGATACTATACTTATTAACAATCTCTAAAGTACTGTGCCGTATTCGCAATCAGGATATGAATTTCCAAAATTCACACTATTCAATCAAAAAAGCTAACTTTTTTCTAGCTCCACGACGAGGAGTTCTGATTATGAATATGAATATATATATCAGCGATGGTTTGAGAGAGTACCACAGTACTTGAATTAGAAATGTCACAACTACTCGCGACTCATTCGCACTCTAGCTTTCCAACTGCAATACAGTTTTCTATTCCTTGGATCTGTTCAGAAGCTAGTGCTCGAAGTATAATTCAATTCCATGTACCATGAGGTTTAACATCACCAAAAATTTCAGGAATGGACTCGCAAGACTACAGGATTCCTGAGGTTATGCGACGTCTCATGACTGATGATAGGAAGTTCAACAAGGATGTCGGTGTCAACGGCGATCAAGCTCAGCATCTTCATCACTTGTCTCTACAACATCGTCTTTCACAGGTGACTATCTGGATCGTGTATTGCAAGAATCCTTAGTTTCGAACTTTTTTGGTTGTTTTGGTAAATGAAATCCAACATTTTGTCAGCCCTGACGAAGACTAGCACATTTCAATCTCCCTCGAGAGAGATCCGTATTGAAAAAGTAAACATAACTTTTTCATGTGAACCTACATCATGAGGCTACATCATGACGTTTGTCTTGAAACAACACATAGACGTTACGTGAGAACTTCATATGGTTTTAACAGTCCACGCGATGCGCCCATGTAACGAGAAGTTTCCATGGAATGTTTTCACGTCATGTCTTGATTTGAAGTTGACCCTCGGTGGATAATGTTTTCATGTGATGTGTCCATGCGAGCTTTACATGTGATGACCTTATGTCATATCATGTGATGTTTTCCCATGTAACGTTGTGAAGCTCTATGTATCGTTTTCGGGTAATGTATTCATGCGAGATATTTATGTGAAGACTCGATGGGTTGTGATGTGATGCTTTTTCATGAGACTTTTTGGGGCTTATGTAACGTTATCGTGTGATGTTTATATGCGAGACTACTATGTGAAGACCTTATGTCATGTGATGTGATGTTCATTTCATGTGACTAACACATTTCCTCTACGCTTCAACATTGGTGAGATGTGCTTGTCTTCGTGACAAAGTCCAAACGTGCTAGTCTTCGTAGGGAGGTTGAAACGTCCCAGGCTTCGTAGGGGCCGACGATTTGTTCTCTGGCTAAAAACTTTCAAACACCAGTTCATGTGATACAATTCAAATCGCCTATGTTTCTTTCCTGTAACGCTTAGTGATTTCTTCTCTTATCCCGCCACCGAGGTAGCTGAAGAAAATTATTCTTCTAGATAACAATATCTTCCGAAGACTTTCCAAAGTTTAAGAAAAAATCAGCGTTAAGTCGCGCTAATCCACCCTGTCCAATTGTCTAGAATCTTGGAAAAATTGTAATCGTATCTTGTAAAATGCCAACAGCCGAGTCAACGAGGTCCGATGACGAATGACGACTTCAATCCGGGGTTGGAAGAGGAGACAAGTGACAGCGGCCAAGGTCGGCCGATCCTAAAGATTCCGTCCTACAAACCGGCGGGTGGCTCGAGTGGACCCAACTGTGGAGCTCAAGGACCCGGAGGTAAAAATGGCACTGAAGGTTTTGGAAATCAGGGCTTTGGCTCGACAAATGCGAGTCCGGGTCTACTCGAACGGGCCAGCCCTGCTTTCTCCGGTACAAGCTCACCTACTAACTCTCTAGTTGGCAAAGGCATGGCCGTCAACTTCCGCGACGTCATAGCCAAGAGTATCAGCGTCAAGTTCCAGGAGGGTCAAAATACTGCTGGTATGCCAGGTAGTTTTCTAAACTAATCAAACTTGTACCTGACACTGTGTAATAGTGACCTCGTCCTAATTTTCATATTAAAATATCTGACGTCTTATATCCTTTTCATAAGTTTCAAATCAACGTTTACATATGAATTTTTTGGAAAAATTGTCGATCCGATACTCTTATTCGCAGAGACCTCATTACTTGTTGACACTTGTTCACTCGGCAACAAGGTGAACTGTCCAGGCTTGACATAGCGCTGTCTCACTCGCACTCGTGGATAAAGATAGGAAAAAAGTGAGACAGAAAGATCGTGAAGTTAGCTCTTCCTGGACAGTTCAGTTTGTTGCCTAGTGTACAAATCCTTCAAATCGGATATAAGTTAAAACGGTGTTTTTTCGTGTTACACAGGTGCACTATCAGGCCAGTCACTACTCAACGAGTCGAATCCGTACAAAAGAGGCCGTTTCACGCCACCACAGCAGCATCAGCAGCAAGGTGGCCAACAGAGTCAGCAGTCAAAAAATTCTTCGCAGTCGCAGGACAAGCACCAGCAGGGTAAGCCTGCTACAGGGGGCAAAGGTACAAGGCCCAAGCGTGGCAAGTATCGCAACTACGACAGAGATAGCCTCGTCGAGGCAGTCAGGGCTGTGCAGAGGGGTGAGATGAGCGTGCACAGAGCCGGCAGCTACTACGGCGTTCCACATTCCACACTCGAGTACAAAGTCAAAGAACGGCATCTCATGAGGCCTAGAAAGAGGTTTGTATTGATCACTCAATCTTATTACAGTTTTACTATGATCTACAATCATTTGTTCTTATTCTAGTCCCTCGAAGTTTACTTTTTGGAATATGAACTTTTATCCCATCTTCACAGTACTTTTTTTCAAAATAAATGAATTTGATCGTCTTGGCTTTTTCTATATTAGATACACCTGCTGACACCGTCCCATACATGCTCACTTACCTACAACTTCTAAATTTTGCAGGGATCAAAAGCAGCCGGATGATAAATCAAAAGAGTCATCAACGGGTTCTGCGGCGTCAAACTCGACTCTGCGTCCTGGCGTTTCACCCTCGACAACGGGAGGTGCCACAGGTTTATCAGCGGGCGCTGATAAGAAGTCACTGCTCAAACCACAAAAGGGAGGGTTCGGTGCAGGTGCCGCGTCTGGAATGCCTGGGCCGAACGGGATGAAGATGCCTCCGTTTATCGACGGCATGCCTCACCTGCCCTTTCCACACCCATTCAACTTCTGGGGCCCAACGCCGTTCATGGCATCACCCTTCATGGCCGGTGGTCCTAATGTGCCAGCGATGCTGCCTGAGCAGTTCTTTGCCGCCCGTGGTATGCGAGGTCTGCAAGAACAGCAACGCAATGCTATCGCTCAGCAGCGTGATGGTACCAACTCTGAACAGCCAGGTAAGCTGCCAACTATTTTTTTTATGGCGACATTTCTCTCTGTGCACGCAAAAATTTCTCTTCTTGACTGTGAGGATGATCTAAAGATAAAATTTAGAAGTAAAACTCAAAGAAACTGCATTTCGAATAGAAGTGCCGCAATGTCTGACCAAACTCGGCCTTTACTACTTGCAAGACAGAATTAGAATCTAAACACGTGTCTTACGATATTTCGGTTCTCTATGAGATAAGTCATTCGCATTTTTCTGTGACTCTGTGTAGAGTAGATGTGGTTTATAAATTATTATCGATAATAGAATTGGTTTGATTAATCGTCAAGTCCTAAAACCGACTGAAATGACATCTATACTTTTCAAATTAGGATTGGCTAATTTCGCCAAATAACCACTAAACTAAGTATTTGTGAGATTTTGCATTTTCTCCATGTAGAGGGACAAATATCTTATGTCGTGATAGTTGGTTATACTTTTTAACAATCATACGAAACGAATTGAATATATTTGTCTCAACTTCTGTCTTCAGGTACATCGAACGCGCGGAATTCATCCCAAATGAAGTCACCACGAGAGTCCGGTGATAACAGCCATTACAATTCAGATGGTGGCAATTCTGGTGCAACGACGACAGCAGCGAACGGCAGCTTCCTCGATAATCTCATCAGGTCGAGCCTGGAGTCAAAACATCCGGATGGAGGCGGTAGCAAAGTCCTGATTGACCAATTGTGTAGAAATAACAGTGGCTCTGCAAGACGCACGCCTTTGCCTAGGCTAGGTCAACAACAAGATAGTTGTAGCGAAGACGAGGCGGTGCCACTTCAGTTGTCTCGGCCTCCAACGGTAGAGCTGAGTCCGTCACCAAGCAGACCAGGTAGCGTAGAGCCAAGGTCTACAGCTTCACCGTCACCATTACCACTTGCCCTGTCCAGGCATAGCACTGGCAACAATTCTTCCAGGGAAGAAGATGCTGACCACGATTCCGAGGTAGATCACAATCTTTTGTTTTCCTCTTCAGCCACTCTTTTCAACTTCCTTCTGGATTTTCAAATTGCAATACCAACCTTATGGGTGACGGAAGCTTCACTTTCTTGTTTCACTTCACCACCTTACATTCTTGAAACTTACGAATCTCGAATTACATCACAGTTCTTGACTGGGACATCATTGCATTGCCATCAGTGCATCATCATCAGTGTTCTGAAAGTTGGCCCCTAAGAATAATATATTAATAAGCTCTCAACTTAATATTTGTAGTTATAGTCTAATCCCTTCTATTTCTCTAGGTAGTTACACGATTAGAGACTGTTATGACTTCTGTGGGACACACCGGTGATAGTTAAGGGTACGGCATTCTACTCAAAATTATAGCACTATTTAACCTGCTCAGATTTTTATCCAATCAGTTGTGTCAATCGGTTGGTGAAATCAAAACTGACAGAGTTGGAAAACTAATGTTTTACGTAAGTTTCAATCATCAACCGATTGGGCATGACAAAAATGAATCCAGATCCAAGACGTTTCCTCCTGATACCTCATCCGATAATTTATCATGGTCATATTACTGTCTCTACGATCTGGGTTCTCCACTCTAATGGAAATGATCACAGCTTCAAAGTAACACTATCGACGCGATGTGAGAATCACAATTAAATTTTCTGCACACCACCGTATGAATGTATGGTTCTTGCTAAGCAATTTACCCGCCAACTAACGAGATGTATCGATCTTCATAAAAAGGTTGACTCTGCGTGGCTCTTGACATGGTGAAAATAACAATCATGGCATGCAATTGCATGTTCACACTTGTGCGAGCTTTCATTTTGATCTCCTTTGTGAGCCTCTGACTCTTCTTTCTGACGATCAATGCATTGTAATCTTCCACAGATTCATTTCCACTAGGGTAACTGATCACCTCTAGTAGTCACCTCTGAAGAGTGATTACTAGAATTTCAGGCAACCAGTTTGGCAAAATTAATGGCGATTGTTACTTACTAGAAGAGTGCCAGACTTTTGAATTTGGATTAAGCTCCGTTAGAGGACGTCGTTCTAAATTTAAAGAACTTGATCAACCCAGAACTTACATTCAAACGCTTAGCGTTTTCAAATAAAAACTGAAAACGCTGGTACTTTGGATCTCCATAATTAATTCATCATTCAATTTCCATTCCTCAAGAATACTTCTTTCAATCACAACAAATTCATAAATCCAGCACTCTCGCTTATGAATTAAAAATGTCTTAAAGTGTCATCTAACTGTCGAAATACATCTGCCTCAGCAGGTTCAGAATGGCGGTGGCAGCGAGATGCCCGACGAGCGCCAGGACACGATAAGCAACAGCGTAAAAAAGCTGAACCATTATCCAGAAAAACACAGCCTGTACGCCGTGTCAACTGACAAAAAAAGTGCCTGTGATAGTAAGCTTATAGTAGATCATTCGAGCCAGAAGACTCAGCAACAGCAGCAGCAAGCCAAGGACTTCGCTTTGGCTGCGGGCGGTGTGGTGATACAGCTGACCAAGACGGGTAACGGGCGAGCCGACAGCCCAAATTCGGTCGGAGGCAGTGCCACTGGTGGAAGTAGTAGCCCAAATTCGTCTGGACCTGCTTCCCCTGGAGCGCCCTCTGGTGGACCACTGCAAATCAAGGCTGGTCTAGCCGAGGTCTTACAGGAGCCAACCTGTGACTAGTAGGTGCAACTATGGGGCACCATTTTTGCTCATTCCCATTTACGCTTATACTCCCCGTTCGTTAGCCGGCGATGAATTGAGCATGCGCTGCGGACGGCCCAAAACCGAAGTTTTTTGCGACGGCCGCGCCAGGCCCACTTGTTGCAAAAATCATTCCGATACGACGCTAGGCATATGTGCTATGTATTTATGTAGCAAAAGTATAGAATTGCCGAGAGCAGATGCAGATGTATAACGATAATGGTATGCGGACCTTCCGCTCTGAATGCGAGGACCTCGCACTTACACATTCATACACATACACTCACATACTTATACACACTCAAATCTACACGCGCACACTCGTCAACGTTAGACAATTTCGAATCGAGGCGTACGCTTTATGTATATAAACACGAGTATTTGTGTACTCATAAATCGTGGTTCACGTGACTCTCGCGAGTTTATCGAAGCGAAGCGTCACTACAGATGAATGTGACACCCTCACGACTGTAGAATTATTTAGCTCAAGACCCTACAAGGAGGAGATACGTTGAAGTAGCCTCCTCACTTGCGGGTGGCTGCGATCGCTCAAAATCCTTCTTTCATCACATTTCAGCCACTCCATGTCGCTAAAGAAAACACATCTTACGAGTGAATTGTTATTGCCTCAATAACAATTCAATATAGTGAATTGTCAAGCCACTGTCATCTTACCTAAACATCATATATGGAATCATCCTTGACGGTCTTGGTCATTCAAGCATGCGTGATTTTTTAATCGTTTTTGTGGATTGAGCACTCACATAGTATCTTCGCCAGAAGTGACAGAAATTCACTTATCAGATTTTCAACATTCTTTCCATTCGTTTTCCTAGAACTCAATGGCAAAACTCAGACTCTTTGACGAGGTACTGGCTGAAGCATGATTTTGGGATTTTGATGCCACTCGCAACTTTATTTCTAAAACTCGTACCAATCTGATACCGTCTGTGTCTTATATTTCTTTGATCATCACCATATCTGTCTATCTACCTATCCAGCTGTCCATCTATCTGTCTATCTATCTATTTATCTATCTGTCTGTTTTTCTGTCAAATCAGCCGTCTCATGCAAAAAAGTTGCTCTGGCGTGAGTGTCTGTGTCGCAACTTCATTAATTCCTTCTCCCCGATCAAAATAACAAAAATTGCTTATAAGAATGCTGGACTGCGTCACTCTTGCGTGAATAATATCCATATAGTATAATCACCCATGTCTTTGAAAAATATACCGAGGCTAAGAGTCATGGCAACCAATCTAAAAGTTCAGTTAGAACTCGATGTGATCATTTCACCAAGCGCATATGCACTTTTATCGACGTCTATGGAATATCTCACGTTATTCAGCTTACCCCAGTGTCAGCGATATATATTTCGGACTCATCAAATAGGCTTGTACTGGCTGCCAGGTGTATAAATTTGTCGGATGTTGATACACAACTTAAAACTGGAAACTTTTTCAAGCTTTGACTATGAGACAATGATGAATGACTTGAAATGGCTGACTCATTGTGCGTACACTTTTGAAATGTGACTTGAGTCAGTGGGCATCGTACTTCGAAGTACGATACCTTCCGAAGCATCAAATTATTGACATATCTCTTGAATTGAGTTGGTATTTCCTCGCCAAAAATCCTGATAATCTGACCCTAAATTTGCTAAAACCAACGCTGAAACGTGTGAAGGCCGTTAAGCTCATCTACTAAAAGATAAAAGAAAATGCCGTTTGTAAAAAAAGACACATCTGAAATATGGCTTTGGTACGGAAAAAATTTTCGGGAAAAGTGTCCTGAAGATAAATTTTGATCCAAAACACTCTTGTTCATCAAGGATTTTATCGTCATTGTAAATTTGGAAGACACAGACCAAAATCACAGGTGATAAGCCAAAACTTTTAATAATTCAAAAGCAGAAACGCATTTTTTCTGTCATCTTTAATCTATCTAAGGCATGGTCATTAACCCATCGTGAATACTATTAATGGATATCTACAGCGTAAGAAGGCAACATACCTACTCGAGAATTATATATTATATAAACATATACATATATATTTTTGGTCATTGAAAATTGAGTCAAAAAGGTAGGTAGTAGAGGCACGAAAAAGGCGATGGTGCTGACCAAGATTCTCTTGGTAAGCCTTGTCGTAGGTTTTTTTCCATAAAGTGACAATATTCTCTGAAATCTCAATTTTTTGGACCGTCAGTGACATTTTGAAGGAATGCTACGACTTGAACATTAGGGACAGGGAAGATGTAGGAAAGCATGATAAGGTTGAGAACCATACAATGAGATCTCAAAGCCTTACATTTTATCACCCTTTGATAGAGTGCAAAACCTCGTGAGTGCGACAAGATAACTGGCTCGTCATAGTGTTTTATACAAAATAAAACCTGAATTTTGTACTCTAGATGCAAACACTTTTACAATATTTACCATACCATGCAGTTTTGAGTTATTCTTTCGGACTGGCATTGCGATGGAGTTGCTCTTTTCGTTATTCCAGAATTGTTATCCTCATTATTACAGAAAGAGGAGGATTGAAATTTTGAACGGTGGAACATTCTGATCAAGGAATTATCTCGTCCATTCTATTTTTCAGAGTAGTGATTTATACTTAAGACGGCTGAATCCTAAATTTCAAAGTTCCTGCTACTGCGAAAGCAGATCCTGAAAGCTACTATATACAGAACGAATAATTATGGAATTAAAGATTGCTTTGAAACTCTTGAAACAAGTCGTATTTTCCACTGTTCAAAAACTCGCAAAAGTTTGTGATGCCTAGAGAAATTCCGATCTGAGAATATGCTAGTCCGATATTAGAATTTTTTTTAACGGTTACTCAGGGCTGAGAATGGAAAGATTGATCATGGTGAAGATAACATCAGCAGAGTTGTGCATTGATTTCTTCGATAAAACTTGTACACCCAAAACACAAGAAAAATGAAATATAAAAATTACAAAGTATCATCGAAAGTATACTTCGCAACCAAACTGATGATTTATTCGGCAAAAATTTCAGGATGTATATAAATTAAAGATGTGTGTTCGATGTTCAAATTACTAACGTTGTCTCTCGATGAAATATTCTAAAATATGATACTTCAAGAACTTATATATAAATGGCTCTCGGTGTTCTTCAAATTCAGAGTAACCTTAATTCATTCACAGGGGTGCACAAATGATTATCAGGGATAAGAAAGGAAACTAAAGAAAAACACGAAATCCTCTCGAGACATTCAATGAAAATGGAATTGAATGAATAATACTTGACACAAAATGAGTGTTATCGAATTTTCGAAAATTGAAAGACTAAAGTTTTTCCGAAAATTAATTTTGGACTTTTTGATAAGATTGTTGAATCCAAAATTCAAATTAGAAAGGTCTTTGTACTAGGTATTTTCTTCCCACCACTCGAAAGCAAGAGAAAATATCAAAGAACCTAAATTGGAAAATAACAAGGTAGATTTTGATAACCTCTCAAGTCTCAAGTCTCCAGCAGTTGAGTAGATTTCAAAAACAAAAAAAAAACAATGATAAGGATAATAGCTCTTTGTAAGACTTCACCAAGCTAGCATTATGGCCTTGGTCTACTGTGAAAATTGTCTCAAAAGATAAGACCTTTAATTTCTCTCAATTCTGAGTTCTTGACCGCAGGAATCAATTTGATTTGAACGAGTGAATATTTATTAGATGTGGAAATGAATGATTATAACTCGAGAATAAATCTATCTATTGGTTGCCGTTGGAATATATTAAGATTAAGCTACGCGTTGGAAAGCGTTATAAATAATGGCAAATCATATTTTGAACTTATACCGGATTCCTCTTCTTTTCGTGACCATTTCCCTCAAAGTAAAATAAAATCATGATACATTCATGAAAAGTAGCAAAAGTAAATACATGAACATGGAACTCAGAAAGAAAAACCAGTATACGATCGTACTTACCTTCTTTCAAAACACAATTTTTTCGTTGAACAAACTTGCTCTTGCGATTTGCACGCGTGTATAAGGCGTAGTTGAATTTTTTGTACTGTTACAATGACACGCGGATGAAACATATTTTTATACAAGACCATTTCGCAACTCTTGAGACTGACACCACTTGACCAATGACTTCGTTTAGAAACAGCAAAAATATCATAGGATCATTCAGAGATACTTTGTTTAAACTTTCAAGAAAAATTTTCAATATCGTAGTGAGAGATTACAACTCATCTAACGCTAAATGGTACGTCAATCGCAAGGATCTAGGTTTTTCAACGCAAAAATTGAAGACTCGAGTTAATTTTCTGCTCCTCATATTCAAATAAGGCAAAGGTTATATTAAAATCTATTGATCGTTACCAGTTATCTCTCAAACTGACGAGAGGAGCACCCAACCTTGCGAGTCCTGGATCTTGACGACACTTTGAGAATCTTCTTGTTTTGGTGAGAAATGAAGTTACTGAGAAGGGCTTTGTCCAATGGGTCTCCTATCCTGAGATACAGCCATGGAGGTTAGCATTGTCAGTATATCTATACATGAGTCTTCTCAACATGGGCCTATATTGGCAATGCTAATTTCCATAGCTGTATCTCGGGATAGGAGGCCCATTGGACTTAACCCTTCCGGATACCTTCATTTCTTACCAAAACAAAAAGATTCCCAAAGTTTCGTCAAGGTCCAGGACCCACAAGGTAGGTGTTCCCCTTGTGAGTCCCATCATGATCCTTGAGATTTTCCTTGAAGATTTCAAAGTTTTTTCTCAATCTCGCAACCATATTCGTTACATTTTGAATAATCAAAAGAAGAGAATGAAAAATGATTGCACTTGAAAGATGCTTGCACCTTCGGGATTTGAGAGAAATTATATCTTCATGTCGTTTTGAAGTCTTGCTTTTGTCTTTAAATGTATATGAAATCACTGACTCATTAAACTAGTTGAAATATTTAAATTCGTAAGCTCATATCTGAACGGAAAATGTATTAGTTGTTGAAGATACGATGCGTAAGTAATTGATTAATTATGTAATTATATATATCACAAAGGTGCCTTTTAGCGCATCTGTTTCTTGATCATTCAAAGTTAAATTGAGAATATTCTGAACATTCTGTAAATATTTCGTTGAATTTTAGGTCGAATTATTGGTACCAAATTAAGTCTATAGTAATCAGCTTTCAAGTACAGAATCAAGAAAAAAAAATCTCTTGCGGCTAAAGATCGAGAAAAAACCTTGACAATGTTTCATCAACGGAATTCGGGAAGGATCAAAGTCCATTGTCTGAATTATTCTAATATGAGAAATGGAATTGGACGTGAATTGATTTTGTAAAGAATCGTCCTGAAATGACAGTAATAGAGAAAAGAGTACGAGTGCGTGTAAAGAGAGAAAATCTCTTCAGATCTAGTGCGGAGATGGATAAATGAACATATACGGATACAACTAAATATATATATATTACATATATGATATATTATATTCAAATATCTGTGATGTAAAAAAAGTAACAAAATTTCAATGTATATTTTTCACAAAGAGTCGTAATACAACTACCGTATACTTCAGTGAGACTATAATGAATGGTAACTAAAATCCTTGAAAAATTAGGAAAAACTTAGTATTGATTATGAGCATGGGTTGAAAACTATATTAATTGACTTTTTTTTAGTTTCTTCAACTCATTTTGATATTTCAGCCTACCCTTCGATAAAGTGTCCTGATATTGAAAGTGATTGAACAGAATCAGTACTGTTATGAGAAATATCAAATTTCATACATCTCTCCTCTCTCGGAAGTCCACAAAATTTATTTGAGAACTCAAAATTCTTTAATAAAACAAAAACTTGAATCTTGAGAGATTGGAGACATTTTCGTCTATCACCATATTTTATGCTTATTCCACTTCTATTCCGGCCTACTTTTCTTAACATTCAACCAAGAATTCTCAAATTTCGTCCTCACATCTCGGTACATGGCCAGACGGAAAATAGTATCTGTAATGTTGGATATAAAAAAGTTTCTCATTGTAATTATTTTTGACCAATCATTCCAATTTGAGTATTCAATAAGATTGGAACTCGAACGGAGAAATCGTATCGAGATCCTACAAATTTTGAGGAGTAACCGTTTATGGAAAACATCAAGATTTTCCTTCTTGCTCAAATTCGTCCGTATGAATTTCTATCAATGCAAAATTATATAAGTCTCATATGGATTTCAAGTAAGGTCCCAGAAAAAACTGTTACATGAAAAGTACCGCTCTATTGTGAAAAATATTACACACTCACACACACACTCTCACTTAGAATCACAGTTTGAAAAAAAAAAAAAAACAAGCAGGCTGCTCCTCACATACAAGCTCATATATCCTCATACCAGGTCGTCTCCGTACAGTTAATCAAAGACTCGTCGCATCCTGCAGAAATAGCAGAAGATCCAAGATTTTCAATGATATCTTCTTTTTGAAATGGTCCTGTCATCTTCGAAGAAAATTGAACGTAATTCGTAATACACCACAACTACTAAACATGTCACCATATGGAACCAAAAATTCGAACATATCAGATGTTTTCCACAGTATCTATACAAAAATCGTGACTCTTTCACGCAGCATGGTGAAATATTTTTACGCAGATTGAACCAATTCAAAAGAAGACTTTGATAAAGTGATCAACGCTTTGAATTCTCGGCAATGCACTTGTCTTCAACAATCTAGTGTCGTGGGTTGCATACTCGCCCAGGCACTTGTAGCAACAAAATGTCAACTTGTCATTTCAACAATAGCATTTAAACCAACAATGGGAACCCATTTAACGCAACGACAAGGCCGATATTCGTGCCATGACGTTTTGCAATAGATACAAGATTAATCACATATAACACTTGCAATAGAGTATCCAACAAACCGGATAAATCAATTGAATCAGGTTGATAGAAGTCATCATATTCTAGCTGCAGAATATTTGCAAAAAGAATTTATTAGTTACTTCGAACAAACGAGGGTAAATCAACATGTAACGGGACTTCCCAAATCAAAACTCATAGTAAGCACAGGCTGAAACAAGAATTATCATGATAATGGGAGATACTGAAAGGACAAAGAACGTATATTTATTACATACATGCATACTATAAAAATACGATAAAGAAATGTAAAGGTATATGACTAAATGTGGCATGTAACGCGAGAGAATTAACAACCATCGCTTTCTTCAAGATAGTGACCGCATGATTTTTTCATCGTATCCTGTAATAAAGCCTGATCTTTGATATCGCGAAAGAATATGAAATTAATCCAACTTTTGATGTGCCACACATTTTTATCTTGATTTATAATTAATTCAGAGCTAAATATTTCAACCAACGTCTGGAGTCCAAGATTACATTATGAAAAAAAAAAAAAAGAATAAAACCCAAGATAATCCTTATCAGCAAAAAAATTTTGCTAGATACGGGATATTTTAAGAATCTGACCAATTTTTTCATACGTTCATAATGATACAGCTAACCAATTACAGTGTATAAGAATGTTGGAAAAGTGAGTGAACGAGTTTTTCCATTTCTTGATATGATTGAATAATCGAAGTAGATATTTGAACATAGCACTTTCATTTGATCGGAAATGGTGTTTTGTGACGGAAATGATACTTTCTAGAAATCGTGGGAATTTGATCATTTTGGTAAGATCCTCATGATCTCACATCTCTGAGAGAGAGAAGAATTAACAAAAATTAAAATGAATAAGTAGTGGTTCTCTGCGGATGATTCATATTCCAATGAAAATTAAAACAGACTGAATAGTGATTCACTATTTGATATATACTGTACAGACATATATACTACAACAAACAAACTACCTTTCAAATATATCAATGCGTGTAACAAATTAGATAATCTATGGAATAGAATGGATGAAAGCCTTCGAATGATTCGTGACGACAGTTTCATGTTGAGGGAAGAATGAACAATTCAACTTAAAGTGAGAATCTTCATCTGAATTTGATAGCAATTTATTCAAATCTGCACTTTGTCGACATAGGGAAATCAAATCTTGGTCATGGAATACTTCATTCTACCTGAATTATTCCCGAAAAATCTATACAGCAACAAGAATCGAATGATGGAGATGCTTTCTAATCGTTTCATCATCAGGATCTACGATTCTGGAAACAAGTAATTTTTTCAAAAAGTCTTTCTTCCCCATCCGATATGCAACAGAATTTTCGGTTCACGATGTTCCAGAGAAGTACAATATGATATCGGGCATTTTAAATTTAACTTTTCACATACCCGTCCTTCAAAACAATAACTATAAACATAATCAATAGACCATCGTAACCAACGGATCTCGCATTCAACAGCTTTAATAATATTGATTTCCTTCAGGACTCCTGGTCGTGAAATCTACTCTATCAATAATTTTCATCCCCCGTTATCTGTTACGAATTTTCGAGGAAACTCTCTGTTAGTTGTTCAGAGCCTGACACCTTTTCTCTTTTTCATTGAATTGCTTACAATTGATCTATCCGATTCAAGTTTTCTTGAAAACCAAAAAAGAGAGCCAAGAAACTCTACAAAAACGAATATTTTTCACTATAAAAGTACTCGTTTCGTTGACAAATAATCAATACAAAGAAGAGTTTTCTTTTTCACCCAGAGGTCAATATTAATCGAGAATGAGTTTGGATTTTTGATCACGATTTAGACATGCATTTGAAGAGTCGTTTGAATTCCATTCTTATTCAATTTTTTTTAAGACGTTAACATTCCGTTAGAGGTGATGTTTGCTACATTACTCAACATTTTTATAAAGCGACTTTTTCGTCAAATTTTACATTCCAATTTAGTATGAGTATGACATACGAGTATGTCTTTCGGCATGCACACAATATTTTTGTGAATCTGAACATTAATATATATTCTACTCGTTTCCATTCCAAGAACGCCCACTCTGTCACTCTGTTTTTTTTTTTTTTTTTTTTTTATGTTGCTGTGGAACCCGACAATACGAAGTGATCACACTATCCAAAGCTCTGGACAACAACATGCAAAGTATTTTTATTCTCAGCATTTTGTGTCACTCTTATCGTACGAGCTGTGTTGGTTTTCAAAAAAAACTAACTACTTGTAGACCATCTCCTATCACGATGTGTACTATCATTGAAGCCAGCGTTCGATACATTATTTCCTTTTCGATCACTAAGTATCTATCTGACGACAAGACTCGAATCTATTCTTCATCTTTGTTTTCTATTTCCACTTTATCTCTCCATCTAATCTGACTTATATTTTTAACTTTATACGATCAAATGCATTCGAATTGTCACAAGATCATCTGTACTGTAAGTTTGATTTGTAAAATAAACGCGTGAGTTTTACTTTTTTGTCCCTCCGATGCGTACGTAAATAGCATTTCTGATTTAGACTTTCTTGACCGTATTTTTTAATGTAATTAATTAAGATGTCCGGAGTCAATACTTTACGTTGCTAATCGTTTCTTTGGCTCATCGTCATGTTTTTACATGTAAATTGGGCATCTCCAAAGATAACAACGAAATTTCTTCGATAAACTGAACAAGTTTTTTTTTTAGATAACGATTGATACAAATATGTACATAGATATCTTCATTGATTCCCGTACACACACTCATATAAGTACAAGCATACTAATTTGGATACAATTTTGAGTATTGAAGTGATTTATGAACGTTTGTATATGAGTGTATGAACGAGTAATCGTGATTAATGATTTCATTGGAGATAGAGGAGATGAAAACAGGTGATTTCTCGATCTATACGTTCATTTTCAAGTATATTATATTGGTAGCGTCCCACCCACCGTTGTAAGTACCCTAAAAGAATGTTCTTGAATGCATGTTGAATCATTTTTTAGTGTACATATGTAAGTCATAAGACTCACGTAATTCAATTTTGATACAATTATTTTCTGTAACAGCGTTTACACAACGGTATTTGAAACAATTTTTTGCATTAATTGATACCGTAAGTGTTAGATACTTTGATTGAACTTTTTTTTTTTTTTTTAATTTTACACGTTTCGGTCAAACGATTCGTCGTTTGTTGAATGATCAGTGATCATAACTCTTTTTCGTCGTTTTATAATGTTAATCCTCGACTATTTTTTTGCGATTTGGATACTCTATTTGCGGCATCTCAAATTAGGTAACAATTTTGACTCTTTATTCCGTCGCTGGCTAGATGAATCGAGATTTTTAATGAAGGAATTCGTCGGAAAATATAAACACAATTTATGTTTTGAAATGTAAAAATCCCTGTATACGTTCAAATTTTCGAGTCTATCTAAGGTATACGACTTAAATTTAGATTCCAGTGTAGTAATGGAATGCATCTTGCAGTCATCAACCTTTTTTTCTCATTTTCGTTGCAGAAAATTGAGAAAAAGAATACCATAATAATTCAAAAAGCGCACGCACGCTCACATAACTTTTACATAAAATACATACGCTCATACACACACACATACATACACAAATAATACAGACACGCTACACAAATCTTGAACAAAAGAACACTTTACGCTACGAATTATTGTTTTACATGTTATGACTATGAATACGGGTTTGGCTTCTCCGAAGCCTATCGAATGACATGAGAATAGAAAATCAGTATAATGTAGTAGCAAAGAAATCCTCGGCATGAAATTTTAAAAACTGTACCAAAAATCATCTGTGTGAGTGGATATATTGACGTGTATCGTTAATTTGGACTTGAAAAGTCGCGTTTATCGATAGACTTTGAAAGTATCGATGAAACATATTATATTACGCCGGGATTGGCGCAATTTATATTAGTGCAAAGAGAGCTAAAAAGGAAGATCGAATTCTTCCTCAGTGCCTCTGCTCTAAAATAAAAATTCTCGTGTTCTTTAGTTTTTAAGACACTTGTCGTGATCTTTCACAATGAATTTTACCACTTCATCCTTCCAAAATTTTTCTCAGAACCCTTAGTCCAGCTATCTAAATTGTTTCAAAAACACTTGAAATTAGTCATCTTTAATATTGAAAGAATGACACACGAGTGTAGATTTGAATTTCCAATATTTATTGAAACTTCCAAATGAGGTCGCAACTCTTTTGTAATTTTCTATCTTCATTATAGCCAATATCGGCTTCATTTTAGGAGTTTTACTGAAAAAATGCACAGAAATGCTGTATTTAGCAGTAAGTTGAGTAATGGTTAGCTAGAAATGAGTGAATATATAATTGGATTCATCAAATTGGCATTATAGTTCAATTAGGATTCGTAACGACTGATTAGTGAAAATTGATAAGTGAGAAAAATCATAAATCCTTGTCTGGATTCGTCGAATCTATTGCTTGCGGAAATATGATTAAAGTAAGCAAGTAATATACCGAGTTATTAGTACGACTCGCGAAATTGTTTTAGAAGTATTTTAGGCAAAGATAGGCTCAAACTTGTGATATGTCGATTATGCTGCTGTTTCAAAACAATCTCGACGTATTCAAGAATATGATGAATTATATCTTTCCATAACTCATAATGAGCGTAAAAATAATTAACTCATGAGTTAAATGACTGCCAGACAGTATAAATGGTAATATCCTTGTTCAACCGATTCTTTACTCACAGCTTTTTTCCCTTCAACTTTTCGACACACAGTGGTATTGACTTGAGCAAAATTTCACACAAAAACAGTAAGCATAGTCTGACGCATTCTTAGTTTTTTTTTTTGATTGAAAAAAAATTTTTTGTTAATGATAGATTGTTGTACAAATGGTTGTGAGGTTATATCTATTGAAATATGTTGAATTATTGAATATACCAGGGATACATTTTGTAATTCGGCCTGTGATTTTACTGTCGTAAATTCGAGCTTCTTAAATGCCTAATGGACTTATCAACGAGAGGAAGTCTTTTTTCTTCAAGTGGTCCAAATTTTGGGAGAAGTTCATCATAATTCCTGCATTAATTTATCCTCGGCTCAGAAGTTCGATGGTTTTTTGTTTATGGAAAGACGGAAAGATAGCTTTCAAAATTGGTATTCTATTGTAAATTGTGATACATAAGAAATTTTACCAATCGAGAATCCTTTTAATTTTTCTCATCAAAACAAGAGAGACATTCTCCCATGAGAAAGAACAGACAAGGGCATACAGCTGGCATTGAATATTATTCAATGCCATGTACTAGTGATATGATCAAAACAAGTGGTGCTGTGAGCTTATGGAAACCCCTCAAAAATATTATAAGCTTAGCAAAAATTCGAGATACTCCAAAATGTGGAGAAAATCTATTTTGAATTATTGTATGTGGGTATATCGCTGAAAAGAATAATGAGACTGATAGTACTCACAGTATTGGAAGTATAGCATCTGGTGCGAAAAGTGATTCAAAAATCGAAAAATGTAAAATCTGTAGCGATTAATAGTCTTCATTATTCCGTACTCGTAATTGTTTCAATTTTCTCGCTACAGCAATTCAAAACGTTGAAATTCACGTTATCTTGTAATTTGCTAAGGAATATTTGCTTTGTTAAAAATGCCAGTTGTTGAAAACAAAATGGCGGGTAACGAGAGAATTGGAACTCAATTTTCAAATGAATGAGTGAGAATGTGATCTAATAAATATTCAACCCAGTGAACGTGAGCTCAATGTCATGGATGTCTAATGCAGTAGATTAAATATCTCTCAAAACATTTTTGGGCTTGTTAACTGCTAGCAGCAGCAGATGAAATCAATGGAAGAAAAAAGTGCGTATACCTTGATATAAATTTTACGTAAAATTATTTCATCGACTTCCGCAAAAACTGAGACTATTCAAAAACATATGGTGATGAGTTTGCCGTCGTTGGAGATGACGATCTATATACTTTTCTCGTTGCAATTATTTGAAACTGAAACACACAATAATCCTGTGCGGTGTATTTCCAAGACATCGTATTTCAGTACTTACCACAAAATGAACCAACTGATTGTATCATATCTATCTTGACCTCAAACAAAATTATGGAACAAAAAGAAGGGAGTACCACTAGAGAAATGAAAAAAAAAAATTTCTATCTTTCTTTCCTTTGATTTTTCTAACCTTGCTATCGATTCATATACCGGATGATGGAAAGTGAATGAAATCATGAAACCCGTAACAATAGTTCTTCATCTATCATGTACTACACAGATAGACAAATACACAAACACAACAAAGCGCGCGTGATTTTTTTTTTGATTCATTTTCGTTAATGTATCACAATTAAATAATCTTGTAAGAATGTAAATTAAGCGATGATAATTTGTATTTGTTAATTGTTTATTATAGATATTTTTTGTCGTTTGGTTTACAGAAGAAATATGAGTGTAAAGAAGAATGTTTGGAAAGAAAAATTCCCATTATTGTATGATTGAGAGATCTAGTAAATATATACGAAACAAATTTTATGAAACAAACGAAAAATTAGGTACTCCACAGTGTGAATGAAAAATGTTTGCAGTTAGGTGGGACCAAAAATGACTTTATATCTCTATGTGCATATCCAAGCGATGCGTAGTTTAATTATTAATATTATTTTTAAAAAAAGCATTATTAATTGATAGATGCTAGCGATGATCTCTTCAGATGATCGAAATCGCGATAACGATGATGATGATGATGATGATGAATGATCCGAGTAAATTATTATTAATAGCTCATTATGTTTGTTTATTGATACATTATATTCAACGACATTATTATCATTATTATTAGTTGTAATTATTCATATTATTTTACTTCAATATATCTTATTCAATATTTCATTACGATTTTATCAATTATATAATAAGAATAATGAAATTATTATTCAGTGGACGTTGACAGACATGTTTCTTTAAATGTCCAGTAGATCGTAAAGTATCTATTATTAATGAATTCTAATTTTTATTGCGGAACATTTTGTTGTATTATTTTCAATAAAATCGATTTGAAAAATTATGATTTTTGCATTTGGTTTCCATTTATTTGATTAGTTTTGCTAATTTTTCTGACGTTAGATGGAGAGGATAAATTGTAATTTGCCTTTTTTCGAGATCCTTTGGAACACCATTCGCTTCGCTCAAGTGGACCCAAAATATCTTGAGCAGCTTATCATATATATGAATCATCTGGGAAACAATTTCTCATAGCACACGCTGAATTAATTGAAACATTCATACAAGTATACGATGAGGTGTGAATTTGTGCTATGCTACTGAGGCATTATTCTTATAGATTTTATATTTATATCAATCTTTCATCCATCTTCAAATCTAATATATATATATACACTATTTGCCGTGTTTCTGCCTTGCTCTATATACTTGACACAAACTTTTTGCGAATTGCAGGTGAAGATATTACAGCATCTGCATCATCAAAATTACATGATCATAGCTCAAAAAACTCGAAATTTTAGTAAAAAAAACATGCCATAATAAATTGCAGTTGTGTATCTCGAGCGCTCTGTCGAGATTTTGTTACAGATATCTTTCTTAAGAGCAAGAGCATGTGAGAGATAAAAAGAGAGAGAGAGGATTTAGAAAAGTTAATTGTAAGATTAAAAAGCGTATACATATTTAATGAGATGATGAAGAGAAAAATCACGTTCGTGTATATTAGGTAAGTTCGTACCGATACTGCGTATTGCCTTTTCGACTTTGGTGTGAAAAAAAAAAATATTCAAGTGCGTGTTGGTCACATAACTCACGCATAAATTCCACTTTGACGAAATGAAATAACGACGTTTACAATTGAATAAAGGGATGCTTATCTGTTTCCAGATGAATGATAATTTTTTCGGATATTTTCTTTCTATTCGTAAAAGAATCGCAAAAAATCATCAATTGTAATGTCTTGCGATACCAGTAGGAAACGATTTATAAAGTATTTCTCATTAAGAATTCATGTTCCATAATACAAAGTTGTCAAGAAGTGTAAATAGAGAGTACGGAACTATGAGGATTTGATAATTTGATCAAATCTTGATATAGTCACAAGCTATCGAGTCTCGAAAAAAAATTTTTGATTTGACCGTGCCTTATTTCTATACACGATTAAGCACAGTGAAGAGGAAGCTGAGATTAAAAAAATATGAATTTCGGCTCGATATTTCAGCATCGGAATCTAATTTGATCGTCGTTAACATCAATCGTCAAAGTTGGGCATCTTGTGTGACCGTAACTGTTTCATGTTTTTCAATATTTGTAATTTATCGATCGAATGATGAATGTATCGATACATAACAGTCTAAAAGTATGCGTTACGATACATAAACTTGATAATATGAAATAATGAAGCATATATACACGGATATACATATATAGTATATATTATACAAAAATTATAATATATATAAATATGTGTATATTATTAACATTGGAATTTGTGAGAATATACGATTTTTTCGCTTTGGAGTGTTATTTTCTGAAAATATTGAATAAAATATGGAAAAAATAGATTGGCTCTTTACATTAATCCCAGTTCACATGCGCTGTTACTTCAATCAGTTTTATAATTTCTTTATACGTTGTGAGTTTTCTGGAGGATTTTAAAGTCTTGCTAGGCTACAAGCGAAGGACGATTGTTTATTCAGGGAGGTATCCACAAGATTCAATTACGAAAAATCTCAATATTGCCGTCTCTCTACCTTTCTCACTCTGAATGAAAATGTCCAAAGGATTTTCATCTATCGATGAAAACAGTCTTCGAAATAACAACGAGATATTTGTTGAAATTTCTTCAATACCGTACACTGTGGTTGACTATGGCCACCGGGGTGACTGTCCACTTTTTCAGGGAGAGATTGTACTGGATGTAACTTCTATCTTATACCACCTACAAGGACATTCAAAAGCTCATTTAGAAGCTTAAAAACTCTATTTCTAGAATATGCCAGTTTATTTATGTTAAGATGGGTTCCCATTGATCTTTCTTCTCGTTGGAATGGAGTGAAAATTTTCAAGTAAAATATTCGTGTCGCAAAATCTATCTGAACAACCCACTAGATCGACCTCTTCCAATGATTTTTTTTCTTAGCCTTTTAAAGAAGAAGTCAAGACGCGTCGCAACGAGAATTTCATCAGAAAAAAGTGACCAAATCCCCCCCCCCCCGGTTTGCAGTAATGTTTTTGTCTAGAGAACAGTCTGAATGATAAAAAAGAACGTGAATTCTATCTACGCGCATTTCTCTCATAACCTAAGAATAAGCCAACAGTCGGTGAATAATTTGCAACAACCATTTTGCACTTTGCTACAATCATTTAAGGCGTCAATCAATCCCCCAATCCCCCGGCTTTCAATATTACTGAACTTGATTGAATGTTCACTTACCGCATAAAAAAGTATTTTTTGCTGAGAAGCAAACGATTCCTGGTCTATTGTGTTGTATCTCACTCACCAAATCAATTTTCTTCCATGTGTTTGCAATCTATATTTTCCTTGGGACTCAATTCTAAGAAAAGTTTTCCAGACACGACCTCAAAGGAGTACAAAAATGAATAGAAATAGAAAGTCTAATGTAGCTGAACTCAATATAGAGCAAGTTATGGAAAACCAATTTGACACTTTAAAAGAGGTATGTTGTACTCAACGTTCTATCTGTTTTTTCCAAGAATATACGCATCTACAACCGAACACCACACCGTTATTCA
The DNA here is from genome assembly GCA_029851415.1 of Eretmocerus hayati. Classification (NCBI taxonomy): domain Eukaryota; kingdom Metazoa; phylum Arthropoda; class Insecta; order Hymenoptera; family Aphelinidae; genus Eretmocerus; species Eretmocerus hayati. Next base: position 154,791,050 of record CM056741.1, read on the forward strand.
AAGTAATGAAAAAATGAAAATGGTCTTCGAGAGTTTGATTGACTAGATTGATAATCATTTTGTTTACATTTTCTATCATTGAGGTTGTACCTACTCTACAGCTAGGCCGGGGAGTTGACGGTAGATTCTCATTTTGTTTTTAAAATGGATCTAGATTTCCTCACAACCCATCGACGTATCCGTTGTCCAATTCATTTTTCGTATCTTTCAAGGAACTTGAACCCGAGGAATGTGACCTGAAATCTCTAGTTTCTAAATACGCAAGAGATGATATTAATACGGGAATACCATGGGCAACGTCAAACTCTGATCAAGATATTGTCAAGTTAATGAATTATGATGCCTCGTATACTACATCAAAAATTTCTGATTATACTGAACCAGAATTGCCTGTTCTGAAACGTATAGATGTCTGGGAGGCTGCTTGAACATCGATGATTACGAAACAAACCTCGTGTCTAGTTGGATTTTGAAAACAATAGGCTATCAGATTATGATTTTCCCAAAGCAAGTGGATGAGAAAAGCTATGAAACCGCCATCAAATGGTTGTACGAGGCTATCACAGTACTTGATAACTATCCAGGTAAAAGTCAGGATAAATAAACGTCGATAATTTTCGATTGACTGTCATGTCAAATTAGTATCAGCCCTGACAAAAAAAAATAAACCCATTTGGAAAGAATTGTCTAGGGAGGATTATTTTGAACTCCTGAACAAGATATTCTACGAATCTGTATCGGACGAAAAGAATGGAACTACGATAATTTTTCCATCAGAATTCCTCCGTCGACAAGGAACAGAATCAGGAATGGAATTACCACTATTATATGATGATGGTGTAAGTGTAAGTATCATTTTAAAGCGTTTTTTTGATACGGAAATTTCATTGATCCCTCTATTTCCAATCACGAGATAAATTCACTATATCCTCATTAGTTCATCATATCGTTTCCAATAAATCATCAACCATTCAATCATTAACCTCGAAATTTTAATAACTGGCTCATCTTATTTCACCGAACATCTCACTTCGTTCTAAGCTTCATACCTACTCCAATTCTGACCTTATAAGTTTACCGATCCGATGTTCAACATCTTATCCTTAGATTACTCATAAATCACAAAATTATCAAAAATGTACAGAGTAGTGTTATATAAAATATCTCCTACATCATAAATCGTCTTTTCAAACTGATTGGTTGATACGTCATTGCCTTTAAACTTTTTCTCGAAGCTTATTAGAGAAATCGTTTTGTTAAGATCTCTCAGCAGCGGATTTTAAAGTGGGGGCTTGAAACTGAAGTAATATCAAAATGCACACCGGGTATTGCAAACCTCGATACGATAAAATGATGAAACGCTTTCGAGGATGGCGAGGAGGATGGCGTGTTTTTCCAATTAGGTCGGGTTGCATTCATCTTTGCCTGATTTTCAGTCAAAAATATTATTCATTCTGTTTCAGAGCAATAAATTTGTGATGAACGAAGAACTTGGAGAAACAAGTCATATTCACGGTCAGTCTTCGAGAAGGAAAACAATCGAGATGGAAAACAATCGAGATGAAAATTCTAGAGAAATTTTGCTGCACTTATTAGTGGATGCTATCTACCAAATGTATTATTACTCATTTTTCTTGAATAATGATGCATATAACAATAAGGTATTGCGATATCTTTTTCCAAATAGAATGGGTGACGAGATAACCTTCATGTTGGTCAAGAATGCTTTTGCTTCTCAAAGGGAAATCGAACAAAATGAACCATCTTTTCATTTTGAGAAGCCTAGAGTTGCAAAAAAATTAGAGCCAATGGAAGAATCTATGGTCCCATATCACTCTGAACTCGAAAGTGAGCCAGACGGTTTCATGGAAAGTGCTCTGGTGAAAAGTGTGGGAGTTTGAATAATGTAGGTATATTCATCTTTTTCAGAAACAAAAAAGAGACGAAAGTCGAGCAAGAGGACTTCTTCGATGAATGAATCCAAAATATTCATCTAAAACCATGCTCTAAATGCTCGTTGATGTTGGCGAATGCATTTTGCCACAATCAGAAGCTATTGAATCCTATGATATAATTTGACAGGTATGGAATGGAACTCACAAGATCAATAACGAATCGTTAATCAGAAAAAAAAATTTATTCTGTATAAATACAAGTACCCCACTCACGACATTTGAAACGAGAAATAGGTTTTTTTATACTTGGAAGGCTCAACTTGAAAAAGTGTTTCGACGATTCAATACTCGATCTTGGTTGGCCTAATTGACCGTATTTATTGGATCCAACTCCCCATAAGTCGCCAACACCTAAATTGGATTTTGTTATGAATATAAGAATGATTAATTGGAATGAAGCCTAGATATTTGGTATAATACGTACTCGTTTGGCAGATTGTGAATGAGTTCCCGCACTGGACCTGGCAGATACTCAATTCAACTGTCTTTTGATTGCTGTCGATGAAATCGACAATAGTTGGAACAGCCACCACATTTTGAATATTTGGGTGTCCAATCTGTCCCTGGTTATTCCAACCCCACGTATATAAATCTCCCTATAATGAAACAGATTAAAATTTCAACATTGACGTCATTCAATTCAAATTTAGGATCAAAGATCAGGCTCTGACACGCGCAACGATATTCTATGCCTAATGCATTGCGATGCATAGTAATGAATTTAAATAGTGAATTGCTCCCGATGCGAGGTGCGGTTGTTTTGTGGCACGGGGATAAATTTTGCCCAAATAAAACAACCCGCCGAGCGAAAACGTATGCTATTTTCAGTATCAGGGTGAATAAACGCCAATATTCTGTTCGTAACCGGTACTCAAACAAGCGCTTCAGTGGACTAAAAAATTGTAAAAAAAAATTGATCTTACTTGGTCTGTAACGACTGCACTGTGCCAACCCGCCGCTGATATCTGGACAACTTTCAACCCTGCGATAGCTTCTATGAGCTTGGGCTCATCGCAGTCTTCCAAATCGCCATGTCCCAACTGTCCTCGCCTGGCAGAAAGAAAATATTCAGAAGTTTTTTCTTGGAAAATTTGCTTCCTTGTGGTGAGTGATGGAAAAACTGTCGACCGACGCATGATAAGTTATGAATTTCAACAAAGGATTGATATTTCTGTTACATGCTCGTCCGATAATTTGAGGTGTTGGCTCTTTCAACACGGCTTTCCTCGAAAACGGAGACATAGAAGTCGACGAATCTGCGTCAACATTTGTATAGCTACGTGGAAAAATCTGAAAAATTCTACATATTACTTGAGTGAGCAGTTGAGAGTAAGATTCTCGCCGGAATCACTCAAAAATCATTTCTTACACGAGCAGTAGGAATTAAAAAGTTGAAATTCTACAAATGGACGGTGGAGATGAGTGTTTTTTGTTTACATGTTTTTGGCTCTATTTCTTCTAGATCCCAACATCATATTTCAGCTGTAGAAAAATTGTTCGACGTATCAAAGTATTTCCGTACCGAGAAGGTTCATTTTTTTTTTTGGTAAAAGTTGGCTCAGGTACAGTGACACTATTTTGGGCCATGTATTGGTTTTGCAAGAGTCAAGCTTAGGAAACGTTTGGTCGATTACAATCAGATTCGATGAATGATACAGGCCACGTTCTGAAAAAACATCCGAATCTTTGTCACGCAGCATATGGATGCTTTCTGCAAGCAAGGGTATTATCCATGAATCTATGTGTGCCTCAATAAAATACAGCCAAAACTATCAAATGAAAAAGTCACCATGCTGCTGCCCATGTATGTAGCATATAGATATGTGAATAACAATTTCTTTGCAGAAATAACATTATTGGGCATGATGACTACTCTGGAATCAATAAAATCCTGGAGACAGACAGGGTAATGAGTATGAATTTGAGTACTCACGTTCCAGTTCCACTCGAATAAACTTCGCCATTTGCTGCGAGCAAGAGATTATGGTCGAAGCCACAAGCAACATCTATAAATTTGACTGAGCTTGTGTTATTTTGAAATACTGGTATGTGAAATACATGACCAAAATTAGTCAGAGCCACAGTACATCGTCCTCCAGCTATTTTTGATATTTGCTCTCCTTCAGATCTATTTTTATCGGGTATGAAGTTTGAAACTTCTTTCCACACATCTTTGAGAAAATTATAAACCCATATATCACGAGTCTCTGTTAAGAAAATCACAGTCTCAGGGCCAGGAATAGCTTGAAAGATCCTGTAAGAGAGAATCCATTTGTAAAAATATTTTTTTTCGTTGACGACAATATTTACCCTTGAAACATTATGACGAATACACTAATGGCATAATATAAGAAGTTAGCAAATTCCAAAGTTCTGATCAAGCAAAGGCAGTATTGATAAATCACACGCAAAGACAGACTCCGGAAAATCGATTTTCATGTAATGAATGGAGAACAGGGTTGAATAGAGAATTTTTAAAATCAATTTGAAACACATTCTATCTAACTCGATGAATGAAACAGAACTCTGGTCAACTAACCTTTGGGTCTTATTCGTAGGAACTTGGATAAGGGCCCGTTCATTGTTGCCAGCTTTTCTGCGTGACCTTACATTCGATATGTAAACTTTTTCATCTTCCCAAATCAGAACATAATCCCAACCAATCTCAAAATCTGTGATTCTGTTACATGATACGGGCGTGAATTGGTCAAATACTGTAAGTGAGAGATTATCCTCGGATAAGTTTTGGGATAAAAGCTTGCTCGCGTTCAAGCCAGCAAAATATATCTTCGGCATCACCCTGGGGAGAAGATTTGATAGCTATTCATAAATTATTGAATTTTTCTTAATATTAAAATGTGGAAAGGACATCTCTCAGTTTCATCCACTACCCTTCAAAAATGGAATATCCTTTACTAATCTACTGATCTGATGCAAAATAATCCAGTGATTTTTTTGCAATTTATCATTAGAGGACGTCTCATTTCGAGCACTTCTTTGGCAAGCTGACTGTTTCTTCGCGACTTCAAACATTGCACTTTACATATTTCATGACCGCAGTCATCCTGTAGCACTCGAAATTCTGATTCAAGGTACGCATGGCTGACTAATTCAACTCTTCACCTCCCAACATGAAAAATTTGCTCGCTGTTTTGTAGATTTGAATCAAGAAGGTGAAAGCGTGATGTTTTCAACAATCTTGAATATGACCAACTGCGGGCTCTCGGAACTCGAAGTTTCTGTCACTGAATCTTATTGAATCTTATGATTTTTCATGTTTCTTGCAACGATGGATTCCTATGCTTCTCACGAGACTCAACTCCCAATATTTGTTGTCTTTTTTGAAGAAGTTCAATCAATTACCTCAAAAACGGAAAGTTAACTATTCGTTTCAGGATTTTTGTAAGGGACCCAAGTCAAGTGGTGATCGTAATTCCAACTTTGCAAGTGAATACTGATCACAGGCTTTATTTACGTAGAAATCCAAATCTTCGTGTGACATTGCATCGATTTGATTCAAGATAAAAATTAAATGAGTACCAGCACAACTCATTTTGAAAACTTTTAGAAAAGTTTCGAGATCTTTTAGAGTATGGTTTAATTAAGGGTATAAGCGATTGCAGCCTCGCGAAAAGTTTCAATTCTAAACATCCATGAATTGTTTGATTGATCAAACTTAGACCTATCTCAGTCAAAACAAAAATAGGTATTTGCTGATAAATTTCAAAAAGGACGATAGCTGAAAAACTGGATGATTCCTTTAGTTCATATGTGTACCGTGTTGAAGATAAAAAACTACTATCTTAATGTGAGTTCTTGGACAGGAAAAGTCTTGAAAATTCCCATTCTTTCCTCAACTCTGCACAGAAAATTCTTGAAAAATCGATAAAAGTCGTGAAATATGACATTATTTCAAATTTTGTCTCCATGGGGTTTTGAATTTTCACATAACTGTGCTACATCTCGATTTTTCAGAAACCCATACAATACTGGCATTGAATGATGGCCTATTTCCAAAATTAAAGCATGCTGAAACTTGAAAATACCTCATCCTTTTTGCGTGCCTTGCCATTCCTTCCGATTCTATGCAAAGTTATGAAGAATATTTTCAATTTTCGTGAAAATAATTGATTTCCAATAATACAACCCGGGCTCTCGAATTCAGACAGACAACTACCTTACCGTCAGTGATAACCGTAGCGTTGACTGCATTGAGTTGTACGAAGGGCCACGAGAGTACACTGCCATCAACTTTTTGATAGGGTCCCTCTTTTTGAGATACAATTCGAAAAACCATGGCAACAAACAACGTAAACATAGTCAAATAAAACGATTGTCGTAATATCGAATACAATAAAGCAATGTGGACAAATGAAGCTAGGTAGTAATCAGATTTTTTGCGACTAATCAATTGTTTCCACTTTGTTTTATTCTTACTGCTAGTGAATTTGACTGAAATCACCGATACCTGAATCATCACGTCTCTGCTATTGATTGAATTGTCCATTGAATGAGTTTATGTGTTCCATGGTTGAAGGGTAGTCTACATCCAGCATCGATCAAGATTCTCTTAATATGGTCAGTTAATTGACTTTTCCTGTTTTTTGCACCATTTACAATTAATTTTTATCTCTCTCTCATAACCTCGCTGCACCCGCCGCACTTAGTCAAATTACTGCTTGCATGCCGTAAAGTGAAGCAGACGAAAATTTGACATAGTGTTGATCGTAGCGGTTTACTTCAAAGGTAATTTACTCTCCAATTCCCGGAGACATGATTGATATCAAACTTTCGACCCCCTATTTTGGAAAACCATACTTTTAACCGCAAAGTCTCCAACAAATTTCAATTTCATCATTTTGAATTTTGATTTTCGCTGATATAGTCACAAATCTGCAGTAAATTACGAGTAAGAATTTCCCATCTTATCTCATTCTATATTTTTACCATTCACACTTTTCAGCAAGAATAGGTGTGAATTATGGGGTGCTAAAAATTCTAGAAGCTAAATTCGAGAGAGCCAAAACTTCAGGAATCTCGTTCACTGCACTGGTGTGACTTTTCATATAACAAGGAGATGATATATTTTAGAAAAATGTAGTTAAAAATATATTTTCAAAGTGTGATTCTATAAAAGTTCCAGCATTTAGAACGTGGTCCTGAATAATTGAAAATCTGGTGCATTTATATATAGAGGGAAAATCACACGTACTCACGTCGATTGATTTATTTCATCAACCGACTGACAAAGCGGCAATTTTATACTTGAGATGAATAATTAATCACGACCTTACATTCATCCAAGTATTAGTGTAGATGAATGCCGCATGAGCTAAATCAAGATGAACCCTGTTTACCCACAGTCAAACATGCTCTTATCTTCAAAATTCTTCACGATTTCGGAGAAAATGTATAACCACAAAAAAAATGAATTCAAGCAATTTATTAAGCTTTTCATTCTCATTCACTCATGTTCTCGCGTTTTATGTATTGGACTGATTGATATTCATGAATCACTCGGGGTTTCAAGAATCATTTTCTGAAAATGACGAATTTATTTCTCACTCCCATGTCCTATCGAACTTTTTCTACTGCATGGAAATGAAAATATCACCCTGGAATAAATATAAGTTACAATTTCAGTTCAAAATATTGTTTTAAAGATATACGTTTTCAAATTTTTGGTGCGCAAGGTGAGTCACAATAAATCTCACTCAAGGTCCTCAAGCTTTGGTCCTCTGGGCAATATCTCTTCGTTCAATAACCAACCAACAAATCAAATAACCGTGTTCAATATGTTCCATCTCAGAGATTTCAAATTATCCACCGTAATTCGCTTACAGAAATCGGAGGTGTTTGATGGTTTGGACCACTGAGGAAATATAGTTACTTAGATTTTCTAAAATTTTGATATTGAAAAAAAAACTCGACTGTATTGGGTAATCGAGTTGCCGTGCAGTGTGATGGATTCGCTACGTTCATTCTTTCATCGGTTATCAAAACTGCTCATCAAACTTTGTTAAAACAAAAATAGAAAAGATTTCCCGATAAACTTTGACTTATTTATGCTGAAATACGACCTTTGTAAAATGTTTCGAATCTATCTATTTCATAGGTAGCTCTTGCGAATAATTGTAAAAATGCGCATGCGAAAGCAAAAGTAAAGATGATTGCGTATCTAATCAAACCAAAACTAAAATTCGTAATTGAATCTATAAATCTTTCAAAACGTTTCCCTTCTGAAATATGATTCAAAAGCAACTAGTCGTCGAAATGGCACGCCTCGAAGCAATGGTCAAGTCTCAAAAGTTTTTAATTCCACCTTTTTTTTTCTCAATCTCGCTTAATCCCTGTAATTATCAGTCACATTCACTCAAATTACGAATACCAACAAATTCTACTTTCTATACGAATCGCAAAAATATTTCAAGTAAGAGCTGAAGAGTTGAGAAAAATGACAGAAGTAACGAAAACGAACGATGATGTGAACATATGTAATATCTTAGCACTAGGCTAAGAAGCATGACTGATTTTAATAGATAATTAGCAATGAAAGAAGGAATCACTCAAAATTTAAAACACAGTCTTTCCCGGTTATATCGAGGGTGGCTGTGACGAGATTCCGGTCATAACGAGGAAATTTTTTATCCTACTTCAGTTGATTTTTGTATTATTCTCCGGTCCCTCATAAAGCAAGTTATAACCGGAAAAGGACATTTTTATTTTTTAACAAGAAACTCTTGAAGCCGCACACAAATTTTTTTCAGTATTTCCGACGAATTTTGTAGTTCTCAAGTTTGAACAAAAATCTTCAATTCCTTTGGACAGATATTAGGAAACTGCATTTTCTTGAAAGAGATTGAAAATCCTTTAAAACCTAATAGGTCCAGGCGTGGATACGGGGGGGAGGGAGGTGGCGACGGGCGACCCCCTTCCCAACCCCTTTTTGTGCCCAAATCATCCCCCTCACCCTAACGCATCGAACCTGATGTGAAATTCATATGTTTTGGGACGTAAACTGGGTTTATTTCTGTTATCAACCCTAATAATTATAAACAATCAACAATAATTGCTATTAATCAATTCATCCACGAATGCATTTCAATAGAACATGGTTTGAACTAAATTACTTGAATTTCTATCCAGTGTGCGTATTTATATATATATCTAAAATCGCCGCCCCCCCCCGCCCAACCCGAATCCTGGATCCGCGTCTGCATAGGTCAGGAAATCTTGGCTTGAGAGTGTCTAATACCTACTCCCGAGCAACATCTATCACGAAACGAAGTCGGTTGGTATTGATACAGAACAATTCAATTTTCAGGGTCTCTTGGCTATTCTACGCAAACTTCGTTCCAATCCAGAAAAAGAATTGAGAATACTACTTTTAGGTTTAGATAATGCCGGAAAAACTACGATATTACGCAGCCTAGCCAACGAGGATATAGCTCAGGTTTAAGCCCATTTTTATATTTCACCCCAATAAAATTCTAGTTTACAACATAATTGATTTTACAGGTTACACCTACGCAAGGTTTCAATATAAAAAGTGTCCACAGTGAAGGATTCAAGTTAAATGTATGGGATATAGGTGGTGCTAGAAAAATTCGCCCTTACTGGCGAAATTATTTCGAGAACACTGATGTCTTGGTAACTTATGATGGCATACAAATTAAGAAAAACTATTCGATAAATCATCTCGACTAAAAAATACATTATTTAGATTTATGTGATAGACAGCGCAGACATCAACCGCTTGGAGGAAACTGGTCAGGAACTTTCTGAGCTTCTAACAGAAGATAAATTGCGCGACGTTCCCCTCCTAATTTATGCTAATAAACAAGACATGGCTCAGTCGGTGACTGCAGCTGAAATTGCCGAGGCACTTGGGCTTCATAATATAAAGGATCGAGATTGGCAAATTCAATCTTGCGTAGCAACTGAAGGCAAAGGTATCAAGGTAAGTGCACACACTCTAAATGATTAGCTCTTGCATAACTTGATGTTAGATACGCTCTGACGGATTGGATAATCCATCTCGTCACTCAAACGAGATCGTTTCCTTGAAATTATTAGAGGTAGATGAAATTTGGTAGATGAATTTAATTTTGTTTAGTGAAAAGTAATTGAAGGTAACAAGAGGTAATTTGAATACCATCACTGATGAGGGTTAAGTTACCGTGGTCTTTGGATAATTTCTCGACATTCATAAAGTCACCGAAAATTTGGATCAATCGAAGAGTAATTTTTTCAAGCGACTGAATCATATTCGAAACTGAATCTTATTCAATTTTCAAATTCCAGGAAGGTTTGGAATGGGCTTGCAAAAGTATCAAAAAAAGATGAGTATTGTTTATAACAAATAGTTAAAGCCCTTTGAAGACTATCAACATCACAATGGCTCCTCATAGCGATCAGACATCAAATATTACAAAAGAAGATTTTAAAAGTTGTTCATTAATAATCAGACTAATCACTAATAAGCGAAATTTATTCACCAAATACTACTTCTTGGATTACTTTCTACGACGATTGCTCTCCACGCCCTAAAGCTTTTTCATGCGTCAGCTCGTGCGTCAGTCTTCAGGGTGAAGATAACATTCCTCAAATTCAGACTAAACAGGAGTGTTTCAGATACAGAGAGATGGATTTGGCTGGAACTTTGAAAATAGTTCCCCTTTAGCATCAAAAGAAGAGATGTGAAATTATAGACTCTAACGCTCAAGCATTCCGAGTACGAGCTGTGAGCATTATTGCATATCTATATAGGTATAATTACTGTAAAAATTCGTTTAATTTTCAACCACTTGGTTGAATTTTGCATGGTGTAACAGAAATACTAGGTGAATATACTTATCCCATCTCGAAGATGTGTGTTTCATCCGGTCCAAAGCGTCCAAACTGCACACCGAGTGAACATTATCCGGACCCACGAGATTCACAGTTGGTGGGCCCTGGGTGGCATTATTGGATCAACAAAAACAATTTTCATCACAGCTTTTCCACAAACAAATAAAAATGAATATCGCCGGCGTCGTTGAGAGCCATTTTGGATAAAAATCCAAGTTAAGCATCTTTAATACACGGGGGTCGTATCAGGATGGGTGACCATCCTCCCGAATCTGCCAAGCCTAACTTACAGCGTACACGAACGGTCACCAATCTGGATATGGTCTTGGATTTTTGGCCAAAAAGGCTTTCAGTGACGCCAACGATTTTGATCTTCATATATGTTTGGTAAGAATTGTGATGAAATTTGTCTGTTTCATCCAATAATGTCCCTCAAGGTCCATTACCTATCCATCTCATGGGTTGCGTATGAGGTTCCGCCATTCATAACCATACTTTCAGACCAGGCTAAGTCTCGATTAACTTACTTGAATTTTCCACCAATTTGTTGAAATGTTTAAGAATTTATTTCTCGCCATGTGTCATGGTAATATTCAAGATGGGCTTGTATGAGCAATGCTGATCTCTTTGGGCGTAACTCGAAAATGCTTCAGCGCTGTAGGGTTTATAATTTTGGGTATTTTCTTTTGGTGCTAAAAGAAGACCATTTCCAGAAAATCAGCAGAGTCCGTAACCTGGATCTGAAACAGTACTGCCCTGGTGAGCTCGTCGTTTCTTTCTTGAAACTTGATTTTCTCACCAATGTCAAGGTAGGATTATTCTGGTCATTTGGTTTCAAGAATTTCTATAACTCGAGTATTTTCTGACCATGATCAATTCCTCCATTTGAGAAATATCTTGATAGAAAAATTGGTACACAAAAATAATTTATGAACGTAGAAACATGAGAATGGGAATAGATGTAATGACAAAATGGTGTAGTCGTCAACAACCTGTTTCCATATCACTCACACTTTATTCAATATCATCTAATATTTACAAAAATAAACAATACGATCGACTATCTAAGTTAATGTATAAACAGTTCTAGTCAGCACAGACTTGTTATATGATAGTAATGACTCACAAGTCTATTGAACGCATGGTTTCCTGATACAGAAAAAAGCGAACTCGTTTTTAACATTTTTGAATCGCTTTGAAATCCTCTTTGAGACTCCCTTTGTAGATTTCATTGAATATACCTGAAGTATAAGTATCTTACCTTTGAAAAAGGCTCTATACTTCGTAAAGGTCGTTGGGTTCGAAAAAAAGTCCATCTGAATTTAAAATCATCACACCCTTTCTAATGTCAAAGATAACTAATTCTGGTAATATTTTTGTTTGCAATTTTTCTTTTGAAATAACAGCTACCACTTTAACGATTGTTTGATCCATGATCCTCGATTTGGGAAGAACAATGTTGGAAATGAGGTAAGAATATGTATACGCTTTACAAGATTCAACAACGGAGTTGAATGAAAAGTTTGGAAATTAGGTCAGTTTTTTTCCGTAAAACATTTTTTCTCTGTTATGTATTCGGTTGATATTTTGAGCTCACAAAATTTTTTCAGAGTTCATTATGCTCATATTCTATCGTGGTAACTCGAATTTCTTCGTCGTGGAATACTGTGCAATCCGCGGGATATCTTACCTGAAATGAAGTAAAGATTAGTCAATTTCATGATTAAATGCGAAAAATTGTTCAGTATTCGTGGTAATCTCATAGATGTATTACTCAAAAACCATCATGAATAATGAAGAAAAAAAAAACAATCAGTGAGGTTCAGAGTACAGGTGCCTGAAAAGTTGTAAGTAATCTAATACCGCTGCGGTATAATACGAAAGATTTGTAATCTACGAAATTTACCATAAAAAGGATAAAAGTGTACTTAGATGACTCACGAATTCTCATAATGTAAGCGCAGTTAGGATAAAAATACATGTAACTATGTAAATACTCACTTGACAATTATCTTTTTCCAAAATCGCTGCGTACAACGACCAAAAACTGAGACCACTCTTGTTGCTGATCGCCCAAGCTGCTGGGAAGCTGGCCACTTTAGTCAAGCCAACTCGGAATGATTCGTTGGTCGCTTTTGCGTCTGAATCTGAGTTTTGATTAATCGTGCACAATATTTGTGCAGCACACTGAGGGATCTTCGATCCCCATTTGTAAGCTCGGTAAGCCTAAAAAAAAGTATGACCAAGTTTAGCCAACTTATAATTATTTGTACTTACTTTTGGTCAAGTGAACAAGTTTTATAGAATATATCGATAGCACGCAGGATTTTTTGAATGTTGATATGAAACACTCTTAATACTTTTCTCACGTCTCTTTTGGCTTTGTTAATTAATGATGTCAGGAAGAGAAATTTTGACAGCTCGGTCTTTCATTAGAAATTTTTGGTCCTTCCCTGGAGACCACTGTAATTCTTTTATATTTTTGAATCTTCACTCGAGCTCGGACTCGAAAGTTTTATGGGAAAATTCAGAGCAGATCAAGTTCCGATAGTCATTTATTACCATAATTCATTTTGGTCACAAATAATTTACCATATTTTTGGACGATCTTAGTCCGGCAAAATTAATATCTCAATTTTGGGTATTTTAGTCACATTGAGGGGAGACTATTTTGAAAGACTTGTTCACCATTGAAGTAAAAGAATTTTGGACAAATGAAACTTGATCATTGAAGGAGTAGAAAAAATCACGATAAAACTAATTTACCTTCAAAAGGGGTGCCACAAATCCGTTGTTGATCGAATCGCTCAGTTTGCGACTCAGCTCGCGAGCGTTGATTCGCGACATGATGAATCCTTTCTCCGATGCTAAGCTAGTCAGTTCCTGGACGTAAGCAACAGCAGGTTTGACGTACTGATAGCTGTCAATTTTCATGTTCAGGTGCCGTTGAGCCACTGCATTGGCAAGCCTGAGAAGAAATTTCTTATATGATTAGTAAATCATTTTAGTGGATACCAATTTTTGGTACGAGTGCAAGCAAAAATATTTTTATGAGTTTAACAAGATCCGGAGATTACATATCAGACTCCATTAACACCTTCACTGCGATGAAAATCCGAACACAATTTTCGCCGTCGCAGTGAACGTATTGAGATTCAACAGGCTTCTAGATGTATTAATTGCTCTTTGATTCAAATGTCTGATTATACTATATTTTGGGTATTCGCTATACAAAATTTAATTTAATCTCACGCCTTTGGTTGCTTTCGATAATTGCAAAGTTATGAACCTCGATTCTTAAACTACCCTCCACGGAAAGTCAGATGCTTGTTGTTATCGTATTCCGAGAAAACTCATGTTCAGTATAGATATTGTACGAGTTTAAAATCTGATTGAATTGGAGGATAGCCACGTCAAAGACATTTTTTCCACTGCTAAACTTGATATAAATTTGAGACTCAAAGCTGAAGGCAGCTTGTAAATTATACGACTAGTAAAAAAATCATCTAAGAATGCCTTACAAATATTTGGAGTTCCTTTTCGTTACACTCAGAGACGATTTCTGATTTGATTCAAAAATCGATCATGAAATGGTGATTTCCTGGCCTATGATCGCACAAAAAAAAACAAAATTTCACGAAGCATACGAATTTCTCTTACCAAATTGTTGAAATATTCATCTATACAATTCCCTTTTAGTTTGAAAAACAGTATGTGACTAAATACCACAGAATTTATTGGATCAAATTAGAAAGCAAACTGATGCATGTAAAACAACTCTCATCGACTATAAACTCTAGATTAGCTAATCGTGCTCTCACGGTACAGATGAACTTGTCGAGTCGTTGAGCAATGGAGCAACATATAAACATGTATATAATGCAATTGCGATCGCAGGCCAGGGATCGTGAGGCTTATAAACCCAAACGGCAAACTTTGATAATTGGAGTGCGGTGAATGTTATACATAGATATAGATACCTTGAGAGGCTCTCAGTTGGTCTGGCAGGATCGAACATGACGGACTTTGGATAGCCCTGGGACTTAAGGAAGCTGTTACCAATAAATTGAGCCGTAGCAAGGTATCGTTGTTGAGTTGCTGGATCTGAAACGTGCGATATCCACTCAGCGACAAAATTTGTCAGTGAGCTTATCCATCGTCGCCTCAAGGGTGGATTTTCAAAACTTTCCATAATTTTTTCCCATTGAATTCGACCAGTCTCGTCTGACATGCTGCCCACGATGTTTGCCAAGCCGCTATTTTTCCATAGTGTCTGACCCAGTTCTGAGTTCCTGTAAGCACAGAAAACATGAGTATATGTATGTCTAAAGTATACCTGTGTTTGGTATGATGATGTAGTGTGATGCATCCATTATTTCAACGCTTCTATAACATCATGCGTCTCGCATCAAGTCTCGCGCCGTGTTCCTTGCAAACCAAGTCATAACGGGCCTTTCACGTATATGCACACTCCACGAGTTGGGTATAATAATGTTCCATGATGCACACATCGCATTATTGTGTCAAACGTCGCCGTTGCATCAATTTCTGCCAAATCAAAACACTCTAATATTGTTTCTGATGCAAAGCCAGAGATTCTAGTAAATTTTTCGTAACACTGGCCCATGTGTGGGGCCCGAGTAGGGCCTCTAATTTTTCTCTCGGAAAAGAGAGATTCAATTTTTGACAGTGTACTTGGATTTTCTCCCATTGGCAAACAAGAATTAGGAGTGATTATGAGTCAAGACGGATTCTGTGGGACCCAAAACAATTTTTCTGTTTCCCCGGGGAATATTTTTTTGAGAGTGTTTCAAGAAGAGAATATCAATCTTTTTTCAGTCAAATAGGTGTAGATCCAATTTGACGCAATTATGACCATCCAATGAGCGGCGTTCGAAAGGTTCCCAAGAAATCCATCGAACAACCCCATTTCGCACAACCCCATTTTCTTTGAATCTCAGACTTTTGATGTATTTCGACGTGAAATGCTGTGTTCTTTTAGAAGAAAATAGTCTACAACCTTGTTTGTGAGTCTTATGCCGTTTTTTCTGCGTTCGTTAATGCTTCCAGCCTTTTTCATCGAAAAACGACCTTTTTTGTGCGTGCGCAGGAATTTAGTCTACTGAAACCGGTTTCATTGAAAAGACAAGAAAATATTATTCAAAAAGATCACTCAGCAGAGTCAATTTGATGCGCTGGGATCGAAGTCAAATCGCATTAATGATGAAGCAAGCTCCCAGAAGGGCAAACGCGAATTTTGCACAACAGAGCCGCGACCACAGAGGTACTTATAGACTCGAGTAGAGGTGTGATTACCATTCAAACTGTGTACCTTTGGGCCTACGGCATCAAATTGACTTCGCCAAATGGTGATTTTGACGGAAATTTCCTTGACTTATCAACAAAATTGGTTTTAGTCGCCTAAATTCCTGCGCATGCGCAGAAAATAGTAGATTTTGCACAGAGTTCACGAGGTTGTAGCTCGCTTCTGAGCGATTGGTTTTCGGCCTGAGCCGCAGGCGAAGGTCGAAATAATCGCTCGGAAGCGGGAAACGAGTTGCAAATACTATTTTTCACAATTTTGTAAGCACTCAAAAATCAGAAAATTGCAAAAACTGATTTTTCATCGAAGAGGCGGGAAACATCAGTAAAACAGAAAAAACGGCGATTGACCCAAAAACAAATTTTGGAACCATTTTTTGCTGGAAGAACATAGCATTTTAAATTGAAAGTTGGACTTTTAAAAATTTTAAGAACACGGATTCCTGCAAAATAAATTGTTCTGTGTTTTTCACTCATTTGCTCCGAGGAGACGTCCATGACCTCAAAAATATTTTGTCAAGACGCATTTCGATAGATTTTTTGAAGACCTTGCGAATATCACCTATTGCGTATCCGTATCTTGGTCAAATCAGAACTACCCCCATTCTACTAAAACAATGTAGATATCTTTCCTTCAATCACAATCGAAAGAATATTGCCTAGAAAAACATAAAAATTCTTTAGATCCCACAGGAAGTGAGATGTTAACTTCTTGGACCATAGAATCGATTAAGAATGGTAGAACATTAATCTGAGACATGTCTGCGATTCGTGGTGCGCTTTCGCGCGGAATCACTCTTATTCCAAGATTTGAATCGGTCAGGAACCAGCTTGTCAGAAACTGCACGGATTGCTTTCGATACTCAAAGTAATGAACTGCGAGCACGATAAAAGAGAATTTCAAGCAAATTCCGAGCCTGAATCCGATGATTTTTTCATTCAATTAATTCAACCGATAGCAAGAAGATAATGATGTGTTCTATTTGGAGAATTATCAATTACTAAAGTGACGAAGACGATACTATCAAGATTCTGGACTCTTAAATAATCAGAGTGGTGCCTCCGCCACCCTTGAATGGGTTTTTCATTTAGAAAATGGATCTGTTTCTTCTAATATTCTGACTCATTTTTCCCAAAATTCGAGACAAATCAGACCCCACTGTTTCTTTCTTGAGTCTGGGTGCATTCTAATCACCAAATTCTCTGATCGACAAGCTATATATATATATATATATCAACAAGCTCTCGGAATGATTCTTGGCTAATTATAGAGACGCTGAGTTCCAAGCCCGGCTTTGAAGCAGAAATGCGAAATTTTGAGATGCCTATTAGTCGTAACGATATTCCTAACTCATAGCACTAATTGGCATCCTCAGAAGGATGCAGATTTGCTCGACAGGGGAATCTGACTCATTAATTTGATCCATGAGAGAGAAATTCAAAAGTGAATAGAAATTCATAAGGATTTTAGTAGAAAGTCATCAAAATAAAAAAAAGTTTTCAAAATAATGAATGATACAAATTATATAACGTGATTATCCTCCTTGCGTTATTTGTTTGTTCTTTATTTGACGAAGTTGTCGATATCGAATGATAAATTTCGTCACTTGGTGATAGAAATCATTATACGTACAAGTCCATCAACATACATAAATATATAAACAAATATGGCAGCATTATTAATGTCTAACATAAATTACCCGAATGCATGAGCTACTTTGAAAAAATATTGGCTGAGACTATACCTGAAGTGATCCCACATGAGATGAAGCTTCTCAAGCACCGGTGGCATAAACCAAGCGTGATCCGAGTGATCGTGTGGGTTTCCTGTCTTAGCCGCACCTCCACCGGAAAAGGTATCTAGCACCAGAGGCAAAAGTCCCATAACTCCTTCGGCATTACCACTCTGACTGAGAAAAGACGAAGCAACACCGAGCAGGCTGTCAAAGTCAAATCCTTGCGAAGCTGGAGCTGATGATTCGTGTCCATGACCGTGGCCATCGTCAATGCTGCGCTTCGAGTGCGTATTCGAGGCCGCACTGTTGAGCGAGGATAGGCCGCTTATTATGCTGCCTACTACTGAGAGGTCGAGTCCGCCTCCGCCACCACCGTCTTTTCCGCCACCACCGCCCTGGCCTGCCATCAGGCTTCCTAGGCCCATTATCAGGTTTTGTAGGTCTCCTGGCTTCTATTTGTAGATAAAATCGGTTTTCTTATTCATTCGAGATTGTGGATATTTTTTCTGATACAATAATTCCATGATAATCATTTTCTCATGAGAACCAACTGACGAAAGACTTTTTAGTTGAAAATTTCAAACCATTGTATTCTGCGAAAGATCACTGTGGCATTGAACAAAATCATGGATAGATTGCAGTTCCCATACCTTGAGCTCAATTTTGTACAACAAACGAGCAGGAAATCGAGAAATTCGCAAAAAATTTTCAATGCGACCGGCTGTCAGAGAACCATGAAACAGAGTTGCAAGCAAAATTACTCCCGATGTCACTATTGAATTTGGATCTTGCCCGATGATTCAGATTTTGAAGTGTTCGTCAGTGCCGGATGACCTCTAGATAAATATTTCATAGAAATTATTCACGATGAGAGTAACAATGGAACTCTCACCAAAGAGTAATAAAATGTCACCCCTTCAAAAATTCGTTGCATAACACTTGACTCAAGGTGTTCACTTTCGGCAGGACATTTTTCAAAAAAACTGTCATTAACAATTTAAGTTCAAAAATTAAGTCCACTGATCAAATAGCTCTTACGGAATCTTTTACAAAAAGGTTCAAAAATCTGGTACTCATAAACGTGGTACAGATATTTAAACTTTGTCTTACCTTGTCTCCACTATCAGATTGCATGAAAGCGCTGGCCACACCTTGAAGACCATCAATTGCTTGTTTGTTCTCGAATAATGCTTTTGCAGCTTCCATGAATGCAGTCGACGTATCATCTTGATTTTCACAAAATGCTAGTCCAAAAAGTATAAAAACAAGGCCTCCTGCGAACTTCATTTTCTTGTCTGTAATTAAATTCATTCAGATCACGTTAGTTTGTTTCACAAAGAAATATGATGACTTCCATGACTGTTCAGTATTTCTTGGTTGATTGCTCCAGTTCTCGTCAGATTTTGACTTTCACATCAACAAATTTAATGAATGAATGAAAGTATTGGGAGTCGCGTATATTTAATATTTTTAGATGAAATTGAAAAACCATTCAAGAACTAACTGATAAGAGTAGTAGACTATGAATAACCATGATATTCGAATACTTCTAACCCTGGTATTAATGGTTGAAAGTATTTTGGACCATCTTCTATGTCGTAATGTCACATCTAGCGAAAACTCAGAACAACCGCATGATGATCACCTAGAAAGTTTCTAACATATTTTTACTCATTTCAAGCCTGAACGTCATACAACTAGAACACAATTTAATTTTAATCATCGACCTTCTCACTTATCAAAATGGTCGAGCAATACACTGACCGAGCCGATAGCTCAAGGAAAAATAACATTTGCGCTGGCTAAATTTTAAAATTGGTTTCCTCTTTGTGACACAAACTCGGCAAGTCGTATTAAGTGTCTCTAAATTTGTTACCTCATAAAATGAATCTATACCATATCATTAATTTCATATTGAAATCATATTGACTCAAGCGTGACCTATGTTTTGCTTTAGCATAACTTTTGTCCAGAACTGTGTTACTCAAAAATTGTACGTTGAGAAACGAATTTCCTCGTATGAATCGGTAGCGTAAGTAACCGGTTGGGCCACTGATCTTCTGCTGGATGTGACCCGTTCGATAATAATCGGTTCTCCAAGCCCCAAAATTGGACGTCAAGGCCGATACACGCGAGTCCCGTTACGTGTTGACCAGATTCTCTCACATGGTCTCACGCACTTGAGTAACATTCTCCAAATTTCAGTCGCGTCGTTACGCACGAAATTTCTGGTAAAATGTGAATCACTCTATGCCTTAAAATGATAGAACTACTCATGTTTCTCATTTTGTGTGATGGCATTGAAATGGAAAAAATTTATTGGGATAAAGTTCAATGATCAATGTCGATGGTTTGATCTTGTTTATAATAATCATAATTAGGGCACCTTCTCTTCAGCAGTTACTTTAAATTTCTCTGGGCTTCACAAAGCCAACTTCGGCGGCGGATGGGGGGGGGGGGTGTGACAATGATGAATATGTGTACAAGATGTAGTTGGAATGCCCCATTGTCTGTGAAGAAGAGGGTTCATTGTGACGTGCTCAAATTTAGAGTGGGAAAGTATCCAAGCAGACCATCAATGAATGACATGGTAAATCTTCGCAACTAAAACATTTCCACGTGTGAAACTACTTTTGTGATTTCAATAAAGTTCAGGTATCGTTTGACCTTGCAACTAATGATCTAACCCTGGAATCTGAAGGCCCTTTTCAACCTTCAACCTTTTCAGAGCAAATATCTCCAAATACGTCGCACAAGGTGTCATGAAATTCATCATAACTTTTGTTTGATTCTCGGTATATGTGCAGAAAAAATCTAAGAAATGATCTTGAAAAGTACTCGAAATTTCAAAAACTGGGTCCCTGTTGGATAACACCAAAATACATACCGACCTCTTGACAATGGTAAAATAAGAGATCCAAAAATCTCTAATTTTAGTGTTCTCCAACTATCGTCTGTCTGAATAACCTTCAAGATAACTTACTTTGATGGGAACTTTTTTTGAAGAGCCATGAATTTAAATTCAGTGTTTTTCAATGTATCTTTGTAATTCTGTTTCATTCATTTCGGCTGAGGCATTATTAATCTAATTCCAAGTCAAACTCACAGTGGCTGCAGTAATTCAAGTAAAACTTGCACTCAAATCCATGACACCTTTAACCGGGACCTGCTATCGTAGACTACCTATCAATATTTGCTACCTATGAATGAACATTACAATTTTGAATGAAATTGATAAGCTCCCTTTCATCTAGATACTCTTTTCAATCCATCCAGAAACAAATTGACCAACTTCCCAAAAGCATTCAAGCCCCAGAAATCCTTTCTCCGTACTGCATTAGAAATTTTTCATGACTTCCATAGAGCTTGAAATTTTTTTTTTTATTTCTGCAGAGTACTGCGGAGCATCCCACTTTGAAAATGTATGATTGCAAAAGCATGAATCTTGATGTCAAATCGGGAATTGAGTACCGGGACATTTTCTGACCCACAAATAGCCATACATCCGAAGTGCACTGTGACATCGAAACATATGTATATGGGCATTTCAGTCGATATCTGACCAATCGAGCGTATTCACCGTGGATTCAGTTGCACATAGAAGCTTTAGCTTTGGTGAGCAACGTCGGCGCATCAGGATCTAATCGGGCTTGCTCGCTAATTGCAATTCGGTGCGAGCCAAAAGTGTCGGCGAGGATGCATCTGCCTCCAGCGGCTCGTATATATTCTCGTATTCTACCAGTATATAGGGATATATCTCTCTGCAATACTATCGATGGGGAGTGAGAGAAGGCCACATTGATATGGGGTGTATGTTGTACGTTCGTTGCGTTGCGCCATTGCCATCAGGGTAATTCCAACCAAGCCGCCTGCTGTATATACCGTAAGCCGCCACGAAATTGACATTCTCCGCAGTTGAACAAGGATGGTATCGGTACGAAGTGTATGCGATTCGGACTAACGGTACGCACTGTTAGTCATTGGCTTCGACCGAGCGCGAAATACCCGACCCGCGATGTGGTCTCTTCCTCTTTCCCTTTTCCTTTATGCCTATACCTATCTCTCTTCCACATACACAGGATTGCTCTCTCTGAATGAATTCACCTGACATACAATCCGTATACCCCCGAAAACTCGTTTCCTCTGTACTGTTTTTTTTTTCAACTTGCTCTCGACGTTGAGCCAACGTGGTATTCAACTGTTTTTTTTTTTTACCTGCTACGCAAATTCAACGGGTTGCGGTGGTCAGACCTGTCAGTCAATTATGAGAGCACGTCTGCACAAAAAATTCTGAGCAGAATGGGAAATCATGCATGGAATTTGTGCCATATCTCTGAACCATTCAATCAAGCATGTAGAAAAATCCTCAGGGGCCAACTGATTGCTTTGTAATTTGATGATTGTAGCTGAGATTCAGTTGATAATTGTCTTGATAGATGAAAAAAGTACTTGACTTTAATAGAGATCGTTTTGCAGAAAATAGTCACATCTTTGCTAATGCAGTCCGAATTGGCGCCAATTTCCGTTGACGAATAACCAATTGGTACAGTTTCGAACACTCGTTATACATGATGAACTTCAGGGGGTTACATGATTTTAAGTCTCGTTGATCAGTGGCAAATCTAATCCAACTTACTCACACACATTCCAAAGGATTGAATCGGTAAAAGTTATCTGGTAAGTTTGGAATCGTGATGAAATCATTTCTTCTTTTTGAGAAATAATATTAACCACAATCTCATCACTTGGATCACAGATGAAGCTCAACTCATTGTCAGTCTAATTGGAGTGTGAAATGTCAAATTAAAACTTGGACAAGAAAATCATGGATATTGCATAGGAATTATACTCTGACTTCTTCGTCATGCTTATACCAAAATGAGTAATTGATTTATAGTCAGTGTCAAATCATAATTTTTTCAGGAAAAACAAAAGAATGATGACTAAAGTCTCCAATGTATATTCTCATGATTCCCTATTGCCAATAAAATCGAATGAAACTCAATTGAAAAATATAGTTGGAACTGACACGAAATGACGTTTAAAACTGGAACGTTTAAATTATATCGATTTATTGACTCACGTGTAACGTAATTATGCGAGCAGTGCATCGGTTAATTTTTATCTTGCTAGCATTACGAAGAAACCCTTATCGACTCCTCGATAATCGTCAGACCTTGACGTAATTAGCGAGCACCTCGTGAATTACCGTAAAGTCCCATGCGTGAACTCCGGCATCTTTTCCTCTCTCTCTCACTATTTCTACGAAGACCGGGATATAAAAAAAGATCTTCCAAAACCTACTTTATTGATACCGTCAACTGGGATAACTTTGGGACAGGGGGGGGGGGGGGGTAATTTTGGGACAACCCACGAAAGAATCGTTATCACGCGTGATCGGCGAGGCAGATGATCCTGAGGTTTTAATACCCGTTCCTCCAACTCGGGGCACGTATGAACAATGTCCTGCACCCGCGCGAGAGCCCCCATCATCTATTTGTTTGTTTATGAACACACTTTTTCAGAGATATATTTTTAATCCAACAAACAGAGGCTTGGAAAAATTGTAACAAACAGAGGCTTGGAAAAATTGTTAGGGTTCTGACCTTAGCAGTACGAATCCAAGGTAACCGAGCTAGATTTCACTTGTCTGTACACATGTCTGGACGAATCGATCGTTATATTATGGCTTATTCCCACCCAGTTTCAATTGTGTAGCGTAGAAACTGAGAAAGATGTGTTTTTTCTGCAAATTTGGATAACTTTGGAACACTTGTACATGTGTTCTCAATTATTTTCCAACAACTCTTCCATCATCAGAGACTATTCTTCCAAGTAGTCGTCCATGAGAGCTTCAAAATGAGCCTAAGATCGTCTCATTTCGGCCAACGGGAGCCGAGATATGGCAATTTTAGACAGAAAATGACTTTGGAGGTGTTTTCCTCTTTGAAAGGTAGTCGTGACGAGGACAGTGCGGTATGCTAAAGGTGGTTTTACTATATCACATAAGTCAGATTCAATCAAATGAACTTTTACAAGAAGTCAATAGAAAGCTAAGACACTCAGCTTTCGATTGGTGATGGTGAAAATTCATTGTGTAATCTAGTTTATGAATAAAATAACGAATAAATGATGGATACCAATTCCTGGCCGAAAGTTACCCCAAACCGTTTTAACTTTGAGACACGACTTTAAGCGCTCATGGCTCCAACTAGAGATGTCCAAATGCACTTTATACAAACACCGCAATCGAAAGCTGAAGCTGTAAGCTTTTGATTGGCCACACGTACAATGCGCCTCTGGTATAAGACGTACAAGTTACACAAGTTTGAAGGGAAAGTATGCGATCTTTGGCCGGAAGTTACCCCAGTTGACGGTATGTATACATTATTGATACGTATACCTAGTCAAAAGATTGTATATACCTGAAAGTGAAAAGTTCAAGTTAGAAAATTCGATCTCTTCAGTCCTGTTGGTCCAAAATGACTGAAATTTAGCTGAGTAAGTTTTTTCAAATACTTCAGAGACTCTTTGTGAATTTTTCCCTGCAACACTACAGGTTTTCCGTAGGTTGAGTGGAATCCTTGAGAAAATGTATGAAAATTGGGTCAACACTCAGATTTCTGCAAGATATTAGCCTAAGAATTGGAATGATCCAAATAGCATCTGAGAGTGCATGTCAAGAGCTTCGGAATTTCGTTTCTGAAAGTTATTCCACGTTGATTATTTTGGCCCGAGATGTGACCATTTTTGTAAAGAAAGATTCCTCTGGAAAAATGAGCCAATCGTCGAGAAATCTTAAAAGGATTCATATATCAAATAGTATCTGCGCTGTTCTTGGTTCCCGCTATCAACAATGAGAAAGAACTTGAGAGAAATCCAGAAATATTCTTGGAAATCCAAATTCCTCGCCTTCCATGAATTTCGGAACTATTTTGAGAGAAATCTTTCGTCAGAAAAATCGTCATTGCTCGGTCCAACAATGACCTCATTTGACTTTCAAAAGCGGATTTTGGAAGCTCTTCACTTCTACTTCTAATTACCTTCTGAATCAATCTGATTCATCAGTGTATGTTTGACTAGCAGGGGTCTAGGTTTCAATCCAATTACTTTTGATGTTTTCCATAGGATTGGACTCGATCCCCGACTCGACCTATCGAAAACCTGTTGTACCGCAGGAAAAAACCGACGAAAAGTCCTTGAAGTACTTAAAAAAATCTACAAAATAACCTGGTTTGAAGTCCTTTTGGACCAACGAGGCCAAAGAAATCGAGTTTTCTATTTGCACTTTCTTTTTTTCAGGTGTACTCCAACTTTCAACTGATAGTGTGAGAAAAAAATTGAAATCGTGAATGAAATTTTGAAATTTGATGCATAATTTAACTTATTTCGGATACTTGTGAGTGATTCATCACAGTCTTTTCTCATTATTTAAAGTGATGGTCAATTCTTCAATTGTATTCAAGGTGTCAAACCTGACTACAGCGCCAAAATACCACAAGACCACGTGCTAGCTGGTCAAATTTTGAACTATCGCAATGCTTATTCCTATCTGAGATACATTGTCTGCTTGGGCACGCTTGCCACCTCGAATACACCATTGACTAGGAAATGGCTATGTCTCGCAAGCTTTCAATAGATAAAGGAAAATTTCTTTCGTTCCCCAGAGTGATCCATTTGAATATGAAGTATGGACGTGAAATTTTTGGAAAGCACCTGAAAAATAACTTAATCTCTGCCGGATCGTGATTTTTCTGGGACGCGCACAAATTATACATTTAGTAGGTGAGTACATCCTTACATCAAGGAGACGATCAGATCAAATTAATTACCGTATTCGTCTTCCCCAATTGCTGTTTATGTATAGTTTAAAATAATGCACACCACGATTAATTTTCAAAAGCTCTCCATCAAAGAATAATTTTACATCAAACAAAATTGAGGAGAAACTCACTGCTCTATGAAAAACTAGTGGCCCTTGATATTGGGTTTCTCATCGTCCTGTCTGGAATGAGATGAGCGATTGCAATTCTATTCTCCAAATGTTTGACACGTTGGTTTCCAAAGCTAAAAATTCTCGCGCTGTAACTAATTTACAGTTGAAAATTTCCAATAAATTAGAAAATATTCACAATATGACCTCAAGTTTTCCCTGTATAATTCTCCATCTCCTCAAGTATCTTGTATTTTGGCTCTCAAATTTCAATCTCCTACATAATATTACAGGATCAACGGTATCAGAGATGCTTCCAACTTTACTTTCGCAATATGATATTCTGGTATGTATGATGAGATTTGAATAGACTCAGAGAGGTCCTTTCATTTCACAAGAAAAGTCAGAAAATCCAAAGTCCAAGGATGAACGAGGTCATCTTGGTTATTTTCTTTTCGACATTGATCGCAGCTGATGAGTCGTGATGAAAAGGATCAGGCCGAAGATATTTTTTAAACTTAACAAATGATTTTCTGGCAATTCATGTGATCCGAACGGCTATTAGAAGCCAACCCTGGAAGGTCAGATGATTTTCAATTTTAGAATTTAAACTTACAAGTCCCAATCTGTGTATCATGTTTTAGATAGATCGTACACTGGATAAAGGTATGACACACATGAAAAATGTGAAGTTTGCACTGTGTCGTGGACCTGAATAAATTGAGACCCCACGGATGGACTCATCTTGCCACAAGAACGTAGTTCTTGAGATTGTAGATGCTGGACTCCGGGTACTTTTTGGAAGGGCTCAAATTATAATGTCGAAACTGAATTTGCAAATACCTCAACATGTCTCAATGAGAGACTCTTTCACTTGTTCGCAGAATTCAACGATTGATACTTTAGAATGTTTAATCAAATGCAAAATCCTCCCGGTAGAATACATGTCGGTAGTTTTGACAAAGGCTTTGTAATCACAATATTTGTAAAAGATCAACGTGTGCAAATCGCATCCTCGTCATAAGTTTCAAATTGATACAAAATGCACGCAAAAAATTGCGAAAATGACATTTTGTATGCATTTTCTAACAGAAACACCGTTACCAAAATTATTCTAGATCCTTTATATCCCAAGTCATATAAATTGCAAAAACATTGAAAAGATATAGGGTGACTCGAAAATCAAGGTTCTCCCTTGTTATCGTCTCAGTATATCAAACCTGAATCTCGAAATGAACTGATGATCACTGTAAGAAGGAGATCTTAAAATGAGTAAAAATTGCACTGAATCACAACAAACTCCCTAACCTTGTAATGTTAACTTCCAGACAATAAGACTGATTTTGAGAATTTCTTTTTACAGTGATAAATACGCCAATAGTTTAGGTAAGAGTGAACCAATTATGAGACCAAGAAATGAAGCAGATGCCACGATTAAATCATACTCATGGTCAGCTGATTGAAGGAATATTCGAAAAATTTTGAAAACCTTCATTTTATTAGGTTTTACATCTTAGATAAATACATCAACTAACCTGGGATGCTCATTCGGACTTCACTTATTTTAAAACATAATTATCGATGGGAACCTTTCTTGGTCGGTTTGGAAAGTCATTCATCACCGATAACAATGCATGCTCATGAATCATCACGCGACATTCCTCTTCACAAGCTCTCGGCAGTTTAGAGGTGATTTCTTACTTGGAATTATGCACATCTCTTGTGCCATTAGTAAGGCTTGACATGAGCATCATACAAAAGACCTCATTTGGCAGGAAACCATCAATCAATATTATTCACATCTAACTGGTCAGCAGAAATATTTTGAGTATGTAATTGGACTTGAAAATGTCAATTTTTTACCATACAGTTAATCAGTAATATTAGTCAACAATGGGTGAAATAAAGTTTTGTTCCGATCAAAGTAATGCTGGATGACATCATCCATGATGATGGCTTAAGATGTTTCCGCAGATGACAAACAAAATGTAGGATTGACTTCTCCCAACGAATTCTGACCACTGAAATATGACAAAAATCTGCAATGATCGTTTCGAAGAAACGAAGTTCTACTCTATGCTCAAATTATGGTAAACTTATTCATCTCTGTCAACATGAATGAAAACTGAAAAATTATCAAATTTGGAATGCAGCATCGCCACGTAAACGTAGTGCATAGAATCATGTAACCCGAGGTATATTTTGAAACTTCAGGGTCAATTTGCAACAACAAGAGCAAGAATTCGGGTTGGATGAAGCGCGTAAATTCACGAGACGCGCAGATGTTTGTACCCATCAAGTAAAATTGATCACAGGGTTCAGCAAATCATAGTGTTAGTGCCCACTCATTCGATCAGTAATAACATATTTTTGGTCTACATATCTGTCAACTGTATTTTTGGTAGACAGCGATAAGAAAAGAATCCAGAATTCAGGCCCCTCATTCTGTCAGAATGTTCCTCAGATACGCCGGGCAAAAGGCAAGTTTGACAATAAGATCACTTATCTGTGGTTTCAAAAAAGTCGTGATGACACTGCCCATGTAAAACATACGATTCCATGAACATATAGGATCATACGTGAAGCCGTTTCAAACATTTTTTTTATTCCAGAAACTTGTGATGTATTGACTCAAATCTATTCTAACATCAATACGTCACGATACTGATCATAAACTACTGAAGGAAAATCTTCCCAGGAGTCGGTCTCGAGGTTCAAACAAGTGACATTTTCTACGAAACCTTCCTCTTCAGTGCTTCAAATGTTCAAAACCTGAGAATGACTGCGAGAAAGGTTTTTCTGAGTGATGTCTGATCAATACTGTGAGGTATTGATGTTACACCAGTTGTAAATGAGTTTATCACGTCTTTCCGGTATAAAAGCGATAAATTTTCCAACCGATTTCATACCTGATCATATATGAACATGGAATCCACGGATTCCATGATCATGTATGTTCATGGAATCTTATGTTCTACATGGATAGCCGAATGGGAACTAATCTGATTCTCTGAAATCTATCTGAAAGGTGCATCAAAAGCAAGCTTTGATAAGACTTTGGGATGATTAGTTAAAATCACATTGGAAATTGTTTTAGTAGAATTTTCACTCAATATATCCATCAACTTTGTCATTAAAGCGTCAAAATTAATCTTCAAGTCCATATTTTCAATGACGAAGGTGAAATTTCAGGATCACCCAGTCGATGCTCTCAAATCTCAAACACAATGTGGCAACGAGGTGGTATTTTTACACAAGTTCTTCGTGAAAAATTCCTTTTTTGATCCCTAATAAAAGCCACTCTGTTAATCAGAGAATCTCGGTAACAGAAATTTCACCATAAACACTAATCTCAACACTAGATGATCTCATCCCATCTAACACCTTCGTTGATCTCTGACGTCATACTTATCCCATAAGTAACGAGTTAATTACGAAATGCCCCATCACACCGCGACAGACAACTTCCATCCGACGTGGTATCACATCTAACCAATGACGTGTTTGAATGCAGCGTGCAATATCCGGAAGAGACGAACCAATCCATACCTACACTTCCACTTAATTCCATCATCGCAAAACTTAGAAGGACGGACTATAAGAAATATTGCACGAACCCATATGCACTATACACACACATAGTAGCTATGAAGCTTCAGCATGATAGAAACTACACACCCGTTGGGTCATCATCCGGTACATTATACACACGATCGAATCAAGTTGGCCTTGATGGCATGCGGAGCATCCACCTGTTGCTATAATACTCCATAAGCGTGACTGCGCGCTCTGATCGGTATAATACCGGTAACTAGCCATACCTCGAGCAATACATATACAGTGTAATCATTAACCACATACCTCAAAATTTTAATTCTATCACAAATTGCACATGGATCAATCAAAGCCACCGAAAAAAAAATACAGAATCTTCTATATATACTTGTATATTGAAGAGTTCAGTGACCCAAAAGGATGATGAACCTACCTGAGATGTTGTGCTCCAGCAGAGCTGCGGCCCGATTACGATGTAATATATATAAGCACAACCTTGTGCAGGACTTGGCCAGCTCTCGTCGACTGACTGAAGTAAGGCTTTTACAGTGAGGAACAAGGTATGAGAAGACCGCAAACCGATCGGGCTAGAGTGGAGGTGCTGCTACTCCCTTCCAAACGGACCCCCTTACAGAACTTTATAATACACATTGCTGAATGCAACGATCACCGGGCGCCTCGCTCCTTGCGCGCGCGGTACAACGGTAAAACGTAAAACCCATAGTAAAACCCGCGCTAGAGAGAGAGAGTCACTCACCTGATCGCGCGCCACGACTCCTCGTGCATCAGCGTGTAACATATAAAAGACAGAGATGGAAATGAAAAAATGAGTTGGATGATGCCACGAAGCTGGTCTCATCATCAGGATGGCAACGGAATCACTCTTGGTAAAAAAACCCCCGATTCAGTGCTGACCCCACTAAATGTGTAAGGACTGATGCAATCAGTAAGTAACACCCGGTTGGCACTTACGAGCCTCCGTATGATGGACACGTCACCAGGTTGTCGATCATCAACCTTTACAGATTATTTCCGGAATCCTGAAAATTGTTTTGAAACCCTCTGCTCAATGTCATCTTTTTACTTATACTTTAGATATTTTATCCTCATGTTTTGAATCAGCTGTTTAACACCTTCACTGCTATGGGCCCCACCGGTGGAGCCCGCGAACGCGATTTTCGCCGTCGCTATCGAACTCGGCCATGCCATGCAAACGTCTCCGATGGCCTCAGTCGCAACTAATCAACTCAAGCTTAATTTAATCTTGTGATACCCTCATTCTGATTGAAATCAAGTCATATGCGATGATTCGGTTCACCCTTTGAGTTGATTTATTGGTTCGAATTTAACCCCACGAAAAAGGAAATTATCCATCGTTTTTCGTCACAAATGGCACTACTTCAACGAATACCTTGTGATAACGATAAGCAGAAAGTAAAATGTTTCGAGGCCACGTGCTTCCACTATCAAACACAATTCTTTTAACTCGCTCTTGATAATTGACCAGGAACGAACAGCACTAATAAAATTTGATTGTTGGTGCAATATCTTCAACCACGGCCCTGAATAGTCCTGGATTGTAATTCTCTAGAAGGCCTTCCAAAAATTTTGGAACTTTCAATATCGCCTGGTCAAAAGTTATCCGTTTAAACAAATCTCATGCCTAAAATTTTCGACCCTTTGATAGATGCGGAATAACTCAAAATGTCTCAAGGAATCACCGAGAGACCATAAGAATGACGCGTGTTACTGACGAAACTCGATTAAAAACTTGTGCTGACAATGTACTTTCTAGCAGAGCTGGCAAATTGGAATCAATGGTCTGTAAAATTTCCATCGATGAATGCATACTACGCCCCTTGTTCAACATTTTTGTGCATCTGACGTCTCCGAGAGTCAAGAGCAAACGCTGAGCTTGTATCAACGAACAAGCGATGACGACAACTTTCGATTTGTTCTATGTTAATTGCAATAATTTATGCATCAATGAATCAAGATTAATGTAGAAATCAGGCTGGGACCCCTTCAACTTCAGTGGTGCCTTATGGTGGTTTCTTCGGTGGTTCGGAACCCGCCTGAAACTGTAGGTTCCGTAGAATACCCTCAAAAAGAGGTTGAAAATGCGTCGATAAAAAAAAATTTTGAACCTCATGATCATCCCTCCAATTGACTGGCTACTCCAGAATTCCAGAATTTCCAAATATTACTCAAGGGCTGTTCGAAAGCCTTCAGAGCTTCTGGGAAATTACCTTGGCCACTGCCGTTCAAGCTACCGCAACTATTAAACCTTCGCATTTAGTGAAGCTACTTAAGTACAGCACAAATTAGAAGTGTGTTCTTAGTCAGTATCCTCTAAATTAGGAGGATGGCTAACATTGTTTTACTTTTCGCAAAATTACGTGCATGAAAAAGTAGGCACATTTGCACTTGTTGAATTGACACGATCTGATTGATCAATAAAGATAGCGCAAAGCTTAATCCTTTACCTGGGAGTAATTTCTTGAAACCAGAAAGCTGGTGAGATATTTCTTGACCGTTTGGTGGCTCAGAATCCTATTCGATATTTGATACTCAACTACAACCTCTGCGATACCTTTCTTTACGTTTCTTTCCTTGACGAAAACTTTTTATCACCTTCCGCACGAAAACATCGTGATTCCGTCGGTTTACGCAGATCGATGAACGCTGATTCCGTAGTCAGGCGATGACATGTCTTATGTACCTCGTGCGGAAAACGATTTTCTCCACAAAAGTTGACATTCAGCGCTCGCTTTGTAAAGAAGAAGCGTTTTACGCAACTCAGTACATCATATACTATATTGTTATATGTTTGATGTCAAAGTCAATCTTATGATAACAGCAAGGCTGTCGAGCAGGGCTTCCACGATCATGTCTGACTTTGGTTTGCACTGGTTCGAATTTCCTGAACGTGAACATTCCTAAGATACATTGAACTGAGCTTTACATTGATTCGAATTAAAGTTTGTTACTTGAGCTTTCGATTGGTTGTTTACCTAATACAATGGGCCATTGATTACACAATTCTATGACTATCTGTCGATTTTATTGATATTCATAGCGACTTAATTCACACAGTCTGATAGTTATATGTAAGACTACTACATTAACACTCTGTGATATTTTGTTTCAAGTAATTAGAATATGAGTTATTCTTTTCAATCGGGCATACCAAATACCTTTGGGTCACAGATTATCCTTATACATTGAGGATATCTTTTATACGATAAACTGAGATTGATCGCACAGTTTTTCGGCCCTTGGAGTCCCCCGCGTGGTTATAGCAAGGCTATTTTCGGTCTCGATAATTCTAAAAGAATCCCTTTTTATTATTTTTGATTAATTTGTAACGGACACTGAATCCCTCAAAGAAAATAACAAAAACATATATTTCAATGTGGAATGAGCTGGGTCTTGCCAGTATAGATACTTCCAAGCCAAAAAAAATTCGACATAACCTCAAAAAACAGGATTTTCTCGGAAAAACTCATTTTTATCCCCCTAGTCCTAATTCTTTTCAGATTTGATATTTTCGTCGAAATTCATCGCAGTTTTCTACGTCGAAACCGCTTCAAACCAATTGGGGTGGGCTTTGATTACATTCCAGAAAAAAATAACGAAACAGGATAAGCAGTTTTTAACCGGATTCGTCACCACGGTCGAAATAGACTCACCAGGAGAGGTCATTACATCCGGATCACGGATTTGGCTGAAACTCTGGGAATAGTCTTCTTCTAGCACAAAAATACAATATCCAAAATTATAGATCCTAACGCTCAAGCGTTCCGGCGTGAACTTGTTACGTACATGAAGTGGAGACCCGAAAAAAAAAAACGAATTCCAGCCGAGATTTCAGCTATGTAATACTGGTGTAGCTTGTTATAACTGTGAGTGAAGGGAGTTAAGAATCAAAAAAAAATCGCATAGTTTAGTTTTTCGACAACGGAATGGAGAGCCTGGGAGAACATGAGGATTGCCGATTAACATACAGAAATAAACATGGTTCACCAGGTTCACCTATATCAGTGACCATGACTTGCCAAATTAAAGTCGTCGATTAGCAGTTGGACTGTGGAAACTGCACTGTCGAAATAGGTGTTTTTAATATTTTTCCTCGAAGGGTTCAGTGCCCATTACAAATTGATTGAAAGAAGAAGTGGTTTTTTCGAAATTCTGAAGAAGAAATTGGTTGCTAAGACCACAAGGGGACTCTATGGACCTAAAAGTTTCGCAATTTATCTAAGTTTATTGTGCAGAAGGCATCTTCGAAGTTTCAGGAAAATCCGTGACCCGAAGGCATTTGGTGTGCCCGATTAAAGAGCATAGATCATATGCGAATGATATTTTCCCAGATAACCCTGCACTGCCAGTCAAAATGGAATGAAATTGGAGCAAAATCTACGCTCAATCATAAAGATCTTCAAAATCGTGTCCGTTAGAAAATATTGTACACAGATATTGCAAAAAAGTGTGTATCTTCGGTCAATTCTGCAGTTGTGGATTTGTGGAGAGGATGCAAACCATATTCTATTCCTCATTCCCGCAGTACATGAAGAACAATACAATTAAGTGAAAGCACGAGTTTGAGAGTGAGTCTTAAAATGGTGGAAAAAAATCTCAATTATAAGGACAGTAAATGAGCACATGTGAGCTACGCAGAGTATGTAAAAACAAACTCTCAATTTTCGCAAAGATATCATGGTTTGCTCATCTGGAATGTTGTCTCTCTGGCTTCTTTGTTGCCATGACTTAACTGCTAAAGTATGCAAAATGATACCTCGTTCAAATAGATTGACATAAATATCGTGAAATCTTTTCTGCAGGGGGAAATCATCTCTGACAAGTAAGATTCCATTCCTACTGAACAATGGATCTCGTATTATAGATGTTTTTGGATCTAATTCGTAGGATTTGAGTCTCAAGCAGTTATCAATGCAAATTACATCATCTCGAAATTTCATCAAAGTTAGACAGACGTCAAAATCTTCAACGAGATCAAAAAATGGTCTCTTATCATCAGAGCCAAAGATAACACGTCTATAATAAATAGTTCCAAAAATCTTGTAGTGTTTAGCGTTCAAAATAAGTTTCCCATCCTTGATTATGTCTACGTGTTTCGATTGATCGGTTGCAAGGGTTAAAGTCAATTGACTTTGTGAAACATTGATCATTACCAACTGCTTGAAAATGAAGCTGATCATGATAATCCTGATGCACCAGGATTTTGGCGGATGAAGCATAGCATGTCCGAGAGTGGCTCTATATACATTCATTATGTTCCAAATAATTCCACGTTTCGAGGTTGACATAAATACTATTACTAAAATCGACATTATGATGAATTTAGTTATCCACACAGATGGGCTGTACAACTTTAGAAGCCGAGAGCTCATAGGTAAATTCTTCTTTTTGACCACGTAGCACAAATCCTTGGTGATGAAAGTTTGCATATTGTTCCGCCAAAATCCTCTCTCATAATCAATAATTGCAATCATATCATACTTAGCCCGTAAGACATCGGCCATCGTACCATTTGCAGAATTGTTTGAAACTACACCTAAGGAATCGTGATGGACACGGGATCTTGTGACATTGACTCCCAACGAATCCCAAACCAGATTCACTATCTCGTTGTATCTCTTCACTCCCGATACGCCTAGATTTATCGGATAGTTTTTAACTTCAACCGTTTTGTCGAAGTACAAATCAGAGCATGACGAGTATGAACCTGATGAAACATGATAAAATTTAGAAATCAATTCACAATACATTTGAGTAATTCCGCGCGAAATCAGACCACGAACTGCATTCATGTCTCGAATTGGTTTCTAACTACTCGTAGTCGATTCTATGAACGTTCCAATCCCTATGGAAAGTAGAAGAAAATTTTTTGTATCTCTGGGGTATATTATTTCGATACTGTTCATGAAGAGAAATATCAATTTTTCAGTAAAATGCATATAATCTCCGATTTGACGCAAGATACGAATACACATGTCGATACCTTTGGAAAGGTCTTCAAAAAATTTATCGAGATACTTCCTGTTAGTATATTACTCCCGATGCGAGTGCGAGGCCCGGCTGCTCTGCGGCACGGATACAGTACTTCTTTGAGTGTAACGAGGGAAAAATATTCCCAGTGCCTCAAAATAGTTGCCTCAATTTCTTCTGTTTTCTAAACCTTTTTCCTATAGAAGAAATTCTCTTTTTCCAAGTCCCATTTTTGTTAAATTTCAAAAATTTATGACTTGATGTAAAATGCTGTCTTCTCTAAAAGAAGAATACTTAGCCTCCAACTTTGTTTCTGGGTATTTCGACGTTTTTCCGCGTTTTATTGATATATTCATCTCAATTCATACAGCCTTCTCAGTCCGAATATACTAATTTTTCTGCTCATGCGCAGAAACAAAGTCTGAAGCTTTCAGCAGAAAGCCAAGCAAATTTCCTTTAAAATGACCACTTGGCAAACACAATTTAATGCATCGGGACCGTATTGACAAAATATTGATACATAGCATGCACCAGGGAGGCAGACACGAAACCACAACCTTTGCATGGAACTTGACTAGTGCTGCAACTTGAAAGGAGTTGTCATTACTATTCAAACCTTGTAAAGGTCCCAATGTATCAAACCGATTTTGAATGAATTCCATTCAAAAACGACACATGAAAAATAGTGATGTCTCGGATAGATTTCTCGTGGTTTTGATTTGATTCTGTGGTCTGAAATCCATATGAAGTTTCCACCCACTGGGAGGTCCGAAAAAAAATTCGGAAGCGCCTGCAGAGCTATTTCTGTTTCGCTTTTTGATTCGATCAGAGCATCAAAATCATGATCTGTTTTTTACTAAATTGGATATATCTCGAGTTTGGCTACGGAAAATTGCTACGTAATTTGCACCAATCGAAAAATCTTGATAACCCGTATCGATAATGACCTTGAAGATTTTCGTTTAGCTATTTTAGGCTCTAATCAGGCAAAATTCGGAATAATCAGGCTAGCCAGATAATTTCAAAAAGAATTTTTCTTTAACTTCTCGAAAAAAAATGATTTCTCATGCAAAATTGCACGGTCCTTGTGATGAAACTAGTCCAAAGTTATTTTTTACTGTTTTACGCGTTTTTTTATCAATTTTCTGTTCTTTTATTCTACGACCAATCAGAAAACTGAGATTTTATGTGGCGTTCTCAAATAGAATTCATCTTTGTTGAGTAGTCATTTTAAAGGAAATTTCCTTGGCTTTCTTATGAAATTGGTTCATGAAATAGTATATTTCCGTACTGAGCGCGGTAGATCATTTTGGGCACTAGGACAGTTTGTCTGTCGAGCGAAGCGAGACAGACATGTCCTCCAGTGCCCAAAATGGGCTTGCAAGCGAGGTGCGGATATATTTTTTCATTACGAGAACCCTAATATCCCATTTAAACGTGGCATTTTTAGGTTAGAGAAATGAAAACCTAGATTCCCGCGCGAAAAATTCATATTTCAAACTGGGAGGGATGGAAACTTCGATGAAACATCTTATGAGAAAAAACATCTTATGCTCTGAGCCCAAAAACAAAGTCGGGTTTTACTTTTTCTGGAAGACCGCATCAATTTACATTAATTTGTGGTTTTCGAGATTTTGAAAAAAACGAGCTCTGAAAGTATTGATAATTTTTCTTCTCTTTTTTTAAAATAGAGGCCATCCAGGACTTTATATCATGGTTTACTTCGACATCATTTTTGAAGACGTTCAAATGCCGCCAACCACGTGCGTCAAATCGAATCTGCTACACCCACTTCATACTGAGGAAAGATTGATAATATTCCCTTCAAACGCTATCAAAAACTATTCCCCACGGATACAAAATTTTTTTGCAACCCTAAAAGATTTTCCATGTTTTGGACCACAGAATTGGTTACTTATCGTCAAAAAAAGCAATCCGAGACATAGCTACAATTCGTGGTCCGTTTAGCTTTCGCCCGGAATTACTCATACGCTCTGTGTACTTTATGATTAAACGTATAATTTTGAATCCTCACCTAACAAGGCACTGGAGTTCTTGTACAGCGTGACAAGTCGTCCATTCTTTTGTGAGTGATGGCCAATTTTATGCCAAAAAGTAGGTGCCCTCTCGGAAAAAGGATTGTAAGAATAGAGATCAGTACTAAAATTAGAATTGAGGCAAGCGACAACCACTGATAAGATGTTCAAGTCCCAAATGACGTCAAAGAAAGAGTCGAGATCCTTGCAATGGTTGGGTGAGGAGCCATATTCTATGAAGAAAAATCCACCAGCATTCCACCAGACGGACTTTTTCAATTTGACGAGAGCAATCTCAAGGGTAGTTTCATCAAAAACATTCAGAACAAAACGTTCTGCAGGGGATGACTGAATGATCAAGTCGGTGTTTGACTCATTTTGCATCGCGCTTATTGTTTGGCTCTCAGAATCTGATAGTTTCGGGAAATTCAGGGATAGCGTAGGTTTGTGATACAAATAGTGATTACGCTCTTGGTAAGTGACATCTCTCATTTCCACCGCTTTCCCATCATGACGACCAAAACACTGCCTGAAAATCGGCTCCTTTGGGAAAATAATTTTACTAAGATAAGTGTACCCAACTTGCCTCTCTACCCAACTTGCCCCCATATGCCGACCTCTGAAATGGGCACTCGTCGATCTTCCCGCATATATTTTTCACGTTTGTTATGTTGAAATATGAGAAAGTGAGTAGTTCGCCTCGACCCCGAATCATTTCTGCGTTCTCCAGAAAATTTAAAGTGATTTTTCCATTTTTCGTGTTTGCACGGCTAAGAAATCACCGAGGAAATCGCCTTCACTAAAACCGGTGCAAATTTGTTTTCATTCAACAATCTTAACGTATACCTTGGCGCATTCAATTCCTTGTCTCAAGACCTTGGAAATCCGCTCTTCAGAGTTTGCAAAACTCTGATTTGGAGCGGTTTTATGTACAAAACACGGTGATGATTTGAGAAACAAGAAGGCCGATATCGGAGTGTACCCAACATATGGTTATCTCGGAAAGGCGTGCAGTATGGTTTTTTTACCACTCAGAACGTGTTTATAACGTCAAAATAGGTCGGAAGTAGTGTTTAGGGTCGGCAAAAAGCCTTGAGACAAGCTTCAAAGTAAGTTGAGGTACGTTTGAAAATATTGATATGGGACAGAGTTATTAAGAAAATGGCTTAATGGGGGCAAGTTGGGAACACTGACCTTACGTAGAATTTTTTGAAACTATATGATCAAAATTGTTGGAAATCTATCAGGATTAAGCCAAAGAGTGACTTAACTTATCTAAAAAATGAAAGATGAGAATGTACGAATGTGCATACAGCTCATAAAATTTGTCAATGGAGCTATACGAAAAACCATGCCATTAATTTCACTCCTCGTGCAAAACTCTGAAAAAAACGCACTGAGAACTTTCTTCTGCGAGCTATGAGGGCCAAAAAAAATTCTCTCGATGTACTGCAAAATATTCTTTGTGTGAAACTCTTTGAATGAATCTTGGGTCGAAACAGGGACAGACTTCCACACTCCTATATTGCAAGCTGACTTTTTATCGAACCAATGAAAATACAGGGCAGTAATAGATTTGACGAGGCTCCTTTTTTTTAATTACAATTGAGAAACGACATTTTTTGAGATATTCCAAGTGATGCAAGAATCTTTTGTAAATTCTTTGAGCTGTTACCTCGATTTCGTGAAAAGATGGCTCGTATTTAGTTCCAAACATTGACTGTTGGCCAATGCATTGAACACTGTTGAAAGTATTTCTGAAGATATAACTCGAAAGAATGGATAAAATAACAGCCGTAGATTTCATCCCTCTCAAATCCTAGCTTTATCGCTGGAGATGCGAGAATGAGCAAAATTGCAATCCTGTTCCGAGTAGTTGACAAAGAAATCTAACACAGAGCACCATAACTGAGCAGTTGTTCTTTGAGTTGGAACTTATATTCGATGAATCAATTGCAGAACTTCTCGTAAGGTAAAATCACGATGTGAACTCAATTATCCTTTATTCTTCTATCCCTAATTTATGAATGCACACAAATCGACAAGGCAAAATCTCATTTCATGAATAAGTCATGGCAGGTGACGAGAGCTTATCTCAATGACTGCAAGTAGCTAATGATTTAAATACTCGAATATTTTCAAAGTGAAATAATGGGTTACTTCCCAGCAAATTAACCCAATCTGATTTCCAACATAATTGGTCATTGATGAGACAATTATCCTTTTTAATGGTTTCTAACAAGGTAGAAAGGAGAGTCGATATTTCACCAACTAGAAGCTTTTAGATTTTGCCTTATATTTTGCAAAATTAATAGGAGAGTTTCAAATTGCGTTTTTGGATAATGTGAGCATAGACGCAAAGATGCATGCATGGTACTGAAGTATACAGGACCACAAGGGGTGAAATTAGATTATTTGACAAACGCTGATGCAGTATAAATGGGTATGTGGATTCAGAAAACAAACTTTTGAAAAATACAGTATTGATCAAGAAACTGAACGAGTAAATAATTAGTAACAAATCTATGGACGACTGAGGTATGTTGTACGAGTTCCATCTTTTCATCTATCTTAGATGAAAAGTTGGAACTCAGCTCGAAGAACTCAGAACAAAGCTGGCGATGCTCGCTTACCGACACAGTGTGCTTTTTTCGCGAAAAGTTATCCAAATCCTGTTTTGGATGAGAAAATATCTTACATCGTAACGTAAGTGTACCCAACTTACCCCCACTGAGCCATTTTCTCAACAACGTTGGTTTACTTCATTTCTCTGGCCCATCACCCTAGCTTAGGGGCAAGTTGGGTACACTTACCTTACATGTATAGTAATGACTGTTTCATATCAAAATCCACTCTGAGATGTTTCCACTACAATCTCGACGATACAGCCTATTGCGTGAAACTGCCATTGGATTGTTTTTTTTTGTTTTTGTTTTATTTCCTTAAAATTCAGCAAGATCTCGCCGAGAAAGCAGGGTATGAAAATTGAGTTTTTCATAAAATAACATGCGAGTAATCAAATTTTCAAAGCTGTTCCAAAAATATATCAGCAACCAAATTTTTGCCGGGTCCGCACCGCAGCAACTATCGGTAAGGAAGATGTCATCAACGTATGGTAAGTGAACCATAACGTGGCGCCCCTTTCAAGTATACGACACTTGAATACAAATCATTCTTAGATGATTGATAGTCTGTTCGACTCCCGAGTTGATATGATCGATACATCAACCGGGTATACCCGCTAGTACATCAATGTTAACATGCTTGATTTTGCGAAGTTTGCTCTAAATCTTAAAGTACCAAAAGTACTGGATGAATTTTGAAAATATTGTATTCGTCTGCGTTTCATCAAGTTTTTCGTTGAGTATTTTAAGCATTTGCCTGACACTGTCGATTACTGGTTTTAATAGTTTCGAAAGGTAACAGACTTAATTGACGGATGAGATTTTTCATTCAAGTATAATTTGAGTGGGGGGGGGGGGATAAAAAAAGGATTAGAATTAGACTTTTTTCAAAAACCACAATACCATGATAACTCAAGAATATCAACTCACGTTACAAA
Organism: Eretmocerus hayati; assembly: GCA_029851415.1. Classification (NCBI taxonomy): domain Eukaryota; kingdom Metazoa; phylum Arthropoda; class Insecta; order Hymenoptera; family Aphelinidae; genus Eretmocerus; species Eretmocerus hayati. The sequence continues at coordinate 154,832,008 of CM056741.1, forward strand.
ATAAATTTTCAATCATGACAACGGAGTCCTGCATTGAATACTCTCAGTTTTATTTTTCAAGTATTTGTGAAACAATCAATCATCTGCACAGTACTGCACCTTCCTCGCAAGCCGAAAATATATCTCTTTGATTTCTGGGTATTTGTGCCGCTGTCTTTTTTCGTTTGGATTTCCTTATCCTTAGGCATAAGCGTTTGCAAACACACGCCAGTCCGAAAATGCGATTTATGAGTTTGTGTGCTCTTGGTGACACATCGACTTATACTCGCCTGCAAAATTTGATCATTGCGATTGATATCTATCAGAGTTTTCAATAAGAATGATAATAGAATATTCAAACAATTCTCCAGTAAATCGATATTAGTTGTAATGGTCACGATTTCTTCCGAATCATCAAAGACAGGAGGGCAAAATGATAGAAATGGTTATTGAATTCGCAAAAGTGAGAGATTGTTTATTTGATCGTGGAATATCTCTGATATTAGATCGATTTAACTCGCAATCAATCAACAGAACGGGTGTCCACAATTATTCACATACAGGGTAACAACAAGTTGGCAAAAACTTTGATAGAGGAAAATTCTGAGAAAATCCAAAATATTACTTTAGCCTTTGGAGAATCAAATCCTACAAACATTATTCTGATACTCCTTGCGCTCTTACTAGGGGTACAAAAAAACTTTCAAAATCTCTAATTTCAGTTTCTTACGCTTAATTTTGACCAAAAAAACATTTTTCGATGAGAAGAAAAACCACCCCGTGTGCCGAAGTAGGACCCGGACTGGAAGGGTTGCTGCCATTTTGAATTTTTTATTCTCATACTTACAGATTTTCTCTTCACAACGCAATTCTGACATGTATTATATTGATACATACGAAATTCCATGTGATTTGGTTGAGTAAAACTAGAGATATTTCCAGAACGGATTCCGGGCTCCTCTAGGCTATTCAACATATCCGAAGTGGAGTAGACGAAAACCTCTGAACTTAGAGAATAAAATTGTACATGTAGGCATACTTACAAGGTGTAAGGCTTCTCTCCGATGTTCCCATAAACTGTGCTCGTAAGATTTGTCTATGAGTATTGGAAAAACATGTCTTTCAGTTTGAATAGCTTGATTTTGACGTATTGTTAGAGGCATGTATTCTCCAGACAACCTGATAAAATGGCAACCAGATAATAGTTATTTACGACACAAGGGACCTAAGAGCCTTATTATTACACGGCGTGAAGTTGGCGCCCGAGCGCTTGCGCGAGGGTGCCAATCACGCCGTGTAATAATCAAAGCTCTTGGGTCCCGTGTATCGTACACTATTTTATAGCATCGAGTGACATAAACCCGCCCTTTGCGGGGGTCATAACACACCCGAGCGCTTGCGCGAGGGTGGAAGCGGGTGGCTAGGGCGGGGGTAAGCGGGGGGGTTCGGGGGGCGGCAGCCCCCCCGACTGAAAAAAAGTTAAGAATCTGGTCCTATAAAATAGACATCACACACCCGCGATTAAACCTATCGAGTGATGATAAGGACGTTTCTTGTATCTAAAATAAGTCATGAGCATCGTTGGTTATTATAGTAATATAAGGGTTGTGCAACCCTCATCCCGACCAAAACCTGAAATTTTCCCTCTCAGACTTCATCATGAAACAATTTCTGAATTTACGCTGGTAACTAGACTCCAGAAAAATTAGCAGTTTAATTCTTCTTAGACATTCCATAACGGCTGTTTGAGAATTGAAAACTGTGTAATAACACATCCTCACCGCAAGGATGACGAATATGCGTATTCGATCTTTTCAAATGAGGTACAATTCCTAATACTGCCATGCAGTCTCTAATTTTGATACCTACTTATTTGTTGTGATTTGATCACGACAGTGTATTAAATGGAAATCCAGCATGATCAAAGGTTTCAAGGTTAGCACAAATATACATGTGCAAAACTCAACCACGTGTTTATGTTTATGTTTATGTTGATGATGATTTATAACCATGAGTGGGAGTGTAACAGTCATGACTCATTTTCTTGCTCTTTACAATTATTGATGCGGATACAAGTGCTCCAGACATGATCCATCATAGATTTTTTATAATATTATCTCAATTTCGATGCCTGCATACGTAATATGCGCAAAAATTGCCAAAAATTTCCTAATAACCTCACAGTGAAATAAACTGATTTGCTACATCCCGCACCCACGTGAAGTGAGCGGACGCATTATTTCACAGTTGAATAATAGGCCATTTAAGTCCCGCAAATGATAAACGCGGGTTTAGGTCACGCAGTGCTATAAAATGATGTTACGATGGATCAAACAGAAAATGGACTAATCTTAATTTTTCATTTTGGCTAATTTCACGTTACCTTTCTCGTTGGTTCATGATCTGGATATCATTAAACAGTTGAAATAGATGTATGTACTCCTGTCTATTTCTCACTGTGTCTATAGCCAAGTGAAGAAATCTGAAATATAAAATGGGTGTATACTTTAGTATATTAACTGGACTTAGCAATACAAATAACTCCATCACAACGAAAAAAATGTTAATCATAAATTGAAAAAAGAATCAAGTTCCCATTGGCTGAAATTAGTTCGTATAAACTCCACAAACCTTGCTGGATTTTTCCCAAACTCTGCCGCCGCTGTAGCAGAGCTGAAGGCAAAAGATTTTCCATTCCACTCTGCAATACCGATATTAGGGTTTCCCGGAATCAATGCTCCATTTCCAACAACAAAGCTCCAAGCGCAAAATCCTAAAAACTTGAATATTCCATATGCTGTAACTTGATCAAATTACGTGTGGTCGTGTAAATATAGTCTACCTGGATATTCAGTTTATCAAAATTAGTTTCATTATTTGGATAGGCGAGAGTGCATTCCCCGCAGTCCACTGAAAAGATGAAATTTTTTTCAGTTTGAAAATGTTCCAACTCCCTCATCAAATCAACAACTCTGAGCAAAGAGAATTTCAGTCATAAACCCAAGCTGTACTTTCAGAGTTTAATCCTGCATAGTTTATGGCATCTCAAATTCAGTGAAGACTGAGATAGTCTTAGACTTCCAGACAGGCTTAAGCTGAGTTTGAAATTTTTCCAAGGCGAGGATACCGGATATAAAACATCAGCTTCGCCGAGTCGAGCAACTTTTTAAAGTGCAAAAGGTCTCAAGGATTCTTGAGAATCTTACAATGGTAAGTGAATTGAATCAATCTGGTATGAATATTCGTCATCGTATACCGATTAATTTCCCCATTGTTTGTTCTAATCGTTCAGCATCGGTTGGCACATCAACTCCTTTCAGCAGTTTATCCACAATGCTTTGATGATTTTCGTCCATATGCTGAAATCATTTGAGACCATCAAGAGTGAATTGATCATGTTTATCATCGAGGATGGTAAGTGAGTTAGATTTTAATTCTTAAATAATAATCATTTTCTATTTTGAAGTAGTATCAACAAATTCTTTCTTGAGAAAAAAAGAACGAAAAACGTCAAAATTTTGGTATTCTGCAATCTTTTACAGCACCGAAACATCAATAAAAACAACATACTTGACATATCATTCGATTCGATCTGAGTGAATGAGCATATGAGCGAAATAAAGTGCCCATATAACTTATGAAAAATGACATAAAATACCTCTGGAAATAAACATTGGAGTTGACAAAGCAAGTCATTTATAAGGCTCAAAATCACAATTTCATCCTGTAGCTTTAACCATATTTCTGCAATATCTACGAATTGTGGCTGGAAAAATACAATAAAACTTGATTAGTGAAAATTAATTTCCAGTAATAATAATTGTACAGCAAATTAAAATGTACATACGTAAACTTGAACAGTGGGAACAGCCGTTCTAAATTTTACCGTTTCGTGAAGCTGAGCTAATCGATTTCTCAATCGGTTGATTAAACATCGGATTTCCTCTTCGCATGTTTCCAGATCTGACAGTAATTTCCTGTGGGGCAGATCAGATTCCCATAAATCTATTCACACTCGAGTTTACGCTATCCCAGACTTTAAGCCTCTCGGGCAGAAGCTCGGTCGGTTTAGAGGAACGAGAATCGAATCAATTCGTAAAATTGATCGAGTGGAATGAATCATTGCATTTCGTACTATTTCCAAATCTTCGCGAGTAATCGAATGTTTCGTTGATACAAACTTGCACATTCAAGATTCAGAATGCAATTTCTCTTCTTTTGTTCATAAGATATTTGAATTTTCTTGATTTTTTCATGGGTGTAAGAGGGGCTATTGAAAGCTCTTCAGTGGTAGTAGAAAAATCATTGATACTAGTCACTAACAGAAATATAGTTTTTATGGCATCCATCGTTGAGAGCGCGACTTTCACGATGGATAGCCATACAATTCTGTATACATCTCGTGCCAAAAACGCGTTTATTAACAAAACTCGTGCTGTTACTGCGTATAAACAGCACTCGTTTTGTTAAATAAACGCATTTTCGGCAACTCGATACATCATATACTATCATTCAGTCTAACACTTCAGACAAATTCATCACGTTGTGACTGTAATTCTGAAAATGAGATTCCGTGAATTTGAAACTTGACTGGTGTTTCAGAGGAGAAAAGTTAGTAGACGAAATGCAAATACTTCAACTCTCGTCACAGAAGTTTTTCATGGATTTCCCAAATGCTGCAGTCGTGCAATTATGCTATTACACAAAAAAATGTGAGAGTGAGCGAATTAATATACGAGCCTATACATGGTAGCTTACAATAGATCAAATAAAACGAGGTTGAAAGGCCTCGAGACTCGAAAAAGTAATGCTGAAATTCGGCCAGACGAGTCAAATGGTAATTCTTTCATGCTCATTTGTGGATAGTTCTGCTAATACATTCAATATTTCATTAAGAATATTCTACAAGTATCTCCATCTTGTTACATTGATGAGAAAGGTTGGTAATTTCTTAAAATTTATTTTCTTCAAACTCAATACTTTTTCCCGAGCTTTTTTTTGAATTTTAAAAATTTAGAGCTGCCTCACAATAGTAAAGAATACGTAACAAATCTTCAACGTTTATCGAAAAGTGTTTTATTCTAAGAATTTCTCTGCAATTTAGTCGACAACAGGAGTCTTATGGAACGAGTAATGATAAAAACTCGTGCCATGGAATAAAGTTTACCTCTGATCATTAAAATGTAATGCAGAAGTTCAACAAATTCAAATGGCTGACCTGACATAGATTTCTTGTTGTCTAGTAGTCACGAGCATATCAACAGTCCACATGACTTCCTCCAACCGAGGCCCATCTTTACTCTTCTTATAAGAATTACTTCGAATCGCAGTTTCAACAATAGCAGTGAATTTGTATACCTTATCCATTAGTGATTCGAGAATTTTGATAATCGATGCCCGCGTTCTGCTCGTCGCTGACTGCAAAATACCAGGCACTTTTTAGGTGCCAAAAATATATATTTTTAATCTCCATTGTTTTCTTGCATTCATCCAAGAACTAACTCCATGTCAACCAACTTGATCATGTTTCAATTCATTTGAAATTAGAGAGGTCTATATTTTGAGAAAAATTCTCCAAGGGGTGGGAGTTACAATTGAAATAGTCAAACTGGAAAATCCTCATTATTTTGCTCATTCATTAGAATTGAATTTCTCGCAATCCTATTTCACTTCCTCGGAATTATTTTTCTATCTCTTGATGAGGTGTCAAGTTCAGTTTGAATGGGTTCTGACTCTGAGTAAATTGTCCCCATCAAGAGAACAACGGTGAAACGCCCAAGAATGAATCATTCAACAAACTTTCATCAAGGAGTGAATTCACTCTAGAAGTTTCATTTGATATCTCACAATCGTCAATGTCTTCTCCTCCTCTTTTGCAATCACGGTTGAAAAGACGAATTCCAGCAACGATGAAAACCAGCTCCATCAATTGTTCTTCCTTTTCTCGTTTTGATAGTGTGACATAGCGCGGAAGTTCCGAAGGCTGGAGAATGCTTTGCAAAGCGATAGCGACTTCCCTGCGCCAGACGAAAAAGAAAGAGAGTATACATATAGTATCATCGGTTTGATGCGGTGCAAAAATAGCATGTTTATTCAGACGACATGGGTCTCACAGATTCGAGTTTCTTGAGCTAAATGTTCTCTTGAAATTGATGTTAGAAAGCTCATGTTGTAAGAATTCAACAAAGCACATGGTCAACTAAAGACAGGGATGAATCTCAGCCAAGTTTGTGAAAGGGGTCTACAAATGTGTAGGTTTGAAATTTGTCAAATTTTTAAAATACTGATATCACACATGAAATAGATTTATATCGACACCAATAAGGGAATGAACTGATTCTCTTATAGTTTTTACGTGTTACTTCCACCAGCTTGGCGTGGAGGCCATTGTCATTTTTCCAGTAGTCATTTTTCCAGTTTTTGGTCATTTTTCCGATTTTTCCTATCAGGAGAGTGCAAACTTTCGAGCGGACTATATCAGATGCTACGAGAATTCAAGCACCACCGTGTTTAGAGTATGATCTGCATTGTATGCAGGCCCATACTCACCGCCTTGATCAGACTCGACAACTATCAATGGTTCCAGTTTTTTCAGCGCGGATTTGTATGAAGAAGTTTTTGAAAAATCGATCCCTCTTTTTGGAATTCCTGTAGCTGACAATTTCGGTGCCAGGATGGATCCCTTGAGTGTGGTTACATCAGTTCTATGCCAGCCATTCGGTCCCTCCGCTGATATTTCTGGGACAGTCATAGCAAAGTTCAACGCTCGACACGGCTGCGGGAGGATACCACCAACCCTCATCGAAGCCCAATCGTTTTTTCAAATTTTGGACCGAGAGCGCTCAGCACTCAAGGCATTTTATTTTTTTTTTTTTGTCGGAGCGCTAGGATTTGCGTTCTCGGTTGGGTTACTCGAAAAAAAAAAATCCTGAGTGACCCGACCGGGATTCGAACCTACGCCCCCTCGAGCGCATTATCTTAGCCCGCTCAAGGTACAAGGCCTCTACACCGACTGAGCCAATGGACGCTCTTATACGGGAGAATAATTAAAGTTTATTTATGAACGATTTGTTAGTTATAGCAGGCTAAATTGGATCAGCGAGTGTTTGAAAAAATTCTTACGCATTTTCACCGCCAATTGATGCACGAAATTGGCAATGAATGAAGAGTTACATAGTTCTTGTTGGTGAGTTTAATTTCATGTGTGATGGTCAAGCGATAGGGATAGCAAATGCTAGTTCATCAATCAATTAAAACGTGGAAACTATTCCAATAACACGAACATTGCGGATATTGATGAAAACTTAGCTGAACGGCGTATAGAGAACGCCCTTGACAATTTAGATTAGCATTTGCTTTTGCATACAGCAGAGTATGGTAAAATATTTTAGAGGAATAATCGATATTTTACTCAGTCAGTCAGAGTAAGTGATGAGTTAAGTGTGTCTAATATGCCCCTACTACTTTTGTTGTGCTCAAAACTATAGTTTTGACAATCTTCATATTTTACGACGAATTGAAGACAAAAAAATTATTTCTTGCGATCAAAAAAATGTGCCCCTAAGTTTCCCCCATATGGAAAGAGACATATCTCCATGAGATTATACGGATCTTGTCATCAGGATATTTTGGCCCCTAGATTTCCAAATAAGACAAACTTTAGCTCATTTTGTTGTTTTTTTACTCTCTTTCAAATTTTCCGAGCACACTGCACTTTTTGAGTAATATGAGCGTAAAATTGACTAAAAATCGAATTTTGCAATTCTGCAAAAAGTGTTTCAAAGTTAGGACAAAGACAGAAAAAATGAGCTAAAAATGAGCTTAATGAACGCTGAGATTGGTAGCACCAGTTTTTTTGTCACAGCTTCTGGTGAGTAGCAAAAAAAGTCGAAAGTACCGAAAACCGTTGCTTTGTTCTAAGAAATACGCGGGTCCTCTGGGATCAGGCTAAAACGTTCATTTTTTTCATATACTAACGCGTCACAAACACGATGAAAATGTGCAGCAAGGTCTGCGAGTGCGCACATTCTAAAACTTGAGTGGGGGCATATAATATTGAAGAATGAAGGCAAATTAGGCACACTCACCTCATAATCCGAAACAATTTGCCTTCTTACCTCAAAACAGATGGCTTTGTTGGATTACCAAGTCCACTGAGGAGTGTCAGAACTACAAGCATTTTCTGATACAATTTTTCAATTTCATTACCACTATCCAATTGTTTTGTTTCACAAATTTCTCTGACTAGGGGTGCAGTCTTATGCACTATACGAGTTCTGTGTGCCTTTATCGTTGTATCTGGAAAGAATAAATCAAAGATAGTGAGATGAATATTGTAAATAGAATCACTATAGGATTTTAATATTTTTTTCCTTATAATCATCAAAAATACGTAGGATAGCAAGTAGTAAAAAAATAACCTCTATCACTGTAATGTTTTGCGAAGTGATGTTGAAGTTGTAGAGTGACTAAGCTTGGCCCAGATTGATCGAGTAATTTTTCTATTACGATCGCAAATATTTTTGACTCGTCGCTTGCTTCATCTTCACGAATGCCCTCTGGAGAAGTTGTTGCGCTCAACGAGACGAGTGATACCTAAACATATCCAATTACATTCAATTGACATTCTTGAAGCTTTATAATCTGCATAATAACAGTAGTGATAGAGTGCATATTTAGTGTCTTCTTTCGTATTTGTTTTCTTTTTGGTGGTAAAATAATGCCGCGTAAATTATCCAAACGATGGCATGACATAAGTGTGATTAATCATGATATTTTTCATTGCACACAAGTATGATCAAATGAACAAATGCAAGAAAGAGCAAAGCAAAAATATTACACTCACCAAGAACCTTACAAAATCTTCAGAAACGTTGATACTTTTTTCCTTGCATTCCCTTAAAATTTCGGTAATAACATTGCTATATGGACTCTCCATGTTTCCAACGACGTGCTTGTGGCAAGAACCGTCCGAACTTGAAAGGGCGAGGTTGGGATAAGGAAGTACAGGAGCTGAGTTTGGTCGATATTACCTGGGAAAAGCTATTTTATGGTGAGTGAGGCGTTGAATTTTCTATTGGATATGGATATTATATTTCGTTATGTATGGATAATTGTTCAAAAATACTCGCAATGAGGAAGCCGAAATTTATTGATCAAGTTTTATCAAGAGATACAAAGTCTTTGGTAGGCCAACCTTTGAACCGAACAAGGAAGAAAACATGCACAGAATGATTGAAAACTTTTTTTAGTATACGGCGAGTAAAGCGCCACTTTTACTCCCGGCTGCGAAATAAAATTGACGTTTATTCGCTCTCATGCGAAAAATAGCATACTTTCCTCCTCACTTCCTTCCCTCGGCAGGCTGTTTTCAGGCACGGGGAATTTTTTCCCCTCGTTGCACTCAAGGAAAAATCATCCCCGTGTCCCAAAACAGCCTAGCCTCGCATCGAGAGTAATATACTATTTCGATCGACTGTGCGTAAAACACTGCTTCACGCACGGTAGTTTTCGTTTACTTTACGCCCAGTCGATCGAAAAACGTATTTCGATACTCGAGCGTGAAGTTTTTTTGCTTTACTCGTGCTAATTTCGACCCTCGCCAGGGCTAGGGCCGAAAACAATCACTCGGAAAGCAAAACCAAACTTCCCACCCTCGAATCAAAAAATACTATTCCAGAGTAGAATCCGTATCCTCTGAAACCACGCGTTCAAGTGTTCTATGGAGAGAATGCATGATATCCTGGCAATCATTTTGTTACATATGAATGATCACCTGATATATTGGTACAGTAGAAAGACTGCTGAAAGTCGATAGGGTACTTTAAGGATAGACTTTTTTGCATGGCCAAGTCGCTAAAAGGAATGAGATCGAAAGTTAATTTTCAGTAAAGTACCTATGTATGTACCTGTAATAAAATTTGTTTTGAGATGGACAGGAGATGACTGATATCGGTCTTCAAGCAAAAGATGGTTGAAATCAAGATTCATTATAATTTCGGTCGGAAACAACAAATCTGTTCTGAAAATACATAATGAAAACTGATACATAATAAGAAGGATTGCGAATAGATTCGAGATATTCGCATATCGGATTCGCTAATGACGAGACTATTTTCAAGTATTCTTTTCAATGAGATTGTCAGTGCTCTAATTCTACATTATTATACATGTGATGGATATCAGAATTATGGGAATGATGAGACTGATAGTTGCATTCACTCTCTAATTGAAGTTTTGCGCTCTGTTGATTTTTAATAAACTGCTTCAAATGAGTAAACGTTTCGATCGCTATAGTAAGATCCTTTCAGGCAAAATTTTTATACATATAGTATTATGAGAAGACCCAACACACTCCAACAAAAATAAAATTTTTTTAAAATACCTAATGATGAAAGATGGCCCTGTTTCAACTAGTACCAAGACGTTCTGTTTGAATTTGTGTAGTCTTTCATGATACAATGCAAGCATTTGAGTAGTAATTCTATCACCAGGATAGGAGAAACTCAAACAAAACGTTCAAATAGTCAAAGTTTCTCTCAATCTCTGAGAGCGTATTTGATGAGCTGTTGGTACCGAACCTCTGCCCTCTCATATTGTATGATAGTACACGATGCTTTTGCAAAAGCAAATGAATTGAATCCGGAATCTCTCGTCAACGCCCGATTAGTCGATTAAGCTAGCTCAACAAGCGGGTACTCGAAAGGGTTTATCCTCGTTAGAGTTTGGAAATGGTGGATGGAATCCTGATTTCAGATTCATACAATTTCGATCCAGGTGGATAGCGATCTGAAGAATTAGGTATAGTATGAGAGGCGATTTTTTCCGTTTAACAATGGTTGATGATACTGTGATAACGATTCATAAGATAATTCCAAGTTTTCTACACAGAAACGATTTGGATTCAAAATTCTATTATTCTTAAATTTCCCAAAGAGTGCTACGTACTTTTTTTGTTTAATTACATTCAAAATGAGTGAAAGAAATGTTTAGTTGTTTGGTTTTAACTGAGAAGTACACAACATTTTTCATACATTTCGGGTGCATTCAATCTGAGATTAATATTATGAGTAGATTAATAGACGGATAAGTTCTTGAGAGGTTTCAAGCGAGGTAACAGTGTCCACCACAAGTTGCTGCTCGACTCCTTTCGACTATTTGCAAGACTACGATTATTTATTTATTCTATTTTTATTTATTCATATATACGGGCAAATATAGCCTTTTTACAATGTGTTGAGACTAAGATGAAAAAATGATTTCAATTCAATAGAAATGTTTAAAATATATAGATATAAGATAAGCAAGGATATTCCGATACATGTGCAATACGGTTATTCGGTGACCGCTGTTAAGATGGAATATAGGTCTGTTGATACTAATGCTGTTAGTATGGAAGATTTAAAGTGTTCAATTGAGTCCAGTTCTCTCAATTCTAAAGACAGACGATCCCAAAAACGTATCAATTTATTAGTGGTAGAGCAGTGGACCCATTTAGAGTTACTAAAGTACTGCTTGATCGTTCTGAACGAACGCAATTCATAATCCACTGATCTGCCAGTAAAAAAAGAATTAGCTTGTTCGCTGGAAAATAGGCCGTTTTTTATTTTGAATGCTGTTAAACAATCAAAGTAGCAGTGGCGTACTGCTATTTCAGATAACCCAAACTTGCTTCTAACAGGAAAATAATCATGATCTGTGAAATGCATTGGGTTTCTGTCTTTGTAAGTTAGGTAACGAAGCATTCTATTCTGAACTTTTTCTAACTTTAGTTGAGCCTGCTTTGTACTAGGTGCCCATATAACTGAGACGTGTGTTAAAACAGGAATAACTAGGGCTTTATACAAGTATGCTATAGATTGTGGATTGTAAAAGTCAGAGGTTGATCTCTTTAGAAATCCAATTAATTTCAGACATTTCTTCGAAACTACGTCTACATGTTCGTCAAATTTGAGGCCTGTATCAAAAATGACTCCCAGACCCGAGATATTCTTGACACGAGTAATCTCTAAATCACCGATCAAGTACTGATACTTCATGAATTCTTTGGATTTTGAAAAGGACATAACAGCACATTTTTTCATATTAATTTCCAAGCCATTTCTGACACCGCAATTTTTTAGTAATATGAAAGCTCTCTGAAGACGATTTGCATCTAAGGGTGATGACAGATAAAGCGCTACGCTACGATTTTGCGCCACGCCACGACGCGCTATCGCACGCCACGACCCAAAAACTCATTCCAGCAAACCCGACCATCGATGGATTAGATTTATTGTTACAGTATCAATCGTGGATTATGTATCGTCGGAACCCGAACTTTTGTCCGAATTCCGTAGTTCACGTTCGTAATTTTTTATTAATTAATGAGAAAGGGTATATGAAATAAAAACACAATTAATTTTGGGTGAAAACCCGAGGCAAAAAAGACCAGGCAGAAGGCCTGGCCAAAAAACCTCCAAAAACAGTGAAAAAGTTGAATTTATTGTCAAAAAGATCAAAAAAAGGAAATGAGATTTTACATACCAAAAGTTCGTACGATAGAGGTGTGAGCTTGTAAGTGTGCGTGTGTGTGTGTGTGTATGAGCGTAGGTGCAGTTGATGCACCTGCCCGGTGAGCTGCAACACTTCCGTGTGCAACGTCTGGATCACCCGTTGGTGATCGCGTTTTCGCTGCGTACAAATCACCCGTTGATGACTGTAGCAACGAAAAAGTGGCGGCGAGCCGTTGACCAACTGTGCGTGGCACTGGTCCGTAAGCTTCTGCACGTGCGGCGAGAATCCGGTATTGTTCGTAATCTGAGTGCACGCACGTCGCGGTTGCACTCTGAGATTATTTGTTGAAAAAAATCTGCGTTCACGTTACACTAAAAATCGGCACAACCCGAAAAAATGCCGCGCGAGGCGTGAGCGCGCGATTTCGGAGCACCAATTTGTCTCGACCACGAGGCGCGTAAAATAAGTAGCCCGATGATTGACTCCTTTCTTTCACGAAGAGAGATTTGCGAAGACTGAGAAAGAGGAAGGCGCTGCGCGGAGCGCCGTGGGTGCGCGACCCTGGACATTTTTTGCCGGCAAGATTTTTACGACCTTTGGCCGCCGTTCGTTGGTTCCCGCAGCGGCGGCGGCCGGCGAACGGCTCGGTGCAAATATTACACGTTGGTTCAAATCGAGATCAAAAAGCGGGGAATTTTAAACTGACGCGGTACAACTTCCATTCCATGGAACAGATTATGAGAATAAAACAAATCCATCGATGGTTGGATTTTTTGTTACAGTATCAGTCGTTGATTACGAGAATGAATCAAATCCATCAATGGTCGAGTTGCTGGAATGAGCTTTTGGGTCGTGGCGCGCGATAGCGCGTCGTGGCGTGGCGCAAAATCGTAGCGTAGCGCTTTATCTATCATCACCCTAAGGGGGACTTTATTGTGGAGAAAATTTTCACGTCATCGGCGTAGATCAGAGTCTAGATCTGTGGCAACTCATCAACAATATCATTAATAAACATTATGAACAAGATTGGGCCAATATGTGAGCTCTAGGGCACACCTGATGACGCTTCAAATTTCTCCGATACAAATTCTGAGACTCTTACTAGCTAGTTTTCTCTCACATAAGTAAGATTTGAACCACTCGTGCAATTTTCCACTTATCCCAAAATTCTTCAACTTGCTCAGTAAGAGAGAGTGATTTACTGAGTCAAACGCCTTAGAGAAGTCTATGTAAGTGTACCCAACTTGCCTCTGTACCCAACTTGCCCCCATATGCCGATCTCGGGGATGGGCACTCCTTGGCCTCCCGGCAATTTTTTTCACGTTTGTTATGTTGAAATATAAGAAAGTAAGTAGTTTGCGTCGACCCCGAATCATTCCTGCGTTCTCCAGAAAATCTAAAGTGATTTTTATATTTTTCGTGATTGCTTAGCTAAGAAAGCACCGAGGGAATTGCGTTCAGTAAAATCGGTGCCAAATTATTTGAGTTCAACCAATTTTGACGTACCTTAGCGCATTCGATTTCTTGTTCCAAGACCTTCAAAATCCATTCTTCAAAATTGCGAAATTTGAATATGGAGTTGTTTCATGTGCGAAACACGGAGACGATTTGTAAACAAGGATGCCAACATCGGAGTGTACCTAACATGCCCCCATATGTTTATCTCGAAAGGGCGTGCAGAACGACTTTTTTTACCACTCAGAACGTGTTTATCACGTCAGAATGGGTCAGAAATAGTGTTTCGAACCACCGAAAAGCTCCAAATGTGCGTGCACGGCGATAAAAACTTTTTATCGCCGATTTCTATCATTCATTTCAGAAGAATTGAGACAGTTCGGCTCCAATTGATTCAAATTGGACGTAGTTTAGTGCATTTTGAAGGTCTTTGAACAAGCTTCAAAATGAGCTAAACTATGTTGAAAATCGTTGAAGTAAACTAGAGTTATTAAGAAAAAGGCTCAATGGGGGCAAGTTGGGTACACACTTTTGTAAACTCCCAAAAATCACCTTTTGGGATAATTGAAACAGTTTTTCTCCAGTTGGTTCAAATTGAATGTACCTCAACTAATTTTGAAGGTCTTGAGACAAGCTTCAAAATGAGCTAAGGTACGTTGGAAAATATTGAGATTAGCCAGAATTATTAAGAAAATGGCTTAATGGGGGCAAGTTGGGTACACACTTTTGTAAACTCCCAAAAATCACCTTTTGGGATAATTCAAACAGTTTGGCTCCAGTTGGTTCAAATTGAATGTACCTCAACTAATTTTGAAGGTCTTGAGACAAGCTTCAAAATGAGCTAAGGTACGTTGGAAAATATTGAGATGGGCCAGAGTTATTAAGAAAATGGCTTAATGGGGGCAAGTTGGGTACACTGACCTTATATCGAATCAACTTGCTCATAGTCACTCAAACTTTTTACTATGTAATCTTGATAGAGAATGAGATTAGTTATTGTCGATTTACCTTTCAAAAAACCATGTTGATTCTGAGTAATTTTACCTGTGAGGGATTCGGTCAGATGATTTGCGACGCATGCATCAAATAGTTTAGCTTAACATCCCAGAATTGAAATTGGTCTATAGTTTTCTATATCACTTTCATCCCCATTCTTGAATATTGGCTGTACAAATGCCAATTTCCAAAGAGGTGGAAACTCACCCTTCTCTAAAGATTTATTGAAGATTTGTAGAACGATCTCACGGATATTAGGCCAACATCTTTTGAAGAAAAAGGCCGGTGTCCCATCCGGACCTGGCTTGGTGTCACCATCAAGATTCTTAACAAGAAAATCAAGTTCATCTTGCAAGATAATAATTGAATGAAGCTTGTCTTCACCTTCGTCCTCAATCAAGGAATCAATAGCATTACTCCTGTATACCGAACTAAAATGTTCCGCGAAAAGATTGGCAATATTTGCATCAGTTCGGGCCGATTTCTTTTGGAAATACATGTCATTGGGAAGGCTATTAGTTTTTTATATGAGTTGATTATTTGGTCTCATCGATCTTGTAGGATGCTATTAGTTTTTCTCAAATTCTTAGTATATGCCCAAAAATGCCTCAGGTTACTTTTCAAGTTATTCTCTACAGATTTCAAATATTTCACGTATTTCGATCGCGAGGTTCTTATACATTGAGCGCGTACTCTTTTGAAAGCTATGTAATCTGGTAAGGAGCCACTCTCCCTCCAGATAGTATGAAGTTTCTTTTTCTCAAAAATTAAAGATTTAATTTCTTGATCATACCATATAAGAAAATCTGAGTGCCTCACATACTTTACTGGAACATTTTCTTTTATGACATTAATCAAGGTAACATTCAAGGCCGAAACACATTCACTCACTGACTCATGACCCATTACACCATTCCAATCCACTTCATCTAGGATATTACATATTTCGGTCAAATCGGCCAACCTGAAATCAAACTGAACACTATTTTCATTGAGATGAGAGCACAGCTCAGGAACCACAATTTCTCCCAAGAAAGCCTCATGATGAGAGTCACAAAATGGAACTAGCAAGTCCTGACCTTCCAGAATTCTAAGTAACCCAGCGCTGCAGAATAGTAGATCCAGTGAGTATCCTTTATCTGGGTGAGGTGGAAACATTTGTTCCATTCCAACACCTGCAAATAACTGGACAATACACTCTGCTTTCAGTTGACGTTCCTCACTTGCTGGGCCAATTGATTTATTCTTCAGTGGATTGTTTGTCCATTCCATAAGTGGTAAATTGAAGTCATACCCCAACAATATTTTCTAGTCGCAAAAAAATAATTACAATTCAGTGGCAGGATTACTGTAGAATTTTGAGACTCGTAAGAAATAGCCAGCTTGAGGTGACATGTTTCATATTTTTATCGAAAGTTCTAGAGTTGCCATTTCAACGTCAGAACAGGATCATCTCATTCCTACACAAAGTTCATTAACATTTTTCGCTCATTTTGTACTTCATCACATTAGGTGCCGAATGACTCGAAATAACGGCTTCTGATCTACTAATTATCAGCCAATTTCAAAACTTAAACAGATTGATTTTGGCCTTCCAGGAAGCTATTTCTACGAGAGGTAAGTTTTTGGAAATATTTTTAACATGTTCGCTGCGGCGGGTCCCACCGATGGGACCCACTCGCCCTTCTTTGTGTGCGGTGGTGATCACAATTCCATTCAATGTGTCCCACCGGTGGGACCCACATACAGTGAAGATCCTGCAATTTTCTGGCTTCGCAGCGAGCGTGTTATCTATCCAGATGAAGGGCCCGCTTGTTTTATATCGCAAAAATTCACTCTTCAAGAATTTTCCTAACAAGTAATATCTCATGGAAATGATCTTCAGATGCCATCGTCAATTTTGAAAATTTTGATGTTGACTTGAACTTTTCCAAGTTCGAAATAATTTGTGGATGACCGTGGAAAAACAGGTAGGTATGAGTAGTTAAAGTCAATCCGAAATTCTTAAAAGATCAAGCAGGTATATTTTAATGATTGATTTTCGCTCGGATTTTTGTCAATGACAAGTTTTTCGAGGAATTACTTTGACTCTCACAAGTTGTCGTTCATCCTGAATGACATCGTCGAAATTCTTCAAAAAGAAAATTTCAGACGGACAGTAGTTTCCACAATACCATGGCGATTTTTTTGAATTCTCAACTATTACAATTCACGCTCATTTTGTATTCCTAATGGGAGTATATTCTCAATATAAGAGGCTGGCAAAATCAAATAATTAAAATGTGTTAGAACTATTGTACAAAATCTTTTCAGGGTATCTGAGTGGCACTTAAAATGAGATATTTTTCAAAAAAGTTGGGAAATCAATTGAAGGCCTGCATGGTAGACGCGTTCTAAATTTTCTACAACCGAAACCACATCACCGATTTGGTACAAACTTTTAAATATGCACAATATTCAAAGTGGCCCCTAATCAATGAAGGAGTTGAACATGTTCAACCCCTCATAATACAAATTGAGTTTCCCCTTTGATACTCCAAACAATCAGTAAATGAGTCATGATGAACTCAGTCGAAAGAACTTCACCAAGCTTTTAAGTCTCGTTTTTATTCAACTCGTCACGCAGCATATCGTTAGTTCAAGGAACCAAGCACAAGAAAATCCAGAGGGATTCCATCCGAAGCTTGCACAGTTCTCGCAAACCGAGTAGTGAGGAACTTTTTGCATGCGACGAGGATGCTACCAGTCTCATCGGACCAACCCAGGAGTTGTCTGGAATTGCAAGCTACCCATTATGGTTAAGGATCGTTCTATACAGGTATTTCTATATATAGCTATACGGGGGATCTCTGTATAGGTATAAGAAATAAAAAACACGAAAATCAACAAGTGGTCTAATGCTGCTGCGCATCTCTTCCCTCGCGCAGCCTCACACCCACACACCATGCACCAAGATTGCCGCACCTTATATTCTACCGTGTTCATCCCAATCTAACCAATGTTGAGGCGACGACAAGATCCCGTAACAAACGAATGAAAAGGCATTGCGGGCTTTGATGCTGGCCTGTCCCATAATAATCCTCTATCTAACTTGATTTTTATTGGAAGACGTATAGTCGTTGCCAAGCTTTCTTGTAGACGATCAATCGACGGCCGGATGGGTTTATAAGTATTATATACAAGTATTAAAGAAGAGGAGACGTTTGGAGATAGCAGATGAGAGGGCTCGACGAACCCAACTCACATGAACAAGCAGGGGAAGACCCTCACTAACACAAACTCAGTTCACGCCTCTCTCTCGCTCTGTCTGACGCCCACTATCATATAATATCCCGTCGCATCCGTCGAGGCGCGTCTGCCGACTCTTAATGCTTTCAATATACCTATAAATATAACTCATAGCTATATGGGTAATTCCGTTGATATTGTTAACTTTGATGTTGTGAATCATAATTTTCAAATAATGACATATGAGATGATTGTAACCTGGGATACCCCCAAAACTAATCTTCTAATTCCATTTCATCTCGTCATTCGTGGTTCTTGGGTGGATTCATCACTAAATTCCATATCAGGAGGCATTTCCATCCTAGTTATCATGATGATTCAAATCACCCGAGACAGAAATACTGCACCATCTTTGATGCGAACTACTCGTCGAAAACGAAATATAACGATATCGTAGAATCAATTTCAACGAGACATTTCTGATCACAACTATGCATGGGATGTATTGATATGTTCATCATCTAGAATCTGAGGTGATGAAATCTGCAGTTTTCTGAGAATCGAAGCATTGAAAGAATTGTTAATCATTCAAGATGGAAAGTTTTTGTAGGATATTAAAACTGTACAAGTCACTTCTTCTGAAAATTCAAATATTGCTGATTTGATAGTGCGATAAAGCAGGAAACTGTCGTCTATAGTAAATAGATAAATATATGTCATACTTTTTCACAGCTGGTTCAGATCACTATGCAGGTTTTTTTTCAGAGAACATTAGATTTTGATATCCAAATGATCTTCTTTTAGACTTGTTAACGTGTTCACTGCAATGGACCCCACCGGCGGGGCCCACGATTTCCTACAATAATTCAATTTTGATTGATTTATATTTGCCCAAAAAACATCCTCGTTGACAACGTTTTGGCTGTTTAGTTTGCTAAGGTCCTAACCAATGGGTCAGAAAAAATTTTACCACCATGAATTATGCATCAATCAAAAATTAAGGGTCGAGATTATGACCATCCGAATACTGCGAAAAATCGCTCTCGCAGTGAACGCGTTGAGGCAAAATTTTTTGTCAACTGAGGTCAACTTATACAATTTCATCAAGAGCATCTGTTTGAATTCGAGTCAAATATGCCATGAAGAATGGCGAAATCCACTTCAAGTCGGTCTGTGCATGACATTTCATGATGCATGGACCCAATTGGGGGTAGAATCAGTTATCGTTCGACTGTTGAATAGTATCATTGAGCTTCAGAAGTCAGAACAATTTTCTTCAAAATACATGTCTTTGTAAATTTGCTGGTTCTACCACAGTTCTCTAGTTACCGTAAACCGGGGACTTTGGAACACTTTTTGATTTTCAGTTTGGATTCCTCTTTAATGCAGGGTCATTTAGATACTTTGCAGTAGGTCAAAATGTCAGCCTTGACTTCAGCTACAACATGGTGTAGCTATTTTTCTTCAAACTTGAATCATTTTGCAGATCATCGCAAAAAACAAGGTGTACAAAGTCAACCCGGTTGACGGGGTGATTTTGCACACCCTGTTTTTATGCTGACAGCGACTGCGATGCACAGCGGAGGCAAATAGGTTCTTCTTATACATAACTTAGTGCCACGCAAATTCTCGACCGATTGACATGATTCGAACGAGATCCTCTCAAATTTTTCTTTTCTAACTAGATGCTGTCCTGTAAATTTCGATTCGTGCACTTCTGAGGGGTCTTAATCGCGTTCGGAAAAAATGGAAACACATCCAAAGGAACTACTTTCGCTCTATGCAAGCAACGTGTAGATGCTCCATTGACCCAAAACACTGCGAGTAATAGGTTTTCTTGAAGGAAATTTCCGTGTCGACAACTTGAAAAGAGTTTTGGAAGCATTGTAGCATTCGTCCGGCAGGATTTTTGTAATGAAGGAAAAATCGGCATATTTTTCATTCCCTTTCAAATGAGAAAACGAGCTTGTTGAACTATTTATATACAATTTCCGTTATCTTGTAATGAAAGTAGAGGTTTCGAGCTTTCAAATGACCTCCCACAAATCCCTGCTGAAGCTTGCAGGACGATTTTGTAACGCTGGCAATCCTTTTCAGGCAAATGTCACAAAGTCACCCCGGTTTACGATACCAGAGAGAGAATAACGTTGAACTATTACCAATCATGATATTGCGAAACGTGGTCCCAAATAAAATATACACTCGCCGGACATAAGATCTGAACAAATCTGAAAGAGCTTTGATATCTTGAAACCATTCTGGGACTAGGTTCGAGACTAATATAGGTTCCAAATCTGAGATGTTGAGGACGAGGTAACGATCATCAAGACACCAAAAACGGCCTGATTTGGATTGAAGCATCAACCCAGGGACGTAACTTTTTTTAAATTTATATTCATTCAGAATCTATTAAAGCTCTACGTTTCAAAGGAATCGTCCATATACCTATGTCGATATAGCTCAATTCTGTGTATGTGGCGCGCGCGCGCCACCGCGGACAAAGTTTGCGCGGCGGCTTGCTTGCTTGCATGCTGCATCGTTTCTGCCTTTCTGCAGTCAGTCTGGCACGGGTCGTCGAGCCGAGCGAGTTTTTGAGCAGGAATATATCTCTTACTCTGCTCAGCTCAGGCCTCTGCAACGCGTTATATTATTATTACAAGCATTTTCGCGTGTCTCGTTCGTAGTATATTGTCGTGAGTGTGACAAGTAGGTATACCATAAGCGATTTGACCTCAAATATACATCCACCCTCTACACGATCGAATTGCCTATAAAGTGTGTAGAAGCCGTTAAATTCAAAATGTATTCACCAACAGTGTTTAACAATAATAATAATAATAACCAAAGTGGTGCAACGAGCACGTGTCTATTCAGTACGAATTACAATCTCTACATTATTAGGTTCTAAATGTGCGAATTTGAAAATTTAAAAACTAAATCAAGTGAAGTGTGTCAACTGCAGTTATCAATTATCAAAGACATCATCACGACTCTGATCTCGTGCATAATTATACCATCAGCAAAACAACAAGGCATCAACAAACTACATTATTCCTCAGAGCACGCGTCTTTTCAAATATACACAGAAAGAGGCGCGCGCCGCTTTGAGGTTATCGTAGCAGCAGCAGCAGCAGCAGAAGCATGCCGCATCATCAATGTTTTAATAAAAAAATCTCGTGATATACTACTAACTTACTTGTGTTTTAAATAAAAAATCATCACGACGGAGACGACGTAGTGTAAGATATCCAGCAGATATGCCTCGACGCCGTTGCAGGCTCGGGCTACTGCTGTTCTTGTTGTTGGAGTTGTTGCTCAACCTCGTAGCCTGTTCGACAATCCAAGGTGAGTCATGCTGCCGTCGACTCGCCGCCACCACCCGCCGCCGCCTGCTCTCTCTTTCTCTCGGCCTGGATGTATTTCTATGTTGATGCCACTGCTTGCGTGCTAAACGTGCTCTCCCTCACAAAATATACACAAGAACCAAACGGACCATTATTTCTTTTATTATTATGGACAGCAGGGTAGCAAAATGCCCCAGCTGACCGAATGCTTTTCCAACTTCTCGCTTGTTTTTTCTTTCCCCTCGTTCACAACACAAAAAAAATTCTACTCGCCCTTGAATCTTTGCATGTGTTGTGAAAATAAATGGGTAGATGTGTATACAGACGGGCCGATTTTGTACCGATTTTACTTGCAATCGACGTACTTTTTTTTTATCAAGATAACGTTAACACTCCTTCTCCGTTATAACTTGCATTGTGTGTGATGCACGCAACTTGACAACGACGTCCGGTTACTTATTAGTCATATGCCGTTCCGAGTTCTTTTTTTTCTTTTTTTGAAAGTTCGAGAACGTAACGGACTCCGTGTTGTATACTCACTCTTTTTTCCAGCTGAGAAATGCGTGAGTTGGATATTGGGAGAGGCACACACGAGTCATCGCATCTCTTTTGATTTCGCAATCGGCGTAATTACTCAGCAGGAAAACCGACTCGCTCAGACGCTCCAACAGCTGATTGCGAGTCGCATCTAAACTATCTATATCTCAACTCAGCATCCGAATGTTCATTATTGTTCTCAATTGATCTCTCATTCGTATCTCGTTTCTTCGCGCGTGAAAATTGATTTTACGCTCGATATGTGAGGTGATTAGATAGATAGTTGATGTATTTTAATTGTAAAATTTCTGAATGTAGTGAGAGCGAACTTTAGAAAACGCTCTCTCGGTAATCAATTGACAACGATAATCGCACAATGCGCTCGTATCCTCTTCCTTTCGTTTTATATATCGGTTTTTATATGGGTTGAATTTTAATTCATTACATGAACCCTTTTGATGCTTATTAATATGGTGATTATGTTGATTGCGCGCGGTGCATGCAAATTATTTCATTAATCAGTCTGTCGCCGCTCTGCTACCATCCTCCTCCTCCTCCTCTCCACCATACTAGCTCTGTTATATGCTGCTGGTATATATGGTGCATAAATGGTTGTGTACGATTTGCGTGGTTGATGCATTAGTTCAAGCTTTATATTGTATTCAGATAACGTTGGAAGGTATATTCGACTGCATCCAAATGCCATATTATGATCTCGTTTTGGCCCTATTTCATACGAATTTGCGAGATATTGTATGAATCGGGGTGGATTTTCTACTGGTGATTGGACGATACTGATCAGATTTTATGCAAAATACGTGATTTGTATTTCTCGCGTGATTATATTTGATTGGCGAATCGAAATACTTACATTTTTAACTCTCCTAAATTAACATTTCCCCATTGGCGTAATGAAAACGCAATTATCTCGTGCAATCAATCTCGTTTCCCCAAATGAACGGAGATTTCCTCTGTCGATTATAGAGCGTTCCAATTACGAATCCGATTTGTACCCAACAACATCACCATGATTACTGTTCGCAAATTCCGATACGGCACTGTTTCGTGCACTGTAGGTATAGGGGTGCTGTAGCGTTATTCGACATGCTAAGTAATCCCAGAGATCCCAATGATGTGAGTTTGATCAATCTAAAATTGGGATAAAATTGGGTCGCATAATTTTCAACAGCCTGCTCTAAAATTGAACAATTGTATTTTGAGTTTTATTTGAATTGGTTGCATTTTTTTCCCAATATGTCATTCTTTCCAAAACTATCTCAATTAATTGGAATACGCTTATCTCATGGTGAAGGCTTTATCAAATAAGTAAGCTGGTACGCTCACAACTGTCCTCATTGCTCTTTTAAATTCTTGTCAGATTCTTTTCACACTACGGATCAAAAATTTCATTCAGTACACCTAAAATTTTTGACCAAAGAGAAGTCAAACTATCAAATCGATGAGGTAAATTTTATCATTTCTATCCAGCGTATTGCATGAAATCCACAAAAAATTAGATGACATTTTATACAGAGTAGTCAAGTTTTCAATTTTGAAAATGTTTTTTACCTTGTTATGTTGATTGTGAAACTATGTATTTAAAAACGATAATTAGAGGGGCAACAATGTGTTCAATACTGTTCCAATCAAAGCATTTCACATCATTGCTCGATAACCCACAAAAGTTGATCTTTGAATCACTAATTTCCAGTGTATTTCATAAATATGTCTTGATAAAATAGTGATACACCAATTCTCTCAAGATGAATAGTGGTAAGTGTGTGGATGCATGTACTTTTTTAGTAGCGCATGCAAGCATCCAAAAAGAAATGTTGAAAAAGTTGACGCTAGTGACTCTTTTGCGTAGAATATAACTTCTTTAAGCTTCATTGGGAATATATTTCACATCTGAATTCTAAAAGCCCTGTGTTTGAGCAAAATTTTACCACCCATTCATTCTGCTGGATAAGAGATACTCTTCATATCTATTCCAATTATACAAAAAAGCTTTTCCCTCTAGCTTATGCTCTTCTTTAGACTCATTTAACCACCTTCATTTGAGAAATGTTTGGTTTCAAAATAATACTCACTTGATGATGCACTCATACTTTAGCAGCAGTCGTCCCTGCAGAATTCAGTCGAGTTTTTTTCATTTAGATTCTAATTATTCATTCAGTAAATATATCCTCCAGAACAAACATTATTTCCCAACTAATCAAGTAAATGACTACTCATGTGTCACACATCGAGCAGCCCCAATTGATCATTTGAATCCAATTAGAGTCTCTGCAATGTATATTCATGAAGCACCATGAAGCATGTGAAATATAGATTCATGGATTCCACAAAATTCGATGTCGATGATCATTATCGTATACCGGAAATGATGAATTGTCGAAAGGTCATTAACTCTCTCTCTCTTTCTCTCCTATATAATACCAAATCGTATGCATTCCAAATGGCCAACTCGATAGAAAAGCACACACACCAGCAGGTGTTCATCTATATCCATACACTATAAAATGAAGCAGCACCATCGCGGTCAACGCTCTTTCTCCACTTACGGTTCGATGATCAAATATTCACATTACCCTTCACTTTTGACAGTCCATTGGACCCCAACATCTCATCTGGAATCCACATATTTATATACACTCTTTACATCATTACCTCTCGCTCACAGTGCATCCAAAAGTAATGCACAATAGGAAAGAGTTCTTCTATCAAAATAGAGTGCCCTCAAGGGTCCTTTTCCATACTACAATAATGCAACATAAGCTTTTCAGGATCATAGCGGTTTCACATTTCCCAACATGACGCTTCTCGCTCTTTGCAAATGCTGGTGTTCTTCTCTCTCTATACTCCTACTCGGTTATCATCCTCATTTTCATTCAGAGTGATACTCGCGCGATATAATACAGCTCACTCAGCTCGATTACGTTTGCTAACACAGAGAGCATCACAGAGTGTATATAGGTTATAGTATTCGTCGTAGTCGTCGGATAAGATTTTCATCGGATGCAGCGCTCAAAGCGCAAACATCATCGCTCTATGTGCACTCTATGTTGAGACTCTCTCTCGATCCTCACGCCTTGGCAAACAGAGAGAAAAACCAACTACACACCGAATATATGTATATCCGGAAAGCTTATACTCCTTAATACACACGTACAAGTAGTATCTTGCTCTTTCTCTTCCTCTTTATCCAACGCTTGATTACTCGAGTTTTCGTGATCGTTTACTTTAGCTGATGATACTCTTAAGATTTTCGTTTCTGTAGAATTTTGCAGCGCGCTCTCCTCCACAAAATCTTTTACACATAATATATATGTAAGTATAGTGTTGATAGCGAGGAGAGGTTTAGAGATTATACCCAATGCTAGCACAATCACGTACTTCCTTCATCGTCTTTCGTTACTTCCGGCGCTGCATATATACATATATAGCGAACAACTCGGTGCAAGCTCTTCTGCTACACCGTGTTTTATGTTAATGGCGAGAATGTGCCGCAGCAGCAGCTTCTCTTCTCTTTGGGAAATTTTCGGCTATATAAGTACTTATGAGGTGAGACTTGGATGTGAGAATATATATATAATAAAGCTGTAGGTATGAAGAGATATACTAAGTAAGTCCCTAACGTCGAGTTTATCCTTGCTCCTTTGCGAGATACAAACGCTCTCGCGCTCTGCCGCTTTCCGTCTTTGATGATAGAGCAGATGTGGAGAATTTTGAGCTTTTACTCTTTACACCAAAGTGTTGAGAGTTACCCGCTTTGATTTGAGTTACTTTGAAAAATCGTTAATGAAATCTTCTAATATTTTCATCTGGTATTTCTCATCTTTTGAATTTGATTCTATCGGCCGTCCCTGGACATATCCCAACCTCTTCCAAATAAATGTGTCCAAGGGACAGTGCCGAGGTAATGGACTGTCCAGTCTAATCCATGCATGACTATGCATGACATGCCAACCATACATACATACATACATACATACATTTTTTCACTTGTTGTACGGTTGATAATTTTGGAGATGGAAGCAAACACTTCTTCTGTGAGGTTATCTGGCATTGAGGATTGAATATATTTTGGCGCTATGTGTAATTTCAAAAAGTTTTAATCTACATTCCATCTCCTTGCTCTATGAAGTACATCAAATTGTCTTGAATTAGAAAATGAAGGACCAAGTTAAGGTGCTGTAAAGATTTTTCATTAATAGTGTTTGATATGAATATAAAACTATCAATAATGAGTTATCGTTAATGTATTGAACAAAATGAAACGATGCAGACAGTTTTATTATTCAGGAATTGTTGACGAATACTCTTTTAACTACTGAATGAGCTCTCTAACGATCTCACAGTAATTTCGTGCACTCTAATCTCCTATTGTTTTATAAAATTTTTTCATTTGTCGTCGATCAGGATATGTAGGAAGTTTACAGTGATTGGATGGAAATTACATCGGATTTCATAGAGAGAGAGATAATTATCTGCTTCAATCAGCATTCCGATGAAAAATTCTAGATGCATAAAATTGTCTACGAAATTATGATCAAAGTTTTGTTTGGAAAGTTAGATTTCATAATTTTTCATCCCAACGTGCAGCATTGAAAAATTAAATTGTTCGATTGCTCCAAAATCTCACTTGATTTCATTAGCAAGTTTTCTTGGCTCATTATTTGAAAACGCTTTAGAGGACTTGAATTTACTTTCTTCTTCATAACAAATAATTTTTTATCATTCTTCGAGTACCTCCCTTATCGTATTGGTACATCTCCAAACTTGGTGGCTATTTTATTCAATTGGAAACAAAAGTAACTGTACCACGAAAAAGCACAATAAGCTCCTGATGAATATCCAGATCTGAGTACTTATCAGCAACATCTCTGATCAAAAATGAATCAAATGTCTGATAACATTATCGATTATTGCGTCAACAATAAAATCGTATATCAATAATACAGAGGGGAAATTGTATTGCTTTCATGTATTTCACTTTATTCCGTATTCCGTTTAATCATTCTACTTCTACCGTCCCAAGTTTCAATTGGAGATTTAATAATTTAATTTTCATCCTCTGTAACCCCCTCACATGCTTCCCATGTCGTCTATGAGCGACATATTCAGGGTTTCAATTTCCGCATTGTATTTAGAATAGTTTGTGAAAGGCCGATCGTAAAAATCTGGGAAAATTTGCGGTGTTGGTAAGATATTTCAACAATTAAAATTCATTGACATTTTTTTATGAATGTTAAAGGGAGAATAAATGTGAACGAAAGATGGATAAATATGGACCAATAACTTATTAAAAGTATTTTCATGACCCTTAAAATTTTCAAAGTTGATTACAATTAAAACGAAATAAAATCAATGCCCACCGACTCAAACAGAGAGACTTAATCATTGTCTATATCCTAAACTACTACCGATGAGAATGTTCGATGAAATTGGAATTACAACGAAGAGCGGCACGGGCGAAGAGATCGTTTAACATTTTATGAGAAAATAATGAGTATTTGATTTATGAATTCCTGATAGAAGTTCAATATATACATATGTTTAAGCACCGTTTGCTCTTCAAATATATATCATACACTCCATTCACATACTATACAATAATCATTCGTGTGTGAATAAGACGCTCTCAAGCTGAAAGCATATGCATTCCGTTTCGATTCCTCTCCACTCTCTAGACCTATGGGTGTGCACACGTATGAGTCTCGAAAATTTTGGAATTTCCCTTTACATTGTGCGTTGAGAGAGAGAGAGAGAGAGAGAGAGAGAGAGAGAGAGAGAGAGAGAGAGAGAAATGCGCTCATGTCAGAGGGTTTGAGAGAAGAAGAGTATATAGTACCATCATCCCAATCTCTGGCATCCTCATTTTCGCGTCAGTAGAGCTTTTGTTGGCAGCAAGTTCAGAGATGAATGGACATGTATTTCAAACGTTTCAATCTTTTTTGAGGTTACCACACATACAAAGCAGAATATCAAGACAGAAAGAGAAAGAAAATGATTCTCAATATTATTCAAATAAACATTTCACTTGTAGTAGTGGCTCTTCAGATTTCGGGTAACACATCTCACCTATCTCTCAAGAGGTATAAAAGCTCTCTCGAGTCAGTGGTCGTTAAAGTTCTGTACTTCTATCCTTCGGGATGAAACTGCAAAAATTCTACCTCCACCCTACTACTACAGCTCAGATCCAAAGTCACACCTCTCAATATCTCAAGATTCTTTCCTCTCACTCTTTTTTTCGTACCTACTATAAGATAAACATCTCGTCGAATAGCCACTCTCCAGGACTTCTTCTCTAAAAATTTCAACATACATATATCTCAAGGACCCGCGCTCGCCCTCATCTTTTATCCATAGACGTCTATGTGATCATCCTCATCTCCATGTATAGGTGTCATAGGCATACATCTACGTAAACATACATCTTTAGACTTTTGGATGCCGCATGCTAGGACGACATCGATCGATATTTTCGGAGATTTGTATGTCTGATGGCTCCATTTCCATACCTAACCAAAGACCTAACTCTCTATATATGCATGTGTGTTTGGTTCGCCAATCGACTCTGGCCTTTTGCTTACTCCGCCCATTTTTGTTGACCCGGTCCTATTCGTGCGGTTCAGAAAAAATGTACTATTCCACGTATATGCAGTAGCCGCAGCCTCTCTTGCGTATATATTTTTCACTAGTAGCGTGAAACAGAAGACCATTAAGTCAAAAAATAGACGCGTGGCTGGTGAACAATGGTCCAAAAAAAGTGCACATAAAAATTTGACCGCCAACGCTCTATACACTCTCTGGATTAGGATAGAGGAGAACAAGTCAAATGGTCAATCGATCGATCAGCAGGAAAAGAAATAGATGAATTGAGCTTTGTTGGTAGGAAACGTGGTTGGGAGTCTGACATGGCCTATTTTTTGCTATCCGAATTTTTGGTTCATCCGGAGTTGAATGTTTGAGAGTCTCGTTCTCGAACGTTATTCTTTTTATTATTCAGTTTACAGATGAAATTTACATCAATTCCTATGCAGAGGTTGTTATGAATCATAAATATTCTTATTTCTGAGGCAGCAACAGAGTCTCTCTCTAGGAAACTGCAAAAATTTTATTTGGTACTCGATTCAGCAAGTCTTCCCCGATTGTTACTCTCCAAATACATATAATGCCACGCAGCGCGCATCGTCACGTTGCTATGTAGGAATGAGATAGAAAAGGCGGAAACTCGGTCAACGGTATTGATCATTGCCTTGACCTTATACCCAAGTAAAATACCGAGACCTACTCTTGAATGGAACAATCCTCTAGCAGTGATGTCAAAGTGTTTTCTCTCTGCTTTTACACAATGCTGTAACATCAATTGAAGAACTAAAGAAAGATAACTCTCAGTATTTGATTTCAAATTTATTGATTGGTCGATATTCATTCCCCTTGAACAAACAAACCATATGGGTGAATTGACATATAATTCATGTTCTCAAATCGGATTATTTGAGAAACATTGGAAATGATCATCATAGCCCCTCGATCAAATAGTACAATTCAAACGGAAAAAGTAGTATCGGATAACAATGGAAAGTACAAATGAATTTATGTGTGGTTGATCCAATGCATTGTCGCTTATATTCGGTGATCACATTTCTGCTCTATATATCTCTCCAAGAGTATATATAACAGCAGCAAATCAGAGGGAATTGCACAAGAGAAAGAGATGGACGGATCCGATTGGGCATATAATAATACAAAGGGAAGGCGGCTCGACGTCCACATAATAGAATTTACGCTCATTGTACCTTCTATATATAATGTTTCCTCTCTCTCTCTCTCTCTCGACGCCCGATTCAGAAGCAAACGCATAGCACACCATCGGAATAACCAACATCAGCAGCATGCATTTAGTGAAGCGAAAGCCAAATAGCGAGAGAGGCAAAAAAAGAGATGCAGAAAGAAAATGAGAGAGGGTAGGGCCTCCTGGAGAAATGTATGCGCTTATAACATACAACATAAACTTGCCA
This sequence comes from Eretmocerus hayati, assembly GCA_029851415.1. Lineage (NCBI taxonomy): Eukaryota > Metazoa > Arthropoda > Insecta > Hymenoptera > Aphelinidae > Eretmocerus > Eretmocerus hayati. The sequence goes on from CM056741.1 coordinate 154,862,069, forward strand.
AAGCTCTTGTACACGTATAATATATCTATATTCATTGCCACGTGCGTATTAAACGTACACTCGTATAATACTGGTGCACCATTCCAAAGCCACACGTGTGCCTCTTTTGCTATATATGTATACACTTTGGATATATCTGCAGTCAGCCGGCCCCAGTTCTTGCTGCATTAGCGCTGCGGATAACCACCCGGTAGTAGATATTATACTCTCCGCAAGACTTTGGACTCTGAAATCAGTCTAGCAACGTCTGCAGCTGACATGCATAATATGACCGTGACTTGGACCAAGAGGAGAAAGACGAATATTATACCTAACCTCAAACTACGGTCCTGGTTATCTCCTCTCCTGAGGGGAGAGACAAGCAAGAGCGTCTCCGAGTTCCCCAACTGCTATGCTCTGATCTTCGCTCCTACAGGACCTTCCATCAGAAGACAAGGAGATGTATTAGGTGTAATATACCACACTTGGTGCAGTCCGTGGATAGCCTTGTGATCCACATGTATATACTGTACAGTAAGGAGTGAAAATTGCTACACTGCTGTGAGAATATCTTCATGGACCGGAACGGGAAATGAAAATGCCAAGTGCTTACGAAGTGGAAATGGCAATGTCTTCAACATGAATACTGTCTTGGGTTCTCCCTCAGTTTCTCCCCATATTCTCTTCCGCAAGGTGACAAGAGACCGAGCAAGTGACGCCAAGCAACTACATAATAATACTCTAGAGCGCCCTCTAGCGTCTTCATGACATTAAGTATAGCGCCATCAGCCGTCACTCTATTCTCGCTTAGGTTATGTTTGAGTTATTTATTGTTGTCGACGTCGAAACTCTACTATACGTATACTGCAACGATGTTAGAAAGTATACATATACATAGTTGTATGTAGGCGACAGACAAGATGAGCCAAGACAAAGAGAGTTGCCGAGAGTCTGTGCTCCTGCTGCACAGAGAGTGAGATCGGTACCAAACTCTGCTCCTTGACGATAAGGACTTTTGGCTTTGGGATGACATGACAGGAAGACGTAGACTATATACTAGTATAGAAGAGGAGGCTGCTGTTTTGAGGAGAAGTGCTGTCAGGTAAACAGCTTGAACACCAGCAGAGTGCAAGGTGAGGCTGGTCAAGATCAGGCCTTCAACGCCATTGTTATGTGTTTCCTTTTCGCGTGAGCAAGGTGCACGATAAAAGTGGCCCCTGAAGCGTGGTTAGTAGGCAATGTTGAGAGTCATGCCCACTTGCTTATTGCGGTCTTTCTTCTACGTTGCCCTCCTCTATTATACTAGTCCACACTTTTCTTTCCTTTGCATTTTTAATTGCAGAGCTGTGACTTGTTGTGCTCCAGCTATCTTCGTGGAAAAGTGAAGTATTGTAGCTCACAACAAAACAATAATTGAGATTGAAGAAGATTTCCCATTTGTATTCTGAGAATCATGATTATTACACTTTTTGTGAAATAATCACAGACCTGTAACAATTTGTTGCGTTCTGCACGGTGATCATGGACAAGTCTGTTGGAGGAACCATTATTAACATCTCACCAGAATCAAAAAAGTCCAAGAGTTCAAACTTTGGATTGGAATCTTCATAGACTCCTCACAACAAAGAGAATCATTATCAGTTATATACAAATGATTGTGTCCCCAGATCTTTCAGAGTTCCAACAAGCCTCTTTGTAGTGAACCCTTGAACTTTTTGGCTAAGATTTGATAATCAATGTTACAAACATTTGATGCAGCATTTAGTCAAAACAATGCTGGAGCGATGCCATGAAAAATAATTAGTATTTCATGTTGAACAATGTTCTCATTTCTGCAAAAGAGCAGTGTAGAGCGAATGTGCTGTAGCTCCAGGTACTGTAATTTATGGAACGGTTTCATCATGATTTTCACAAACATTTGGGGGAGTGTATGTTCAGCAAACTTTCTAATGGATACAAATTTTCACTACCTATTCCCATCCACAGTTTGGAGTTTACAACTGCAGCATTATATGCGTTGGAGTGTTGATAAGCTGGAAATTCATAACACCGCACTCTACCAGCTAATCAGAGCAAGCTTCCAAAACTTTCTGGTAATGAAAATTATCCATTGGATGACCGAGCATTGCTGTATCCATTGCCTCTATATATGTTTCCATGAATCTTTCAGGTCTTAATTGCATTTCGGAAGAGCAGAATATTTTGTTTTCATCACGTTCCCTAACTTCAAACATCGGTATGATGATGAGATCGGTGCTTTAATCAAGAAACGATCTTGCTGATTGATAACATTCACGACAATACGATATTGTATAATGGATCTGCCATCTGGACTCTCGTGTTTTCCCTATGACAATCTCTCAGGAACATCTCAGAAATGAGAGTATGGCATATCATGACTAACTGGATGATTAAACTATCAAAATTGATCGAACACAAGTATGAGAGGCCCATGATCAACAGAAATTCCTTAGAATGTGATGAATTGCTAATGTTTCTCATGTTTCAAGCATGATCAAGCGGACACATCATTATAATATCATTCCTGGCTTTGTCTGGAAATTTTTTCTAAATGCCAACAACACATCTTTTATGATGAAATCATCACGAATGAACACTTATGGACGAAATGAATGACTCAACATTAGATTCTCAACTGAATTACAAAAGTTTCCCATCGCCACGACGACGGACGATGTCGTGTCGTCGACAAGAATAAGAAGGAAGCACTGCATACAACAATATCCTGCAGTGGCACGTTATTATACATATAACTGCAACAATATATATAGCCACGCTTCTGCTGAGAGTTGAACAAAACTCCATGATGCAGCCAACGCGTTCATGGCTCGTCTCACTTCAAAACTAACTCTGGCAACAGCAGTGTAGTAGTGGCAATGGCAAGCAGACGACGTTGTGCTATTTTCGCGCACGACGGATTTCGCACCCTGGAATGAAAAAAAAATGCTGCATCGTTATACAGTTCCCTCTTTCCTTCATCTCGTTTGTATAGTTTTCTCGGTAGAGTCACATGGCGGTGCGTTAATTACAAAAAATGGAAAGAATTTAATTATGAATCGTTTCAAATTCCATGGCGCGTGCTGTTTCTTTCTATTCTTTCTGCAGCAGTCCTGGCCGAGGTTACGCGGCGGTTCTCCTGGATATATGCAATACGTGTCGTAGCATAGAAACACGGACCCTGGGCGCAGTAGTGTCTCAAAAATGATTATGAGTCAACCTCGCAAGGCGCGTCATTCACACAATTTTCTCTCTTATTATAGTTGCTGTTGCACGTACTACAGTTGTGACTGGACTATTACTCACTATGGTACATAATACTCACCTCACAGGTATAACGTCAGCTTTTGAGAGTTTCACGGGCTTTTCAAACGGCGGAAGCGTGCGTGCAGCCGCGTTGCAGCCGTGAGCTGGGAGAAAATTTGCGTTTACACACTGTAAAAGTGAGGATTCTCCAAAGGACGTTTTCGCTGCTGGCAAAAAAGAGTAGAGAGAGAAGAGAAGGAGGATTGAGGTGTCTAAGTCAACACCGCGGCAATGGCCTCGAAATTTTATTTCAGCGCGACGAGTCAGATGCAATAAATTTGTTTTCGAAGATTTTTTTATAAATCGAGTACATTTTGCAAGAGAGCGAAAATTCTGGGTCAGAACTCATCTTTGAGAATCACGTGTTGGGAAGAAGAAGACATTTTTCGAGTGAGAGCTTTGCGCTGTGATACAGAATTTTCGAGATTCAAATTTCCCTAGATCTCAAGTGACGTACCTGATTTTCCCGTGAGATTCAACACTGTTTGTTGCACTTCTACATCTTGTATCAATAACACTCTCCCAAGAACTTGCTTAGTTTACTTCTAAAAGTGTCTTGGAGAGATGACAGAAGTGTTTTGGAGAACCAGTTGCGGAGAATATTGTTAGTATTGCTAAATAATTTGACAAAATTGCTTATGAATTCATGGCAATCAAATAATCATCTGTGAATTGTTCATTTTACCTTCTCTTCTGATGTTTCCCACTCTTTCAAATTTCCCAACATTCGAGATGCATTCTGTGAGTGGTCATCTCATTGTTCGTTCAACTCTCGAGGTTCAACTGTGACTTGATATATTAGTCTCACACTTAATTGCCTCTGCATGCTACTGCGCGCGTTGATTAGAGCTGAGCTTTCATGCACTAAGTTGCCATTGTCATAGTTAATGCTCGAGAGCTAATGCCTCATCAAGCGAACTATGATTCTGTGCTCAGAGATTTGAATGTATAATGCTCTGAATATTTCATTTCTTGAGAGCATTCTGACTCACTTTCCTGTTCCAAAGATATTCTAGCTGAGATCTTTATCTAATTTATAAGTTTCATTGTGGGCACTAAGAAGAGGTTGAGCAAAAAACAGTGCGTCGATAGATTCTTTCAGACCACATCTGTTCTTCAAATTAGTCGATGGATCAGGAATTAAGAAGAAATACTTGGAAGAGAGATTCACTGGTCACGTAACTAATCAATAGTCAAGTCTTGCAATGGTTATTTACAATCATAACAAATTATCGCTAGTTGACTCGTACAGATTGTCTAGTAAAAGTCTGAAGAACCTCATGAATACTCGTGACACACCATATTTCAGAATCTTTCACCTCATCATTATGAAAATGACTTACACAGAAATTGAAGACAATTTCCAGCCCTATAACTTTCGTCATTTATTATAATTTCTGAGAACATCGAACCATTCTGTGCTTCTCTATAACAGTTTTGACAACAAAGTACCACAATCGTTTGGAGCTTGCACGCCCACATCAATAAATGTTGTATTTGATCATTACTTACCTAATACCAAAGAAAGACCCAACAGAAAGCAATCTACAAATGGTCATGCCAACGAACGGAAATCTCAGGACGAGTGCACATTCGTACAATAACATACATTCCATTGCATCGGCTGCAATTCTGTTATGGTAGTGAGATATAGAAGTTGTGAGGTCAAGAACTCGTATGCTCCCTCTGCGTCGGCGTATACATGTAGTATGCGTCGTCTTATCGCCACGACATACAAACATACTCGTTGTCAGACGACACACGAAGATGCTTGGCGAATATCAGCAGCAGACGACGACGGAGTCCGTACTTGGAGCAATAATACAGCTCGCTTTTCTGTATGGAGTAGTAGAAATGAGAGCGAGGGAAAATTGTAGGCGTTCTCTCTCTATCCCTCTCTCCTCTCTATTTCTTCTCTGCTGCTTTTACGCGAGAGCTTTTTCGCAATCTACTCAAGTCCTCTATTTTGTGTCATCATGTATTTTGTTACGAGGTATGCATCTATTTATGTATGTATGTCTAATACATTCAGTGCTCCTAATATATCCAATGCCTTATGCATGTTGCATATTATTCTTTCATAACCAACATTTTTCCACTTCTCGTGGTGTTGAAAAATATTCCTGATGTGAAGAGCATCTCAAAGGTGAAAATTTGCTGAGAATAAATGTGTGATGCATCTTTTGGGTGCATGATCGTATGATGCTCATGTAGCTTTGCCTTGATGGTGTGAAAGGTTTACATATTGCGATTGTAGTACACACACGTGTATTGGTGGAATACTCATTTCAGGTGACTGTGCGCTTCGCAATGCAGTAATAAGGTTTGCGTTCAGTTATTTTGCTAAAATTGAATTTACTTTTGCATTTCTGGAGTTAGGAGGCATCTTTGTGCCGAATAAGTGACCACCATCAGAAGTTGCAGAAGACTAATCTCATACTGAATACTCATCGTCTCAGCGAGTCCAAAGTATGGGAATCTGTACTATATACGTTTTTGTTAGATGATCAATCCAACAATGTAGCTCAGATGTCTCACAGTGGTGAGACATCTGAGAACAACTAAGTGTTTATAGTGATGAACAATTAGTTGTTCTGGTCAAAGACTTATTTCATGTTTCATCAAAAACATGAGACCTCCGCTGACCGTTGGTTACAGAAGTAACAATTGATGAGATGATGTGGATTATTCTTCACTTCTGTAGAAGTATAAGGTGTTGCAATTCCATTGTGACTTCCCATGGTATTAATTCTCTAACATTCATAGACCATATATTTTGGTCATAAAATAACACCACGAGAGTCCCATGTTCAAACATCAGATGTTTTCAAAATTGCTTCTTTGATACAGTATGTCTTGAAGAATGGTTATCACATGTCCTAATCAGCTCTGGACTTGATGAACGCAAGCAGATAGGATTTCTTCTATTCTGTTCGGTTCAAGTATATCGTTAGTTTGAGAAGTATTCTCAAAGACAACTATGAATCACAAATAGGTCCAGATGACATGGAGGTCCAAGAATTTTGGAAATGGTTGTTTATAGTTGACATCTTCAATAAAGTTAGATTTTTTAATTGTTTTTCAAGAAGAACGTCTGATGATTAATTTGATCGTGACAAAGCTTACCTATCATTCAACAAGACAGAAGAAATTTCATCGCAATAATCACCCAAAATTCAGACAGGCTCATTTTCTGAAAGGACCACCATCACTGAGAAGCATTACGCCAACCTGTAGCTCGATTTGAGAAGAGTCCACTTTTCGTAATTTAATGTCAGATTGAATTTAATGTCAGGTGTATTTATCAATACAAGAATCCATTGTTTGAAACTATCATGGTACTTTGAATCAAATAAAAAATCATACCGGACGATAAAACCTCACTATCAAAGTCGTTATATTGGGGTTAGCAGTATGAAAAGCACAACAGACCAGCATGCCATAGGCGTTACCATAGAGATGATTCCCATGGATGAGAGATGCAAGAAGCAGCAGCAGCAAGTGCTTCAAGTTTGTCGATGCTCTCGTGGGACACTCTCGGTTCCCGAGTGGCTTGTCCCCAACTATGGAAGGCCTCTATATAACTCTCTCTCCAATCATTGATTCGGCGTTGACGAGGCCCTCGAAGACGGTACGACGAGAGTATTTAGACGACGACAAGCCTGACGCTGTCGAGCCATTTCAAGAGATGAGAAGAGCCCCTGTAACTCCTCCGACCCTGCCGACAAGTCGCCTCGGGCAGTCCACCCACTCTTTTGATACACCCCTCTGAATTTGTGTGAGTTTATCCAAATGACCTGTGATGGTGGAGTCGTCGGATCAAAATGAATGTCTGCTATCTCCGTGTCCATGAATATGAAGCGTTGACGACTTGAGCCTCTTCTTTCTCTTCTCCTTTTATATAATTTCTTCTGCTTCAATGAGTATCGTCATATGCAAAAGCTGACTCCACGCTCGCAATGTCGAAAATATTTACTTCTCTTCATTCTTATGACTTTTATACTCTTATTCATGCAAATGTACGTATGGACAGGGCATGGACGTATGATACCATACGGCGCGGGTGCATTGTCAGGGTGTCTACCAAATCTGGTGTAATTCAGAGAAATCAGGAGATTCTCATAGAAAATTTCATTATCTTGGGAAGGCATGAAACGCACTTGGGGAAATTTCATCTAAATCTTGGACCTTCCTCAAGATAGCTTCATCTAGCTCAGTTGGAGATACTCTTTCCCGGATATTTTGAGAGAAAAATATTGCTCCAGAATTTCTTGCACAATTTCCTCCGGTAACCCACTTTGACTGGTTCTTTTCTACATGATCCTGGTAAATTTGAAATTCTCAAGAATTTTTTGAAAATTCTACAGTACAGGACAGCTTGATTGATTGCCTCAAGAATTAACTTTGCCATTTCGGACGCACATTGAGGTAAGGTCCATATGTATCCATTATAGTTTGGTTAGACATGGCTGGATGTGACATCCGTGACACGAGGTTTCCCTGAGCTCCGTGTTTATCAATCAATCGACAGCGTCTCTCACAATCAAATCGAGCCCCCTCCCTTCGCATGAAATGCGATTGATAATTAACGTGATTATTTTGGAAACAGCGATTGCAAGGGTCAATTGCAGTGAGCAAGTAGGGTAATTGAATTCGCTGAGTGGAGAGAGGAGCAAATTAAATACTGCTTCTGCGTTGGTCGATATTGGCCTTTCCCGTATACCTGGCATTGTGTCTCGGTTGTTATTATATCCTCTGCAAAGCCCCTTCCTCGTTTGTTTTGTGTGCCCATAATTAAGTTGATTAATTATGGTTATCTGCATACTGAGTTCTGCGCGTGGCTTATTATTTCAATATTATCTCTGAATTTTCAACTGCTTACTCCAAGTGGTAGGTTGCAAAGATAATAATTTGCTTTTCATCTGATGAATTTGGTCTTCATCGATAACTTCTCGTTCATCTACAGTATTGTATTCTTCAAAGTTTTCTTTATCGAACTTTTATTCAACACTTCAAATTCAAAACCACCTTAAAAACTTTTAATGGACTACGTGGCGAAGAGAATATATGAAAACTTGATCAAAACATTTTAATGATGACAAACGGGTAGTACACGAAGTTTATTTTTGGTACGCTCCTCGGTAATAGAAAATTTTATGCTTGGTGCTGCCCCATGGAAGTTTTGCTTGTGTGTGATTCATGTGAATTCTGCTTTCACCGCTATTTTATCGAGCTCAACTCTCTGTAGGATATTTTCGACCAGTGGTCACGTTTCCCCCTCACTTTTATTCGAATCTATACTTACACCCGCGAATGATGGTAAGTCTCGCGTGTGCCACCCCATCTTGGTGTACATATAGGTATATGGTATAATCCTCCTCTATATATGACAAGTCCTCGGTTCTCCTTCGGGCATTTCTATATCGATCCGACCCTCTGTATTACAGCCCCGTGTAGTACTCGAGCTTGTACTTTGTGGGCGCTCAGGCGCTCGTGAAAGGAAAAGTGACAGCTAACGTCTGTCACGGCTTGGTTTAATCGGATTAACGATTACCTCAAGACATCAGAGACAAGCTTTTTCGAGTGAATCATTAATTCGTTTAAAGTGAGTTAATTTACTTTTATCACATTTATGAGATGGGCTAAAACAAATAAAACATTGGTTCGTTCACGTTGTGGTAAAAATCATGAATCTCGCTTTGCTCAAAATCTGAGATATCTAATTTCGCTGAAAGAAATCATAAAAATGTTTCGTAGGAATTTCCCTGTAAAATTCAAGTGAAAAATTAATCAGCGTGAAGTCATCTTGAATCGACCAACTTTCATCATAGAAAATTTTGCAGATCAAAAGTTTTGTGTCCTGAAAAGCTTGGTTGTACATCAAATGAATATCGCATTCGTTTCACTCCATTTTCGTGCTACCTTCACCATATTTGATTATTCTTGAAAAAGAATATCACCATACGGAATCATTATGAATTTCTCGACAACGAGCTCAAAAAGAAGCTCAAAATTACTTCATAACAGTCCTTTCCCTTATAGCTCTGTCATTTCATCATTAATTTTCGAGGAAATGTTCCACCCGAAGTTTTGATAGATCGAAAAAAATTGCGATACCGGTCCAAAACGATCTCTCGTTTGCAAACCCATTTTTCGAGTTTCTGCACAGAGAGAACAGTGCAGCATCAGCAGTAGAGCAGCCTTTATTCACACAACCATCAGAGAGCCATTTTCGTGTTGAAAGTAGCAGCAGCAGCAGCAGCATGCATAGCCATCATCTTTCAAAATCAACACGAAACTTTTCAAAGGTAAACCCCACTCCCTCTCAGAGCCATCATCCTTTGTCTAGTGATGCTGCTCGAATTTCCGCGCTCGGAGCAGTTTGTACATGTTCTCCATACGTACATAAAAAGTTACTGAGTGAGTGAGTGAACAAGAACAGAAAGCTTGACCCGCATGCGCTGTTTATTTTCTGCCCCGTATTATAGTGTGCCGCCGTTATACACTACCACCCGCACTGGTCGACGGTCAACGACTTGGCATAGCCATCAGAGTAGTGAGAGAGTCGAGTTTAAATAGACGCCCACTCCTACACCGAAATAGTTTTTCCAAGCTTCTATCGTATACTGCATATACTTCATCATGTGATGTGTGCAAAATCGTCTGAGCTTAGAGATGGTGGAAAGAGAGTTAACCTTCGCTCGCGCTGCCACCCGCAGACGACGATATCATCCTCTAGTCTAGTCTAGTCTCCTCCTCCCTCCTGTTTTTCCATCATATCTTTTTGGTTCCTTTTCACTTTCGTAGGACGCGAAAGTGACACGGCTAACTCTTTTTTCATCTTTTTCCCTATACTTTTGCTACTCTCGTGACCGAAAGCTCGTCGTCGTCTCTGTTCGTCAAAAAGCTTGTTTATCTCTGTGAGCTTGCATGATTGAGTTTTGAGAAGAAGAGATGAATTTTCATACTGTAGGAGTATACTTTCAGAAACGATGAGGTAGGAGGAGACTTGACTTGATCGAGTCTCCCATCCGTTGGCGCGTATTTTTACTGAGATGAACCTGTCACGATGCGATGGGGAAAATATTCGAACGTCAGCATCACTACGCTGCGAATTTTCCATCGCTCGTCTCATTTCAGGCATAATAATATTCTTCGGTCTTATCGACAGCTCGACGCTCGTCACTACTATACCATTGCCCTCATTCCATCGTCATATCATCCCTTTCTGCAGTATTTTTTGCAGATGAAAAACTTGGTAGAAAATTGCAAAATTGTCATCATCCCATTTGCCTCTTGTCACCAGAGTTCGACTCACTAGAATTTCTCCTTAGACTATCCTGACACATTTGACATGAATTCATTCCTTTACCAATCCCTAATACTATATATCTGCATTATCCTCTTTCTGATGTGCGCTATTTGTATGTGTGTCTATGTAGTTCCGTCTTACTCCCGAATTTTCGCAGAGATGAATTTGCACGATGTGACTCTTGATGGCTTTTGTGAAGAAGAGCACTTAGCAGAGCCTATGAATAATGTGAGTCGTCCGACACTACTAACTCCTCTCTCTGAATCATATATAATTTCCCATCTCCAACTCTCTCTCTCGCTCTTCCAACAACTTCTCAAGCCACGTGCGCCCGCATGCGCTCAGCAGTGTCGCTGTCATCACTTGCAACGTGCGACAGATGCGCGGAAAATGGTGATACGTTTTGAAGCTGAATCCGAGTTTTCTTGAGCTGCAGCCGTGTCTGATTGTTGTTCCAAAGTTTATGTTTGATCCCTTTACTTTCAAATTGGTCAGTGTACTGAAATTTAGTGTACTGAACGTGATTTTGAAATATTTCGTGATAACTTTTGACTTGAGCACCGGAAATATTTCGAGAAGTTTCACGAGTTTTTTCAAGATTTGGGAATTATATTACATAACGAATCATTTCAAAGAAAAATTAATTCCTGAAGTGCAAGTTTAAAATAGGAAAATTGTCTGCTAATACTTGATGGTGTAAATACCAGAAACGACATTTTGCAGTCCAAAATTTGGCTCTGCAGGAAGGGAGTTGGACATCAGTTATGAAATTATGTGGATGGACTCACGTCTGATCACTGCAATATTCCGAGAACTAGTCATTATCATACTGTACACTTTTATTCATTTTGTTCAATATCTTTTTTACTATATCGGCGTCGCCAATGTCTGTATTGTGTGAGGAGTGTCTGAAAATTTTTTATGAAAAATTTATTCGTCCAATACTTCTAGTTTTGTACATTGATTCCGTTCAATATCATACGTGTGGCAAAAATCTTCCTGTTTTGAGTTGCTAATGACAGAAATCAACTGTCGAGAGCAGCCCCTTTGTCTGAATCTTGATGAATCATCAAAAGTGATTCTTACTCGACCGAGTACTCGACAGATTTTTTTTGCCTACTCTCAACTAATCCCGAAAGAAATTGATTAAAAATTATCAAAATTCACATTTTTCATGTTACAAAATACTTTTAGGGGAAAAATAGCATTGATATCTCAATATAGAGCTTTTTTGTTTGTAAACGAATCCAAACAGAAATCTGGCCTTTTTCGTAAAACTAACTTTTTCCACAGAAAAAAGCTGGCATTCTGGTTCACTTAATTTAATCAGAAATTTCATTTCCTACGTGTTGTATAAAGTTTCGGTAAAAAATTCTTTCTTCTTCTTTCTGCAATTTCACAGAAACTCTCTGTCGGGGCATGCACAACTGTTCTATTCACCGTTTCATATGAGAAAACATTCCTGGCCAGATGAAACTGTGTGACAAAACTCCTCCACACAGACACCTATATTATACGAGTATTCGCAACTTTGATACAGTTTTCATTGCATCAAAAGGCAATTCGAACAATTGTAACGACTAAACAAGTCGCTCTGGGTAGAGAATTGACATTTGAGACTTTTTGTTTGTCTCCACCTCTCTCCACTGCTACTGATTTGTTCAATAAACTTATGCTACACAAAATGTAGCAGTTGTTCTGCTGCTGCTGCTTTAGAGCACGCACACGTTAAACTATGTTATGAAAGCTCGAAGAGTAGTGCAGCTGCAGCAGAACAACCCCCATATCTATCTAGTGGTATGCGCGTATTACTAGTATAAGTTGGGGGGCGATGACACATGCGCAACGTACCCTATATAGGCTAAGGGTCGAAAGACTCAGAATATTATTATAGATATATATCTAGATCGTTGCCGCCACTGCTGCATGCGACTCATACTACTTGAAACTTTGCTTCAGAGGCTATAAATATATGCTTGTACGACCAAAAAGACTCACTGGTCCAAGTGTAGTTGTTGAATGCTGATGTGTTTTACTGGTGGGTCTGTTTAATATGCTGAGAGGTAAAAATTTAACTGGCTTGGCTGGCCCTCTTCATAAGTGAACATCCGGAAGAGATGCTATCTTGAATCATTGTACTTTTACGTTGAAATTAAATCTGAATTTCATTTCCGTTGCCACCGTTGAATGATGCATCTCTGATTTGAGCTTCTCTTCATTATGCACCTACATATAGATGGCCTCCTCATTTTCATTAAACGCTTTTATTCCACTTCACCTCGGCCATGGTTCTTTTTGGCCATGGCTGTTTTTCCCCATTTCTGGGAAAATGAATTTGGCTTCCGGTCGCATCCCGGGTCGCATGCTGGAAATACGTGTTCGGGTAGCTGTGAGTGAGTCATCCTTCGCCCGTGTAGTATGTGGTGATCTAGAGACGTTGATAAAGGATGAACCGATTTCGACGCGATTGATCAGTGCAGTGCTTGTCCTTGTCTATACAGTAGGTAATGACTGCATCCGATGATGAGTGTGTGACTCGCGACAAACTGGCGCCATATTATTCTAATACGAGACACCCATGGGGCTTATATTAGGCCGCCCAGTTCACATGTCTTCGCTATTGCACAGTGCAATTGTTTTCCACGCGATTTACATCGGTCACCTAAATTCCATCTCTTTTACTTCATGCAAAACTAACATTTTTTCGGCCCAGTGAATAAAAGCGTTTGTTAAAAATTCTTTTTAACCCTTGCTTATTGAATTGTTTGCTGCAGGCTCAAGGACGAAAAAATGAAATTAAAGGTAGTAGAAGTAGCCAATTGAATTTTATTTGAACATTCGCAAAGTAAATATTCCAACATGAAGGTTCAATTTTCTCAGAATTATTCAATGTAGGAGAAATTAATAGTTGAAAAATATGCGGAAGGATGTATGAAGAGGAAACTCATCATTAAAATTACAAGAAAAACGGTGAAAATTTCGTAAATTATTGCTCCATTCTCTCTCTCTCTCTCGGATTCTTCTGCTTGCACGATATCTTTTCTGGTAAGAAAACGTAGAAATCAAGAGGATATGCACGTGACAAGCTGCATCGCTGAATTCGAATGTCTCTGATAGAGCTTAATAGCCCGCGATGTGACACGTGAGAGAATTGAATGGTTTTCTATCCGGTACGTGACCTGAAAGCACCGTTTCCCTTGTATGCACATAAATAACAAATCGCACTTTGTCTTATGCGTATACGTATACCATTACGGTCTCCGAGTTGTATTGCTCTTTACTGATCCAATGCAATGCTTTTGCACCGGGAGAGCTTTTGCTTGCTTCTTTCCGTATATACGTAAAGAGAATTTCCAAGTAATTTAGAGTCAGATTTATGAGATCTTTACCAGCCCGCGCATTAAAACTCGCTCTATTTCTTTCGCCTATTCTTTTTTTTGCAACATTTTTCTTCCAGCTGCCCACCACAGGGAAAAGTTGCATTGGATAATTAAATTTATTGTTTGATGATTGTGCGTTGGGCTTGAATGAGATGAGGATGTAACTGTTATTTGTGGTCTAAGGTTCTTATCATCCGGATAAGTCGATCTTTTTTCAAACCTTTTTTTTGGCTTGCAGATGGTAAAGTTGCAATATAGGCAACATTTGCTCAGGAGTATGATTGGGCTTATGATCATAGTATACATCATATACGTAGTCATTGATTCTCTGAGTGGAAATTTTCATCATTCATCTTGTTTCCATTCATGCGTTTCATGCGTTTTATGATGCCCTTGCAGAAAAATAGATCGGTTTTGTACATTTATTTTCGATATGCGCTCTATTGGAGTACATGGCATTCCTCCTTATTCCCGTGGTTCCAGCCCCCGCATTCGCGCTACGATTCATGATCTTCGAAATAACTCAAACCGTGATATAATATTTTCCAATGGAATCATCGCCACCGTTGTAATGGGGCATTCCAAAATAATTTCAAGCATTGAATTGACCAAATTTTAAGACTGCATGACTGTTGTCATTGTTTTTGGGGACTAATTTACTAGTAATGAAGTTGAAACTCAACAATTAGATATCAAAGTCATGGCTCCTTTCCCAAGAGCAAGAGCCTAATCCAGGTTGGGGAATCTAATTTTACAGAACGAATAACCTCGAAACTCTTGAGTGCGGAATGCAGAACGTCGTTGACGAGTTCCTAAAAAGCGACTCCAATCGTCAACAGAAGACTCGATTTTAAGCACAAAACTGAAGTTGCCGTGACCACTTATTGAGAACTAGACAGGGATCACACCCATCGGACTCGCCAGGAAAACCCCACTGAATACGTCGGTCAAAATCGGAATTAACTTTATTCCTCAATTTCACGGGGAACTTTAAACAATTTTGGACTACTCTCCAGATTTTGTTTTATTTTTACGGCAGAGATCCCTTATCTACAACAATCTTTGAGTGATATATACATTTTCTACGTGGTCTTCTG
The DNA here is from genome assembly GCA_029851415.1 of Eretmocerus hayati. NCBI lineage: Eukaryota > Metazoa > Arthropoda > Insecta > Hymenoptera > Aphelinidae > Eretmocerus > Eretmocerus hayati. Next base: position 154,877,161 of record CM056741.1, read on the forward strand.
AGGTTTTGGACCTCTTTAGTTGCACTGATGCACGTAAAATCCTAACTCTCATAAGCACAAGGTTTCCGTAATCGCGGTTTTAGTATTCTAGAGATCTCTGATGTACACATTAATCGCGAATACGAAGGGCTGCCTGATGTATCGATTACCGACTCAAAATCAAAGTCGTCATTTGTTCTGGAAAGCAACTATATTGTGAGTCGTCTTGTATTAACTGCATAAATTTTATGAGGAATCATGGGGATTGTAAAGAACCTCATTCATCACAATATTTTATACAGATAAGAACATTTCCAAGAGCTGCACTTGAATGTCCTGATTCTTCTAAACTGGTTGATCAATTTATTTTTGCACATGTTTCATTCTAATTGCGATCAGAACTCCGATACCATTCAGAGTTGAACTGTGTAAAATATTGTACATTTTGGGTTCATTTACGATTCACCACTGTCTTATATTGAAATCAATCTTTCAATTGCAATTCACGATAATGTGATTGTTTTCCAAATCATGTTATCTTGTATAAATTCTGAATTTTGTAACATCCAGTGATTGGTGTTGAGAAACTCGTAGAAAATCTCATCGAAAATCTGTAAAAAAATCTCAGCGGTAATGATGGTCGCTCGTAATGACTTATCCGATAAAGAAAATGTGCTGAGTAGCGGTGGTGGTGTGCTAAAAAATGCGCAGATTTTCAAGTTGACTTTTTTTCCTCTCCCTCCATTTTCTCTCGCCATTTCTTTCGCTTTGAAGAAGATACACATAAACAACATCCAAGAGATCGTAGAGTGCAGCAGGAAGTTGACTCTCCAGTGGATAAGGTTTATAAGCTCAAGCGACAACGACCCCACTAAGATACGTTATATCCAAGGGGCTTGGAACAAGCTACAGATAAGAAGGATGCACCGGACTCTTGCCAGCTTTAAAGGCCATACGCTTCGACTCAATGATCACCTTGCATTATTGCTGATGATATAGCAGTGAATTTAACTACTTCTATCTTCGATTTTTACAGTTTCCTGAATTTGACTGACATTAACAATGACTCACTGGAAGTTGTAATTCAAGTTCCTGTATATCTTCGGTATGCCATAATTCAGGATTTGAAAGAGCTTTCAACATCTTTGTATAAAACAATTCAAAAATATACCGAATTTCATCTTTTTTCTCATAACCCACATGTCAATTCAAAAGCAAAATCCAACTCTATCAGAATCATGAAAAAAGCTCGGTAAGAAGTTATCCCCTTCATATCACTTATTTTGTCCACTAACAGTGGACATGGCGCCGAAGACCGATATTTGAGATAACTTTTAATTGACGCATGGTAAAAATCTGAAAAAATTCTGGAGAAACTCTGGCAACGTTAGGAAAAAAGTCCTATAGTGAAAATAAAGTCCCTACATGCTTCTATTTTGGGAAAAAGGAAAAACTCCCAAACTTTTGGTTTATTGATTTTGACGGTTTTCGTCATTTTTCAACTAGTTATTGATATTTTTCGTGCCAGAAAATTTTTCTGAAGCCGGGAAAACCGGGGAGTGAGGTGTAAAATGAGCGATCTACGAGATTTTGCATGTTCATCTTTGTATCTCTGATGTATGAGGAGATTTGAAAAAGTCATTTTGACAGAAGCTCAACCTAACCCAGTTCGAGTGAGATTTGAAAAAAGAAGAAAAAGCGACACGTCAGAAGAAGGATTTTCAATCGCAGTTCAGTTACCGTTGCCGTAATGCATTCATCGTCAATTGGAAAAAGTTTCCCTCTTCTTGCCGAGATGAATACAGACAAGAGAAAAGCTCTGTGGCTCTACCCACACCACTGGCTTCTGTTTTATTTAATTGTTTTTTCTCTCTTTCTTTCAGCAGAGCGATGCGATTACTTCGCACATTTAACCCTATCCACTGTTTGCGACGGATAGCGAAAAAACGCTACAAAGAAGTAGCATGAAATACAACAAATATACTGCTTCTGAACCGTTTTTCCACCATCTCGTTTCATATTGACCTTACTCGTTTGAGCTTCTAACCGATACTCTTGTTTCTACTTTTTCATAAGTTTGTCTTTCTTTAGCTTTCTGCAAGGTCTCATTTCAGAGTTTTCTCCCCAATCTTTTACCGACTTCACCATTCCTGAGTTTTGTTACTTCTGCACTTTTGCTCTGCGCAATACGAGCTACAAGTATGTTTTTTTCTTAAGGTAGTAATAGCGGTTCTCGAATGGCCGTACAGAAAATTACGAAATTCGGTACAGTGGTAGATTGATATCACAAACTGACTCAGTTAAAATTTCAAGAGCCTTCAGAGTCTGAGAGAAAAGTTCTGATCAGTTTCGTGAAAGTCGATTTAACACGTCGGCTTATGGGAAATGACGAGTAGAGTAATATCTACCGTACAGATTTTCACGAGAGTCGGTTCACAAGAAGAAGATAGCACGAAAGTCACATAGAAACCAACAGATCGACGATTTAGAGCCTACGAAAGAAGATCTGAGCCCAAGTGTCACTCATTTCTGTGATTTCGGGGTTAGGTTGTCGTCTGCTGGGTATACATTCACTATACCTATATCGCGGGCGAAAGAGAGTCAAGCGCGGGTATTTTCTGCACTTGGACTCATCAGTACCCCTATTACTACCTTAACATAATGATTTGAAAATTCTTTCAATCATTGCCATATACAAAACGAGACTAATTTATATGTCTATAACTATCCTCAAGAAAATTGATAACAGTGAACAAATGACCGAGGACACTTTCGACGAAAAAAATAGTATCTTGCCAATGCTACATGACGTCTATCAACTTTTTACCAAGAATACTACATTTTTCAATCTGATCTCGGCAAATCACTGCGAACAAAACTATCGTGAGCCCCAATTGGCGACCTTCCCTGTATTCTCACATTTCACCATTTCTTCTGGCAAAAGACCTCATCTTCGTCTCTCCTGACAGTGCTGCTGTAACAGCGATTTTCTTATCTATCTTCACCGCCACGACGACAACATTGGTGAGGCTTCGGATTCCACCTTCTTCTTTTCCTTCACCCTTCGTTTCGTTATCCTTCTTAGGGATTACGGAATCCTTGGTAAAGGAAGTAAATGCTTTTCTGTAGAACTCGCGTGGCAGATGAGTAAAACTCAAGAAAAAAGCGAGTCGTCGTCGCGTTTTCTCGCGGAAACTTTTATGTGCCCCTTAACCGAGCGCAAGTGTGGAATTGCAGAGAGAGAGAGAGAGAAAGAGTCTATAGAGTTACGTACGCTTCCTAATTGCTCAGCCGATGAGATGTGAAAACGACTTCGACAACGAATGCCATAGAACTGAACTCGTTCTCGTTTTCTTCACCTTATCTTTCCAGAATGTGTGTGTGAGTTTGGTACTTTTTCATACTGCGGTTGTGATTTTATTCGTCAAGCAATCAATACTTTTCCTCTTGAAGATCTGCCAGTAGACCTGTGATTGGGATTTTCTCCTGAAATTTCTGAATTGAGTGATAAGTAAGGGTTTCAACAGGTTTCTATAGAGAGTATAAGATGAAGCAGCAGAGTAGTGTAAGCAACTTCTGTGGTAGAACTAAGCTCTTGAAAGGAAATGTAGAAGTTACTTATGCCCCGCACCTACTGAAAGCTCATCTTCTAAAAAGCTTTCGAGAAACATGCTTAAAAAAGAAAACAGATTTTTGTCTCATGTGCTCCACGATAAATGATGGAATGGAAATGTCAAAGCTAATATATTAACAACAGGGTGAATCTAGGTTCTTTTATAATTATTCTTGGAGATTGTTGCCCTCCCCATTTCGTCCGAGGTGAAATGATTTAATCATTTTTAGTGTTGAACTGTCATGTTATGAAATAGAAGTAGAAGAATCTGCCAACTTCAATCAAGTGAATGGTACATCTGATTCACGACTTTGAATCAAAACCGAATGAGTGTTTACAGTCATCTACATGGGAAAATTGCTGAGCATTTTAAACTCAAGCAGTTCTTCCTCACTCATTTTTAGGCGATCAAGTTGAAGTGATTTTACAGTTCCCCCAAATTTTCTTGTAAACCAAGGCTCTTCTTCGAATTGCATTTTTCGCTAAGGTCAAACATTATGCTCGACTGTTGTTCCTATTGAGGCGGCATCAATGGTCTCACTTTCTTAAATAATCTTCCCAATTTTCTTTCAACTCCTGTTGAAGTATGTATGCATAAATGATGCATGAATCCAACAATTTTTTCTTCTCCCAGTCCACTTGAAAATCCATCCAACATCAGGAACATTGAAGTAGATTGTGAAAGCTTGGAATAATATCCACACCACACTTTCATATCCGTCATGGATTGTAATACATCATCAGCCATTATTCTGGATAACGCCATTGCTTTGAGTAAGCTGCTTACGACACCTCTAGCAGTACTCAGCGTGTGTTCGCGCTGCACATTGTATTTGGTGCACTTGATAGAGCTGTACACAGCATATATGAGTAGAGAGTGCCATGCAATCGATTAAAGTCTATACAAGCTATATATCGAAGCCACTGTAGTTCGACATGTATGTTTCGTGTACATTGTTGTGAGTTTGTGCCAGCTTTGTGGAAAAGCTGAGCTGTAACACCACCGTGACTACTACCGGGATCGATCGCATTTGAGATGGTTCAATTTGCGCTGACTACTGCCAATGATAGATTCGCGCTCAATACTCCTGTAAAGTTTTGAAGTTTTGTGGTGCAACCTGATGAGCTCGATATGGCCATGCTTATTTAGATATGGATCATCATTGTCATACTAAAACCAGAAGACAATTATGAACATCTTTCATCAGAAAGAAGTCTTCGGATGTGGTGCGTAATGGCGCACATTCATCAATGAAAAGCTAATTTGATCTGCTGTTTGTTTCATCTAAATGTCATAGTCCAATATTTTCAAACTTGTATCACTCGAAAGAATGATTGTGACTACCAGATGAATCGATAGGTGGTTTGGATTAATTAGTTCACAATACATTCAGAGTTATCCTTCTCACAATAATCTAAGGATGCAATAGCCCAATATATAAGCTTCACGCATTTCTCAATAAATCAATTTACTGAATGTTTGGGATCATTTCAATGAGAAGAATATCTTTTATGGTTTGATCACACCGTCAAACCGGATTCTTTTGGTACATGTAGGGTAACTTTGTTATACCCTTTGTTTCCCAGAAGCAACCAATAGGATTCTTACGTATCAGAACCGACAGCAGCTTTCAATTGTTGTGCTGAAAAATTCACTTATTAGTTGCTTCTCAAGCGTTGTAAAGGTATACCAAAGTTACCCCACGTCTACCAAAGATATCCGATTTGACGGTACTGTATTCTCACGCCAGGCTAATCAACACTTTGAAACTTTGGAGATTATGATATCTTATGTGATACTCCAAAATTGGAGAGCGAGACTGCATCCTTGTGAATCAGCACAGGAAATGAGGATTAAATCTTTTCAGCTTTCTCGGGGCATTTCATGTCTCAACAGTTTCTCAACTGCTCATTTGAGTCAGGAGCTTACGTTTGCACTGATTCGCGCATCGAGTCCAAACCTCCAGCGTGACGTGCTCTGTCACCCCGAAGACTTTGGCATGATTTCGGGTCGAATTCGGACTGATTCCACGTCGAAGAGTGACGACGCCGAACAGATTTAGAGAGTGCCTGACAGATTCTCTGACTGACCTTTGATACATCGTAGTAACCAAATTCTTCATATCAGTGGGCGAAAATCAATGACCGTAAAGTTCGTTACCATTCTGAAATGCTAACGAATTTTGGGAAAAGCTGTCAAGTAAAAACTCTTCATTAGCTCATCGATAACTTTGATACTCTAAAATAAGAGAAAATGAAATCAATTTGTGCTTTTTGAAAGATTTTCCAAATAGCAGCTTCTTGTGATACAAGTGGAGTATTTGAAAACTTTTCAAAGTGGTCGTTCAACCGTAAATCACCTCTTCCGAACGCATCAAAACATTGTTCACAGTTGAGAACTTTTTAATTAATCTCTGATCTCGTGTCAAGTGGCTTTGAAGAAAAATTTAATTTCATACCTCTATTGTGATGTGTACCTTGTTTATGAATCATTGACGTCGTCTGCTTCCTGTATACCCTGTTCATCTACTACAGACTCTTTTCCTGTGTAATTGTGCCGTTGTTTGCTAGCTTATATAGCCTCTCTTTGCAGAGAGGAGAGCCACTTCCGAAATTAGCGGATCGAAGAAGAAGCAACGGCACAGCAACAACTCGTTAGAGTGTCAGACCGATCCTCTTCTTCATTTCACTAAAGCTCCTTTATCTCTTCAAGTATCCCACCCATCATAGCTCTTCTTGCTCATCATAACCTCAATGAATGGCCGTAATAAAATTCATTCGCTTGGCTATGGAGGTAAAATATTGAGCGTCCTGTCAAGGATTGTCGGATTTCTTGTCCGTATGGAAATCTGATAATGTGAATCTCTTGTCTTATATCTAAGGTTGTCTCCTAAATTCGTATTTGAGGTAATTTTGGAGTTGAGCAAACACTCCATGTACCATTTCTATTATCTTTCTCTCTCTTTGATGCCAAATCAGCTAAAGATTCATCTATATTTCATATTCTTCTATTTTCTATGAAACATGTGGGTGGCTCCTCTATAAGAAAGGTATAAGTTCATCTCAGATTTTCAAAAATAATTCCTACTTTTTAGGGAAATCATTCTTACACCTTACACAAAGAGGGTTCTATTTCAAATGACGTCATTGGAATTTTTCCGGACATATAGAGGTTTCAAATATACTTCTTCCCCCGGAGCCATTCATATTTAAGTGATGATCTGACTCACTCTCAAATATTTTTATACGAAATGATGTGTTTCAAAAAGATCATTTGTTCTTGAACCATTGTACGAAGGAACATTCTCATGTACAAGAGATATCTGAAGAGAGAAAGAGTATCTGCTGTTCTTATCTGAAAATTCTCATCGGTAAATTATGCGAGAAATGATATGATCTTTTACCTCATTTCCGTCGTCACAATTGTATTTGCTTCTGCATGTACCGGCAGTCAATCCTCTGTTTCCGTTGTTAGAGAGTTCCCAAGCGACGTGAAGAAAAGAGCCATTAATTGCTATTTGCACATATTTAGCGGGTCGAAGAAGAGGTCGGTTAAAAAATAAAAGGATCAGTCTCTCAGAGTCCGTTGTGCCAGCTGTCATTCTCTGCGCTCTTTTTCCCATTTTTTTTTTCTGGAGCCTGGAGGGATTTTTCATTATATTCCGTAAAAAAGTACGAGGTAAAATTAGCGCGGGCACACACGTGAGAGCGGAAATGAAAATACTCAGTACTCTTGTGCAGAGATAGTTTTGCTGTCTTGCGCATCGCTTGTCGCACGAATTATTTCCGCAGAATTTTTTACCGCATACGTAGTATTTTTGTGTCTTCTTTGGCGTAGTACACACAAAAAATTGAGGTCAGCTTTTCGCTACTTTAGAAAAGATAGTATCACATTTCTCACAATTTCACTAATGATTTTTTGTAGACAAGAATTCTTCTCTGAACAATTTTTATCAAATGAGCAAACATGAAATGATTTTCAAGTTCCGAAGTTCAATTTGCTCAGAGATTGTAGCTTTATTTCGCACTTTGATAACAAAATCATCTATTGTAAATTCAATAGAACGATATCGAAACACGTGAATTCTAAACTTGTCTACCAAAATTCTTATCATCATATTTCTTACAAAATGATCTTTCTTAGACGTGAAGATTTTTTCAAAAGTTCACATCAAACGAGCAAAATAAAATAATTCTTGAATTTTAATCTCATTATTTTCATTTTTTCAAAAATCATAACACAATTTTGCACTCTAGTAAAAATTCCTTTCTAACCAATTTCAGACTTGAACAAGTATACCCAACATCAAATCTCGAGAAAATAATGTTTACCATTTTCATGAAGTCACATGCTCTGTTTCATCCAAAATTCACTGGTATTATCCCAGAGCATAAATTCATGAATGTGTAATCAGGCACTTGTGACTCATCAAGTTGTCATCTACACAGACCCTCTCTCATCCAGAGAATCATCATCATCACCACCACCACATCATATTCCATGCATTAATCAACGGGCCATTTCACACAGTTCGCGCTCGTGAGCATCGTTAAACATTTGAAGGACTCTCGAGTAGCATCGTCGTCGTTCTCTGATTGCAAAGAGGAAATTCTGGGTTTCAGGACGACGACGACGAGATGATGATCGCTCACTTGCTTGCCCCAGTACTTCGACTATACTCTCTCTACTCCTCGTCGTGTGTACCTCTTACTCCGGAACTTGAAATTTCCCACTCTGACTCTACCTCGTATAGCCCCCTTCGTCATCCTACATCTCTATAGGGTACCTTTTAGGTTTGCAATGGTGGTGAGCAAGGGGGTGGATTTCGAACTGCATAAATTCATCCCGTTGGTCGTAGATAGAGCTTGCGCGCAAAAGCGACGATGCAAATTTCAAGGCGGAAAGCCACCACTACCACCACCACCACCACCACCACCGATGTCACGGCTCGCTTAATTAAAGATAATGGTATTTGCGAGAGAGAGAGTAGTATTATAGTGGACCTTATGACCGTTTATACTGTGAGCTTTATACTCACAAATTGTAATTGTCCGAGCGAGTAAAAGCGAGAGCAGCGATGTGCAACGTGGTGCAAGAAGAGTAAAAGAGACTAAAATTACAGGGTTTCAACGATCTTCTAAACGGTGAGATATCCACTTTCGTCGTGTGGCCTGTAGAGATATCTGTGTATACGAAAACTAGCTCAAAGGCGCAGCTTATGAATTATATGCCGAATTTCTGAGTGAGTTCAAAGTGGTACTCAAACTCTCGCCTTCTCTTCCGCGACGAAACTACTGCTGCTAGTCTATCACTTCCTCTTTGGATCTTGTCTGCTCTTATGCTCACATGATTTCGTGCACAATAGACCATGGAATTTTCATTTGCAATCTCCTTGAGATCCTTGATATGTTGTCCTGATATGCATTTTTACATCATTCCTTCGACAGCTTGTCTTTTAGGAAGTAGAGATCTTCTAATGCTAGATAATGAAAAAATATTGGGTTGTCTGATTAGAAAATTTCTTGAGGCATGTTTTTCGTTATCAAAATAGAAAGAAGTTTTGTTAATACACTGTGCGTAAAAGTGTACTTTGCACACAGTTTGACGACTCTTACTCACAATGGGAGGACCAGGCCTTTGGATCACCAATCCTTTCCAAAAATTTTTCACAGTTTCGTACCACCTAGAATATGAAGAATCTAGAGTAACTCCGTCAAATAGGCCTCCTGTCCAGAGCTACAATCAAAAACGTTAGCATTGCCAGTATATCTATATACGTCACTTGTTAGCATGAGCCTATATGGGTAGTGCTAATCTCAGTGGCTGTATCTTTGGACAGGAGACCCATTTGACAAAGTTACTTTGGATTTTTCATATTCTAGGTGATACCAAACTGTAAAAAAAAATTTTGGACAAGATTGGCAATCCAAAGGCCTGGTCCTCCCCTTGTCAGTTTAAGTCAATACGCGGGAGTAAAATTCATTTTCCGCATCCTAGTGATGGTTACGACCCTCGCTTGCAACTCCGACCGGAAACTCATCTTTCGGACGCGAAATAGTATTTTTCGATTCGAGGGAGGGAAGTTTGGTTTTGCTTTTCGAGTGATTGTTTTCGGTCCGAGCCCTGGCGAGGGTCGAAATTAGCACGAGTAAAGCAAAAAAACTTCACGCTCGAGTATCAATATACGTTTTTCGATCGACTGGGCGTAAAGTAAACGAAAACTACCGTGCGTGAAGCAGTGCTTTACGCACAGTCGATTGAAAAAAAGTTTTTACGCTCTTGTATCGGTATGTACTATTTGGGCATGAATAAATTTCATTTGTCTAGAAAGTTATTAAAAAGTACATAAATCAGGTGATGAAAAATCAACATTTTTCTATTCAAGCTATAGAAAATTATACGAGGAAACTGTGAGGTTTTGTGCAGTGTAACGTAGAGCTTGCATTCCCGGATATTGCACAATTTCTGTCAAAATCTTTTCGTCTCATTGGTATTATTATTCCGAACTCATTAAACAATTCTGACCCGTAGATATGTATCGCAGGCAAACAAATGAGGGTTAATTCCAAATTTTCGAAGAAATTTCTGGATCAAGAATCAAGATATTCTACAATATCATTCAATAAAAGAAATTTCTCTAGTCCGTAAGTAGATGATAAGTCCCTAGACAATAAGTGCCAACTCTCAATCGTCCTACGTCCTATAACATTTATATATTGGCCTCTGCTCTCGAAGGAACCCATAATTGAAGTCTCAATAAAGGTCAAATGGTGCCCAAAATTTACTGTCAATCGCAGCATCTCCTCTAGACACAATGACTTATTCGTTATTTCTTCATCAACTCTACATCATCAGATTATTCCATGCTTTAGAAAAACAAGGGATCCCAATTGAAAATGACATTTTCTCTTATCCGACAAAAATCCACCTAAATTGAGAGAAGGAAATTGATTGCTCCCTTTTTTCCATTGACTCAATCAGCGCACGTGACTAAGCGACCGAGTCAAAACTCTTGGGAAAAACGTCACTTCTTTTGCCGTCGACGTCGCTACGACTCTACAGCCCGCGTATATCTGATGGCAAAGGAAAGAGAGTTTTAGTAGCAGCAGACGACGTATAGAGCGACCGCGTTATACATATAGAGAAAGGGTGAATCATCCGGAGGATTATTGATTCGCTCTGTCTGCTAAGCTCTAACATAGTAGGAGTGAGAGGGGAAATCCTCATTTATTCGAGAAAAAGTGAGTGTGCCCACGTGTTCACTGATAGAGGGTACATATATAACCTTGTAACAGTTCATCCCCCTTGAGAGGAAATGAGAATACTGGTATCAGATGAGTTTCAGTAGTCGGCATATACTCTCGACTAATTATGTGGGAAAAAGTATTGTAGAACGTTGAGGTTGATTGAGATGTGATATTTTTTCCTTCTCTTTGGCATCAGTGGCAGTAAAATGCGATATTTGCTGTCTTGATTAAATTTTCTTCTCGGAAATCCTCGCTTTGAAATTTTTTGTACACACAGCTTTGCAAGCTTATTCTGTGAATTGGAACCTATGATTAACTAGTAGATTGACAGAGTATTTTTTACGGTATGATATTTGCACAGTGTAGAGTGAGCCAATTTCGAGGGTTAGATTGAATGAGGAATTTGCTGCAAGGTTTGTATATATCAATGTTGATTTATGGAGATCAAAACGTGATATCCTGCTCCTTCTCTGGTTTATTTTTTTTCGAGATGAGTTGAGGGATAATAGTAATGTTTACGAGAATCACGAGTAATTCATTGAATATATTGAAAATTTCATACCGAAAAACGTGAAAAACCTTGTTTTCTTGATCCAATAATGTCCCTCCGAAATCATCATGGACCAATCTCATGGATCCCATTTTTTCTCTTGTATTCTCTGTGGTAGAATTGTCAACCAGTGGTTGAATTTAAATGAGCTGGTTGAATTTGGTATGCAACCAACGATTGAATTTTTAATTATTGGTTAACTAATTTGGTTCGAAGTCAACCCAGTTTTTACCTCAAAGGTGAACAAGTAGTTTCAATGTTTGGATTGAGATCGAACGGTTTCGGAGGACCCAAACAGTGGAAGGCCATGTCAGATTTCCAAAAAATTGTTGTGGTATTTTTGAGCCCGTTTCAATTGATCATTAATTCCTGAAAAAATTCCAATGATATCATCTTAAATAAGAGTTCATTTGTTCGATTCGATGATAATTTCAGCAAGAAATAGTCACCGATGGAACCAATCCTTAAAATATCAAAGCGATTTTTTGAAACTCTGAAATTCATTTTTTCATAATTCCATTCATTACTGTACAAACTTATTACACGCACTCTTTGGAATGAGTGAAATTGTTCAGAAGATAATTGCGACAATTGACAAAAATATCTATCAACTAAAAATTCACTTCAGTGCAAAAAATCCGTACACACCATAAAATCTCTTTTCCAATCTCACCGATGCATCAAATCCCACCAATCACGCATAAAATCCAGCAGCCCCCGCCAGGATTGCTCTTGTCACTTCACCGTTCCACAAGCAGAGTTTTCAACCAGACGAGATTTCAATTCAGTTTCATCGTCGTCGTCGTCGTCGTCATCGCATAGGATAGGGACAGTAGCAGTAGCAGCAGCATAGCAGGTTCATTCGAAAAAGATGAGGGAGGCACAGGTTGATTGAATAGGATATAAAACCGCGCCGACGACGAACAATCAAGCGCGAGAACTGCGTCGGCGCAAAGCTGATGGTGTGTGTTGAAAGAGAGAGAGAGAGAGGAGGGGTTTTGCAAAAAAGCTGAAAAGCACACGAGAAAATCTCTTTGAAATTCAAATTAAATTTAGCGGCTGCTGCTGCTGAGGTATGTATAGTAGAAGTAGTTGAGATAGCGATATAGATGAAGGACTACAAAGTCGCGAGGTTGGGGTAGTACAGCATCACAAAATGAGAGAGCTGTGAACTGGCAAGCGCCTCATAAGCGGCATCGCGTCCTGCATAATTTAAAGATCGGCACACGGGGGGGGAGGGGGGAGGGTAGGTGTCTATGCAAAGCTCTATATACATAAGTATATACCTCCAAAGCTTCAGAGTCGTCTCCCCGAACCACCAAGGGTCGTTGTCTCCGCATCGTTGCACTTCCAAACCCCTTCTTCATCGCACAGAGCACATGCATCTGTCTATCTTTATCTCCTTTCTTACGGTTAAAAGATGAGTGAAGCTTCTCTTTAACCCAAGACTTAATTATAACACGTTCACCACCACCTGCCATCACTCCTCCTATAAGCTTCTTGCTTTTTTCCCCTTCTTTTTTTCATCCAACTCATCGTCTTTTGACTCCAGTCCCGTTGAAAACGTCGACGTCCTTGATTATGCGGCATTTCATAGTAAGGAGTCTGCTATTAAAGAGAGTCAGAATTCGTGGTTGAAGTCAATGCAATCGTGTGACAGTATACACTTGCACAAGCTCTTTAGATATCGTTTATACAGCAACCCAGAGCTTTCAGATACCACAAAACCATGTTTTCTATGTTTGTTATGAGATTGGAGTATGGTGTGCCTAATGGATGTATGTAAGGGGTGGTACGCAGAGGTTCTTAACCGTGCGAATTTCTATATAGCACAGTAATAGAGGGAAGATCGAGAAGGAGCTTTCAGAGTGTAGACATACATAGTGGAGAGAGCAAAACGTGAAAACCGAATGGTCCCTTGTTGTGGAGGAATGATTATGGCGCATACACTCCTCCCTCTCGTTTCTTGTTGGTGCTTTTCCTTACCTCGCTATTCAGTGAGATACACAACTTTCAATCTCGGCTTGAAATTCTCAAAATCGATAATTGAAATATTCGAGAGGGAGGCAAAAAAATCAACAATTATGGTGTTGAAAGAGCGCGAACTCGACATACTCTAGTGAATGTTGTCGAACTGTATGTATCTTTTCATCTTCTATACATTTTCACATCATGGCTTTTTTTTCATTCACAGACTTTTGAATGAAAATGGCTTAACTGAGCCTCAGAATAGCATACAGTCATATAATTATTTTATGAAAAAAAAAAATAAATTTTAAATCGAATTCAAGACAATTATACCTTGAATTATGTCCGGATCGTGTAAAAGCTCACAGAATCTGGCGAAATGTTTGATACGGAGACAGAAGAAACAGTAAAAATTCGACAAATTTGAATACGAATTCACGATCGAATGCACGAAATATTGACGAGCAATCAAATTAAAGCATGAATGTAAGATCGCCATCAGGTTTAATCAACTTTGCAAATGGAATTCCCAACGTGTTACAACACCATTTACCACACCATTCTTCTAAGCTTCTGTAATCTGCCACATCCAACTCAACAGCAAGTCCAAGTGCTGCGATGAATGATAATGAGCAGTACACTGACGGCCTACGCCAAAACTATCAAAAGGCGCGGTAGCGCCTTGCTGGCGAGTATCTATAAAAAAAAACTCGCGCGCTGCCGTGCCTTATATACACCAAGTTGGGGTATTTTAACCTCTCGCGTCTGCTCACTTTCGATTAATAATGAATTTTTGTAGCTAGTAACAAACTAATGGCTTAGTAAATGAATGCTTGGATATATTCCTATCTGGATATACTAGTTTCACACGCCTAGATAACATGAAAGGGCTTTGTTCCTCGACTTGTAATTTGTGACCCTCCCCGACAAAATTCGTAGTGGATTTTCATTTTCAGCCTCCCATTCAGTCGATCGAGTCGAGTTCGACCCATCTCGAAGTCGACACCCGTCGGTGTGACGCGTGGCCTTCGTGTGCGCGAGTATTAGTTAGTGTGCTCTCGGTACCGCTGTCAATGCTGGCAGATGCTGTGTTACTGCACCGGACACACCGCATACAAAGCCGGGTATAGACCCGAGACCCAAATCGTGAGTGAAGTCGGGGTGCACACAGGAAGCAAAAAGGTGAAGGAGAGCGATGGCGACGACCCTGATGGTGCTCTAGGTGGCTATGGGCATATCGCCCAGGTAGCCGGACCGGGCAGCGCGTACCCGGATTCACCTCGCAGTGTTGACATGTGGGACAGGAGAGGGTGAAGGAGAGCTCGCGCGGCGAAAGTGCATCAGGTCTCAGGTCACTGTGTGTACGATGAATGCTCAACCATTTTTTTCTCTTGAAAAATAGTGAAAACTTGACGCGAATTCCATCGTCACTATGTCGTCTTCGAAAAATTATGCTCCAGGAGACAGTTTACAGGATTTGGGAATCCCTGGACAAGTTTTTCTCAGTGACCTTTTGACCAGCTGTAATGACCCCCTGAAAGCAATTGAAGAATTCCAGGTTTGTGTTTGAGACTGTCTAATGAGTGATTTTTTGTATTTTCTATCATGGTCAATCCTCTATGATTTTTTCTAGTTAGAGAATGGAATTCCTGTTGCCTTCACTTTTGGATCTCCATGGTGTCCAACGATGTGACTTTCATGCATCGGTTTTGAAGAGCTGCAAGAGCAGTTTATAAAACGTATAAATGATATTGGGACAGAGAGAAATGAAAAAGGAGGCTCATCAATCAAGAGATTGTAGGCTAAAAGATTTATTATCAAAGAGCTTCCCAGCTGTCAGAGTTGCTGCTCTGCGTCCAGTTGTCATGTGTATATTAAGAAATACACCAGTTATTGATGACAAATGTTTGAGAGTTTTAGTTAGAGAGAAAGAATTGTATAATGATGCTGATACTGAAGTTACAAGGCAAATATGGAAAAATAATCAGAGTTTATTCCGAGATGAAGTGTCTCCATGGTTCAGTAGGTACGATGAAGTGTCTCCATGGTTCAGTAGGTACATAATTGAGAAAGAGCAAATCTTATTTGATCACACAAATTTAAATAACCCATTCTTCATGCCGTCTCCGAAGGTTAGTGCTGTATTGCAATTTCATCATTTTCTCTTGAAGCTTACATTAAAGTAACTGTCAACATCATCCAATGCATCCTATTCTAGGTGAAACGACAAGAAGAAGTGGTGCAAAAACTAGCTCATGTGATAGGTCATAGTGTGAAGTTGTATGATATGGTCCTACAATTTCTTAGAACTTTGTTCTTGCGTACCAAGAATGTTCATTATTGTACCCTGAGGGCAGAGCTTTTAATGGCTCTTCATGATCTAGAGGTAACGTTTTTGTAACCTATCCATTAACTGAACATAAAACTTATTAAATTTTTAATTCATGTGATGTTTTACAAAACTCATCATCTAGCTGTTCTCAATCTCAATGCATTCTTGTCTAGGTTCAAGATATCATCTCAGTTGACCCTCGTCATAAATTTACTTGGTGTTTGGATGCTTGCATTCGTGAAAAAATGTCGATATCAAACGTTCTCAAGAGCTCCAAGGTTTCTTGGACAGTATCAAGGTAATAAGAAATAAGTCCTCATAAAAATGTGAGAATGATATTGAATTTTCGTTGAATTAATGATGAATGATTTTTCATCGTAGAGAGGACAAGAACAAGTCTTGGGTGACTTGAGTATGACTCTTTGTGATCCATATGCCAGTAAACTTCTTGGCAAGCAGTGCCATGAAGATTGCCTTACACCTCATCAATGGAGAATCATTACCTCGTAGTGCCATTCTAGTTTTGTTACTACGAATGTTGGCATTAGGCTTGTCAGCGTAGCAGATGGTCGATACTCAAGACTTCAAAGAGCCCAAACTTGACAGTCAAGTTGTAACTAAATTTCCTTCAGCTCTTATGTCGCTCATGGTAAGAGAAGATATTTTTATTGCAATCAAATCTTACCCTTGTTTCATAGTTCTCTCGCTTCAAAACTTGAGTCAATTGAGCAAAATACCGTTTTTACACCCAAGTCAATCATAAATTCACGCATCACGGTATCACAAATGATTATTCAGCACCTGTTGATTCTATGAAGGATGGGTCTGCATCTCCGATGCCTAATTCATCTATTCTGGGAGCAACAATGTAAACCTTCAACCTAAAATTCCGTTGCTTTCTTTGTGTTACGTGGAATTTTGAATCTAATTATTAGAATATTCTTCCTTTTGAGCAAGAGTGAATAATGATGTATGTGAAAATGTGATTCAAAATGCGAGAAAATTGTAATAAAATGCTGTTGTGTAAATTTTGGGGGATGTAAGAAAACTACATGTATTTCATAAAAGAATAATTAAATTTATTTTACACTTAGGATATTGTCTTTTTTTTCTCATCTTGGATTCATGTTTGGATTGAATGAACTTACAAAAAGACTAAGATAATCTGGATTCAATTTGTATGATGTCAAAATCATAGATGTGTACATATTAGCTAGCTTCGTCATTAAAAGTGTTGCAAGCCAAGGACCCAACAAACTGAGCCTGCAAATCCAATAAACGTGTGATAAAATTATTTCTTTGATCGGGTATTTTGGTACTATATTATCAATCGTTATAAGTACTTACATCTTAATTATGACGAGACCGACAAGAGTCCACTCAGCAGATTTGAAAATTATATTTTTGGCGGATAAAGAAAATGTATGAACAAGAGCTTTCACTGCTGTACATCGCACGCTTGTGCAATTACAGCTGGCTCTGGCATTTACTTCATTGTTCCCTGCTACGGTTCTTAAGAGATCCGGTAATCTGAAATTCATTAGAATCATCAATTGCCGGTTTTCTGATCTATGTACGGATCGTGGATTTATTATTCTGGTACGAACACTTGATCAAGTCTATCCAAGAAAATTTTGCAGCGTAACGTTTGTGGAGCATGCACATCTGTTAAGGGTAAAAATGTATCTGCATCGGCATCATTTTGCTCACTACCGGTATTTTCTGGACGCTCAAAAGTTGTTTTCCCTTGGAAAAACGCACGAACCTGAGAAGCAAATTATCCAATGCTTAAAGTGTGAGGAGAATCTTTTCGCACATAAATGATTAATTCTTCCATTTTTTACCTTCAAATCGAGTTTTTGGCCTTCTTCTTTTAGTACTTCAAAATGAGGCGCAGGTTTCAAAGATGGTTTTTCAAGAACTTGAGCGTCATCAAAAGGCGCGGCAGCGCCTTGCTGGCGAGTATATAAAAGAGAAGAACATGTGTGAGAGAGAAAAAGTGCGCGCAAGGCTGCCGTGCCTTATATACGCTGAGTTGGGCCGTTTTAACCTCACCCATTTTTCCGAACTTACTTATTTCATGCTTTCGTGGGTTCAGGGGAGCCTTGATCCATCTGAACCCCATATTCTGGTCATATACACGTGTTATCTCGAGTCATTTCCCTCCTGTCAGCTTCAAGAGCTTAAATATCTCACTCGCAAATTTCGACCCTCTCAAATTTTTTCGCGTCAAGATTTCAGCCGCGTCAAGACACTCGAATCAATCGTCGATCGAACGACTCATCTCGAGATTCTCGACTCGATTCCGATTCCGACCACAATCGGTGTGGATGTGTATGCCTTTCTTTGCAGACAGCGCAGACAGTAGCAGACGATTTACTTCACTATTCGGATTCTGTACCCACAAGAATGTTTACTCATCATGAGTACTCACAACAATGAATGAGCGAATAGTGATAATTGTTGGTGCACTAGGAAATAAGCTACCTGATGTGTATGTTCTCTCATTTGGAGGGATTTAAAAATGATGGTCCAAAACCCAAAATGTGCATTATTCTTTCTGTTATTATGCAGTGTCAAGATAAACTTCAAGTATATTTGGGGACCTTAGGTTTTGATCTCAAGGAAGTAGAGCGAGCAGTAGTTTAGATTTTTGAGCACTGATGTACTGACTACAAGTTTCTACAATACTTGAGACAGACCCATCTTTGATGCTATGAGTTGTGCATCTCAAAGAAGTGATCATAGTCAACTCCAGTTGAAGAATTAGATTGCGACCAATGAAATATCTTTGACGCTGCTTTTCGTACCTCACCAAAAACTTGTTCGTGTCCAACTCAAGAGGGATCGTCTCTCATATTTAGATGTAGTATTACTGCTCAATCCTATTGATGGCTGTCTAGAAGCAGTCGTTGTGATATGTGCAGTGATTTCTGGTGGTGCTCTCTTTTTGTGGAAAAATTTCCATTGCGCATTGTTCTAAACTAATACTCTCAGCTATACTCTTAGATATGGTGAGTGGGTCTTTACTGTCTTGGCGTGTCACTCACATTCTTGCTATAGACTTGATTGGAAACTAGCTGGCTTATCTGAATAGGTCTAAAAAGTTGTACAGGGCTCATCTGTTTCTATTGAAGTATCATTGAAAGAGGATATCACATTTACGCTCTATGGGGAGATTGGTAAGTTCAACTTGAAAAAATTATTGGTGGAGAAGTCAATCACTATAGGGACTGGATCAATGAATATAGACCGGTTACTGTATCCATACATGCATCTGGTGTACTGTAAGGATCACTTGTTCTGGAATCCAAATATGTCTCACAAAATGCTATTCAATCTTCATTCTCCTCCAAATGAATTTGCATGAATTACTTCAACTTCTTAACGTGCCACAAGATACTGCTGCCCTAGTTGGAATTCATTCCAGTTTTTGGTTTCCAAATAGTGATGGGGAACTGATGCATTGTCATAACTCTATTTTTCATCATTAGTCACTCGTTAGTTAGTCAATTTGATCCTTGGCATCTCTTGTTGTAAAGCGGATGAACCAACTTGTGTTGGGAGTTTTCGCAATCCAGAAGTTACACATCACCTGAATACCTTCTCTTGCAAGCACCATTACAAGTGAAATTGGGAATCATCTTTACATCATTGGAGTCGAATTTTATCAACTGTTTACAAGTTTTGCTATCAAAATACAAAGTTGTACTGCTCCAGATTTCTTTGCTATGATTAGAGAATATTTATTTTGGAATTAAGCATAGTGCTGCTCATTGGGGGATTGATTTTTATGAATGAGACACGTGAACGTTTCCTGGGATTTCCTACATGCTACTCTTTACAGCATGTATTTTTCAATCTGAGAATTCACAATCATTACCTTAGCCAAGTATTGAAATCTTCCCCCCTCCCACTTCACTTTTTCCAAAAGTCTAACTTGGCGAGTATGACCATCCTTTTCCCTGATAACTCTATCTGGAATCAAAATATGAATTTCAACTCTTGAGAGTCATGAGATCAGGGAAAACTGTCGAGTAAATGTTTAGCAAGATCTGACGTGAAACGATTGAAAAGGCCATTGAAAAGAGACCTAGCAGAATATCGATTTCAACTCTTGAGAGTCATGAGATCAGGGAAAGTATGTCGAGTAATTGTTTGCCAAAATCTGAACATAAAGTGCATGGAAAATGACTGATTACATTACGATTTGATTATCCCTGTAAGTTTGACTCAACTTGAGTTACTCACCATCTCAACTGATATTTAAACTGGAACGATCAATGCTGGATTGAATTTCCTAGCTTCCGTTTTCTCCTCATTGTCCTGAATAGTTCATTATCTTCAAAATATTTATCAAATAAAAGAGATGGCGAGTAACTCAAGTTGAGTCAAACTTACAGGGATAATCAAATCGTAATGTAATCAGTCATTTTCCATGCACTTTATGTTCAGATTTTGGCAAACAATTACTCGACATACTTTCCCTGATCTCATGACTCTCAAGAGTTGAAATCGATATTCTGCTAGGTCTCTTTTCAATGGCCTTTTCAATCGTTTCACGTCAGATCTTGCTAAACATTTACTCGACAGTTTTCCCTGATCTCATGACTCTCAAGAGTTGAAATTCATATTTTGATTCCAGATAGAGTTATCAGGGAAAAGGATGGTCATACTCGCCAAGTTAGACTTTTGGAAAAAGTGAAGTGGGAGGGGGGAAGATCAAGGTAATCTCCGAGGTCGTCTAACTAGCCTGTGCAGTATCTTCAGAGGTATTACATAATTTCTTTCACCAACAGTAGCTGGTTTCTCGGTCAACATACTGAAACTGGCTCCTTATTTTTCAATTAACCTTATCCAAATGGTAGCCTACCAAATTGTGTCCTTGACTTCAGACAGACAAATACAACTATATTATATTGGAACTACCATATGATTTTGTATCATGTAACAGTTACCAGTGAACCTATAGATTATTCCTATTGTGTGAAACTTTCCATCCTAAACTGATTGTCACAGATACTGCTATTGTTTGGAAAGAGCTTCTCCCTTATTTTTAATTGTGAAGGTGTGAATTGATCAGACAAGACTTCGTACAAGACCTACTTCTCATCTATGACACAATGTCCCAAGTTAACAACAAACCAGATTTTTTGACTGTGTTTGTTGACAATCATGACAACCATGAATTCGGAACTAGCCACCGTAGCTAGTGTCCGTTCATACGGTTTATCACTAAATGTCTGCCAGCTTCAGCTGCTAGCTTCAAATTCATATGAAGACCGTATAGATGTAGTTTACGGAAAATTGAAACAAGTCAATGGACATGATCATGAAAATTTTATGACGAACCGTGCATTAAGACAAAGAGCTTGAAATTCTAAATCATTAAGAATGAATCATATCAAAAGTTGATTTCGTCATCCAATATGTCGGATGCTGCACATGAGTCACGTGACACGAGATTTTTTTTCAATGAAAGTGATACAGTGGAACCTCCTGAGTGAAACAACTCCATATGTGGAATCACCTCTGCAAGTGAAACCAGGATTCAGGAACCATTTGACCTTACTGTGTGTTTTTCACCCTCCATGAGTAAGATACGAACGGATTTTTTTGGAATCAACAGGTATTTCACTCAGGAGGTTCCACACTTCAGAAGGATTCTGCGTCGTTATAACGTTTGTAACAGGTTCTGCTACACGCCACGTCTCTGAACTATGCAGGGTGTCTAGCGAACCTGGAAAACCTGGAAAACCTGGAAATACGCTCATTCTGAGCACAAAAACCTAGAATTTCTAAGTTTCGGACGCAAAACCTGGATTTTTGAATAAACGGCGAACGGTCTACTCTGCAATTGAGAATAAAAGCATCAAAAATCTGACCCCCCGCGTGATTTTGATCGATCGCCCAAACGCATCGAAAGACAGCAACAACTTAGCCACGGCCGTTCGCCGCCGCCTGAACGGCTGAATAGTCCGGTCTCCGGTGGACCTTTTGTTGGTTCGTTG
Organism: Eretmocerus hayati; assembly: GCA_029851415.1. Classification (NCBI taxonomy): domain Eukaryota; kingdom Metazoa; phylum Arthropoda; class Insecta; order Hymenoptera; family Aphelinidae; genus Eretmocerus; species Eretmocerus hayati. The sequence continues at coordinate 154,898,862 of CM056741.1, forward strand.
GGCTCCAGTGAGGTGACTACACCAATGTGTAGAGGGTATTTTCCTAAAAATTTCCCGCCCCAGGTGGGCATTGTGCGTTTGTTCAAACCGGAGCTATGAATTTTTTAAATAATTAATTTTGAGGTCGTATATGTCCGTCGTGCTCCAGTGCCCACCATATGTTTATTTGAAAGCTCTTTCAGCGTAGATTGAAATAGCGTTGAGGTGGGCATTCTAGGTCTGTTCAAAATTGGAAAATTTGGGGGTAAAATGTCGATTTATGATGAGAAGAATAACGTACAAGAAACGAGGTTCTTGCGTCTGGATAAGATCAGTCATGCGCGAGTGAACGAGGAAAATTTTAAATTGCATTATAAATGTATACTCCCTATGTACAGCTATGTACAGTCATATATTATTTCGACACAATACATTTTGATCTCAAGAACTGTAATTGAGTACAGGCAGTTTTTTCTTTCCAAAAATGAACCTGGAAAAATCATGTTTTGGGACCTGGAAAACCTGGAAAAAACCTGGAAATTCTCGATAGGATTTCGCTAGACACCCTGCTATGGATCAGTAATTTCAAATGGGAAATAATTATGAAAAAATTTCGCGTCACGCGACTTCCAATGACAAACTTTGGGAGATTACGCTCTTTCTTGAAGTTATGTCAGTGACCCATTCATGTTGGCTCGCACGTGATATACAATGTCTATTTTACTGATGCTTCAGCAAAAGCAAATTCCATGTCCCTAATTCCAATAAGCTCTTAGAGCAAAACCCGCTTCCCCCACCCCCCAACATTGCTCCTCCATAAATGCTGGAGCATGTCACATTCTCGTCTCTACACAGTCTTCAAAGCTTTCATATTCTGATCAAAGCCCAGATCTCCTTTTTCTCTCTTTTCCCTTCTATGACACCAAGATTTTAAATCTCCTTTTTTCACTTTGACAAAGCGTAAGCAGCATATAGTGATGATATGATCCTCCCTCACCTAGTGCATTAAAATGGGGAAAAAAAAGAAATTAAAAAAACCCCTTCTGTCTTTGTGATTACAGGTCCATCACCAGAGTTTAGCTCGCACAAACCCGTGCGACTGCAGGTATTCCATGGCAGAACCAAACGAGAAATATTCACCACCAAGGAAAGCGTGAGTACATATTATATGGATAAAACCACATGTATTATTATGTGTACACCACCTACATTATGTACACTATACTGGCGCGCACATGAATGTATATTACATGCATACGTCGTGTTACTCGTGACACATTTTCCATGGCTTACTGTACACACACTTGCTGTGCTACTAAAGGTACCGGTGTATGTCTACATCTCGATGTAGACAAGCGCGTGTTTTCCAATGCAATTTGCTTACTTGTCTCGTGGCAGAGTCACAGCAAATTTTTTTTGTCCACTTAAATTTTTGCGGCAATTCGTGTTTGAACTTTTTACGCGAATATTATTCGGCGTGACTCTTCTCTCGTGCACGCCCAGATCATAATTATTGTGCGCCGCATTTACGAGAGATGAAAAATTGAAAATTCAGTGTGTTTTCTTTCTTCCTGGTTTATACTTTCTGCTCTCTCTGCCCATGCATGTTGCGAATATAACTTTGGACAAAGTACGCTTTTTTCTAATGTGGTAATGCACACGTTGCACGTGCACCACACGTTTCGCGCAATATGGTAGATCTACATAGCTATTGTTTTGCGTAAAGCTATCGGTATTTCAGGTGGACCCGACACAGAGTTCTGGCAATTTTGGGCTAAAAGTAAATTTCTATTCTATTTTTGCTTTCAAGCTACACAGAAGAGCTTTAACTGAATGAAACTCGAGATGAATTATTTCGTGTAGATAACGGTGTTCAAAAAACGCTAGGTGGTTCAGTGTAAAAGTATGTTGGAAAAATATATCGTGATACTGTTCTGTGAAGTTCAGACAAAAATATCGCATACTCCATTGATATCGCTTTGGAAGCTTTGGATTCTACCGTTACAATTTTCGAGGTATCATGGACTTAGATAGTAATGGCGATACGAGTGCTTAAAATTGGTTTTGAGTACTTTGGACGACCAGAATCATTCTGAAAGTTCGTGGGAATATTCAGATATTCGGCAAATCTCGGTATCAGACTTCCTTTAAAAGTCTATAAACCTCGAAAAAACTAGGGCATTCGGTAGAATGAAATTTTCAAAGAATGCTGACGCAGAAAGATACAGGTCTTTGTACGTTCTCCAGTCACAATGGAGAAAAATCGAATTCCGATTCAAAGCCACCGAAGTCATGGTTCAAAGTTGGAAAATACAAATTTCTAACAAAAAAAAAATCTCGATTCTTGAAAAGTAGACGACAAACCAAAAATTCTGCAAACTGTCGCAAAAAATCCACTACCCGAGATTATCAAGTCAACTTCATTATGGATGAAGAGCATATTCTGATCCAACCTTTTACAAATCCAAAATTTTCAATTGAGTTTTTCAGAAAGTTCTCCGCACTTGATTGCTCCTCTTCACAAGAGTTGCAGCAGTGGTAACTTTTACTTCACTGCAGGTCGTTTAATGAAGTGCATTGTTACAGTACAGTCAGCCAACTTTAAAAAGGTTCTGATGTGGGGGTTCAAATTCGTTTTACTCAAATGACGCATTAACCAAATAATTGTTGAAATGTCATCCACACTCCCTTTCTCTCACTTTTAATCAAATCCAATTTTAAAGAGTAAAAATATATGAATTCTCATTTCCTCCATGGCAATTACAGCAACTCTAAATTTCAATAACAATTACTCCCCTAATTAGATTTGGCCAGCAAACTCAATTAGGTAAAGACACTTTTTTTTTTCTTTGAATCATATTTCGTCGTCGTCCCCCCTTATGCGTGAGCTAAAAAGCGACACCAAATGAGGCACCCATTGTATAAAAATGGATAAAAGGCGCAAGCAGCAATATCACGCGATAGCTGCGTTATACAAAGATCATCGTTATATTTACCACTTCTACCGCCCTATAATAAGGGTCTTCCACAAGTTGCGTTTCCCCAGAGGGTGTGCAAAATCTAACGACACTCTCCTCCTACAGTTCAGAAACCTCATAGCATTACGCAGAATCTTCTCACACAGACTCGTATTAGGTGTACGGAGTATTGGTGTATGTGTGTTGGTGATATAATACGGGGGTGGTTAGTAGTGTCGTAGAATCGTCGGCTGCTTCACCTCGTGCGGATGCACTTTTTCTTCGTCCGGCTCTTGGCGCATTGGAAAAGTCAGGGGATGCTTGTACATAGCCGCAACAATTCCAATGCAAATTCACCTACTCTTTTCGCATACGAAGTGGGTAGTATGGCTGTCTCTGTGCTGCTCTGTTCTGCTCACTCTTTGGTGGTAAATGCGTCAGGATAAAGCAGCAGTCTAGCATCCACCAACAATCCACATTTTTTTTACCCTGAATCTGCTACTGATGTAACAGTAGATCTTGTAGTTTTGCTGTCTCGTGATGCTGTGCTGCTTTTGTTGCTGTTATTGTTGCTCCTGTTATACAGTAGAGGTACAAGTTTTGAAACTAAAAAATATATATGTGTAGGCGTTGAAATAAGCAGCAGGCACGATGATGGAACGACGCGTGCTGTTGTGGGTACAGGTAGCATCAAGATAATACAAGGGCTAAGAATGTGCCTGAAGCAGACGTAGAAAAAAAGTAGGCCATCCGTCTTTTTGACTTTTTTCTCGTATTATTATTATATTTTACGGCTGCCTCTGGCATTTGGGATTGGTGATACATATTCTCATTGTTATCGTGCTGCTGTGGGCTCGGTTTTGGGGTTGATATTTGAAGCCAAGAAATTGGTGAGAAAGAATGAAGGACAAATTCCCAAGATATGGTGAATTTTGTTGTTGTATATTTTGTCTAAATTCGCATCAGTTATAATAATTTTGCCCTAGTTTCTTTGGTCGTGTTATGTTATGAAATTGTTTTGTATTGCTGGTTACGTTTGTTGCGTTTACAACATACAATCCATCTTGCATGATGTCATTTTCACTTTTTTTTCTCAAAGCAATGGTGCGTAACAAAGTTACTGCAAGTTGCGTCAATAGCGACTATGCATAACCCTTATAATTCCGTTGAGAGATTCATGAGAGGAATGAAATTCCATTTTTTATTTTTAACTTCACGCAAATTCGTAGTGATAACAAAAAATACTCGTCTCTTATGAAGGTAGAATTGTAAATACTACCATGACATGGCAAAACCTCGCACCAAATTGAAATATTCCGATTCGTTTCACTCGGTGAATGACAGAATGAAATTTTTTGTCGCTTTTCTCCGGTATATAACGGGACAGAAATTCATCACTCTCTTTCGGGTATTTTTTTAATGGAGTATTGTTTGGAAATGAAATACTCTGTTACCATAATCATACTCTGCTTAATGTTTCACTGTTGTGCTTTTTTTGTCAATAATCCCAAAAATACCCGGGAAAAACAATTTTCGATCAATTTTCTTCATGAGACGTAAAATACTCTTTTCTCAATAGAATGCATGGAAAGTCAACTCAAAAACTGCACGGACACCAAAAAGTACCACACAAAATTTTAGTTGGAGGATGATTCATCTGTCTTTTTTCCGTTAGACTTCATCATTATTACATTTCTATTTCTCTTCATGAACTTTCATCGCTCGATCTCATGACAATCAAACACAAACCACACATTTTTCTGAAACAACTACTGAATATTATTACCGCGGGAAAAAATACGCAACAATGGATTTTCGCTTCGGGATAATTTACAAAATTCCAATTTTAAAAAAATTCAGCGGTATGAACTTGATCAGAACCCATGTCAGTAAAATTTTAATTTTCCTTGATAGCCACAGTTTGATTCATTTATTTATTTAATGAAATGCAAATATAATTGGTGGGAAGCGAATTTTGCAGTATTGCGATAAATTTTTTTCTGATAATTCTCTTTTCAAGTCCCGGTTGTACCACGCTCTTCCTGAATTTCCTTTTCCACAGAGCTTGAGGTTATAACTCTTCCTCTTATTCGATACCTTTTGTAAAAAAAGTCTTTATTACCAATCGATCTAAATTGAATCATAAAAGAAGTTGCTGAAACAGAAAGCTGAGCTTGCACACAGTTCCTTATAAAATACTCGCAGTACAAACGATTGTATTAGGTATATATCCAGGAACCTCAGTCTTGTATTGTTAAAAATTCAATTGAACAAACACTACAAAAATATAGCCATAGTACTCTGAAGTGAACAAAACAATTGGTTGCATCCAAAAGTCATTGCCAAGAGAGAATCGATGGCTTTTTTTGTATTATATTTGCAGTGGTGGTTGACTTCGTAATGTGATAGTTCAACCGCTGCCAAAACATTTCCTCCTCGTGTCACTGACCATCCAAATAAACACGGAAACGAGCCAAAGTGCATCAAAGAGAGAGAGATACGATTCCGCCCACAAGCGTCAATAAGCTGATTTAGTATCGCCAACAGACAGAACATCATCACCTGTCGGTAAAACGCAAAATGATTCGTCGACAAATAAAGTGTTAACGGGGATTGTCTCAGCGCTTCGTTCGCACAATATTGTATCATCATCACAAAGATTATGCAAACGGCGGCGCAAAAGTTGTTAGTGGAATTGTTACACGTGTCTCTGTCATCTTTCCTTTTTAATTTGTAACTTTTTTAATTGTTCACAATTGCACAAGCATATATTCACTCGTTCAACGAATCCGTGTTGAAGTTTCTGATATGTGTATTATCTGTTGTCTGGTAGAACTTGATAAGCTTTGTGCAACTCGATATCATTCGCGTATCTTTTTTTTTTTTTTTTAATAAAGCAGAAATACAATGACGAGCAGTAAAATGTGCGACGATCAGAGATTTCTGATAAATATTGTGCTGATTCGATATGATTTATTCGATATCCGAACTAATTAAGAGAGCTCCATTGGAGTTATTGGAGTGATATTTTGTAAAAATTGCAGTCATTACCGTAAAAAGTACATAAAATTCATAAATGCTCATCGAACCACTTTCAAGCTTGGACAAGCCGTACAAACAACAATCCATCGCATACATATTGTTTTCGCTCTCGCTTCAAAGCGAAAGCACACAAAGCGCCCTCTCGACATGAAAAATCACGGAAGCCGAGTTTTTTCTTTCACTCTCTTCCTCTAGTAAAACTGTCGAATACTAGAGAGCGCGAAGCTCACACTCGGTGGTAAGCAAAGTGAGTAAGTACAAAACTTCTCCATTCAAAAAACCTAAAAGCTGTGCTATATATAGGGGTGGCAGGAAAAAGCTCTCCATGCCTCACTACTATGTCACTCTCTCCTCAAGTCGTGAAACGCGCTTTTCTCTCTGTCTCCTACCACTTACACACTCTATTCTATCGCTTCAATGTCGTCATTATACAGATTTGTTTCTACTATAAGCTTTTCGAAGGTGCAAAATAAAAAGGGTTCAAGCATAGCAAAGGTATTATACGAAATTGTACCGATCGAGGCCATAAATTCAACTAGAGCCGCCATGAATCACGGAAACAATGCGGGACGCGGTGCTGGTGGTGTCGCGAGAAGCGGTGGTTGCAAAGTACACACTTGCCGTGTATTAGGGAAGAGCTTCCACAGCCGGATACCATCACCACCACCACCACCACCACCATCACATCACCCCCCCCCCAAACCTCAGGTGAAATTTCTCCTCTGTGGCTTATCGGTGGTGGTGGTGGCTTGTGGTGATACGATAGTATAGTCCTTCAGTCAAGTTACACGAAACGCCCCCGCGCTATAACCCCTGACCCCTCATCAGCTCGCTCATCAGAGTCCTTTCAGAAAATCTCCCAATCCTGGCACAGTACGAAACGGATTTCTTCAAACATCGACAACTCTTGAAGTTTTTACTCTTAAATTAAGAGGTCGATTTAGATACTTCTCTTACTTTGAGAGCTCATCATCTTACAATGAGTGTTTTATCTCTCAAAATAAGATGCACTCCTCTTGAATTAAAGAACAGCGACCTCTTGAAATAAGAGTCCCGTCTGTTCTCAGAGAAGTCTTGGAGAACCTGGAACCTGGGAAGGGACCAGGTTGTTCTTGAAATTTCACACTCTTGAATTAATGTTGCTCTTCTTTTATTTAAGAAATCCTTTTTATAGTGCACATAAATTTTGGATACAGGCATCACTCGATTCTGTTTTATTGTTGCTGCTGCTGTTGTTTGTTGGTAGTGGTGTGAATTTTGCTCGTCTATGCGGTGATGCTATTTCCCTATTGAGATAGACATCACATGAGCTGCTGTCGTGCTTTTTCCATCGCTGCTCGATCCTGTCTCGGTTAGGCAGGAAAGAGAGATATATGAGCATGGCATGTGCAAATTTTAACAGGATCCGAGCGCCCGAGCCCCGAGCTTTTCCCCGTGTTATGCTTTCCGTCGAGGACAAGCCCTGACATGTGAAAATTTCGTCGGTGGAATCTGCGTTGGGTGGATTCTGTGGTGCGCAAACTTGTTTTTAATCAAAATATTCATGCTGTGTAAATTCAGCTGCAAGCTATGTGAACGGATTAAACGTAAGCGTGTTTTATTTTCATACGGTTTATAGTTTTGCTTGATTTCGCACTTTATAGCTCAAAATTTTTCTTACTCTAGAGAGTTTGACATAATAATGTCGAAACTCGAACATATCCTTCATTAATCACTGCAGATGATTTAACACGTTCGCTGCGAAGTTGGTTTTTCGTGATTTCATTTTTCTCGTAAACTGGACCCCCGTATCCTGGTAAAAATGCTTGGATCGGACCAAATTTTTTTTGGTTCGTCGGTTGAGCCCTAGACAGAGTAAATCACCTTAGAAAGTTCTTACTGGGTGTATTTTTCGAGTCATTACGGACTGGATGAGATCAGAAAACGAAAAATCGCGGGACCCACCCATGGGTCCCGCCGCAGCGAACGTGTTGAATATTTCAACTTGATTCTTTGATGCATTCGATTGTTTGCATGATTGAGATTTATCGCTCAGAACACATTGAATTTCGATACATTGGGTTCGCAGCATGTTTGATACTGCCACGCCACACTTTAGTTTGCAAACTCAAACAGACCCCTTGACGTGCCAATAGAGATATTACCGCAAATAGCCGTTATCGATAGTATCGGTTGAACTTTGGAGAACTTTGGCATGCTATCATACAGAAAATTTTTCATTCGATCATGTTACACCATTGGGTCGACATTATTGATATTAAATCTATATAGAGGTGATACGGAATATTCATACAACGACAAACAAATTTTTATAATCCAAAGAATTTCTACAGTCTTCATATGTTCTCAGGACGCTTTGTATTTAATGTCAAAAATGCATGAAAAATCACGGCCTTACCCTACTTATGCATTCGAGATCATTCCGCTGGGGAAAGTTCAATCCGGATTAGATTCTATGATTATTCAGGCAATGGAATCTCATCAGACACTTAATTTCTGATCTCTTTTTGCCTAAAATAACGTGATTATATTTTGTTTATAATTTCTACGCTTACTCAGAAATATTTCTGCGAACCGAGAGGTTAGTCCGAATACCTTCGAAATCCAATGAAAATGTTTTAAATTGAAAAAAAACCACCGGTTCTGCATTTTATGAGGCTCATATTGAACGGTCATCTGGCCTGTCCAGAGAGCAATTCGTATGGCTGCCACCAGAATGACCAGCAATAATCATTCTCAAGGTTTCTGAAACCCTTTCCCTCAGGAGAGAAAGTTTTGTCGCCGGATATTTGAAAATGAAACATGTGGCGTCCAGTTGGGGTATGCTCGTCATACTTTGAACCTGTCAGTCTTCCTCGACTAAAAGTGAATTGTACTATACCTGAAAATATATAATGCATCCGCGAGGACCTGCCAGTGCTCTCTCTTAGCCCTCTTTTTTTTTTATCATTTTTTTCTGACGTAAAGTTGTTTTGTGGCTTGAAGAAAAACTCAGGCCGTTGGGAAATCCCCCTTGATCTCGCGAGAGTCCAGTCTTTCGCTCGAATTTGGTGGAGAGTTTCTCAACTTTTTCATCGAAACTCTTCAAAAGAAGAGGGCTGTAGAAGGGCCAACAAAGGTCCCAGACCAGACTACTCCAGAAGTCCAGACACTGTATTAGAGTGTTGATGCTCTTCAGCCTCAATGAGTCCGAATCAGAGCATTCAACCACATGAGAGGTATAAGACAATCATTGATGGAGAACAATTGATTCTCTGTTTCAAGAGACGTCCTTCAACGATCGGACTTTGTGTTCGTTTTTGTCAGGGTTTTTAAGTTCACTTTGACTTGATAATTTCTTGAAAAAGTCACATAACCTATAAACCATAGTCCAAACAACTCGAATACTATCAAGTATCAAGTTGATACCCGCCCATAACCTCAATCTTTGCACATTTTTCCAACCGAAATTTGTGGTTTATGATAAATTTTATTTTTCTTTCAAATTTTCATTTTTATTTCAGTAAGGTTAATGCTCACCCACATCTTCATTTTTTCTTCAATTTCTCCAATCAAAATTTTGAATTATTATGAATTTTATAATGATTATAATGAACCGAAAAACTAAAAAATGTGAGACAAAAGCTCGATGAGTGCACTACCTTGTGTTCAATAAGCTATAAACCAAGCTATTATATGTGACAGAACGACAGGTGCATACTAAGTAAAAATTTTCGTCCCGTCATCCACTGACTTACTATTCTTCACAAAAAAAAATCCTGCTGCAAGAAGATCAGCGGGACATCATTATCCAAAATGAATCCAACCTCACACCTTGTCTACAATGAAAACCAGGACATCATCCCAAAGTTTCTTCTCACCACGTCAGCATATAACCAGAGCCTGCTCATATAGGTAAAGAAGTCAAAGCTTTCCCCTAAGCTCGTGGCACGCAAAATAATCAGTTGCATACGCCCCGCGTCTCTAAATCCCTCACATCTTTTCGTCTTCCGCGCAGCCACGACCGCTGCCACGAGGCTTTTGTACCTCACCGACAATAGCTTTGCGGTTCATCTCGACAAAAGCATGCACACATATAGGTACATGCCAACATTATTATTATTATATCTATATATAAATCTGCATCAAATTTCTGGGCGTGCAAGTGCGTTTAGTGAGAGTAACGCGTGCATTTTGAAATACAAGTTTGGCCAGCTGCCATCCATAATCAGGATGTCTACCAGTCCTCACAGTTCTTACAGTGTCTAGAATGTACATATTTTATTTGAAAAGTGTCTTAGTTACAGAAAGTCCTGCATTCACAAAGCTCGACCCTAACCAATTTAATTTGAGATTTGAATGCGAGATATCAATATAATCATCTAGTAAAATTTGCTGGCGTATTTCATATCTCAAACTGTGAGTGGCTAAGAGAATCCATCTCCAGATCCAAATTTCAGGATACCGCAATGTGTCCGGGCTTGATAAACTGTGATATCCTGCAATCAGGATCTTTTTCGAAACTTGTGATTTGCTTTCGACATTTTCGGATAGCTTCAGATCAGAACGGTACAGAAGTTCATTTCTGTTCATCAAAAAATTGCATTGGGGTAAAATAGGAACAGGAATCCATTACCACGATGCAAAACAAATTTTCCCTCAAGAGTAGTCACCAATAAAAACATTCTTCAGAAAATGAAAATCTGAAATGAAGTTATACCATCTTGGTGTCCGGAGTTTTCCATATTTACCAATAATTATACATTATCAGTATGAAAGGGCATGTGGTAGCCGTGCATAGATGCACGGCCGTAAAGTTCTATTTAACACTTATGTGAAAATTAACATGGTACTAAGTTATTGAGATGAGTTGTCTAGTTATCGTTATTGTCCGACTTATACTCGACAACTCAATGTTCAGCCCAAATCATTAGATTATTGCAGAAAAGTGGAAGCCACTGGGCATCTGGGACATCCTAACCTTTAATATACACATATTTTTGTTCCAATTATTCTCGAATCCTTTTGCGATTTGAGAGAATAATTGGAACAAAATTTAGCTTGCACGGCTACCGCATGCCCTTATACCATCAGTTCTCTCCTGCATGTATCAAACTATAAATTTAGAATTATTTCTGTCTTTTCCTATGCACTGTAATGCATATATAGAGGAATATTGTGAGGGCGGTGCACCGCGACAAAAGCACCTCAAAGACCACTCCAAATACGTTCACTGAGAGAGAGTGAGAGATCCCTTCAAGCCGGAACTCTCGCGAGCAGCTTTTCTACCCGATGCTCTTACGCGCTTTTTCCGCTTCCGCTTTTACCTCCCCTGCAGAGAACAGACGGACTTTCTATACATATACAAAGGATTTCGAGAAATTCGCTTTGCTTCTTCTCTACAACCACCACCACCAACCAACAAACCCTATATACACCAAGCTATATATGAAAATGTCGGGAATGCGATGCTAAGGCTTCCGATTGTCAGGTATAGTAGAAACCCGTATATGCCACGCACCATATCAGAGAAATTTTGCTGATTCTGCAGTAGTATAGCCCCGCACTTGTTACTCTTCTTGCGCGAGCAGCAAAGCAAAGAGTGTGGTAGAAATTTCGCAATCGAATTTCCACTCTTTGGTACGAAATTCCAGGCGATTGTTGCTGCTATACTTCAACCTCTAGCTTTGAAAATTTTTGCTCTTGTCAGAGTATCAATAAAATTGAAACTTTTTTTTTCTTTGAGGTCCAACCAGTAGTGATGTAGTATGTGTAGCCATAGGATATGGGTTCTGACCACAAGAGATAAAGAGAGAGAGGGGGAATAGGAAAATTTGTGCGAGGTTTTGTAGTGAGACGATGGTAATTTTGTGTGCCAAAGCTAAAATCGTAAAGTAAAGAGGAGGGGATCGAGAGGGATCTCTGCTGCGCGAGGGCATTTGTAAAGCTTCGCGTAAATTTTGATAGCTTTTGGTTTGGATTTCCTCTCTCTCTTTCTGCTGCATATCCATATACACCACTGCTACCACATGGAAACTGTGGAGCTTTATTATCTTTCATTATTCACCAGTTTCCATTTTACGGAAAGACCAGCAACACACAAAAATCGAGCGCCGAATGACGACGAGAAGGGAACAAAACCACATCAACAACTGCTCTTTGCGAGAAATGATATAGGCTATATACTACATGTTGTGTGCCAAAATGAATGAGAGTAAACTGACGGCTGCTGCTGCTCATTGCACTGCTTCAATATTCATTTCCCCATCGTTGATGGAAAATTTTCATCAGTCTCTGTAGAATTTTTATGTGTAAATATGTATGTATGTTGGGAGGCTTTTCATACGTGGTTTGCTCGATGATTGCATTCGAAAAGGTTGTTTGACGGGCTATACGCATTGCTACGTTGCGTTAATTAAGTAATTGTTGGTATAGTAGTGGGAAAATGCAGTGAATGACGTTTGACTTTTTTTTTCTGCGGATACCTGTCAACAACAGTATAGTTTGTGGTTGTGGTAGACAGTTTTCACCACGAGTCATGTTGACGACGACGATGACAAGCGATTTGATAACGGATTTTCTGGACACTGGGTTTTCATACGATGCCGAGGGGATCGTATAAGGTGACTAATTTTATTTGGATAAAAATCTGTGAGTCGTGACGTTTGATATGGGAATGAACGTTCATGGCCAGAGGCGCGAGTGTCAATCAACTCTTTCTGAATTTTTACCAAGTTTGTTACGCTGTGAAGGAAGAGGAGAGAGAATGAGATGGGATGACTGTCAAGACATCAGATTTACATATTGGAATGATCTGGAAATGATTGATCGCGAGATTGATCGATTAGACGATCGTTCTTTATGGTCCTCTGTCATCGATGGTTCTGATACTTTATTTTTGGTGATTATTGTGACCACATATCTTCTGAGGAGCATTCCAACGAAATTCCAAAAATGACATTGAAATAATATGATAATTTAATTGATAAATTGAAACATTTTCAATGTCGTCACTTACATAGAATTGTTTAAATTGTCATCTCTGAGCAAAAATGCACACATAGTAAACGTTATAAGAGTCGATGCTGCACTAGTCAAATGAGTGAAGGTTTTTAAACTTTGACGAATACCCCCGAGATTCCAATTGAAACTCGGTCAGCTGCCTGGTGTTGATTATTTCCTCCAACACATGAATTTTTGTGAATTTTCGATTCAGACGATCAAAAATTTTACTCTCTGACATATGTAAATGTTCTTGTTTTATTTGTGACTTGATAGTATTCCAATACAAACAGGTTTACTATTCAGCCCCAAGCCAAACTAGGCCTCGTGAAAAACTTGGGTACATTTTTTTGAGTGATAACAAAAATGAATATGATCAAAATTTCTCATGTCTAACATTTTCGTATTTAAAAGAAACGTGTTTTCCTATGAAATCACACTTCTGGTTATCGAAAATGAAAAACCCCATTTTTTGGGTCGAAGTCAGCCTAGACCCGGCCAAATTCCAGCTTCCTCAAAACATTCATCAATCAAGTTGCAATGGCACTATATACCTTGATTATACATTTCTGCTGTAAAACTCGTCAAATTTAATATAAAGATACTCCGTCCAAATCGTATTATGCCATCAAGTTCCAAAAATTTTCCTAAATTCGTCAAATATTTTGCATTCATTTACTAGTTGTTGTTGAACTAAGCAGTCAAGAAGATTATACCATAATTTGCCGAAGGATAAGATACGATTTAAGATCACATTGTTGCAATATCCTTTCGTAAATTTGAAAGAATTTATATTACCCAGCTCACTTTGGCCTCTTTTACGCTGCAATAAGTCAGAAAGTTGATGTTATAGCCCCATACCCAACCCAAGATTTCATAAAAGAGAGGATGCTAGTGCTGCTACTACTCTAGTTTATTTTTACGACAAGTAATATGAGATTCCTTCCATATGATGGGGAAGAGGAAGGTAGAAATTGCGCTATATTTAGTGTAACAATCTCCTTCTTCGGCAGATGCACTTGCACAGTTATAACCACTCTTTCTCTGTGCGAGATGGCCAGCCTCAACCACGGCCGTGCCTCAACATATATCGCGCTTTATTTCAGAAATGGGAACACTGTACAGGTTGGTTAAACGAAGTGAGTTATAATGGGACGTTATTGCTATTTCGAGAGGGGCTCTACACCAAGCTCAAGAGTAATTCGTTTCATCGTCAAAGTATATATGAAATTTTCTGGAGCGCTTTGAAAATGATGCATCCCATTGATTAAATTTCCCAATTCTATTTTCCACCTTTTCATCAAGTATTACATACCCTTTGTCATTGTAATTGGTCGAATTTCACGCATTTACAGGCTGGGATACTTCGGTGACGAATACTTTGTAATGAATGAGCGGTGAAATTTTTCAGTTTGATCGAATATATTTGATACTCCCTCTTTAATTGAGATTAATTGATTGCATTCGTTTGGCCTTGTCATTAATCAATTGGAAATTGAGTTAACACCAAAAAAGATTAACCGGACCGATTGGGATATTAGCTTTGAAGTTTTGGTTTACTATTAAGAAATTCATCATTGTGGCCGCATGGGCTTCTAATACAGCGGGTTCAAATCGGTGAAGAACAGAACATTTTTTGGTATGTAGTATGTCTGCTCTAACAAGCTCTATTTTTTTTGATACTGAAAGTCCTTATAATCTCGTTCTTTTCTTCATTTCGTTATATTTATTGACGCTTTTGAGGTTACTTTGAATTTTTTCAAATTTTGAATGTATTGTGAAATCCACGAAGTTCTTGAAATCATTTTGATTTGAGGTGTCAGACCTGACTTTGGCGCCATCACCGGGCATATCGCGAACTGCCAAAATCCGAGTTCAAATTTAGGCGCGCTTGGAACTTTACATGGGCCGAGTTGGCTAAATATCTTATCTCAAGTAATCCATAACAAAAATAACTTCCTCTGTTCAATCCTCTTAACGAATACTTGATAAGACATTTTGCCAACTTGGCCTCTGTAAAGTTGTTCCATTACCGCGCTTATAAATTAAACTCAGATGTTAACAGTTCGCGATATGCCCGGCAAAGGCGCAATAGTCAGGATTGACACCTCGAATAGAATACTAGATTCTGAAATTTCCATCCTAGCTTGTTCATTACGATTTTTGATGCACTCACTGAAGGCGAGATTCCGAATTCGACTCCATTCAATCACAGACCACCAAAATTTTTTCAATTATCCTATCCAGCTATTGTCCTCGTTGATATGAGTTCATTTTGTTATAATATTTGTGAGGAGGAGGGAGAGTAGTGAAAATAATGAAATGTTGAAATAAGTATTAGGTCTTAGCTCGAGTTATTGTTCTCATAGGCTTCACACATACATTCATAGCTATTCGAATTTATGGTGAATGCATTTTTAATTTTAGAATACGATGAAAAGTTATACAATTCACTAAAAATTCTTGCTCGAATGCAAATTGACGCACCTCTAGTCTCGCAAATATTTGTTTTGTTAGCTCAAATGTTGGAATAAACCAATTTCGATGTGGACTATCTTACAGCCATGCTCAACATCTTCTTACGACCAAAGATTTAAGAAACGACTAGTAAGTAGTAACAGATCCCGTATCTGGCACAGATTCGATCAAAATTTAATTAGTCTGTCGAATCGAACGACGTTATATATTCAGAAACAGTACTGCACTCTCTCACAAAGGATAAATTGCCACTTGCTCAAAGCAATCCAGACGTACAACGAAATGAATTATATTCGTCTTTCATCCTCTCGAGCTTTGGACCCAGAAACAAGCTCAAAAAGCATCTCTCAACCAATTCTCACTAAAAAGGATTCGTTTATTCTCTAATCAGTAGTCGCAAAGCTCGCTCTGATCCGGCTCTCTTGTACAATCCTAACACCATCAGAGTAGTATTAGTAATAGTATATCCCGGAACGAAGAGGGAATCAGGGAGAGATAGGGAAAATTAGCGGGCCAGTTTGAACGTTCAAGATCGAATCCGTTAATCAAACGTCAGTCAGCTGTGTATAAAGCGTCGTTGATCTCGCAGCAAAAGGAAGTCGATAGTGTATAATATACATATAAAAGTATATCCGCTACTGCTTTACGGATAGAGTAAAGTATACTTTTTCTTATTCTTCTGACATCGTAACCTTGGCATTTATCGCACGGACGATTGCGTCTTCGAGATCGATTCATACAAGCTTTTGAACCGAGTGCTACATATATTTTCCACGCCTGCATTTTTCTCAAACCGGTTTTATACACTCTCGACATTCTCTATCTACATGTTTATATCCATATTACGTTTGCACGAGTCTTTGAGAAAATCCGTATGCGTGAGCTGCGTATCAATTGTTTTCCCTCAATCTTCTTCTACTCTCGTATATTCACAGAGTACGAGATAGAGAACACAAACTTTGTAATATGTACGATAAAGCAATGCAATTTTTCACAACGCCATCTTTTTGTAAAATTTCTACCCAATTGCAAAGTGGATTATAGTACGGATCTTGATTTATCTCGAATCTCAAGATTAATTTCAGTTTGCGGTGTGTTGCACCCTCCCGGATAATTACGACGTTCTATCGTGTTTTGCTAACGGACCATTAAATTCGCAGTCTATATACTTACTCCAACAGCTTCCTCCCTCTTCTTCCGCATCACATCAGAGACGAGGACAGATTACTTTGCTGCGCTAATTAGACCCTTGCGAGAACGAAGCGCCCAGTCTTTAAGTAAAGCGCCCTCTAGCGGTTTATATTCATTTTTCAACGAGTTATTGCTCTTCCACTCTTATTCAAACTTCTCTACGATTTACATTTACATTCTTTTTAAATCTTTCCTCTACCTCATCATATTCCTCTTCTTCTTCTTCATCATCATCTTCTTTTTTGGCATTATTTTCCTTGAACGTCTCGAGAAAATAGGTAAATCGAAGAAAAAACTAAAAAATTCGCTCGAGATGAGGGAAATATCGAATGATTCTCTAGTATACTCCTCCTCAATCATCTGCATCGATCGAGTAAACCTACACTCGCAAGAAGATGCTGCTCTCCACTGTTCCGATAACGGCTCCGATACTAGATGAGGTCGAATTCTCTCGTTTGGAGAAATGACCGCTTCCACCATCTCCCTACTACATATACAACGTACTTGAAAGATACTAGAGAGTATATCTTATGACTCAGATATATCAATGTCGTCGGGGGTTGAATTGTATTTTATGGATTAAAAAGGTATTATAAGGGGTAGTACGAAGCTGACGTGGATTAGTTTCCACTTTATATTCAGCTAAAAAGTCGTTATTCCTCGACGAGATGAAAAAAAAAGAAGTATCCCAGAGAGCTTATTTCCACGAATATTACGTCGCGTCTGGAATTGACTCAGAGCAAAGTGAAATATACTCTTAATCTACATTCAGAGGAGCTGCCGAATAAAAACTAGAATGCGATTGAAACTGCAGAATACTCTCTCTCACTTTGGCTCGAGCGTCGAAAATTGATTTACCCCAGATTTTTTTTCTCTCCATAAATTGTATGAGTGTATATATCTCCGACAACGACGACCGCGTCAACAGTTTTTTTTTTTCACACCAGTAGCTTTGAACAACCCCAAAATGAAATCACGCCAATCAACGTTGCAAAACTTTTGCCCAAATCTTCGTATACGATAGTTTTATCCAAAATCGTTGTGATCGTTATATAAACAATTTGTATGCCACACACCCACACCTGTGTATTTCATTGGGTTTCGTTTCAATCAATGACTCACACATCCGGTACCAGTCCTTTCTCTATCAAATGACTTTGTCCGTCACACATGCATGAAACTGGTCGTTTCACGGCTCTCTTGTTTTCTACTGCCTCTCTGCGATACGATAACCTATAATTCGCAAACATCAATCTGTGTTCTTCTCCTGTTGCTGCGCTGGACTATATCTCAAAATTGGCACAGAATGTACATAAAAAAGAAAAAAACAACGATTGGTGCATCATTAGCGTTTTCAGAAGAGAGGGACTCTTACTGGAGAACATCATTAATCTTCTGGTAGCAGAGCGTGGTTTGAGAGAAACTGGGGAAGAAGCAAAAGATGTTTTTGTTGCTTCTTGTTGCCGTGGCTCGCTCGCGGCACGCAACATATTAGCAGACTTATATATAGTTCAAGTGGATGGGGTAGATGGTAGGGAGGTTATACACAAAAGTGCACTTGGGCTGCTGCTGCTGTTGTGTGCCGCGCCGAGGGTAAATTTATCAAGAGTCGCGGCGACGGGAAATCGAAGCTGTGGATTCGCCTCTTTTGCAGCGCGACCTGTGAGAAATTACGGTCCAGAGAAGATAGAAGAGAAATTTCTGGTGGTGTGACGAAGCCTGACGACAGAGCCAAAAGGTCGACGACTATACTCTCTAGAGGAAGAAGAGTAAAGTCCCCATTGGGTTGCCGTTTTTTCCACTATTTCGCCTGTCTCTTCTACTTCTCTGCCCTTTCTATTTCTCTTTCTGCATCACCCCCTTGTCTATACCCACTGTGTACCTACCTATCTGTATAGAGGGTGGTTTGTATATATGGGGGTTTAAGGATTGAGCAGCAGAGAGTCGAAACAGTTCGCGAATGCGTTACTCTAACGTCAAGGACGACGGATCTGGCAATCGGCCATGACCGGTTACTATACGGTTGCTACTGCTGCTCCACACTGATTGCTCCCACGATAGTATAAGGTTCTAACCAACGTCGGATTAGTCCTAGTGCCTTCTTTTTTTTGCTCCTCCGGTGTGCCAGAATTCACCAGGTGTATAGATGTATATAGGTATGCGAGAGTTATACGTCTTTGCCCGCCAGCGTTTTTTCCCGATTCAATCCGACGCCGAGTCACATTCGATTTGAACCAATTTCGTACTTTATGGATCTAGACGTGGCGGGTATAGAATAATAATATTACCGCTTGCCAAGCAGAGCAGTCAACCCTTATATATATTTTCTCTCTTTCTGGCCCTGCTGTATCTGGAGTATGGATTTTATATAGAGTCGTGCAAAAAAAAAGTTCTCCGATACGCAGAGTGATATTGCGCTCCTCTTATTTTGAAGAGTTTCTTTCTTCTTCCGCTTATTATTTGAGATTGGCGATTGATTGCTTTTTCGTGAAAGGTTTTCGATTCAATTTTGATTCATATTCTTCTCCAGTGTTCACGATAATGCCGCTAATAGAATCGTATTATCTGTCAAAGCTCGTTCCTCGATTTGAATTTTGATATCCTCCATTCATCATTGTAATTTGGAATCTACTTATCTGCAATCCGCAAGTGATGTATTGAATAAAATATGAATATTTGACGAATCCCAAATGGAAAGTTGTAGTCCATGGGGAAAAATATCTGTAGTGAGTTACAAAGAAGAATGGAACATCGACGCAATTTTGAATGAAACGAATCAAAGAAGCGAATTCATTCCCCAGTTAGTCCTAGATATTTGTAGGATTTATTTTACAGGTGTTCGAAATATCAACAGAATTGAGAAAATGCACAATAGTGAAATGAAATCAAGACAAGATTACTAAACTTCACGATTGATCCATGACCATTCCGCATCGAATGAAAAGAAAATCGAAAAGATTTGCTGCTTTGTAATATTACCTCCCAATTATTCCTTATTTTTACGTCAAATAGAACCAATTTTGAGAAAAATTCCAACTTTCCTTAAGAGCAACCAAAATTTCTGAGAAATCTCAACGTTTGTTCAACGGTAGAATCCTATTTATCTTCAACTAAAGGTTAACCCGTTGCGTACACACGGGGTCCCCAGACCTCACGCTCACTTCGATATTACATTCCAACCATGGACTGTTAGAGATTGGTCCTATGGCACCATCTCTCATTAGTTAAGATGTACCACTAGGTGATCCGAACGGTCGAAACCATGCAAAACTAATTATACCAAAATATTACCCGTGCATAACTGAACTACATGGGCAATATCTTGGTGTAACTAGTTTTGCATGGTTTTGACCCTGGGTGCCCAAAAATTCGTGCAATCTTTCAATTCCATCCTAAAACGATATTCAGCAATTACAAAACTGTCAGTTTCTATGGGAATGATATCAAATAAGACAACCGTACAAGTTTTAGGTCAATACCCTGGTTCTTCTTGGAATTAGAATAAATTTCCTACGTGGGGTCCCTGCAACCCCGTGTGTATAAATCGTGACTTCCAGGAAGTGTGTACGCAACGGGTTAAGAATTAGATTGTATTCATTCGTCAGCTTGACATAACCTTTTTTCACCATTCATCACATTCTCTCACGTCGATAAAATGACCAGATTTCAAATTCACTAGATGAGTTTTTTTCTGTTGTTTGATTTTCGACTGAAAGCTCAACTCAATTTAATCCCTCGCTCAACCGAGTTCAAAAAATGACGTCTATAAACCATTTGGCCTCTATCCCTGTATAACCGAATATACCACCACCATCACTCTCATCCATTCTATTGTCCACTCATCATGTCACATTGAATAAGAGCATCAGAGCACTTGACCAGCCAGCAGCGCAAGGGCCAATTGCACTCACTCAGCGGTTTCAAATCCTCAAAAGCCTCTTCTATATACACGTGACCCACATCTTGCATATATCGCTCGTTGAAAGATCTCAACCTTCTTTTACGTACCAGCGAACAAGAGCAAACGAGTTCCCAATCGAATTTGTCCACACTGGTCCGAAAAAGAGAGTGAAGAGAAAATTTATTTTTCGTTGACCCCTGTGTGTTCACTTTTGCAATCGGGTTGCCGCAGTACTATACTGTTTCCTTTAGCACTGGAGACTTGGCATAGCATGGGTTCTGCAATATAGTACCAGCGATATCCACAGAGATTCAACTTGTGTCGACGACTTAGTGTCTTTCAAGTAGTCTCTTGTTCTTATTTTACGGTCTTGGGACTTAAATCCGAAATTCCTATTGGCAAAGTCCAAGAATCTTGGCATAGCTTTCCTTTGCATTTGGAACATCGGTAGCAGCTCAGAGTAAATTGATACAAGCAAGAATACTTTATATGTTTGTGTATGTGCATTTGTATGTGTGTACTTTTGGCCGAAATTTGAGTATACTTACCGTTTTCCCTCGTGTTTTAAAAGAAAAAGAGGAAGAAGAAGAAGTCAGTCGCACAGAGGCTCTCTTGCATCAAGAGAAATCCTCTTGCGAATTGAAAGTCGAACTCTGCCACTGCCGCGTTGCCCATAACTTAGAAGATTCTCTCTTCCTCATCCTTTGGCAAAAGGTTCTAGAGCATTCATGTAAAAATCATTTCCCAATAGGCGAACGTGGATCGCGATCAAATTCTTCTATCATTTATAGATACCACTACTACTGCCACTACTGATACGTACCGCCAAGTGTCGATTTCATTCGACTTTCTGAAAAATATGTCTGTATATAGATTCCCTACGTATTCGCTTTTGAATTAAACATTCTACTAGAACCACGGTTCTCTTTTGCTGTCGGCGTATAATGTATGGTATTGGCATACTATCAAATACCACCATATATATTGGTAGGAAAAATTCAGGCAATCGAAAGAGAATTTTCGTGTGTAAGTCATCTTGGTTTACTTTGGGAACGAATTCGTAACGGATGCAGCTTTTTTCTTTTTATGAGACTTGAAAAAAGGCTCTTCTTTTTTCATTTATGTGCAACTTCTGAAAATTTTTGAAAGGAACAAGATGGTTGAGATGAATTTTGCGAATGATTTTACGACGGACTGATGTAGATAGCTTGTTACTGCTGCTACAAGAGTTTGATGGTACTTTTCCTCTCTTGGATCTTTCCCGTATTTTCTCTTCATTACCTTCAGCTCTGTTACACGCAAATCTTATTTCCGAATTTGGAGATGGAGCTCTCCTCTTTTGCGCTGTCTGCGTGCTCTGTGTATGTCTGCAACATCGCTTACTACTTTGCTTACTTGCTTGCTCTCGTCTGACAATTTTATGATGCAGCCTTCTTCTTCTTTCCTCTTTGCTTCTGCTTCCGTTTCTCTAGTGAGAAACATTCGTTTTCATACTTCGCTTGCATCCCACTTTATTTCCCCAATTTCCAAGGCCCCTTTTTCGAGTAGATTTACCCTTTTGCGTACATCTTTCCTTCCACCTATATAGAGTTATATTTTCATCCCTTCGTTGCTGCATATATAGTTATGCCACGTCGTCGACGGTATGTCTCGTGGTGGTGTTGGCTCTTTCCGCGCGCTGCTATATTCTCTTTCCCTCTTACACAAATTTCACGTTTTGCTTTTTTGTGAGCTTATTTTTCTGTACCCACCGCCTGTACATCTTACTTATTTTCCTGGATTGTAGAGAATATCGTGTCGCAAGCCTGTGCATCTTGTGGAATTTATTCCAGCTCTCTCCTGTAGGAAATACTTTAATTTTAAATCTTTAGTGCGGATCTTGTAGAAGATGAGGAATTTCATTGAGTTCTTGTGAGGCGGATACAGCATTATTAATACTTTATGAAGAACTTGGAAATTTCAAGAATTTCTTGATAGCGAATTACCTATCCCTCTTGCATGCTTTCATACCTTAGGAAATTCTCAAGATTAACTGTTTTTCACAACTTACACTGTTTTCTTGAAACAAGAATTTCCTTTGATTGGGATCTTCGTAACGATCGATAATCAGTCTCATAATGCAAATATTTACTTTGGAACGATTGAAATACTTTTGATCCAGAAAATTTCAAAATTTATCCCTCGAGAGTTCTCTGCAAACTCTTAGAAACTCATACAAAACTATGATATGTATGGTTCTAAGAGCTTGCAAGCTCACTGAAGCGTTCAAGTGTCTACGGATCGATATTCAAGTTCTTGGTTTCTTGAGAACTATTGAAAAGTCATTTTGTGGCTAGCTCGTGCATATGTCTCCAAGCTGAAGTTTGCTGTTCGTAATTTTCTTCGCCATTGTTTGTAGTTGAAGTATTATATTTCCCAAGATGAAATAATCTACAAGCTGCTGAAAAGGTAGAATTTAAAGAAATGCTCGGTGATACGAAGAGTTATCTTTACGTCACTAAAGTATTCAAAGTTTGGAAAGTTTAGAAATCTAAGAATAGTTTTATATCCGCATGTTTCTGATCAGAAAACTGTTTTGTGGGCCTATTTCGTTATTAATCAATGGATGATCAATTCTTTGCGGGTGTCCATCGATGAACTTACTTTTCATCAATTGATTAATGTATAGAGTTTTTCTCGTGGTATTTTTCAGACATTTTGAGGTCTACTTGAGGTCTCCTCTCTGAGAATAACTTGCAGGGGTCTTACGGGGTCCTGTAGACCCAACGTGCTGTGTATCCTAGATGCACGTATCGATCCAAATCTTGAACGTTCGTCACACTCAATTGTTTTTGTTTTATTCTTAGTAAAGTCTCACGCAGAGAATTCATACATAGGATACAAAGGAAAAAAGTTTCTAAGGGTTACATGGGGTCCAAAAGACCCAAGTTGAATTTTTCTTCGTTCTTGAACAATACTGACCGACCTGAACGATCGCGCCTAAACTCAAGTTGTACATCTCGAGCAATGACAAATGCCGCTATGGGTCCTGTATCTCACAATTTATAAATTCTTAACAAGTTCGCCACGAAGGCGAAAACCGTACTTCCGTACCAAGTGTGCAGCAGGACCCACCAGCGCAATGTTGAGCCTCATGAAACAAAAATCCTCAACACCCAGTAATGGACAAGTGGGATCCACTCCCGCCGCAGTAACCGCGTTAAATCGAATTTAAAAATGCTTGGGGTCTTTCAGACCCCGTGTGAATTCAATGAGCCAGAAGGTCTCTCCTAGGTGCGAATTTCCTTCTGATTTTTCTCGGATTATTCAGAGACCTTAGTCACTCTGGTAAAAAATTTCTGTTTAGTGTAACACAATCGTGTCTATGAAATGGTCAGGTCTCTAGCTAGTTGAATGAAAATTGACTATTTTATGGCGATTAATGTTTTCCATGAAAATGAAATTCTACCAGGGCAGCCGATTTGATCATTTTATATTGTTCGTCGAGTCGGAGAGCACATCACAGCATGAAGATCCTAAGATTTAACAAAAATATGGAAACATGTTGAAAGTGATTATTTACCCTTTTTCCACTCTCAGAACTTTTCATCTCGTAATCAGAATCCTTTTCCAAGATTAATTAATCTCAGCAAGCCGAGTCTCTATCACGTTTCTTGAATGTTGAATTGAAATACCTTGTCTTCTTATTACTCCTAGAATAATCTTCTCTTCCTCATGCTCTGGTTCATTTAAATTAGACAAATGCCGCATTTTTCTGCAAACTCTAAGCTACGACGCGTGGCGAATGAAAATCCACAGTACGCCTTTCATTCCACCGAGAAAGCTTGCAAGCTCTCTTTTTCTTTACAATGCAGAGTAGTATAGCATCAACATCAGACTGCATCAGAGAAAAGATCGTGCCTTGCACACAAATTATGTCCATAGCCTTTATATTAGAGTAGAAGCGTGTTCATCATCAGTTGATTAATTTAGCTCTTTCCATCAACCATCAGCAAAGCTATTCGGTCGTTTGACACCTTGTCTAATATACTCGTACCTCCTAAACCTCCTGAACACTGAGCCAAGTCAATGTATACAGAATATCTCTGTTTCATCACAACCCCTGTAGAACTTGAATATCTTACACAACTCGGCTCTCATCGCAGTCTTGTTAACGAATATCCAGTGTCGTCGTCGTCGTCGTCGTCGTTGGAATAATCATCGGAGTGCATTAGATGCAGGCAACAAGGCTCCGCAGTATCTTCTGCAGATAAATATAATATAGATATAGACATACGTACAAGATAAATAATGTGATGTTGCAGATACGGAAATCTCTCGTTGATTACCCTGTCTCTCATTAAACATTCAGCAGAGGCAGCTTCAATTTACTGTTGCACTTTGGCCAAGGCGTTCTGCATCTCTTCCTTCCTTCCTTATACTGTGTGCTAGAGCATCAGCATCAGCCTCCGGCAACGACGACTACGACGACGACGACTACGACGACTACGACGACTATGCGGGGGTGCCAAGACACGATGTGCCACTACCGCTACCGTGTACATTTACGCCCCACATCTCGCGCGCTAATTCGCATGCACAGAGTCATAGAGCTACAACCACCCGCCCCCCCCCCCTCATCTTAACCCTCGAGTCAGCAGCTATACCCACAAGCATGGAACCGTGAGCCACCTGGTACCGCTTTCCACGTTCTCGTTGCTTATAAAATATAGATATACCTATATAGCGTTCTCTGTGCGAATATAGTTTACGCAGCTATACATACATGAGTGATTCCGCCGAAAGTGGGATTTTTTTGGGGCCAAAATAGTCACCGAGCGTGATTTGGGTCAAAAAATTATTTCAGCCCCAGACGAGTTCTGGTGGGTCGTTGCAGTTGGTTTCCACTTGTTTTGGCACAAAAAGGAAGTACCTAGAGCTACGTAACTCAAAATTGAAACCGGACAAAGATATGTCGAGTTTAAGGGGTCGCGGAGGGGGACGGAATGGACATTTCGCCTTAATTATATTCCCACGGCTCGCCAATTCATCGTAGACTCTTTTCCGCATAGATTTGATCTAATGCAACCAAATACTTCAAGAAAATGTGTTTCACAAAGCGATATAGCGCGTTGGGGAGGAGCACAACATGGGGACGGAAAGGACAGAAAATTTTGTACGCCATTCAGAAAACACGTTCATGTGGTGCACTCGGCCGCGGATTTGAGTTTTCGGTTTATGTCGCGCAAGAATTAGGTGTATTTGGGTATCTGGAAATCAACCTCATTGGTTAGAAAGGCTCAGTAGACTATCGGGGACTTTGCCGACCTAATTAGTGCTGTGCGAGCAGTTTCGGTGCAAATCCGTCTTCAAAATGTCGGATGTCCGTGCACGAACTAAACATGTAATTTTGACTCACGAAGTGGTGGATTATGTTATTTGAAGTATTACAAGTTGAAGTGCACAGTTACATATAGGGGTTTTCGACTCAAGGGGGTCCAAGTTGGGTTGTGTACAGGGGACGGAATTGACATTTCGGCCCTTCACGAGGAACTACAAATTACGGGGACGTTAGAATCGCCTCAAATACTATTCACATAGTTGCTCATCAATGGGATACACATCAGAAAATCGCTATAGAGCCCTTCTGAAGTCGTATGAACTTGGGGGAGCGTGGAACACGGAAAATCACACCTTCAACGGGATCACTCACATACGGATTTTGCACTGCTGCTGCTGTGTTGTTATACTGCACAGAGCTCTGATGTCGCATTCTGCATTATGTATAACTTGCCCGCATTTCGGTGAGCTTTCTGTGTCTGTAGTTTCAAAGTGAGATGTACAGCTTGAAAACGTGATGAAGGCTTATGTTTATGGTCGATTATGATGTAATTGTTGAATCTGATTATCATTAGGGTTGGATTTAATGGAAAAATGGTATGTATGTTCCCGAAGTACCGATAATGTAGTGTTTGTGTATCGATTAGCCTGATGCGCTACCATCAGGCTCAGATAGTTTCGAAATTCAAAATTGATTTCTTCATTAATTTAACTCATCAGCGTCACAGATTAGAGAAATGACCAAAATAATATTTAAACAAAAGTGTCAAATTGTGAGGAAGGGCTTAAAAATGTGAATCAGATTTCAACAAAAATGTTTCAAATGAATTCATTTATTTAAATAAAAATTTCAAATCACAATTTTGATACTCACGTTCGAAGGAAACATTTGCCCGGCGACCATGAGATTCAATTTGTATAAATTCACCACGATGTAATCAGACGTGCTTAACACGAATAAAATTTCTCACGTGCCAGTCTCCAAAAATTTGTTCCCAATGATGACACTCAAAGTTGAACAGAAAGATTCGTAAAAAAGAGCGTGCTGTTCGAGCTCATCATTTGATGAATGTCATTCCCTGTCATGCAAACTGTCACGACATTGGGACCTCTACAAATTACGCAAAGTTTTTGGGAACCTTGTACGTATCTGTCTCCGTTTTTCATAATATTCGTTAAACATCCAAGTCAATTATCATTCAAAAAGTCCTCTAACCCTTGAATGACACAATGGGTCAGATTGACCCCAACCAGTATTCATCTCTAAATGACCCTGCGGGTGTACCTCAACCCACAATGATAAACATCAAAATGAGCCCAGATACGTTCAATTTCGTCAAGGTTGGAGAGTACCTTTCAATGAAAAATCGATTTTGAAATGTGTCATTCAAGGGTTAAGGTAGGGTTTCATGGGACCCCATGTAGAACATAAGATTCCATGAACATATATGATCATTGAATCCGTGGGTTCCATGGTCACATATGATCATAAATAAAATCGGTTTTCCAATTTGTCATTTTCATTCCGGAAAGATTCGATATACTAATTTACAGCTGGTACAACATCAATACTTCACGGTGATGATCGAATATTACACTGAAAAAAAAATTTTCTAAAATCTAATAAATATATTTATTCATCGCAGATTTCATTGGTTCGAAATCTCATTTCTTTAAATCGAATAAAGTTTCAAATTTTTTAATAAAAATTTATCTAAATCGTCAATGGAAATGTCCGAGATTCCCAATTTGACAAGATCAGAAGAATTTTATTTTATTCGGAAAAACATTTATTCAAACGGAGCATACTTCTTCATAATGAGTAATCAATTTTAATATTCCAGTTTTATCAAATCGAATAAATCAAGTTGAATAAATATTAATTCAGATTTGATTATTTATGTCATAAAATTGAATCAATGCGTATTCAACCAGAGACCATAGCACGACTAAAGTTTATCATCATAGATTTGAATGAATATTTATTGAATACTATTATTGATCTATGAAATCTCAAAAATCAAACTTTGATCCTGATTGAATAGATTTTTCAGAATTACATTATGGTTATACCATAACACGACTACACTATTTATTCATGGTGAATAGATATTATTGGATTCAAGTGTCACATTTATTCATGGTTAATGAACTGTTTTTTCTTGAGAGCTGTAGGATGAGACGATCAAAGTTGTATTCATTTGAACTCAACATTTGAGAATTCCTGTTCAAAATCATTGAGCTTTCAATTTAGTGAGTAGATTCTCAAAATCTGATCATCCAACCAGAACAGACATTGATATTGTGATACAAGGAATAATATCTCAATCAGACAGTACATCCATCTAAGTTGAGCGAATACACGTTGGAACGATTTGGTAGATTTGTAAAATATTTAATTGTATCAAAAAATTTTCTTCGTTTTCAAATATATATTTATTGACCAACTTGGCCAGGATGGAAGGATTCTCTATATATCCTGATCCAACTCCATCGGGGTTTTGTATAACCAAGATCTTTGTAATTAAATCGTCCGAAACGAAGTATAAAATATATCAATGATTTTGATTAAATATTTATTAAAGTCGTTCAAATCTGTATGTGATCGATTTTTACCGCTAGGTGGCGGACAAAACGTTACCTTCCTCCAAATGAACTTTTTTGAACTTGATTATCGTCTCAATGAATAAATTTCCCGTGAAAAGCAATCGACCATGATACCATTCCAATGGTGGAACTCAGATCGTTGATCCATGATGAAAATTCAAGCTTCTATTTCAATTCCTGATTAAATAAGAGGGTATTCAACCCTTTCTCGCAAGCGACCAAATAGGTCCTCGATTGATATATAAGGCTCGGAAGATCTTACGATTCACGTGTAATAATACTGCGAAGCGACACAAATGTATAGTGGTAATTACATGAGTATACTTTAAGATTTGAATAGCAAGCCCTTTAGTTATAAAAAAATATAAGTAGTTACTATTGTTTATTAAGTGTGATGATTATCGATCCCTGAAATCAAGTGTAAGATTTGATTAAATATTTAATTAAAGTAAATAAACTTCCCACGGTCAACTGTTGAATTTCATTAAATAAGATATACTCTTGATTTTTGGTGATAATTGGGATAAATGAATATTTATTCAAAATAAATTTTATTTCATTATTTCAATGCAATATCTATTCATCTCAAATAATATCTATTCATTTGGGAATCGCGGACCGTTTGAATGAGTTGTTCTTTAAGAAATAATATTCCCAATCTATTAAATACACTCTGAGATTTAATAAATATTTATTCAATTTGGGAAAAAGGAATTTATTAATTTGAATAAATGTTAGGATAGCAGTATTGTGATAAATATTTATTAAAGTCGAATAATTTTTCTTCGGATTTGCTCCATTTTTTTTTTCAGTGTACTCAGAAAAATTTTTTCCGTAGTCATTCTCAGGTTTTGAACATTTGAAGCACCGGAGAGAAAAAATCCACATTGAATAAAATTTTTCGTAAAAAATGTCAGTTTTTGGGAACTTGAGACCGACTCCTGGAAAGATTTTTTATGTAGTATATGATCAGTATCGTGACGTATTGATGTTAGAATAGGTTTGAATCAATATATCACAACTTTCTGGAATGAAAATATAATGTTTAAACCGATTTGATCATATATGTCCATGGAATCGTACGTTCTACATGGGACCTTCTCAAACGTCCAAAATCTTCACATGATGTATGGGAGTCTTTTCAATATAAATCTCAAAGGATAGTTTCCGCGTTCCAAAACTATTTACACTCATTCGTTTATTTTTCTCGCAAAACCCAAAAAAAGATCCCATACAACGATTGAAATATGTGTTCCATCACGAATTCCATCAACCTGAGACATTGAGAATTCAACAGTTACCCAAGGATCAACCATATATCTATAGAGTCGAAATTGTCTCAGTTCCTCTACCCTAAACGAGGAAAATTCATGAGTCGACGGTGCAGCACAGCAGAAGCCAGAGAAGACCTGTTTACCCAGTTCCTCAGCAATCAAACATACGCTTTGGGTAGTGGTGGCAAAACAAAACCCCTTCCAAAGCTCTCAAGAGAGATCCACCCCGTTTTCACGAAAAGCGCAACTGAATTAAACGGACACTGCATGAGCGAGCCAGAAAGAGCATATACACACTCTAAATACGTACAAAATCCATGAAAATTTGTTTCCACAATCACCCCCAACGCGTGACTCTGATGTGGGCTCTCTAACAGTAGCGGTAGCAGCAGCAACCCCCCGCGACTATTATTTAGACGGGCTCGCTGATTTACGGTCTTGCTACGTTCGCGTTCTCTCTCTCGCTCGTTAATTGTATTTTGCAAAGTTCCACAGCCCCAGCAGTAGCAGCATCACAGAGCCACAGAAATTCAGTGAGAGGGAATTATGCAGCTGGATTAGTATGCGGTACTCGGACCTTCACGTGCATATATATACCATCATTTTATTATAGTATAACTATACATACAGCTGTGGTGGTGCGTACCACCCTACTCAGATTTTTTACCGCAAAACCGCGTGGACTTTCAAGAGTTGAAAGAGATATTTCGACATTTTTGTGTATAGCAGCACCTTCTATATATTTTGTACAAAATCTGAGCTTAAAACATAGTGGCAGGAGGAAAATTATCATTATGCCGAGAAGATAGAACCTTACAAAGCGAGAGAGATGAGCGAGCTAATTGATTTATGCCCCACGGGCAGTAGCAACGTAGGCTAATCGCGATAATAATGACATATATTGTCTAATGCTTGTCCAGCACGCTCGCTCGTGATTACGCTCTACAGTGTGACAGGCCTCTGATACCACTGTTCTGCATCTACTGCTGGTATACACCGTAATTTACGCTCGCATTACCGTCGAGCTTGAAGCTTGAAGCTCTTCAACCCTCTGTCTCTCCTGTACACATAATATAATGATACATACATGGGTATTATCGCGCCAACTCACCCATAACGTGTTTTGATGGACTCCTGTTGCCACGAGCATATCCAAATCACTTTATTCAAATTTTGGTACACGTGTTTCATTGAAATACACTTGGCTCGAGAGTTTTAGGTCGATCCGCCTAGTAGTCATCCTTTTCAAAGATTAGGGATCGAAATGTCAGTTCCGTACATCTCGTTCGTACATTGATATATTCACAGTTCGACGTGAATGTCAACGCCAGCGTCGAAATAATCGTTGCAGTGGGCATTCTCGAAAATTTTTCCTACAAAAAACAATATTGAACTAACTATTTTTCGAGCTATTTTTCATAGGTTTTATGACTAGAATTCTCAGATCAGACCCCGAGAGCCATACGTGTACCTCTTTCTTGCAATGGTATTTTCACAGAAATTGATGAAATTTTTTCATAAATCACTGCATGGCATCCCAAATTCACTCTGAGTGACTTTTTCCATGACGAAATTTTAAGAATGCATGTCAAATAATCAGCCGCGAGAAAAGGTCTACAAAATCAAAATTCCGAGTGCTGCATGTACATTCATTGCCGAGAATTAGCAATGTAATTAACTTTGTCAGTTCCATGGACATTACGTTACCCCCACTGAATGTTGATTCATCTACGCTGCCACGACAATTTTTGCCATCAATGTGTGATGAAAATGAATGTCACTTCCATCATTTTTGCGATTGATTGTACTCTCTCCGTCGCAATCAGCGAAAATCGCTCCCAACCCACTGCTTTCCAGTGAAATTGACTGAAAATCAGTGCATACGCACTGCAAATTAGTGATTGGTAGCGATTTTCACTGATTCCGTCAAACAGACTAGGGCAAAATGTTAGTCCCGTGTAAGTCAGTTTCGCGGACTCACGAGCTGTTTACTGGGTAGGAGAGAGCGGGGCGGAATTGGATGGATGTTGCAGTGGGGCTATCTGACAATACTTGGGGCTAGTTGCGCTATGGGACTTTGAGGTTCAACTATTGAATATTGTAATAAAATTTTCAGACCCCTAGGTCTTAGCGTTCATACTTTTTTTTGAAGTTTGAGAAAAAAAATCTGTCCTAATTCGCCCCGCGTTTGCGGGCACTTTAGGACAGTTTTGGGGGCAAACTAGGACAGCCTCTGTGAATCGATGTATACTGCAATATTCCTTACCTATTGGCGTCGCATTTACTCACCGAAACACGTGGTAATAACCCAAAATCCCGAGGAAACCCCACCCGTGACCTTTACATCTTCCCATGGCTTCAACAAGCGGGCCATTTTTGTATCATTTTTTAACATTATTGATTGGTGCACTACCGTCTTCAGCGAATCAGCAATCGACTCGTGGCTTCTAAGAGTCGACTTTTCTTCGTTTTTCTTCAAATTAGAGATACCCATACTCGCCTCAAGTCAACGATCTGAGTGATAGAGTGCGACAATCAACCGGATATCAGCTTATGCGACAGTGAAAATGCGAAAATCGAGCACTATCTTGGAACACGTTGAAAGCGACTTCTCGCCTCCAATCCGACTCCTGTGACCGTCATTGGACATCGTATCTTCACTTTTTTACCCATTTTCAATCACCTAAGTCACCCTCAACCTCCCGCGCTTCGAAAAATTCGCATTTATGCATACGCGCCTCGATAGGGCAATTATCCTCGAAAAACACGGAAACGCGATCGGTCAACTAATTTTAGATGGGATTTAGCATTGTTCAAATTCGCCCCGTCCAATCTGTCCAAAAATGCACCCGACCCTTTTTTCGCGAAATTGCGATAAGTCGTGTCCAGTTTGACCAATTTTAGCCCACGATGGCTCAAAATCTTCGTTTTGTAAAGTAGTTTTCGACCCTTAAATGGCGATTATGCCGACCCACTTTTGCAGAAGCAGCGTGTAATCTTGCATTTGCGAAATAAACCGCGTGAGGCCCCCGAAAAGCACCCATACGTCAGCGAGGACCCCCAGTATCGTTTCGGGAGGTCTAACCGCAATAAAAATCGTTGTCTTTGATAGTATAGAAAATATATTTACGCGGCGAAAGCCTAGATTCACCCACAACCGAGCTATCTCACTTATCCAATTTTGTCCCCGTCCAAATTCACCTCACTCTCCCCTATGCATGCGAAGAATCAATTACAAACATCTAGATTTTTGGACTCAAGATATGTAAGTTTTCGCGATAATGCCCATATATAATGTAGATAAACCCCGTGATGGTGCATGCCAGCTTTGCGATGCTTTTGCGCACGGATATGCCAACGGCTCTGTCTCCCACATCATATGCGCTCAAATCGTATAACACTGCGTAGATAATAATATTCTATAGTTCTATCTCTATTCAATGTATGTACAAAGAGAAAGACAGAGAGGGAAGAACTGCTGTGACCGCATCGTCCACATTATTCGCGACACGCTGTTCATACCATACATACAAAGTATAGAATCCATGGGCTTCTGTAGCATCAAGTTAGCACACTCTTGAGCGTCGGATGTAATTTCCGTCAACGCGCTAAAATGCAATTCGTTTGATATGCCACGCGCGCGCCAACACAGTAATTTCTCTTCGCTGCGCTTATAACACGATTTAAACCCCCCCCCCCATGCCACCACCATACTATAGCTTATACCAAATTGCCAAAATTTTAACGCATCCGAGCCATCTTTCAACCCATAAAACTTTTACTACCCCTATATTGACGGTCATCCCACGTGTTTTCATTTTTCATGATTTTCGAATAATTTCATCGATTAATGGCGATGTATCTATACTATTACAGTTAGAATTCTCTATAATATCGGTCCCGGAGGGTAAATGGTATGAATTTACGTAACGCACGTGATTCGGCATAGATAAGAGATATTTTCTGTGTGCGTGTGTGTGTGTGTAGAGGAGTAAGCATACGATGGCACAGGGGTTGGTTTGTATAACACATGAAGCGATAAATGTGTATACAGCCTGGGGTCGAATTCGAGCCACGTCTCGCACGCCACCACGAATTAATCCACGAGTGAGGAAACATATATATATATAGACACAGAGAGCCCTTATACCAACCCCCTTGTGTTCTCCATATTACCTGAAACCCGCACGTGTATTACAGCCCACCCACGCCTCTCTATCTCCGTTTATAGATAGACAACAAGACACCATATAACTCGACACGCACACATACAGATTGTATAATGATTTTTTTTAACAATGAGGGTTGTCTCTTTTGGCGAAACAAGAAGCCACACATTTTATATACCAGACATATTAGTCACATCATATAATAGAAGTACTAACATGTACCTAAGTTTTGACGGAAACAACTTTCTTAATTGATTTCAGAGTACCGATCACGTGGATGTGCTCAGCGTGGGCCTGGAAATCGACGGTCGTGACCGAATCCTCGATCTGCGGCTCAACACTGACCTCATCGCCGATGGCTATATTGAGCGCCACCAGCATCAGGGTACCTTCAAAACGCACATGCCACAAAAGACGGTGAGTCATTTTCATTCGTGACAGAAAAAAATGTGCACTCTTTTTCTGCGAATTGGTGAAATTTTGTTATAGTGGATCACGAATCTTATAGTCCTCAAAGAATTTCAAAAACAGGAAAAAATATCTACCCGTATTTTGACTTTGGCTCCAACTTCAATCTTGAAAATTATCATTCAAGTTTCTCAATTTTTTCAAGGTTTGCAGAGATTCCCAGAATTTTTGAGTTGTCGCACATTATTCAGCGGTTAGAAACTCTGTCATCTTCAGAAAAATCATAAAACATGATCATTTTCACCAGGTTTTGTGTATGACCGTTTGCAATTAATTGTATGATTGACAAAAGTTAGAGCATTCTATCAAAGATTCCAATGAAACATTGCAAGTCTTGAACTCGTGAACTGTGACGGCAAAATTGTCAATCTCGTCGCTGTGCACAATGAGCCTCAACGGCGTGGTCCATTTGTTGGAATTTCTATCACCTCTACACACAAAGTTGAATTTAGCAATTAGCAATTTAGCAATTAGCATTATCAACCATCAGTTCAAACCATCACAAATAGTTGAAAATCAGACTCGAGTGCAGTAAGAATCTGTAGCGTCTAGTAAGCATTCAATGTCAAATTCAGGAGAGCTCAAACCCCTAAACCGTTATTGCTAATTTATTAGCTCGAATGCACCGACTCACTCTGACCAAAATTTATTCATAATTTCAATTATATCCAAGTAATTTACCAAGCCTTTGCAACGATTACCACACTGATTCATCGATCGACCGATTTTTAAGATATGTCTCGGAAGGAGTATAGCAATCATTGAAAAAATTCCTCGCTCCTCAACAAATATTGTTGTTTGGTCAGTACATTTTTTTCATTTCCCGATAATAATTGAAGAATAGGAAGTATAAGCTTGGGTTACTTTTCAGATGAAAAAATGATGTCAAACAAAATCGTATTGCTTTGCCTATCCTGAGATACGGCCCGAGTGCTTCAACCGAATTAACTTTTTTTTCTTCATTCTTACATAGACCTTAGAGATTTATTCAACTGTTTCAACTGTTTTAAAAACTTTCAATCATTTTTCAAGGCTCACATGAAGTGTATTAGAATTCGTAGTGAAAGTCAGTTTATGGTTGATTAATTAATCAGTTACAGATGTATCGGGACACTGGCTCAATTTCGATCAATCTACCCGAATCAATCAAATCACTTATAATTCCATTAACACGTTCGCTGTGATCCTGTTTTTTCGTGATTTTATTTCGGTCATGAACTGGACCATCGCAATGGAGTATAGAAACGCCCGTATCGAGCTAGACTCGTTTTTGGCTCACTGTTCACGACTTCAGGGAAGTAAACCAGCACGATAGATTTTTTGAACGTGTTGAATCTAGCAACGAATCCCACTGATTCGCAAAAAAAGATTGACTCTACAACCAATATTATACTAAAAACCCATGATATCTGTGTGAACGTGCAAGTTTGTATGTGTTATCACAACATTGGAGGAATAATTTGTAAAGCTGCTGTTTTGTTGTCAAAATAGCTCTTGCCGTAGCAGTGTATATTCACGAAGTGCGAAAATGAGAAACGAACAAGCAGGTGCGAGCATCGCACAAGGGGTGAAAGAGATACACTCCCCCGCACACGGTATATCATCTCGTCAATGCGGGGGCTGCATTGATGCCTCGAGGCCTCGTCGTCGTCTTTTCATTCAGCGAGCGATGCAACGCCAATAGCAATGTGTCGGCTCTTTCGATGAGCGCTTCTATACGGGGAAAATCAATCGGCGATGCTTTTCTTTCTCCCATCGTTTCTATATAACCAAGAGTTTGCAGAGTGTGTAATATGTGCGAGCTTTTGCCCGCGCACTCGATGCGGAAGCTTCATCTATACGTTATCCACACTCATACATAGATATATATATTGTTCGATCTATCTTTCTCTCATTTTTTTTCTTTTTCATCCGGTGCGGAATTTTTCTCATTATTCTCCGTTTCTCTCATCGTAGAGAGAGAGTGAGGGAGTGATATTTCCAGCAGCTCGTGCAAAAACCTGGATATATCCGTGCAATACTGAGATGTATAGATAGTAGGGAGAACCAACAGCTCCCGAAACTAATTATAGCGTTATTGTTGATACCATCAACTTCGTTAAAAGTTTTGCAGCGTTTCGAGAGATATCTCGGCGTATATAACCCTTTGCAATGCTGCTGTGCTATTGCTACTGCCTCGCCGGCCACGCGCAAATGGACCATCGAGAGCTATCCGCAGAGTTACTGCAATCTTTGGGCGCGGATGAATTGTTCTGGGGCGGTGAGAAATAGCTTGGCACACTGAGATATCACGACTTTGGGAAATTCTGTTCCTGATTGATGTATGGTTTTGCTTGGGAATTTTAATGATTTCGGAAGTTGTTAAAGTGGGTCGTTCTGATTATTCGAAAATTGGGTTTTCAATTGTTGAAAGAAAGTTTAAATTATGTAATCTTGATATTTCACTATTAGCGTTATTACCCTCCGTTCGGTTTACGAATGTTTTTCGAAAATCCGTGGCCCCTGAAATGCCTTCGTTAGCTTAAAAATGATATTTGTAGAAAGATTGGTAATGATCAATCGATAGTATATTGATAAGAGGTTTGTTATGAAGTTCGTAGAAAGGAATTTTGTTGAACTGGGGCCGCTAATAGTTATAACCGACCACCAACTCGTCAAGCAATCCACTCATCAACTTGATCCACGGCCACGTATTATATTTTAGCCAGCCCAGCCCAGCCTGAATCAGACCGCCCCAGACCCCTCCAAACCATTCCAGAACGCACCAAACCGTACCGAATCATCCTGGACCATACCAGACTGTCCCAAACCATACCAAATCATCCTAGATCAAACCATAATGTACCAGAGCGTACCAAAACGTCCCAGAACGTACCTGATCGTACCGAACCATTTCAGATCATTCCAAACCGTACCAGAACGTTCCAGAACGCCCCTGATCGTACCAGACCGTACCACATCATCCTAGACCACTCTAAACGGTACCAAAGTGTACCAGAACGTTCTAGAACGTCCCACATCGTACCAAACGGTCCAGGACATCCCAGACCGTAACAGAGCGTACCAAACCGTTTCAGGATTCAGACCGACCCAGGCCAACTCCATACCATTCTAGACTGGATCAGACCATTCATCTCCCGGATCACCTACTCACCCACTTACCAACCCATCCATGCACCAGTCGACCCAAACATGTCCCGTACGCCCACTCATTAAACTTCACCTTTGCCACATAAGTATTCCGATTCGGACGGACAAATTTTGGCTGGGCGTTCAATTTTCATAGTGCAAAATTCTCAACGTAATATATTTATGAATAAATTGGCGAAAAGATAGAATTTTCTAATAGTGCCCGTTGAATTTTCTCTTATGAATGGAAAAAAAATCTTGAAATAATCAACAATTTTGAGGCAAAAGGTTCTCTGACTGTAACTCGTCATTTAATTTTTTATTGTCAGTGTCTAGTCAATTACCTTCATTCCGAAAATGTTTGTGTCCTCAATTCAGAATTCGTGCCTGCTCATTTTCTTTGTGAAATTCATCTTCTCGTCTTTCCCTCTTTTGTAATCTGAACATGAACTCTTTTGATTCCGAGTGGAATATTTCGAAATTTACTTCTATGCCAATCTTTCTTTTTGTTAATAGCGCATGTCTTTCATGAAAGGCCCCTAAGTATCGGAATACTCGATCTTCAAATTTATTTTTGATTGCTCAGTTCGATAATATCAGAGTTATATTATCCGAAAATCCGACATTCAAAAATATTTCAACCTGCGATGGATCTGCACGTATTTCAAGCATCAGAACTTCAT
This sequence comes from Eretmocerus hayati, assembly GCA_029851415.1. Taxonomy (NCBI): domain Eukaryota; kingdom Metazoa; phylum Arthropoda; class Insecta; order Hymenoptera; family Aphelinidae; genus Eretmocerus; species Eretmocerus hayati. The sequence continues at coordinate 154,937,040 of CM056741.1, forward strand.
TCTTGATCCTTCACGAGTGGATTCTCCATCATAAGCCGATTACAATATGCGTAACTTGGAATTTATGAAGTATGCCTCTTTCCACGTCATCAGCGTGCCTCTCATATGCCGTATGAATCCACAATGATTTACGTATTCGAACAATCAAACCCCTCTAAAAGATGAGAATATTTTTGAGGTTGAATCGTGTAATCCTTTGGAACTAAATAAAACCTCGATATATAGATCTGCATGAATTATTACTCAAAGCCTTCACTATTGACCAGTTTGTGCGAAATTTTCTGTGATCCCGAAAGATTTAAGTGACGGCCTATGCCCAAATACGAAATTAAATATCTCGGTCATTGGTAATAATACTTCGAACTCGACTTGAAAATTGACTTTCACTCCAAAAAAGTCAAAAAGTATAAATGAAAAAATACGTTTGAATTGAACGATCCACAAGTGGGGAATTGTGAAACAAAAGGCTGTCGAGGGCCTACCACATGCACGATCAAGTGTGAATCAATGCATCCGGCTCTATTTTCGCACAAGCTGATTTGAATGTCAAAACAGCACAGTACAATAGCCTTTGACTCAGTCTGCCGCAAAAGGGGTGTAGAAAAAAATTCATGGGTCGTATTTCTCGCCCTCCATTATATCATTCACAAACAATGAAACGTTCCAAATATAATTCCGTATAGCTGATCGATATAAAACCTCCAAGAGTGAAATGGAAACAAAGTGAAGAAGAGTCAACTCTTTTTTGCATTTTTCATCATTATTATCGAGGGTTTAATTCACATCCAGATTCGTCAACAACAAAGAAGTACAAGTATAAAAAAGGAGTTGGATAAAAAATCAGAGCAAAAAAAAACGATACAACCGATTGTGACAATGTTTAACGATGCGATATTTTGCCTCATCGGGAAGCTCACCGAGAGGTCGTTACTCTTCCACATATATATCTCTCTGTCTATCCTACACCTCAACCCTATTATAGCGTTCACTCACTCGCTGTTTTGCTATACATAGAAGATACATCCACGCATCTATCCATAATCAGCAGTACAAGCGTGCAATGAATATATGCTCACTCTCATCAGAGATATATAGAGAGAAGAGCTGCATCGGTTTAGCCACGGCAGGTCAAGCATCTGATGCCGCGCTTTTGCCAATTGGATCACATACGCGCTCATGCACGCCCGCGTCTATCTATACTATATGTATATGTGTGTTGTGCGTAATTGCAATTGGCATTGCGGAAATCTCCGAGCTTCGAAATATTAGAGCAGTGGCGTTTGCTGATTCTACATACGCTACGGTCGCGTGTAATTTTCAGTGTTCGAACCAATTTATTGACGAAATCTGGGGAAAGGAGGACTTTTTTTTCTATGTATACAGTGTTGGAGTTTGGCGAACAAAAAAAAAAAAAAAAAAAAATAAGCGTATGCAGCAGAATTTCATGCAGAAGCAACAATTTAGTATCGAATTTTATTCAACTGAACTGGATAAATCGATGTACAAGCAACAATGAAATCAAGAAATTTCAGAAATTCAAAAGATTCTGATGAACTCGAATAATTATATCCATATTCTTGGTGTAGCTGATGTGCGTGTTGATGATACCCAATACACATTACACTTTGGTCGTCAGGATCTCTGATTCAGCTGCATCTGAAAAATTTTGAATAACCGTTATTTTTATCGATATATCATGCTTGATCTATGGTTCAAATACAACGACGATCATCAACTTTCTGGCTTAATTTTGAAATTGATTATCGTCAATATATTTTTGGCTGCAGAATATTTTTCTCGTAAATATCATTAAAACGTATTTTCATGATAATGCTCAAAAGTCGCTATTCGTCACTTTCATCCAGTACCATCATTTGAATCATTAGCTCAAGTTTGAATAATTACCCAGATCTGGAACGCAATCGAAAAACGGGGAATCTTGACTATAATTCAGCTGTCTCTTTTGAGGAGGACACTTGGTACTGACGGTCGAGCTGACGGGTGTTTCTTTCGGCATTTTGACTACTTGTTCAGATAAAGCATGTCTCCCAAATATTTCGGGAACCCTATACTGTTCTTGATGTGCTCTTGCTGGAGCATTACCAGGAAACTGATGAGGAACATTCATTTGAAACATCAATTATCTATCTATATAAGACTTCATTTAACATAAAATTGAAAGTGTTTCATGTTTTCAGATTTTTGCATTCAAACTTCGTGGATGCTTATGGTATTGTACGCGTAATAACAAACCTTTGCAATTCTGTATGCCTCGCAATGATTGATCTCGACAAAGCCGACGATGACGACGATGAAAAGCATTGCCTTGAATCAAAAGTTGATTGATTACCGTTTTTTTTTCTTTTATTTATATTTATATATAAATTGATTACCGTTAATCAAAGTTGTCTTACATGATATATACTTTATTTTGATATTTTGAAAAGTCCATTCTTCATAACTAACATTTTTTGATTTGAAAGTATGTATAGAAGTCATCTCTAAAAGAGATTGAAGAGAAAATGAGTGAAAGCTTTCAGAAATTTTCTTAAATTCTTATCCATATGTTCAGCCAACATTGCGAGCTCGTCATTTCCTTTTTTTTCTAAAACCCCAACGCTTTTTTCCCTTGTAATTTATGCAACAAGCCTCTCTCTTTCTTTGATAGTTGAATGAAAGTAAATAATGGTCAGACACTAGCAAGTAGCAAGATTACAAGAATAGATGGAAACAATATCCCTTCTATGAGTTAGAGAAGATGTATACATCGCGAAGCTCTACGCAGTTTGCTCTTTGAAAATTGGATTGCGTGGTAATCAAAGGATTCCTGGCGCGGTTCAATTCAAACTCAAACTATACTATATATACGTGTGTTTGGCGAATCCAATGATTAGCTCGATATATATATGCTCTTGCAAACATTTGTATCGCGGTTAGATGTCTGTGTTGCACGTTTGAAATTGTGTATAAGACGATGGTTGGCAAGCTTTGGAGAGTTTCAACCCAAACTCAACACATATACATGCATCATCCTAAGAGTTCAGTATACCCTTGGTAATTGTGTTACGCAAGTTCATCACAGACTACTATATATACTACTACTTCGCCGCGATGCAAGATTAGCTTTGTAAATGTTACAAGACGCAACTTTAATAGATTCCATTGGAGTTTGCGATGCTAGTTTGATGTCGGGATCTCGCGTTAATATATATGTAGACGTCTGGCCTTATTTGTTATGATCTTGTTTGAAGTCCCTCCTGAAGTAATTCAAATTTACTTCTACTATTGCATATTCAAAAGTTTTGTGGACTTCCGAGCTTTCACAGTGATCTCTTTGGCTGAAGTTTCATTTTTAAAATGAATATCTTTCATATGATTCATTATGGTTATTCAACTTTGTAAAATTTTGTTTGCTTGTTTTGGTGCCTCTCAATGAAATTTGAGTAATGAATTTTCGAATGAAAACTTTTCAAACTCACAGTTAGGGTGATCATCCTTCCATTTCTTTGAATCACAGCCATAGTCACCACAAGTCTTGATGAGTCAGAGAGTGCTGAAAATTATGAATTGATTTCATATTAAATTTATTCCCGTAATTTTTAACAATTTCTTGCCAGGATTAAAATTTTTAAAAAATTTCCAATTGAAAAGTTATTCCTGATGATATTTTCAATTTATGGTGATCCATAGTAGCCTGATGGGTCCTGCAGGGCCCATCAACAATATGTTGAATATTTTGAACCTGCCTCAATGTTTCATGCCTCTCACGCTTCTATCATATTGTTTAGTGGGTCCTGACTAACTATTTTGTCTGGTGATTAAGGTCTACTAACGGTCTATGAGTTTCCAAGCTAATTTCACAATATCATGCAGCCGAGTTTTCAAATTGTCACAAATGAAATCTCCATTGTACGGGCCCTATTCTAAGTTTTATGAGACGCAGATCATGTTTGAGTCTAACGGGTACGCTTTTCAGTGATGTAAATGAGGCTTCTTTAACCAAGATACAACCTCAGAATTTTCATAAATATCCGAAATTGTGAGAAATCCCATTATGACGCTCTACATTGCCGATCTAAAATCCCACTCAATTTGAATAGAATCTTGAATTATGCACATTATACAATAACAGTCCCTCAAATATTGTTGTACAGGCTTAACTCGTTAGAGTGAACTTCACTTGAACTTTACTCCATGAGAGTCAAATTTTACTCATTTAGAGTCAGATTCGTGCGACCCAAAACTTGGAGTCGCACGTATTTGACTCCAATAGAGTCAAAATTGATTCCAACCGGTTTTAAGAGTAAATATTGAGTTTAGCATTAATTTTATAGTGAGGGTTATTTCATTAATGCAGCACTGAGTTGTTTCAGAAAATATTTACTGTGATCATGGGTTATGAATGCAGAGTGGCTTTTTTGTGTCGGAAACTTCCTCGCTTAATTTGAAAAGTTTTGAATACATTTGAATAAATTTGACTTGTTTTGTCTTTATAGGAGCTGTGCCAATATCAAGGAAGCATAAGAGATGTGCCTGGCTCTTGGGCCGCCGTGTCGACTTGTCATGGCCTCAAGGGCGTTATTTTCGATGGCAAGAGTCTGCACCACATACAACCAGAGGATGAATCCCTACAGGCAACGCACTATCTTTACAACCATGACGATCTCATAGCTAATAATACTTGCGGTGAGTCGAATTTTTTTTTCTACGTACCTTCGATAGAATTTCTTGCTTCTATCTTCTACCGACTTGGATATTGTTCAATGGACTAAACGAATTATGAACTGAGAGCTTTCATACAGCGTATATTCTATTATTTATGAAACTTTGGATTTCTGATGTTCATAATCATTAATAGTCATGGAATATCATTTGAATGCCAAGATAATAGTGAGGAAGCGTGAAAGGTGTTGTACGTGAAAAATTATGTATGATAATTTCGATCATCTTTCATCATTCTTAGTTTAATTTTGACTTCTTATCCGATTATCACATCTGATCAAATAGTGTTTCGAAATTTTGTGGTTGATACAGGAGGAAAGTGAATAAGACTCGATCTACATCTTACCTCTATCAGCTGTCCTTATCTTCAGTGCGTAGATGTGGAAAGACTTCGAATCTCTTCTGGATTAGAAGTCGAATACCAAATTCATGGACTACTTCTCTGAACACGTTTTTGCGATGGGCCCCACCGGCGGGACCCACGATTTTTCACCACTCAATTATTCTTGACTCGCATTTGCTCAAGAAATATTCTCAATAGCCATTTTTCTTATCTGTTAAGTTTACTGAGGGCATGAATAATGAGTCAGAAGAGAGTTTACCCTCATATAATTGCATCAATCAAAGCGTGAGGGTTGAGATCATGACCAGATGAGGAGAATTCCAAAAACTGCCTGGCAGTAAACGTGTAAACACGTGCAAAGTTGAAAATCGCAGTTCCGTCTCTGTGGGCTCCGCGCCATATTGAATCACAGAAATATTTAGCACACAGAGAAGGACAAGCGAGGCCCACTGGTGGGTCCCCCCTAAGAACGTGTTGAATATTGTTGTAACGTGGTTTTGAAATGTACTATTCGAAAAGACTGCTCTCTCAAAGAATTGTTCAACGTGGTTTTCGAAACCTTATTCATCAATATAAATCTTATTTTTATTTTATTTCCTATTTCGGGGGCCACTGTAGAAGACTTGAGGTAAGTGTGACCAACATGCCCCCCTTGAGCCATTTTGGCAATAGCTTTGGCCCACTTCAAAATTCTTCAACGTACTTGATTGCATTTTGAAAGCTTGTTTCAAGGCCTGTAAACGAGCTAAAGTAAGCTCAATTTAGACGGAGCCGAGATATTACAATTTTCGCAAGGAGTGATTTTTTGCAAGTTCGTGAAAGGGTGTACCCAACATGTCCTCATTATGCCATTTTTTAATAACTCTGGTCCACGTCAATATTTTTCAATGCACTCATATCATTTTAAAGCTTGATTCAAGACCTCCAGAAATAGCTAACGCTTGTCTAATTTTGATTAACTGGAGTTGATCTGTCTGAATTTTCCCCATAAAAAACTATATAAATTAGCGATAAAGTGCATAAGATTCTTTTCATTGGCGGCAACCACATTTGGAGGTTTCTGCGGTTCCAAACACCATTTCCGACCTATTTTGACGTGATAAACACGTTCTGAGTGGTAAAAAAGTCGTGCCTTTCCTTTCAAGATAACCACGCGGGGGGCATATTGGGTACACTCCGATGTCGGCTCTTTTTGATTCTCAAATCATCTCCGTGTTTTGTACATAAAATCGCTCCAAATCAGAGTTTTGCAATTGTCGAACTCGGATTTTTAAGGTCTGAAAAAAAAGAAATCGATTACGTTAAAGTACGGCAAGATTGGTCGAACCAAAGATGTTTGGCACTGGTTTTACTAAACGTAATTTTGTTGGCGATTTCTGAAGTGTGCAAACACGAAAAATACAAAAACTCGTTAAATAACCCCTGGGACACTCAGAAATCATCCGGGGTCGGTTCAAATCATTATTTTTCTTATTTTTTAATGCAAAAAACATGAAAAAATATTGCGCGAAGGTCAACGAGGGCCCAATTCTGAGATCGACATATGGAGGCATGCTCGGGAGCATGTTGGGTGCATTTACTTTATCTTACTCAGAGTTCCATCAGGTAATTTTCTGATGATAAAAAAGAAGGAGGTTGGTTGAAGATATCAATCTTAGAAGCCCCAATAAATGAGCTCGTAGATCGATATGTACGACCCTCCTCCGTTCTTTTGTCATTATGAATGGAAGCTACATTATATAATCAATCTTCAGATCAAACTTTCCGATGGGTTTGGAGAAGTTGAACACTTTCTACTTGATGGCCTAGTTTTCATAGTCAACTGTTTAGAATTCTCCCGACGGAATAAGGCGGGATTCTCCGTTAATCAATTTTTTATTATTTATTTGAAAGTGCAGTCGCACAATTTTCACTACTTCAATAATAAGTGTTGACAAAGAGGATTCGTTCTCTATAAAACCGCTCTGAAAATGAATGATTCAGATCTAAAATAACAAAAAGGGCATGTATTCACTGCTGGTTTATTTACTCAGAGATGATATTATAAGATGAAAGAAAAGGAAAAGCATCTGAAAAGTATCGTCGTTTCAAACATATTTATAGTTGAAAAAAAAGAACGAGAAGAAGAAATAGGTACCGCACGAATCGGTAGCAAAGGCAAACCAACTTGCAATACTTTTTCTCTTTGACCAGGCCAAGTGGTACTCGAGAAACAATTTTCTCTAAAGCTTTTCTGCATCAAATATGTTGATGCATGGAACGATTTTAATTCACTCAAGCCTTTTACACACACACACGCGCGCGCGCGCGCATGCATGCAAATCCACCTCGAATATTTCAATCTGCAATATCCCCACCCCCTTATCTCGCTCCACTTTTCTTTGCTCTACAATATACCAATTCGGTGGCACTCTTTATCAAAAGGTTATTCATATATATGATTCTTGATGTAGCAGCATATCAGGCAGCCTCTATACCATTTGGACGATGAGCTTTCCATTGCATCAGTTATTATAAGAAAACGACGAAGGCATTTGATACATTTGATGCGTCTATACTAACTCTTAGCCATAGTCGTTATCTGCTTAGCCGCTTTACGCTATCCGACAGAACATCATAGAGCTTCTGCTGTACTATATTCCATCTTTCTCTTCCTTTACTTCCACAAAGAGCGAATTTCATTATTATAGTATAACCTAGTCCAAGCTCTTCACAAGATACATATCTATATAAATATAGGATATCAAAGAAGCAGCAGAATGATGCGTATCGAATATTCATAGAGCATCTGTCTATATAACTTCTTCTCGAGTTTTGGACTGTGTTTTCCTTCCATCATGTATAGCCCCCCATCACCGACTTTGCAAAGTTGATCAATATTCAGACGCGCACTGGATGAGCCTCAACATCCTTCTGCGATGAGTTTTCAGAAATTCACTTTGTACACATCAGTGAGAGAGGAGATAGGGGTACACCTAGTGCATATACTTTGTCAGTCAGTAGAACGAAAATTGAGTGATCCATATTCGAGAGCTTGCAGAAGAAGAAGAAGAAGTTTGGGTATAATATACTTCGTCGGTGCTTCAGGTGCACCCTCGACATTTTCTGTATTATACACCTACATCTATACTTCATTCTTGTATGCTTTTGTGTGTACGGATATATGTATGTAGGGGATACAGATCCTCGCCTCGTAAAAACATCTCCGGCTTCAGCTCTGTACACTCTAATTCTTCCCGGATTTTCCTGATCCGAGGACTCGCTGCTGCACTGCCCAGCTCTCCCGATAATCGAATTCGAAACCTCGCGAACCGACTCGTAATTTTTTTTTTTTTTTCATTTTTTTTCTTTCTTTTCGTTTGGACTCGACGCGTCGGTGGTATTAAGCACAGACAAACCGAGCTCCTTTCGCTGCGTCTCGATCCTGAACCTCTATATAGATATATTGGTATTATAGGACGATCTTCGAAGGCCATCAGGACAGCCAGAGAGTATATTATATAGAGCTTCTACCGGTTCTTTCTTTCCTTAACGGTCTTTTCTGCAAGCGTAGCCGTTTCTCGCTCATGTTGAGCTTTTTAAGCCTTTGCAAACGGACGACCGACCGCCCGACCGACGACGACGACGACGATATCGTACATGGTGGTGAAAACGATAATCGAGAGGACGACCGAAGACGCGCGGTTCGAAAGAATATAATATAGCCACCCCGGGATTGTATGTGTATGTGCATTCGATTCGAATTTTATGTATATAGAACGCATGAGTGTGGAAAAATGATAAAAGCAGCTCGTTTTCATGTGAAACTTTCCGCATATGTCCATAATATGTATATGGCAAACGCCCGCGCACGTGAAACAACGAGACAAGACGTTAAAATGTGCTCGCTCGTTCAGTTTGCTTTGAAATCCATATCTCCCCCCTCCCCCCCCCCTTTGATCCTGGATTATTCTTTCTTTCTGCACTTCTGACTTTAGTCAGTCTTCCTTGACAATTGTTAGTTTTGAAACGGGAAACTTGATATAAAAAGTGTCACACCCAACACGAAAACTTGAAGATTTACAAGGTATACCGAAAGTAAATACCCCCCTCCTTTAGTTAGGAAAGGATTGCAATATCAATGGAAATCACGATAACCCTGGAAAAATACGTGTCCCTGTTATATTGGGGTGGGCGTGTTTGATGATAACCTTGTTGACATTAGAGATCGTTCCCAGGTTTCATGAAGGTCGAATCGGTTATTTTGAATGAAATCGCCCTATTCCGACCTCAGATTCCGCGAGAACTTGCAAAATGATGAAAATGTTCCAAACATTTTTAGACTACACAAAAGTTTGATCGATATTTCACGTTTCGATAAAATTTGGGGTCAGAAGATGCTGTTCTTTCATTCAGAAAATTTTGGCTGACATTTTGATGCTCTTGAAAGTGACCTTCAAAATCAAAACCAAGGTCACGCTCTCACGTGGCTTCTACTATGAGAACAACTTTTGTCCTGTAAATTTCCCAGCAAGACGTTTTTTTATGAAGCTTCGAAGAGCGTTGTTGATTGTCATTGACTTCCATTTATCTCGCCAACGTCAAGGCAGACTAACAATAACATTCCCAGAGATCCCATATGTTCTTCCAACATCAGAGGTTGGAAGCGGGTGTTTCCATCTCAACAAGTTGAGATGACCTTCATATGACCTTGAAAATAACCAATGTTAAATCCAATGTGACTGGTTCATTTGTGCTTCAATCACAAGTAATTTTTATCCCAAACTTTTTCCAACACAATGCTTACCTTTGGAGCCACGGAGAGTACCTTCCACCGGTATTAATCTATCAAATTAAATCAAAATATGTTTCACTTCTCAGTTTCAGAATTTCTCACGTTGTTTTGATATTTGAAAGGATTAGTGGGTATTTTCATCCAAAAAAATCAAGCGATCCTCTCAATTTTGACCTCTTCATCGCGAAAAAAACCTCCAAGGTCAGAATCAAGGTTACAACCGAATGTACATACCCTTTAACTTGAGAGGATACGGGTTTTGTCGTTCCTAGCGATTCCGAACCTCTTTTCAGGATTTACAGTGGAGGTCCTTACTTCTCGGTCATCCTAATATGTATTCTCAAGTTTGAAATGGGTAAGCTCTATTCAATATTCAATAATACCAATACGGAGATTTAAACAATTTGAATCGGGTTGTATTAGTTCTCAGGTTCGGGATAGCCTCTGCCCCAATTCAAAATAATTTAATTGCTACCAATTATACCCAGGGCCATCTGAATCGCTTAGGGCCTCCTCCTCCTCCTCCTCCTACCCTCGCGAACTCGTATTCTCGTTTCGATAAAGTACGAAGTACGGAATGGAAACGATTCTATTCAAACGCTTGTTCCGTATAGTAGTATGTAGTATGTAGTAGTTGGTTATACCTCGGGGTGGAATTTGCCCAGGTGTTCCCGCATGAAAAGGAATTATCGATTGTCTGGAAACTGTTATGGCTCTTGGCGTTACATTCGCTTTCCTTCTCTCTCTCTCTCTACTCGGCTTACAGTCATCGAGTTGGCGCTCGTTGAAATGCGCTAATGAACTGGAATGAATGTCACATAGTCCAGTGAACACTAGCGAGCTAAACTTTATCCGATTTTCTTTGTTGATTGTGATGACACAATGAATGGATTGCTTTTTGTTCAAAGTTTGTGCTCCAAGTCAATCGTTGATCAGATGAAAATTTATCATTTGAGAATCATTGCACGAAGGATAGATAATAAATGTCTGATGAAAAATGTTTGCTCCTCCAATAATGATACAAATTTGATGGCATTCGTGGAAGAGTAATTTTTTATTTGTTTTTAATATCGATTTGTGAGATAACTGATGGGACTCGTGGAAGGGAGGGATTGGAATTTTCATTAGTTGTAAATTTGGTTAAAGTTTCCATTATTGAAATACATTGCTTCCTGGTACTTTGACGCTTGTGACCGTTTTTCGTCTGGTGAAATATTACATTATTCCTCCTCCAACAAAAAAAGTGATGAAAAAAATGGCCAAGTTCTATGAATGCCGATGAATTTTTTGAAATGTCAATGCATGCCCCCATCCCAACATTAAAACTATGGTATACTAGATGAGTTGAATTGCCAAAGTTCGAAACCATCCCTCATCCAAGTAATACTCTACAAACCTGGCTCAGAAAGTTACCTCCATTTGTTTTCAAAGTTATCCATCATTTTTTAATAGTACCTAAATTTCAATCATGCACTCTTTCACTAAACGACTGAGACTATAATTTTAATCTTTACTAACAGTTCCTGCTTATAGTATTTCTATCCTCAGTGCATAGCTCATCAAGTTTTGGAAATTGTTGCCAATTTTTTCCAGGCTAATCGAGGGCTCATTTTACTGCATCATTACACACGATTTTTCTGTGTACGACCCTTTGAAGCTCTTTTTGAAGTACCATTGCCTTTTTTTTGTACAGAAATAAGTCTTCATTCCACCCTACACAATCACAAGTCTGTCTTTTCGAAGAAGTTTCATCTCATTTCAAAAGAATTCAGAGAGAGAAGGGAGCAACTGGATAAAAGGCTTCTCATTTAGGATTTCGCTTCCACCTCATTTTTTAAGAGCATTCTTATCCCTCTCTCCGGAAAAGGAAGAAACTACTTTGGACCAAGTATTTTGGACTCTAATTGTCTTCTCTCTCTCAACGGATAGCATCTCATTCTCCTGGGATCTGCTTCTTCCATTTTCGTATCTAAGTCATTTATATACGTTTCTTAATCCAAAACCCGATAAAACTGATTATTCTTCTTGGAAGGGTGTGAAAGATTCTCTTCCCTCGTATTTTATCTACCCGTAATTGAAAGAAAATTGGCTTTGGTAACTGAAGGAGGTCAGAATTTAAAATTGTCCAATCTCAGCTATGAAACCATCTTTTATTCATCTCATCGCTATAGATTCAATCTTGGTCCATTGAACAATATCTTCAAATCTTGGTCCATTGAACAATATCTTCAATCTATAAGTTGATCCGTTCAAAAGATATTCAATATCATTTCTAATCATGAAAAATTTCTTTACAGGTTATGGAGGATCTCCCCACCACATAGTCAACGAATTCATGGAACCAGAAAAATTCAAAGGAACACGAAGAGTAAGTATCTTCACATCATCTTTATCCATCATTCGATCATGAAAAAATTCAACTTTTCACGCCTCTTCAGAGTTTGTTCAAATTTCCCGCCACCTAACACAGCATCAGCTTACTCTTTCTAAGCTTCCAGAATTTCATGGTGCAAGTAAAGCCTTTCAAGCTTGTTTCACGTTATCCTCTTTCGCCCTCAAATTTCATTACAAGTGCAAGAGGTGGAACGAGCAAGACTTGCTCTCTTCTCAGCCCGCTATACCTTGCTCGCGCGTATATTTCACTTTTCAAAACAGATCTCAAGAAATGTTGAGTATGGCTCCAGAAGAATCTCTTGTTGCCGCGGCTTGTACTTCTATTTCCGCGAGAGTTCTGCATTCTTTCCGCAAACTTTTTTTTTTCTTCACTTCCTCGCTAATACCGTGTAAGACGAGAAAGAGACGTTATAATACAATTCTAAAAGATATAGAAATATGTAGTTAGTGTTTGGTTGAAAAGACAAGTGGATATCCAGACAGCTGAACAAAAAAAAAAAAAATCTCATCATTTGCAGTACAAGAGGGCTGCAGAGTCAATTCGTGGACCGTACAATGCCAACAAGGATTCTCGCTTCGTCGAACTCGTTCTCGTCATGGATAACAGCGAGTATTCTTCGATGGGTAAAAACTTGACTGAAGTTCACCATCGTTGCAAGGATATTGCTAACATCATCAATGCTGTGAGTATAACACAATATTGTATATATGGCAAGAGAGTATACCATACTGATGCGTTTTTGCACGTGCTCAGCATTAAAATTGCTGGAGATATCGTTTTGTTAGTGCCAGTTGCAACCTTCAAGATTGTGTGTCATTCGCAATAGTCAAAGACATAATTCGAGTCTTTGCTTCATTCTTCGTGATTCTTTTATCAATGTACCCTACTTATTTTTGCAATGCTTTACTATCATGGTTATACCAGTGCCAAGTGAATATAGATTCATCTCTATCCATTATTTGTCACATGATTCATCTAGATTTATTTTTCTTTGACCAACAGATGATACTATAGGACATTATTCAATGGTATTTTTTGCTTTTTTGTTGTAGTCGGAGAGAAAAATTGGTAAATTCTTCTTTATGATACGTGATCCTCTGATGGTCATAAATGTTGATGTCACGATATGGAGTTTTTGAGCTATAAAACTATGAATGTGATTGATAGACCGATATACATTCGTTTTGATTTGATTTTTTTTTTACCCTTAGATCTATTCGTCGCTCAACATTTTCATCGCTCTGGTCGGTGTGGAGGTTTGGACGGATGCGGATGAGATACATGTGCTGAGTAACGGCGATGCGACGCTTGGAAATTTTTTGCAGTACCGTAGAGAGAGATTAGTCAAATCGATACCCAACGATAACGCGCAATTGCTCACGTAAGTTATGGCTAGGATTTTCCCTTTTTATTTCTTCGCTAAATTGGAACGAAACATTTTTTAATCTAGAGGAATCTATATCCATTAACTTGTCACCGGGTTGATCAACTACTATCAAAATTGATGGATATTATAATGGGTATATACTGTCGTGTCAATAGATCGGCAATATATCTTCATAACGTTCCATTGCATAGGAATTTGGAAAAAAGTGTTCTGACGATAAAATCAAAATTTACCGACCCCTAAGAGATCATTTTAGGATTATGATGCGGATTGCTTGGAATTTGGTTTTTTTAGAGCTTTCCTGTGATCATTTGTTACTGACATCAAAAATTCAAGAAAAGTATCGTGTAATCACCTGTAAGTTTGTGAAAAGTCGTCTTATCCCGAAAATTCTAGGGGGACATTGTAGATCGTTTTAGAATTTACAATTCTTCTACGATATACGTTTGGTCCAATAGTCCGTTTCCATAATTCAATTTTATAATCAACGGAAGGACTATGACCGTGAATAAAATAATACTCCAATGAGAATGAAATTGACACAGGATTCGTATTATTTTTAAAAAATGTTTGATACTCTAAAGTACTTCATCGAGTATGTGAATATTTATGTAATGGTCTCAAAATGTCACATTTTATACTTTTGAAATACTTAGAAAACCCAAGAAATAGCTGATAAAATACAACAGATGATCTACGGATGTACGCCTTCAATTATCTAAGTTGACTGGTTTCATTCAGAACTCTAATCTCTCATCTCAGGTCTATCGGATTAAAAATCGTATGATATATTACTGTAATATGGTGTCCACCGAGCCTGGAATTCAGGGAAATCAGGGAAAACTCAGGGGGTTCTCGCGTGGAACCTGGATATTTTCACAAATGTGTCAGTTGACTTGCTATTCATTCGCTCTGCAATGGCCGTCAATTTTTCGATTTGAATGGGAGCAATCCTTTTAATGAGTAGTTTCACGTCGATTTCGCAAGGTTTCCTCCGTTCATTTCAATATTCTTCCATGTTCTTTTTCCGTTCCATAGTGTCGAAAAAAGATGGATCCTGAAGTTTTTAGGCCCAACAAAATTTGTTTGCATTACCCAGGACTATCTGAGTATATATGATGTAAAATGACTCGACAAACACGATAAAGTCAAATTCAAAGCTGTGCAAGGAACTTCAGCTTTATAGAAAATTATTTTATACTGTTTTGACTTTTTAATGCACAAAAAATTGTAGAGAAGCCATAACTTAGAAATGATGCTCCAACATTTTTCATGGGTAGATTACAACAATAACAACCGAAAACATGATTGAAGAAGAATTTTTCTGAGCATGTTAAAAAAGCTACACCAACGCCGTAAATTAAGACTATTTTTAGTCTGGCAAGGACGGTTTTGAAAATGTTGTGCAGATGATATATTGATAGGTTTTTGAACCTTCTTTGGAATTCCGTGAGCAGAATCGCGATGGGCGAAAGCAGTCCAGAGCTGTGCGTGAATTTTGAATTTGTAGCAGGATCACTCAGATAGATCTGGGTAAAGCAAAAATAATCTGTAGGCACTCAAAATTGTTAGAACCATCTTCTTTGAACATTATAAAACGAAAAAAACACATCGATGAAAAAACGGTCAGAGAAAACCTTGCAGAATTTACGTGGAATTGCTCTCAAACGAGTGTGCATCATGATCCGTTTTTGCACCCCTGGGTCGCTGGTTTTAGCTGTTCCGACCCTTGTATTGCTTGTGACCAGAAACTTGCTCAGCAACGTTTATCCCTAGCTCTGAGCGTTTTCATTCACATGACGTTGAGATCATCTTCTGAGGCAGAGAATGCCGAAATGTTCACTTCATCAGCTTGACGAGCATAGGAGAGACATCGAAAATGACTGATTTGTGTTTGATTCATTTGAATTATGAACCTGGAAATTTTACCTCGAGAGCACTGGAAAACCTGGAATACTCAGGGAATTTTTCGAAGGAGAGCTGGTGGACACCATGTTACACCACCAGGATTGATTTGAATCATTTTTTCAAATTTTATGTTCCAACAGGACGGTGCAATTTAGCCAAGGCGTCGTGGGAAAGGCCTTAAAAGGTCCAATTTGCACATACGCATTTTCGGGTGGCGTATCAGTGGATCATTCAAAAAATGTGGGTCTAGTCGCAGCAACAATCGCTCACGAGATGGGTCACAATTTTGGTATGGAGCACGACACCACAGACTGCGTTTGCCCTGATGACAAGTAAGCCAACTCAATTTCATGCATCGCCAATCATACAAACGTACATCGTACCTACCATATACTCATCTCCCATAGTCTCATCTTGTTTCATCTGCCTCGTCTATTCTAGCTCGACCTCTTTTTATCAGCAAAGACTTAGACTCTCCCTAACTGGAGATTCGCTATACATGGAAGTCTTGCAAAGCCTTAATACGTGCTCTAAGAAACGCAGCTTCCTCTTTTTCACTCTGTGCCACAGTACTCACTGAGATCGAGTTAATTACAAGCACCGGATAGTCAGTCTGTACTTGGTGGTGGTAAATGTAATTTTGTTAGAGCGATTGAGGTTAATTCAACTCTACGCGCTTTATGCATCGCTTTTGATTATGTTCTAGAAGGTATAAGAAGAAAAGTTTAAGAGAGATACGATTTGTAAGTATGTACGTATATAATGTAAAGATGGGTAGGTGTGTGTCCTACAACAGTAGGGAGATGGTGGAAAGTGGTATAGGAACTCATCGGCTTTCGATTATCGGAAAGTCTTCGAAAACGATTTGGACGTGCGAGAATCCGTGGACGGATAATAATTGGCATCGACGCGTAGTTATTGGAGGCTGCGAGCGCAAAAGCGATTATGCATGCCGTGGAGCACTGATTCGCCCTCGCTCGCGCGCTTCGGGAATATTGTCAAGTTGTATTATTATGCTCGATCGTGCCTTGCTTACTCACCAGTGTCGAGCTTTTTTACATAGTAAATTATTCTTTCTTTTCCTGAAATTTTTGTTCATTAGCTCCGTGGAGTCTGTAGGACGAAAGAAAAAAAGTTCCCGATATTTTGGCCTAAACAGTAAAAAATATCTGTCCCGTTCCGATTTGTGTATAATGAGCAAATCTGGGTGAACGTAGATGGGTTCGATGAATTTTTTTTTAAATAAATTATGGTGAGAAGATCCTAGAATGCATATTAGGCTCATCACTTGGGGATTAAACTTTGGCAGCAGTCATCATATTCATAAACTTAGGACAGTCGATGCATGGTGCGTCAAAATATTGGAAACCAATGAAATTTCAGAGTGAAAATTTAAAGTATTGAGAAAAAATGAATCATTGCCATTGTATTGCAGAAACATTCTTGATCATAACAAACTAATGAATGTGATGAAGTTTTCCGACGACATTTGAGATCATGAGTATAAACGTTATCTGTAGATAAGGCACCGGTTGTGAAACGATGACACTTATTGAGAGATAATTTGTTTACGACTCTCTTGTGGCACGATACGAGAAGATCATTCGATTATAAACTGTCATTCGATCGAATCCGATGGTTTCGTTTGATGATTATGTACTTACGGTTTTCTGCATATCTAATTTAGTTTCGTGGCGGAAATTTGAAACTCTGTGACGCCAGTAAAACCAATGAGTACTGCCCAACTGATAATATCGAAAAATATATCGAGAGGGTATAACTTCCAGCCAATCTGTGCATTTTCATCAGGAAGAAGAAAATGAGTTAAAGTTTACGCAACGCTAAAAATGACGTCAAACCTGTACGGATAGGATCCAAATCTTTATCGCTCGTTCGTCCAGATAACTCCGTGCCTTTTTATGCCAACAATTCGTGACGAATCCAGTCCTTCCCGTTTCCGCATATCTTGAAAGAACGATTCGACTTATCTCTCCGAGTCTCGTGAAATTTCACGATCGAACTCAGCTGCTAGTATATAGATATAGAAAGAGTGTCAATGAAAAATTCATTCCAACCGGTATCCTTTTACAAAAGTCGATTCCTGCGATAGAATGAAGAAAATCATGGTCGGCTATGCTATATATATATATTGGCAGAGATCCTTCCACGAAACAATCTCGCGATTTCTCATGGGATCAGGTGAGCTCGGTTAATGCATGACAATGAGTTTCATCGTCGTCGTCGTCGTCGTCGTGTGTCGCGTATCCTGCGGCACAATTTTCATCCTGCGCGAAGAGAGCAATCACTGCGCGACACTAGGTCATCTTACAGGCAGCTGCACTCGTTTTATTATGCTGTAGATAGATACCCAACGGGATTTGCATGTAACAAATCCGAATATGAGATGAAGTTTGCGGTTGAGGGAGATTGGCCGTGTCTTGTCTCAATAAAATTTTATAGTACGGTCGTGACGATATAAGCTTTAGATTTGAGTTTCCAGTTATCACGATTTCAGATTTGCCAGCATTTCAACCGGTTTCATCTTATAACATTTGTAATTCTGTTTGTTCTAAAATGTTATTCTATTCTTTTCTCTCAAATTGAAATTCCAGGACATCATTATCATCCACGCGTGCCATTTTTGTGTCAATATGTATACTTTTCATAATCCTTAGTAGCCTCACTGATTGATATATGTCATCATTCAAAAGATAATCAAAGCCATCTTTTTGGATTTGAAATAATTTCGTTTTAATTTTTTTCAATGCAAAAGGTATTGGTCTGATTTGAATCAATCGATTATAATGTTAAATTACATTTTTTCTATTCATGATGGGAAAGACACGGATAGAATCTAAATATCATTCGATTTCTTTTTTCACGAGCTACATTTTGCAGTCTACCGGTAGTGAATAATAATGAATACACTAAAAGCTATCGAGAATGGACAATTGAGAAACCTCTAAGGAGTTGATACAACGCCAAATCCTATCTGCTATGTCAGAAATTATTAAAAAATGATGAAAATTATTGCAGGCATATATAGTGAATATCTAACAAGAAGTTCGTTCATCCATAATTTTTTCGGAGAATACGTACAGTAATCCAGCATTCCGAAATACTCTCATAACTAAAGTATAAGGCCGTACTAATTTCAAATTAAATTTAATACTCAAATTTTACTTACCTCAGGTGCATCATGGCTCCATCAAGCGGATCCCTAAGTCCAACGCACTGGTCATCCTGCTCCATAGAACACCTAGCTCTGGCTTTCGAACACGGAATGGACTACTGCCTTCGAAATCGTCCACGCCGTTTATTCGATTCACCAGTTTGTGGAAATGGTTTTGTTGAACCTGGAGAGCAATGCGATTGTGGCCTCATCGACGAATGCGAAAATCCATGTTGCGATGCAGCAACCTGCATGCTTCATTCAAATGCTTCATGTGCAACTGGTGAATGCTGTGATTTGACAAGATGTAAACCAAAAATTGCAGGAACCGAATGTCGTCGAGCCGATCAAGAATGTGATCTTCCAGAATACTGTACTGGTCAAAGTGAATATTGTCCTCAAGATGTATTTAAACTTGATGGTGAAAATTGTAACGAGGGCAAAGCTTATTGTCACCAAGGACAGTGTCGTACCCATGATGATCAATGCAGGTTACTTTGGGGACCGACGGGATCATCTTCGGATCCACAATGTTATTTGCAAAATAATAAGGGATCCAAGACTGGTAACTGTGGTTACAACCGCACCTCAAAAGATTACATCAGATGTGAACCCGAGTGAGTATGACTTTTGTGTATTTTTGTGTGGTTTGCTTTCAGAGAGTTGGGTTATTCTTTGCTTTCTGTTATCTGATGTGTGAGGTATGATATATGACGAATGAGAGAATGATGTAGGAGTGCCTCTCTAGAGAGTGAATTCTTTGAGACAAGACGACGACGATGTTGAGAGATGGATCCCTTCGCGCAGATTTGCCGCTCAGAAGAATATTTGAGAGGGTAGTAGTTTTTACGCCTCGTATACGCTCCATTCCCTTGTTGACCAGAGAGTCATACGTTATAATCCATCTTACATATCGGAAATGTCTATACGCAGAACCACTCCAATTTCTTCGGGAATGGTATAGTTTTCCACACACAAGCTCCCAAAGGCTATTGTATAGGCCCGATCCATTCCGCTCCTGTCAAGATTTAAAGGCCGAGTCTACATAGACGCGCTCACTCGAGGCGCGCGCGCTCTCTCCGCTCGCACTCCTCACCCAAACACCGGACTAGGTACCGAAAATAGGATTTGAAAATCTTTTGACGAGTGTTCCCTCTCAATTAGAGTATCAGCACGGGTTTGTGACATGAAAAGTGGTCAGTTTATCGCGTCGATCGCCTAAAAAATTGATTTGCATCTAATAGAGATCGAAAAGTGAGAGACTTAGATGTCGATCGATGTGCCTAATATCACCAGACCCCCAACTTCTCAGGTTCCTAACTTGCGGCCTGTTCAATAATATTCAACATTACCTTGAGTTTACATTGAGACTTCCTCCAGAAACTGTGAAATAAGCAAAGGTGTGCGGAATTCTGGTTAAGAATAATCGAGCTATTCCATGTACACCAGAGATCAAATTTGTGTTCCAAGAGTCACTCCTCCGTGAATTTGGGACATCTCGGGTGTTCTCAATCAGTATTTCATACACTTTAGCTCATCATTCAGCTTGTGGAATAAATACCAATGTATAAACCAAGATGATGCTGAATATTGCTGAATGGTTTGCAAGTTAGAGACCTGATGAAAAGTTGGGGGATGCTTATATGAGGCACAACCACGCCTCTCATTTTTCGATGTCTATTGGATGTAAATCAATTTTTTGATCGATTTACGCAATAGACTGGCCGTTTTTTATCTCAAAAACTCGCGCTGATACTCAAGTTGAGAGGGAACACTCGTTGAAACATTTTCAAATCCCATTTTCGGTACCTACTCCGGTGTTTGAGTGGAGAGTGCGAGCGGAGAGAGCGCGCGCGCCCCGAGTGAGCGCGTCTATGTAGACTCGGCCATAACGTACATGCATCACGATGTCGAACCATAGCGCCGAATGCTTTTTTCCACGTCGATATTACATTGCCGACAAAGCTTTTTTGTGATCGATTTGATGAATTCATACTACTAAGATTCTTGAAACTTCATGGGAAACTTTTATCCCGTTCAAAAGTATTCGGATGATGATGGGTATTGAACATTTCCGATCTTCCTCTCAGCCAAGAAGATGATTTAAAAAGACTCGTTTTCAATTTGAGAAGGATGTTCGATAAGTGATCAACTTTTCCTCTCGTTAAAAGTTGGATTTCAAGTTCCGTCAACTCCTGCTACAAGTTCGTTAGACATTTCTGTGGAGATTGGTAGAAAAGATTTGAAAGGCTTACGTTTCGAAAATAGCTCAGTGATTTATACACGTTGTTGAATTGTGATACGTTCAATTTCTGTTTAAAAATGAGTTTGAGCAGATAGGATTAGCCTTATTTCACTGAATATTTGATTTGATGTGTAGCTGCAAGCTTTTTACCACGAAACTTGATGAAATCAATTCAAATAGATCTCTTTGATCTTGAAAGTCAAAATATATAGATGTGATTCTATCGCAGGTGATCGAAGTCGATTTCAAATGACTGAATCTATCGGTTTATCCTGCTATCGTTTATTCAACACGTCAAGTGCAACGTTTCGGCTGCATTTATACAGCCCTTTTCAAGCTACAAAATTATTTTTTAAAAAATTATCAACAGTTCACAGCGTTATCAACAATCGTACAATGTAGAATTAAAATCTGTTTACCTTCATAAATCTTCATAGAAATTACTTTGAACACATATGTAATACTTCTGGAGTCAATATATCTTAACATTTTCATATTTTTGCTATGTGACTATCCAAATCTACGGGAGAAAAATTCGTAAGATGACACTTATTCTTAATTGAACTTAAACTGTACCAGTATATATGTAATTCATCCTTACGTAATTATTTGGAATGAAAAGCTTTGATCCTGTAGGATGACGGGAGATTGATGTTATTTTCTCGATCGTCATGGTGGATCGACGATCGTCATCCGATATTGACTGACAGTTTAGAAACAGAGAAAGAGAGAGAGAGTGAGAACAGAGCAACTGTGAGGATTGAAAGAACTAGATTTCCAATTTAGGAGATCGGTCGGAAAGGTAGGCATGTCATTTATCACCAATTTTTCATGTGTTAGAAATATCAGATCAAAAAAGAGCAATGATTCTACAGATTTTAATTGTTTTGATTAGTTTCTTTGTATCTGTCTATCGAAAATTTGTATATGTTTCTTAATCTGTCTATGTCTTGAACCCTATTCAAAGTGTGGGAGTGGAAGTATATATTTAACATCTCAGAGAAAAATCTAGATTTATATCTGTTCTCCGTATCTAGAACTTGAACCTTGTCAAAATCTATCTCATGGTGTGTCTCTCTCACATGTTTTGCTAAAGCCGATCTTTCCGAATCATTTTTTACATCCGATGCATGTTCTCTCACTCTCACTTTCAATTTTCTTCTGCTAGTTCCTATATATGTACTGGCACAGTCTTTACAATCTATTTTATAAACAATATTGCATTTATCGAAATGGGGTAACACATCCTTCCCTAATTTTATCAGATAACCAAATTTATTTCGAATACTATTAATCGGAAGAATTTGAGATTTTCTGAGGATTTTGTTTATTGAGGGAGTCAACCCTTTTTTGAATGGTAAAACCATTTCTGGTAATTTTAACAAGGCTTGTTTCATGTTAACTTTTGACGACGAAGAATTTGCATCAGAATTATTCAAAGTTTGGATGCGCTTTTTAATATATTTGTCAATAAAGGTAGCCGGATAGCCATTAGTCAAAAGGTCACTTTTTATCATTCTCAGATTCTTTTCTCGAAAAATAGGATCTGAAAGTTTAATACATTTATCCGTTAATGAGTAAATGATGGCTATTTTCTGTGATATTGGATGGTGTGAATGGTAATTGATGTATCGTCCCGATGCTGTAGGTTTTTTGTACCATTCAACCATTCAAAAAAGGGTTGACTCCCTCAATAAACAAAATCCTCAGAAAATCTCAAATTCTTCCGATTAATAGTATTCGAAATAAATTTGGTTATCTGATAAAATTAGGGAAGGATGTGTTACCCCATTTCGATAAATGCAATATTGTTTATAAAATAGATTGTAAAGACTGTGCCAGTACATATATAGGAACTAGCAGAAGAAAATTGAAAGTGAGAGTGAGAGAACATGCATCGGATGTAAAAAATGATTCGGAAAGATCGGCTTTAGCAAAACATGTGAGAGAGACACACCATGAGATAGATTTTGACAAGGTTCAAGTTCTAGATACGGAGAACAGATATAAATCTAGATTTTTCTCTGAGATGTTAAATATATACTTCCACTCCCACACTTTGAATAGGGTTCAAGACATAGACAGATTAAGAAACATATACAAATTTTCGATAGACAGATACAAAGAAACTAATCAAAACAATTAAAATCTGTAGAATCATTGCTCTTTTTTGATCTGATATTTCTAACACATGAAAAATTGGTGATAAATGACATGCCTACCTTTCCGACCGATCTCCTAAATTGGAAATCTAGTTCTTTCAATCCTCACAGTTGCTCTGTTCTCACTCTCTCTCTCTTTCTCTGTTTCTAAACTGTCAGTCAATATCGGATGACGATCGTCGATCCACCATGACGATCGAGAAAATAACATCAATCTCCCGTCATCCTACAGGATCAAAGCTTTTCATTCCAAATAATTACGTAAGGATGAATTACATATATACTGGTACAGTTTAAGTTCAATTAAGAATAAGTGTCATCTTACGAATTTTTCTCCCGTAGATTTGGATAGTCACATAGCAAAAATATGAAAATGTTAAGATATATTGACTCCAGAAGTATTACATATGTGTTCAAAGTAATTTTTATGAAGATTTATGAAGGTAAACAGATTTTAATTCTACATTGTACGATTGTTGATAACGCTGTGAACTGTTGATAATTTTTTAAAAAATAATTTTGTAGCTTGAAAAGGGCTGTATAAATGCAGCCGAAACGTTGCACTTGACGTGTTGAATAAACGATAGCAGGATAAACCGATAGATTCAGTCATTTGAAATTGAAAGTCAAAAGTTCGTTAGTCCGTAGATAACGATGGTTCACAGTTGAATTGTGAAGCTTTAAAACCAATCTCTCATCCTTCCCTCACTTTATCTATCTCAACGTTTTCAACCTATATAGATCTTCTATTACATTACCGCATTGAAAATGAGCAGGATCGAATTCATCCAGATGAATTCCTTACAACCAGCGAGATCCTCCAACTTATTGGCTCTGTCGCGTGCAAGTGCAAGCAAAGAATGCAAAGAGCGAAAGCCTTATTCATACCTCCCTCTCGTATGTATACGTGGCTCAGTTTATCCGCCTTATCGGCTCAAGCTTCTCACTGCTATATCCTATATGCATATTATAACTCGCAAGTGCAAGTAAAAGTATTACTGGAGATAAAGTCATAATCTTTTTATAACTTGACTGACGCCCTCTTGACATATGAATTCAAGTTTCGATGGCCTTAAACTAATTAAAACTTGCGATAAATTTCAATTTTCAAAGTCTTGACTCTTCTGCACATAGCCCTTTCTAAGACGCCTCTGCTTTCACTTTATACATCCGATGAAATTTCCCGGATGGATTATGAAATTCGTAAAGTTAGCCGCCTCACCCTTTGTTTACCTCCTTGGCGAGCGCGAGTCCGCGACGGGCGCAAGAATAGCTTGAAGGAGAGTAAAATCGAAAGAAAGCCGCCGCGAAACTGCAGAGAAGCCATAGTGCTGCGTTTGCCAAAGTCTGAGGTTCCAACTTTTCAAAGCTTTGTTCGAGAACGGGTTTGCAGCTTTCTCAGCTTTTCATCTGGAAAACTTGAAAACTCACTCGTCGTCTATCGCAAGCGCTCGCGCGCTCGCCCACCCCCGTCTATTCATGCGAAACTTTTAAAATAATTCGTATTATTTGGTTTACAGGGACATCCTTTGTGGACGGCTGCAGTGCAAGCACTTGAACGAGAGGCTTGAGTTTGGCATTGAATCGGGTTCTGATCAAAGTCACTCGTTTATCAATAGTAATGGCAGAATAATTGCTTGTCGCACGGCGATTGTGGATCTTGGTTTGGATCAGGTCGATCCGGGACTTACTCCTGACGGCGCCCAGTGTGCGCCTGGCAAGGTGTGTATCAGTTCACCATTCTTCTTACCCGTACGAGTGCACCTATTTTGATTATCTGGCATTCTAAATTTGTCTCAGGAGTCATCCAGTGGCCTGGTGTTGAGGTTGAATGGATTTTTATCCATATTTGCCCTTCAAAATTCACGATCAGGCAAATTTTTGTTATGAGTTGGAATACAAGCCATCTACAGAATAATACATCAAAATTTAGTATCAGCTTTATCATTGATCGAAAGTAGGCATTCAGAAAATCCTGCCATATCACATCATTAATAATTCTTAAAGATACTTCTATCTGGTGATATATTACACTTTTCCAAAATCTGAGATATCTTAAAATATTGCAGTACATTCGTCTTAATATTCAAACGTTGCAGCTAGTTCACAAATTTTGCAACGTTCATTTCATAGGAAGATGTAAGTTTCTATTCTTCTTCCTCTTATTTTTCATTTTTATTTATTATTATAATTATTCTTTCCCTCTTTGTCTTACTGACTTTAATCTTTGCATGGATGTATTCCATGCATTGATGATGATAGTACTTATAGGATATATTCCGTAAAATATTTATACCTTGTATAGTCTATGAAGGGCCAATGCGCCCTTAGTCCTGGATTGATAAATTCAATTCAATTCAATTCAAGTCAATGTTCGGATCTTTGTCAATGATGACAGTCACAGAAAAGAATCACTGTTCCAATCTATACATGTCTATCATTTTTTCTATCACGGGTATTGTGATCATTTTCATGATAATCGTGTCATGAAAAGGTCGTGTTCTGTGAGCCATACTTCGAAAAGAGCAGACTTAAGAATCTCATTTTAATCATTCTCTCAATTTTCTCAGTCGCATTACCATTCCTTCCCCTATCCAGCATCTCAATTTCTATCTCAACGTCCCTGCAGGGTATATATCCACCTCGAAAGTCAGCTCAATCAGTGATGTTTACCCCTCGCTTCGAGGCGCGAGATAGACTCGTTGTCATATAGTATACGACGAGCATCAGCATCAGACTGCAATGCCAATCGACTTTCATGTATATATATATATATATACGTATAGATGTCGGTGAATTTAATAAGAACGCTTGGCTTGTATAGATGTGCGTGAATCAAAAGTGCACGCCGGTGGCGAGGCTGAAGACGTTATTCCCTGGTGGAAATGCTTGTCCAAACAACTGTAGCGGGAACGGAGTCTGCAACAGCCTTGGGCACTGTCACTGCAATCGAGGTTTCCAACCACCCGATTGTACAGAGCCTGGAGTTGGTGGCTCGGAAGATAGCGGACCCGCTGAAGATCCAAACGGTAATTGATTTTCTGTTATGTTATGATGCAGACTCTGCTCTTTGTCCAACCCCCCTTTTCCCCCTTTTATTCTTATATACTTTTCCAAGCCATCGTCAACGAAATTGTTGTTGCGTTTGAAAACATTTGTCGGTGTTGCACGAACGTATTCCACTTGCGCGAGTTCGCGAAGAAATCGGGCGGAAAAGAAACTTGTAACTGTGTGTTCTTTTTCTCCGGTCGTGCGGAAAACGTGAGATACTAGGTGGAATTCTTTGCTTCATTTTCTTCGTTCATTTCTGCAAGTTAGTAGATATGGCTGCCCTCGATTTTAACACGGACAGAAATAGTAGAAGTTGAGCCTGTTTTATAATCAAACAGGAAGAATTGTACATTAAGAACTGAGAAAAGCTGCGATAGCGATTATTTTTGTTCATGTTCTTCGATAACTTTCATTTAAATCAGATACATCTTTTTCATTAGTAAATGAATACTAGGGTAGGAAGGAGAGAGCCGGGTTCATAATCATGGCAAAAACAATCGCTTTTTTCTGTGCAGCTGTACTTGTAAAATATTCTCATGTGCGATATTTCTGCGATAATGGAAGTTGTTTGCCGAAACTCGTTTACACGATTGACACCATTACATTTTTTCACGTCCTTCAATTCTTCTTGGATACTATCGACTTGAAGGTTTGATGAGAAATTTTTTTAGAGACTGGTAATGAAGTCATACTTACATTAAGTAGGGTCGAACAAAGTTCAGACAAAAATTATAAATCCTCTACTCATCAGTCTCACTACTTATGAGTATTTATCCCTGCAGAAAAGATTTACGTTTCTTTAAAATTAAAATTGACATCTCACACATCTGATGATTGTTGAAAACCTAAAATTATCACTTATCTTCCAATATACTCTGAAATTTTTGAATATTTTAGCAAATGATCATTATTCAGCGTAGAAACTTGTTCCTCGCATTGCTATATATGACTATGGGTACTCGGCTCTGCGAGTTTAAACAGCCCCACCCCGCCACGTGGTACTACCAGAGTAGTTTGCAAGTGTGACACCAGGTGGATGCTACTTTTTCGAGCCTGCATGAGAGTTGTAGAGTTTGGCAATGTACAGCACCCCGAAAACGTCGTAGCGGTACTCTGGTTTCCCTTCATAACACGCATAAATCTTTCGCCTTTTACTAAAGATTTCCGTGGAGGGGAACACTTGATGAGTCTAATGACTAATTTTTTGAGTACCCGACGCAAGTCGGGTCGCCATTGAATTAAAAGTAACATTCGTTCCTGCTGGAACGTACTAATTCCGTTTGGGGCACGGGATGAGTGAGCGTGATAGCTACACTGTTAAAAATATCTGTGTCAAAACACAGTTCCGTGCTGGTCGGATTTTTATCCAGGCTTGAACACCGGGATTCCGCGACGCAACTGTCAATATCGTATTTTCCTTTTCAACCGATAATGATTCTCGGATCGGGATACTCGATTGTTGAATGTAGAAGAGTGATCTCTAAATTTTATAATTTAGAAATTGCAGGATTTGTGTAATCGAGTACATAGGTAATGTGGTCATTTCCAAAGTGAGATGAAAAATCTTAGATTTCTTACATGAATGAGTTGTTCAGAGTCATAGTGGACTAAGTCCACTTTTGAGACTTATTGATTTGGTGGTTTCATACAATTTAATCATAAATAGAGGCCATTCGAGAATTATTCTCCAAGTCGAATAATATGATAGGAAAGATGGGGCAATTCGTCTGCAAACGGTAAATTGAAATCCGCCAAAACGCGAGGAGTTTTCAGGCTGATTTTTTGCACTACTCAAAAGTAGATTTGGTCCACGATGACTCTGAACCACTCAAATGTCACTCCGGATGAAACCACAATTCTTCATTCGACCTACAACTACTCAGAAGCATTTTGCGCAAAGTTTGGACAGAATTTGCAAGGCTGATTGCTTCTATTCAACTAAAAATTCAACTACACGATTCAAGAGCAACTTTCGGACGGTCTGCTGAACTTTTTAACCGACGGAATCTTCGAAGACTAACTTATTTGCAGATCAAAGTTTCTTCACTCGGCTCGATTTGATCCATACAGACTCGAGGCTAAGAAAATATCTTCGAAACCTGAACTGCCATTGATAAATCTCCAACAAAACTAATCTTTCATTGTTGTCCACTTTTCTTATCGCAGAGTATAGAATTTCAGTTCGCAAACCTCTCGACATCAAAGTATAACAAAAGAAAGTTCCTATGGGTATAGTAATCGTATCCACCCACCCACCCACTCTCCATTTCCACTCCCACTAATCTCAGCACAAATAATAAATGATCTATTCTCTGTTTCAGCGAGGAGCAAATATATAATGTTCCTGTACGTGACATTCCTGGGCATAGTGCCGACGATCGGTCTCACAGCCTTTGCCATTTGGTACGCACGAAACAACGGTGGTGTAGCTGGTACCAGTGGCATGAAGCAGACTTGGAAAAAGGCGACCAAAAGTTCAGCAGCTTCAAACACAATATCGACGTATGTATCCCGTCTACGTACGCGCATAGCGCGTCACGGGAAGTCGTCCTCATCCTTGTCTTCGTCGTCGTCATCGTCGTCTCGTCCCGGTCGCGCTAAACGTCTTCTTGAACGCGTATCACCCGTTATAAGCTTTCCTCAGCAGCAACAACAACAGCAACATGTTGAAACCGTGAGCGCGAGAATAGGTCAAACGCCTCAACAGTTGAGAATCGTAAAGCGTGAGCTTGTTTCGACGACAAATCCAGGGGCAATTAATTGCAGTGATGAAATTGAACGTAGAAGATCGGCTCTTATGCTATCTGGTTTGGGACAAGCTGATAATCATTTTGAGGAACCTCAGCGGAGTCCACTGAAAACAGAGTTGGGTATCAAACTCGCCGAACATATTCAAAGATTAGAGGCTGTTGGTGCGGGTGGAAGTGGACTTCCCAAGGTTGCTTTTGCAAGCGGAAGTACTAGTCCTACGGTGCAGCCGTTATTGAAGCCTAATACGGGTATTTCTAGAACTCCTGCGCCGTTATTTTACAATAAGAAGCCGCCACCGCCACCCGCACCACCTCAGAGCAATAAGCCCAAGCTCTAGTCTTCAGTGAACCTGTTTGTGATTTGAAGCTAATGGCCCTCCCGGGCGCTGCCGAACGAAATGCCTTCGAGTCATTTAGAGTTTTTCGTTTATAGGGTGCTAGATAGTTGAAAGTTATGACTTTTCTCTCGACGACAAGGTGCTAGATAGTCGCAAGGTCCGTGAATATACACTTACTGATCAATGTCAACTCACCGATACCGTCAACTCAATCGAGAACAAATAATGATTACAATACTCAGAAATGTTGGTCTCGCTTTTTGTACTTAATTTAAAGTACTCTTGCGATATGGATAGTGACAATGCCAAATAATGAGCACCAGTCTGTGATCACTATTACTCATATGATTTATTTTTATAGGGTTACTATCCTTCAATACGTAAAATATTTTAAGAATTTTATAGAATTCTTTCGGATCTGTCTCCATTTTATTTCTGTAGAGTTCGATTAGATTTACTGTATTACTGAATCTTCCAAGTATTGCAACACGTTAAACTCAAATTTTACTTATTAAATTTCTAAGAATGAAATTTTTCTGAATTATTCAGAAATACTAATGAGAAGAAATTGATAATTCAACCTCTTAATACATGACGCGACCCTGGTAGAAATTGTGAGCATTTTTTGGCCAGAAATTTGCCAAGTCCAAGCTAATTGCATTGTTACTATATCTATATATTGCATGGATGGCCAAAAAAATTGGTCACGTTTCTACCAGAGGAGTTAGATAGAATTGGTGACTCATCTTGACATGTGCAGTGTGCTCTATTTCTCATTGACCGGGTCGATGATTCGTGACTACTCAAAGTTTACCCAGAAATGTTATATTTTATACAGTCAGGTTCTTTCCTCGTTTTCAATAGGGATAAATACTAGAAACGACACCGGACTATCGCATCAAATTCGATCCGTTGTTGTTTACCAACCTCTGCATTCGTAACTAGTTATTAAAATAAGATTGTTGAAATGTTTCGTAAAAAGTGCCTGGTAGATGTATTGTGTGTTATCGATCCTAGTAAGGTTAGAGAAAAATCCCTCTCTGCATGAGTTATAACGGTCTTTCGTAGATTTTCTGTACCCCGAATCCATATTTTTGTTATAAATAATACCTCTCTTCTTCCTCGATAAATTTTGTCTTGACGTAAACGATGAGTAGTTGTTATAGTTGCGTTGAATTTATGCATGCGTTTGAGTTATGATAATATACACCAAGTGTTTGAAGCGTTTGGCTACCATATAATAACGTCGATCGATGGAATGCCGCATCGATTGCAGAAATAATAGCGCTGTCCCAGTTGGACGCTTACGTAAAACTTGGCAACTTACGCTGCCTCTTGACATAATTGATTGTAACAAATTTCTACTCGTTTGATATGATATAATAATAAATACAAATTCATGTTATGAATTTGAGTTTGGTCTAGTTCTGTCCAACCTCTCTACACATAAATTTGTTATCCCGCATATTCCAAGCTTGCCACTAACTTTCGAAAATCTAGCTAACTCTCCGCTTTTGCACGCTGTGTATATTAGTGTGATGCTTGTGTGTACTGCATGTTATATAGATGGTATGATGTGTTGCCTTCTGATAGAATTTTGCGTGCCTGTAGTTAGGCAACTTGAATTCGATTATTTGTCGTCCCGCGTATTGAGCCAAACATTTTCCGGAGCTCTTTCGTCGAAATTTTAACAACATGTCTCGAATTTTTCCCAAACTTCTTTTTTCCGATTTTTATCTCTATTCGACAGACTAGACGGGAAAATGAATTTTTTTTTTTCGTGTATCAACAAGAATTTTACACCTACGCAGAGAGAATAATCAACTCGATACGCATATATCCATTCAAACTTGCGTGGCATTGACTGACGAGTATACGAATATGGTATAGAACGCGTTTGCGGCGTGATATAGTTTTCTCGCGTGGATGGATTCGCCTTTCGCAGCCTTCGGCATCATATTCGAGCGCTCTTTCTCTTTTCCACGTGATACGCGTGAATGATTGACGGCCTGAAGCTCAAAATGAAAACGAGATGCACTGGAAGAGGCGAGAGCTGTCGAACAAAATGATTTTCAGTTCGATCCGTGCTACCCATATTAGTTGTCAAAAAAGTTGCTTGCTGCGCTCGCAGAGGAATAGTTTTTCAGCGTATCAAATTGGATGTCAGTCTATACATATTTCTTCTTTTCTACTCTTTCTCCGGTCAAGTCTCAATATTCGAATCCTCTTTTTTTCCATGTGTCAATCGTATGTCGATCGAACCAGAATCAATTTGGGATATAATTTCGCGCCTCCAGTGCACTCGTTTCTAAAAAAAAAAATCATAGCTCGCTGTTATAGCAGTCACATCCCAACACCATATATCGCATTCCCGCTTGCTTGCTTCAATCATTTGAGAGCCTCGGTCCTCGTTTTGTCAAATTTCAGATTGAGCAGAGGCTTTGGATATCATCAGCATCGTCCACCACCGGGAAGTCGTGCCGTCAACGGAGGCTTGGGTCTCAAAGTTGGTACTACCGGCAACGGAATCGACACCATTGACTCGAGCCTATCCGCGGTAGTCACTCCTAACGCCTACCACCATCCGCAACATCAGCAGCTACAACAACAACAGCGAGATCCTGCCAGCGCTAGTCTACTTCCCAAGGGTGGCAGCAGCGATCCAGATGAGCGCTTCAACAATAATCTGTTTGGCCAGTTCAAGGGCTTTAGCATTAGTCCACTTCAACGTGAGGCTATCCGACCAGCACCATCTGTGCCCAATGGACTCGTTGCCATCAAGACCAATCCACAGCAAAGGGCACCCGTGGGTAATGGAACACTTCCCAGGAGGAATAGGCCCTCGTCACCGGAGGCTGCTCCTCCAGCTTTGCCTCCACCTAATGTAGGAAGCACTGCCAGGCCACTCATAAGCAGCCCTGTTCTCTCCACCACGACTTGCACATCACTTGAACTCAAAAACGGACAGCAGCAACAACAGGAGGTAGTGGTGGTACCATCGAGATCAGCTCCGGCACCACCACCTACGGCTGCTTCTCTAATGCCTCCGCCTCCTCCGCCTTTAAACCATCCAGAAACCAGCATCCCCTCAGTAACCACAATAACTCCGTCGACGAGTACTCTGAATCGGATAGCCTCCATGCTGTCTCCGATCTCGGGTAAGGTGCGTTCAGCCACCAACAGTCCTAGCTACAGTGGCACCAGCAACAATCAACAATACCAGCATGAGAAGGAGACACGAGAACGGAGGGTTCATCCGAATTACAGTTCGCATTCACTGCCGAGAAATAGTCAGCACAAAGCTAACAAGATAGCCGATAGGGAGTTACTACGTAGCCTCGAGATATCCAACCCCATACCTCAGCGTGAAATTGAACTAGCCAGCCCGACAATACCCGTTGGACCACATCACCAAGCTCAGCCTGGTGACGATGAATCCTGCACCAAGAGTAAACTGCCAATGCGAGCTCAAAGCATGAGAGCGGGCAAAACTACGGCTCGTCCGGCAATACACACTTTTGGTTCGATGAGAAGCCCCAGGAGGCCTGCCAGCTTAGCCGCCAGTGCCTGCAGACCGAGCTCGCCACCACCACCTGTGCCTCCGAGTCAGTCTCCTCCTCAACAACAGTACGATGACTGCATGAACCTGACCAAGATAACCGAGGAATCGCCGACAACATTTTCTCCTATTGCACCATCCCTTGACAATATCTACGCTGTTATCGAGGAGCCTGTTCCGGAGAAGCTGAGAGCGACCAGGGTAGCGCCAGCACCACCCTCATCGGCTGTCTACAAAACGCCGAGGCCATTGGGTAGTCAGCCAACCCCGCCTGTTACGACAGCCGCAACCGAAGTGGGACCATCGGCGGATTCTTCGCTAGGGCTGCTCTCGGAGATCGTATCTGAGATCTCGAGTCGAAACCTCGAGTCCATTTACTCGAGTAAAAGCTTGAGCCCGGAGCTGCCTGCCTATGCCAACACTCCTGGGATATACTCCAACTCGAGCGAGAGCGATGCTAACAGACCCGACCTCGTATCGAGCTGTAGCTCTAGGCTACGACGCCCTGGAGCTCCCGGTTCTCTACCCACTACTGCCAAGTCACCTGACGTCCTAGCTGGAGGCCGCACTGCCACTACCTCGACAACAGTACCTTCAGTCAAACCTGTCGCGCCACCCAAATCCAGCCTTGTGGCAGCGATGCAACTAAAGTTTGAACGCAACGACGAGGCCTGACGTTCGACTAGGGCTACGGCTAGCTTGTGACAAACTTAGACTCGAGACGCTGAATAAGATTTTGCCAAGACTGCTGTCAATTTTCAAAATGATCTCCTACACCTCTCGGAGGTTTTTGAGATCGGACAAGCGTCTTTCATTATATATTACATAGGTGTGATATAATCCTTTGAGAGGATTCAGTCTCCTAGACTGCAAATGCCAGAGTTTTATCAATGCCGAGTGATCTCTGACGATGTTTGTATTTTCATACGACGAGAAACTTTCGCTAGAATCTTTTCTAGTTTGAAACAGTGATTCGTTGAGAGTGAAAAGTAGAAGATGACTTGTTTGAAATGTTATATCGAGTTCTCGTGTATAACGTTGCAAATACGGAATAGTTTGTGATCGGCTAGAATGACTTTCAGTTATGTTGAATGCGTATGATGGATTTCTAGTCTTTGGATCATACGAGTAAATGTCTCAAAAATTATTCTTCAAGTTGAACTAGTAAATACCAAATGCATTGTTTGATCGTTTGGTGCTCAATTGAATATTAGATGCACAACACGACGTTGATGTTGTTCGATAATTAACAGAGCTATATGTTGTACATAAAGTGAGGAAGGTGCATGTACATAGGAATAAGTGCAGTATTTTGTTAGACTTGAAAAATTTCATTGAACTTGAAAAGTAGAGAAGCTTTTTTACAACGGAATATTGAAGTATACTGTTCACGATGAAATGAAATATTTTTGTGCTGCGTAACGAAAAACGCTAAACATTCTGTGATATAAATATATTCATATATGCTATATATATGTAATTGTAAAGAGAAAAACTACATCGCCGTACAGACTTTCATCGTTAACATAGCAGCTTTTTCAACCTCATAAGTCTCATTCTGTTTCATTAAATAACTTTAATATTGAAAGCCTCTGACGTGGAACATGTTACGTTTGAATGTTCTTGAAAATATTTATTTGACTGATGATTGTAAATACGTTAAGAATATGAAATATCTAATTTACGGAGCACAGTAAATAACTTTTCTTTATCTATCTTGGCAGCGACCGAGCTTAAACTTTGAGAGTGTTAAGAAGTGAAAAAACTATCAGCTGCCATGAAATTATGAATTGTTCCTGGTGCATTTTGGAATAACTGAAGGTTCTCTACTGTAGATTACTTTTTGTATTGAGTCAGCGTTTGATGACATTTTTTCACTCCTTACTTTTGTATGTATGTCGAGTAGGTATACAGTGCTATAATTGATTCTATGTTATTTTTAATCTTTTCCTATAGAGTGGTTGGTATTGTGACAATCAAAAAGGTTCATGTTGTATAAAATGAATTAAGAATGCGCGACTACAAGATGGAATCATCTGTCATGAAAACGTTTTAGCTAATGTAACACAAGATATTGATTTTTCAATAAAGAGATTCTCTATTGTCAATATGATTCATTTCCCGTGTATTGAATCTAGATCCATCGGATTTCTTTTCTTATCTCATCTGCTACAGTATCCCCAAAACTATGAATCTATAGGAATTTCCAAACAGCGGAAAGGCTTTCAATATGTACCAGCTCGATCTTGTGTTTCTTATAGTTTAAACTGATTGTCATTTTTTCAGTATTGGTCCAAGAATCAAAACAGATTACTTCAAATGGATTATGTTATGAACACCTTTGCTTACGTGATAGATCCTAAAGAGATGGAGTGAGTATCTTGAAGAATCTAATAACAACGACCCGATTGAGCATCATATATCTAAACGTTTGAGAAAGGCTAACAATGACATCGTTATTATAATAGCTTTGCAAAGTAACTCGGGATTTGATCATGAAAGTCTGAAAATTGAAACTTTGTCATCAATGGACTTAAATTGCACACCAGCCTTGAACGATAAATGTAGAGCAGATTTTTGAACACACTAGAATCATTTCTAATTAGCAGAATACAATTTTTGGCTCATTATTTATGCGCTCAGCAAAGTAAATGGTAATGATACTTTTTGATTGGAAATTTTTTCGAGTAAATTTAATAAATTGTTGACAACTGAAATGGATCTCACCGGTTGGGCTCATCAGAGCAACCGTCTTCGGATATCGGCCCGAAATACTCTACAATTGCATTTTATCTCGTCTCTCTTCAGATAAATTCAAACACTTCTGAGGAGCTCCGTGGGAAATCGAATAATAGCTCATACAAGATCGCCGGTTGTATGATACAACCGGCGATCTCTGTCAAATATTTTCCACAGAAAAACAGGGTAGTTGTGGAACAGGACAAGTGCGACTTTGCATGGATGCTTTCAACCGACGCGTGAAAGATGTAATGGCAACGTAAGAAACAATCCAGAGGATGATGGATTATACATAATTGTAGAAGGGCAAGCAATCATGAGCTCGCAAACCATGAGAAGATAAGTGAAGGAGCAAAAAATTTGTTTAGATTTTTGATCGATTTCAAAAGTCTAATAAAATGAACAAGGCGTCATGTACATGGCGGCGGGGTAAGTAAAACACTCATCGCTCTGAAATTGATCGTTGGAGATGATTATACTCGTGGGGAAGAATTTTGATGCGCTATCATCTTGACGATACTGTTTTGAATAAACTTCATCAAATATTTGATGAAGTTTATTTAAAACAGTTTCGTCAAGATGATAGCGCATCAAAATTCTAATAAAAGACTTAAAAAGATTCAATTGAGCCTAGTAAAGAGTAATTTGAATAGTATTTCAGCAAAGG
Source organism: Eretmocerus hayati (assembly GCA_029851415.1). NCBI lineage: Eukaryota > Metazoa > Arthropoda > Insecta > Hymenoptera > Aphelinidae > Eretmocerus > Eretmocerus hayati. The sequence continues at coordinate 154,973,252 of CM056741.1, forward strand.
CCGTACTGCGAGAATTTGATATTTTATCAAAATATTCCGCAAAAATATTATTTTTCAATGTCGAACCTTTAGGTGATATAAATTCAAAAATTTTGAAACGAGAGTGACTCTAGTTTTATCGCAGTAAGACAAGAAAACAATTCTGGCTCCCCTGCAACTTTAGGCTGATGAGGGGGAAACAAATCGTTTTTTTTTTTTTTTTCTAGTCGTCAAAATCGATAATGTGCCGTTGCCCGTGAGTTACACACATGCGCAAGATTCCATAGAAGAGGGTATGAAATATTTCAAAAATACTACGAGTTCAATGAGATGAGCTTCACAAAAAGAGTTTCCAAGTAATAATATAGGTGCTGTTGGGAGTGAAGAAAATATTTATTTAATTTTAACACGAGCATTTTTTAGTCCTGGAAGGAGAACAAAATAATTTCATGCTGCTATAGAAGAATACAAAAATACTTCAGTATCTGTGTATTAGAGAGAAAGCAAGCATGGGCAAAGAGGCCGTGATGCTGGTTGTGGTTCATGATTTCTAGACTGCAAATCTCTATATATGTCTCATTATTTCGATGAAATTTTCATCGACTCACTCTCAGTCGTTGTATTTCTTTCAATTTTGAAACAAGAAATGAATTCGTATGAGCGTGCATGATATAAAACAGTAGTCGACTTTGAAGAAAATTTCCGAGTTCTCATCATAAAGTCGAGAATAAAATTGATGTTTTTCAAAAAATTATAGTTTGGTCCCGATAGATTGCTCTCCAACAGTAAACTGGTTCACCATATTTCATTCCAGGGATCGAGGAGTCATTTACCATCGAAATGAAAGGTATCGCACATCCATTGAGAATGGTATCCTACTGGACATTAAATGTTTCCGAAGATATTTCATAGCTCGGCTAAGAAACGAATTACACACGTAATACAATTAAATCACGATCATGATTTTGCATGCAGTTTTTGTACGTTATGTAAGAGGTAAGCAATGATAAATCACTGATCGTGAATAAAGAATCACCGATTTGTTTTTTTGTACGAAGAAGTGATATTCCGCATAGGTCCCGCTATTGTAGGCAAGTATCTTTTCAACATCATACAAGGTTGCACTTCGAGCTGCATTCTGATGCAGTTCAGTGCAGCTCGAAGACAAGCATCAAAGAGAAACTTGCTTCTCGATCGAATACTGCTCGGTTTATGCATGTATGTGCAAAAATACGAGCTTATAAAACGCATACTATGGCAAAAGCACGTATAATTTTGAAACGTTCTCCGGCCATACGTATGTTACAACGCAACAGATCAACATACATCTTTATAAATTTTATTACGCGTACAATTGGGTTGAACGAGATACTTACCCATTGCATGCTTATAAAAGGGAATTTTGTACATGTGGAAGTAGTTTTAAAGGTCTCCGTTTGCCCACCTACACATTTGTACGCCTGTGGTCGAAGGACGACGCGAGAGGGGAAGAGAGAGCTACGAATAGGTACCAAATTGTATATGGATGATTCCGATGCGACTGTCAATATTTTTGAAAAAGTGTATTCAAAGTATCGGTGCATACCTGTGAATTATGAAAATTGGAGTAAGGTGATCGATGTCGATTTTCTGAAAAAATCACTACTGTGAGTTCGGAATTACTTGCGAGTATTGTGATAATATATTATAGTTCCGACACAACTGAGTGCATGGACACATCCCGACCACGCCATCATTCCTATATAATAACTCAGAGCCATCAGAGGGTAGTAGAGAAATTTTGATCACAATAAATTGGATTGTTCGGAAGCTCTTTTTACAAAAGCTCATTTCTCATTTCATCGTTGGTTTCCGGCTTACGCGTCGATTTTGAGCCTAGGCGGTTGAAAAGCCCGACTTTTCACGTTTTTTTGACCTACCGCATTATTTTAAGAAGACACTTGGATTACTTTGAAACAAAGATTTGAAAATGCACGTCAACAGCTATAGTTTGAATCTTTTTCTCAAAATTTTTCTAAACTTATCCCTGCGGTCCGAGCAACGATTGGTCTTCCGAGGGCGCGAGAGGTTTCAGTCGAGAGAAGTTGGAGAAGTTGGAATAACAGAGTAATGATGTGAAAATTTGGATTTTGAAGAAAGTAAGTATTATCTTTGATGTAGGTGGTCTGTGGAAAGTGTGGGATGTTGCAAAAAGTTATTTCTAAGTATGAGTGATCTTTCTCGATAGATAAATCTCCCTTCAGAAAAACAATCGTCGCTCGGATCTAAAATGGATTTCGGAAAATTTGAAAAATCAACTGATTTGTAAGCTCTTGACTTGCACTGTTTTAAGATAATAATCCAACAATTCTCCCAAAAAATGCAGCGGGTCGAAAATTCGTAATAATTTGGGACTTTTCTCACTGATTCATCTCAGGCCCGAATTTATAGTCGTAATCCGGAGTCCGGATAAGCTAATCCGAGGCGCCACAGTCGGTGCGGCGAATTCGCGAATCTATTAGGACTGGCGATTGTGGCGCCTCGGATTAGCTTATCCGGACTCCAGATTACGACTATAAATTCGAGCCTCAATCTCAATGAGTATAAACCAGAAAGCCCTGGCAATGATAATTCCGATTCGCGAGAGTTCCCTAACACCTTCACTACTTCGACCCACATTTAGACCAATACATTTTGAATTCGTTCATGGATTTTCTTATGGTTAGAATGGATTATTGACAATGCCGTTATTTAGAACGCATAAAATTATGAGAGCCGAAACTAGATATTGTCCTATGTGTATTGAAAATTCACGAAAAAATCGGTATTTTTGACCGACGCGCACCCATTCGCGGGTTATAATCAAAAAATTGCAAAAAATCGAGCAAATAAGCAACTTTTTAGGAGCAATTTTCTATCCTGAAAAGAATCTGCCCATGTGTAACTTCATGAATCATTTTTGAAATCGGTGACTTGAGAATCATTTTTTTACAGATTTTTCATTCCATTTTTGATAAATGAAAATACAACAACCCCTGCATGGAATTAACCATATGTAAAGTTCATTGATATAAGTAAAGTGGGGATGGCGAGCACGCGCGTGACGTAGCGGCGGGAGTGACGAACGAAAATCGCCCTGCGCCGAGTTGAGCGAGGGGCTGGAGGAGAGCGAAAAACCGTGAGAGAGACAGATAGAGAAAATAGAGGGAGAGGGAAAAGAGCCCGCCGATGGCTAGGCAGGGTCTTTCTCTTTATACCCTCTCCTCTTATTCCTGGTAAAGTATGGATATATATAGTATTATAGTGTGAGTGGAATAGCGTTTTCCTCTCTCTACTCGACGCCACTTTCGAGAGTTCGTGAAGAAGCGCGTGGAATAAACGCTCCAAAGTATCTTTTGTTCAACGTCACAATTTTTTCCAAATAATTCTTGCCAGGAAGACAAAAAACGAAGAAAAACGTGCTCTAACTATACGTTTAAACGATCACCGCGTGTAGTGTCTATATGTATATCCATTTATTTTCTCTAAATTTTTGACGCTCTTAACTTATCTTGCTCATCAGTAAAGGTGCAGTAAAGATCATCCAATAGCAATGAAGCGGAAACGGGACATCAAAATCAAGGCCCAAAAAGTGTTTTTCGCCCATATCAGTGTAATATTTTACTAAATTATATTAGGGAGCAGCGACCGCGCAGCACATCATTGCACGCACCCCCACCCACGCGCAGCAGCCAAAAGGGCGCAAGAGGGGTGATGTGCCCTAGCCCCAGCAAAGTAAGCCCTTATTAAGGGTCGAAGGATCGTCATTCTTGTACTACACTGTTTATAAGCTTTATCATCGGATAAGAATTTGAAAAATTTGATTTTGAAGAGGAGCACATTACTGCAGCCGGCCGCAAAATATCAGTTTGAACGAGATATCATCAGCATCACGGGTTTTGTGACCTAACCTCTGGACAATCCAAAATTTGGAGTTGCTGCAAGCAGCATACAGTATTTTTTCCAATTTGAGTGTTGAAAATGTAGCAGTGTTCGAGAACGGAGTAAAAATGTTTGAGGCAATGCCTCTCCACTCGCAGCTGTCGTTTCTGCTTATACTTCTGCTGCTGCTGTTGCATTTACAATCACCTCGATGATGGCTTCCGCTACAGCGATGCCTGTACAGGCGCCCCTCGCCTCCGCTGCTCACAAAACCAATTCGTCGATTGCTCAGGTTTGTTGAATTTTTTAAAATAAGTATAATTAAAGGCTTATGAATCATACTCTAATTCGTCGTGCCTTTCGATACGGTACTTTGATCCATGCTCGTGGATTCCGTAGTAGTCTGCTTCGTGCTCTCTGTCTCTGCGAGCGCTCTATCCAACACTCTTCTAATTTTTTTTCTCTTTTGTTTCTACCTGTAGATATTTGCGCTAATTTCAAATGCATAAATTGCAGCCCGAATATGCATACTTCAATTCTATCATCTCAACTCACTCCAAGACATCAATTTTTGTTGTTAAAATTTGGAAATACAATGGATGTATAGGAGCACATTGGGAAATGGCTGATACTTTTTCGAGGAGGGGCCACATTTTTTGAGCCTGTGTTGGTGCGTGAGCGTGAGAGTTATAATTACTCTAAGGCTGCCTTTCCATGGCAGATGGCGCGGGTACCCTCTCAATGTGTAAGAAAGAGACACCAAAGTCGTGCCATCTCTCTCGCACTCATTGTTAGGTTAGGGGTTTTCAAATCTCGCGGGCTGATTCCGGCAAAATATTTGTCCCATGGAAAGGCAGCCTAATTGGACTCGCTCTCCACGCCGAATAATGCTTCGTTGCGATGCTTGTGTTGAATACACTTTTCGTATTTACTTATTTTATCAAGAGTCATTTGACTATTGTCATTGTTGCATGTCTGACGTATTTTACATTTTACATAAAGTCTCGCCTCTACCGCTAGAAGCTCTTGCAACTCACGAGTTTTAGGTAAAATGGAAGAAGAGAGACACGGCTGTGTTGTCGGTCATTTTATTTTGGGCGATTGTATCAACTTAGCTACTCGCGCTGAAGCGTCTCAGGAAGTCCGGATCAATACAATTTCTGAACCAACCCATACTGGTTGGTGGTTCACGCTGTCGGAATATCCACAGAGAAATCCAAATATCTCTTTCACGGGGTTGATCAATACCTAATCAAGTCGAAAATCAATTCAACTCTCATCGTTTGAAGAGTTATATAGCACTTTTTAATCTGAATTTATCAATTCTTTCAAACGTTCGTTTTATTCAGAAATTTAATGAACATTGAAGTGATATGGCTTATCTAAAGTATCTCACTCATGGTTGAATTCCTTTGAAGTGGATACATTTTCCATTTTTTTCATTTTTTTTGTGTTTTCATCTAGCATATCAAGCTTAGTGGGGTTTACTTATCAAGTCCTCCAGATTTCAAATATCACTATTGACAAGTTTCTATTGAATAATCAGTCCATCCACCACCAGAGCAAATTCATAGAGTCTTTGCTCTCATTCTATAAGAACTTTAGGTGTTGCAAAAAATTTGATCCCCAAGATTCTCTTCATGAATTAATTCCATTTTTTGTTAAGTGGCTCAAGTTATGTCTTTTTAATTGATTTGATAAACCATGCTTTACAGGTCTATATCTTTGCAACTTATTCAGTAATTGTACCTTTATCCACAGATTTTACAGTCAGATTCAGTCAGAAGGCTCCTTAATCAGCCAAACCTTGCCATCCATACTGTTCCTCGTACTTCTTCTCCAGCAGCTTACCGCATGATCAAACCTAAACCTTCAATAGAGAAAAAAAATGTGGTCAATGGAGAACTTCAGTTACCTCAGAAATCAGAAGTCTCCATCCAAGTTATCAATTTACCAAATAAGGATCAGAGTGAAGATGAAAATCTTCTACCATCTAAATATAATGGGAAATCTGAAATTTTACTAGTTCCTATTAAGCGTGAACTGAAAGAATGTGGCCACATTGAAGACTGTGAGAGTTTGATTTGTAATGTGATTGTAAAGCAATATGAGGATGATGAAGGTATTACTCCACTCATTTCTGCCAATATCAGCGACGATGAAGAGATAGATGCGCCTCTGACCAAACACTGTGAAAATGTAAAATGTGATGCTCTCAGCATAGATCATGACCGCTGTCGAAGGGCATCAATTCCACTTTTTTCTTGTGATAAACTCAGCATGTGTAGCATATGCGAAACGAAATTTGATTCTCAGATAGAATTTGTTAACCACCAAGATTGCAAGAAAAAAAATGTATATCAATTCAACCTTGCAACACCTTCAGATATATTTAAATGGAGAATGCGCGAAAGAGAAGTGCAGATTCTTGAAGAAGATAAAATGAAACAAAACAGCATTTATCTTGATCCCATCAAGGGTTTTAATTATGCAATGGAGGCCTTAAAGAAAAATGATGAGCTTGTAGTAATTCCAAGAATGCTACCAGTTCAACCCAAACTCTCAAAACAAAATTACTATAACCACAGTAATAATTATTACATCAAGAGAAACAGAGGTGTGAGGACTACTTCTGTCAATCGAAGATTGCAAGCACCAGAGATTGACAAGGAATTGACTAGTGAAATGATATCAGATATTATATTGTCGTGTCAAAATAGTATAGAACAGGATAGAATGAATGTAAAGAATCATGTACAGACACCAAAACAAATCAAGTTATCCGATCACTTGAATGGAGGTACAGTAAATGTGATGGATTCAATGACCACATTAAATCAGTCATTTATTAATGCTATTGGGCTAGCAGCAAAATCTCCTTCAAATATTTCAAAACAAATACATCATCCCAGTGGTCACAGCACTCCCTTGAAGACTAATAACAATTCTTCACAACAGAAGCACACCCAAATTTCAGGTAATTGTATATCTTCTTTAATTATTTTTTATAGACTGCTCATCTAACAACTTCTATTACTTATCAAAGTTCAAACTCCAAATTTCTGATCAATTTCGGAAAAATTGCTTCCTGCAATAGTGCAATTATTCAAGTCTTTGTGATTGTTTTCATGAGCACACAAACCTTGAACAAGGATTATCTGTAATGTTATTGTAAAAGCAGAAAAATACAATTTTCAAACTGTTATATTCAAGTTCAACATGGCTGATTAACCTCTTAAAATTCAATTTCAGCATTGTTGGAGAATGGCAGTGCATTAGGAGGAAATAAGTTACTACTCCAGAATCACCCTTACAAGGTGGTTCCGATTGCGCAATTGAAGTCCGAACCGTCACTGCTTCATCAAACACAAGGGATGCCCAAATTTTGTGTAGTCCCAGATACTTCTATGATAAATATGTCTTACAAGGTGGTACCTATCGCGGAAATGAAGTCTGAACCGTCTCTACTTCACAAATTACAAGGAATGCCTAAATTCTGTGTGGTCCCAGATACTTCAGCAGCATCACAGCCTACATCTAGTACAAAGAAATTGATCCAGCAAAGAAAATTGAGCAAGAAGGATAAAAGAGTAGTTCCACCATTGACCCTGCGGAAAATACCTGTAAAAAATACTCAAAATATAGGTCCCGTCAAGTTTCGTCCTTTGCCTTCAATTGCCTCTGCCAATGTTCGAAATGTTGAAGCCAAGATGGGTAATCCTTTGAAGGCGAAGAGACAAAAAGTACGGAAAAGACATCGGAAGAAGATGTTGAAGAAAGGAAAATTCAGATGTACACATTGCGCCAAGCGATTTTCGTCAATTGATTACTGCAAAATCCACATTGCCAGACATGAAAATAATCCTGGATTCTTCTGTCGATTGTGTGAGAAGGGATTTCTCAACAAGTATGTCATGAAGAAACATTTGGATTCTGAACACAGAGCAGGAGAAGTTCGTTGTGAAATGTGCAATTGCATTCTTCCATCTGTGCAAGAGCTGATAGATCACATGAAGACTCCTAGTGTAAAGATCAAGCGAGGTTGTTCTGACTGCTCTAAAGGATTCGATACGTGCTATCAGCTGGACTACCATTCAAGGAAAGAACATGGTTTTCTTATTTGTGCAATATGTAAACGTCAGATCGCTAGAACTAAGATGAAGAAACATTTGATGCTTGAGCATAGTATTTCGAAAAATCGGATCGAAACTGGATTTGAAAAACTCACGCAGGCTCCTACCGACGATGAGTTAGTTTCAGAAGACAACTTGATCTGTGAAACAGAGGAACCTGTTGCCAAAGTTGCAGAGCCAGTTGTTGAAGAGAAGAAAGAAGAAGCTGATTGTTTAGCTAGAGGACGATCTGCCAGAAGAAGGAATAGTAAAGAGTTTTTCAATTGTACCGTTTGTGAGAGACGGTTTGATAATGAAAAACAGTACCAGATTCATCTTGCCAATAATCCTATGAAATTTACAGTCTGCCCCAATTGCGGCAAGAAATTCCATAGGAAATCAGAATGTAATGAACATGTCAAGACTTGTGATGTAAAGATTACAACACCAGGTATTTATTTTTCAACTTTTAGAATTTCTTTTGCCCCTATTGAATATTAGACCAATGAATATTCACGTATTTGTTTCACTTTCTTGTCATTTTACCAGTTCAATCTTGAGATGATCTTCAATGCAACCCAAAATTGTGGTTTTAAATCTTCGTAATAATAGTCTACAGCTTAAGAGTACTCGTTGCCGTGTGTAGAGAAAGGATTGAACTGCTTTTGCGAATCAGCTGTAAAATTTTATGATAGATAATAGTATACTCTCTTGAAATTATCACCAGTTCAATGGAACTAATCATAAGATGATTGATATTTTTGACGATAATCTCGCACTTCCATACTTCAACTATCACTATGTCGGGGACAACATACATGATAGCGAGTATTTATTGTATACGAACTCATTTCACGGAAAACGATAAGTTTTGAAAATATCCTGATCATGTTCTCAGATAGAATTCAAGATACGTTAGAATATCAACTACGCGTCCAAAAGATCGTCGAGTTATTGATGATGGTAATAACTTTTTATTCCATTCTAGTCCAGAAGAAACCCAGGAAAAGGAGATCGTCTCTTCGCGAAGAAACTTTGACGCACAGTAACGAGTTTACACTTCCCACCAGTACTGGTAGAAAACGACATGGAATCTATGATTTCCCCAAATCTAAAAAAGCCAAAGTGACTCGTGTTGATCCTGTGAAATATGAAGAAACAAAGGAGAAAGACACTTTGAGTATCGAATATGACGTAATTGACCTTGAAGAAGAGGATGAACCCAGTGATTGTTTGCAATATCTAAAGATAATGAAGAAAAAAAACAATTTCATGAGTGAAAAAAATGAAGCAGAAAGAAATAAGGTTTCCAAATTGGAAGAAAAAATTTTATCATCACATTCAACTCAGATAAATTCTCATGTATCTACCATTGTTTGTGAGACAGAAAATATGGTAAAAATTAGTCGAAACCATAGCCTACAAGTATTATAACGAATTCCGAGCTGTAGGGCCTCCAAAATTCATAGTGCTGATTCTAACTGAAGCATAATAGCAATTTTTTACCTGAGATTCATGTAAATTACAATATTTATCTGCTTCTAAGTCTTGCATCTCGTATGCCAAGTTGACTATGAATCTCTCCTGAAAGTTTTTCAGTTTCAAGGGTTTTGAGATGATAGAGAATTTATTCTTCTTCTTAGTTAGGAAATATCCTCTGTGATAAAATAATACGCCCTGGATACTTTAGAAGATTGTTTTTCTCACATTGAGACAATGTGCATAATTTTATAAATTCTGAAGTTTTTTCAGATCTAAACATGACTATGAAAGTTTGAAATTCCATAGGAATGAAGTTTGACATTTTACACTTCAGTACTCAATTTTATTGATTTGCATGATGTAAATTTTCACTTTTTTGATTCTTGGTTGATGAAAGTTATGTTATTTTTACAATCAATACTATGCACCGAAGTATTTCTGATGCTGAACAAATTTTTTCCATGGTGAATTCATGATTTTAAGACTGCTGATATTCATATTGATCTATTTAATACTCTGTGTGTTAGCTGTAAAATCAGATTTTTTTTCTAATTTTGTAATTTTTTTGAGATTTGCCAAGCTAATCCTCGTATAAACACAGAAAAGATGACTATTCTTGTGTAAAGCTAATATTTATACATTTTCATCACATGGAGGTCTATTCTAGTGAAAAAGACTAATTATACGATCATGTGGGGTATGTTTTGTAAGTATGAATGAAACTATGAAAGAGTGGACGAGTGACCTTCAAACTTAGAAGGTAACCAAATGATATTATTTGTCTGTATATATACCCTTTTCATGCTCATGGAATAACATTCAAAGAAAACAAATTTTTCTGAAGGAATTGTTAAGTTTCTCGACCAATTTGTAACAAAAAAAACAAAGTTCAATAAATGATAGTTGAATCATTTATTCCATAAAATCATCTTGTGCCCTCAATACTTTGGAATCAAGTTCACAAACCACTAGGCTGCATTCCTCTCAATGAATAGTAGGCAACAAGAAGCTCTCAAGAGACTCCCATTTCTTATGGAGCAAACAAAGGGACTTTCCCAGTGATTCCAATGAAGTTTTTCTTCGATAAATAGCCCAATAGACTTTACTTGGTACAGAAATTAATTATGTGAGATACTTATTTGAGAATCTCAATGAATAGAGTACACAATTTATTCTGAAATGAACTCATCAAAACGGTCCATGACAAAGTCTGACATTCTACTTCATCCTGCTAAAGAATACTTCTCAGGGCTATTGAAAACATTCGCAGCTTGTGACTCCGAGCGCAACTTAAATTTCTAGACTGCATCTGTAAGAGTTCTGATATTTTATGAATGATACTTATTGGCACAAAGCATACATTCATTTCCTCTCAGATGCGGTAATTTCTTTGACTTCCTACCTCGGTGATCAAAGTATGACTGGTTAGAGGGGTGCAAATGATCACAGAGCTCATTGAAAAAATCCACAATACAAATATGAAAAAACTCTTATCTGAATTTTATTCTTATTATTGATATCATGAACTTGATAAGATATTTGTTACAAATACTTCTTCCATATTTCACACTGGAATGATCCAAGTGTAGGACTGCCAAAAAATCTGTCTCATTCTGCACCATTTACTTAATGCATCGTTAGCAGACAATATTAAATTGGGGTAATAAACCATACCTATGAATACCATCAACTTTCTCGGATGTTCGAGCATGTACAATAGAATATGAAACACAGCAACTCACTGAGAAACATGAGGCTTGGATGTGAAGAATCACAGAAGTGCAGCTGCTTATGCTAGTATTGAAGATGATCAGATTGAATAATTGAAGACCTACATTACATCTACACTCATTGAATGTCCCTCATATCCTATCCAATGCCTCTAACATGATGACACTATTGCCGCGAATCACCTAAAAACACAATTACAGATATGCAAGGATCTTCTTGAATTGAATTCGAGAGAAGTTAGGGATCAAGAGATACTCACCACCATGCCAATATTATTTTTGGTCCCATCTTTGCATTCTTCTACGCTTTCATCGATTACCATGTTCATAAACGGATCAAAACCCCGTAATATGCCGGTAACATGTCTACCTCCGTTCAGTTTCACTGAAAGAATAAAATTAAAAAATCCAAGTCAGCTCAAGAAAAATCCATAATGATGGTAGATAAGATTTTAACTCACGCGAAAGTTTCTTATCCATAAACCTGCAAAAATAAAGGAAAAATATTTTTAATAGTATAACCTCTACAGCCACACATCATATTTACACTATCAAATATCATCTGTTATCCGGGTTTTAGCTGATATTACTCACTTTTTCAATTCTGGAGGATGCGCTTTATTCATTTTCAAGGATTATACTGGTATATCTGTAGCTCAGATAGAAAAACAATAATTATCAAGCACGAAAATAATGACGCTCCACTCGAGGACAGCAGAAAGCAATTTTGAAAAAACACCAACTACATGTCCAGGGACCCTGCAAGAATATTATAGGGAAAAAATCTGACGCGGGCAGTGCAAGGAGCATTTGAAGCAAATCGAATGTCGCGAGTATCTCCAATAGATCTTTAAAATCTGACAAGCATATATAGTGGTAGCTCATTGATAGTATTGATTTTTCTGAATATACAGTATTTGAAGGACCAAAATTTAATGACAATGTCGAAGATGATAGGACTTTTTTTACTTTCAACTCGCGAAGCAAACTGTGATCAAGAATCGTAGCGATGAAATGGTGGCCTGGAGTGGTCTGTCCTTTTGATTACCGTTCAGAGAAAAATATTCATTTTCCGCATTAGAATATCTGACAGAAAAAATTTAAAGCTCTTGAGGAGATTAGAAAATTTGGGGATTATGAACCGATAAATCGACGATGAAGATTGACATCTAGATTGACATAGATAGTTACGTCAATATGGTGAATGAATGAATAATGTTCTAGAATGTTGATGAGAGTAAACAAAACATTATAAAATAGCTGTCGAAGTGTCGAGGAGTGGTTGGTTATTGATATCTCTGTCAGATGGCCTTTGCCCTAACGAAATTTTCTGCCACCGAATCATTTCATCTGTGCTACGTGTGAGATTATCGTGATTCGTGGCCCCGGCGTGTGTTGTCAGAGCTCAGTCCCCAGTCCCCAGTCAGCCCAGCAGAAGACAAAAAGTCACAAGAAGTGTCTGTTCTAATCGTAAATTTCAGTCTCGAAAATAATCAAGAAAATGGATAAAGTATCGTTGCTTAAACGTTGGTGCTGTTTGCTACTGATCAGCAGTTTCTCTGTGAAAATTAGTGCTGATTTCGACGATTATATGAAAAGAGAACATTCGCTGGTCCGACCTTACCAAGGTTCGCACCCGACTTCTTCATTTTAATTTTCATGCATTTTCCAAATTCTCCCTTCGCTCTCCATGGACTCGGGTGTCCACATTTACATGCTTATTTTCATTTTTTATGAGAAAAATTACGACTTGAGACCAAATGAAGCCGCTCGTTACATTGTTTATTATGGCTAACGTGATGTAGACTCAACTAGGTTATGCTGAGGATTATGGATAGATAATCTGACGCGTCATCATTATCAGTTTTTGAATTATGAATGCGTGTCGTGGATGTTCTTACTGATTGATTAATGCTACTTAGTTCTTAACTTACCAATTTATCAAATCTTCTTGACATAATACTCGGAATGGACCAGCTATGCATCCTCTTGTGTGTACAGTCTCTAACCAGAAAATACTTGAATAATTTTTATTCACAGGATCAGGGATGACAATACCACATTGGGATTTTATGGGTAGTACAATTATTACTACTAATTTCATTAGACTGACACCAGACGAACAAAGTCAACATGGTGCACTTTGGAATACAGAGGTGTGTACATGCGATTCTGTGAATATTTCAACACAAGCCATTTAGAGCTTATAGAAGAGCATGAAGTCTTTGATATTCAGACCTCACATGAAATACTCTTTCAATACTTTTCTGCAAATATTTCTCAGTTTTAATGGTAATCCTAAGGAATAAAAAAAGTCATACAAATCCTCTCAATTTGGTGCTGATGACAGTGAGAGATTATCTAAACTTTTTTTCTTCTGATTGATTCATTTCATAATGTGATAAACAGTAAGGCAGTGATCAATACAACACGATGGTATTATTGTGTTGTATCTATCCCTGTGTTGTAATAGTCTTGATCTTGAAACACTTACCTGTTTACTGTACTATCTCCATTGAAGTCAAAATCCATAAGAGCTTTGCCCCTCCAGAATATCATTGAAATTTAATCATTTTTCCTCCTTTACAGCCATGTAATGTACGTAACTGGGAGTTACAAATCCATTTTAAAGTTCATGGGAAAGGTAGAGATCTGTTTGGAGATGGACTAGCGATCTGGTATGCCAAAGATAGAATGGTTCCAGGACCTGTTTTTGGCAGCAAAGATTATTTCCATGGTCTTGCCATCATTCTCGATACTTACAGTAATCATAATGGGCCTCATAACGTAAGATCCTTCTATAGTACTAATGTTTGTGTTCTTGTATGGTGAGAAATGCAGTCTATACTCAGAGCAATGGTTTTTATTACCAGCATCAACATCCTTACATTTCTGCAATGGTCAACAATGGCTCTCTTCATTATGACCATGATCGAGATGGAACACATACACAACTCGCAGGCTGTGAAGCTAAATTCAGGAATGTGGATCATGATACACATATCTCTATCAGATATGAGCGAGATACATTAACAGGTAATAGCATCAAGCATGGGCCCAATATTGATCTAGTTAACAACATGTAACAGCCATCTGCTTTACTATTAATCTAAAAAACATCCAGGGTGGAGAATGTATTTAAGAACAAATATTATGTTTCATCTTACAGTATCTACTGATATTGCTAATAAAGGAGCTTGGAAAGAATGTTTCTCAGTATCGGAAATTAAGTTACCTACAGGCTATCATTTTGGTATTTCCGCTACAACAGGTGATTTATCCGATAATCATGAAATATTATCGTTCCGTTTGTTTGAATTGGATATGCCAGATGAGGTAAGTAACACTTGTTCATGAAACTCATTACGTATCCAAGAAATACTGATCAATTGTCTTACTTTCCCCACAACAGAAGGATAACGAGGATAGATCTAAAATAATTCCATCTGCAACTTATTTTGAACCTCCTCGGGGTAAGTTAATCTCTATTTAAATACTTGAAATTATATTTAGATTGATGACATGTGAGTATTTCCAAAAATGTTACAGCTGTAAATTTTTCGGCAGCAAAAATTTTATGCACAGATAGGAATAACAGAAATAACTGATAATTGAATCAAACTATTAAACAATCAGTGAGAATTAACTAAGTTGTAGTCCAAGCGGAACTAAAATGCAAAGTCGTAACTGATATTTGATATTTTTTGGCACTTGGAGTGTTATTGATTTTTATTCATCAAAATTTTCCATCAATTTTGTTGTAAAATCTTGTGACAAACTGCGGATAGATGTGACTCGCATCTCTGCAGAGTACCAAATGTACTAGTTGTATACATATGCAACCTGATGATAAACTTGAAATTTGAAATTTCAAAGTTTTGTGATATATGTTATACAAATCTACATGTGATTGTAAGAGATGTAATAAATCACCTTGTTACTTTTTAGATCATGTTGAGGATCCTAAGCCATCTTCACTGAGTGGAGTCAAGATTTTCTTGTTGATGCTGGTAGGTGCTATTGCTTTGATTGCTTGTGTGGTGATTGGGATCATGTTTTACCAGAAACACCAAGAAAATAGTAGAAAACGTTTTTACTGAAGATCATATTTGCTTAAATGAAATCTCGATATTAGGAACTTTTTACTTGTTGAAACTGAATGAATGAAATCCATGTTAGTCCTGGGTTTCATGGTGAGCCAGCAGGCCGTGTTCTTTGTTTGAATGTGATTTGTGAGAGAACTTGGAAGGGAGAGAGTATTGTGTTCCAAAAGGTGTGTTTATTTTAATGAATTTTTTCCATCAGAGGTCTAAGTATACTGATGGAAAAATTGCGTGAAGTTCTTATCAAAGTGATGACGTATATTCATCAACAATTACTTCCGAACTTTTTGTATAAAGATATCGTAATAAGACGTGCATTAGGTAGTAAAATTATTTGAAATGAGCAATACTGGGGTAGCTATGCAGTGTGCGCTTGATGCATTCCCACTCTACTGAACTGAAATGGAAATCAGAAAAACCCTCAACTTGAATTGTACATATATGTATGTTTACTGAAAAAAGCTGATATTTCTAATTGGGCATCTCAAGTTGGCCCAATCAACCATAGCTTTTTATTGTTTGTGAATAAATAAACCCGTCAAATTTGACGGCAACCTAGGATAAATATTCCGTTCCACAACTGTGACATAAATGTTTGATACTAATATATCGCCAAACTTGGATGTTGTCCACTTCCACGTGTGAAAATATATTGTAATTTTCTTATGTATTTTTACGATCGATTTTGATTCAAAATAAAAAGTGGATTGAACAAAACAGGATGGCGCCAGTTTTTTACAATATTGGTACGGAAAGTTGGAGGAAATGAGCCATAAGAATTGGTTTGCGGTTTTATTGTTGAACTTCCACGTTTCTTTTTCACTGTATATACATCAATTGAAATAATCAAGAGAGCTGAAAATTTGTGACTTGAACATCACAAACTGTGGCAAAGTATATTTACATAATATATTGTGGTATTGTCAGAACAATAAATTGGACAGAATTTACAAACAATCCATCCTTCGTGCATAAGATACGTTGTCTTAACGTACTGTCTCCACTATTTGTGAGTCAAAATATTTTACATTTTCCAAGATTGATAAAAGGTATTTTTTAGGTACAAACATAAATATCCATGAATGAAAAAATTCCTCAATTTGAATTTGTCAAAGGTATATACAGAATCTTTCTGGTTCATACAATTTCAATATTTGAGGGCTGAAAGTGAATTTCAATCATTCCACTAACTGATGTCGTACTTGGGACGGGATTGGTTTGAAAAATCTACTCGCACATTTCGATTTGGCCTATTCTGTTTGCATTTGTACCCAAGTCTACTTTGATAATAACAAAGTAGACAGAGTATTTTAAGTATTTTGTAAATGAATATATCTTTCGACATCTACGCACGGCCCTTCTTCGAACCCAGCTCGGATACCTTACAAAATGCTCATTATCAAGATAGTAACAATACTATTTCAACATTGTAACTTCTAATCATTCTTTTTACGAGAGACTGTAACGGTCGAACCGCCATTTTATGACACTTAGGTAACGTTATATTGTGTATAAGATTGAAAAGAATCATTCTTGTTAGTCTATTTGCCGTTTGCGCTTAGGTGTACGGAGCGAATTTCACTAAAACTTCATAGCACTTTGTCAGAGTTATGAGAATCAACTGAATACTGAATAGTCAAAACTGATATACTGTCGAATTTCAAACTCAATGAACAGCGTTTTTTTTAATGTACAATATAGAGATCACACCTCCACTCTGAACGTATAATGAAAATCGGAGCGTGAAGTCAATTTTAAGCTAATTATTTCAAATCCGAATGTTTTTCTGACCAACGAGTCTTGACAATCTGCGTTGATTCTCCCACGTGAAATTCAACTTAGGGCCTTAAACCATGGAAAGCTGGGAAGTTGAAGATTGGGGTTGGTAACGGTATCCTTAAACGTTAGGTGCGCTCATTGAAATCACAAATTCATCCTATGTATGTATGTAGTTCGGATGACGTACATACATACATGTGCCTCATATGCTAGAGCCCATTTTGTAAATGCAAAATATGAAACATCATGAATTGATTTAAGAGACGGCAATAGTCTATTTGAATATCACAACGGGGTTGAGCAAAAAGTTGAGGACGGTTTTAGTACCCAGATTAATACCTCTTGCAACATCATTGAAATTGATATTGAATCTATGTCTTTTACTGGAACTGAGATCTACTGTATGGCACACATGACAACCGACTTCTTCCAACATTACATGGGGATTTGATCCACCGAGGAGAGATTCACCGTCGAGTCCAGTATTCGTCAAAATCCCGGTAAACCAAATTTTATCACCTGGATAAATGTTCAAGCTAAAGTTGGCGAAAGAGCGGTCGCCGAGCAGGACGATTTGAGCGTTGCTTCCCCACATACCGCTCTTCATTTTGACGGTGATTTCAAATTCGTACCAATTCCATGAGGCCAAGTGGCATCTACTCCTCTGCTTGCGCACGTTTAGAGTTGTCCGGCAATTCAACTTTCGCAAGTCACTGGCAAATCTGAAATGACAAAGGAAATTTTGGACTGATTAAGAGAAACATATAGATCTTGGAGTCACATTTGATCAGCTGACTTGACATCTCGGTAAATAGATATTCTCAATGAACTTGTAAATTAAAAAACTATTTCGTATGATTCATCACTCAGAGCTGGAAAAAAATATCAAGATTTTATCAAGTTGTACCATACACACCTATCACAATCATCTTGATGTTGTTCACCGAGAGCACATCGCAGTGGGTTTGCTATGATGTCAGGAAGCTGATCAACTGCGGAGGCAAGATTGTTGTAAACAGATTTGACCCGTGCGCTAACTACATAGCCTTCCCAAGACACAGGTACGCCTTCAAGTTGTGCACATTGAACTTGAATTTGAGTTTTGGATGATGAGTCTTCCCACGCCGGTTGATGACAGTAATTTTGATAATGCTCCCACGATAATTCAGATTGCATCTTGAAAGGCCCTGATTCAATTGGAGGATTTCTGTAGTTATTGATGATTGGCCACATCAAGAATGCACCGGCAGCTGCAGCGAGAATCAACTGTAAAATGAATAAATGACTTTTTTAACGTTTTTTTGTTGACCATTCCATCTCAAAAATTGTCTCCAGTATGAAGTTCATATTCTGTCAAGAGGATCAAGGATACCAGTACATGAAGAGTCAACAGTTACATAGTAGCTGGATTTTTAGTGTTGGAGTTAAAAAGTACAAAAATCGGGACACATATTTAGTTTCTTGATCAGTCAAAAGTATAAATGTCCGATTTGAGAATTCATGTAATAATCTAGAGAAGAGCTCACCTGCATGGAAGTCAAAAGCCAGTTTAGTCTTCTGGAGGTTCTCGTTTTCTTCAAGTACCACGAAGCAAAAAACGGCAAACCACCTAGTATAGCTGTAGTTCCTACTCTCATGAAGAGATCACTCTCTGACATATACTTGGCTGTTGCAATAATGGGAAGTACAATAGAGGCGATTCCGACTATTGGCAAAAACAATACACAACCAACTAAAGCAAGGGCTCCACGAATCAAACCATACCAAGTTGCACTCTGAGAGCTAAGCACGGCCATTTGCCACCAGCTGAGAGTTACACAGTGTGGTATGAGTGTTTTGTAAGTACCGCGCCAATCGTCTCTGGCTGCTATTTTCACAAATACTGCTGGTATGAGCAAGTAGAATACTACTCGGAAATTTAGGCAGAATTCAATGCCATTGCCAACGACGTAGGATGCAAAAGTGGGCACCTTAATATCAAGAAAGCGCCAAGTTTGAGCTACCACTAAATCCATTTCGTACGGATATTTGGCTAAAACATTTAAACTGAAACTAAAAAGCACGAGAAAATCTGGATATCTCGAGCCATTCTCTTTCCAGATGAAATCTATCAGAGTCACTAATGTTAGGACACAAGCTATGACCGTGAACTCGGACTGAGGTGTCAATTGTCGACATATTACTGGGAACAACATGAGATTCAGCAACAAGGCAAAGAAAAAGTGAGCATATGGCTTGAGATTTTTTTTGCAGTACTGATATTCTGCTTCTTCGGGGTTTAAACCACCTGCAGAATAACTGAGAAAAAGTTGCGACCAAACTCGAAGATTGCTCAACTCTCGCCTCCTTTGCAATATTTGAAAGCTTGCAAGAACCATCACAGTGAATGAGACATAGTACAAAAGTAATGGTACAAATAAAACGATGCTCTCGGCTCCGAGAAGCGCATGAATTAGAATCAATGCTAAGATGTGGACGTGTGACGTGAAGAAAAATTTGTGTAAGGGTATGGCACGATGACCCAAGTTCTCCACAAGCCAGAGATAGAGCCGTTTCAAAAATGTCAGAGGATGAACGAATGGCTGCTGCAACAAAGGCACCGTTTCCAACTCCATCTGAGCAGGGTCGACAAGGCATAGTGCACGAGATACAATCGGTAGGGAACCTTGCGCATACGAGGCTGCAGCAGATACTAATGCAGCCTCTGTGATTTTTTCTCCTTGATGCTCCGACCAATCTAGACAAAATAAGATGGAAATGAGCGTTGGCAAGGAGTCAACAATAATATTTTCTTTGGCTTCCAAAAGGGCATATCAAGCTCGAAAAGTTTTACTACGTCAATGATTTACCTGGCGTAAGTTCTTCAATTTTTTGTCCGTCTCTACGAGAAGGCTCGGAAGTTGATTCATCATCCGATAAGGAATCTTGATTTGAACCCTCTTCAGTTAAAGATTTTTGCTGATGCACTGCATCATCTCCTTTGGGCCCCTCGTCTTTTTTACTTGTAGAAGGGTACATCAAGTCCCTCATACATCTTTGCAATTGTTCAGTTGTGATGAATTCCTCACCATTTGATAGGCTGTGGGAAAAAACGTTCCATAACTAGGCAGCTAAATCAAGGCTAATAATGATCAACCTGCATTGTAACTCTGCACAATTTTTATGGATTCAACAAAAAATGGAGCTTGTTCATTTATAGCAATGGGTATATAGATTCATCGCTCACCCCTCATAAAACTTAGAATTGAAGTACTTATCACTTATTGTTGGTGTGAGTATGAATTAACAGATTGGCTACTCAGAGTATATAAAATCTTACCTGGCAAACATTTCCCTAGCAGCTCGCCTGGCAAGTTTTTCATCTTGAGACATATCTAAACAGCTTTTAACATCATAATAGTTGTGCTCTGTGATTCCCTGACCTGTGGCCAGACATTTTCGAAGAATTTCAGTTGCTTCCAAGTTACCTTGTTCTGAAGCTTTTGTCAACCAATAAACTCCAAGTTTGGCATTCTCTTCTTTGTCAACATCAAGCTCTGTGAAAAATTAGTTCATTCAGGAATTTACAGAACTCAATTTCTAAGGATACGTGAATTATCTAGAGAATATAATGTAGAGGAACAGGTAATCAAATTAATGTTTGGGAATTAAGGTGATACAGTTGAATAAGAAGAGTATTGAATATTCTGACCTATAAGATGCAATGTCAGTAGTCACTATCTGTATAAAATGTTCTACAGAAAAGAAAGTTTTTCTACTTGTATGAACAAAATATCTGCAGCTTACCACAACATTCATCCAATAGCTGCTTTGCCAAGACAACCTGGGATTCTGGGCAACCATCTTCAGCTAATTGAGATCTCAACCTTCTTAGAGAACCTTTAGGCCCATCTGTAAGCACAATATTACGTAATATTCAAGTGATTTTTCAATTTAGTATTCCAGGCTTTTCAAGAAGAAAACAAATATTTTTAATAAGATTGGATAATTAAGGATACCCACGTACTTGCAAAAAATATTTTGAGGTATAAGTAGATGAATAAAAATTTGTTCACAACATTCAACTCTTCTGAGCTATGAGATATGGGATTCTGTTGCATGTATGTGCAACAAAGTTCAGTCAACATACAAGCATATGCATGGCATAAAATGACCCATAATTTTGAGCAAAAAATCAGGAGATCATCAAGAGTGATTACTTTCCTGGAATTTTAACAGACACTCTTGCGATTGGACATGGTGATTCCATATTACATAACAGTAGTAATGATGCATGAATGGACCATGAACCTCGCCATGAACTGTATTGTAGGAATCAGTAGATGAGAGAAAGCTAAACAAGTGACCTTTTCTGGGCAAGAAAATCTGTGACAAAGATTGCACAACTACAGTCGTCGAAAAGAGTCGGCGAACAACAAATAATCGCTAAAAAACGTGGATGCATACTTCTACTGCAGCTCTTGTATTCCACTCATCATTGATCACGTTAAAACATTCGAAAGAAGAAATTCACTCCCAAGAGAGGAAAAGTTGAAAGTAGACAGATAAAATCAATAATTGACTTATTATGACGCGAAAAGCTCGGGAAAATGAAGATCTTACGGAGAGAAAGTGATGTTTCAATAGAACAGCTCCCGAGAGTTTTGGAATGAGTAACGATTCATTTTATGAGAAATAGTATGATGGTCTAGAGGATGGTACTCACCGTGAAGCGACCACTGCTTCCTACCAGACTTGCCGGGTCCGAGTGGCATGATGCCTGCCATCTCCGACGGCGCAAGCACGTGGATCGATCACTATTGATATTTCCGTGGGATCACTAAGTATTCGGTATACTTAAATCAATGACGAGTCATTTTGATGTCAAGCAAAGATTTAGTGGACCACTATCGATGATCAATGCTGCAAAACTAGCCTCCATATCACGGCTGCACTCTGCACTGTTATTGTATGTTAATGCCAGCCAAAGTCACTTAGAAAAAATTGATGCAAACAAGTGGTATGTATATATTGCACTGTGAATTGATGCTGTGATGGACCGTGTTTATTGACTGTTCGAAGAATTCAAAGAATTATGCAAAGATGAAGCAAAAGTTGGCGAGCGCGCGCAACTTTCTCATCACCCACAAGGCTTGACCCAAGTGATTTCTGTAATGCCTCTTCAAATCAACTCTACTCTCTTAGTCGAGGACATGCGGGGGTGGATGCTGCATTAAGCACTGACACACACTGACATTTGGCACACGTTTCGATTACGAGTTTACTTCGTGGAACTTGAGAGATCTTTTCTCTTTTCGAGATGCACAAATGCCGAGACAAATGTACGACAAATGACGACCGCAGACGACCGCTGCCGCGGGCAAAGCGCGGGCTAGCAGAAGACAAATGTTTGACTATGTGTGCGGAGTGCTGCCGCCGTTTCAGGCGCCTACTTATTGAAGCTCTGTTTTCAATGAATGAACGACGGATTCTTCGAATGGATTTTCTCTTTGACGCAAGATAACTATGAATTTTTGAGAAGATTTTGTACTTATCCTTTGTCTTTATTTGTACTTGCTACGCTCATTTTGTTTGATTTGATAAACACGTCGGATAGTATAGTGACAAAACAGATCGGTCGATGCGATCGCATTCGAAATTTTGAATGTTATTTAAACGAATCATTTCAGAGCTATCTCAAATTGCATGCAATTTTTTATGATTAACTATTTATACCCAAACCCAACTCCCTCGTACTCTCCGTGTACTCAACTTAGAATTTTAAATTTGAGAATCTTAAGTCTAAAAGAAAACCAACGGAAAGAGAATCAAACCCTATTAGTGGCCATGATCGAATAAAAAAACGTATGATTGACCCTTTTCCATAAATTTTCAAAGAGCTGTCCAATATGACCAACTATATATAGCGATTTCCAGATGGACAATTTTCTGATAAATGTTTTGAACTCAAGAAAATGTTATGAAAGAGACGTTTCAAATCAACATCCTCGACATCATACCGGTTTCAAAAGGTAAAATGTAATATGGGCTGTGATCTACATCAAAGCTTTGAGAAACTTCACAGACAAATACCAGAGCTTCTTCGAGTAGTAACTCAATATCGAAATCAATTACCAATATTTTACAAGATCAAGTTAATTTGCCACTATGATAAAAGCGACCTTGAAGATGATTATATCAATCGGGTAGTTTTTGAAAAGATTATTTGGTTATTATTAGCAGGTTTCACAATCTCCAGCTCGCAATCCCAATGAACGTGTCGATGACGACCACTTATATATACTTTGTTATTTGAAGATGTATTCGCATATTCAGTCATTGACATCATAGGATTAATATTATCTCGATAAAATCACTACACTCTCAAAATATCGTCAAAGGTGATATATTTCTTTCCACAAATTTTTTTCAACTGTTACATACAGCTACACAATTTTTCAGTTTGCAAAACACCAATACATCATTAACGTAAAGTGTAGCGTTGATAATTAAATGTCACGCTCGAATAATGATTTATTAGCACACAGTACAAAATGACACTATGATTCAACTAACATTATTGCTCCGCTTCTAACAAGCGTTTCTTCGTCAGTCGCTTATCTTTAGTTCAGAGCCAGTCTCGGTGAGTGTCGTTTTGCAAGTTTAATCTTCAGAGCGATTTCACATTGAAATCGAGGCAAAATGGTCACTGCAAACTTTATGGTCTGCAGGTGCCTTTGTTCTTCGTTGCGTTTTCTGACACTCCAATCACATCTTTTTAACAATACCACGTCTGAGCTGGCTCCTCGTCTAGTCAAAAATCTGCTCGATCGAGTTCGGATCCATCACTAGAAAATTGTTGAGAAAGGAGTCAAAAAATGGAAGAAGATTCATGCACAATCATTAGAATGTATAGACACCTATTTTGCTTTTACAAAGAGAGAGTCTTGTCTTTCACAATTCGTGCACTCGAAGACAGATGAGATCGAAAATTCAAAGAATCCCGAGAAAAATCAAAGAAAAATTGTAGAATATTTCAATGGAATGTATCTCTGTTATAATTTGATATCGAATCTGAGAGTCAAAGCGTAAAAGACAATTTTTGAGTGAGGATTCCCTGCTTTTTCTATTAAAAATGTAGGATTGTGAATATCATTGTTGCACACTCGATTGCGCAAAAATATATAGGTATCTTCAAATGTGTGAAATTGATGTATAAAGTTCTTTCGAATACATAGATTGCAACTTCTATGATGGGATACTCTTAACATCCGCACGAAGCGATGGGGTGGGGATGCGATGAGCGAGGACGTTGATTTTGAGAATGTCATAGTCGAGTAATTGTATAACAAGCTCTGAGTTGGGAAATCTCGACAAATCATTACAATCAAGACCACGAGAACCAAAAAATAATCTAATGGTCGAAAAATCCGATGAATTCAAGAGTATTTTCTTCACTTGTATAAAAAGGTTTTCTTCGTGAGCGTTAAAATAGCTTACATTGTAAAGAATTTGTGGGAAAAACTTCAACTAGTGGTTGAAGTTTCCTCTTCAGCCACTGGTTGGGATCGAAAATCAACCAACTGGTTGTCTTTCGGCGGCAACCACTGGTTAACTCTTTTCCCACAAGGATATGGGGTTGACAACGGGGCTCATGAAATTGATGGATGATGATCCCCGGTTGGCATTTTTGGGGTCAAAGAACAATCCTTTTCATGTTTTTTCGTAAACGAATAGAGATGAATAACAGGGGTGGTCGCGCGAGCCTTTTTGGTCTAAAATCCAAGTTTTCGCGATTCATTTTCCGGATTGGTGACCGCTCGGGGCTGGGGCTGCCACGTTTAGCTCGCATACAAAACTTGCCCATTCTTTTATCATGGGTATATGAAGCCCATGAGATTGGTCAACAGTGGTGACCGGACGACATTTTTGGGTCAGAAAAACGAATTTCTTCATGTCTTTTCATGAACAAATAATTCACCATTGCTGGCCGCACGAGCACTTTCGGGGAAGAGTTTAGGTTAAGCAACTTTTCCACGGTTCATCATCCGGGTTGGTGACGGTCGGGTAAGGTTGCCAGATGGATATAGATTATGGCCTTGCTTGAGTGAGCTGGCCATAGAGATTGGTACATCATCTCTATGAAGCTGGCAGCCCCATCCGAGCGGTTACCAATCTGTATGATGAACGGCGAATGGCTCGCGTGACTGGTGCTGGTATCTGTCTCTATTTGTTTGGGAAAAAAACACGAAGAAACCTTTTTTTCTGACTTAAGAGTACAACCTGGGATGGCCATCTACCAATCTCATGGACCCCGTACTTAAATTCTCAACCACCTGGTTGAATTCGACAGCCAAACAGTGGTCGAAAAGACAATAATCACCTGGTCGACTTTCCAGCCAGTTGATTGCTATAGTTTGATGGGAAGTCAACCAATTTTTTACAGTGTAGTTGTATCCATAGCAGAAAAAATGATGGGATATAATCAATACTTTTAACTACTCACTAGTTATTCTGTCCAACGTATGGGGGTGGATTTGGTCGGAGGTAGTGATTGACATGATCTTTCCCATTCCTGAAACAAATAATCCGAATATGTTGTGGTTTTGAAAATTCTTTTCGAGGCTTAAGTAAGGTGTATAATTTCGAAAATTCAACGCTTTGCGAGTCATTATTGCAGACGATGAAATCATTTGACACGCAAAGTGGCGGCGAATGCCGTTCAGCGGTCCAAGCTTTATCTTTCATTTTCATTAAATCACAAGGGAGGATTGAAAAATTTCTAAGCTGTAATCCAAATCTCATGAATTGATAAACATACATAACCGCGTATATATTTTCTGAATGTTGTTAAACCCAATCATAGAGCGTCTATATCGAATAAACTCTTATGATATCATAACTTATGCCGTCAGTTCACCTATATCATTCAAGCAGAAAAATTGGTCCAACCGAATTCACTGAAATTTATTGTCTTTCAAGGAGATTATAAGATCAACAATATTGAAATTGGGCTTCATAAATATGGTCGCATCAAAAAAGTATAAAATAATGTTATAGCAAAAGTTCACACTGTTGTTGATAGCTTACCGGGGGCTACGGTTGATCGATTGTGATTCATCGAGTGTTGGACTGGATGAGTGTTGAGTGGCTGACAGAGAACGAAGTGTTCCTCTGCTATCCGATGTTATTGCATACTGAATCATCTGGACTCCATTAGTCCCACTGCTATCGATTAATAAAGGTGAACCTCTTTTTCCATTCGACGAGATACTGAAAAATTAACAATCATTTTCTTTCATATCAACCTGGAAATGTCGTAGGGATTAATTAAGGATTTTGTTAAAGAATGAAGAAGTTGTCAAGGTATGCGATTTCCTCGGCGTCCTCTCATTAGTGGATCTAAAAGCTCAGTGGGTCTGATGAAAAATCAAACAAAACCCAAGCACTGTGGCAACAAAACCCAACCGTTCTGGCTTCAAAGCGCTTGTATAGAAACAGAATCGTGTTGAAGGGACAACGTATAAGTTCACCTCTTGAAATGCGAGGTTTTGATTTTTTGCGTAGGTAAGTACATATTACACTCTTCTTTTCTTGGGGTGGAATTTTTTGTCGAAAAAACTATTGAATCCTTCATTCAAGCTGTTGTGCCCGGGTTGATTCCTACCTCAAGATACTGAAATCTCAGTCCAAGCGTGGTACCTGGAGACGTTTCCCAGTCCAAGTTGAGATGGAAAAGCATGTTGGCCTTAACCGTGTAGTTTGCTAACCTTTTGTATCGATGCGATTTAATTTAGAGATTTTCATCAACTGAAATCAGTTTGAGGCCTCTAAAGCTCTGCCTTTGCAACAAGAAATGATACATTGGCAGGAATAATGTTGTTTGTCTCAAACATAAGGTGCGACTCAAAACTCCTTTTTGTACATTTTGTAAAATTCCCTTTTTGAAGCTTGATTTATTCGAATTTTCAATAAAAATTCAAGAGCACTATTGAATACAACGAGAAATTTCATAATTTTTTCTCTCAAAATTTACGCTAAGTTTATTGTTCAGTTTTGACCATTGTTTCCATCCTATTTGGGCTGGAATTTTCAGTCACACTCGATTGGCTATTTTCAGTAACTCTTCGGGTGGAAATTTCACCTGCTCAAGATTAAAATCCACTCCAAGGAATTTGGAGTGCATATTTTAGCTAAGTTAGAAGTTTATCTTAATATTTCTCAAAACTCGAGGGATATGAGGGTAAACTGTGTAAAACCTAGCTGTGTCATTATAACGAGATGAAAAAGCATCTTTGATGTAAAAATTCAATAAATATTGTGCTTTAATGAAAGTCACAGATTCTTGCGGAGATCTAACTCTAAATCTATCTAATAATACGCAGCTCGTTACAAAGGTTCTAGAATCAACTTGCAGACTAATGAAAAAAGCTTAGAAAAAATCCAAACACATGGGAAAGCTAAATTTGTCAAAATCCCTCACTTTTTTGAAGGACAATGCTGCATTTTCACAAGGTGCATTCACGTCTCATCAAAATGACTTAGCTTAGATCGACCCAGATAGAATTTCATGACATCCCTCAAATTCTTTCCTAATATGGTCTCGCGGGATCAGATTCAGAATAAGCCAAGATTTTTATACCGATACAATGAAAATGATATAGGTGTACCAAGGAGTTAGAACTGCCACAAGTTCTGATAGGCCTATATTCGTAAACGATTTTTATCTATTTCCCCATGTTGAAAACCTAAAATTTCGAGTTCGATAATGAACCAGTACAATTTCGATTAAAAAAATTCGATCTTCGCCCAAACCAATTTTTGGTAATACTATGAGGGGTAAACGTCTAAACGTAAAGTACGGATTTCGTCGTCATTTTTATTAATTTCTTTGGGGATCACCATTACTTCTGCGTTACCAAAAAAAAATATGCAACAATTTTGAGAATCGACATATTTATCGACTGTAGTTTGGGTCTTTTTAACGACAAATCACCTTGAAGTGTCTGCAGGGTGAGACATTCAATACTGTCTTAGTCCATTTGATTGGTGGTTTTGATCAGTATTTTGAATAGAATTCGAAAATAATGACTCAATTTCGTCAAAAAATCTCTAAATTAGTACTAGAATATGGGTCGCAAAATAAGTATCTTCCCTAAAAATCGTGCAATCCTCAATAATATTGATTCAAATCTTGACACCAGTAACAAGTTTGCATTTTCATACTTCCCGTTAATGATAAATAGTTTTTTTCTGATCCAGTATGAGCAAAAAAGGAAGAAGATTTGAGCAAGAAGTTGACGTGTTTACTCTTCAACGAGGACATTTTTTTAGTGAACTTTGAGCACTCAACACTCTGTGTGTTATGAAGGAGACTTTTTCAGTTTACCGCTGGCAATTGCTACAAATGGTCGGAATCCTAAGGAGTTTACGATAACTTAATTTCATGTTATGAGACTGTGACGTCAGTCACGTGCGTCACAAGGCTGCGGTTTGTTCATGGGTATAGAGAAAAAGCTTCTTTAAAGTGGGGTGCCACAATAATTAAATCGAGTGATGTATTGCGAGAAGTACCACGGTTTATCAGTTCATACTGCTAGTAAACTTAACCAAAATGTTTATCGGCGGAAATTATTGCCGATATATGTTTGACTCAAATTGCTTCTTTGTGAAATGTATTGACTTTTGAGCAATAGTTCTATTTGAATAATCAAAAACTGGGAAAGAACCAATGATCATCTTCTACGGCAGTTTTGGTTAAATGTCTGCATTGGTCGGAATAGCAATTATGCGATTGGTGGCCCTAAATGATCGATTTGCATAGACGAAGCATCTTCCGTGTTGATACAAAACTTTTATTGATTCATTACCCATTTGACATGACATTTGATCAGAGTTTAGGGATTCATAAGTTATAAGTACAATAAGATAAGATAATCAATTCGCTCGCCTCGAATGTCCAATGCAATGAGGATTATTAGAATCAAGATTCCTTTGATCAATTTTTCGAAGTACACTTGAAAACTCTCGTTAAATTTCGAAATTCTCTGTGCTTTTATTCTCATACCCCTTAGTGGTATTTTTTATCATATCTTCAAAGTGAGAACGAGTTTTGATTCTCAAAAGTGCTCATGTACAGAGCGCAAAATTGAATGTGAGAGCCGGGCCTTATTTTGGTAAACAGTGAATTGAATCTTCGTGGTATCGAATATGAATAACAAGTAATGATGATCGAATCTTTCACCAAATTTCTGATGGCTTAACTCGCGCCAATCCTAAATGAAATGAACAAGCGTACTTTACTAGAATCTGTAGGAATCCTCATATCTTGTTTTCTATCGTATAAATTACAGGTGAATTAGTAAAATTGAGTACACGTCATATGCAAGATAATGTTCCACAAGTATTAGGTCACTGTAATAAAAGCAAATTGAACTACATAATTGAACCCCAGAAGAAAGCAAATGAGACCACCATTGCGAGTGCGTTTATTGTAAATCATCGCCAAAATGCTAACCAGATAATAGCGTGACACCTTCCTACCGTAGACTCAACAGTCCGTAGAATAAGTATGCATTCCATACGCCTTGGATCTCGTCTTCGAAATAAAATGTTATTTAATTCATTGTACTTGCATCTGAGGTAAGTGTGTTTAATTTGCCCCCACTGTTTTTATTTTGCTCATGGTTTTGTCTCATCTCAATATTTTCCAATGAATATTAGCTCACTTTGAAACTTGTTCCAAGACCTTCGGAATGAAATGAAATACGTTTGATTCTAGTAGATTGGTGACAAGTTATCTCAATTTCTGCAAAAAGGAATTTTTTCTTGTAATCAAAAGAGTGTACGCCTTAGTCGCCCCCACGTGGAAAAGAGGACCATTTCCATGATATTATACGAGGTTTTCGGAAAATTGGAATGTTTGGGCTCCTAGACCTCCGAACGAGACGTACCTTAGCTCATTTCTACCTCCCTTTTTTGAACTTTCTGAGTTGAGTTGATGGATTTGATGAAGCGAAGAATGAATTTGAAAAAACATCAAGGTGGAAAATTAGGCACTTTCTTAGAAATATGAACGTAAAATTGGTTAGAAATCTAGTATTGCGATTCTGCAGACAGCATTCTAAAGTTGGGACAAAGACAAAGAAAATGAGCTAAGGAACGCTGAGATTGGTAGCACCAATTTTTTTTCATAGCTTCTGGTGACCAGCAAAAATCGAGCAAAAATAGTCGAAACTACCGAAGGCCACTATTTTATTATAAGGAATACGCAGACTTTTTAGGATCGGCTCAAAATGTTTATTTTCCGATATCTTAACGTGATCAGCATCAGAAAAACGCGGGGCAAGGTCTAAGTGCACGCACATTTAAGAACTGGTGGAGGTGAGGGGGGGGGGATTGGGAAATGGGGGCATTGAGCACCCTTACCTTCCTTTCATCTACCCATGTCTGCAAGTTTTGATGCATCAAATAAAAAATTTATAGAAGCTCGGTAGTAAAATCCATTTACCACAATTGTCCAATTCATCAGATAATATCGATTTACAATAATTTGTGATTATCTTCTCTAAAAGCTTTGAAGATTTCTGAAGCAATCCTGTTGATGTAAAAAATATACCTAGCCACTAAATAGATGGGTAACGTCTATGGAACGAAGGTTTTCGATGGTAAAATGATCTCCGGTTTCCTGGGGAATATTCATGCACTATGATGACTAGGTGAAGAGTTTCATCATTCCGAAGTCATGATGCTGCACGGTATAAGTGGTACCTATGGTGAATTTTTTTTCTTCCAAGCGCCCAAGTCCGTGTTCCAATAGTTTTGGTGCTCAGAGTACGAGAAAAATAGTAGAAAAAATTCTCAAGTTGACCTTGGCTGCCGAAACCGTACCTTCAAGGTCCAAAATTATCATTTCCCGCATTCTATCTTCGTTTCATAGATTTGCTATAGATGAATTCATCATGAAATACGTCCTTTAGAATCTGTCTCTCATCTGATTGAGGCATACTTTGATGAGATAGAGGCTCGCCGACTTCATAACCACACTCACCAGAAGAGGTGATCACATCCGGATCACGGATTTGGCTGAAACTCTGGAAATAGTCTTCTTTTAGTGCCAAAAGACCAAACTCAAAATTATAGAGCCTAACGCTCAAGTATTTCCAAGCTACAGCTAAGGACATTATTATTGTCCATATAGGCCCATGTTAAAAATCGTCCATATAGGTATACCTACAATGCTAATGTCCATTGCTGTAGCTCGGGAACGCTTGAGCGTTAGGCTCTATAATTTTGGCTATCATCTTTTGGTGCTAGAAGAAGACGATCCCCAGAGTTTCAGCCAAATCCGTGATCCGGATGTGATGACCTCTCCTGGTCAGAGACCCCCGAAACTCACAAGTATCGACTCTCAACCTGTCTAGCAGTATTATATGAGATGCTTTTTTAAACCCCCACAGTGATTGAAGTAATGCAAGTGGAGGCACCCCTTGACGAAATAGAGGCTTGCCGACTTCATATTGAGACTCAGGGATCCCAAAATCCCCCGGAACTAATTTTTGGGCTACCTGAACAACTTGTAAGGTGTGCACCTTGGGTGCCAATATAGTGGCCAACCCTGCCTCCTAAATAGAGGTTAAATACCGGATTCAGAGTTGGATATTGGATATAAGTAAAAAATATCAAACCTCTATCAAAATACTAATTTGGAAATTGTTTGTCCCTCTTGCATAAAAAAGAAATCTTCTGGAACTCGAAAACTCATTCCAAATTGTACGGAGCTCACAATAGTAAATGAGGTTAATGAAGGGTGCTGCATCAGGTGATTAGATCTGTTTCGTTGACACATAACGATATAAGTATGCAAGAACCATGTGCATCGCTTCACAATACACGTATATCATGAGAGGACTCGATATAGGTACGGTGATAGAAGTGCACGCAGTGCGGTGTCGCTGAACCGTTGCCGACGTGATCTTAATTGCAAGCTCCGTTGCAGGTCACTTACCCGCGCCTATATAATACGCAAACTCGCGCTATCGTCTCGTTTGCACACCTATAAACTGCTTGCTTGAAACTCCCTCATATATGCAGCTATTATTTGCGCCAAACTGATTATTTCTTGCTCATTTTACGCTTCTCTCTTGTGTACGGGTGCAAGCAGGGAATACGTGTTCAAAAGCAAAAACTTGGTCATAGCTTTCTGCGGATGTCTATAGAGACCGGGACCATCTAAAAAAGTGTAGATAAGTATTTTTTTTATTTGACTCACTTCTCTGGAGGTTCTGATTAGACGCGATACACGTAGAATCTCATAAAGCATTCAATATCCAGAGCGTCATGATAATATTTCTCCCAATTGTAGTTACGTACTAATATTCTAGGGGTGCATTTTTTGGACAAAAGGGTGGTATTTACGCCTCTGAAAAACCCCGTTGACTCAAATCCGATCAAAAACTCAGAAAACGTAAAATATTGTTCGTACAGTGGTGAGTAATATTTTTATCAATTTGAAAATACGGCTTAACGATGTTTTGAAAGTGGCCCGGGCCCGTGAGTTAAACTAATTGAGCACACGATGGTCGGGAAGAGGGGGGATATGGGATCAAAAATGGTGACCAAATCTGCGTACGTGGTCACATTTTACTACTCTATCCAAGTAGAATCCCGGAGGAATCAGACCCGGAGCGGCTCGGTTTTTGAAAGGCGGTCAAAGGTGGTATTTTTTGATTAATGAGCCGCGAATCTTTTTTCAGCTGATTTGCACGTCCTCTTGGAATTCGGCATAACTTATTCATTTTTCTGAATTTTTCTATGCGGCTCGGCTCATTTGGAAGTTTATTACAAAATGTGAAGAATGAGATAGAGAAAATCTGATTATTTCTATTCATTTCTACTTGAAACCGAATGCGAGTGGGAACAGTATCGCTATTAAAAATTTTCATTCGGTACGGGTCTGGAAGGTGGCGGGCTCATGAATTCCTCGGTTTTCGGAGTTCCTCAATTTAGATCGGCTAATCGAAAAAATGACTTAAAGTATGACTTCAAAATGATTTAAAGTACATCTAATTTGGACCAACTGGTGCCAAAGTGTTTTAATTCTCCCAAAAGGTGATTCTTGAGAGTTTACTAAAGTGTGTACCAAACTTTCCCCCATCATTTAAAACAATGTAAATCGGTGATAAAGTACATAAAATCGCTTTGATCCGTTTTTATCACCGTCTAGCCACATTTATTGCTTTTAGCTAGCTGTCCCAAGGTACTGTTTCCGACCTATTTTGACGCGGTAAACACGTTCTGAGTGGTGAAAAAGCCATACTGCACGCCTTTCCGAGATAACCATACGGGGGCATGTTGGGTACACTCCGACGTCGGCTTTCTTGATTCTCAAACCATCTACGTGTTTTGTACATAATATCGATCCAAATCAAAGTTTTGCAACTCTAAAGAGCGGATTTGAAGGTCTTGAGACAAGGAATCGAGCGCGCTGAGGTACGTCAAGATTGGTCGAATAAAAATAAATTGGCACCGGTTTTAGTGAACGCGATTTCCTCAGTGATTTCTTAGCCGTGCTAATACGAAAAATGGAAAACTCACTTTATATTTTCTGGAGAACGCAGAAATAATCCGGGGTCGATGAAGACTACGTATTTCCTCATATTTTAACTCAACAAACGTGAAAAAAATATGCGGGAAGGTTCACGAGAGCCCATTTCTGGGCAAGTTGGGTACAGATGTAAGTTGGGCACACTTACCATATAACAATTCACGTGTAAGTTGTAATTGTATCCCTGCTCTTGGCAGCATTCGGTTCCCTATAGACAAGATAAAACGATATCTCCTTGATTTCCCGAATTTCTGAGTTATCTTTCAAATGAGCCGAGCTGAATTGAGAAACTCCGAGAACCGCGGACTTTATGAGCCCGATACCTTCCAGATGCGTAGCGGTGAAAATGTCGGTTTGCTAGTGATTTTTGAAAATGATGCTGCTCTCATTCGCATTCGCTTTGAAGTGGAAATAATCAGATTTCCTTTATCTTATTTTTCACATTTTGTGATAAACTTCCATATGAGCCAAGCCGCATAGAAAAATTCAGAAAAATGAGAAAGCTATGCCAAATTTGAAGAGGACGTGGAAATCGGCTGAAAAAAGATTTGATCGCCTTTCAAGAATCGAGCAGCTCCGGGTCTGATTCCCACGGGATTCTTCGGATAGAGTAGTAGAATTTGACCACGTACGCAGATTCGGTCACCATTTTAGATCTCATTGTTCTCCCTTTTCCCGACCACCGTGAGCAGGCTTGGCCTAATACACTGCGAGCTCATTTGAATCTAAAAAATTTTCTTTTGTGACGGACTTAAAATAGGTAATAGTTGAAAAAAACGGAGGTCTCCATTACGATTCATTCCATATAGCCAAGAATTCATTTACTGTTGGAGAACCTTAGTTTTCACTCATTGTTTATATCCTGTGTAGGATATTCGGACATTTTCCTAGCGAATGACAAGTCTCACGAGGTATTATCGTCGGAACGAATTTCTACAAAAATTTCTGGAGGGTTCAGGAAATCTTTTGCAAATTCAATGGACTGATAACACATGCCAACAAAAAAGTACTATTTTCCAGAGTTCAGACCTTCACATGGCAGATTTTAGGTCGTATACTCTCGGGGTTTGGAATGAAGTTGGATCGTCAAGAAAAGGACCAGAAGGCAGATTACAAAGCTACCTTCGCAACAACCTTTCTACACTTATGCATGTCTTAGAACATGAAGAACAGAAATCTGTTGGATTACCGACATGCCAGATGGGCCTTTTCCTCGACAACCCAAACCAAATGACTGATAATCGATCATTACTTTCGTAATGCTGAAGTTTGAGTCTGTATCTTGGATCAGGCCGCTCATTTGATAGTAATGTTCCAACTTCCAGGTCATTTGAAACTGTAGTGGAAAATCTCATTAAAATTGGTGACCTGAGCAACTCGTCCTCCTTTTCTCAATACAAAATCACACTTTCAGGCCAAGTCGGATGTTACCCTAGAAACATGGTCAAGGGTTGGATAAAGAACAAGGCATCCGTTCAAAATGAAAAAAAATTATTTTCAGAGCCATACCGAAATTGCTATGGCCACCATAAGTAAATATCATCCGATGGCACAAGTTGTGTTAGTGAGTGTTCCACCTACGTACATAGTATACCGAGAGTATTCCCTAGAGATAGTATTATCTCTATGGAGTATTCACACTTATTCATCAGCGCCTCGTGTACTTTCATATATAGGTCAGCAGGCGCGAAAGAGTGAGACCAACGTATAAAGAATAAAGAATCCAACGCAACGTGTATACTCGAAAGCCGTTATCAGACGACGACGTCGTCGTCGTATAGTTGCCGTCTCGTTCGTCTACGAGTCGCAAGTTGCACAGCATTTCATGCATGCAAGTCAAGAGCAATGCATACGTCAGCACGGATCCGCGCGCAACACGTGGCCTTGTTTATTGCACTCGTCTTATAAGTTTTGCCGCCTCTGCTCTGTTGAATGAACCGATATCGACAGCCGGCTTGACGCGTGTGCCTGCATTTTGCATTTCATTTGCTCACGCGACGAGACGATTATATATATTTGAAGGCAAAATCTTTTCTATAATCGATCTGGACGCAAATTTAATCGTCATTTTCTTTGTTGCAACGATTGATCTTCCTTGTAGTGAATGATGAATTAGATGCTTGGCTTCCTGATTCATATTGCTCCATTTTTTTATCTTTTATTTCTTTTTGCAAGCAATTTGTCCGTTAGAAGAAACTCTCAAAATCAGACTAATCACCTGAAAATTAACATTACAAAAGTTAGGTTTTTTCTGTGATTCAGTATGATTGTTATCTGACTTGGAGAATTTCTGCGAGGCCCCTTAGATCACTAGGATTAAAGATACTCTGGATTCACTACATTCAAATAAGCAGTACAAAAATTACAGAAAACTTTGGTGAAAATTTGAGTCCCAAATCCTGTATTTCTCTCTAAGAAGTTTGGTCTGGATACATGGATCAGCGAGCTTATAATGGGAGACTGATACTCACAAATGCTCGTGTTGAAGGCATAGGGTTGCACTGATGAATGCGACAATCAGGAGCAGGAGGAGGGCTGGCAAACAAACGCTGGCGAAAAGCTGACCACGAAAAATACGTGGGGCAAGTTGGGACCTTTGAGCCTGACTCCATCGTCTTTCGGGTAGTTCTTGACCTTCAGGTGATAGCTTCACGCTCGCTGAAACATCCCGTTGTTGCTGCTGTTGTTGTTGCAAACCAGCGTGATCTTCTTCAATCTGTGTTATCAGATTAAATAAATACTTGGTCGTTGTGTAAGATCTTTAAATGATTACCCAGGATAATCTATTGTACGCACTAATTTGAAGTAGCACCAGTCAATCATAAAGTCTCCAAAGTAGCGATTGAATGATGTTTTTTTGAAGTCACACGTGGAAAATTTCTTCATAACAGGTTGAATCTCCTTCTCCAAATTCTGCAAATTGCTCGAAAATGGTGTTAGGCTGCCCAGCCGCAATACAGTCCTGTAAAAAATGAAAAATGGAATGATTGGTTGATGCAAGACTTTCAATAGCTTGTTGTGACAATATCTCGATTACATTAATCTTTCAATTTCAAACTCTTAGCTTGCTGAGAGAAAAGAACTAGAAGACACGCTCTTGTCTTCGATCGCGTATCTGACTTGAACTCGATCGTCAGAAAAAAGACAGTGCATGTTTGTGGGTTTCGTCTACTAGAGTGTGGATTAAGTCGGATTCTAGACCATAGGTTGAATCACCAAAGACCCATTGAACACACAGAATGTGTGACAAACTTGACAAGGATGAAGGCAGAAGTGGACACCGGGTTTCGGTTGGAGCCCAATGTAAGCCCTAGATCCATCGCAAAATGAAATGTTAAGGCGATGCGGTCACCGTGCACGCTGAACTTTGTTCACAGAACTCTCAAAATCTTTTCCATTATGTACTAAACGACGAGTTATCCAGGCTTTATTATCCTCTAACTTGGCCTGGATAACTCTTCGTTTGGACCAAATCGGACTAGATTTTGAGAGTTTTGTGAACGAAAATGTGCCAATTTGTAGATTAGAAAGTACCCGCGGGTAAGTTATTCTCGTTTATTAGTGATAGTCTTGTGATTGGTGACAAATAATGAGTTGTCCACCACAATTCAAATGATAATACGTAATGGACAAATCGTCTCCAACCTCGTTTCGAGAAAATTTTTTGATTTACATCCAAATAAAATATAATTTCCGGGTTGCACGGTGACCGCATCGCCTTAATACTTACGCCACCTCACGGTGGCAGTGAGGTTGGAGCTTTCACCTCTCAATCGAATGGTCGTGGGTTTGATCCCCGGTGCTGGCACCACTGGAAATTTTTTCAAGTGCCTTTACCGTGGCTTCGGTGATTTGGAATCCACCTGAAACTGTAGGTCTAGTAGAGTTACAAAATCTACTCTCCGAACACTTCGCTTGAATAAAAAAGAAGTGTCGGAGGTAGATTCCTTGTCTTTATAGGGAATCCAGCCTGCGCACAGGAGCTCTGAACACCTTCTGCAGGAGCACCTGGTACACTCCAGGTACTTGTTGATGTAAAAATCAACCTGATATTGAAATCAAATCAGAACCTCCCTTTGCATTTTCAGTTCGATTTTTCGTTCTATTAGTTTGGATCATACGAACACCGTATTTCATCGAATCCCAAGTGTTATGCATTGTGATTAAAGAACTGATGCGTTGAAGGACAGCTGACCTATTATTTGATACAGCACTTGCAGTGTAATTTTATGATAGCCAAACGTCCAGCCAAAAACTCAATGAATATAGACGGGTATGTGAGTAGCATGTGTCGTGTGTCGTGGGATCGCGTGTTATGTGTCATTGCATCGTTCATATATCACGTGCCATGTGATCTCATGTGTGTGTGTGTGTGTGTGTGTGTGTGTGTGTGTGTGTGTGTGTCTTTAGTTGGTACACTGATTTCCACCACGTTCACATATGGTCAAATCTCAGAATTTGGGCCTCTGCGGTTGAATAATTTCGAACTTTTCAAAATGACAGGACATACCCGGCTAACTTTTTTCGGGCAGTGCTTGAACAATGCCAAAATATCCGCGTAACTCATTTTGCAGCTCCGCCGCGCACATGCGGTCGAATAATGAATATTCCCATGCGTTCAAGTGGGGACCTCATGTTACAGTCATTCTCCTGGTAATGAATATACTTCCTCGTGGAGATGAGATGACCTTGGTAACAGAGAAGTGAGAAAAAGTCATGTTTAATAGTGATCAATGCCTCCCAATGGCCTCTGTTACGAAATAAAGGTACTCTTATACAACCACAAAAATGCAGGTTCTCCTGAATTCTCAATTTTCATGAGGTGGATCCCCGATAGGGGCGATTCCCTCATACATTTCTGTAGAAACAGAGATCAAGTTACACGTGGTCCCAGATACAATGGGGTTCAGATTTTCATGTCCCATGCAAAAAAGACATTTTCAAGACAGAATTGCGCAAAAACATTATCTCTTTCCATCGCGACAGCGCAATTTTATGCAGCAGAATTTTATGACATCAATGGGACTCAACTAGATCTATAGGTTTCTTTATGCTGGATCAGATCCCGTTCCCAGAATTTCATTTTTATTATTTCCTCGGTCACACGACCGTATAAGCAATAGCGATTTTTTAAAATGCCAAAAATATAGAACACACCAACAACTTTTATCAGCTCTCTCATCTCGATGAGGATGGCCATGAAGCAAGAAGGATTCAATTCTACAAAATATAATCAATCACCCATCAGATCCCCAGGATGGTTAATCAAATTGACCTCAGAAGCATGTGAAAGTGTTAAGGACGAGCAAATTCTCGTAAATTTCACTAAACAGAAGGCTCTTACGCGTCTTCCGCACTTGCAAACCTAGTTCATCGTAAACGACCTCCTCAGCAGGGATGAGGGTAGCAAGTGGTAACGTGAACTTCTTACGACGAAACGTTCACGCACATGTACTTGTATATCAAACGATGTATTCGATCGGTCATTGTCAAATAGGAGTAGCTGGATTTGACATCCACTTGGTGTGCATGCATGTGTGTCATGAAGTATCTTACAAATTGCCACGGCTTATCAGCTATCTTGGAGATAATGCAATATGGACGGTTCAATATCTTACGTGGTCAACAAAGTACCCCAACATATCTTTGAATGTATTAATGGTGGAATCGTCCTCTTTCGACGGATATTATTCATAAGATGTGAATTTTTCAAACTCTTGACATTCATGCACTGGTTTTCTTAAAGAATCCCACATATTATCCCAGACACTTCTGTTCTTTGACAAGAACCACCCGAGAGTGATGAGAATTCGAAAGAGTAACATTTCATGTCTGTGGAGTTCACATTTTTTAGAAGCTTAAAATGACACTAGCAAAAATAATGTGGAATCAGATCAATATATTGGTAGACTTATATCATTTACTTGGTACAGAAGATTGTTTCTGTCGTTGAATTCCACAAGGAATACCTCTTGTTCATCCGAAACTGTAGATGCATCTGGCTGTATTTCATATAAATTGTCAACAAGTGACAACTGATGCTGGTCACAGTTTAGGAAGTGTTGGAAATATCGTCATCAAGTGGTGTCAAATTTTGGCTGCGGATTTTCATGATTGTGAAACATATCATTGATGCAGTAGGATAACTGATGCACCACGGATGGAAGCCAAAAGATAATTTCAAGAATTAACTCCGAAGAAACACACGTTTTGATGAATGCATCCACGAGTCAAATCCGCTTCCAATCACTAAAAAGACGTTTAAAAACCTTCTTGCTTTCATTAAGTACACCACTCGGCAATCAATCACCGAATCGATCAAATCCGTCTATCGGCATCATCCTCGACTAACTTCAATCCACGCAAATCTCGAGCATCCAAGAGAAAATCCATCATTACGAGGTGAACCGCAAAACCCTGATCTACGACCAATTTGTAACGATGACGCAGTCGTTGCACGCTTTTGAGCGCGGGTGGGCTTAGCTGCGAGTAATATAACATGCCAGTGAAAGAGAACGAGAACTCGATCCTTTGGAGGCTATAACCGTGGTGATGTTGCGATGTTCATTGTAAGATGTATATAGAAGCTTGCGGGGGCCATCATTGGTAACGCATTTTCTCGCCACATATAAATATATAACAGTCAAGCGGGCCTCTGCTACGTGCGTCATCGCTGACATCGAGAGGGGCCCCCATCAAGGATGCCCCTGATGCTCGCATCATCTTCACGTAAGTTAATGCATGCGACTTCCAGATATTCCAAGTACTCCGGTAAAATGTATATTGCAAAACGTTTGTAATGGCATGCCTAGATATACTCGTACTTATATGGCGGATGTTTGAGGTTCTTTTTACGTGCATTCTTCGAGTTTTTACAGTAAAATGAGAGCGTTAGAGAGCTATGTCACTGTCATAAGTATGCACATTGTAACGCATGCATATCGCTTATGTTTCATATTAGCAATGCGTGTGCGCTCTCATCGTATTTGCTTACTCTAATATGCAATGTCACGGATGTGTATTGAAGTTGTTGGTTTCGAACTTTGCTCGCAAGCTCTGGATGAATGATGCCATGGCTAGGACAGAGCTTGCAGCTCTTGGCAACAATTTTTGTGCTTTTCTGTAGCTGATTCGACTATTTCAAAGACATTGGTTGTATGACTCAACTGACTCGGTTTCGAATCTATCCGAATAATGAGTTTATTACCTGAAGTTACAACATGTTCAGGCCCGTTCTTCGAAAAGGCATTGGCTCTTATTATAAGGTGACTTGGGCTCAGACTCGAGCTTGGGTAAGCAATGTCAAATGGATTTGGTGCTTCGATCCTCGGCTCAATTTCAAATGGATCTCAAAGTTGATTACACGATTCGACCACGATTAACCTGTTCAAAACAATTGAGGAATGTACCTACCAATGGAGTACTAAGAGAATTTTGTTGAGCCTCCGGTGAAACATTGTGATAATGCTGATCAATCTCTGATCATGGATTCTGGAATGATCACTGAAGGAGAACTACACCAAATCACCCAGATCTAACTGTAGCACAAATGAAAAAGTGGAAGAATGGTGACGAGATACTAGGGTGATTATGGAAAATTAAGACTCAGACAGTAGATTGATAATGGGTATTTTGTGAGTGGATTACTGAAAACGAGTGGGAACTCGACTGGAAAAGACCTACAGATGATTTGCTGAGGTACGATAAATAGTTGTGGCAGTACTAATAATAAGATATTGATGAAGTGTAGTGAATAATTACTCGAAAGTCAT
Organism: Eretmocerus hayati; assembly: GCA_029851415.1. NCBI lineage: Eukaryota > Metazoa > Arthropoda > Insecta > Hymenoptera > Aphelinidae > Eretmocerus > Eretmocerus hayati. Next base: position 155,014,694 of record CM056741.1, read on the forward strand.
TACTGGAGTACTGCGTGACTTACAGACATGCAAATGAGCTATATAAATCCGCTTTTGGTTTGAATGCGATGGTATGAAAATACTCAGGACCTATCGGCCTGATACCGTCAGGGCACAGATCAGCAGGCACTTTACGTATGAAGGGACTCTTTGGAGGTACTAAGAAAGTCTCATCTTGATGAGAGAGGAATATGTCTTTTATATTTCGAGTGAGTGCTTCTCAATTTAACCCCAGCTGTCGTCATGGTCGTAGAACATGAAATTGCTCTCAGCACCCTTCACGCTGTGCAAGTGGTGCAAGAGGCCGTCAAAAGGACGTTTAACCTCGTTTCCAAACCCGGCGGATACCACGCATCATTCTCTTTAGACGCGAAGAATGCGTTCAACTCGGCAAACTAGAAGAGTATCTACAGGCCGCTGCGTTGGTAGAAAGAGTACCCAGCTACCTTATCACACTTGTAAGTAACTATTCCAGGGATCGGTCTATCGAGGTTGAAACATATGAAGGTAGAAAGGAAATAGTCCTCTCCGCAGGGGGTCCCACGCAGCTGTGAGACGGACCTCTTCGATTGAAATCTTCAGTACGATTATCTCCTAGACATGCAGCTTCCCGAAGGTGCGGAACTGGGTGGCTTTCCGGATAATGCAGCCTTGGTTGTCGTTTCACCAAACCCACTGGACCTACAGGACACGACAGATGAGAGCTTGGATCTAGTCATCAAATAGATCGCGGAGTCAGACACCTTGAACTTGCGACTCCAGAGTGCCAAGCAGTCATCGTTACGAAATGTCGTAAGCACCGCGATTACAAAACATCGCTATTCCTAATTTGAGGCTAAGAGGTCCCAAAGGAGAGCCATGGAACTCAGAATATGGTTTGATGATAATAAGTCCTCCAAGCGACACCTTGAAGAGGCCCCGCAGAAGGCAGACAGGACCGGGGCTGCTCTACAGCAATCACCGGGGCTGCTCTGCAACAATTGATGCCCAATATGAGCGAGTTCCTCAATACCGCGAGTCCCTCCCTGATGCGCTACGGAGCACCCATACACGGAAAAAAATCACTTACGGAAGATATTATTTCTAGAAGGCCGCCATTTTGACGAAAAAATTGTATTCGTTACGATTTAGTGGCATATCTCTGAAAATATATCAAAGACAATAACCTCAAAATTTCAGGACTTAGAAGATGCAAAAAAGGCAGAGATTCAGCGAGTTCAAGTTAAAATTTTTGATGTCTGAAAAACCGAGAACTATGCTCCAATGGTGACAGCTCCCTTTCCTCACCTCTCGTCCCTTTTGCCTCGGTTCCCCGCGTCGCGTGGAACTGCGGTTCACCTTCCATGGAACTTGATCGCACGATCCCGGGGGAAGGTGCAGAGCCGCAGCCGGTGAGACGTACTTCGTCATCGCTACTGTTTTCCGTGATATGAGGCCACACTGCGCGTAGATGGGTCCAGTGCACTGCCTAGTGGCGACGCACACTGGGTCCAAAAAGTCAATATTGGGCATAAACCACCTTTACGCGAACTCCCAACCGATTTTCATTATTTAAAGTGCATTCTATACATTATTCTTTGCTCCGAAAGTTGTTTCCGTGCAAGTTTTGATTTGAGCTTCATGGTGCACCAGAATCACAAATGCACCAGGAACGTGGAAAAATGCAGAGTAACGCAAATCATAGAGACTCTTGAATCTTGGCGACAGTGTAAGAATTCTATTTGAGCTCGAAAGATAGGTAAATGGTCCTACAGAACATTGGAATCACTTGTATTTCCGCAGAATTCGCAGAACTCGGCTTTAAGTCATGATTTTTGGTTAGCCCGTAGTCCCGATGGTCTTAGAATTGTGGAAAAATTGAGTTTTCTGGACCTTGGATGCATCAAACAGCTCTATCTGAGTCTAAGTGGTCTGTTTCTAATGTTGGTTGATGTCAACGGTATTTTGGAGATTACATAGTTGCATAAAACGAAGTTGTCAGGCTCAGAATAATATAATGAATCTTGTATCTCTCAGATTACCAATCACAAGGGACCTGCGGTGCTAGGAGTTTCGAAAGTCATTTAAAAAAGTGTCAAAATCTCTTTCAAATACTTTCGTGTCAATGTTCATGTGATTTGACGAGGATTTAGTCAATAATAGACCTTCTGTTGAATAATGCAAAAACCTTGAAGTCTTGCATATTCCCGCGTTCACTGTTTACCATGATTTTAATCTACCAGTAGAGTTGAAACCAAAATTTTCGCAAACACACATTTTATAGCAAGAAGAAACGAAGATAATCCCTTTTGAATCATAATAATAGGTCAAGAATTTGCGTGAAGGTGATTTATGCCCAATATTGACTCTTTGGCCCCAGTGTGCGATGTCAGCAGCTACAGGACCTTTACTTGCCCCATGACGATAATCGATGCGCACTCGCAGAGAAGCCTTTCCCCCATAGGGACGAATATATTCGTCTCTTCATTTACGAGAGGGTTCGCCTGGAAAAGCTGTAGAGAGGTTCAAAACCATGGTCGCTGAAGTGAGGCCAGCGAGTCATCCGTGATCAGGAAAGAGAGGGGAGCCTACCCTGTTAAAAATTTCGTCCAGTCGTTGGATCAGTTGATCCAATTGGATCAAATACTGGGATCCAGGTTTGATCCAAAACGTAACGCTATTTGATCAAACCTTGATCCAATATTGGAGCAAGCGGAGCAGACTGACTGCGCGCACACGCCGTTCGTCGCGAACGCGTCGTCTGCAAACACATCAAAATTATGAGGATAAATAGAGAGCTTTGATCGCGGCATTATTATTACATTGAATATTTTGCAATTTTGATGGGAGATCTATACATGTGCGAGGATTTTTTATCGACTTTAGTGTTAGACATCCTTGATGCTCAGTTTTCACATTACTTGTTTAAGGTAAATATACGTCCATTATTCAAAAATGAGGCTAAATGCCTAATATGCTTACATGTGAGATCAAACTTTTTTCATTTAATTACAGAAAATATCATGAGTTCCAAAGCTGAAAGATCTGCCACTCTTGCTCGAGATAGAGCTAAAAAACATCGGGAAAAAATTAAACGGTTGAAGCTAGATCCATCTGTTTCAAAAGCTGAAGCAAGCAGTTTATGTGTTCAATTATTTTAATGCTATTCAATAAGTGAATAAAAAAGTTTTATTCTGTGATATTGTGAGTGCGAAATTGTGAATAAAGTACACTACGATTCTACATCGTTTCATATTTGTACATTTCCCACCTGCACATTCATACCCAAGTTAGGTTAGTCATTGGAACTATTTGATCAAGGTTGGATCAAATAGCGTTACGTTCCTTGATCAAATTGGATCAAACTCTTCCAACATTTGATCCAATTGGATCAACATTGGACGACGATTTTTAACAGGGTAACCGCGTGGCAGGCGGAATGGGACTCCCTACAAGTGAATGGATCATGAACCAGCGGGCTATAATACCTCGATTCAACATGCTGGTGGAGCAGACCCGCGATGAGTTGGACTACTGTCCCACCCAGGCGTACAGCGACCACGGCTCTTTCAGTGGGTATCTTTACAGGTTCAGGAAGAGGAACTCGTCAGCTTGCCAAATGTGCGATACCCCGTCTAACAATGCAGGGCATGCAGGGGTGCCCGTATACGGTAATACAAAGAACTGAGATAGAGGGCCACTTGGGGTAACTTTTCAGCCCGAAGAACATCGTGGAGACCATGTTTCGGGACGAAGAAGACTGGCAACTGATTGCTGAGTATAGATAAGACACGCAATCTCTACAAAGGAAGGAAATAAGCGAGAGCTGTAACGTCCAGGACGTGAAAGCAGGCTAAGAGGAGATAACAGGTGCTCTTTCGAACACGGCTGCAGATATCAATAATGTCGAATAAGAGAAAATGAGATAGAGCGACGGTGGATAAACGTGTCAGCACCAAAAGTTTTGGTCAGTTGGAAGTAATGCCTACGCGTTGGCCGACTAGTCGATGATTCGAAAGGGTTTTGATTGGGTATAAGGTAAAGGCGCCAGTAGTGAAACAGGGCTAGTTGGGCGCCTATAGTGGAACACCCAATTCACATGAATTTTTAACCCCGAAAAGTCGATCCACCATTTGAGTAAAAATTACACAGTGTTCTTTGATATTATATATTTCAAATCGGTGCCCAGCAACACCCGTTAAAGATTCATAAATCAAATGAAAAAATCATGAGAAGTATAAGCTCATAGTCACCCTTCAGAGGTTGTTCCACTGTAGGAGCCTTCCTCAAAAATGGAGCCAATAGTGGAACAAGAGTGTGCCCTCAACTGGAACAGGTTTTATATTTTCACTGTATTGAAAAACCTTCCGGGAATCGATTTTTTCCGGTCGCACGTCATTTATTCCATACAGATCAGCACAAACAAACCATTAATTGTCTACCAAATATTTTCTGAATGACTCCAACGCGCTGTTCCACTATAGGAGACTTTTCACGTTCCATTGAGGGCACCGAGCTCAGGATTGGTTGTTCCACTACAGGAGACAACGGATCCTTTCGTGAACATTCAATTACTCTTATCGTATACAAGTAATCAACTTGTACCTTTCTTCAAAATATGCAGAAAGAGTTTATCTATAAGATGCGTTACTTCCTATTCGCGAGAAACTCAAATATCATCCAAAAGGTGTCAATTACTAACTAGCGCTCATTTTTTGTTTCACTACTGGCGACTTTACCTTACCAGAGTCTCTAGAAGTCGGACTCGGGAGATAACAGGAGTTTTCTAATCTAGAGAAGTAAGAAATGGCGAAGGATCTCTCAAGTCATCCAGGTCTAACACTGGTATTCACGCCCGTGTACGGTGTCCTATAACTGGGGCCGGAGAGTCATTACACCCCGGAACATAGTCTACCCATTGCGGTTGAGGTATTACGAAAGTAGAGTGCCTGAACTGAGACTGTAGAGAGCCTGTATATTTTTTGGCGAAGTGCTGATAAAGTACCGCAGAAGTACTGATAAAGTTCCGCAGAAGTCCCGATGAAGTGCCGCGAAAATACTGGTGTTATTATACACTTGAGATATCATAGGCGAAGTGATCAGGTGCAATGAAGGACAATCATCAAACGAGGATTCACAATCAATTTAGAGGAGCTTTTCGTCTTTGGACTGCTATGCCGATCCAAATGAGACTATTCGTGGAGTCTTAGTAATCGTAGCTCCACCTTTAACACGTTTGGATTGGAACTTAAGTCTAAAGATTCCAAGTAGGAGCTCAGAAACAAAATAGTTTCTCCAGATTTGTTGAAAAATTATGATGTCTGGTAAGTGTAACTCATAGCTACAACAGTGCGTGAGAATTGTATAAGCTTTCACACTGATGAAGTGGCGCTGAAGCACTGAAGGCATGCCATCATAATGTTGTATAAACATTGAAGTATCGAAACCCTATTTTTGTTTGGCAAGCTTATGAGTTACGTCCACTATCTCGAAGTGCGTTGTGGAACAATCTATTTTTCTGATCTTCGGTACTAATTCGTTTCTCAAATTTGTAATATAGATGAGCATGCCAAGAGAACATGTTGTAAGTAGTAAGCACACTACAATTTGCTACATTTCTCGTCAAATTTAATCTTATCAAAATGGCGGTGCTCTGACAGGTACTTCATACCCCAAAAAACGGCGGTCAAAATCCCGGATTAAAGTGCAAATGCCCTACAATGATTTGTAATGACGTTTTAGAAGCTGTCATCATCGAATCTGCAAGCTCTCGCTGCAATAAGATACGAGTACTGGAATTGTTGAACCAGGAATATCGTCACGATCTCACTACTCGAATTTCTATCGATCAATCTGCAATGGAACTGGATTTATGGATCGAGGTTAATCATTCTTTCCAGGACTGGAAAAAGAACAGAAAGAGATCGTCGGGTGCTCAAAATGATGAAGCGTCGCCGAATTTTAATTTGTACTTCTAGGTCTGGTCTGTCGCTCTGAGCAGCTGTGACTGCGGCACTACAAGTCGAGCTCGTCGCTCCATCTGCTTACGTCAAACGCCGACGCATAAATCAAACGCGACTTGAAGAAAAAAAAGAGCAACGAGAGTAGAAGAGTTGGTTATCTAGCTGGTTCAGTCATGCGACGCTTATATCCTAACATCAACGCGCTATTGCATCAATATATCTTTGCTCTCATACTTATACTCCTCGTTTGATGCACGGGTTTGTCAAAGCGCCAAATTTTGAATTTTTAGCACGCGAATCATATCAACGCATCAAATTCGGTTTGATGTATGTACACACCAAATTAGAAAAACATGTTTCGACTGGACCTCATTTTACAGTCGCAAGAGATTTGCAAATTGCGAACAGTTCAGGAATAGCCATATGAGTTTATTGAATATAGAATTCGAGGAACGAAATTCGGAAAAATTGGGACTGAAGTATTCGAAAATACCTCGGTGAGCACTTATTTTCTGTTGGCATCTCCAACTTGACAGGAAAATTGCAACGATGTAAAGGGAACCCATTTGAGAAGATGCAAAATATTCTGTCAGTGAACCGAGCTGCGAATAAGAACGAGATAATCCGATGTTTGACACATATCGTTCGAGATCGGTATAATTTTGTCGCAGAGGGAAACAAAGTGTATCTGTCCTATGAATTTTGCTTGCGCTTTGCGGTAACAATTTTAAGTGCAGTTGACATCCATGTCAACCACTTTTTCTGTGGAATCTTATTTTGCTCTTGATAGTATCAGTTACAACAAGCGCATCCGATTGAATTTGACTCTCGAAAATGAGCGTGCTTGGCTCAAACTGATCTCTCCACATCAAAATACAAAAATCAAGTGACATATCCCTTTCCCAGCAATAAGTTTCAATTGTACCATTTTGCCATGTGGTGCGTCATGGATTTGAATTCAAGGTTGTAGAATTGTCCAAAAATTTCTAATATAACCAAGGTAGAAGTATTGATATGAGTGAGGGTATGAGTTACTCCGACCCCCCCCCCTCCCCCATTCTGCATCGCACTCTACGGTAATGATGAAAAATTTGAGATAAGGGCTTTGTTCGTGGTGAAAAAATTACTGATTAGAGGCAATGACCCATCGAAGTGTGAAGGAAAAAAACGATTTGGAACTAATTTTGTAAAAAGACTCTCCAATCTTGATTTCATAGGAGTGAAGCACAAGTACACTCAAGTGCATGTACCTTGGGATGTACATCATGCGAGGCAACTGGGCTCTTTGGTTGAGAAGTCAAACGACGACGACAGACTATGGGTGAGAAACAGTTATATTAGAGGATCGAGTGCTGCTCGCGGAGGCGCGACAGTGAGCATAAAATAAAATACAACGAGTGGGGATGAGTTGGGCTGCCTGTTTGACTATACTGCCGGCTGCGGCTGGCTGCCACACCGCGTGTGACGTGCGAGTTGAGCGAGAGAGAGAGAGAGAGAGAGAGTATAGAGTCGAGGTCTGACTGTGCGTGTGCAGCAGCAGCTCACTTTTTGAGATATATCGCTGTTTGAAGCTGCTTCAGTCGGCGCCGCGAGTTTGATGCCTGCAAATCGCTGCAACATTATTGCGTTCATCTTTGTCAACGAATTTTAATGCACTGCAAAAAATTTCAAAGTGTAAAGAATTGTTCAAAATCCTGCTAAATATTTTGATTGCGCTTCACAAATGAATGTAAGAATAATAATAATTTATATGAAAAGTGTGAGGTGAAAAAAAAAATCACGTGCATAGCGGAGTGCCGGCCAAGCCTACGAATTGCAGTGTGCAACGTTCCAGGTGATACCGGTTTTAGATACACCCACGCTCAAAACAGTGTTCGATAATATATAAAAAAATACAGTTTCAAGTGTGTTTTTTCTTCGGTGCCCTACAAATGGGCCTCCCGTCAAGAATTTTAGTTTTACCAAGTGAAGGTTATTTGCAGTTGTGCCTAAATCCATTAGTGACCAACTGCATTTGTGTTTGTGAAAATGAAGCCTCCAGATCGGTATTACTATCGCCTTGAGCAAACTTTCGAGTTTTGCAATTATAATTGCCATCCAACACTCTGCGATCATCACAATGATTGTGAAGATGAAGTACGAAAATTAAAGCCCACTGGTAAGTAGTGATAGAATATAATGTATATTTATCCCGACACGTGTTATAATTTTAGACTGACTCTAGATTCAAAGGAGAAATCGGTTGATATCTATTTGAAATATTTAGTAAAGCTTATGGGATGTATTAATCACTCCGGATGCAAGCTCAACGCGAGAAAGATCGCCGCGATCATCAGGCATCAGTAGTGTGAGCTATTCTTGAACCCAGACGCGGCCAACGCTCTCCCATAATCCCTATAAACGTGTGTGAAAGAGAGAGATGAAAAATGAACGATAGAAAAGACCATTTCCCATGCATGCAGGCAGTTGGGTTGGGTTTGAGCTTTGATAGTTTTGAGTGACTTCTAATAGAGTGGATCACTTGACCGCGTGGGCTATCCGGCACGGCGTCGTGTCCCACCATACCCGTCTGTTACTACTTACGGCAGTATAGCCGGTGGCGGACGCCCGATATAGTTCCGGGTATCGCGAGGATTTGTTCAACATTGTATCAAAATGAGTTCCAGGAGCAAGTAATGGGGAACCTTAAAGGATAGGATGAGAACCATCAGCTCTTGCTTTTTGATACACTATTGGGTTGTTCGTTCATTCTTACCAAATTTTAATGAATGATGGAATTTTTCATAGCGTGGATATTAGTATGGATCACTTTCAACTTTAACGTTTATATGTTCCTGTTGTGAAATGTTTGACCATTCAACTTTCAAAAAGTCTAATTAAAGATGTAGAAACAAAGTTGTTTAATTTTTTTGATTTGTTTCATACTTTAAAATCCTTAATCTGGTAATAACTAAGAAGGCAGTTGAATTCCACTTCTAGTCATTTGAAGAAATCGAGACCTTAGGACCACTGTTTTCTTGAGCATTTTTCGTATCTTCTTCAAACACAAGTAAATTAGGGGAGAGTGGGGCGAATTAGGATAAGCAGGATAGCTCGGTTGTGGGTGAGTCCAGGCTTCTACCGCATAAAAAAATTTTCAATACCATCACAGACAATGGTTTTTACCGCGGTTAGACCTCCCGAAATGATACTGGGAGCCCACGCTGACATAGGGGTACTTTTTAAGGGACTCACGTGGCTTATGAGAATGCAAGATTACACGCTGCTCCTGCAAAAGTGGATCGGTTCAATCGACATCTGGGGATCGAAAACTAAGGCACAAAAAGAAGATTTTGAGCCGTCGTGGGTCAAAGTCGGCCCAGTTGAACCCAAGTTATCGCAATTTTACGAAAAAAACGAGTGGGGGCAATTTAGGACAAACTGGACGGGGCGAATTAGAACAATGCTAAATCCCATTTAAAATCGGTCGACCGTTCGCGTGCCCATGTTTTTCGAGGTTAACCGCACGTATCGAGGCGCGTATGCGTTTGGGCGGGTTTTTCGAAGCGCGGAAGGTTTAGGGCGAGATAGGTGATCGAAAATGGGTGTAGAAGTGAAGTTACGATGTCTAATGACCGTCTTAGGAGTCAGATTAGAGGTCAGGAGTCGCTTTTAACGTGGTCCGCAATCTTAACGTACTTTGATGCATTCAATTCCTTTTTTTAAGAACTTCAAGATTCGTTTCCAGGAGCTGCAGAACTTGGATTTGGAACAAATTTATGAGTAAAATACGGCGATCGTTCGCAAATTGGAGGCCAAAATTGGAGTGTACCCAACATGCCTTCATGGTGATCCCGAGAGGGAGTGTAGTACGACTTTATTAGCCACTCACGAAGAGAGGTCCAACCTTGCTGGTCCTGGATTCGTCCCAGACTTTGGGAATCATCTTATTTTGGTGAAAAATGAAGGTATCTCAAAGGAATTCAGTCCCATGGGCCCCCTATCCTGAGATACAGCTATGGAGGTTAGCATTGGCCAAGTAAGCTCATTTTGAAAGTAAGTACATATAGATATGGGTGATTCCGCCGGAGGTGGAATTTTTTGGGGCCGAAATCGTCACAAAGAGTGATTTGGGTCCAAAAATTATTTCAGCCCCAGATGAATTTTGGTGGTTCATAGCACTTGATTTCCACTCGTTTGGGCGTAAAAAGGAAGTACCTAGAGCTACGTATCTCAAAAGTGAAGCTAGACGAAGATATGCCAAGTTTAAGAGGTTGCGGCGGGGGACGGAATCGACATTTCGACTCAAAAAATATTCCAATGACTCGAAAAATAATTGTAGAATCTTCTCCGTATAGATTTGCTCTGACGCAACCAAATACAGCAAGAAAAAGTATTTTACAAAGTGATGTAAAAAGGCAGGCAGAAGCACAACATGGAGACGGAATGGGCCGAAACTTAAGTACGCCATAGGGATTCGAGTTTTCGGCTCGTGTCGCGAATGGATTCGATGTGTTTGGGTATTTAGATGACAATCACTTTCCCGAGCTAATGAGTGCTGTACGAGCAGTTTCGGTGCAATCCCGTCTTCAAAACGTCGAATAGCTGTGCGCGAGCTGAGGGTTTAATTTCTGCCCGGAAAGTGGCGCATTATGTTATTTGAAGTATTACAGCTTGTATAGGGGTTCTGGGCTTCGCACATGTGTCGTAATGAATTCAAAAGTCGAATTCGGTTTGCCTACAGACGATGGAAAGGATATTCCGACCCTTTATGAAGCACTACAAAATACGGGGACGTTAGAATCGTCTCAAAAACTATTCACATAGTTGCTCATCAATAGGATACAGCTCAGAAAATTGCTACAGCGTACATTCCAACCTTTAGAAACTTGGGGAACTTGGAACCCGAAAAATCCCACTTTCGGCGTAATCACTCATATACTCACAATGCTAATCTTCACAGTTATATCGCAGGATAGGAGGCCCATGGGACTAAATCCTTCAAGACACCTTCATTTTTCACCAAAACAAGATGATTCCCAAAAGTCGGGACGAATCCAGGACCCGCAAGGTTGGGCCTCTCCTTGTCAGTACGTGTTTATCGCGTCAAATTAGGTCGGAAATAGTGTTTTGTAACGGCGGGAAGCTCCAAATGTGGTTGCACGCCAATTAGCCCTGACGCCAATGAAAACGATTCATACACTTTATCATCGATTCACATAGTTTTAAAGGATGAAGGCCTATTGGGTACGTACTCTCGCGAACTTGCAAAAAATCATTTTTTGGGAAAACTGTGATCATTTGGCTCTGGTCGGTCAAATTGATCTCATTGTTACTCATTTCCCAGGTCTTGTAACGAGTTTTTAGATGAGCTGCAAGACATAGGGGCATGTTGGGTATGCATTTACTCTATTTTTTCGACTTAAAAGTCTTAAACCGCATCTCAAAACGTCGATAGTCCCCCGAATGATCGGAAGATTGAGTTGTTCACTGATGTACATCTTTGCATCGGTTATTCTTAGAAACCCTGAGAAATTACAGATAAATTTCGACAAAATTTAAGCTCACAGCTACTGACTTTCTCATTTCAAATGATACTTTTCGGCAGCGTACAGATAACACAGTACCTCAGCGCTGATAAAACTGTTTGCATTTGCTTTGCCCAAGAATTGACAATTTTGATGTAGACTTATCCTCTACGACATTGAGAACAAATTCACCCATCAGAGATAAGGAATCGTGTGACGCATTTCTCCATACAACCGCTTCCATTCATTGAATCCTCCAAAAATAGGTCTCCAAGACTAAAGATGAAATAAAAAAAAAAAACGATTCCTGAAATTCTAAATTTCGAATCATCCAATGTAAATCTCATCAATCCAATTCACATGCTAACGGATATTCATCCTTTCAACTTTCCAAAACATTAGCACGGACACTTGACTCGCATATATCTGGGAGTAAAATTGGAGAATTTTCGTCATCGCGCGTAATAAATAGAATGGCCATGGATACAAACGGCTTGTAACGTCAACTCCATAAGCACTGAAGAATAGCTTAAGGCGTATAGATCTCTAACCATTAGTTTAAGCAAAATGTGAACTTCAACGTATCTGTAGTGCCTACGACCTTTTTTACGCATTCATATCAAAAGCATTATAACGTTGAAACATTTTGGCACACTATGCATCAAATCTCCCGCGTGGTTAATTTTAAACTTGTTCGCCAACGCTCTCAAGTGGAGAGCATTAATCATCCGCTGAGTAGAATCGAGGTTTTTTGCGGAGATGAAAAAAATTTTTACGACGAAATTATGGTTATTTTAAATGCTACTCTTGTTGTATGATAGATATTCTATTGTGCAGAGCTTTCTTACGTAAATGGATGTGCAAAAATTGCTTGCGAGTGCAACAAAATGTAGTTATAAGTTTTTCTTACTCTAGACCCAGTGCACTGTAGGTATGCTTACAAAAAGTTACGAATAAACGAATCGTGAGTTGATTTCTGACGACGATTTTGATGCTCGTTCATGTGCAAAACGCGGGGGCAACAAAACTCAAGGAATAGTTATTCTATAAAAAAATTAATTGAGTTGTTCAAATTGGATGCCGACTTACAATCCACTTTTGAGAATTGGGGTTTCTACCCCCAAAATTCATCCTATATATTTGAACTAGGCTGAACACCTTTTACCGACATTTTTCTCTCATATTGAACATTTTTTCTGTGCGAAGAAAAGAACTCCCTGGAATATACTGTGGAAGATAGAAATATTAGTTTTCTTTGATCCAAGTTATGGACTTGATCCACCCTGACCCTCAACAACTCAATCACAAACTAAAGCTGAATCAATTATTACAACTTTATGGTATTGATAATCGGCAATATGGGATTGCTACGGGCTTTGATTTTCCGACCAGACATACATCTTTCGTGCGGAATTCCATCACAGTATTTTATCTCACGTATTTCAGAATACCTGATCAATCGGAGTAAGCATTTGCGACGTAACCGACTGGCTAGGGGTGATCTGAACTTTTTCAACGTTTGATTTTTGTTTTGATAGGACATCATGAATTCTAAAATTCATAGGATGAAAAGGTCTTATTTATCATAGGTCATAGGTCATAGGTTATGTTCATAGGTCTTTTCACTGAAAATTTCTTCGCGAGTCACCATTTATTTTTGCACTCAGAGATTCCACGAAGAGTCGTTACAGTTTCCACAAAATATATTCAAAATAGCGCGATTAACATATCATGTACTTCACGACATTAAGATACTTGCAAAAATGCATCAAGTAGTTTTCACACTCTAATTTTGAATCAAAAACCTCGACAAAAACCTTCGAATCCTGATTTGAAGTCATTCGCAGGTTTGAACTGGAATATAATATTCAGGAGTTGAGAACAATAATTGTTGAGTTAATTCACTAGAGAACAGAAAAAATATCGCACACCAAAGAACAATGTATTCATCTAATAGATTAAAGATCAATAGAGTTTCAGCATTACTTCCTCTATAATGTTATCTGTTTTAATGAGATTTTTCTTGTCGAGTTAACGATATCCGTGACAGTATCGACAAAAGAATGGGAACGCGATAAAAGTTAACTCAAAGGAAAAACCAATTAGTGTAACAAGTTTGATACCAGAGTCAATTTTGAGTGTATACGTACACACTATATACGAGTCTCGAAACCAGGACTTACGAAAAAATTTCATCAACATAACAAAATTTGCAGATATGAAAGTCGTTATAGATGTTTGCTTCCTAAGTCACTTCGAGTGAGATTCAAGGTAATTTTACTCTTATGCGGCTATAGAAAAAATATCAAATTTCGCTCCCAAATTATATCGCAATCATCATGTCCCAGATATTCACTCTTCTGATCAACTATGTGACTTTTGAATTTGGTTTCACTTTGTTATTTGCAATTTTCACCAAGTTCTATTGCCATATTGTAGTAAGCTTTTATTAGTCTCAACGGTTATTTGTTCCTTCTACATCCTAAACACAGTAACAATGGCTTAATCTATATTTCAAATAATGACTCCATACATCTTTTTATTTCACCCCTTTTCATTTCTCCATCATTTTTTCACTTATTCACTTCTTTTTTCCAGAACAATTTCCATCAATTCTAATTTGTGCTCACACCATCTCCAGATGATCCCAAATTGCTATAGGTCCATCCCTCACTCTGATCAAATTACCTCTCCTCCTTTCTTCCCTTCCTATTTTTTTCAATATGTATCTTGTTTTCCTCACTCCGTCAGCCATTTCGTGCTCGATATGTACCTTTGTCCCGTTTAATAAATGTTTTCAGATCATTATTCTTCTCTTCTAATCTCTATTCCTAAATACAAATCCGATCTTGTTCGAGGTACCTTTCATTACTTCTACTCTGATAATTCTGGGTTCGATTCTCAACTTCTCTTCGAATTATTTCTCGATACCCTGATTACTCTTATTCCCTTCTTCTTTTCCGGCTATTACAATGTTGTTTGTCATCTTCAGACGTTCTTCTGTCTCTACTTTATTCTTTCCTTGGACCAAATCAAAACTCCTTCCCGTACAACCTTGATTCTCTACGTCTCACTGTTTTTCTTCTTGTGATCTTTTCTCCTTGCCCAAACTAGATGTATTTCCATTAAAACCCTCTCCCTTTATCTCACTCTTACCACAACCATTTTCTTCTAGGTATAATTCATCATGCCTAAAATACCTTGTTATATCACCTTCTTCGATACAAAACGTGTTTTCCTCGTCTATATCCTCTGAGCAATCATCTCTGCCAACCTGTTGATCAGAATCTCCAGATCTTCCCAATTTTCGTGGATTTCTTCTATTTTCCTTCTTTTCCCGATTTCTTTAGTGAAAACCTCATTTCCATACCATGTTTCCCATCGTTCTTTCTCTGGCTCAGTTTATTCTGGTCTGTTGGTTCTTTTACCATCAAATTTTTCCTCTAATACAAATTCATTTCGATTCTGATAAACTTGATATTCATGATTATTCGAGATGAGGCGCAAGAAATGAAAAAACAAAATGGAGTAAAATTCAAAATTCAAAACTCAAAATCCAACTTTGGGCTCATTCCTGATTCTGAACTTCACCCAAAGTGATATTCGAAACTCGTGTTCCACTTTTTCTCCAGAGCTGATCCAAAAAATTGCTTGATGACATTAGACTCGCCTGTCCCTGCTAGCTAGAGTAGGTACGAGTAGGGACAACATCTGTTTAATTTCATGGTTTTGATCGGTTGGAATGTACACGCATCGAGTAGCTCACATGTGGAGGATCTAGCACCAAAATTCATACGCTACGATGTATAATCAAAATCAGAATCCAAAAATAGCGCGCTCGCACGACTGCTGCTATTATTGTATATATACGTAGGTATTTAACGTCACAAACGATAAGAAAATCGTGCGTACATACATATTAGATGCTGGTAATGGGCGTCTAATTACCGGCATACGATTAGTTCAAGGGAGAAAGAGAAAGAGAGCATAAACATCTAACTCAAATAAAGTGCAATCAGGCGTGACACGTTCAAAATATAATATCATTAACCATCAATTGGGTATAAGTGAACGCAATCTCGTTAGCTGGCGTCACACGCCGCGTTTCTTTCCGCTCTCTCCGTAGAAGTTCATAAAGTATCATACGATTCAATGTCCGATATATTGCATAGAACCAACGTCATACAATACTCGCGAGCTAGGCGATAACGCAATTACTCCCCATTACTATACCTTTTGAGCAACATGTGATTAAATGTTTCAGGAGTGACGGAATTTTTCAAGCTGGGGGAAAGTATAGAGAAATGGGGTGATCAAATTTTCAGAGGCAGAGTCTGGTGGTTCGTCACAGATTGATCATGCTATGAATATCTTGGAGTCATACGTTATGCGAATGACGATCAGAGTCTGTAATTTTGGTCACTAGGGTGTAAACGGAATTTCCCCCGATAGACCAAAGGACGATTGTGTGAAAATAAGTGAATTGACGTAAATGAGGTTATTTTAGAGGTTAGTCATAGGCTCAACACAGAGGAACGGTTCAAAGTTATACCGAAGTGGTTATTGATGGAAAGTTATTCGAGATTTGACGATTTTAGTTGCCGCCAAACAATATGACCAACGCTGCAAAGTAGTCACGTGACCACCAAGCTCCTGTGCCGTAATTTTCTGTAGGTTTATTCGATTATGGAGATCAGGCCGATGTGATTGACGTGACCGCCCTGATCTAACCTGGCCGAACGCGCGTTCGGCGGAGCTAAGCCTGACCAAGTCAGACCAACCTCTACCCCTTACACATGGGATTGTTTTGACAAGAATAGTGCTGAGGACTTATTTTTCTGGTTTTGGAATTGGATCCACCTATATACCTAAGAAATTGCATTCCTTGATGGAGTGTTCACATTGAGATAAATTGTGGTTGAGCAACTGAAGAAAAGATCAGCTGGTCTGACTTGGTCGAGTTAAACCATGGCCGAACGCGCGTTCGGTCAGGTTAGATCAAGGTGGTCACATTATCTATATTTGTAAGTTGCATCTCTTGAGGAACGATTGGACTATCTTGCAACTACTATACTAATGCTAATACTGATCACAGTAATTGAATATTTGATGAATATCACGACTATATTATAGTATAAGACCTTGGAAAATGTTACAATAATGTATTTATAGTTATAAGAATGTACATTATACTAAGAATATGTATGAAATTGATGTACATATTTGCTTAATAGTCTCAATAGAGATTCAATAAAAGCGTTATATAAAAAGAAAAGAAAAAAAAAAAAAAAAAGGTGGTCACATCAGTCAGATCGGTCTGATCTCCATAATCGAATAAACCTTATGGATATCCATGTCACAACCACAAGAATATACCCTTTCACATACTAGAGAATGATATAAATGTATGAAGTACAAGTCAGATGCAGATTTTACTTACCAAAAAAGTCCCGAAGGTGAACTGCGTCGGGGTGACGGTGAGCGTTAATTCGAGAGCTTTCGTCTCTCTCGCAGGCTATGGCGCGAGTGCGAACACAAGGAAAGATCTCGATCGGTCACTGACCGTCACAGCCACTGCAGCTCACCTTGCTCCCGGTTGTACACTTGGCAGAAAGGTGAACTGCAATGGGATGACGATCAGCGGCCATTCGAGATCTCCCATCTCACTCGCACCTAATAGGTTATCCCATGAGTGCGAGGGAGACGACAGATCTCGAACGGTCAGTGACCGTCATCCCATTGCAGTTCACCTTGTTCCCAAGTGTACATACAACGTCCGTCATGGTGGTGGGCGCCATTTCGATTTCTTGAAGTGTTTGACTTCTCTTATAAAATTATGCATGTACATACCCACTATGTTCATGCGAAGTATAGCTAAAAATTCAAAACACTTTCTCTGAATGGATGTTTCATCATCAACTCTTATGATTGTGTTCATTCCCAGGCGTCAGGAATTAATTTGGCTTTTCTATTGGAATCGAACTCCAGAAAATATAGCCAGTGCAAGTATACTCCTCACATCCGCTCTCGATTGGGATAAACGTATCAGTGTTTTAGTATCCGTTAGCTCATCCACACGACATGCAAATGCCCATCTTCACCGACTGAGCATTTGCATGTGAATACTGAATATGGTAGACCGCCCATGTATTTCATGCTTCTGGGGATTTTATAAAAATTTCCAGGCCTTTTCCGGAAAAAGTGTCCGCCTGGCAACAAGTTATATAGCCTGTGGTCAAGTTTACCCTTCCGAGGAAGAAAGGTTCGGAATAGATAGAGTTCGAAATTTTGTTGAAATCGTGAGGACTGCATAAATGTCGATTAACGCGGTCTGACATCCTCGCGATTCCAGCGAAATTCCGAGGTCAATCGACTTCTTTCTTCCTCCAAACGGTAGAGTAGATGATCATCTCCATCGTGTCTCAGACACTTTTTTAAAATTATCCTAAGCTTTTCTTGAGAAAATTCATTTTTCTCGTTTTCTTTTGCAAGTCGATAAGGTCTGGGTTTGCCATGGCCTTATGGAACTGACTTTGCAATGGTTGGTTGGTTGGGGGGGGGGGGGGTTAAATGATTTTGAAACTCTTCGAATTGCTTGACTGATTTCAATAGTATCTTGTATACCCAGCATTTCTCAATTCAATCAGACAAAAGCAGATTCAAACGATGACTATCATCTTGATTTGCATCTCGCGCAGATAGAACGACTCAGCCACGCTACGCTATAATATCAGGGCAAAAACACAAACCGGAATATTGAATCAACGTCATAGAATTGAAGAATCATCGGCAACGCGATAGGTTATCATCTCTTAATAATAATTTATCTAGCGATCATCGGTAGAATTCATACCAAGTACGACGTATATATTATGGTATTAGTGATTTCCTGCCTGATTGAAAAGTTATTTGATCCGCTTTGATGGCTTGTGCATAATCATGCACGTGTGGACAACGTTACGCTTCGATTAAGAATGTTTTTTTCGTAATTGACGTCAATAGTGGCAACCGTGGTGGTCAAATACATACAAGTTGATGCTTTTATATATTAGAGTGTTGTGGATTAGCTTCGCAGCATCAACAACTTTATACTATAATAATGATAAATTGAATGACCGCTTGTAATCAACATACGTGTATGTGAGGATAAAGTAGATTAGAGGTGACATATTGAATTAGCCTCCGATTGATGATTAACTGTCCATTGACACGTACCCTATTAAACGTCTATACTATCTATTTCATTTGTATGCAAGATAAGTTGGTGACTGATTGCGCGTAACAAAAGCATAATGTGAATCAATGATTTTGGAATGAGATTCTTCGGTAGGGTTGCATCAGGTTCGCACGGTTGTAGAATATTTTACTAAAATCACTGATGTCTTGCGGGAAACGTTGTTTAGGAATTTTATCCCACAAAGTCGTTACTCCAGGAAAGGCACTCGCCCATAATTCATTTTCAAATCTCGTTTTATGTGGATATTTTTGGTTTCCACTTGAGTTTATCCTCGCTTTCTATCATGATTCTCCTGATAGTGATAAAAATGGTGATTTTGACTACCCGAAATAACCAAACAGTGTCAGCCCTGGTGCGAATTATTAATAAAAACGAAGTGAAATGAAATTCGAAAATGAACTCTGTCATTCGCTAATTCCGAAAAGTTCTTTCAGCAGAACTCATTCAGTTTTTTGAATTCAAGACTACCGTCAACCGGGGTAACTTTGGAACAAAAATCGCATTTTTTTCCTTAATCCTCGCGAAACTTGTACGTCTTGCATCAGGAGTGCATTGTATCTGTGGTCAATAGAAAGCTTACAGTTTCAGCTTTCGATTGCGGTGTTTATGAGGTCCATTTGTACATATCTGGTTGGAGCAATGAGCGCTGAAAGTCGTGTTCCAAAGTTAGACATGGTCTGGGGTAACTTTGGAACAGAAATTGTTATCATTAATTATTCGTCAATTAATTCATAAAGTAGATCACGCAATTTATTTTCATCATCGGTAATCAAAAGCTGAGTGTCTTAACTTTCCATTGACCTACAGTAAAAGTCCATTTGGTTGAATTTAACTTGTACAATCGAGCATAGACACCTCCGGCATCCCTCGCACTGCTCGCATCGCGGCCAGTATCGCGGCCAGTATCGCGGCTAATTGTCGTGTGGAAAAATACCTCGACAGTCGGTTTCTGACAAAAACTGCCATAACTCGGCTTCCATGGGTTAAAATGAGACGTTCTTTGGCTCATTTTGAAGCTCTCATCAACGACTACTTAAGTAAGTAGGATTTGATGATGATATAGAAATTGGGAGATAATTGAGAGTACATGAACAAATGTTCCAAAGTTACCCGGGTTTCTGAAAAAAATACATACTTGTCAGTTTTTACTCTAGAAAATTGAAACTGGCTAAGGATACTCCAATGTAACAATGAATTCGTCCAGATTTGAGTACAGACAAGTGAATTGTAGCTCAGCTACCTTGAATTCGACTTCCTAAAGTCGGAACCACGCCTCTTTTTCCGAGAGACTGTTTGTTGGATTGAAAACGTACTTTTGAAGACTTCAGCTTATAAACGGATTGGAAGCTGTTGGAGGCCTTCACGCTGATGCAAAACATTGTTTATGCGTGCCCCAAGTAGGAGAAATCGGCATTAGAGTCTCAGAATCATCTGCCTAGCCAACTGTGCGTGATAACCACTCTTTCCTGGGTTGTTCCAAAGTTACCCACGTGTTCCAAAGTTACCCCGGTTGACGGTATCACTTACCCAATCTCTCCACCAGGCTTCAATGGGTTACGTGCCCCTAATTCATCAGCAGAAGCAAGGAATGTCAGCTGCAAGTCTGTTGCGTTCTTCCATATGTTTTTCCTAAAATTTCATCAAACTAAATCAATTTTCTGATAACGAATACTGTTTTGACCATACTTATGGGTTCTGATTTTACTAATTTGTAAATTGAACAAATTGGTATTCACTCCCCAGCTCAAATTAATGCATGAAAATCTCAGTCAAAGATTTTTTAGGAAGATCTTGTAACTCGGTATTCAACGTTACAAGCTCTGTTGAACAAAATCTAATTCAGGCAAGATGAACAAGCCAGATTTCAACATAAATTCAAGTTCATCACAGAAGGAACCTCGATTGTATGAGAATCCTATTATTTTTTGTACAAATGCAATCATTATTCATGAAACCAAGGGTAAACATCTTTGTCGAGTAGAGCATAATGTCAAGGGGTACCATTTTTTAAATGACGAAAGTGTCTCTTAGAATGCCTTTACAATTTCATGAATGAGATAACATCATGAAGTGTCTGCATTACCTGAAAACTTCGAACAGCGTTTCTGTTCGGTTTCGATCAAACATATCCTCTACGTTCCAATTGTTGACCTTCAATTGAATTTGATACTTCGATACACTGTCATTCTCAGTCACAATGACTTCCAGAACCTTATCTCTTGTCTCGTAAGTTTTCTTGTTCAGGGCAATTATTTCCAACTGAAAAGAAAATGATAGTCATTCAATTATTGACAATATCTATGTTTTGCATGCCAGGAGAATGAAAAGTTGAGTTGCAAAATAAGCAATTAAAAAATCGTTGTTAATTGGCCCAGTGTCAGTCTCTGTTGACTATCGAGTTTGTGATTGCATGAGTTCCTAATTGTCACAGATTATAGGAAACTGACCATTTTTCAACATTGATACTTCTGTTGAGATCTTGGTAAAAAAGCATAAATTACTTACTTTGAAACTTTTTTGGTTTCTTGGCGGTACACCGTACAAATATCCTCGATGAGTTTCTCTACTGTAGGTATAATGTATCCAAGAGGGCAAATCTGGCATGCCAAGCAAAGATGCTTCATAGCGATACTCATTCCTGCCATCTGGAATTCGAATTCATTAGATGATGAAGTATTGTCAATTTTCATGACAAATTCAACAAAGTATTGTTTTGAAACTGATTCCCAGTTGGTTAGTACAACACTTTATCCGACTAACGACTTAATTTATATCAATTTGTCACATATTTCTGTAGCTATTTCGTAAAATCGGAAAATATATCAGATTATGTCTGGATTAAGTCAGAAAATCAACGAACTATTCATTCGTAAGTCATTGATTTTCGGAGTGCCAGATTCTGATTTTCAGTGAGTTGCGCAATAAATGATCAGTCATGTGATTACCCTGTTTACAATTTTTCGAAACGTCTAAAATCGAGAAAGCTAAATTCCAAAGACTTATGGAGAGATTGAAATTCGGAAAGCACGATGACGACAGGACAAGTATTGGGAAATGAGATGTGGATAGGGGTAGGAATTCGGAACGCCAAAATTCGGGTGGGCACGAATTCGGAGGGAAAAAATTTCAAAACAATGCTCCCAATTTTTTGGCAACCAAAATTTTGGACCATTCTATTTTTTCATTATTTCGAGTACTTCGAATTTTCATCCCTCCGCACATCTGTTTCCCAAATAACTGACCTTCGGTAAATTCGGATTCCAAAATTTTGGCTTCTCGAAAAATCAATTCCACCCCAAAAATCAAAGGGTTGAAGAGTCTTACAACTTCCAGCCTCCCTAAAATGATAATGGAAATTCTCAAATTCATTCCCATGAGACTGTATTATTCTTTTGTCAACGGGTTATGAACTCATAACTTTTTTTTCCTTCGTGCTATCATCAAGTTGTCGCAAAATCTTGGGCTGAATTGAATTGCCAAATTTGTAACCATTTATCTAAGAATGGATTCACTTTGGTCCAATAATACACTTCTATTTCGGGTTGAGTGATAAGGAGCACGTGACACGATATAATTTGTAAGATAAAGTGAAATTGAGAGAAAAAAGTATGATCAGCACGTGTTCGATTTCAAACCCACGTTTGTCAGCAAAAGCTAACGGATCGATGGACCAAAAAGAGAGTAAGAAATCTTAATTGGCCTCGAGCACTTAAGCAGTCCCACACATTCGTGAGTTCCAAATATTTCAAACATTCACCAGAAAATCTGAAAAAAGCTTATGTATCTCAGAAGTATGCAAATTCTTGCCGTTATCCGACATTATTTTTGGAAATTCAAAGATATTTTGGGGATCGTGAGTTTCAAACTGGTCAGCGATGTCTCATTGGTATGCATCCAGCAATCTGAGGTCAAAAAAACTAAAATATTACTCACCATCAGAAGTCCAATTGAAATAACTCGGTACAATTGGTATGGCAAATACTTGCGCCGAGAAAATACTGATATCGGTCGCAGATGTCGATGGGGTCACGCAGAAAAGCGTCATCAATACAGCGACGAGATGCATACTGCTACAATATCGTCGTCTGGTCTAGCCTAAAATTTCAACAGGAGAATTTTAGATTCAACATACCTATGAGAACTACATATGTAAGTTGCGTATAACTATGTTATAACTTTGAAGATGTGCCAAATGATGGCTTTAGGGTGTCTCAATAATGAAACACGAATTCACGTATTTGTTTTTTTTTTTTTTTTTTTTCATTCGTGTTTACAAAATCTTTACAGAGATGTATTCGGCATTTAGTTCGGTTTGAAATTTGATTACTAAAAATTCGTTATTTGAAATTGCCTTATGAGGTCCGCTCTGCCGGAACCACAGCTGAAGTGCCCAAGCTTCGAGATAAACTGTCTCACTCGCACTCATAGGTTATGGTATCCTAATGTATGGATGCGAGTGAGACAGAAGAAATCAATTTTTGGAACCACGAAATCTTATTAAAGACTTTGCTGCGCTGATCAATTACGACTTCAAAAAATGCGTAATCAGTAACTTACGAAAGTTATGGCCCAAAAACGAGATCCCAGAATGCAATCCAATGCTTTGAGCTCTCCAAAAAAGATATGAAAACGTTTCCCCTTGAAGAACTAAATCCCGCCCTCATTTCAAGAACTTCCTCTTCATAGACGCGTTCGCATCAACTATTCAAATGTGTAATATGGAAGTAGGCCAGAACCGTCAAAAATGAAGGAGGCAAGAGTTGGAAAAATGAAGACCCTCGAGGGTAGCAAAAGCAAAATGAGGGCGTAGCTATATAACATTCCTTCTCCATTGCACTATGGATAAGGGGTTATTAGACATGATTTCAAGGAAATCTGCAGAGTTCATGGTGGCAAATCGTACGTTTCAAATTTGGAGAGGCTCTGTAAACTAAAAGAAGCCATATACGTAGTACTATACATAATACAGACTTTCAAATAAAGTACGAAGCAGGAGGCAAGCAGAAGAGACATGCAGGAGAGAATAAGAGAGTCCATTCAGCACAATATAATTGGCCAACGCGTCATCGTGGTATACGCGTGAAAAGGAGAGCTGATGCATTTTCGCGTTGTAAGACTGACAGACGAGACGACGAGACGGCCGATTGACGCAATTCATTACATACTCGCGCCCCCGCATCACCCTTCTCTTTCCCGACCTGCATCAGCGTCTGTCATACAGATTTTGCGTGGAAACGATACCGAATGCATAACTGCAAATATGTGTAAGTGTGTGTGTGTTTGCACCACATGATATATAAATTATCTGATGATGCGACAACGAGTGCGTTGTACCCGGTAAATTATTTTGTCGGTGAGATATTTGAGCGTGTTGTTATGCCTTTCGCGATGTTACGTTTCACGGGATCTGCTGAAATCGTCTTCTTCCGTACTTTTCGTGTGAAGGTTTCAATAACTTGTTGGTCATTGCTAGTGCCAATAGTCGTACTCGTGACCATTATTAGACCAATGTTACCTACTCCAGGTATAGATTAAAATGTGTATATATATGGCTGTGGACAGTCGACGAGTATTTTTTTGAGAAAACCCAAAAAAGTTCCGATGAAGAACTCGATAAAAGTATCAACATTCAAAAGTAATCACAATTTTTCTTCTTTCTTCATAGATGGATTTGTAATTTATTTTGGGACTCTGTGTCCTAACCTGAAAGAATTCTTCCAATCTTGACTGGATCATCGAGTGAAATGCAATATTCTTGTCTATTCGGTCACTACATACAAGTCAATTTACACACGAGTCTGACTCAGTTTGCCCCCCCCCCCTCCCAGCTTGGAGTCAGAATTTCACTCCAACGGATTTAGACGAGATTCTTGAGATTTTCAACTTAGACACCGTTGGATTTAACAGTATCACATTCTCGAATGTTTTGTGAATCATTCTTGTGGTTGAATTCAGATGATTTGATTCTTATGGAACTGTAAAAAGATACGAATCATTATTATTCCACGAATGAATCAAGTCCAGAGTCTGAAGATTACCCAAACCACGGATTCAGAAACTACTCAACATGCTACATAATTTTCTTGTACCTTGTTATAATACCCCCACCTCGAATCTTACGATTAAACTAATTGTAAGTTTTGAGAACGAAACAACATTCATAGAATATTTTAAAAGTATGATATTCAAATTGAATTTTCTTCTGATTGAATAAACCTTGTTCAATGGATTTCTACATCAATGGCTTGCGAGAAGCTAATTACATATAATGCTTAGAACTCTGGAGATCAGGTTCAATATCCCACGTATGTTAAATTTCATTTCATTTCAATATTAATTAAAGCAGAAGATAAAATTTTCTATTACGCCGTACAACAATTTGGTTCTAGCTCTGAAATCATTCACATTAAATGCAAGAATGTACTGAAGAATAAAAACCGAAATAAGTCCCAAGTACCCTAGTAGAAATGTCCACCATCAAAAATGTTTGACCTAACATTTGGCCTAAAAATGTTCAACGCCCATGAACTGGGCGAAATACCGTTTCATAGATGTCAGTTTTCTCGACGTGAGAACCGTCCATAAAATTTCCGGTGCGCATTAGAAATGGCCAATTTCTGGTCAAAAAATGTTTGACATTTCCACCGGGGTACAACTTATTATATTGGTATCTGCCATCTCTTTTTTTTTCGTTATGCTCAAAGTAACCTGTTCCTGCTTGCGAATTCGAATATTTTGAAACTGACATTGACAAAGAAGTCAAGGGTATTACAGCAAACCAGAGAAATTCTACCCTGTACCTACTAGATCACAAATGAGTATGTATCGAATCTATTTTAGATTTATATTTCATGAATTGTATTGTTCTATCAAAGTAACAACCAAAGACGCACCATCAGAGACCTTTAATCAATTTGGCAATAAATAGCATTTGAGCTCACAAAAATGGAAACACTCACTAGTCGAGGTCATACAAAACATTGGTGGCACGTACCCAAATTTTTTTTACTTTGTAAATGCCAGCTAGAGGAGTTACATAGATGTGATAATTAAACAAGTAGCATAAATTGTGAAGATGTATCAAGGCTAACGAGACAGCCATTAGTCTATTTCCGATGCTGAGAAAAAAGTGAGTGGTATGCGCGTCAATCGTTGAAGGAAATGACAAACTGCGCGAGGGAAGTAAAAAACTCATCATTTCAGACTTTTTTTGGTCGTAACATACCGATAGCACTCAAGCAAACAAGACAGCTGATTAACCACAAGGTAGCTGACATTAATTTGTCGAACTCGAGCTGAGGAAAGCTCATTTTCTGAAGATCTGATTGACGGATGGGAAGCCGTTAACCATTGTTAAAAATGAGCACGTAAATTAGGTTACAAAATCGATCGTAAGATGTATCTAATACAATTCCCAAAAAGAGGATCATCCAATACCGCACCCCACTCAGTTCCTTTGACAGTGTTGTGGTTAGTTAATGAAAGCTTGCAAGCTCAATCTCATTCTCCTACAAAAAACCAACCTCCAAAAAATACAAGCACACATATCTAAGAATTTTGCTTACTCACTGGATAAAACTGTCCCAGCAGACGACCTCCACGATCCTTTCTCAGGACAATCACCTTCAGCAACAAATCATCAGGACGAGAGCTCGTCCTGTTCAATAAAATTCCATACTGCGCAAGACTAAAGCTCTATACATAGGGTAAACCTTGGAAGGGTGTAAAGGATATGAAAATATCACAGAGCGCAGTCGCGTGCGCATGAGCCGGTCTTCCGCAAGCTCTAACAAACCGTACCGTAATATAGGGGCTGCTAAAAGCTGTACCGGCATCAAATGTAGAATTCAGTACAGTCGCGGCGTTCGACTATAACTTTTGTTGGGGGAGCTTTTTAAGCTTTGAATTTAAGTGCGCGCGCATTGCAAGCTCTCCACGGGGTGTGTTTTTCTTTTCGATCTAACAGTAGTAGTGAACTCGTGAAAAGGTTGGAATTGAAGCTTTCGAAGTGAATTTTATCGTCGGCTAGTGATATTAGCTCAGACATGCAAGCACCGAAAGCTGAAGAATAGTTTGACTTCAAAGGCAGTATAGCAGAGCTTTGATAATAGTAGGTTAACTCAATTTTGTACAATTTCGTTGAATTTCCATCACACATGTGAGCTTGAGCTTACAATTTTATACATGTGACATCCTAAAGCTTACAAAAAGCTCATCTCAGTAAGCATGTGCCTCAAGCTTACCTTCAATATTCTATAGAAGTATGATATATAGGTGGCTACTTTCGTGAGGGCTTTGCTATATGCTTGTACAAACCGAGAGATGACTCGACGACTCTCGAGCTTTCACCCCCAGCTTGACGAGCTACGACAACTACTCTCACGTTTGGCCCTATATACTATCTAACTGTCTGTCTGAGTTTGTGTGTGTATGTGTGTTAGTGTGAGGGGTTGTAGGTGAGTGGGTATACGGGGAAAGCTTTGGACGTGACACGCGCTTCTTTGCACTGCTGGGGTTAGAGATCGCCGAGAGAGAGAGATAGGAGAGAATGCCGCTAATGGACTTTGAGCTTGCACGGATTGGGCAGCTTTATACACTTTTATCGTTCGTGTACAAACAAGGTAAATCGTCTGTAAAAGAGTTGAGTCTGAGTGGCGAATTTTTGTGATGGGGTGGATAATGATTTATTCTTTGCCCAGAAAGAAATCAGATGATTTCTTTCAGGGTTTGACACGAAATTGATTTGAAAATTCGTTTCATATCGTATCGAAAATTCAAACTTCTGTGATAATTTAAGAATTGATACCTACTCATCGTGAATGCACAGCATAAAATGTTCGAATGCGTCTCCAAAATTGTTACGAAAATATCAACCCTCCGACACGAATTATAATTTTATTTTGTGTCAAACCCTCATTTCCTTAGGGTTTCTATCAAGTCTTCGTTACTGAAAGAGAAATTGACATAAAATAGTCATAATAATGTTTTCAAGGAGTAAAGCAGCCCCCTCAGTGTATTATTTGATAAAATTTCTGCCGATTTGCTCACATTGATTTTTTTCTTACTCTCAAAATAAAGTTGTACTTGGTCGTTCGACAAGAAAGAGAGCCGATTTCATCGATTGGGTAGCCGTGTAACGCTATTACCCGTGACCGTTCTCCGCTATAATATTGCAGCAATGCTTTGAGAGAACACGAGGTGCAAAGTTATATACATGTATACGAATCGATTAGGGCTTAAATTTTCCATCTTGATTATCGATACACCTTCGAGAGCTCGTTTGATTCGTAATCATTCCACCCCGTTCCCCTCTTTTGAGGGTTGCTAAAAAAAATACAGGTTCTGGGTCAACGAATGCAAACGATTTGTCGACATTTGAAGCAGGGATATCACTTCAAATGTGAAAAGTTGTTTAAAGTCCTCAGAAATCTATTTGATCTTTTTAATGACACGTGTCAATGAGCGACATGCCAAAGATATTCCCGAGATGTCATTTGATAGAATTGAAATTTTTGGTGCAAAATAAAAACTTGATGATGATGTTTGGTAATAGCCACGATTAGCGGTCTCAGACTGCCACACGAATATTAACATCTTAACTACGAAAATTGAATGGAAAAGTGACAAAAATGTTGTCTAATCGGTTTAGGAATGCCGAGATCTTGTCTTGATGGTAATTTGCATAGGTTTTGGAGACTTTTTGCAGATGAGCGATATTTCTGTGGACATGAAAAATGAGACTCGAGTCATTATTCAGAGACGCTAATCTATCCCCTTATAGTATGATAGATCACAAGATATCTCAAATAAAATTTTTCACCAAAATAAAGGCATGAGATGCAAAAATCGTATATTCTTTGCATTGATTAAACTATGCAATCTACTATCATCCACAATAATGATAATAATCCTTTTTTCAGCCTTGCTTACATCATATTGAACTTCGGGATAAACGATAAAATAGAATTTGGGACGCAGCAGATTAAAGCTCAAACACTGATGCTAGCTCTAAAGGAATATGAATTAGTTTTTTCGATCCGAAGGAATTTTGTTGCCAGGATCTTGATTAATGATACGCGAGACCTCGAAAATAATTTTAAGGAGCTTTGCTCAAGATGAGGCCATGACTGAAAAATGAATCCTAATTTTCATGCTAAAATCCTTTGTCGTTAGCTTTGGGGGGTAAATGTTAAAGTCTTTATGTTGTAAAATCTCAATGTTGGGAAATAATGTTCGAAGCATCGATCGACCGTTGCCATTTCTTCATCGTGAGCTTCTATTCTCATCCCGAAGGACGGCAGTAATAATCCATACGTGTGCTCGTTAATTTTATTGGTGCTTGTTATCTTGATTATCAGTGGCTGATGATCTGAAAAACATAGAATTTCCCCACAAACTGGTTCTAACTTTCCCATTCTCACTGACGCGCTTTTCATAAAAAAATGTGCTCTGAGACGTGGCATTTTTATGATCGATTATGAGAAACTCTTGTAGTTGAACTGTTGGAATGGTACCAAATAAGGATTTGATAAAAATCTTAATCTCGAATAAGATAAACAGTCAGTAAGACTGTGATTCAAATAGAACCCATACGACCGATAGGATATACTTTTCAAGCTGATCGTAAAAAAACGTATAAGACCATGACCCTTCGCAAAAGCATGTCATTTTAATATTTCAGACTCATGACATTTGTTTAATCAAACTACTGCGGAATCGGCAAAATAGTTGTATTTGTCACCCCTACGATTCTTCGATGATTCAATACGGGATCGAGTTAATTACTTTTCGACACGCTGTGCGGAAAAGTGTCGATTCCTCACCGATTTTCCACTTTATTGCATGATTTGTCGAAAACACAGTCCGATACACGGGTATAAAATCGATTATACTGTTTTCTACGCTTCTTCACTCATTACTTGTGGACTCACTTTGTAACGGATAGTAAAGTTCCAATCTATAGCGCATTGATTCGTGGTTAATCTCGTAGTAAAAATTGGTTTCGAGTAAACACGCTGATGGATTTCAGATCTTTGGAATTTGCAATACCACGAGATGAAAGGTTTTAGAAAGGTTTTCCGGGATATATGTAATGAAATATAATTGTTCCCAGTTCCTTACATGCTCGATAACATGAAACACATTAAAAGATTCATCAGCTCTGAGATTATTCATCCAATAACTGCTCAAATGACTCGTTGACGCCTCCCTCTCGCCCATCTCGATACTATTCACGAAATTTTACATAATTCTCTAAATTACGTAAGTAGCCTGCTGTAGGCTGAATGGCTTCTTCTTTCCAACATCGTGCCAATCGAGCTGCACTTGCAGTGGGTTATACTTTCCACCTCGTTGTTGTTTTCGATCTTGAAAATTTTGTCTAATGATGAGATAAACAAATTTGGCGCCACCGTCAACTTCTTACCCATACACCCAACCAATCACCGAGAGAATTCCTTCAAAACATGGTCTTGTTGTTCTACCATCACTCTCAAACATCAAACTCCAAGATTTTGTGTTTTATATACGAGTAGCAGTCATGGAAGTACAGTACCTTGCAAAAAATAGAACATAGAAACGTTCGCTAAAAAAGCGATTACTCTAACGCCATTGGGTCTACGCCAATTTTCAAAAAGCATATAAAAGATGTGACGGAAATCTATCGAATTATGTATTTTAGTACTTTGGTAGTGATAGGTCCCACCGGTGGAACCCGCTCGTCCTTTTCTGTGTGTGGCGGTGATCAAAATTCCATCAAATGGGTCCCACCGATGGGACCCGTCCCACCAGGTAAGGAGATGCGATTTGTGGCGTCGCAACGAACGTATTAAGAAAAATTGTTTTGACCGGAAAATCTTTCCTATAATCGACGCCCAAAACTTTAAAGATTTTCACTTCAATCACTTACCCTTAATTTCTATGCAGATCATGCAAGCGTGAAACTTCTTTCGGAATAGAATAGTCATTGCTCTACAATTTTTTCGAATTTCCTTACTTGAGTTACAAGCGATCGCGCGAGAAGTTTGGACAACTTGAAGGTATAGGAAGTTTCGAGACATAAGTTTTTTCTCGTTGAAGCAAGCGAAAGTCCTTCCGGACAATTTTTAGAATAAGCCTGACAACAAATAGAATAAAATAAATTCATAAAACTCGAAAGATTCTTCGTCAAAAACGCGGATTATGATGTTTTTTTTCATTTTGATACCCATAACCCGTACAAAATCCCTTTGGCGCGATCGCTTGTAACTCAAAAATATAAAATTGTAAAGCAATGTCTGAAACAAATTTTGAAGGTCTTGAACATCCTGCAGGAATTTTTACTCCAGAGTAATTTGCATAAAAATCAGGTCGGAAGATTCAAATAAAAATCTATTTGAGTTTTGAGTTTCGATTGTAGGCAAGAAATTTCGATTGAATTAATTTTTAGAACACATAATTTAATAGATTTTTTGTCATCTTTCAAATGCTTTCTAGAAATTTTCCATAGACTCGAAGGCATCGGAGTAATCGCTATTTTAGTGGAGTTTTCCGAGGTTTCCATGTTCCACTTCTTTGAAGGGTACTGTACGTGTAACGAAAGCATCGGTGTTCCGCAAGCTAAAATTGCCAATTTTCACACAAAAATGCATCCCACGAATACAGTCCCTACCATGAATAATGGAACACGTAGGGTCTCACTCAAACAGCGATATCTCCGATTTGATTCGTCGTACGGAAATTCTGGAAGAAGGGTTTTGAAGAGCACAAAAAATCTATCGATTTATGGGTTTTGATAATTTTTCACGTGCTTTTCAAGTGCCCGTACACGTGGTTGAAAATCAGAAAAAATTTTCCTTCAATCAATCACCTACAATTTTGACGGGAGTGATTCAATCACAAAAATACTCACAGGATCTTGTAGATCGTTCAAAAATCTAAAAATTTGGTCCTCTGTAAAATTTTT
This sequence comes from Eretmocerus hayati, assembly GCA_029851415.1. Classification (NCBI taxonomy): domain Eukaryota; kingdom Metazoa; phylum Arthropoda; class Insecta; order Hymenoptera; family Aphelinidae; genus Eretmocerus; species Eretmocerus hayati. The sequence continues at coordinate 155,046,323 of CM056741.1, forward strand.
GTACGACCCTTCCCGTCTGACTTACGAGCTCCGAAAGAAAACTTCGTACTAACGTAGGGTGTTTATGGAGATACCGAGCCTGCCACCTGTTCAATTGTCTCTCGCTCTTTGCAGGGGCAAAATTGAATTAGAAAAATATCATGGCATATGATTTCGACGTAAAATGTTCTGATCTTTTAGAATATTTCATCAGATTTTGATTGAGATTTGAGATAGCAACGATTTCTCAAAATTTGATGTGAAAATTGATAAATTTCGTGTTTTGCTCCCATAGGTCACATTTGAGACAAAATCTGATGAAATATTCTGAAAGATGAGGTCATTTTACGTCGAAATCATGTGTTATGATATTTTTTAAATCCAATTCTGCCCCAAAATGGAGCGAGAGAAAATTAAACAGGTGGCAGGCTCGGTATCTCCATAAGCACCCTATGTTAATACAAAGTTTTCTTTCGGAGCTCGTAAGTCAGACGGGAAGGGTCGCACGAAAATTTTACAAGGGATCAAATTTTTAGATTTTTGAACGATCCACAAGATCCCGTGAGTATTTTTGTGATTGAATCACTCCCGTCAAAATTGTAGGTGATTGATTGAAGGAAAATTTTTTCTGATTTTCAACCACGTGCACAGGCACTCAAAAAGCACGTAAAAAATCATTAAAACCCATAAATTGATAGATTTTTTTGTGCTCTTCAAAATCCTTTTTTTCAGAATTTCCGTACGACCAATCAAATCGGAGATATCGCTGTTTGAGTGAGACCCTACTTGTTCCATTATTTATGGTAAGGACTGTATATCTACGTCTAGGGATTGGAATTGCCCTTTTGGCTAAAACGCGAAGGAAACAAAAAGAAAAATTTGCCATTATTGCAGTGGGGCAGTGGGATACATGTATAGACTAGATGAAAAAAAAAAGAAAAAGAGCCAAACGATGGTTATGCTTCAACCGAGTTCAAGTCTATACCAATGTCGATATCGAGTAAAATAAAATGTTAATTTCATTCGAAGGACGCTGGCATAATATTGTTTCTCGGATATATACTTTAGTATTTTAATCTAGCAATAGACGAGTGTGAAACTGGGGATATTTCGGCTAGAAGCAAATAAATGTCACGCCACTCGTAGTTTCATTACAGGCAATTTCACCAAAGAAATATTCGCAAAGTTGAGTGGCTTTCTGGTGCCTCGAAAATAGATTTGCAGTCCGGCGCAAGCGGCACTTTGGATTCGTACATGTAGAGCTTCGAAATCGAGGCTGAAAATGAATGATTGAGTTTGTCAGCTTTGAGACTTTGGTTTGGTTCGATACACGAAATCGTGACTTTTGAGTGCTAAATTATTCGTGATATCGTAACACGAGGGTTGCGATCATGAATTTTGATAAGACAATGATGAGAAGTAAGATAAGTGTACCCAACATAACCCCATATGTATGCCGATCTCAACAATGGGCGCTCGATGGTCCTTCTGCAATTATTTTTTACATGATTGCAGTGTTGAAGTATGATGCATGGAATGAGTGATCCGGACCGACCTCGAATGACTTTCACAGTCCCCAGAAAATTCGAAATAATTTTTCAATTTTTCGCTTTCGCTAAGGTAAGAAATCATCGAGGGAATTGCGTTGAGTAAAACTGGTGCCAACCTTATTTAATTTGATTGCATGTACCTTAGCACCATTCGATTTCTTATCTCATTGTCTTCAAACTCTGCTTTTTAGTGTTACAAAACTCCATCATGGAGCTGTTTTATGTGCAAAACATGGATATGATACGTGAAGCAAGAAGACTAACATTGGAGTGTACCCAACATGCCCCCATGTGCTTATCTCGAAAGGGCGTGCAGTAGGACTTCTTTTACCTCTCATAACATCTTAATCGCCACAAAATAGATCCGCGATGGTGTTTCGAATCAACAAAAGTCTTTATATGTGATTGCACGGCGATGAAAACGGCGATCTCATGCAATTCGGTGCCGATTCAGATTATTTTATATGATGGGGACATCTTCGATACAGTCCTTCATGAACTCGCGAAAAATCACACTTTCAAAAAATGATGATAGCTCGGGTTTTTTGGTTAAAATTGATTTTTTTAGCTTATCTGGAAGGTTTTGGAACAGGCTTTGAAATGAAGTAAAGTGCGTTGAAAAATATTGAAGTTGGTTGAAACTATTGGCAAAACCACTCAGAGCGGGAGGGGGGGGGCATGTTGGGTATACTTACCTTAGGTACACTTGTGCTGGAGTATATCTAATTCAGTTAATGATCTATGATCTTGAGTTATGAAGTGACGCTGCTCTGCTGAGTGAAGCACATCAATTTGTCTTTGAGGAAAGTTTTGTTTACTGTCATTATCACGTACTCTGTCCTCGAGATAAGGAATCGAGCTGAAATTCAGTACGGTTTCAAGCTTGGCGTAAGACATTATCTGATATCTAGATGGAGGTTTGAAGAACTCTCATGAGATTATCTGAAAATCAATTCCCACGAGGCACTCACTGCTATCTTTATCTTAAGCATGATCCTCGGATCCGACTCGACTTCCTCTCAAAATCCTCATGATAAAAGTATTAAAATATGTGAATGGATGATCTGCTCGTAAAGATGAGCATGTCAGATTAATTATCAAAGAATATCTGAGGAAGAGAAGATGAAAACAAAATTAAATTCGTAGATATATGACGTAATCAGACTCGTTCATGGAAAGCTTTACATACAATTTGATAAAAGAATTCAAAATTGGAGCTGACAAAAGAGTTTAGCTGAGAATCATGCGTCAATGAATGTAACTTTGAATAGAGAGTGATTCAATTGTGAACTATTTTGAGCGTACGTATACGTGCAACTTATATTTGCTCAGGCACAAAATTGAAAGCAATTGCGAAGCTTGGTATACTGAGTATGCTATAATTTCACACTTTGAATGAAAAGGAAGAGTAGAGCGATAAATCCTCTCATTGTGGAAATAAACCTAAGCAGTCGTATAAATGAAGAAAGTTTGCGTTCGTTCTACATGTTTAAATTTTCCCTCCAAAAAGGTTCGCTGGCGTCTTCCGAGATATGCCGGCATCAATCGTTTGTAAAAATAATCTTTTTTTTTTAAACTTCAATCTTCAATCGCAGGCATGCTCAAAAATTCAATGAATCAGGAAACAAAATTTCCCACAATGATGGTATTACATATTGCACGGGAATTACTTGGGATCTCCGAGTTCCAATTCGGAAAAATAACATGGAAATTCATCATTTTGGTTTGGATCGATTATCTGTCCTAAAAGAGATACTCGACGCTCATTTGCCGGAAACGTTCTGGGAAGGTAACTTATGGTTCGAAAATTTTTCCGCCGATAACCAAAAAAACGTGTGCGCCTCTACAGGAGTAGATAATTTATTATGTATATTTGCACAAAACTACTCAGCAATGAAAGCTAGGTCATCTCATTGCTATGCATGAGGCATTCAAAGCAATGGGATGCTCTGTTTGTTGAAAAAATTGCATGCTGCAATAGAGGAAGAATGCAGAATAGTCAATCGATCGAATACCACTCCCGATAAAAAATGTTCTATGGAATTCTGTCTGGTAATAATCACAAAAAAAGTTAAGGCACAGAGAGGGTAGCTGAAAGGAGATTAAACCTTTACATGAAATTATTGCAGGAACTCATAAAATGCGCTGAAGACTTAGACGATATAATTTTTGACAAAGTCTTTGAAGAGTGCACGAGGGGAAACTATTTTTTTTTTCTCATGATTCTGTACATAAAGTCGGCCCCTACGAAGACTAGCACATTTCGACCTTTCCTACAAAGAGTAGCACATCTCGCCAACGTTAAAGCACAAGAGGAATGTGTTAGTTTTCGTGGGAAAGTCGAAATATGCTAGTCTTCGTAGGGCCTGACGATAAGTTCTCCATAAGATCCGGGATTTTCTCGAGTTGAGCCATGAAAATTGCGAAACTTGTTTTCACGGCTCTTAGCTGTTATCAGTCAAGAGAAGCCAGATATTTTTGTGACAACTGATTTTCGAGATTTCACAAGTTTTTTATGGTGTACTAAAATTATGAATGTTCCCTGAAATACCCAAAAATGTTTGAATTTTCGTTCGACTAACGCAGAAGCCAATTTAGTCGTCCTTGTTGAAGTCAGTGTAAAAGAATCATCTATCCACTTTTATCATCAATATTCTTTGAACCGAATTGAGCGAACATCATAACCTCAAGGTTCCAAAGAATCCAGGAAGCAGTGAAAACCCGTTGACAGTTTATTAGGGTCCCTAGAAGGGGGTCGAGACATATGGTCCGCCATACTTTGTCCAGCCCATGTTATTCACTGTACCTATATTTTGACTCTCGCTTTGACTCCGTCGATATAGGTATAGTAAATAAAACACGGGATTTGGGCAAAACATGGCGGACTGAAAACACCGTGTCTTGACCCCCTTTACAGTTAATCAATCGTAGATGCCTAGCATGGTCTGTTACCAACTTAATTGAGTATTATTAGTTAACGAATCAATTTTTCATAATGACTTGCAATGCTGCAGATTCAAAACTAAAGTCTAATCAATATTATGTGATGAGTCGACACCTGAAATTCGGACCAGAAATTGGAAAAAAGAGAGATCATTTTGCTTACCAAGATTGAAAAGATAAAACACCCCATATTTGTCAGTTTGTTGCGTAGCATTAGCGAGAGTGGAGGAAACATTATTTTGGGTCAAGCATTGTTCCACCACAAGCGATCGTTATCATCTCACGCGACCGGCAAAGCAAGAGAACGCAAATCGATCCTTGACCCTATATAGCGAACGTGAATTAGCCATAACTGCTCTCGGTATATCTGCCCTAATCGATCGGAATGGACTTTACAGAGTAATCTCAAATTTTCATCGATCGATGCTAACGATCTTCGATCTTCTATCACCTCACTTTTAACTCATTCTCAGAACTACTCAAAAGCTATGTACTATGAGTAGTTTCGAGCAGAATGGCTCAATGAAAAAACGGTCATGTTTCAAAATTTTCTTTATTTTGGCATTTTATTCTAATATAGTACGGAATATGAGCAATCCATTACCCATCAAGCCCCATGAAATGTTTTTAGGTATCTGCACTGTAGAAAAATTTTCCGAAAAACTTCAACCAACGTTGATTATCAAAATATGTTCGTGAGTTTCCTGTATATCAGGTTACCTACGTGTGGGGGGTAGAATATGGTGGATGGTCCTATGGGTGGATAAGGATGGATGGAAGGGTGGACTGATGGATGATGGATCGATGGTCAATGGATGGATGATGGATGGGGTCGACGAATGGATCGAAGAATGGATGGTGGGTGGGTGAATGGATGGAGTGATGGATGGCGTGTCGATGAATGGACGAATGGGTGATGGATCCATCCATCCACCCATCACCCATCCATCTATCCATCCATCCATCCATCCATCCATCCATCCATCCATCCATCCATCCATCCATCCATCCATCTATTCATCTATCCATCCATCCGCCCATGCACCCATCGTCGATCCATCCATCCATCACGGGATATAATTGCTTGGATGAAAATTCAACCAGTCTGGTTGAAAATTCAATCAATTTTTTGTGAGACATATTTCACATTATGCTTTTGAAAGTATAATTAACCAAGAAATCGTTTCGTGTCCCACTAAAATACATGTATCTCGGACTCACAAGGGGAGGGCCAGGTGTCCGGATCACCAATCTTGTTCAAACTTTTTTTACATTTTTGTATCATCCACTGGATCCAGTGTATGAAGAATTCAGAGTAACTTCGTCGATTGGGTTTTTTGTTCAGAGCTATAGCCCAAAACATGAACATTGTCAGTATAATCTTTCAACATGGGCCTGTGTGAGCAATGATAATCTCAGAGCCTATATCTTTGGACAGGATGCCCATTCGACAGAGTTACTCTCGATTCTCCATGATCTAGGTAGTACAAAACCGTAAAAAAAATTTCGACAAGATTGGTGATCCGGACACTTGATTCTCCCCTTGTCAGTTGGAGATACGATTATGTGCTTGGATTCATTCGAAAGATCTTAAAAAGGCATATTAAAATTCATTTTATGGGGATGTTTTGAGGTTATGAACATCATTAATGGGCATTATAAGGTGTGCAAAATGCTGAAAAATTGCTAAAAATTGAAGTTTCAAAATTTAAATGTTATCCTCGACGATTTCTACAAGATTTTTCAAAACCTTTCGGATGTACAAAACTGCATTGTGGTATCTTCAATTGAATTTAAGATTCATGTTCTCAAATGAATGAAGTCCGATGCGCCTCAGAGACCTAACAGAATACTATGGGTTTCCATATAGGCGATGAAAAGTCAACAATTTGCTCGGCAGAATCAAATTAAATTGCTGAAAAAAAGTCGACGACATGGCCCGTTTTGAAGTCTGTTTCGCGCAAAATTACTCACATGCGACACACCTTAACACACCTTCAAAATATTTTATACTTCCAAGTTATCACAGAAACGGAAAGAGGTCATATCGCAGTGGGCGCAGCCACACGCGCAAGCAATCAGCCCCCGACATTGCACGCAAGCTCTCGCAAGCTCTAAACAATTACTCCACCTGTATTATACTCACCTGTATACATGTATACGTATTTTCAATAAGGGAACACGAGTGACTCTGTTCTGGTTTCATATAAACTGAGTCCTATCGTACGAAGGCGTGGCGATCGCAGAAACGGGTTTATTGCTCACTTCGTATATGTACGGGTTGACGCTATTATAGGACTACGTAGTATGAGTCGTGTCCTCGAGGACGTTCATAAATACATCATTCCAGGGATGAGAATGGTATTCCACATTGCTGAACCACGTGTACCTTTGCAACGTTGATGGCCTTATATTCTATATAGGCTTCTATAATACTGACCTTGTGTGTATGTGTGTGTATATGTATATTTCGGATTTACTCGATTTAAATATAAGATCGAGTTCTGTCACGTACGTATTACTGGACAAGTAATTATAACGAGTGCGAGCATAAGGGTTTCGAGGAATGCATTTTTGTAGCAAGAGCAAGCTTTGGAGCAAGTTTTATCGGTTTTTCTCGTTACGGATATATCGAGTGGTAGATCCGGTAGAGTCAGTTTGCATCCAGCTGTGCGAATTTCTCGATCAAGGTTTCAGATCTGTGTTGAAAAACAGATGAATTCTTCCATGTGTTCTTATCGTAGTTACTTTAATTATCTTACCCTGCATGTGCCAGTGCAGTTTTATTATACATCTTAGTGTACGTACACCCGATATGCGAGACTAACTTCTGAAAACAGTCCGTTGACCCATCCTGCACGTGCATCGGCTCTAGTTTCTCAGATTGTATCATCTGCCACGAACAATATTGTTCTAACAATTGAATAATTGCAAGTGTCTCCTTACCAAGTTTCTCGCTATCGATGTATCCATTGTTGATAGATCATTTTCCTCTACAAGGATGTTCAAGTGTTTTCACGGTGTGTGGCTACTTTTGTCCAGTTTAATCGTCTATATAATTTGTTATTATCGATGGAAATTTTTTGGGGAATCAGACTACCCAGATTTAACGCATTCATTGTCTAAATAAACGATGATTCGTTATATCATAAAATATTTTGTGAATAATGGCCTGAATGAGAATTAGTTTTATATGGGTAGTTTCGTGGAAACTTTGAAATAATGTGTGCCTGCTTGTACGAACCCTTGGGAAAAAATTCTTACAGGTCATTTTTGACGTATTTTTGGTTTTCTTTTTGGCGCAATGGTTATTTTGGCGATCCAACGTCACCAAAAAAAATTATCATCGAAGAAGGGGTCAAAATGTCAGATCCGTGTGCTGTGGTTTTTCATTTTTTCGACCTTTGCGAGTGTATAGCACCACCGAGAGGCTCGCTCGGGTTTCGGGCGAGCAAACTTGTCAAATTTCATGGTATTAAACACCAAATCCCATTACTATGAGAGCCCAAAGACAACTTTTTGCATGTCCGCGGTGCACATACATTTTGTGGCGCAGTTTTACTTGAAATTTTACTCGCTCAGTTTTCCTCGATAAAAGTGAATTTGTCTCATTCTACACTTTTCCGCATCAACTTATCCTTGGAGTAAATTGTCAGGCGTTAAACTTTTCCATGCCTCAGAATTTCCAAAAAAAAAATGGATTTTCACTCTTTGCGGAGTACTTTTCGGAAAAAAAATCTAGTTTTGCTAAATTTTCATGTCAGGTTCGTGTGACGTATTAGTGCGACTCTTAATCGCGAAACTACAGAGGCCCTATTCAGTTTTTTCAAAGTATTCGAGAGTCAAATCAAAATTCCAAAACCTCAAAGCTGTAGATCAAATCGTTATTTGGCCGTGAGATCAATTTTAGTGGCGAAATGTCAAGTCCGTGTGACGCTACCGCGTTTGCCCATGTTATCCTTATGCTTCACACCCGTGCGCGAATTTATTCATACTTTATATGTTTCAAAACGTCGAAAAATACATCTTAGAATCTCTTTTACGGTTTCCCGTTCTTTTGTGATTTTCCCGCAGTGACTAAAAAATTTGCAGTTCAGTTTTTTCTAGATCTTTCGAAGATCTAGGAGTTGATAATGGAAGTAAGTGAAAATCTTCAAGAGTAAGAGCAAGGAACTTTCCAGTTTCTGCGATAAATCTCTCCAAATACAAGGTAGTCGGGGCTACTCTCCGGGACTTTTTTGATCCTCCTTCGGGAGTGGAAAGTTTCAAATCGATTTCTATCAATAAGGGGCCGTTTCAAAAATCTTCCATTTGACGCAGGCCTGATTTGATAATCGATTGCACGTCGCCCTTGCAAAGATCAAAATTGACGTTTTTCACAACTCTGACACTGAATACCTAGGCAACGGGAGGTGATGGAGCAATTCTGAGAACGGATTCGAATTTGGTGCCTCAACGACCACAAGAAGTCATTTTTACAGATCAAATCACATTTTGTCGTCTGACCGTGTAATCAAAATAAGAAAAAACTCGAGTGTGGATCAGTTTGCGTCTAATTGTACATTCGCGAGAAAGCGAATTTCTATGAAACTTTAAGGAGTTCAAACTGAAGTAGACTTTCGAGATCACAAATGCAGTTGGTGATGACTAAAAAAGGGAGTCCGGAGGGTCCGGATCACCAAATCTCACCAAACTTTTTTTACAGTCTCGTACCACGTAGAATATGAAGAATCCAGAGTAACTCCATCAAATGAGCCTCCTGTTCAGAATTACAAGTAAAAACTCCAACATCGCCAGTATATCTATGTATACATATCACTTTTCAACATGAGTCTATGTGGGTAATGCTCTCAGTGGCTATAACTTTGAACAGGAGGCCCATTTGACAGAGTTACTCTGGATCCTTCATATTCTACGTGGTACGAAACTGAGAAAAAAGTTTGGTGAGTTTTGGTGACCCGGACCCTCCGGATTCCCTTTGTAAGTTGACTTCTAATCCAATTCAACGCCTAGATTTTTGACCTCAGAAACATACTCTAACTCCACTGCATTGAATTTTAGCACACCATTAATCGATTTTGCGTCGTTTGTTGTTGCTATTTGAATTAAAATTCTGATAGTGTTCTCAAAATGAGATGATAATATATACACTTGAAAAAAATAAGCGTAAATGGCTGTGATGTGATTATGACGTAGTCTGTAAATAAAGAAGTCTTGGCTAGATGAAGTAATTTCGAGACTCAAATTCTGTCTCATAAGCGAGGATCCACGTAAACCCTTTACAGTTCATTGCCGTGGGCGGGAGCCTAGAAAGTCATTATCGCGCTTATACTCCCTTTACAATAATGAAACGTGAGACCGTTCTATCATGAAGTAAACTTCCTGAGCGATTAAAACCGAAATTCACTTTGAATTTCCATGATCCAATATTAGCGAAAATTTTCTGTTTCTCGAGCAACGTTTCATGTCTCTAAAGTACACACCACAAATATTTAGAACCGCTTCCGTTTATGTCAGAATATTCGGGTTTGATCGGATATCTCTATTGCTCCCGAGGGTATTACAGAAATCGGTACAACAGTGTTCGGAAAGGATGAGCTTCCGCAAACTTGGTTCGTTTATTAGATAACTTTGATAATAATCAATAGCACGTTGTTACTCATATATGAGTATTATCGTTTTGAATTGTTGTTGTTCTCCTATGAGTGATCCATGAATTCTAGATGTATTCACTTCTCATCACCATCACGATCAAAGTTGAGTTTCTCGATGATTATCATGATTCACTAGTTTGATTGAGCTCATTCAGGAAATTTTGCAGGAATCCTCAATATTAACACATAATTTACGTGTTTCGGGTGTCAATGTTCTGTATTTATCGATATTTTTGTCTCGTGCTAGATTCATTGTCAAAATCTTTGTCTAAGTTTTGCGCATCTTCAAACAGTACAACGCCTTCTCGAAAGAAAATTCAAACGGGTAGCAGAAAAATTGACGATAGTCAAAAGAACAACCCTTTTGATGTTTGCTAACCATAATATCATCTGATCTTTCTCGTCGTAAAATACCCAACATGGCATACATGATGACATCGTAAAGAATCGTATGGCGTTCGTTTTATGAAACGGTGATTCACGGAAGGATACATTGTGGGTTAAAGTTCCTGGTGCGAAGGCAAGCATATATTTTCTTAGCTCTGTAGAGTGTAGGGTAGATATTTCTCGTATCAGGTTGAATGAGTGTACAAAAAATGAGCAAAATATCGAATGGGACGTGAGTGTGATTCAAAGACCTATTTCAGGATACTGCGACTTGAAGGGAAGGTATCTGGAGGAACGTTTACTTGTGGACTCTTACACGTTTTTTCCCTTTTATGCCCCGGTTCGGTTAGATTGGAAAAATCGTTTGGCGATAATGAAGATGGGAGATGGAAGATGGAAGAAGGAAGATGGGAGTTAGGAGTCGGAAGTTGGGAGATTGGAGATGGGTGGTGGGAACGGTCTGGAATGGTTAGGAATGATTTGGGATGGTCTGGAACTGTGTGGGACAGTCTTGAACAGTCTGGAATGGTCTGGTACTGTGTGAAATGGTCTGAAATGGTCTGATACAGAGGATGTCGGAGTCCTATCAATATTGTACAGTTACCGACATGGTCGAGTTTTCGGATTTCTCGATGAATTTCTGAAATATCAAAAATCAAACAAGTAACGCCGAATCTATGAGCCATACAGAATCGGCGTTACTTACTGGAATCCCGATATCTCTAAAATTCATCAAGAAATCCGAAGACTCGACAATGTCGGAATCCGACATCCTCTTGACGACCTGGGGTAGTCTGGAGTGGTTAGGAATGGTGCGGAACGTTCTGGCAAATTCTGGGATGGTTTGAGATAGTCTGAAACAGTATGAGACTGTCTGAAATGGACTGGAATGGTGTAGAACGGTTCGGGATGGTCTGGAACTATCTGGTACACTAAAACGGACTGGAATGGTCTGGAGTGGTTAAGAACGGTGTGAGACGTTTTGGTACGGTCTGAGATGGTCTAACACAGTCTGATTCTGTCTGGGGTGGTCTGGAATGGTCTGGTACAGGCTGAAACAGTCTGGGATGGTCTGGACTGGTAGGGAATAGTATGGAACGTTCTGTTAAAGTCTGTGATGGTTTGAAATGGTCTAGAACTGTGTGGGACTGTCTGAGCTGGTCTGGAACGATCTGATACTTTGAGACGGGCTGGGATGGTCCGGAGTGGTTGACAATGGTGTGAGACGTTCTGGTAGAGTCTGGGATGGTCTAGTACGATTTTATTCCGTCTGGGGTGATATGGAATGGCCTGGGGTGGTCTGGAACGGTGTAGGACGATCTGGAACGGTCTAGAATGGTTTGGAATGGTCTGGGATGGTCTGAGACGGTCTGCCGTGCTCCTAGCAGATATGATGGGTAGGAAGATCATACAAAATTGAGGTGTCCATCATTTGGTGTGTGTATACCCAAGTTATATCCAATCTATTCGTATTTACTCTGATGGTGACCATGATGATTAAAATATCCATAGTCTCGATTGATGAATTTGACGATCTCCTAATATCCTCATCTTCTGTAAAATATTGATTTTCATTCTTGTGAATTCCTCTCATTTCAGCCTGGTGGCATTCGGCTGCGTAAGCAGATACGTGCCGAGGGACACCACCAAAATGTCATCGTCTGGTGTTCCGTTTCTGCTTGTAACTGCCAATGTCGGAAGTATTTTTGAAGAGGTAAGAGCCAAGTAACAGGTTATAGATGATTGAGCGCATATTGTTCAGAAGTATTTTTTAGAAAAATAAACTCTCAGTTCGCTAAGTGATTAACGAATATCATAGAAACAGAATGGAATGAATCGATCTTTACTTTGTAAAAGACATAATCGAAATGGAGGCTTGAAGTCGCTGTTTTTATTTGATGTCATCATCTTTGCAAGAATCACCAAATCATTATCCAAAACAAGAGTCTCTTTGAACGGTTATTGAAGAATTGACCGAGTAGGTGACAATAGATAAACGAATGGCTTCTCAAGTAAGGAGTTATTTCATCGAAAATCTGAAATTTATCTGTACCGATCTAGTCTGGGTCCGATTTGAGAAAAATGATCAACGCCTTGGAGTATATTTAAACTCCTCAAAATTAGCCCGTTACTTTTTTTGTCGTTTATTGCTTTTCACAATTCAACTATGCTATGTTTTCAGTGGCACAAAAACTAAACATATCAATTAACTGACATTTTTCAGCCAAATGTTATGCTGAAGATGTGGACAGAGGAATTTTTATCGGTACGTTGTTCTGAATATGTGTAACATACAAAACCAAGATTATTTCACAATGTTTTGTCAGGTTATGATAACATTGACGCAAATAATTTTATAGGCGGTGGCACGATTGGATCCAAAATTTATTGCCCTCCATTGTCAAGAAGTCGGAGGTAAAAATTACGAAGAAAGTATGAAACACGTGGAAGATTTTGTGAGGTACGATATCATGTATATTACCAAATTTGATATTCTCTTATTCAATGCGCAGTAGATTTGAAGAGAAAAAATTCTGATCGATCCGTGCATATCGATTCAATCCGTCCAGGAAAATTTCTCCAAATCAAATCCTGAGCTTATCAATGAATCCTGTCCGAGTTGTGAACTCATTTTCCTTTACACTTATAATACCAACTGATTAGTAAAATTAAAACTTGAACTTCAAGCCAGCTTTAGAAGATTTGGAATATCAATAAGGTTCATGGGACTTTATCTTTGGAAACTAATATCGAAGACGATTCTTCTTAGATGATAGTTCAATTAACGTAGAATACGAAATGAAAACCCGTTTCAATTGCAATTCATGTAAATGTTTTGGAGTGAGAGCCATTATTTCATTCTAATTTTCTTGGAAATTCTGATGTGTTATCGTGCCAGTTGTTGTTTTACTCACAAGGGGAGTCCGGAGTCTCCGGGTCCTGAAACCTCGCCAAAATTTTTTTACAGTTTCGTACCACCTAGAATATGAAGAACCCAAAGCAACTCTGTCAAATGGGCCTCCCGTTCAGAGCTACAGCCTATGACATTAGCATTGCCCATATAGGCCCATGTTAAAAAGTGATATATATAGATATACTAGCAATGTTGACGTTCCTGGCTGTAGCTCAGAACAGAAGGCCCATTTGACAGAGTTGCTTTGGGTTCTTCATATTCTAGGTGGTACGAAACTGTGAAAAAATTTTGGTGAGATTTCAGGACCCGGAGACTCCGGACTCCCCTTGTCAGTCCCTTCGAAATTAGGAGATTCTATTTCCATGAAAGCCTAATAGTATTATGCTCTTGACTCGTGCTCGGACTCATGTTTATTCGAAGTATTTTTTGTTCATCTGAAAAACGTCAAAGGACTCAATGTTGTTGAAAAGATTGAACAATATTTATAACAACCAGCCCCAAATATCCTAATTATCAGCAATCTCATTAAATCATCAAATACCAACTCAATAAGATGGCTTGGTCTATAAAATAAATTCAACGACAGCTCGTTTGAAAAATACAAGCATTTGACAGTGCACTCCTATACCAGAAGATATTGGAAATTTTTACATCTCTCGCAGTTAAAGCAAAAAATGCAAACTTTTAAAATAAATATAATTCCAACCATTATTGTACTCATAATCTATAGTACAAGCTAAGCCACATAGCACCAGATACTGACGGCACTATAACGAACGTGGCAATACAGTATGCTTTGGTTTGCTCCTCGATATCCGATGCCCACGCACAAACTTCACTCCTTTTCAATGTGGTCAGACTGTGATTGGAGTACACTATGAAATACTTGTGACGTCCTGGTTAACTCAATTATATTCCAGTGACCACGACCATAACCAATAATGCACATTCTGCTTCGTCTAGTAAATCTCTATGATAGGTCGGATAAAACATCTAAGAAACTAATGAATAGTTGAATTAGAATATTGGTTGAATTCGATATTACGCTGCCCAAAAAGTTATTCAAATATAACATCGACCTTGTTGCACTCACCACGTTTAATTTAGTTACTATAAATTGCAAAAGTTCTTACAGGCGAAAACAAAAAATATCCTCCGCTAGAAGCTCGATTCTCATTTGGTTCCAAAATAGTTATCGACGTTTTATGATGTCATATTTTAGCATTGGACTGATTTATACCATTCCAGAAATTTGTCATCTCGATATTCCTTATCAGTACACTAATAGAGGATGCATTCATACCTCATTCGTCGAAATCCTCATTTACGTTAATTTATTTTCATGTCACGCGAGAGTAATCGAGGCCTGTGCGTAAAACGATGACTACTTTGTTTCTTATCTTGGTATAAAAAAAAGTTTGAACACAAGTGACTTGATCTCGATATAGTATTTGCTTGGTATTCACGGCAAAAATGTATACCACTTATACTGGAGAATGCGTCAAGAATCTTCACGATACATTAAAAGATGACGCGAAAAAGTCGATGCAAATATGATTGACGTTGTACAATCAAGATGCGTTCAAAAGATTCCAAAGAGATTCGAATCAACGTAGATGTTGGATCGACGAATCTTTGATGCATTTGTGTTATACCAAAGTATATCGAATTTAATATTTAATGCATGATATGGTATACAGATTGAGACTCTGTCTTACCTGAAAAATGTCATTTTTAAATGGTCAAAATCTTAATGATTTCTTCTAACGACCCTTAGCTATTGTAATGATTCGAAACACTAGAGACACTTAGTATCGAATGGAACAGCGTCGCATTCAGTTATTGCCTAGTACTACATGATGGTAACACGTCTTATACCAGGGCGATTTTTAGTAATTTTTAGCTGTTCATGATTTTAACCTTTACTTTCCGGACCATGCAACTGTATAGGGGTAAACTCTATCTTGACTCATCATTCGTATCCTGAGTGAACGAAACAACCAAGATGAATTGTTGTTACGAGTAATCTTTTAGCGAATAATAATCAGGAGAAATTGAACTATGAAAAATTGTTGGCATGGCCGGTGGAGCTCGCCGCTGTGTTTCGCACTCTCCTCATCGACGAGTACCCTCATGAGGGTGCACTCGAGGGTACAGCGTTCTGCATTCTCTAAACCAAAACTTCCTCACAAATTTCAGAGCTGTTTTCAAAATTCAGACATATTTTTGACATAATTCGATGTCAGTCTCGCCTTTCAGTCAAGTTTCACTGAATCTATGAAACTTGATTAGATTCTATCCCAAAGTGATCCAAGGCTCCACATGATTTCCGTCTTTACTCGCATAAAGTAGTTGTAGCAGAATAGTGACAAGGCTTATGCTTAAAAATAGATAATAGAATAACAACGGTTGAGTGCGCTGATAGCTTCAAAGACTCTCTTGACTGACAGGATAAAAAATATTCCTCGCCTCTACCGTTATACCATTATAAATTCTACTATGCAACGAGACCATTACGAGTTTTACAAATGCACGATACTTATCTGCAACCCTTTTGTTGCAATCTTTTGTTTACCTATTTGGTTCAACTCTACATCTATATGAAAGCTGTCTGATCGATTGTAAAGAAAAAGATAGCTATATATATTATGATCTTGTTTCTCGTGCAACGCGTTCACTCGCTTGCTTCGCGCGAATCTGATAGTTCTTGGACGTAAGGGATGAATTGAAAGAGTTTCTGACTCAAAGGAGATTTTTATTCTTTCATTCTCAATGTTGGTTGCATAATTATGAGAGACTAGCGTTAGTGCCTGTGTCACTCCCGCTCGTTTGGCTTGTAAATGTTCTTGATAATTCAGAGGCACCTGAAATTGCTTTTGTGGCTCAAAAACGATGTTTGTAGAATGATGGGTAATTGACGGTGTCATGAAGAGGTTTATTATGAAATTCGCGAAGATGACATTTTGTTGAAGTGGTGCCGCTCATAGTTATAACCACCTACCAGGCCATCTAGCCATCCACTCACCCGGCCGACCATCAATCTACCCACCTACCGAATATCCCGCACCTCCGCCCATAACCCGCCACACGGCCACGTTTTACATTTCAGTCAGTACAGCCTGGATCAGACAGTGATGGACTGTTTCAGACCGTAGCAGATCGTCCCAAACCATTCCAAACAATCTTAGAACGTTCCAGCCGGCCCCGCGCTGGTCTAGACCGTTTCAGACCGTGCGAGACCATCCTATTAAACCTTTCCAGATCAACTCAGATCATCCCACTCCGTTTCAAATCATTCAGGACCGTTTTAAAATGGTCCAGACCTTTCTGGACCACCCCACATCGTTCTAGGCCATTCCAGACCATTCCAAACCGTCCTACACCGTACCAAACGATTCCAGACCATTCGATGTCGTTCCAGACAATTTAAGACCATCCCACACTGTTCCAGACCGTTCCAAACCATCCCAGGCCATTTCAGACCGTTACGGGCCTTCCGGACCGCGCCACACCGTTCCAGATAATGCCAGGCCATTTCAGACCGTTTCCTTCTCCCATCTCCTACCTCCCTTCCACCATAACCCATCTCCCATCTCCCACATAGGCAACCCGATGCGCGAGATCCGGACGGACAAATCTCGGCTAGACGTTTTATTATTATAGCTTATTATTATTATTATAAGTTTTCAAGTATCTTCGCGAATTTTTAAGACATCGCGAATTTAGTCAAATACGTCGGTTATAAAAGAAACGAAGGTTCGACGTTACTTGCTAGATTTGTGATACCTCGAATTTTCATCGAAAAATCTAAGAACTCGTCAATGTCGGTAAGTATGCCCTAGAGATATTAGGACTTCGACATCGCCTCAAGGCTTATTTGTCCGTATTCCACATGTTACAGAAACCATCTTTCCATATCGTCTATAACTTAATCTGATCAGCACAATCGAGCGATCTTTTGCAATGGTTGTTGGAAACAAGCAATCTCTTACACTTGTTGATAGCACCAGCATAGTCTGTCAGGAATACACAGAATTCGATACGGTATCAGTAATTCTTCCAAGTCGACCAATCCTCATAATTTGTGATCAATTTTATTGGGTCTCGACAAGAGGGATTTTGAATAAATCTGAATATTTTACCCTGATATCTTCGCTTGAGCTCATCATAGTTACCCCGGGGAGGATCTGTGATGTTTATTGTAAATCTAAATCAATAGGAAAACCTTTTGCTAAACTCAATTTGATGCAGTGGAGTAAGAAGGATGTACGTAGATATTATGAGGCTTCCATGGGCTCTTAGTTGTACAATCCAACAGCTGTTTCTTCAGTTGTAATGTGTGAAATTCACTCCAGAAAGTGATTTTTCTCGCCAAGAGGATCGAGTTGGCTATTGAACCAATATACTCCCAGATGAATAAAAGATTATAGTTCAAAAAAATATCATGCACAGCCTGAGCTATCACCGCATAATATGATTGTACAATAACCATACGTGGTAGATGATACGATGCGGGTAATGATAAAGAGCCTCCATAAAGTTTTTATAATTTATAACAAAGAAGTTTGCACAATACTTTCAACAAATTGAGTCATTCTTCTGTCTGTCAAACAGAAATGAGACATATGCATTAAAATTCGAAGTTCGGTGGGGTAGTCAAAGCGAGGTTATTATTTGCAGCCTGTATACAATTTGCCTCGAAAGTTCTTGTACCATCATGACATTGAATAAATAATGAAACTCCCACGATGGCTGGCTTATTATTTTGCTCTTTTGGGTCATCTTAAGGTACTCTCGAGTATGATCAATATGGCTATGACGAAAATATTTCTTGATAGTAAAACAGTATAAGCTATTGGATTTGAAATAATCGGACCGAAATGGTTCGATGATCTTACAAAAAAAGTGATATCATACTTGCGATCTCGTTCTACATGAGTGAAACAAGAATGTTAAAGGAAAAACTTTTAAATTGACTAAATCATACTTGGACCGTTTCATAGAATGATTTGGTCCATTGTAACGTGCTAATCTTACGTCTTCCGCCAAATATATTGAACCAGTCTGGACTCCTAATTCGTAAGCTACGTTTGTATAATTTATACAAGAATACGACGTATCTCCAAGATTCGCATGATGAATCAATTTTTTATTGGTTTATGAGTGAAATCTAATAGAAGTAAATACGTTTTGCTCGGTCCAGAATTTTTTCTCGTCGATTTCTCCTTATTGATTCAATAGTAGGTGATGAGCTGGAAGTCTGATCTGACAAATAGAGAGGATACTGTCAATTTAACTTCATACTTACTAAATATGTATTTTGTTCTAGGTTGCTCATTACCTCAGAAGAGCTCCGGCTTTTTGATAAGGTCAGAGTCTTCCTAGATGAGGATTTTTCTTCAGCTGAACATTTTACGGTAAGGTGTATTCTTTCATGTCTGGCAGAAAACGCTCATTACATTCGTTTTTTGAATTGGTCGGGTCTCTTTTACATTTTTATCTTTGCTTACAGCAAGGAAATGGCTTAATTTCTGGTTATTCATATTGCAATGTTTAAGGGAGTAACCTCAGTAGGAGATCCACCTATCAGATTTTGATCAAACTTGGCAGAGAGGTGTATTTGCGTGTCAACGAAGACTGACCGATCAGTTTTTGTCCTTATCACGCTCACTAGTAGACAATTACACAAAGAAGGTGCTCGAACTTTTTTTTGAGCTCTAGTTATCTTGGATAGAAGTTCTCGTCAATTTACAGAGTGAAGTCACGAATAAGTCACTAATAAGACGAATTCGCTGATAATCAGGAGTCAATATTTCATGATCTATGCGTCGGATGCTTATGCAAATTCATGTGTGGATCTAATGGGATCTGATTGATACATAAGACAAACATGTTGGCAAATTCGCGATGTTTAAAAAAAGTCGACCTATTTGACTACCGCGGTATCGAGGTTACTCCCTTGAAAGAAGTAAATTGAATATTTGTAACTCACGTCAAAGTCTTAAAAAATACAATTAAGCATCAATTAAGCCGTTTTGAGTGAGAATTTGATGAATGCAATCTGTTTTATAGGCTCTTGGAAATTTATACTTCGCACACGAAAGTTTGAAAGACATGTTATTGTGGGATTTCGAAGGTGAGTATCTCAAAACCACTAATACTATATAATATATATCCAGTTACACACACTACTAATATATATCCAGTTTAGTTACGTCAAATATTATATAAATTAATTTATTCGATTCAAAGACCTGCCGTAAGGCTGTTTCGAGACATAAAAATTATTGGCTCATCCATAGCTCGTCTTGCTAAAAATCAAAGATTATTACAAATACCTGCAACAAAAGAATCGTTCCAATATGATTTCATGAATCATGTGAATGGATCAGAGCTTCATAATTTGATTGGCTCAGTAGGATCTCCATTATTAATGTAACACCCAAATATTCTCGAGGAATATAGTAACAGGAAATAGAAATTTTTCTGAAGCAATATCATTACTACGTTGTTCCTACGATGACCAACCATGGCAACAATTACTATCGGTCATTCTTATTTTGGTTCCAGAGAGTGTTTTTGTACCAGTGAGCGGTAAAGAAGTCCATTCCGGTAATATAGAGGCCATAACTACTAAAGAAAAGGCCAAGTTTCCACAAGATTTCTTCCCAGAGTGTAAGTGGTCGAGAAAGGGCTTCCTAAGGACGAGGTGGAGTATCAGCGGCACAGTATTTGATCTCATAAATATACACTTATTCCACGATGCTAGTAATTTCATTGCCATGGAAACGGTAAGGAAATTTCTTCAATTACTTAGCACTTTTAATTATATGATAGTACAAGCAGTGAAATTGTGAGGCATCCAGTTTTTCATGTGACATGAATGACGTTTTATCATGAAAGTCAGATCGAGGTTCAGTAATATCTATAGTATCCTTCAAAGATCATTCAGTTATCGGATGGTGTGATATTATGCGGCATGAGTCAAGAGTCAAACTTCTTATGACTCGCAACAAATCTAGATTTCTATAGTTTTCTGAATTCTTTGAAAATTCACGAATTATCCCATTTTCAAGGCCCCTTTGAGCACTTTTATAAGAAAAGAGTTTTTGTACCTTTGCCCATAATCAATCTTAGACTGGCTAAGAGGCTTTTTTTGCTTTTCGTCGAAGAGTTTAGTGACAGTCAGATGGCAAATGGGGAGTAAATATTCAGCTATTTTGTGCGTACACCTTACTATAAAAAAATCAATCCATACCAAGCGACTATCCAACTTTTTATGTACTGCAAATACTTCCTGTGCAATGATTCAAATCACGAGAGTATAAAATCAATACGTTTAATTAAACATTGGAATACCACTCACAACCAGTATAATAATTCACGGCAAATACGAATTAAATAGCTAAAATTTTTCTCTCTGTTCTAGTTTCCATCAGTATATAGTAAGACACGACGAAGAGCTTTAGAACATACGTTAGACAGGTTTCACAATGACCAGTATCCAAACGCGCCCTACTTCCTATTCGGAGACTTTAACTTCAGAACTGACACGGCTGGTGTCATCAAGGTAAGTTGCATTGTTGATGACCTTTTACGATAGACAACTGCGGTGTGAATTTACATGCTATGAAGCGCAGCATCATATAAGTCTTTAGAATAATTCGTTTGGATCTCCCTCTCCAAGGAATCAAATTCCAACGATTATCCAAGCAAGTTCTTGACCCAAAGGCAAAGTAACGTTCCCGGAAACTTGCAACGTTTACGCTGCGTGACCAATCGATTCGTTCTATCCACTATCATACACATTGACATGATATGAATGCTGTTTTGATACTAATCACACTGAGCAAAATTTTGGGTTCGGAATATTTGACTGACCAGAATACGAATTTCTTGTGGACTTTTCAACGTAAAAACCGAAACCGCAGCTGGTTTCGTGCCTGCGCGTTAGGTTTCTTTGTTAGACGCAAATACTCGTTTCATAGGTTTTTTTTATATATACAAATTTTTTAATGTGGTAGCTAAGAATGGAGCACGGAGTTATTTTTAGAAGGTCATTTTGTATCGGAAAAGTATGTTTTGCAATATTCCTCGTAAAATTAATCAGCAAGGATAATTGCAAAAACAGGTGTTTTCACATGTTTTTGGGAACTAAAAACGTATCATACACTCATATGCACTAATTTTTCTTTCAGAAATTGACGGCAGATACGCACGAAAGCACGCAGTCGAACAAGGGTAGTATATCAAAATTACAGTTCCGAAACCAAAGCGATGATCTCATTTTGACCCTTGGCAAAAAAGAATTCTCGCATCACGAGCACCAGCAAGTTTTTATCGAGAACAGCGGCCAATGGGTAAGCACAGCCGAACTTGATTATATTTCATATTCATGATACAATACGCTTCGTAAAAAGTGACCCTAGGGTTTATTGCTAGCGTTGTTTCAATATAGTGATGAAAGTGTCACGTCATCCATTCTAAATCTTCTTTTTCGATTCCAGCTAATGATTTATTATCACTCTGCCACTCTCGGTACATGATCGTGTCATTGATAAGCCACGTCCCCCCCCCACGACCCTAAAACGTTTCATCTCCAAAATGTCCTCGACAAAAGTCAGTCGGGGGGTGGAAGTTTCTGTTCAGTAGAAAAAGTCGAGTTTGGTCAGACATAGAAATATTGTTACGTTTCAACCTTGAAGTTTGGGTATGGAGTGATAGAAGTATCACTTTCAAGATTCATTTTAAATTCAAGATTAAGATATCATACTTGAAATCATCATTACTCAAGACTTTCTTGAGAGATATACCCAGCAGTACTTAATGTGAAGCGATCGAAAATTTCACAGAAGGATCAGTCTCAAAATCGATTGAGAATGACGAAAAAGTCGAATTAAAAGGTTAATGCTAATATCCTTGCAGCTTCAAGAATACGATAAGGAGCTTGGTGACTTCGACGGCAGGTTATTTGAATTTCCAATTCACTTCGTACCGAGCTATCCTTTTCAAGAAGATGTGAAAGAAGGAGGAAATTATATGCAAACTCGAGTACCTGCGTGGTGCGACCGCGTACTTCTCAGTCCTTCTGCCAAAATGCTAGTCAAAGACGTGAGTTTAAAGTTTCCTATCATTGATTCTCCCCGGAATTCCTTCCAAGATCTTTTCATCAGTTTGGGATTCTCGTAACAATTTTTTTATTTCCTAGCACCATATGAGTTTTTCTGAATTATTCACATCATCAATAAAATTTGTTGATGGTAAACTTCTAACTCCTTGATGTCAACTTTTAGACTTGATGCTCGTGCTTATTATTGAATGAGTTGATGAAAATTTCATGTAAGGATCCAGATGCCATACTGTATTATCTCATTGTAATCAATCCCTCATTGAATTAATTCAACTTCAAAGTGAATGAGTTCCTTAGAAATATAAAGCTAGTCCGTGGACTCCCACAGATTGATGCTAAATCTCATTTCTTTCACGCAGATATCATCCCCTAATGCCATTGAATATGGTATAATTGGACTTGGTACCTGTATGGGCGATCACAAGGTATGTAAATCAGCTCACTTAATAAAAATTTGAAGAAATTCTTGCGCGATGTCAATATTTGACTGTTCGGAACAAACGTATCAAAATTAATTTGAAATTCACGAAGAGTAGGACTAAAACTTATTTTCGAGATGTGAAAATTCGAAAACAAAACTATGTAATTATTAGCAGTATCATGACTCTGATAGTGAAATTTTCATGATTATATATGGGTGCAGCCTGTATTTCTGGAGTTTCGAATGAATATTTAAAGCATCGTTGAGGTACCTAATCTCTCTATATTTCTGGAAATTCCCTTTCCTGTTGTTTGACCTTTTTGAATTGAATTGTATCTTTATTCATACCTTTTTTCTCCTGCATAATACTTACATGTAACTTGAATTCTCATACACACAAACAAAATTTGACGTGCCCTGAAAAAACAGACACACATTCGTATTAACCCTGTTCCAAACCATTACCTTGTTGTAATTACAGAGTCCAATACATGTTTATTTCATTGTTATATTATATCAATATTTGTATTAGTATATATTTGACATTTTTAAAGCTCGATTACGCTAGTTTCATTATTATTGGTGCTATCAGTACCCTCAGAACTTTTCATTAATTTATCGATCTCCATCCAGATTTGCTTGCTCACCTATCATCCTCTTGTCGTTTTCACGTATGATATAAATGCTCGTTTGTTCATTCCTACGTTGTTTGCAGATGTGAATTTTACAATCCTGGCATCGGAATAAATGACTATCGATTCATAGTACCTGAATCGAAAGTCAATGGAGACTTTTTAGCGTGTTTAAAATGGAGTTTGTGGAAGAGTTTCAAGTATCTTTTGTGGGTTACATCAAAATTCAGGGGTCTTTATTGTGCTGTCTATGGACTTGAATCTTTCCAAATTGAGTGAAGCACATGGATCTAGAATGAATGAAATCCAAGTAAAGTCATTTGAAGCAACTGAGAGTTGATAAATCTTTACTGGTAATTCAGAATTATACCGTGGAATTCAAAGATACCCAATCTAAATTTGGACTGGTGATCATCACAATGCTACATTTTGCCATAGTTTCCACTTGTTACAGTGAGACTGATGAAGTTTGAAGAACTACTTTTTTGTCCGCCATTAACTCCTTGTTGATTATGCATGAAAAATGCAATCAAAATATCAATGCGCATATTTATTGGGCATGTAATAGCGAAAATGCAAATGATAATAGATATGAATAGGTGCACTTTCCTTAGTTGAATACAATTCCAATTTCAGACCTCTTTTTTCTAGATTTTAAGTTGTCGTGGTGATACTCTCGATCAAAGTGAAAGATGCTGCATTTCTACTCATACGTGAGCTTGGCTAGGATTTTACTCATTCTAAATTTTCAACTTTTTGCTTACTTCTGGGAGTTTAATCGTGTGTATCAGAAGTACACATACGTTACTGAGTTGCCAGAAAAATACCATTTACAAGAGACTCAAGCTTGGCTCTCAGAGGTTACAACTAACGAAATTCGGTTTTGGAGAGAAAAAGTCACAGCTTTGAGTTTTATATAGAAATGCCATGTATGATCGTCGTTTTTCCGATAACTGATTCTCACATCATAACGATATTCAAAAACTCAAAACATGCAAACCATGAAGTTTTTGCTTAATTCCATTCCAAAAGGTTTGATTTATTTGGCCTACAGAATTTCTCTCCGTTGACTGATGATCCAGTCGTGTAAAAGTTAGAACAAATAGGAAGTTACAGGCAGTGTTGGTCATGGATCTGGCTGACACTTCTAGGGGAATGGTCTTCTTTGAACTTTGAATGACTATATCCAAAGCTGTAAAGCATGATCGATTGTTTCAAAGTTACATCTCATGATATCAGCATGGACTAGTTTTAAAGTATGTTATAAATGTTAACAGAACGATTGCAGAACCATACCCACGGGATGTAACTTGGAGGCAATTTCCCCAGGAGCCTAGCTCCGGTTTCGTACGGCGCTTAGATATCATTAACACTGAAGTTTCGGCCAATTCCATGAATAGCACTTCCAAAAGTTGCCTTGTAAATTTATCCGGGCCACGGGTTCATTATGCAATCTCAAATTACTTGTGAAATCAAACCAAAGTTGATTGGGATAAATCTCGAAAATATTCACTTCATATAGAAGATTAGATTTCTAGGTACCATTTCAATCATCACATGAATGGCACCGGGTACTTTTGATGACGACTACGGTTTTAAATATAGAGCTTAAGTAATGGTATCAAAATCACATTCGATCAGGGTTGAGATCTAGATTTGATGATTTCATCAATCAATAGTGTTTGATGCATTTGGATAGAAATTATCGTCTCTCCTCATTAAATTGTAAAATAGAAAACAGTTTTTCCGGGTACATTTAATCTCAAAGCTTACAAGTACAAACTCAATTCAGGCCCTGTAAACTAAGCTCAGTCAAGTTGGTTATGTTTCAAAAAACCATTTCCCTCATTATTTCTCGGTTGCAAAATGTTGATGTGTGTTCGCAGCCGGTGTACCTGAGGGTAGAGCTCGTCCCGGATGCAGGTATGATAGATTGCTGTTCGTACTCTGGTGAGGGCTCGTCGCTGTGCTTCCGCGTGCCAGAGAGCTTCCTGGCCTCCGAGCACGCAGCAGTAGCCGCTGCGAGCCCCCGTGCCAAACTGCGGATGCCTGGTTGTCGTAGTTGCGCTCTCATGCACATGGCCCAATCCACCTGCACTAACTTCCTGCACGCGTCCCCAATCCAGCATGATCCATATACCCCAGACAGCATGGACAGTCCAAGCCCAAATACAATAGGCTCGTGTGCACCTTCACTGGATTCGAACATGCTACCTAACCTCAAAAGATACCAGTACCAGCAGCCGACGCAACAATTCCAACAACAACAGCAACAGCAGATTCATCAAGATCCAAGAGCAGTATCACCAGCTTTACTCAAATCTAAACTTGAACTGATAGCTCGTTCGCGTCAGGCAGCTGATGAGAATTCTAGTGAAAACTCTGGTGAAAATGAACGCCACAGAGGTGATCCAAATCTAATGGATGAAGATGAAGATGCTCAAGCGACTCGTAAATGTCGCAGCAACAGCGACGTCTCGTGGCAGCGCTCTCATCTGCTAACTAGAGCCTGGCTTCAGGGTAAAGGTCACCAAGCTTATCACTCGTTCAGCAGTGAATTGCATCGAGACTTTGGTTTGGATGTCGCAAGCAACCCGACAGAGTTGCTTATACCTAGGATAGCTATCATAAATGCAAGCACTTTTCAATCAAATGCTAGCTCGGTGCACTTACAGCAGCAGCACGAATTGGGAACTTGTTGTAAGCATTTGAGACAGCGTTCGGCAGATGGCGCGCGTTACAGTGACACTAGAACTCGAAGTCTTAGCGATGCTGACTCGAAGAGATCAGTTCAGGATCACGATAACGAAGTCGAGGAACAGAAATCTGATGACGCTGAGAAGCCTACGTTTTGTTCTGAACCTATCAAGTCGCAAATACCGAGTATTGCGTCAAAAAACAGCACTAGAAGCAATTCCATACAAAGCCAAGAGGCTAATGTCAGCCTCAAACTTCGAGCTTATAACAAAGTCACCGAGAGGTGTAGGCGCAATATAGCTGCAAAGAAAGGGCGGTGTGACAAATGTTGTGTTCTTTCTTGATAGCGACTCATCTGGCTTCAGACCTGAAATTTTTTGAGAATTCAAAACCTTGTGCTCTTGCGATGTAAAATAGCCCAGAGCTACTATGAAGTATTTTATCTGCTTTGTTCACGCGAAAAATGTGGTTCATATGTTGCCACACGAGGCAGTTGACCCATTGTAATTATTTTTTTAATGTAGCTTTCATAGATCAGTCTTTCAAGTTCACTATGACAAATATCAGAAATGTTCTAGCATTGAAATCTCCACTTAGAATCTGACGTGATAATCGATTTTAAGTATTTGCTTCAAAACTTATAACAGTCTAAAGTGGATCTAAGGTTCTCTCAACTTTCAATAGCTTAGGAGGTTCTGAAAAGAGTTCAGGGTGCAAAAACCGAACCTTGCAAGAGACCAACCAGTCCAAAATGATGGAAAGGTTTGAAACTCTGATCGTCGATTTGATACGCAACCTAATCAGCCATGCGGAGTGAATAATCAAATTTTTTTTACTGATGCAAAGAAATATTTTGCTGGGGATGATTTTCTTGATTTTCTTCCTACAACAGCCACGGCTTGAATTGTCAGCTAAGATCCCGCTAACGAGATCAAAAGTTCCAACTGGATGATTCATTTATGACACTGAACTAGGGAAAGTTGGAATTTGTATCGATTCACAACAGAATCTAGGGCAAAACTGGATCATTGTCAGAAACCAAGGATCTCTTACAGATAAAGTCGACTTCCAGTCCCAAATCCTGCCATACTTACTCATATTATGGAATCGACATCTTCAACAGAATTAACCGTGCCTCGAAAAGTTGGTATCTCAACAGTTGTTGAATTCAATCTTTTGAATCATTATAGGATGTCAAAAAATCCAATTGTTCACAATTTTTCTGTACTATTGCCCTGAACTTACGATGGGTGCTGAAGCATGGTTAATCAATGACCAAAATCTTATTGTAGTTGCTAAGGAAGGATGCACTTGGTTGATTGTGAGTATGACGTTAGAGAGACTTGGACTCTTTTTAGTTATACTCATAGAGAGTAAAATGGTAAGACACATTCCATAATATTTTTGTATCTAATGATTAGGTAGAATTCAAATTACCGATAGATTTTTCAAGACACTAAAAATTGTAATACTTTGGCGTTCTTAATTTCGACAAGAGACCTGATGAACTTTTGTACATTTGAAAAATATATATATAATGGAATTCTTGAGAAGATCTGGACTAGTCGAAATAAGAGGAAAGGCTTCCGGAATTTTGGACCAGTTGTTTAAGACAATGAAATCATTTCTGAATAATACCAATCAAATCGTTTATGGATTAGGGTAACCCCGATTACGACGGCAAGGTCATAACTTGGCTTCGGGCTATTCTAGTTATAAGACCGTCCAATGAAATCAGGTCAAAAAATTAGATTCCCTCCCTGATGGAGTATGTGATTCTAGAGCTAAAGTAAGGTGACTCATGTTTTTTTGTTTAGCCCAGATCGACTTTGCATCGGAGCTATACGAATTTCCTGTTTGAAACCGGGCATTGAAATTGACATTCTGAAATCAGTAATAGCTCCAAAACTTTGCTCTCGATAGGTCTTTTGAGATGTAACCTGCTGGGAAATATCAAACACAACGTGATCTACGAGAAAAAGCTTCCATGGTGCTCAAAAATTTTCATCGAATCCCAAAAAGTGCCAATCTGATGAAAGATGAAAAAATGCGACAACTCAAGAACATGAATTCGTATACCCCTGAATTTTTTTGAGAGTACTTCAGAAGATGCCGAACATGATGCAATTGATCCGATAATTTGGCATTTGATTAAATTTTTTTTTTCTCAAAAAAAAAAAAACAGTTTCAGTGGCTCTCACGATTTTTCAGCGCCTATTGGACCCATTGCATCACGTTCGACATTTGAAAACTATCGAAAAAAATTCAAGGGTATATGACTTTATGTTCTTGAGTTGTCACATTTTTTCATTTTTCATCAGATTGGCACTTTTTGGGATTCGATGCACATTTTTGAGCACCCCAGGATTCTTTTCTGGTAGAATACATTATTTTCGACATTCTCTATCAATCATAATCTAAAAGACCCATCAGGAACGAAGTTTTGGAGCTTTTACTGATTTCAGAATGCCAATTTCAATTTCCGGCTTCAAACTGGGAACTCACATAGCTCGGATGCAAAGTCGATCTGGGCTAAACAAAAATATACGTGTCACATCATTTCAGCTCTAGAATCATCTACTTCATCGCGGAGGGAATCTAATTTCTCAACTTTCTTTCATTGGACGGTCTTAACTGGAATAGCGCCCTTGTCACTTATCTAAAAAATATCTTGTGCTTCGGGTTCCTGTAAACACACGGGAGATGTAACGGTCCAGCTCTTTGAGCATTAAAAGCAAGTTTAATCATTGCAATTACAATTATTTAGATGAATGTTATCTTTTATGTTTGGCAATGGTGACTAAGGATACACCGTCGAATTGTAAAAAAAAAACATGAGACTATTGGTTGAGTTCATCATCTTCAGATGTTTAATTTTGGGCTGAAAGTGACAAAGATGGTTTCCTCAATTTTTATCATATCATCACTGATTTGAGCTTTCCATCCATGTGAAGGGCATAAATGCTCCTTACATATGGATCGATAATTGATTATTGTTTTTTTATACTTCAAAGACATCAAAGGTCAAGCATGTTTTCACTTTTGATTTTGATGCTGCTATATACATATATCAGTAGAGAATCTCGATCTTCCGTACGATGACGACAGGTGTCATTCATGCATCAGGTATACGCGAAAAGTGTTACTTATGAACTCTCAAAATTCCTCGTTTTGTAATACTCGCTCAGAATATGACACGTGGTTGTTCATAACTCAAAAGGAGAATTCCAACTTCACGGGTCCTGGATTCGTCCCAAACTCTGGGGATTGTCTCATTTTGGTGAAAAATGAAGGTATCTCAAAGGATTCAGCCCTATGGGTCCCCTATCTGAGATACAGCCATCTCTCCAATAGGCCCATGTTGGAATACCTCAAAATAGATACACCGATGACAAGACTAATCTCCATGGCTGTTTCTCAGAACAGGAGGCCCAAGGGATTAAACCCTCAGGGATACCTCCATTTCTCACCAAAAAAAGATGATTCCCAGAGTTTGGCACCAGTCCAGGACCCGCAAGGTCAGGCCACTCCTTGTACGCGAAGCGTACACCTGGACGATCAATTGGGTAAGGCAGAAGATATTTATCACTGGTTAGCAAATAGTTTTTTCTCCTGAAATCAGCACTTGGAAATTTGGGACGAGA
Organism: Eretmocerus hayati; assembly: GCA_029851415.1. NCBI lineage: Eukaryota > Metazoa > Arthropoda > Insecta > Hymenoptera > Aphelinidae > Eretmocerus > Eretmocerus hayati. The sequence goes on from CM056741.1 coordinate 155,076,274, forward strand.
TTCTATAGCGAAGTCAAATTGTATAGAGAGCTGATATCAAAAGTTTGTGAATGAAATTTTATGATCCACTTTTAGTGTGACAGTAAATGAAATAAACAGTCTAAATGTGAATACAAATTATACCCGACAAATTGAAAGGAATCATGATTGAAGATTGGAATAACTGCCTCGTGTTCTAATCGGCGCATGAAATATGATACTGTGAGAACGAATTTTAAAAGAGAAACTTGAAATAATGTACGAACATTGGTAGTTCTGGAGAAGTGAGGCCTTGAATGTGGATACTAGTGGTTTTGCAAGACTCTATTTAGTATACTAGGCAAAAGTTAAGAAAGTGAGCTTGTGCAAATGAGTATCCAACGGATATATTGAAAAGTATTTGAGTACACGTACTTCGAGAAAATGGCCATAGAGTACGTAAAAATCCAAGGAATCATTGTTGCATTTTATGAGTTATTCGTGATTTGCCGATTAGGCGCCCTAATAAAAATAAGTGCCTGATGATCATATATGAACATGTTCCCAGCCGAACTGTGGTCATCTATGACCATCTATGACCTCAGAAAATATTATGTCTCCGTGGTTAGTCATAGGTATACAAAACCAACTCGTAAATGGCCGTAGGGTATTGTAATCAAGTAGTTGTACATGACATTTTCAATATCGGATGGAGGCCTAGCAGTTGGAGCCCCAAGCGCGCTTATTTCAAAGCTTCGGATTGAGAAACATTTCGAGTTGGCAATGAAGTGCTTCATTTCCAACATGAATTCCTAGGATCAAGTATGGAGACCAATGACGACCTATGACTTCGGCCCCATGGTCATAGGCGGTCATGTATGACCACAGTCCGGTCGGGAACATGTTCATATATGATTATGAGGCACTTATTTTTACTAGGGCGGTCCATCTGGCCATCTGTATCTATTGACCACGTATTTTTCTATCCATCTCTCATAGCTTATTCATAGTACATACATTACGCGTCGAGTGCCGGAAACATTTCTTCCTTCGGGAAACCGGGCTGAACGTGGGCGAAGGCAACGTCCAGCTTGGTTTTCCCAAAGTAAAAATGTTTCCGCACGAGACGCATATATGTTTTATACGTCTGTACGCAGAAACACGATATTTCTCTTATAAAAGTATTTTCTCTTGCAAATTTGAGAAATTTTCACTCGTTCAACGTTCAAGTTTTTTTGTTACAATGAGGGCGGTTTTTCTGAGAAATTTCCACTCTTGATTCTGCCTTCAGCCATTCAGAAAATTAGAAATAAAAATTCTACCGAAAGAGACAAAATGATATTATTTCAAAATCAAATCCTGTTGAGCTACTTAACATCAAAACTGTAATCCATCCGAATGGAATTCATTCTACAGATTCCTGTAACGTGTTTTGAATGGTTTTACTATCATACTTGTGAGATTGATGAAATTGATTGTTGTTGTACAGTTACGATGGAATTTCATCCATATAAATCTAAAAGATGATAGTAAAATATATCAAAAATTTTGATATCTAAGTAATGAGAGATGCAAAGATGTGGTCAGTAAATGTAATAAATATTATTCCATTGTGAAATCATAATTGATGCCACGCATCTCTAGTTAGAGTATTAAGACTGTTTAGTTTTCAATTAGTTGTTAAAAATATCAAAAATATTTTGTAAATGTCTATAGTGAAAACGATTATTAACTTATTCAAGATGGAGCGCGTGTAAAAATTTGTGAGAAGTTTTGTAGATGATGTCCATGCTGTAAATTTTGTATCCATGCACGTAGATGTTGTTGTTGTTGTTGTTGTTGTTGTCGTATTGCATTGAATATGAATGTAATATATTATCATATTTTTCGTATGACTTTGAGTTTTTTTCATTTCAATCCATATTCGAAACGCTTCCTCTTCATCATTGAGATATTGAGTACACAAAAAATGCTTAGGCTTATAATGAGTAGTGTATTTGTGAGTATTCACTGCTCTCATCGTTTTATCTTCAGAAAATGCTTAAGCATTTTGAAAATTTAGTCATTTATTAAGTGCTTTTGAATTTTCAGAACCAGCACTATTACAATCTGTGATTTTCAAGTGCATCAAGGTGAGGCCATAGTCCGCTGAATAGACGTAAATCCGTTCGGAGGATAAGTCGAATTTTACTTGACCAAATGACTTGAGATTCATATGCATGTATAGATTGCATGTCTAAATCGCGCTACGAAGCCAAATATGTCAATTTCACTGAAAAAAAGTGTCCAGATGAGGTTTACTCGAGATGTCGTAGGTTGCCGCGGTCTCTAGCAGACGACGTTTGTGTACATCTCATTTGGATACTTTTTTGAGTGAAATTGGCATATTTGGCTTCGTAGCGCGATTGAGACATGCATTCTATAGATGTATGTAAGATTCCAAGTCATTTGGTCAAGTAAAATTCGACTTATCCTCCGAACGGATTCAGGGCTATGGCGGACTACGGCCTGGCCAATAATCTATTCTCGGGCAACGATCGGCTCTTCGCCCTGGTCCATTTGATTATTTAAAATTTTTTTTTAATCCGACATGATTTAACGCATCAATTAGCAAACCTTTAATCACTGAGAAATTTCTTCAACTTATGTGTTTTTTAAATAAACTGATTTTTTACATGATTAGACGATCAAGCTTGCTGTAAAAGGTATTTTTTTCCTAATTCATGCAAGCACAGCAAGAGCTTTTGCCAGCTTTTTGATGGATTTTTTCATTAGTGAAATTCCAATAGATTCCGCAGTTTTCGAAAAACTACTCAGCATGTATTTTTGATGTGTTTAGACATTATTTAGTGGTTGCTGCATTCTTTGATGAGTTATTTGTTATTAAATAGCGTGTGAAATTTCAGGCCATTGAAGTGTACAGCAGATTGAACGAAATTGATGAAATATTTTCCTCCTCAATTAGTCGATTTTCATCAATTAAAAAAGGGACCAGATATGCCTGTTACAATGAACAAGAAGCTATTGGGTAGAAATTCATTTAAAAAATTCAACTTCAAGTACGAATAACGTATCAAAATCGTCATTTTTCGTAGTTAAAAAAATATTTGAATAATGTTCGCACTCTTTTTTTCTTTCTCTCGTGAAAAACGTGAGTCGAATTCATGGAAGAGCTTGAAATCTGAAGAGGTTCTACCGATCAGTCAAACTTGGGATTCTCAATCCGATTCTTGCATAATTATGTATATATCCATAATTATTTCCATCATTACATTAAATCCATGTTTAGAAGATATCCTTACACACATTGAGAAATTTTGGGCTTAAGTCTAAAAATCCGGGAAGAGATTTGCAATCGATAATAACCATATTTTAAATAGGAGAAACTTGTTCATTTCATAAAATCTAAACAATTCATCTACACTCTCAAACAAGACAACGGACACAAATTCAATCTGCTATGCACGATCAGGCCAGTAGATTATATTACAAAGCCCTAAAGTGCAAGTAGTATACCTACAGGGCACGATTAAAAAATATGCAAGCGTGCAAAAAAAGAGCAAATTTACTTTCCTACCAGAATCACGAAATCGTCGAAAATCATCCGCACAATCGACAGCATCACCAGCAACGAGAGACCAAATTCCTGAAGCTACTATACAAGCAAGCGTATCGGCAGCAGTTACAACCGATCCCTGGGAATCTCTTGATGCTATCGAATGTGTAAAATGCGTGGATGAGCAACAACAGCTTCATCAGCAAAACGAAAACAGCAATAATTGCGAAGGTGAACGAATGTTAGAACAGGTAGAAGTATTAAGAACCGATGAAAATGGTACAGGAAGCATTAGCCGATATATTCATATAAGGCATGTAGATTCAACAAGTGTAAAAATATTTCGTGAAACAACGGTCTGATGGAGTCGGGCGCGCACCTATCTTGGACTTTTACTCGCTTATCTTGCATTATCGGTATCCTTATGGGGTATTACTTGTGTAAGACTCTGACCCAAACCCCCTTATTTCGGTATATTTTTATGCGAGCTGGGGTGAAATGATTTCGATATATTTATCCTGATATCGGTCAATTTATGTATATTGTAGGTGTGCGCCTGCTCTCTTTGACTATATACATTCCAACCCGTATATAATATAGTTAATTTCTGATGAATGCTCTCTTTTTGTGTGAGATATGAATAGGTTTGAAAAATTTTACGAAAATGTAAGAATATTCAGCGATTACTATTTGACGATTATTCCTGCCCATTTATGAGGATTGTGCGTTGTAACAATCTAAATATAAAGTTTGTCTGTCATAATGCTGCCTGATTATCGGTAATCAGATCTTGTGCTCTCCGCAAATCGTCAAATCGCAATTTTTCTCTTTTTCTGAATAGGGAAAATATCGATCATTTGAATAATTCATTACTTCACTCCGTCTTCGACTTCCATTGTTACAAAGAAAATACTCAAAATGCTGTAATGTAATTGTAAAAAAAAATCTGTTATCGATCTTTGATATTAGAATAAGATGTCACGATTTATATGAGCTGAATGTATGTTTATCAATATGGCTACCTATTCAATGTGCATCACTGTAGCGAAATCATACTTATATATTATAGTAGTGGAAGAAAACTTGTTCTTTCGGCAAAAGTTCTTCCCTTGTTTCTGAAAGTATCACAACCTCAGTTGGTTCGACAGTAGAGTGATAAATTTTCTTAAAAAACTCAAATGGCTAGTGATCTCTTTTCGATTTCTTGTTTGGGGATAATTTCGTCAATATTATTATATTTATGTGGCTGGTGAACACAGATATTTGTTCCAAAATTGCTTATTTTACATATGCCACTGTAGTTGACTTCAACGTACCTACATTTTTTGACGATTTTTTATTCATAGAGAAATGTAACGTAGGCCATCCCATTCAATGCGATCGTGCCATATTCATGGGATAAAATCTAAGTATTTGTCTGTGCAATTGAAGTACTTTCTGATTTCCTCCAAAATCAGATAAGCCCGCCGCAATTTTCAAGAAAATTTGTTAACCGTCGCTTAGGAAAAGTTCAAAAATGTAAAAGAAAACTTATCAGAGGATTCCATAATTTGGAATCATGTTCGTGTAATATTAGATGCGAATGCACTCTGTATAGAGTACTTATGTCCATGTTTCATGATTTTGAAATACGAGGACGATCGATGGATAATAATTGAAAAGAAAAAAAAACATTTACAAGATGCCATCAAAAAGTACAAAGTTCTTGAACATCAATATATACTATGCTAGTCTCATCAGAAATTTATGAGAGTTATTGATTCTCATGGGATGACTGTTCATTTTATAATACAAATTGTCCATTTGAAACTACATGTACAACAAATTTAGAAACTGCTATTCATACAGTAATGGTGAAAATTCATCCAAGTATGTGATAAAATCCCATCATGAACTCTATGTGAAAAATTTCTAGATAAGATTGTCTTTTTGAGAGTAAGAGAAAAACTGATTACTCATAAATCAGAAAAAAAACTCATCGTGATTCCCGTCTTGGAATATATATACGTTAAAGGGCCGGACAAGGAGTCCTGTTATTCTATCTTACGAGTTTTTTTAAACGAATATCAAACAGAGAATTTCGAAGTAAACTATGAGTCTACTGTGCGATCGAATAAATGAACTCCGTCATGTTTTTCAGTCATTCAAACGAATGAAAATGTTGAAAATCGAAACTTCTGAACCAAGATGCTTCCCAGATGCTTGCAAGTGATGTAGAATACTCACACAGGTAGTAGATGGCATTCATAGTAGGACAAACTAATCACCTTAGATATTCTTACTTTGATGTTTCTGGTCAAATGGGTGTACTATGGAGAGTAAATATAAAACTTTTTGAATGTCAAAGATGTTTATTGAAAAATATAGCTTGGCCAGAATTGAGCTGTGTTGTATGATCTCAAGAATTATCGATAAGCCAGTAAGACTTAAGAATCAGACGAATCTTCGGAAATCAATTTATATGTAAAAATCCACCATCGATATATGGAAGTGATAAAGGATCTAATCACATGTAAAATTGCATTTCTTATTCTTCTTCCTGTCAGAATTTTCCTCTCTCAAAATTTTGTTCTTGATAAGTACCTTAATCGTCTTGAGTTTTCAAAAACCACTCTCCAGAAATGGCAAGAAAGTTAATTCTCATCAGCAAACGGTTGTCTGGTGAATTCTAACCTGATGTTTCTCTGATTCATTTTTACTTAAAAAAATTACCGTCAATTGCCCGGAAGGAATAGTTTCTCACGGCGACGCTTGTTCTCCACGTTACTGTCAATATTCCTCCGATTTGTAGATCAATTTACCGCATGTCTAGTCTGAATTATGGAGTTCCGAATGACATTTGCAAGAAGATCTGGAAGTAACTAACTTTGAGTACAAGGTTTAACAGGACCTATACACAATGGACAGCTTGCCCTTGAGTTTATGATGTGAGTATAATACCCAACTTGCACCAATATGCGGGACTCATAGGAATGGGCTCACGGTGACTCTGCCCCAATATTTTTATATCAATAATGTATATCAAAAATGGAAAAATATATTGAGGAGATTTGTTGTTCGGACTGACTCACATAGAAACTTACACTTTTGAGAGGCTACTATATACTGAATGAGTTTAAACTTTTTGTATATGAGCACAGATAAGATTATCAATTTCAGTACAGTTGTTGCCAAACATGTGTAGTTTCAACAATTTGGACGCTCATTCGATTTGCTCTTCAAAGACCTTCAGAATGCGCTCTTTCTAACCACAAAACTTGGATTATAAGATGTGTGTATGCACAAGACATGGAGCCTGCGTGGTCAAAAGTGCCGCAATTACCCAAACTGCCCTTATCCCTCTTCTCTAACTTTGCTTGTACCACATTGAGAGGTTCTGAGATCATCTCAAAAAATGCAAAAGAAGCTCTAAAACGAGCTAGGAGAAGTAATCATTCAGATATCTAGCAGCATAGATGTTACCATTCTACGAAACTCTTGCAAAACACGTGGCAGTTTTCGTTCCTTGGGCTTCACGCCTCTCATACGCAGAAAGGAAAATTGGGTACATCCTTTTGCAGGTTCTCAAAAATTACTTTTTTGGAAAATTGAAATAGCTAGACTTTGACTTGTAAGAATTGAGCGTATCTTGGCTCATTTTGAAGGTCTTGAAAGAAGCATCCAAGTGAGTTGAGGTGCTTTACTGCTTTGGATGATATTGTGGCGTAATTGAGACATTCCTTCTATTTCTGTGCAAGAATTCTGAAAAAATTAATTCAGATTCGGGGACTGCTTTTGGGCATGCAATATTTTTCTCAGGATTTAGCAGATGTATGAAAGAACTCAGGCAAAGTAACGTAACCATGTTGCATGGACGTTTTCGTGGATAAGTCTTATACTGACATTTTGCAGAATACGAGAATCCAGTTCATCATGAGTATAAATTACGAAAAAACATCGGGCTCGCAATGAATTTGTTAAACCAGTGGAACCGTGTGGTGTGTGCCAACCTTCCTTACATTTGATATAAGAATTACAATAGTATTATTTTTCGATTCGAGGTTGGGAAGTTTGGTTTTGCTTTTCGAGTGATTACTTTCGGCCCGAGCCCTGGCGAGAGGGGTAAAGTCAATAAGTAGTCGAATTCGGTCAGCAATATTTTCTCATACTCTTCTAGTATAACATAACATCGGAGAATCTGAGATCATTTGCTATCACACGGTGTCATACTGGCGCCTCTTGTCAAAAAATCAGAATATGCGCCGCGCGGCTGCGCGATCGCAACAAAACATCGTCTGCTAGTTGGACCGGGCCAAAGCATGCACGCAAAATAGTAAATGACGCGTATGCGCGCCCCATGGGCGATGCTTATGCGCATCGCCGCCGGAGTCGCTGTGCCGTGAGCCCTGACGTTCCCTTTCTACGGCCCCGCGGGATCATCTGTATTGGGCCGCGGAAGGGATGCTCTGCGGCATCGCCAGGCGATGTAAAATCGCAGCACTTGGCGATGCCCGAATTTTGGGCCGGCTCTGTAGCTCTTGCAACTGCAACTACTTCGATGTGAAAGTGTGTGCGTACGTCAGTGTAAAGCCTGCGGGCAAGCGGCTTATGTATGAGTTTTCTTCAACCTTATAGAAATGAGTCCGTGGTCGAATGGTGCAGGCTTGGACTGACAATCACGGGTTCGTGGGTTCGAACCCCATCATAATAAAATTTTGTTTGGCTTTTTTTAAAAATCATAATCAATTTTTTTTTTAATACAATTACACCGCACAACGAAATATTGAGTGACAGATAGTACTGGATTGAAAGGTTAGTTCCATTCATGATGGAGAGGCAATTTCATTATATTTTCAAAAATCCAAATTATCGGAAGGGGATTTCGGGTTTCGAAATCCTTCAGATCAATAACAGAAATGAATGAATATTCTTTCCGATCTAGTGTGATAAACGTGAGTGGTGTAAAGGTTTCCTCTGATTGAACACGTATCAAATGAATTTGGTAAAATAACCTACCAATATCAATGCAAATTTTCATATAGTTGGTTTAAAGATGATGAGAATGGATATTCTGGGGGATATTGGATTTTTAGAAGGAAAATTGAAATTTAATTAGGCTCGAACGTGATTGAGTCAAATTCGGTTTCAACAAATCAATGTAGAATTCTGAAAGAGTATCTCTCTGATTCATTAAAAGGTGGATAGATTAGTTGTACAGGAAGATATGAGCAAAAAATTGAATTTCAGATAGAATTCTTTTCTCATATTTTGAGTTACTTTTACAAGATTTTCTTTCAGGGGAATTTGAATCATCTACAACAGGCTACTTCACCAAATTCATTTGATACGTGTTCAATCAGAGGAAATCTTACCACTCATGTTTATCACACTAGATCTGGATGAATATTCGTTCATTTCTATTATTGATCTGAAGGATTTCGAAACCCGAAATCCCCTTCCGATAATTTGGATTTTTAAAAATATAATGAAATTGCCTCTCCATCATGAATGGAATTAACCTTTCAATCCAGTACTATCTGTCACTCAATATTTCGTTGTGCGGTGTAATTGTATTAAAAAAAAAAATTGATTATGATTGTAAAAAAAAGCCAAAAAAAATTTTAATATGATGGGATTCGAACCCACGAACCCGTGATTGTCAGTCCAAGCCTGCACCATTCGACCACGGACTCATTTCTATAAGGTTGAAGAAAACTCATATATAAGCCGCTTGCCCGCAGGCTTTACACTGACGTACGCACACACTTTCACATCGGAGTAGTTGCAGTTGCAAGAGCTACAGAGCCGGCCCAAAATTCGGGCATCGCCAAGTGCTGCGATTTTACATCGCCTGGCGATGCCGCAGAGCATCCCTTCCGCGGCCCAATACAGATGATCCCGCGGGGCCGTAGAAAGGGAACGTCAGGGCTCACGGCACAGCGACTCCGGCGGCGATGCGCATAAGCAAAGCATCGCCCATGGGGCGCGCATACGCGTCATTTACTATTTTGCGTGTGGTCAAAGTCGCGCAGCGCTCTGAAATTCAGAATCACTGAATATTATTATCAAAGTTGCTACTTGTCAATTGAATTATTGTTCATATCATCATGAGCAATAAAAGTCTTTGCGCTCTGCATATTGCCTTAACTCGTGTAAATTGATCAATTCTCAGGCACTGCGCAGTATGTTGAAATAATGCCTGATAAGTGATGAGCTTTTGAAGCAAGGAGTGAGGTTATCATTTCATACATCTTCGCCAGAAATGGAATGAAAAAATATTGCTTCACTAGAATTTCAGAGGACAACATTCCGAAAAACTCAAAGAGAAGCAAGTGACCGTGATAAGAAATTCAAGATTGCGCATGTGTATCAGTTGCGCAATCGTTCCAATTAGGGTTCCAATCGAATCGTTGCAAGCGTCACATCATCTGAGAGTAATTTAACCGCGATATCAACGAATATAGACCGTAAATTGACGACTGAATCTTTCAGATGAATCAAATAGCTTTGTCTGACCTGAACTCCATGAATTTTTGTACAATATAACAGAGATGCGTGACTGTAGCTGTGAATCTTTCATGCCAAAGCCTGGCTAATAAAAGCTTTGATAAGCCAAAGAGGATGGATATCAACTGCTGACATCCACGTTTTTACTTCACCATTTTATTGGACTTCCATCAATTAAGTTGCAAGTTTGAACTAGTGCAATGGCAGTCTTCCTCATCAGATGATATACATTTTATCAAAATCCTGAATCTAAGTTATCAGGAGTTGTACTCGTGATGGAGTGGTCAATGATCTCAATAATCCTTTGTGTTTTTGGTTTTCTGAAGGAGTTTCGTCCAAGTGAACCCTTTGTTACGAACTACCTAACTGGGCCATGGAAAAATTTCACAGAAGATCAAGTGAGAAATTTTCTGCATCATATGCTCTCCCAATCTTGTGAATCTAATGGATAGTCGTGAAAATGATTTTTCTTCATTTGTTTTTGTATCATTTTAGGTCAACCGAGACATCTATCCTGTTGGGACGTACTCTTATTTTTATACTCTAATTTTTGTATTCTTGCTGACAGACCTGGTAAGGTACAAACCTATTATAGTATTATGCGGGCTGTCTGGAGTAGCCACATATTTTACAATACTCTTTGGAACAACACTAAATCACATGATGATTGTGCAATTCTTATATGGATTATTCTTATCAACCGAAGTGGCTTATTACACTTACATCTATGCCAAAGTGGACAAGCAGCATTATCAACAAGTTACAAGCTACACCAGATGTGCATTCCTGTTGGGTCGCTTCTCTGCTGGTTTGATTGCACAGCTGACTACTTCCTCCTCCTTATTAGACTATGAACAACTCAATTACATTACAGCAATATGTAAGTATGTTTCTCTTAAAGAATGAAATCTATAGCTAACTCAATTCCAAGTCTGTTTTACATATTTTAATATTTATTCAAAACAGCATTCATTCTCAAATATCTTTATTTTTTGAGATAAGTTATCAAAAATGAGGAAGGAAATAACAACATGATAAGACCCAAAATACAGCCATTGAGACCAATTGCAAATTTAATAAATGTTTTCCTTTCTCCTTACAGCTCTAACCTTGGCTACAATCTGGTCATTCTTCTTACCATCTGTGAGGCAGTCACTCTACTTTTATCCTGTGGCTCCCATTGCAACATCAATTTCATTTGAAAGCCAGAGGAGCAATCAGACTTTTTCTTCTTCATCGCATGACCCATCAAGTTCAGAGGATACTACACTACTTATCCGAGTCAGACATGCATATTACTTACTATTTCAAGATTTCATCAAAGCTTATACAAATGGACATGTTGTGAAATGGTCTCTGTGGTGGGCAGCAGCTACTTGTGGCTATGTGCAAGTTATTACTTATATTCAGTTATTGTGGATGAATGCTGTTGAAACTAAAAATCAAGATACTGGAGATCATACAATTTATAATGGTGCTGTTGAATCCACCTATACAATTATCAGTAAGTTTTATGGATTTGTTAAGAATATTCCTTCATTACTCAAATTGTTGTGTAGGGTTTTGTACATATAGTATGCTACTCTCATGTGGAGAGCAAAAAGAAATTTCAATTTTCAAACAATATCCAACAACACATACCAGTTGGCAAGTTTTTGAGAAAATGCTACTTTGTCCATTAATCTATTTTGTAGATTATTGTTTATGTAACATTATGGAAAGAGTTTTCAACTGCTCTCCAATAGCATTTTTTGTTGTGTCTCTCTGTTAGCTCAAAATAGTTATATCTCCAGTTAAAAAATAAGGAATTGGTTTAATAGACCTAGACTCAGAATTCTATCTTTTTATTAGGTGCTTTGGCTGTGTATTCTGTTGGAAAGCTGCATTTTAACTGGCCGCTGGTTGGTGAAGCAATATTATCTATCTTTTCAATCATTGAGGGTTTCCTGTTGATATTATCTTATGTAAGCGACGACATATGGGTGTTATACATCGCATACATAGCTTTTGGTGTGATATACCATGCAATCGTCACTATAGCCAGGTATGTAATTTTATCTTTGTTCAGCTAATTTCACTAAAACTTACGTTGATTGGCTCAGGTCGGGACTGGATCCCTAAAACAATTTGTCCTAGTATCATGCTACTATCTAGCTTGTCACGGATGTTATTCGATCCATTCAACATGCAAAAGCAATTTTTGCACGTTCCGAATTCTTCCTTCATTCTTACTGAAGATATGAGAAGTCTTTTTTCCATCCAGCCTCTGTAAGGAATTTTGACGTAGAATGTGTACACTGGTAGCAACAAAACGCTTTGTTGAGTGAGGGTAACTTTGTTTTAGTATGAGATGGATCTATCAGAGAGTTTGTGTGTATCCCCAAGAGCGTATGAGCCATGAGACAAAATTGATAGAAAAATCTATAATTTGCGCAGAACGATACATGATTGGGGTTTTCGCAGTTTGACATGATGTGTATAAACGCGAAACTAAGACACCCTATGAATAATGTTCGGCGAAATTTCCTCCTCAGCCATCTGTTACATTCCAAAGAATACAATTTGTAATCTGAATATTTTTCCAGTTTTGAGGTTGCCAAACATCTGTCAGAAGATAGCTATGCCTTGATATTTGGAATAAATATGTTTCTGGCACTGCTTCTGCAGTCAGTTTTGACAAAAGTTGTCGTAAATAACGACAGTTTGCATTTGGATTTGAAATCTCAGGTGAGCAATGTCTTAACACATGATATGAAATATTATGATTATTTCATTCTGATTCAATCTTGAATTCCTATTCCAGTATCTAGTCTATGGAGGCTACTTTCTAGTTCTGGGAATAATCTTCATGATCATGAATGCCTTCACAATCAGTGCATATATGAAGAAACAAAAGCCGTTCAAGATTTGGATGAAAAGCAGTGAATCACTCGTTGAGTCCGGAGATAAGTTGTGAGCAGGTTTGAAATAATGTTCTAAATTGGAACATGCCTTAGCTTTATCTGTTAGATAGATGATGAAGTCAAAACTTGTGCAATTGTGATTCAGCTTGAATCAAGCATAGGCTATTATTTGCTTATTTGCATAAGAAAAGTACTGAATGTTGAATAGTTAGTAGTTTCAGTAGTGCAAGTTGTTTCGAAGGTGATATAAGCCGAAAAGTTCGTTCCTAGACCAAATTACAGGTAGTTGAAACGTGTTATATATTCATAGTTTATTTTTATGAAAACTCGCGCAGGTCACGATAACTGAGCAATATACAAAAATACTATAAAATCTCTGTACATGTTGTTGGAGTCAGAAGACACAAAAATATGCCGAATTATAACTGTGATAGAAAAGATGAACCTATATCTCATAACTTTTTTTATTCCTCATAATCAAGTTGATGACTTATTGGAATCCCAATTCGGGAAAAGTTTCTTAGTTAAGAAAACTGGAGGTTAAGAAAACTGGAGGTCAATTCTTATCAGTTTTCGGTTGTTGAGAATGAACCGAAGTCAGAGTCGATCAATTTCTGATTGTTTTCAAGTAGTGAGCCAACATAGATTTGAGATAAGAATCCCTTCCTTGGTGTAATATCAACTTTCGTCACTCAGAATGAAATCACGTCATCAGAAATATCAAAAATCAGAGTGAAATTGATGAAAAATGGCGGAGCCAGAAATTCAGAAAACCCCCGGTCTTTAAGATCGTTTACATAGAAGTAAGTGCTATGACAATATAGTTCTTCAATGCCCAGAAAATTCACTAAATTTTTCAGATTTTCCCAGTGCTTCCATTGAAATGTCTCAAAAAGTATTGCAGGTTGCACTTGCCAATATATTGGGCGCCCACAATCAGGCATATTAGTTTGAGTAAATATAAAACGGCTAGGGGCTCGGACCGGTTGACCATCTGGAATCGATAAAAAAATCTTGAACTCGATTTACTCTAGACAAAATATTTAGGAGTCGCAGTCATCTTTTACGAAATCACTCTCGTCTTTTGTAATTCTCTGAAGTGGCGTCTCAATACAACTTTGCATCTGTTTTGATTATATAATTAAAATCCCTTCTCATTTGTATTCAGCACAAAAGTAAACTTTTCTCAGATTCCACACCCGGAACTTCAACTTCTTGCGATCAAAGTTTACTAGTTTAGGTTTAATTGGCTTGCAGATTTCGAGGTCAGGGCTCTATAAATCTTTCGGTTATTTTCGAGTAATTAATGCAAAACAAATTCAAACAAGAATATTGACCTTGATTCTGATATATAAGGGTGAGTTTTGCATTTACTGGAATCAACAATGAATTCTAAAATAACGCAATAAAATCATCATGATATTATTTGAATTATTATTTTACCAGGGAAAGAACGGGTAAATATTTGATGGATAAAAATAAATATCTAGTGATTTTAACAAATTGGTTCATCGAGAACTAACCACTTGGCCTGATTGAATATCGTTATTAGAACATCCTCCAAAAGAATCTCTCAAAATAGTTTATCCATTCTGTAAACTTATCTATAATTCAGAAAATTCTCTGTATCGAGTTTTTAGTTCGATAGCAATAATAGGACATGAGATATAGGACTGTTCTGTGAAAAGTAGTCTAAGTCACTGCGAACTATTTACTTGAATTTGGTGTATAATGTCTTCGGATAGCGGAAAATAATAAAATACTAGGTTGAACCTACTCTTCTGAATAATGATTTGATCGCTTAATAAATTTATCCAGAATCCAGATACCTATCATTATGTAGATATGGTATTAATCTTTACCGGAGACTCTCAATATCTCACAAGATGGATGGAGTATTTTTGGAATCAACAAATAAAACATTGTTCAACTGAAACAGATTCTACCGTAAGGATCTTTCCCTACAGAAAATGTTTTACATCTACTAATCAATTAGATTGATTCTGAATCCAACCAGTGAAGTGTCCTATCCGTTTCTGAATGACCACGCGTAAACTTGACCTTCATCTGGGAGAGCGTACAAGGATTCAAGGATACAATGATGTACCCGGGTCAATGATGTGGGGAAACCCATGCGCACCGGCTACGCATAGAGAACGTGAGCCGTCTCTCATTATTACGAGCGCTTGGATTTCCCGTAATGCAATAGATTTGTTGAACCGGAGCTCGAATCCCTTTCGTGCGTCAATTCTACTTTTGTTAAAAAACTTCCGTTTCAGTTTTGGACGAGCCGGGATCCCATAATTAATCGTCTACATCCTGTAGATGAGATAATTTCTAACATATGATCTTGAGGTGTATAGTCAATTACTGCATTGCATAATACTTGATATAAAGTCATGAAACATTTTATCTGTATTCTTTTTCACTCACAAGCTTCTATCGTATCAGCGTAAATTAACCCTTTTAATGTTTTCTTTCACTCTTTTTTTCACACACAAGCTTATCACAAAATGAAAATGAAGTGCTTCCTCTGAGAATCGGCTGATGTACCATTGCCATTGAAATCGGATGTGAATTACCGACAAATTGTTCATAATTGAACGTTCGATTATGATGCAAGATTCTAAACCAAAGTAAGTCTGGGAATCAGCCGATACTGGTCACTGATGGAAACCAATCTAGTAAATTCAAAATTAAAACTGTCCCAATATCTTTTATTTTGGTTGCACGCGTACTCACATCATGTTCTTTCAAAGTGGATGAATCTTTAAACAAGAAAGTAAACTCTGGAACAAAACCGAGGATCTATTGATGGAGAAATGACAGTCAGAAATCAAGAGATATATGAACGAAGTAATTTGCATGAAGTAAATACGATAAATTTCATAATAACATCCCTGTCCAGGAATTCAGCAGGATCGCACAACGAGTTACAACTGGGATTCATATAACTTACAGAGTATTTGAGATTTTTCAAAATAACTTCCTCCCACGAGGGAGTACACGAAATACATACATACCATATGCCGAACGCACAATTTTACAAGCATTTTGGCAAGATTTGTATGGCCTTCAGGTGACAAAATCCTGATGGCTGAAAAATAAATCGTCCATGCCGATGAGTTTGTCATTCTTAAAGATTCTGAAGTCGAGTGCAGTTTAAATCGTCTCGAGTGCTCTCAAGCCGAATTCAGGAATAATGCCTTTTTAGCGCTTGTACCCAGAAATCATCTTGGACAAACACAGAGCAGAACTCAGACTAAACAAATTTAAGAGAATTTTTGTCGCACTGTTTACTCAGCACTCGTGAGCCTGGACAGAACTTGCTCATAGCAGAAAATTTACACATTTTTTCACTCAAGGTGAGTACATCACTTTGCATTCTGTATGACTCAGAACTTTTCACAAGTTCGGGTGAATTTTGGCGAGACAAATGCTTGGCAAAATTGAGCGTCGGTAAGAATAGAGGAAAAATACTTCTGTCAGTGAGTATCAGTTACTTTAGTGTTGACACTAATCAGGCAGGTAATTCCTGAAAAGTTCGAAAGCCATTCATAGGTCAATCCAAACGTTAGATTTTGACGTCTATGACACTAAAAGAACCGTAAATGTAACATACATGCGAAGGAATACTTTTGCGAACATATGCACACACCCGGCTTTGACGCCAATTTTGAATTTTATTCTTCATGAAGAAAGATGCTACAAGAGATCACTTTTAGACCAGAAACTTTCTGATTTATTGTAAGGTTTTCCGGAAAGCGTTGTATAAAAATTAGAATTCAAAGTAGAATATCAACTTTTGAGTTCTTAATGAAACCGATTCGATGATTTCTTTATTATCACATACACAAACCGCACAAATGCGGAAATGCGATCCATGGATCCAGTTGACATTTGTCCAGGCTTTTATTAAAGTTTTTGGAATTATCCACGAATGTGGATGTATGTAGAATCGACATTTCACAAAAGTGATCTGAAATCAAATATAGCAATACCTTTGAACCATTCCCCAAATTTTATGACTGTACTTGGAAATTACAGGGCCTATGCCGAGGCCTATGCGGAAAGTTGAAAAATACGCATCCCTCACTTCTTGTAAAGGGATTTTGAAAAAAATGTAAAATTCCTTTGTTTATTCTGCTTTCAGTAAGCCATATACTCGACGAGCGGGATCAAAACTGTAACTAATAACGATTAGTACAGATTGGCTCCTGAGTAAAATTGTTAAAAATTTTGTGATAAACTTGGTCTCTGGTCAGTAAATGCGAGCGAGATGAAAGCAAAACTCTCATGAAATTAGCTTCTCACAGATCGTTCCCTGTTTCTGTTTACGACCATCGAGTAAAAACTCTAGAGTGATTGATACTTGTCAAGACGTCTACACCAGATACCTACGCGCCAATCGGGCATCACTAGCACGAGTTGATTCATTCCAAGCAACCTATCAAGAGATCAACAGCAGCTGCGACAAAATCCACAATCAAGTCGTAAAAGATTCCTCCAAAGTCCCAGGGCGTAAACTTATCATACCTTCAAAAGGGCAGTCCAAGTGCATTCTTTATTACATATATCCTTCTCACTATGGCGAGTTCTGTATATTAAAATTCACATGTTTAGTACGTACATAGATGATGTTAATCTTATCAAAATACCAAGCAAAATGGCAAAATTGGAATTTAAACAATTTTTTGAATTTTCTTTTTATTTTCTATTTCATAATCAGGTATTTGGCCCATGTTGATGGATCGATATCTTCCATATACTGATAGGGACTTTTGAAGAATTGACAGATTTCTCTGATATGTCCAAGGAGAATAATCACCGGCTATTGGAAATCGGTAAAAAAATTGTCAATTTCTGGGATTGTGCGAATGGATGGGTTATGATATTAGTGCAGTAAGGATCTGGGATTTAGCTTTGTATTAATTTCCGTATACGAGAATGATTTGTAAGAGACTCATCAATCTCAAGTGTGTAAGTATCGGCCAAAGATCGGCGTCCACACGATCGATACAACAGAGCCAACGAGCGTAAGAGGGAATGGTGGGGCGCCGCATAAAAGCTCGAACCGGTCGCTTTCCTCATTCAGTTTCACGCGTATTATCAACGCGTGCGTACTATGAATACGATTAAAAATCAGAGTCTCAACGAAAACCGGCCCAACCGGGCATTCCACTTCTCCTCTTTCGTATCATACACCAAGTGTATCCAGTAATCATCTAGACGAGACGTCACTTTCTTCTTCTCGAACTTGTCGTCTGTTGAGAAGACAGACAAATATTTACAACATGGCTGGATCGGTAAGTAACTCCACAATTTCTATTTCTATTGGAACTCGTGAAGAGCTATTCTAGGTATAAATAGGCAATACGCATACGTTGAATGAGTAAATTTTATACGGGTGCAGGCATGATCATTAGAACCGTGAAAATCGGATGAATGAATCATTTGTATCCTTGTTTGGTTTCCAATTTTCATCGCACTGAAATCATATGTCACGGACTTACCGATTTCTGCAATGCTTAAACACTGTGAATGATAGTATCCAAGCGGTGAAAGTGTCGTTGCGACGTACGATCGCACGCGCGTCAGACAGAGACACCGATCTTCGCAATCGGCTATCTAACCTGGATTGACCAGGTGTATGATGAAATGATGACGACTTTTCATGCTCAAGGTGTCATCGTGTCTCGTATATTTCATGATCAGATGGGCTAAAAAAATTTCGTAATGGAACTCGATGGTCGAAAATCAACAATTCATTATATATTATGGGGATGCATCTTTCGCGGCCAGCCTGGTTTTTGAACAGTGCAATTTCGAATTGAAGAGAGAAACTGGTTGTCGATGAGGACGTCATAAGGAGAAATAAACAAACTCAATTTTAAGCAGCTGACGATCAAGCCGTCTTATATTCCAAGATGAAATATGAAGGAAACTTTTTTATGCATCAATATCGAGTGAGTGCGTCGTCGATTATCGCTGAATTATCGTTCTCGGAAATAAAATAGCACGATATTACGATCAATAATTGAAATGAAATACAATGAGTAATGTATGAAATCACCATTCATCAATTTGTGAGTAAAGTGTATTCAATTTCCACGATGAAACGGAAGAAATTTATCAAAATATTTAACATGAACAAAAAATCACATTAATTCACATCGTATATCAATCTTGTAACTGATGCAGATCGTCGCCATTGTTGTTCTTCCGCTTCTCACATTGAAGAAGTAATTAGTTAGATGTCAATTACCAATTGCGCCTGCTGGTTTTTCCCAACAGAATAGCGCCACTGATGATTAATCTCCACCGTTTCATTTTGTTGCACGTGAGCGGCCAGTATAGTTAACTATATGACTGTTCCTAAGTATGCAGAGTGTACTATCAACAACAGTAGAACATTATTGTTACATGGTATAATCACAGGTCATGTGCATACAGAGCGATGAATGGATCAACTTTATCTATGAACTTTGAGTTCGATTCTTGACCGAGATTACTTGAGTGAGAAGTCATCATTCATAGCTGATGAAGAGGGTTAACTTCATAAAGTACTTGAATTATCTGTCTACAATTTTCTCCCCTTGATAAGAAGCTGTGATACCGATATGATGTCCGGTTCAAGAAAATTTGCTGTGTACGAAACAATGTTGTATTGATATCTGAAACAAGCATTGAACTTGTTAAATTCTTGAGATTCTACTGTAGCTTGTGAGTAAACTTTCGTCAAATCACCGATATTCCCAGAAAAAGTTGCATCCTAGTCCTATTCAAAAAAATTAGTTGAAAACATGTAAGAGTTAGCTTCACGAAAATTCTGATGACTCAAATAATCTATACCTTAATGTCAATCTGATCGAATTTCTTAATCGAACTTTTGAGACTCAAAGCTCAATTGATCAAATGCAAATTAATATAATTTATCAGTTGCAAACTAATATGAGAAAAGTGAGTTCATTTCGCTGTGGTATTTTTGTATTCGTCCATGTAAATTTACATTTATTCCCCACAAAGGCTTGGTTATCAAAATTTATTCACGACACAAGCATCAAAGGATAATCGTTGTCACATTCTCGATGCCTTACTGGGGTCATCGCCTTTTTTTCGTTCACATTTCTTGTCGTCCATACTAATTATAACAAGTGGTTTTATTTTAGAAGCCGTTGAGACAAAATCAAGTACCACTGCTTACGGAGTGTTTGATTTGGTCAAAGCACTGAAACCTATCATGATGCAGAGCAATACTCTTGGTGATTTTGATTTGCATGTCATCCATTTTCAGCATCAGTAGTTTCTGATTTGTTTTGCGAGCTTTAACAGCCTATATTTTAGATCAACAAACGAAATCCTTAGAAATGCAGATCACTTACACTACCGGTCAAAAGTATGAGCTCACTCAAAAATTTATTTTTCAATTTTGTGAGTTGAACTACTCGGCTCTGTTCGACCGTGGAGGACTCTTCTGGAGCTCATTCTGAAGGTTCTTTCACGTACTTTAAGATGGCATTATTCATTTTTATCCGCACGGATCAGGATCTTTCCAATTTGAGCTTGGGAAAGTGTCAATTTCGACGATTTTTGAGAGAATCTTTTGGCTCGTGCCAATTTGAGCCACATAAATGTTTCAATACGGGAGTTGTGATACTCAAGAGTACAAGTCTAGAGCTTCAAAATCTGTTTCTGAACGTCTCCCTACGCCACTTCCAGTCCGAGCTATGACATTTTCTCTGGGAGAAGATTTTTCGCAAAAACTAGCACTTATATTCAAAAATGACGAGAGAATTCACTTTTTGGGGCATATTTCAAAAGTTTCTCGCTTCCTTGATCAAAATATAGATGATAAATGACAGAAATGATGATTATACTCCATAAAAATGCATCTCTGTATAATCTCTTTCGAATCGGAATACTATTTTTTGCGAGAAATCTCCCCTCAGAGAAAATGTCATAGCTCGGATGAGCAGTGGCGTAGGGGGCATTCAAATACAGATTTCGAAGCTGTAGACTTGTACTTTTGGGTCTCACAACTCCCATAAGTATTGAAACGATCATGTGGCTCAAATTGGCACGAGTCAAAAGACTTTCTCAAAAATCGGCGAAATTGACATTTTCCCAAGCTCGAATTAGAAATATCATTTTCCCAAGCTCGAATTAGAAATATCCTGATCCGTGCGGATAAAAATGAATAATGCCATCTTAGAGTACGTGGAAAAACGTTCAAAATGTGGTCCAGAAGAGTCCTCCACGATTGAATAGAGCCGATCAGTACAACTCACAAAATTGAAAAAGAATATTTTAGGTGAGCTTAAACTTTTGACCGGTACTGTATCTCTGCAGAACACTTTAAATCGATGAACCAAAGTTTTGCGAATATTGGACAAGTTGTGTAGTATCTGACGCGAAGAATCTGGTATGGAATCAGTAGGATTCTTCGATCCCATATCAACTGACTGGAAAATGTTTAAACTGATTGGATCAAAAAATAATTCTAAATACCTACAGCAGAAGAGTACAGGATTAATGATCTTTAACCTTTGAGCTGTCCGTCATACTTTGCACATCCTTTTAAAAAAATTTGCATAGACTTACATCTTACGTCAGTAGTAACAGACAAGCACTCCAAGACGAGAATATTTGATACGTCATTTGAATGCTGTGCTGATCAAAACAGGTGTAGCCAGCCATAAAAATTTATCAGCTTGTCAGACTAGTCAAATCAAGTAGGAAGGGTTCATTGGGATGCTTTGGCCCTTGAACTCACTAGTTATGAACTCAAAGTGAACGAACTTGATTACGGTTGAATGAAAAAATCCATTTGGAATATCGGTGTAATAGTGAAGTGCATAAAATAATTGGAAATACTGTCATGAGAATGGATTTCCATTATAAGTCATGAATTCTATTTTGATTTATATCACGATGTTTACTGAGTGCCATGCTTGCAATTGACAGGTCTGACCTTGTGTGAAGTTTGGAAGTTCTAAGTTTTGATATCGAGATTTCTCATTCTCATGAGAATTTCTCAGTACTTATCATCATGAAAAATTGGGATGATCGTATTCTTGTACATTCCAAAGAATCTGGAATGTTTCAAATGATACAAAATAGAATCGTGGGTGCAGTTTTCTTCATAATCTGGCCTTCGGTACGTCACATTATCGTTGCGGATTGTTGGGAATACATAAAACGTGTTGCCGGGAGAAAAGCCGGTACGATGACGTCACACTACTCGCGCTTTCACCTTTGATGTATCGTCAAACGCGGGTGATACCACTCGTATGCAAGTTTGACTGGCAAATTATATGTTATCCAAAAGTAAAACTCTCAATGCTCAAGTAGATCCGGAAGTGTGGGTAATAAATTCACAAAAAAAAAAACATCAGTGGTCGTTCGCAGAAAAAATTTCATGAGCCTGTGCTATAATTGCGGAATCCGGATGTAAAGTTCATCGGTATACATAGGAACTGAAGGAGAGTATATTTATCGGATTCCCAATTGTTTTCTCTCATGACGCGAGCAAACTGTTCAAGTAAGGTCTCATATGTTTTACAAGGATCTTCAATGTTTTCGAGTATGTCAATTCTCACCATGAAGTAATCAATAATTTCAACGTGATTGATCCATGGAATGAACTTGAGAAACGAAATCTAATTAGAATTTGAAAATTATTATTAGATTATGTCCTTCGGATCAGCATCAGTTTGTAACCTTAGATTTCAGGGTCGAATTTCGAAATTTTTGTATCTATTCGCAAAACTCCAGTAAATTCAAGGTGAACAAGGATTGATCAAGATCGATGTGACGTGCAAAATCAAATCTTAATAAAACAGCTCAGCTTTATCCGTCTCGGCATTAAATTTTAACGGCTCATATGGCTGGTGTGGCAGAATAATGATTCTCTGCTCGGGGATCAAGATATCACGCACGCATTAGCCTTGCTCGTGGATGACCTGGAAAACGCTATTGGCTCACGTGCTTAATTTTGAAAGATCATGCCAGTGATCGTACAGTGCAAATACCACAAATCGCTTCGATTTTTTGCAAAAAATTACACCCACACCTTCAAGGTAGAGATTTTATGTGATAGATGATTTTTTGTGCACTGCGTGTAAGTAATGCATAAAATTGAAAAGTGAGTGTTCGGAAAGAGCCACTTTCTCCTTTGTTGGTGATATCCAAAGAACGAGAAAGTTCTCGTTTACACGAATAAGAGCCCACATTTCATCGACCATTGTTATGCATTAGATGATCCTCACACCACTTGACACGAGTTGCGTACATTGGGGCATATTTCAGAGTATTTAAAAAATTGAGGATTAATCCTCATCGGTTTGCAAAGCAAACTTGAAATTAAGGGGGGGGGGGGAGGTTCATTTCTACTGCAATGGGCACTCCTCCCTCACAACTCTTTTCACAATTACTGCATCCCTACCGTATGTGTATTATTTTCTGTATCGCGTGAATTCAATTCTGCCGTAGCCTAAAACACTAAATGAGTTTGGTCATCCATTCTTGGGACTATTTATTTCGAAATAATAAATAGCTTGAATTACATGTTCGCTGCCCAAAGAGTTTGTGAACATTGGCATAAAAATTATGACCGGTCTGTGGTTTTGAAATCCTTGAGTCTGTTATTACGAAAGTCACATTTATTCTTGTTATGACCTTTTGAAGTAGCACGAAACTCTCAACCTTGCTTTGAAAATTATTTTTCACAAAAAATTGCTGGCTCATCCAGCGAAGGAGTGAAACTAACAATGGACTTATCTTTATTGAAAGTATTCATTTCAATTAGCGGTATTACATACCTAGTATTTATAGTAGAGCTATGGATTGAAAAACAATAATCTGAAAATATTTTTCTCCAATTTTTTCAGATGTCTCTCAGTCTCTTAATGCCCGTCAATCAAATCATATAACTTTTTTGTACGAATTCTTCCTATCATCTCCTAAACAATTGTATGACTCGCGTACATGAAAGAACCTGCCGCACCTGGAAGACGCAAACTATTTTTTTCTCTTATGGATTACTCATTTCCAGTGTCTAAATTTATGAGTTGGATGTCACCTTGTCACACTGTTTTGTCTAATAATTGAGTATCTCCAATGACAGCAAACAAGTGTGGGAAATGTCTGATACGCAAGCAATGTCTCGCCACCTGTGACAAAGCTGATAATTTCACAATTAAATAGAATCATGTTTTTCTTGAAGTCGGGATGCTCTAAAATTTTCCGTGGTGCAAATCTTAAAAATTTCTACTGAGTTTCCAACTTCCCATAAAAAGGTCCAAATCCTATTTATACAAGAATTCAAGAACCTACCTCTATCCCATTTTATACTCATAAAATTTTATTTCAGATCTCATCGAGACAATCAGCGTTGATTTTGCTCGTGCTCATATCCATATCAAGCAGATGGCACCAAGGAGTTACAGGTCAATGCCTAAGTGGCAACGACAATCCATCCCATATGCAACCCGAAGCCGCTGAAAAACTAGTGAACGCTCGCTTTGATTTTGCGATCGAGGCACTGCGTCGTGCAGCTCAGCTTGAACCAAATGACAACATCTTCTTCAGTCCTCACAGTCTGTACGAAGCCCTTGGATTAGCTTATTTTGGCTCCCGAGGTGATACCGAGGCTTCCCTTAAACAGGCCCTTCGCGTACCCAATGAGCTTTCGAAGGTTGATGTACAGAGGGTGTATGCCTTTGAAAAATCTGTGGCTAACGAACGTAAGGTGAGTCTATTTCTTCAAACCGAATTTTTTTCTCCCTCTTTCAGAAAAAAAGAAAGCTCAATGATACCGAATCTCATAATTACTAGGAAATGAGGCTTGTCTTATGGTGCTGTATTTTTAATACTGATTCATTTGTCGAACAGAAGAAATTTTATGGAAAGTTCTCCCATGGGTTACATTTTTCAGTTGGGTGAGAAGTTTTTAGCAATTATCATATTTTCGAAGGCGCACATTGAAAAATGTTGAGTTCGATCCCGAGGATAGAGTTGAACCAGCACTTTTTTACTCAAAATTGCAAATGAAGCTGATTTTGAAAAATGTTCTCATCGTTCTGTTTTTGATTAAATTGATTACTGAGTTCCAGCTGTGATGCCTGATTCATCGTGACTTTTACGTTGTCATTCATTTGAATAAGAATTGTCACAATCAATGAGAAGATTCCTACTCAAAAGAATGGTCTTTTTGGGGAATGGTCATATTTTGTTCCCCCTCACCGGCTAAACTCGAATCCCACTACTTTGTGAACAATTTTCACTCAAATTTCAACCTTCCTGTTGCACGTGACCATCTCTCGAGCCATCTCTTCTGTGAGAATTGAATGAGCATATTTATTCCATGTTGACACAAACAACATGATAAAAGTTGTAAAATTCACGCTCTCCGACTATTCCTACTACAGATTCATGTATGGTATCAATTTAATCCAGAAAGAGAGTAATGTGGAATTTTTGATCGTTACAAAAAAGCTCTAATATGTATTCGCGAGGAATAAAAACATTTTTTGTTCAGAGATCGAATAATGAATAAATTGATGCACTATATCCGAAGAAATTATAAAAGGAAAAAAACTTAGATGACGTGTTAAATAGTTTTTTCAGAGTAAAAAAGTTTTACGTAAAATTGCAGGCAGTGGCGGTAGTATTTGTTGATTGAATATCTACATTATGACTCAAAACTGAAGCACTTACCTTTGCAGTGACTCACAGATCGGTATGATGAGTAAGATCGGGAGTGCAAACGTACAAAAGTATGTTTTGCCACCGGAGCGCATCAATTTTAGATCATTTTGAATTCAATAGATAGCTTCCATGACATCTGTCATTGTTGTTATTGTTTCTCTATCCCCTTCACGAACGCAATGTTGAATCATTTTCCAAAAATTGACTTATACACATGGATTTGAAAGTAAGCCAATAGCTCTATCAGAATAGACAAGATTGGAACATATGGTAACAATGATTTGGACACTTACAAAAGATCATTCCGATAGAAAGACTCTTGTGCCATTTTGTTTTACTGTGTAAAGCTAGCAGTTTCGATTTCCAGAGAACCAAAAAGAAAATTCAACCAGCAATCTCAAACTGTTCACATTAGGTACAACAAAGCAAGACCATCGTCGTTCCACTCTAAAAAATTCCTTGGACACACTAAGAAATTCCAAGTCAGAAACAAAGAGTCCGCGCACCTTATAATCGACCAATATTGTGCAATTCAAAACACGAAGCGTTGTCTCGCGATTGGTGAAGCATATCTGAGTATAGGGACGACGATACTCCATCAGTCCATCGTGATGAGACTCTTCCGTTCTAATTTATACCTCGTGAAACCGTGAATATAATGCCCACAATGTCCTCGCCCCAAACACAATTTACGCAAACCTTCCAAGACAATTCGAATCTATCAACAACTTTCACGCAATCACGAATCTTCTCGAAATTATATAATTTATCATTTCATATTATTCATATGTTTACAGATAAATGCCTCAAGCAGTTACGACTACACTGTAGCCAACAGATTATGGCTTAGCAAAGACAAAAAGCTACGAGGATGCATGTTTGACTTTTTCGGTGATGAACTGGAACGTGTGAGCTTCAAAAATGATCCCAATGCTGTCCGACAGCAAATAAATCAATGGGTTTCCAATGAAACTCGTGGAAATATTAAAGATTTGCTGCCACAAAATTCGATTGATGAGAGCACAGACGCTGTACTGGCTAATGCTGTATATTTCAAAGGACTCTGGCAAAGTAAATTTTTGCGTGAGAATACCAAAAAGGATTTGTTCCATGTGGCACCCAACAACTTGACCATGGTGCAGTTTATGAAGCAGAAGGGTACCTTCAACCATTGTAAGTTACTCTCAATATTATGGAATACAATACCTTTTGTTCAGCTTAGAATTCTAGTAGAGCCATGATTGGTGTAATAGTAAAAGCATACAGTGTAAAAATGGATCTCTCTTGGGAGTAATACATTTTAATGAATTTTCTAAGAATCCAAGCGGATGTTCAAGCTCTGAAACCGACGTCAATGATATCCTGTTGGTTTCATTTGCAAAAAATTGTGAGAGATCATGGGGGGGGGGGGCATTAATTCCAATGCTAAATCCTTGAGGAGGTCATCTTGACCAAGAGACAATCCGGATTCCGGTTCTACTTCGTTTGTTTTGTCATCGTTTGCGTCAGTGGTGATGGACGGGAGGCATAAATACTTGATGGCTATAGTAGTAAATCGGATTGAAGTGTCAGATGACATATCCGGAAAATCAACATAGTTTACTTTGTATAAGCCTTGGCTGATCAGTTTTCTCAGGTTTGAATTTTCAATTGAAAGAGACGAGAACTAGACGTGCAAAAAGTTGAGGTCAGATTATTGCAAAAAGGTACCGTGAAGAGGAAAATGAAATAGATATCTCCAAGTATCAACTTATCGAGGACGCTTTCGAATGTGGATATAATATAGAACCTGTGAACTACTTTTAGAAATCTTCAAGCAATATTTTGTTGGTTTCATTGAGTGCAAATTCTGCCGTGCAAAATTTTCCAATCGATGAAGGAATATCCATTTTCATAAACTACCATGGATCGGCTCAAACTGATACAGAATCATTCTGATTCGACTCTTTTGGGACAAGGTTTCTTTCCATTTCTAATCACTTATCCGGCATATTCGTAAAATTGTGATCAGTTCGTCATAAAATAGGACCATGATAAGTTTTTTCAATCATTACTATATAGAACGCTTTACTGGCTTCGATGTTCTCGGCAGAAGGAGGAGCTAACGTAACGTCATAATTTTCTCATAATATACAGAGTATGGAATTCTACGCAACCAGGAATGGCTATAAATTTCTGACGAGTGTTTTTATTTACATTCCCGACAATAAGCTCAATGATCCCCAACAAGATCAATTTTTCTAAATCATGCCAATCATCACTTGATCTTTCACAGTTTGTTAGTGGTTCAAATGGCCAATCAAGAGTTGAAACCATAGAAGAATTCTTGTGCTTGTTATATTCTGAGATCCTTTCTGTTTCATTCCGTCTCAAATGCGAGAAATCGGTGAATCATGTTTTTAGATGATGATGTTTTATATGGGATTCGCTCATGCGATGGATTATTAAGCCATCCAAGAATTGCAACTTGATAGTGTTGAACGAACGTTTCCGAGAAAAATTAAATTTATCTCAGACTGAAAACTTGAATCAAGTTACTTGATGGCTCTAACATACGACCCAATGAATAAACGAAATGAGGTCGGATGAGGGAATTATTCGAGTATTTTGAAATGTATTCACTGCATCATTGGCAGAATTAAAGAGCACGCGGTAGCTGTGTAAGCTAAATTTTGTTCTAATTTCCGTCGAATTCCCTTGCGATTGAGGCTAAACGACGAATTATGTCATTAAAGTTATTATCTAATCTGAATGGCCTAACTGGTCGTTTAGCTCAAATCGCAAAAGAATTCTAGAATAATTGGAACAAAATTGTGTGTATATTATAGGTTAGGATGTCCCAGATGCCCGCAGTGGCTTCCACTTTCCTGCAATAATCTAATGATTTGGGCTGAACGTTGAGTTGTCGAGTATAAGTCGGACAATTAACAGTAACTAGACGACTCATCTCAATATAACTTTGTACCATGAAAATTTTCACATACCTAAGTAGTGAATGGAACTTTACGTCCGTGTTGCCCGGCTACCGCATGCCCTCAATATCAAAGTCAAGAAATATGAATTTGCAGTGACCGACTGATTGAATCTTAAGTAAATATCATCTTTAAACAGAGAGGATTCGCAAAAAACTGACTCGGTTCGGATTCACGTCTTTTTCAAAACTATTGACGCTCACGCCTTTTTTGTGAGTATGATTTCGATCATTTCAGAGATGAATAAGATTGAGCAAAGCCTAGAACGAAATAAAAAAACTGGTGACAGAAATTGATCTTAAATCTTCAACAAGATGCTTTCTGAAGATATGAAAGTCAAGCTCCATGGGTAAACGATTCCTCCCAAATTTCTCTAATCATGCATGTGAATGCGTTGAGTATTACTAGAGTAAATGTCACCACCGCAGAAGAACAATGAAGATGCTTTGTATACTTTGAATTTGAATCGTTCCAACAGACTCCTAATGAGAATTAAGGTTACAAAAGTCGTACCAACCTTGTACTTACCTACTTTTTTCAATCCACAGTGGTATCAGAAGAGCTGGGAGTTCACATAGTTCAGCTTCCCTATAAAGGTGAGGAAGTCTCCATGTTCATCTTACTTCCACCTTACGTTCAACAACAAAAAACAGAGCAACCAAAACAGCAAGCGCGGTCCGCTGGCCCTGATCAACAACAACAACAACAACAACAACAGCAACAGACTGAACGTCTCGATGGCGTAGACAACCTTCTAAGGCGTCTTTCAGACACTCGCGAAGGTGCCAGTGAACTTCGCGAAGCTCTTGATGAAAATCTGGCATCTCGTGAAGTCGTACTCAGTCTTCCAAAATTCAGTCTAGAACGTGAACTTCCTGTGAAACATCTTCTAGATGCAATGGGTGCTTCAACAGTCTTAGACCCGAGTTCGGACTTTGGTGGTTTTGTTGAAGATGGTGAAAAACCTATTCACCTTGGTGATGCTGTACACAGAGCCAAGATTGAAGTTACTGAAGATGGCACCACTGCTGCGGCTGCCACAGCACTTTTTAGCTTTAGATCAAGCAGGCCTAGCGAACCTGAGATTTTCAATGCTAACCATCCATTTGCATACTTCATTTATGATAAACCTACTCGTACTGTACTCTTTGCCGGTGTATATCGTAAACCTAACAAAAGCTAAGTTTTTAAAATGTTGCGAATGGCTGTTGCGTGTACATGTATTAAAAAATGTTTTGTGATTAATTGGAATGAGCTGCATGAGAAAGTTGCAAAGTTTGATCCATGAATGCTCTTTTCTTGTTGCTGTTTCAAGTTGAGTTAATTCGAAGAAGGATGAGCGGTATGAGTGTTTTTTAACCTGCAAAACACGGGTCGTTGATTTAGTTATACATTCTTCTAGTTTTCCTCTTTATGTTTATGTAGACTGATTCCAGTTTCTTTTTGTAAGAAAATCCCATTTCAAAGAGGTATCGATACACCAGTGTGATTAGACTCTGCAGACTCTCCTATGAAGTAATGGATGAGATTCAACACAAGGTATCTGTAAGATACAGTGTCTGTGAGAAATTGAATGTTTTGCCTGAGTTGTGTATGAATATGAATTAGATAACGAAAACGATCATTGTACATTCGATCGCTCTGAATGTATAACCATAAATTTTGAAAATATTCCTTGTCGTACGAAATTTGAACCAAATAGTCGCTCATTATTGCAATGATTCCAACTAAAAGACTAGATAATTGAAGCAGAATTGAAGCAGTTTACACTTTCAGATTGAACATTGTCAATCATGTTTGACAAAATGGAATTACTTTGATAACTAATACAATAATTCGATATGTACATACGCTCTTGGTTTTCTGTACTGTTCCACTACGTACTGTTCCAATTGCTCTTTGTAATAACTTCAATGAATTAATTTGAATAGTATTTAGAATATTTGAGTAAGATTATGCAAGCTCGTTGAAAATGTAACGACCATTACTTAGTAAATAAATAGTAAGAATTTTATTTTGTACATACTAATCACGTTTGGAAGTTGATACTTTGACCATCAAGCATTATTCATACCAAAACATAATGTATGGGTAGTAAAAAGTTGAGTCTTGAGCTCAGCTACAAGATCCCGTTATCAGATTTTGATTTTGACTCCACGGCTTTCCAAAAACTGCAAAAAACAGGGTGGACACATTCACCCCGTCGACAGGGGTGAATGTGTCCACCTATGCCTCGCCTGCGTCTGAAGCGCACAGCTAGTGAATTCAAAATTTTGAGTGCATATCAAGATACGTTATCCTACGTATTTTGACCCGCTGATCCAGTGGTTCCAGAACGATACAATGCAACATTATGGTTATATGAACTAATTAGTCCATCCGGTAATTAGAAAAAAATCGAAATTCGCAATAAATTTTCAAAAAATCACAATACGGGCTAGAAATGATCAATTTGAACGTTCAAGGTCGCATTTTCTTCTTTCTATCACATACTTTTCAGAAAAGAATTGTCCGTTAGCCGTTGAGGCACTGGATTGATTTTAGAACTGTTTCTTCATAATAACCTGTTTTAGCAATAATACTCGCTGTTTTGAGATCACGAGACAAAAAATTTTTCCTTGCACGGGGTACCTCGCCATAGTTTCCCAACGCAAAATCATCTTCTGAACACGATCACGTAGTTTATTTCGACCTAACGCGTCAAAATTCTCTGCTAACCACAAGAACCCTGTTTTTTGGGGACATTAATTTTCAGACTTCATTAAACGGCAAAGAAAGTACGTCAGAGTCCAGACTTATGGAATTGGAGCTATTTATTTGGGAAGAAGAAATTTCAAGCTTCAAAATGACCCCCGGCAGGTTTCTGTAGGTACTATAGAAGTGAAGATATGATGCTGACAATCTTTTTGGGGGAAGCGGACACATTCACACTGGTTTACGGTAACGATTGAAATATAGGGAAGCCCTAATATAACAATAAAAGTCAAGGTGCCGTGAAAAAGTGCTCATCGTGATGGTCTTCTGGTTCTGTATAAAAAACCCACTAATTTATCTAAAAATGATACATTTAGGAATGTTGATCTTTTCGGTAGTTTGTTTCTTATTTTTGCTGCAAGGTGAGGGGCATCTCAGGCGTTTCCGGTCATTTTCCCTAAACCATCTTTCTTAATCAAATCAGAAAATTTTCTGCCGCGTGTAACTTTTTAGAGTATTTATATCTAGATTCAAAAGCTCCTGAATCTTCAAGAAGATTTTCATACATTTCTCGAGAATATTTCAAAATCGTAATGTCTTTCGAACTTGTTATCGTACAAAAATTCAATACTTCTACACATTTTTCATTTATCGGGGTTTTTTGGACCAGGTAATCAACTCTCAATTTTTTGACAGTTGCTCATTCTTTCTTGACTTTTCAAAGCTTATGCAGATTTATTTGGCGGTTTCTTCAATCTAATCCATTAATTCTTGATCTTGGGTATCTGGGGATAATTTTCATTTTAATGAATTCCGTTACAGATCCCAAATGGTAAGACCACACTCTCTACATCAGCACTGCAGCTGAGTTGTTCATGGAGCTCAGTTATTTTCTCTGAAATATGAATTTCCTACATAATTTCTCGTCCAACATTAATTGTTTTCTTATTCATTTTGATTCTCAACTTTCGAAGGGTTTCTATAGTCTGAAATCTTTAAATTCTTTCAGAATTGGCAATGGGTTCCTCTCGTATCCACGCATGCAAAGTTTCTAGACCGGTCGTATTATTTTTTATGATTTTTTCTGATTTTCTCAATTATGGGTATCGCTTCCTGGTAGAAATTGTGAGCATTTTTCGCCCAGAAATTGGCCAAGTCTAACCCAATTGCATTGTTACTATATCTATATATTGCATTAGGGTCCAGAAAAAATGGTCACATTTCTAGTACCAGGGCTTCTCCTACTCGCACTCTAAATCTGACAACCACAGTCAATAGACACAGTTTTGAAAATTATAATAGACTAGAGAAAACAAATTGGCGGTAAACACTATAGTTTTCTTTTCCATAAACATCTGATCAGACAAGGGTACCTATTCCCATCAAAGTATATATAGATGACGTTCAAACCCTCATTGCAACTGAAATAATTCTATCTTGTTGAGCACAATCAAGTATGTCAATAACTATTTTGCGTCAAGTGATGAATCAAAACTAACGCAGATAGACACAGCGGAGGCTCGTAATCTTGTTTTATGGAGGCTCGTTCTCAGTATTATCTTAGTGCGATAAAAGGTCTGTTACTATCAGCTCAGTGGAACCTCTAACACAAATCAATCACAAAATATTTCAGATTTTTCTCCAGTAAGTCTTTCACAATTCTAATCATTTATCAGTTTTTCAACCTAAATTCTTCAATTACTTGACCGATGGCTTATGAGAAACGAAATAAAGAATTAGTTGGGCCGTATGTACACAGATGTGACGGGCAGAGTCCATCCACGACTTTTTTGTATACCTCCTCATTTCTTGTCCAAAAACTATGGGCATTGAGATAAAATTCGAATTTTTTAAATGTGTTGAGAACGGTGGTATGTGTAAATGCTCGGTATTCGTAGTCGATCTACACCGAATCAAACATCTTTGAGCTGAGAGTTCCACGTGAACAAAAAAGTTTTAATCAACAATTTTTTGATTCTAATAGGGGATCTCCAATATTTAGTGTCAGTCAACAGCAAAATTTATGTTCGATTCAAATAATGCTTGCAACAATAATTATGTCATCTTTTCGTGGCAATCTTGAGGTAATTTCAAAGAAATGAGTTTAGGTGCAGCGAAAAGTTTCTGTATATATGTGCATTAAAATATAAAATCAATGACGAATGGAATAATTCAGGCGTACGAAGCACGTAAAAAAATTGAACGTGGATTGAGCACTATCTTCACATAACCTCAGCGATAATTTTTTGACTTGAAACACCAAAGAATGCGAGTCATCTGGCTACGCACATGCACGGAGATACTTTCCATCTCGTTTTTTCCCCCTATTAGAGCGCGGAGACACCGCGTGCTTCACGCGCGACTGGCAATTAGTGTTCAGCAGTTCAATCTGAATTTTTAAGGGGCAATTCGTCATAATTCATAGTATAAGGTATTTAAGGAATGACATATTTACAGGAAATAAAGGTGAAATCTCCAGAGTATGAATGATCTCGCACGTTGATGAGCTTATTATCTGGCCACTTAGAGATGGGAAGAATCCAGTTTCAAGTCCGGTGACTCACATTTGAAGTAGAAACGAGAAAATTGCAGATCACAAGAATCCGTGCATAATTTTTTATTCGTGAAGGTTCAGTACATATAAAACCTAAATCATTTTCTTCAACACTGATGAATTACTCCTCCAAATTGCAAGAATTGAAGAAGAATAGTGGAATTATTACAAATCAACAAGATGATACCATGTGACAAATATGTTTGTTCTCGTCTTTTTTTCAGTAGTGAGATAACGGTCGCCTTATGTTTTGGTTTCAAACACGATAAGTTTAGTTTTTGCGAAGAAAATTCAAGTATACGTACTTTACGATTTGTAGGTGTCAAGACACGTACTTGACATGGAAATAATGCAGCGTCGCATATTTTGGCTGAGCGCACGACGACGCTGGGGAAATTATCAGTGATACGTGCGGCAATTTCAATTCGCATTCAACCGAATAAAAGGAGAAACTCACATGTTACACAAAACGTTCAGTATGTGCAAGTGCCGGCCGGGAATAGACATGAGAAAACTATTATTGTTGTATTTTGGTGGTGCCATACTGCTACACTATTATTTGAAGGTAAAGTTTGTTCTTATCTGATATGATGGGTTAGAAGGCAAAATAGAATTTGGATACAAAGTTTTGCAATGTGAGAATATTAGTTCCCAGCGTGTGAACGCGCTTCCATAAAGTAAATGTTTCAATACCACCAGTATGTGATTCCGGATTGCTGTGATGTAAATCATAAATTTGCCTAGTATCTTATTATAAAATTATGCTTTAAAAGAGGATGTTTGATCTCAAATATATTTTCATCAGCCAGTATTACCGCACGTGATTGATGATTGTTTACGAGGTCAGACTTATTGGTGTTTGTCACGTAGAATCGCCAGAAAATGTCAGGTAAGGATGATATCACATGATCAAATTTCATATAATAAGTTCAATGATTGGTGAGTTGTTCCACAAAAAAGTGGGTGTCAAAAGTGAGTTCATCTCAGATTTTGTTCTAAATAATTTCTTTCGATTCTGTAGGTCAAAATATGAATATCTGTCCCCGTAAAAAAATTGGAAATTTTTTCGAACCCTGGCTCGCCGATGAAATTCCGTTTGGAGATTTTGCTGTAAAAATGTCGTGGCTCTTTCCCACTACAATTGTTTCAACTCAAAAATAATCATGAATAGTGGAATCCCAAAGTTTTTCTTGCGTGCCAGGCCAAGACTGTGGAAATGATTCCGATTTATTCATAGGCGTACAAATGTTAACTCGTGGAATCGAAAGAGACTATACTCAGGATGAGTCCGAGACCCAGTTATTGTTGACACTTTCTTACCTCGTAGAATTATTAAGAGTCAGAATCGAAATTGAACTGTAAAACGAATACTTTAGGGCTCATATATTCCAGGATCTAGTATTCATATAGTCCTCAGATTATTAAACTATTCGCTAATAATATCGTAATTTTTCAACGATTTGTTTCAAACAGCTTGAAAAATGCTCCCAAACCAGATACAAAATCAAATTAATCATTTTGAAGAAATTCTATCCTTGCATTCAAGTTGATATCGGAGCCAACGTATAGCGCATTTGCTTGTGCAAAACAAACCATAAATCATTCAGTGTGATGCATGTCATACTAACTTTGAGAAAAATGAGAACTTGTACGCATACATGACAGTGTTTACCCGGGGACGAAACGTTATCATCCAAGATTTGAAGTATCTTTACAAACTATCTAATATATGAGGCCATATAGATCTTTTAAATTTGAATTATCCAGCTGATATATTTCTCTCACAGAAAATGGAGGTGTGTTTCCCGAAGAGGGTGAATGATGATGTTGCCATTCGTTCAATCGCAGGAATACTTCTGCGTCAAGATGCGCCCGTTATCAAACACAATCCTTACGGGGGTTACATTGGATGAAATGTTTCAGAATCGATAGTGGAACCTAATTCCAATAACTTACTCTGAGCAATCAGTATACTTACCGCAACTGTGATATTAGATGAGTATTTTTAAAAACAACATTGTTTTTCTTAATTACGATCAAAACTAGGCTTATTCTCTGTGACGTCTAAATAAATGTGATGGCGATAAATGACTTTGACGAGAATAATTTACCAAATGTCTTAAATATACAAACTACACCTCGAATTACACTTTTTCGGACATGTTGTAAACTGGTATATTTCTCTTCCCCTAATAGAAATAAATCCTCCCCGTCTCCGATACTTCTCTTTTATTGAGACGAAGTGTTCAGGGAATGAATTTATGTCTCCACTGGACCTACATTTTAGAGTAAGTGGACTCCGAACCATCCAAGCCGCGGTGGCACTTGAAAAAATCTCAATGGTGCCGGTACCGGGATCGAACCCACGACCTTTCGATTGATGGTTGAGAACTCTAACAATGCTGCCACCGTGGCTTAATAATTCACATAAGAATAGAGTAAGCTTGAACTGATCATATCTTCTCACCTGAGAAATAAGTCGTTAGGCTTGGGTAACATACTCAGATCAGGAAATACGCTGCTAAAAGAATTTAGCAGAATGCTTTCTCATTGCCATAGAAGAAGTCAACTAATCTCATATTATTCACTCGAAAATTCAAATACATTAATATGTTACATTAATCAATTCTCCTCATGAAATTTTTATTAAAATATTTATTCATCCAAAATATCAAAACGTCTCCTAACCATGATCCAGAACGTGAGATATTTTTTCGAATTTCTTTATACTGACTTTCTGTAATATCAATTGGTAAACATCCATGATCCTTCATTTATCTTTGATCTTCATCTTCAACATCAATCAAATCCACAATATCCTCCTCAATGTTTTGTTCTTTACTATCTTGCTCTAATTCATCATCCTGTGTTTGACATTTTACTATGTTAACAGGTTTATGGTCTGATGAATATGACTCGTATACATTGAAAAGGGAATGAATCGGTTTGAAGAAAATCAAGTAAAATTGAGTATTTTTCTACAAATTAGTTATTTGAAGAATAAATTATGGAGTGTAAATTTCAATTTGCAGTAGGTGGAACAGAGTGATAATAACGTAAAGGTCTTTATTGATTTTCATTAACGCGAGGAATTGATTGATTGATACAGAATTTTGGTAAACAGGTGATTATGTTAGGAAAGAAAGCAATTAACTGTCGGTGAACGTGAAGATTGGAATAAAAATGTATCATTTGGAACGCAAAATTTCGAGATCGATTTGACAAAATCTTTTGAGACTTTGTAGGTGTATTTTAAAGACTGTGACGATGATGCCAGTGAATTTTGAGCATGATCGCATGAATATTTTTTGACTGTTGAATTTTTTAATGAGAAATTCGAAATTTTTCGGAAAGAAGCACATTTTATAAATGATTTGTATTTCATTTGACTATATGAAAAAAATGTCAAGGAAGTACTTTAGATATGTTTCGGCGTGCTGGATCGATTCGTTGATACGGAATTTTGGTAAACAGGTGATTATGTTAGGAAAGAAAGCAATTAACTGTCGGTGAACGTGAAGATTGGAATAAAAATGTATCATTTGGAACGCAAAATTTCGAGATCGATTTGACAAAATCTTTTGAGACTTTGTAGGTGTATTTTAAAGACTGTGACGATGATGCCAGTGAATTTTGAGCATGATCGCATGAATATTTTTTGACTTGTGAATTTTTTAATGAGAAATTTGGAATTTTTCGGAAAGAAGCAAATAATAGAAATGATTTGTATTCCATTTTACTACATGAAAAAAATGTAAAGGAAGTAATTTAGAAGTTTTTCGACGTGCTGAATCGATTGGCTGATACGGAATTTTGTTAAATTGTGATTAGAAAGGTTTTATAGCCCAACGAAAGAGAGGTGCGTAAAAGATATAATAAAATGAGCTTCAATCGAAATTCCGTATTGACCAATCGATTAAGCACGTCGAGAAACGCGTAAATCAACAGCCTCAGATTTTTTGAGCAGGAAGGAGAGAATATTTTTAGTTTTTAAGATGAAAAAAAATTATACATAAATGAAAAAAAATTCATAAGTATAAAAGTAATCATCGGGGGGCACTCAAAATCTAGCATTCCAATCTAGAGACGCCTCCGAACATGGCATAAAAATTTCAGGACGATTTATCAAACCAGTGAGGAGTTTTGCTGAGCGATAGAAAACAACATACATACATACACACACAGACACGGACAGAGGGCTCGAAAGACTGGGTTGTAGTAATTTTGTGAGGGGTTATAACGAAAAACTGTGACCTACATTCGATAGATCTTGGCGAGAGGAAGAGGACTGTACCAATTTCATGTATTCAAGAGGTTCACTGGAGGAGAAAAAAATTTTTTTAGAAAAAATTTGACGAAAATTCTGCTGGCACCAAATGAATGCTTTCTCTTTTGAGAAAGCAAAAGTTGTTGATTCTCTCTAACATGAAAAAATCATCCACATCACTGCTTTTACGTTACATGAAGGTTCGTACACGAACCTTCCGATCTTTAGATTCAAGATAGCTCCGATGAATGTGTCCAATACTCTAATACCGCCAATCGAGGTTACTTTGAACAGACTGGGTAACTTTTAACACTCATTTGAATTCTTGGAATCAGCAAAATAGGGATTCGCAAGGATCGTAGCACTAACTTGCTTGAGAGTTGCATGCGTGGAGTACATTTTTCACCGGTAAAGTAGCGCCTATCAGCTGTGTGTGGCTGGAAAGCATGATTTTTGAGCAAAAATACTCAAGAAAGTGTTTTTTTGTTCTAAAGTCATGCTCTCCAGCCACAAACGGCTGATAGGGACTCCTTCCCCGGTGAAAAATGTTCTCCACCCATGCAACTGACAAGCAAATTAGTACTAATAGAACCCCCGCGCGTCTCTAATATTTTGCAGATTTCGAGAATTCAAACAAGTGTTCGAAGATACTTCGTCTGTTCAAAGTAACACCGATTGGTGGTACCAAAATGATCGATATTGTGGGGACCAATTTTTCCCAAGCTTGTATCAAAGAGTACTCACGCAATGCTTTTTGGAGTTCATTAGGTGGAAATTTCCAGTTCGATTTTGACCTATTGGAAAAACCCAATAAAAACAACCCAATGCACTCTTTTTAACGGGCTATTTCAATACTTGACTAGGATCTCTGTGTAATTGAATTATCATGTTTTGTCTATAATTTCTAAAAAGGTTCGTTGAATTGAAAAACATCTGGAATTTTTCAAGGTCACTGAACTTAGTTATAGTATTTGTGAGAATGCGAATATTGATTTGTTTATTACAAATACTCACATTGGAATAAACCTAATAGTGATGCAGTCTATATAGCACATAATTTTACATTTTGTTTCCAGTTCACCGTGTAGTTTCTGTATCTTATCTCATAGACGTGAAGGGAATGGAACCGTAAACCAGGGTGAATGTGGCCACTTTAGACCTTCTGATCGAATTCTCGTTGAGTTTTTTCGAACAAACCTATATGTATCTTAGGTCATTCGACGCGTCTTGGTGTGTTTTTCGAAACGCTGTCTTCAGAATTTCATTTCAACCATTTGCTCTCTTGAAAAGTGTAAAAAACAGGGTGGCCAAGTTCACCCCGGATGCCGCACAGTGGGAAATACCGAAATTTTTTAGCTCAAAAGTTAACACGCTTGAGCCATTTGACTATTGAGCTAAAATATTTCGATCTTCCCCACTGTGTGCCGGTGTGAATGTGGCCACCCTCGTTGAGCACCGCAATCATAATGGTCTGAGCGAATCCCTACCCTGACGCCTCGTGTTTAAAACAAAATGAGGACTACACATCTCTTAGCTCATCTAATTACGAAGAGAATACCGTTGGATTTATCTCGATACTTAGCTCGAAAACCCGAGTCAGGTGGCCAATTTGGAATTTATACACTACATTATTGGCGTGTCAAGCACGGTTGTGTCTCGAATGGCGTCTGGGTTGATTTTGGACACTTTGACACTTCTAGTTGATTTTCATTGCAATTTTTCGACCAAACCTATATGCATGTGTACTCATTCGACGCGCCTTGACGTCACCTCCAAAATGCTGTGCTTGGAATCCTCTTCCACTCATTTGCTTTCTCGAGAGTTGTAAAAAACAAAGTGGCCACATTCACCCCGGGGCAGCCGAGAAATCACAAGTTCTCGTTCAAGTGGTCGTTCTAAATGACTGGCGCATCGAAATTCAATCGGCAATAGCGCAAAATGTAGAGAACGTCATTACCTACTGAGAAAAAATCATTGGAAAGAGAAGAAATGGCTCTACTGTGTTGTTCAGGTGAATTTTTGTGACGTGGAATTTTTACTTAACAATTATCACTTCATTCCCACGAGAAAAAGGGTAAATGGAACCTGTTTCATCACAAATGAGCTGCCATATTTTGAAAGAAGAGATCCTAAGCTTTTAAATGCGCCTTTGCACGTCTTTCTATGTGGTATAGCATCGGAGTTACGACTATTACAATCTCTTTCCGGAAAATTGGCCACATTCACCCCAGTTTACGGAATGTCAAAAATCTATCGAAATATTTGTTAGGAACGGGGACATCGCTTTTCACATAAATTGAGCAATAAGTGTTCTATAATTCCATTTTAAAGTCTTAAATCTGATGCAAAAAACATTTTAAATTCTACCAACTAACACTGACCATGCGATCGATAATGGGCTCTTAATTCACTCTATAAAAGTCTGTTGCGGTTGTTGGGAAGCCAAGATAAGTGAAAACTATTTGTACATCAGGATTTCTCATTCGATAGAAGTATTGGACGTGCATACTTGACCGCGGTGGAATGTTCGATGAACATAGAATGATTTCCATCTCTATTGAATCTCAATCCGCATGAACTATCAGGTGATTCAAATGCTGATCATAAGGTGACGAATAGAGAAAATAAAAGTAGTAGCATCCCTGGAATATATTAGCCATGCGAATTCTGCAGTCTATATGGGGATTCTCTTCACGCACTGGATCTTTGCACTCGAGAAGAATAGAGGCACTCGTCAGTTTTGCATTTTGCATGCGCTAACAATTTACATCCTTCGGCAGGGATTTTTTTCCGTTTGCTAAGATTATAAAAGCAATCGATGAGTCCTTTTACAGCGCAGATCTTTCCCTCGAGCTTTCGAGATATATTCGAAGGTTTGAGTTAGATTGAATTTATTAATTCGTGACGAGCAAATACCTCATTCTACGATGGATATTATTTTTATGTGTCTGATCTTCGGAAGAATTATGGCAGGTTCCGCCTGGATTGTGCCACATTCCTGTAAGTGTACTTTCTTACAAACCAAATTATCGTAAGTAATAGGTATAGACGTTTTTCCAATACCATCATCCTTCAACTAATTCATACAGATCTTTAGCAAGTCATAGAGATTATATCAAATTATGAGCTATGCACAACAAAATCTCCATATCAGTTTTGCATCCTGAATATTACATTCAAAATTAGTCCTTGTTTGTCACCAAGTGGAACCGATTTCTTATTCTCAGATGCAAGAAAGATCATGTTGTCATTTTTTTCCAGCGGATTTATTAAGATTTATGGTCGTACTACAAGAGCTTAGTAGTTTATTGTTGAAGATGCCAGATAAAAATCTTGACAATTTCTTAATCTGTCTGAGCTTCTTCATAGACGCATTTAGATAAAAATTCGGATGTTTCGAGGACATCGCTTTGTGTTACTAGCTCACGCAAACCACCTCGCAAACCACCATTTCCGCGGACTTAGTATCAGCAAACTTTGCTTATCCACTCTGTTTGATAATTATTTATTCATTGCGAAGAAATGCATTAATTCATTTTGAATAAATATTTGCCTAAGAGAAAATAGAATTAAGTTGATTCATATCAGAAAAATTTTCTTCAAAACCGCTCAATTTTTTTCTCAGAGCACAATTGGCCAACTACGACATTTCTTCGTATTCGCAGTTTTTGCTTTGCTCAATCGCGATTGGGAGCTGGT
This sequence comes from Eretmocerus hayati, assembly GCA_029851415.1. Taxonomy (NCBI): domain Eukaryota; kingdom Metazoa; phylum Arthropoda; class Insecta; order Hymenoptera; family Aphelinidae; genus Eretmocerus; species Eretmocerus hayati. The sequence goes on from CM056741.1 coordinate 155,118,071, forward strand.
ATTCAGGACAAGATTCCTCTCAAAGATTCAATTCCGAGATAGACTTCCAGAGCATTAAATTTCTTTCGCTCATGTTCGATAATTTCAATGTTAGAAAAGCACGCCACGTCGGGTGAGCAATATCGACGTGGCGTGCTTTTTATATCATGTGAATTGTGAATTCATCATGGATCCACCAAAAGAAACTACTAGAAAGAGATGGTAAAATTCCAAATTTGGTGCCAAAGACCAAAATCATGTAATCACTGCCGAAAATGAAAAAAACTAATATTGTCTGAAATTTTGAATGGCGAGATCCAGGTTGTTAAAAAATTGACAATTATTTAATCTCATTTTCTCTGGAGATTGAAGATTTAATTTTGAAGAAATAGTTGATGATGATACATCAGGATTCATTAGATAAATTATACGGATTATTCATTTGAAGTGATATCATCACATATCTCCGTAATGAATCACCACCATTAATTGGCAGATACGCATGAAACGCTTAAAATGAACTTTTTATCATTAAAGTTGTAGCTTGGAAGTTGCACCTCCTTTTGTCGGTCAAAGAACGTAAGAATCTCATCCCGGGTGAGGGGGGGGGGGGATCAATGCATTCGCTGATTTCATGTTCGCGGCACCCTTGCAGAATGCAATCCCCGCAAATACTAAGTTTTGCCGATCAGGCTTCATCAGTTGTAATATTTATATTTGAACCGCTCATAGCCTTTTGCTCATAGACTGTGAGAATCTTTAAAAGAAAGTTTCGAAATGATCTTCTTCAATCACTTGGAAAAATCCTCATATGTTCCAAAGTCACATTCTTCTCGAGCTTACTTTATTTTTCATGTTTTCATGATCAAAGAACAATCATCTAGTATGAAAGAATATTTCTTACTGCATCTACGATAACATTTTTCTTTACTGCTAATCGTTCTTCGACATGACTTATGTACCTGAAAACCCAGTGGTTGAGCTTTATTGTTCTTTTCCAAAATTTCGGCTCAATCAAACGACCAGAGCATTCTTATAAAGTACTAATATGCAACCATTCCAGATACTATGCCGGTATTTATGCGAGCTCACTCTATGCCAAATCTCAGATCAAGAAATAGATTTGGCATGACTACTACTACAAGTCCACAACAACAGTATCCCATGTATCATACAACGGCTCTAACTAGGAGTATCTTGGCAGGAAATGTTTTACCGATTTCTACCGATTCTGTATCAAATCAATCATATTATCCCATCACAATTGCTACAACTGAAGCAAATGATATTGCAGCCACTACTGAAAAGACGGCAGGATACGATAGCGTTGGTGAATCACAGGTGCCCAAGGTATTTCAATGATTCCTTTTTTCATATTATTCGCCGAAAAATTGTCCTATTTTCGATCACTCGCGCGTATACTGTAAGTATAAGTGTTGATACCCGATCGTTTTACTATAATATCGGCTAATGGTTTACTTGAATGAATGAATTGATAGGCGACAATACGGACGAATAAAATTCAACGTTATTGATTTGACAACTTTGGTCAGCCACTCGCTTACATTTTTCACTAAAAAAAGAATTAGTTTACTGTCATACCATGTTATTAACGATTCCCCGCACCAACTGGTCTTAACATCTTCAGAACGTATAAGAGATTAAATCTGCCCAAGACCCTTAACGGTACCTTTTAAGACTCAAATAAATTTTCACGTAAGCTTTATGGAAGCAGAGAAATTTAAAGGCATCATACATCATATCTTATCTCGACAAAGAAAGAAAAATTGTTACCTAAAAATGCAAAAGTGCAGGTAAAACTCTGTTAAGCTCTCACTAATATTTCACTGTCATCTCTTTTTGACAAATTTCAGATTGACTTTAAAGTCAAACCATTCATCGTCCGACCCTCAAAAGTACCATTCAGTAAGATCCCCCAGAAAGAGAGTGGCAATAAAAGGACCGTTTCAATGGCAAAGATGAACAAGGACGAAAAAGAGGACGAGGACGAGGACGAGGGCAATGCATCAGAGGGAATGAACGAGGAGGTGGCAGAAGAAGGAAACTGTGACGATTACGATTACGGAGATGAGGACGAAGATGACGAAGATGATGAGGATGACGCAAATGACGAGGATGACGACGACGAAGTGCGGATTGCGGCTGCGTTAGTCCCAACAAAAGCAATAAATGGTAGACGCAGTAATAAGGGCCGCAAACGTTATTATCCAAGGCTCAACAATTTCTTTCCTGTGATATTCAGCTTTCCAAGGTTGACCGGAGGTCGTCGTCGTGGTTCGTCATCGAGCAGCTCTCAGGTACCGAGGTTGGTTGCTGCAATAGCAAATAGCTATTCAACTACAAATGGTGGCATGGCAAGTTCTGTAGCCACTGCTTATGGTTTGCCCGCGTAAGTCATCGTCATGTTCACGCACTTTTTGAATTTTCAAAATTGGGAGGAATGAAAAAAAAAATTGGAAACAAATATTGCGCTGTGACAATATTCTCATTACAATGCATCCTCGATATCATTTTATATTCTTTCATATCTCTACTGATATATATGAGTAGTTCCGTTGGAACTTCAACATTTGGAGGCCGAAAATGTGCCAACCTCAAATCCCACTTCGGAAGGTTTTGACATGTATTTTTCGACTTTTTCAAACATATAATGTATAATTTAACTCGCGCACGGATTTCAAAATTTCCACCCTTCGGTACCATAAGGGTGGTTTTGACACTAAAATTGATGTCACGGCCAAACGATTCAAGCTACGGTCTTGAGATTTTGGGCTTTTCATTTGGCCATCAGATACTTTGAAGAAAACTGACTAGGGTCTCCGTAATCTTGCGTTTAAGGGTTGCACTAGTAGCACACGGAACTGACCAAAAAATTTATCAAAATCAGATTTTCGTGGGAAAGAGCTCCGCAAAGTATAAAAATCAATTTTTTTCGAAATTCTGAGGCATGGAAAAGTTGCGCCTGACGATTTCCTTCAAGAATAAATTGGTACGGGAAGGCCTGGAGTGAGGCAAATACACTTCTATCGAAGGAAACTGAGGGGATAAAATTTTAAGTAAAATTGCGCCACAGAATGTACGTACTCGTCATGCACACAAAAAGTGGTCTTTGGCCTCTTATAGCAGTGGCATTTGATGCTTGATAGCATTATATTTGATGTATTTGCCCGCCCGAATCTCAGACGAGCCTCACCGCGACGCTTTACATTCACTAAGGTCGAAAAAATGAAAAAACACAGCGCACAAAACTAACATTTTGATACCTTTTTCGATAATAATTTTTTTGGCGACCGTGGATTGCCAAACTAATGACTGCGCCAAAAAAGCACCAAAAAATACGTCAAAAATGACCCGTACGAATTTTTTCCCAAGCGTTTTAAGGGTTCGTACAAGCAGGCACACATTATTCCAAAGTTTCCACAGAACTACTCATATACGAACCAAAATCTTGAAACATTTTAAAAGTGGTAATACGATTATCGTTTTACAGGCAGAAGACCAAGCGGAAGACATTGGTTAATCGAATCAAAGCTGGGACAGCTCATTGAACTCTGCTCGAAACTAAGAAATTTGAAATCATTTCCGCTGCAGTAGGACGAGGAAGGAGTCGATGACTATATCAAGTTTTAAATAGTCACGGACGAGATTCATCGAGATTGCATTTGTGAAGTACACTATCCTTGAATACGCAGTACCCGACCCAATTCTGATAGTGTCGCGGAATTTGTCCAAGCAGGTATGGCACACTTGCATGGACATAATTCCAGTGCGGCTCTCAAAGAGAGCGCTAAGGCGGTTTTTTTCGAACTCTACAAAATTTTGTACACTTTTCTGGACGGGACACGAATACACCCATGAGTTACCTTCATTGGTACACAGTATTGATATGGAAGTAATATACATGAACATCGTATTTTTGTAACAATGCAAAATATTGGTCTTTACAGTTGTATCGCAGCAATGAAAATTTTCAACATTATGACATTCTGCGATTCGATTTTCAGTATAACTTGATTCATCTAGAATACTCTTATCCGTAACATAGGCTCACATAATACATCGAAATATGAGTCACTTACTTTCTGTAGATATGAGAATATTGATTTGACTGTTCATAATCATGTTATCAGAAATTCTATTGATTCTCGATTCAACATGCTCGGTGGCTTAATTTTTCTTAGAAACTAATAGTCTTGGCTTACTTTTCGAAAGTTTTTTCGGGAAGGTGAATGACTGGTAAAACCATCTCAAAATGTTCTCATCCAGTGGAAATAAAATCAACAAGAATCTTTACAAAAAATTATGATACAGCGACAGATATCTCGAACGAGCAACAATGAAACTTTACAATGACTGGTTCTTAGGAAAGGCAGCTCGAAAGACATGCAGAAAGCTTAGTAGCATCAACAATAATTGACAAAAAAAAATTCAAAATTCTGCACAATGGTTTAGAAATAATCAACAAAATGCACACCCAACTTTGTATTCTACTCGAGTGTTTTTCCCTTATGAGGCTTTGATGTTTATGTAAAGTCAACATCTTACCTTAAAAATTTTGAATTTCGAATCCGATCACTATTTGCATCTCTAATCCCGTACAAATAGTTAGGAACTCAAAAATAGAAATGACTGTAGATTGCGTATTTTTTAAGATGAATTAAAAAAGTTCTAAATAACAATAATTGTTCTTCCAACTAACACATCAAGAACGCAATGAGTATACGTGCTCTTCTCTCGCTTCTACTCCCAAAGGTGACTGACTCGATTGATGATCATCATATTACATCTTCAAGTTGAATGAAAATTCACCCATGAATTACAGATTGTACAAGAAATATATATCCTTGGAAGTACTGAATAATATTTATTTTGAATCCAGATCATCAAAGAGAAATTTTTCAAAGTACAATTCTGGATGGGAACTTGATTACTTTCTGTAGAATGAGATGCAGAAATGGCATCTCGAAGAGTATTATTAAGAAATCATTGAGTCATATATGTATTGTTCAAGATTTTAAGAGTAATTTTCATCTTTCATCAAGTTTTCAGAGCTTCTAGAAAAAGTATTGCTCAATTCTAAATTCTGAATAGAAATAATTCAAGATATCCATAATCATTTATCTCTTCTAATTCGTAAAAAACGTGGTTAGGTGTAAAAATGAATTAATAATAATACCATATCTCTTTGCAACTTCATTCTGAACAAGTTTATTGTCACACTTATTGACTACGCACTCGTATAAGCGTAATAAAATCAATACATTATAACGGCTATTGAAGCTCGAACGTCAAGATTAAATTTACAGTAGTTGTCTAAGGCATTATTATCACGCTGCAGTCAGTCAAGATTGGTTCTCTCCTTTAAAATCCACTGAAACATAAAGATATTTCATAGTTAGTAATTGATCTGTCAATTTCTCCAAAAATACAGTAGGAACATTACTTGAAAGCTTTCATTTTTTTATATTCATTTGAATGTATATTTTGATTTAGAAACAAAAAGTGCGTTTTTTCTCAATAGAAAGACACTCTGTTGAGTTACAATCGCGATACTATAATGACTGACAGGAATAATTTATTTTTATTTTTTTATTTTAAATATAGACATCAATTCAATGTTACGTATTCAAGTACGAATCGGATCAAAATTCCATTAGGCAATGGTCGATTTTAAAAATTTCCTCTATCCAACAAGATCGCTTTAGAGATGAGAGTAATCAATAATTTTTTTGAACTGTGTATCAAATAAATTACCCGAATTGAAATCAAATCCATGATCTCGAACTAACTTATACGAACTCTTATCAAAATTTGACCGAAGAAAATTTCCAACTGTCGTTCTGCAAAATGTACAATTCTAACGGAATTTTCGGATGAAAATGGTTCCGAAAAATATTTCCAGAAAATTTGCAATTTGTTTGAAACATAATGGTTTTGACTGAAAATTGAGCAACCCGCAAGGAAAGTACACAAGTACACAAGCTACCGTCTGATAAGAGATTTGAATAATAAAGGGAATTCCGTTACACAGCATGAGTATCCTCATAATTTTCCTCTTAGAATAAACACAACAGTCATAATCAGAAACCAATACAAGATCGGTAAACAAACATTACGATTTCAAAACGGGCAAATTGGAATTATGTCGAACACTCAAGTATTATATCTACACGTGAATTGTGATACGATGAGAAAAATATATGATTACCATCTCACCCTGAGTTCGATGAGGCAGAGGCTTGGGCCGAAGCTTGAGAGAAGCTGTTACCACCGCCAAAACCACCTGGTCCAAAACCTCCAGGACCGTTATAGAAGCTGGGTCCGCCAAAACCGGGATTACCAAAGTTACCGGATGAAGCCGAAGCCTGAGCTTGAGCATTTGCGCTGTTGTAGCTTGGTCCACCACCAAATCCTGGCCCATTGTAAAAACCGGGTCCTCCTTGTGGGTAGTAACCACCTGGTCCACCTGGATACAGACCACCACCACCATGGTAATAACCATGATGGCCATAGCGCGTTGGAGCTGCTTTTGCTTCACGTCGGGCTCTCACGAACACTGTGACAGAACACATTTTGCACTTTAGGTTTTTTTTTAATTTTCTCACTTTTTTCATTATCATTTGAGAAATCATTTGCGTATGAGTTCGAGCTATTTATTTCTGACCCGACTGCGAATATCAGGAATTATTGAAAGATAGTTCTTATAATGTGTGCGTGAAAAGTGAAAAATTGGCTATTTTATGGAAACTAATCCGAAGGAATTGCATTCAATACGACGCAGAAGTGGAAAATGGACGAATTACGTGTTTGAAAATCAGTGAATTTTTCCGAAGTTTTCATTCATGCGAATCCACTAAACTTGAGCACGGCTCAATTTTACACACTTTATGAATATCTCAGTGAATTAGTCCTGGGAAATCATATTTTCCGATCCAAAATGAAGTGAAATTGTGACAAAATCAAATCCGCGGGAAAATTGATCGTAAACTATAGAGGAATACCGAAAATTTCAGTTCCAAAAACCTCGGAATAGCAAAGACCACACTTTCGAAACAGGTCATAATATCGATCCTGGTATCAATCACCTAAAATTCTATCAAACTGCATCTGTACCGTGAAACCACAAAACTTAAAATCGAATCGGGAAAATTCGGCTAACAACACAGCTATACATAAAACGACGTTATATCGGCGATGATATATTCACTCTCAATCAATTAAAAGATAACTCACTTTCTTCGTGGGCAGGATAGGCAAAGGCTACCGTTACAAGGGCAAACAAAAGTACTGCAATCGTGTACTTGGCCATGGTTGTTACAGTAGAATCTTGCTTGTCACTCGAACTGTGAATTCAATTTGGGCCTTATGCCTGTACGAGTCGACGGCTTCAACTGATGCCCCAAGTGGACCGGAGTCACTTATATACCTGCGCAACCTGATCGTCTTCGCATCGATGGTAGGGCATATAATACTTACGAGCTTTGTAACGCGTGTCGTGGAGCCTCATGAAGCTCACCGCTCGCGCTCTGACGCGCGACATCGTTACTGACCAGGCCGATGCTCGTTTTGTTTACTCTATTCCCCTCAAATCTCTCGATGCTCATTATTACAGTCATTATAGACTCATCAAATTAGCCATGCTATCAAATTTAAAACGTGTCATCGCCTCGTTTTGAAATTTGAACGTCCGTTTAGACATCGAGTCTGTGTGATTCCCCGATATCTTGAATTTAGCTTCAAAATTTCATGACGACTAACGAGTGGAGCAATTTATGCAAATTAGTCGGAACCAATGTGCTCAAGATGTGGAGGGAAGTTCTAGTGTTAGCTAACACTTACTAGGCAGACACTCGACGCACTTACGCTTGGACTATGTACAAATACACTTGTAATAATTTATTCAAAAGTCAATGTGAGCGTGCCAGGAGCTTTCATCATATCGGTTTGAACTTGGTCACACCTCAACTGGTTGATATTTCGGCCTACTTTACGATCTTCTTGAATTTGGGCACGATGAAGCAATCGTCCTTAATGACCTCTCTCATAAGCTGTAATTTTAACACCGTATACCTTCACGACGACGACGTGGTCGGCAAACCGTAAAGTTTTGGCGTTCTGCAGACTGCACCGCAACGAGATGCGCTCCATTCATCAATTTTTTTCCTCAATTTGTTCTGAGCCTCGACAGTAAAAAAAAAAAATCCGATGAGAAGAATCCGGTGCCGTTCTTCGTATTTTACACTTCAGATGTGTAAAAAGAGGACCGCGATAATTTTGTTTGGGAGACCGGTGGTTTTTTTCACAGTTCTATGCTCAGTGCCTGGGCTTTTATTCGGAAAGAAAGATTTCCGATTCAAATAGATTCTGCATGCACCACGTTTTGAGCTTCCAATATTCTGATATCATTTGTTTTCTTTAATGTTGATGAGAAGGGTTTGTTTCATCAGTTTTTCTATGATTCCAAAAGATATCACTCTTGAGTTGATAACGATGTGATAGGCAAAATCAGCTACAATGTTTTTTCAGCAATGTTTGTTACTGGTAATTAGAAAACCATATCGAGTTTGCGATGTTGTTCCCCCACTAAAGAGCTGGTGTTTCATCAGAGCCGGGAATTTTTTACGCTATCTAGTACAGAACGTATTTTATGTCATTTTATTGGCTCCCTAATTTTTAAAAATTGCATGATTTTGAAAAAAAGATCATTATTGAATTCGTGTTTATTGATTCAGGAAATTTTTTTTTAGTATATACTGCTGATTGGGCTCAGCGACAATTGATTGAGCAGAAGATTTTGAAAGACTCTACTCAAAGAGGCTTGATTTCATAACAATTATTTAGCCATTACAACTTTAACTTGATTATGCTTAAACTACGACGTGCAGAGTTGCATGTTTATGTGGCTCTGCTCGGCGCGAGCAAATGAATGGCCAAACAGGAAAAGTTGAAAGGAAAAGTAAAATTTCTCTACCAAACGCCACTTTCGAGTGTGAATTGAATGACAACACTTGACATCAAAGAGTTTTGATGTCCTAGCCCAACTTGAATGGGATCAAAATTACAGTTTTGATTTGGTGAGAATTATTTGAAAAGAATCTTGACCTTTTAGCCTTATCTAATACATGGTAGTCAGGGAGAGCGGAGTATTGAAATAAACATGTCATCCAAAACGATTTACGGGTTTATTTTCAGTGTGCCGATACGAGAAGAATCCGGTTTGGATAAATATCAAAGGGCGCTTGCACAAAAGACGTACGTTCACGCCTGATGGGAGCGAGTGGGGGCGGGGAGGGAGTCGCAAAATACACTTTCGGACGTGGGGGGCTAACTTGCTGTGACATCCTGAGAGAGCTATGCCAACTTATGAAAACTATAAACGCAAAGCGTCATGGCGAATCCTCAAACTTTATAGTAGACAGTCATACAGATTCTGAGGGTATTCGGTGGCTTGATGAGGAAGATGTATCAACTGAACATATCTCCATCGCAGTGACCGTATACTATAAATAATCCAATGCCAATCACTGAACCAGTGCTTGACTAGATGCAGAATCCACGGATTGCAGAAGAATATGAACGTGTTTTAGACTTCAATTCTTATTGGACCGAGTTAGAGGACAAATTATAATTCAGACGATAGCTATGATCTCATGAAATAACGTCCGTTTTTGCGATACATTTTTTGTCAAGAAAATTGAATATCGACATAGATAATTGAGAACGTTGGATGAATTGTATCTTCTCTTTCCTTTTTTCTAAGATATGATTCTCATGTGCTCCTTAGAAGCTATTTAAATGTGAATTTTATCATTCGAATCATTTTCCTGGTAGAGAGATCACCATACAATTATCTTATCACCCAAAACTGACTCGGATAGATTTTGGTTATAAAAAGGGGATCATGGAGTGTGTGACATCTTTTTGAGGGGGGGGGGGGGGGGTCGGCTCAAATGTGACAAGATGTGACAAGAGGGACGAAAGGGGTCCGAAATCTCCAAAAAACGTGCAGACGTCTTTTGTGCTAGACCCCAAAGCTGTTAGGGTTAGAAAATACTCGCAAAATCTCGATTTTTAGTTGTTTAGTATGGAAAATACATAGGGAGTTTTTAGCGATCAGGGCTCCCTAGAGCGGAAAAGCTTACGGCAACCGATACTCTGCACCATGGTGCGTACTTGACCTTGTTTCGAAGCTCACTCCAAAATCTTCAAAATAATGTCCTTCACGTTGGGAATTGATAGGTCAGTCGAACTGCATCAATTGCACGAGGCAAAAGAGTTCATACTTCAAAGCGTTTGCACCCTGATCTCTCGAATATGATCTTTTTAACCTCGTCCAACTTCTATAGAACAACGGGTCAAATCCTAACGAGAGGGTATCATTCTGAACCTTTTGAAGTAAGATTCAAAACAATCTGAAATACGTTGAAAAATACCGAGATTGACCAAAGCTATGGCTGTCACGAGCTTCGCCTGATCCTGATTGTTACAATCTTCCTAAATAATTTCCCATACTGAAAAATTCAAAATTGTGATCTTGCTAGCACCTTTGAATCCTAATTGCAGCTTTGATTTTGATCCAAACCTCCTTCTTCTCGTCTTGGCTTACTGAGAATCTGATTCTCTAATGATTCACGCCGTGCATCGTTTTGGATGCAAAAGAGCCCATCTAAAAATTTATTGGACAACTTTTCCAATCGATTTCCAAGAAGCCAAACTAAACTCATGTAAATAATACACATGATCTGCGCCATATGACGCCGATCAAAACCGCAGCGAGACTCAGCGCGATAGTGCATTCTCTTACTTTTTGGAGGCGGAAAACCCATGGACGTGAAGCAAGTAAGCATAACTGGTTTGGGAATCCCCAAGACTGCGGTTTTCGAGACGAAATGACATGGGCGTTGTACATACGATATACTGTACTCGAAAAGCCGATTGCGTTATCTCAGATATGGTCCTCATCCAAGAGTAAAACTCCCGGTTCACGGCAGTTCAAACTTGCAAGAATGAGCACCCACAAGATGAGATACATCTCCCCCATAAAGGATGAAAACGGAGCGTCCTTCGAATTTATGGTTAACGCATACATACATACCTACACAACCAACACTCGACACCATATACACCCTGATATAACTCTCGTCGTGCGAACGTGATCACAAATTCTCTTTTTTTGCCACCTTCTTGCCACTTGGCAGCGGCAAAGAATTTTTTTTACTTCAAATACCGAACAGGACTGTCGACTTATGTTCGCAAAAGCAAACGGTCGAAGCATATAAATTCGTCGGCGGGGATATACAAACTCTTGAAACAGCCCGATTCTCTTTGGCTTTGAATAACGCAAAAATATATTTGCATACTCAAACAAAGCGTCCGCACAGACCAGATTTGGTAGAGCTGGTGGTTGGACCAGACGCATCTTTTAGATATTGAGATAATGAGGTTACGTATGGAAAATGCTTCTGGTTGACAAATCTAGTTGATCAATGCTGTGAATGGGAAGGCTGCATTTTCTCCAATGGAACAGTCATGATAGATAAAGGGAGTGAAAAAAGTGAGGTGGTGCTCCAATGAAAAGTGCTTTTTTGACAGAACAAGAATAAGCTTTTTGCACGAAAGTCAAGTGAGTAACTGACATTGGAATAGTTGAAGAAAATATATCTTTATTCACACATGCCGAGACACCAACTTGAATCGAACAAAATACCATTGAAGTGTGAAAAAGATGTATAGGATGTTTCATTTATGTACCGTCGAACAAATTCACACTTACCATCGAGGGTTTCGAGGTGGCATATCAAGAAAACACTATCAAGATGTATGCCTTTAGACTGCAGAGCTGTAATCTTGGATGAATTTTTTCCTCCTCGAAAAAACTGGAGTTACTGCCATTCAACTCAACAAATCCCGAGCTTACAAGCATTAGTGTATTTTCCCGTATTATCCATCACGCGAGAGGTTTCTTAGTCGTACAACAACTTTAAAGTCCAAATAAAACAGTTCAGAAATATTTACACACAACCCTCAGGTTGCATGTCAAATTCGATCCTGTCCCACACAATTTTGTTCCTTCGACGTTCAAGATAAGTACCTTTCTTTACAGGATTTCGTGGATGAAAAATTTTTCATTCAGTCAGAGTACATAAAAATTTTTCAAAACGGTAAAAAATGGAGATTTGTCGGAAAATTGAAATTTCATGCTGGGGTGGCTTTACCCCGTATTTTTCGTATTACATTTTTATTTCAAATGTGCAAAAAATCTGGGTTAAGCGAAAACGAATGAAAAAAATATAAGGTAAGTTCTCAAGATCTTTCAAGTGAGTTAAGGTGCGTTTAATTTTGATCAACTGGAGTTGAGCTGTCTTACTTTCCCAGAAAAAAACGGCGTTAATCGGTGATGAATCGCAAAAATTTCTTTTTCATCGCCGTGCAAGGACATTTAGAGCCATTTGCCGATCCTCAACTGTATTTCCGAGATATTTTGACGTGATGAACTCGTTCCAAGTAGTAAAAAATGTCGTACTGCACTCTTTTTTGAGATAACCATATGGGGGTCATATAAGGGTTCCAGATAAGGGTTCAGCAATCTTGAAGGTCTCGACAAAAGAAATTGAATGCGCTAAAGTACGTTGAGATTGGTTGAGCCAAAAAAAGAGGGGCACCAATTCTACTGGAAGCGATTTCTTAGCCGTGCAAACCCGAAAAATGGAAAACTCATTCTCTGGGGAACGCAGAAATCATTCGGAGTTTCCCCAAATCTTTTGATTTCTCATAATCTAACACAACAATAAACGTGAAAAAACTTTGCCGGAAGATCAACGAGTACCCATTTCTGAGATCAGCATGTGGGGGCAAGTTGGGTACACTTACCTTATCGTGGTCTGCCTCAAGAAAATTGAGACGAAGCTCAAGACTATTTTTTAAGTGGATTCAAGAATCAATCTTGTATTGCAAGAGAAATGTCAGTTGTGTACTTTCGATCATTTCTGGTCCCATTTTGAAGTACAACAGTTTATCTAGAAGAAGCTTAGCTAATCACCAAGGAAACAATAGGTGGTACTCAATGATACAGTTTTGAGTATATTAGCTTCTTTTATATTCCAAAAGTTCTTTCACAGTCTCGGGAGTCTTCTTCAATTAACGGAAGAGTTAAAAAATCCTTTCAGATTCGAAAACATTGAACAAAATTTTCCAAGTGAGTACTAAGCATAATCAGAATTTTGACACTTAAAGTCGGGAAAAGACTCCACGCTGCTCATCATGTTCTTGAAACTTGAGATATTAATAGCTAGCGTCAACTGCAAGAGTAAATATTTCTATCAATCGAAGGTCCCTCAGTAGTTACAGAGTTTCTCATTCATCTATATTTCACATCAGTCACTATGTGTTGGCCACGCGTAAGCGCAACGCGCCAACTTGCGCACGAGAGTTTGGGTAAGGCCCAGAATCGAATTACAAACATATTCTTTTTTTCCAAAGATTCCGTATCTGAAAACGAAGACAATTTCCATATCTCGCCAGAAACTTATTTGGAGGTCCATTCTGACGTCACTGCATCATTTCAAATGCAGCAGAGATCGTCTCATTTCGCTCAATCCATCTGGTGAACTAGTCAACCACGGATAATCCAGAATTTCCTAAGTATAGATCACTATTTCTACTCAATTGAGTGAAGTTGATTATACACTTGATGTAGCCTAGAATGAAGTTAGTAATATACCGTGAAGAGAGTTACTGATCAATGTCATTGAATGAGATCATGGAATAATCTTCTTGGCTTCGAGTATCAATGGGTTGAAATAAAATACGATAGCCTGCAAAATGGACCTTGAATGAAAAGTCATTAAAATGAATTCATGATTTTTATAATCCCCCCAGAATGAGATCAATTCTATTCATTTACATTTGGAATTTTTTTTTTTTTTCGAGACAACAATCGAGCTCAAAAATACTGATTTTGAGAGAACTGAACATAGAGTGCTATTATCTAAGAAGCGAGGACCGATTGACATCACATTTGAACCCATCAACGGAATATTTTTTCGAATTTATTCACCATGATATTTGCAGTGAATCAGTAACTTCTCCAAAATGAGCCAATGTTAATATCATAATTCATTCACTTGACGTTATTTCTTCTGAAAAACCATAGAATCAATAGATGGAAAGAATGATCTTGCCTTGACGTCAAATGGTTTTCAAGGGCTAAAAGAAAATTTGTGTTCTTAGCACTACGCAATCCCAATGTACACTCGGCAGGAAGGTGAGCTGCAATGCATCGAGATCTACTGTCTCACTTGCACTCATAGGTTATGGTACCCGAAGCTATGAGTGCGAGTGAGACAGCAGATCTCGATGCACTGCAGTTCACCTTCCTGCCGAGTGTACTTCATCTAAAGATACTAATCAAGAATGGTGTGACAATTGTCTGGGATATTTCGAAATTTTCGGAGATCACATTATCGTATCGTGTCTTTACGATTCATCGTATAATTTGAGAGTTCTTTGAGCTATCAGCAGGATAAAGAGATTTACTCTTTTAGCATGATTTGGATAGAGAATCTAGAAGAGTGAAGAACCATATTCAGTGGAAAAATGTGCACGTTGACATTCACTCAACACGTGAATTTTTTACAAGATTGAACTTTTTCAAGAAGTCGTGGATTACTTAGACTTTCATCAGGATGCACCCACGAAAACTCATCGGACTATGGGGGCAGAGCTCCTGAATAATCAGATCAATTCAATCCCAACGAGGAAAATTTTTGAAAGTGAAATAATTATTCTAATCGAATTAGAAAGAAACAGGATCATGAAGGGAATTCAAAATTGTATCGATAGTTTGAAGGAATACTCTAGTAACTCTAAATCTCACTATAACAAACTTCTCATGTTACGGATTGAAACCATGCTGTGTTCGAAAGTTTAATCATGTGAATTGGAGATAAACCAGTCGTACTGAAGTCCTAGGTCTCATTTCTTCTTCGATGAATCAGTTCAGTGAATTTTGCAACTTCTCCAATGAAATTGAGACAAGACACCTTTGAATTTTCCTCAGTGATAGTGTACAAACGAGGCTATATTTTTCTTTTAGATTTCGAGAGCTCGCGAAAATTTATCAATGAATTGCGAGAATAGCAGGTCAAACTTGCACATACACCTAGAATCTAGGATGCGACATATCTTATACAAACAAATCATTGAGATATTATGACGGTAAGATTTGAGGTATCAACTCGTTTCATTTCATAGACATTTCATGATAATTTCTGAGAACACTTTCCTATATCGAAAATAGTAAATTTTGCTTTGTTTTTGCACTACTGTTTCGGACCGTGAGACCGTTGGATTTCCGAGCGAAGCGAGGGAAACAGCAGTGCTCCGGTCCCGCCCACCAGCCTCTTCTCGTGGAGTTTGAATTATGTGTTCAGAACATCGAACCGAATCTCAAAACCCATAGAAAAAGTATTGTATTGCATTGTATTTTTTTCCAATATACATGTTTTCGGATTTTTACGTATTACTCACGCCACCTTGGCGTGGAGGCCATTGTCATAATCATAGTTATAAGTTGTCTTCAGTTTTCCCTATCAGGTGAATGCGAACCTGCGAGCGGACTCTATCAGAGTGTTGCTACGAGAATTCAAGCACCACCGCGGCGTGTTTGGAGTATGATCTGCATTGTTTACAGACCCATACTCATCGCCTTGATCAGACTCGACAACTATCAGTTCCATCAATTCTATGCCAGCCATTCGTTCTATCCGTTGACATTTCGGGACTGACAATGACAGTCATAGCGAAGTTCAACGCTCAACACGGCTGCGGGATGATAATACCACCAACCCTTATCAAAGCTCAATCGTTCATTCGAATTTGCGGTCGAAAGTTCAGCACTCAAAGCATTTCATTATTTTTTTGCCGGGACGCAAGGATTCGCAGTCTCGTTTGAGTTACTCGGAAAAAAATCCCAAGTGACCTGACCGGGATTCGAACCCACGCTCCTTCGAGCGCATTGTTTCGATCCACTCGAGGCACAAGGCCTCTACCGACTGAGGCAATGGATGCTCTATAGAAGAAGTATTTTAGAATAATTGTTGTGCTACAGAACAATTGAATGTCATATTATAATGAGAAATTTCAATAATTTCTGAGGTAAAGAAATAAGCAAAAGAATCAATTTCTCAAATTTCTCATCCGAAATCTTCTTCTTGGAGCTAGAGGCCCTTTACAACTTCATAACGCCTCTGATAATGAGAGAAAACTATTTGCGACACAGGAAGTAATGCGTATAAGCTAATAGTTTCAATTTAATTTTAGTTCTTGAAAGCTTTCATCCAGTTTATCAGATGAGCCACGAATGAAACAGTGGAATTCAGACAGACAAACTCAATACCACTAGTTATTGTATTGTCAAGATCTCTTCCAGTGACGAGCGATGATATAGGATGGTCATTGGAGACAATCGATTAGAAAAAATGTCGATAAATTTCAATAATGAAATCTACGGTCAAAGTTCTAGCGCTTGAATTTCCACGGGAAACATCCTTCATTCTCAGGGAGGCCATGACGTGCTATCGTTAATTGTATTCACGTCATCAATGAAACAAATTATGTTCAACCGACTCATTTTGCAATTAAAAAGTCATTTAGGCCCACACTACCTATGATATTCGTGTCAATGAACAGTAAAATTTATCTTCTAGAATTAATGTTTGATACAAGTCTCAATAGATTTCTTACCACCATTATAGATTAACTTCAAAGATATCCATACAAAATTCATCGGGAATTTCTAACGATTCTATAAGTATGTACAACTTATTCGTAATCCAGAACTAACGTTAATACCGATGTGTGTGTTTGAAGGGTGCCAACTCCAGCACGTTCTAGATCCTTGAATGTTGCTAACTAACCACTGCCCTAGATATATTTCAGGTGTTGGCTATCACGCTCTTACAAATTCTCTCCAATTTATGAAGAACCGTCAAGTGGGGTGATTTTGATACTTTTGGCTCGGCGATTCAGCTTACACGGACAAAACCCACCTAAACCGGTGAAGAAAGTTTCAGCTTTCTACTGATGGGTTGCGAAATTCAATTTGATATGTCCAATCGAAGCAATCAGCAGTTTAAGAGAAGTACCAAACTTAAACCTCGAACGCGTAACTTTGGTACACTTACAAAGTATTTCAATTTCACCCACCACCATGCGAGTAAATCAATTTTAATCCTTCAGAAATCTTCTTCTTGGCTATTTTGAAACATTTTATAACCTCATGGAGCTACCATTTTCGAATTCCAGACAAGGTATAGGCTTCCCAAACTGACGGGTGGTCATTTCTTTGGATATGAATCGGAAAGCTGTTGCTCAACCTGAATTTGAGACAAGAAAGGCTCGCGTGGCCACCGCCAACGTTTTTTCCTCCATTTGCACAAGAAAACACAAGGAAAATTGTTTTTCTAACTCAAAATTTCATTCGTAGTCTATCGTTTATCAATTTCACGTGTTCCCTTTATTGTACTCATAATAATAGCCGAAGTATTATTTACGCGACCCAAGTGTGGCAGGTCCGGATGGGCAATCACCCATTTGCATACGATTACCACCGAATTGTTGCTCAACCTGAATTTCGGATCAAGAAGATTCATAATTCGATCACTTGGTTGAAAATTTAACCACCTGGTTGAAAGGAAAATCCACTAGGCTGGCTGAATCGTTGGTTGAAAATTCAACCAATTTTTCACAGTGTACATAAGCCCAAAACCATGAACCAAAAAATACTTGGAAGATCTAAGCGACAGTTGAATATATTTTCGGATGTTGGCAAATTCTGAGATCTACGCAGGTGTAAGTTGAACAAAGAATTCGCGATTCGTCTCATCTCTGGCATGGCGGTCGTTATAATAAATGCATTATTCTTTAGCCGGAAGGCATATAAGAAACACTCAGCTCTCGCTCAGCTCTCGACTCGGATATTGCACTCACGATCGTTAAAACGAGACACTCGGTGATCCCAAACGCACGGCTCCAGAATACCAAATAGCAATAAGTTTGACTAAAATCTCATCTTCAGTTTTAAAATCCGCAACAACCAGGTTCTCCAAAGCCATTGCCCTCGTCATCCAAAATCCGTAAATCCAAAGTACATAACACAAGTATATTCATATTAAGACGCATATCTAAATGCCGTGAGACCAAACGGTTATGCTTTGCGCAAAATCCGAGCGCCACTAATTACACTACATATGTATTGTATACGACCGATCGCAATCTTACGAATCTATAGAGCCTTGTAAATGACTATATACCCACAGGTGCATATTACAGAGTTTAAGGATTACGTAAGGGATCGAGGGTAAGTTACTAATGGTCCTCAGCCCAATCTATAAGTCTAATACCTTCGTATTGTGTCTTTGAGCTCTAGCTGTAATATAGCACGTGACAAGTTTGATCGATACCCGCTCACGGTACCTAGTTATGCTCATCAAGTTTGAGACAGCCGTTCTGTAATAGTACAATAAGAGGATCGGCCTTTTCTAAGACGCGAGAATTGCAGAAATACGAGCCTACGCTATTATAGACTGAGGGTGAGTATTATATAGTCACCGTAATATAGTAAAGGTGTATATGTAGGCACGCAAATTGCGCTAGAAGCAGACTGAAATCCGCACGGGCATCTTATTATAATGGCTGGCGTCATATACTCCTGCATGCGCGAAAGATTACGAAATTTGTGCCGAGGGATTCTCGGCCTGCGCCCTAAATTCCCTTAGAGCCATCGAGAGCTAAAGCTGTCAAAAAAGACATATGGAGTTGATATTTTACTTATCCGAAATTGCCTGATTCCTGTCATCTGCGCCAAATATTAAATACCTATCTGGCTTCCATATGAATAGTTGATATTAATGTTTGGAAATTTGATGTTTGGAAGGCTATTTGCTATTGGTAGTTCAGGAGAGTTCCAAAACTCATTCGAATTCATTTTATTTCCAATTTTCAAACTAGCGTTATAGCCTCTCTCATATAACGCTCGTTCAGCTTATAAATGTTCTTGATAAGTCAGAGAAAATTATACTTGAGAGATGGTGGGTAATGATCAATCGATCATATTGAAAAGAGGTTTCTTATCAAGTTTGGAAAGATGGCATATTGTCAATCAGTGAATTAATCAGTCAGTCCCGCCCATAATCTACATGGCCACGTAACATATTTTAGCCAGACCAGACCGAATTAGACAAATCAGACTTAATAAAGCCGAATCAGACAGAATTAGACTGAATTGTGGCTAACTAGACCACTTTTAGAACATACTAGTCGGGTACTAGTGCGGTACTAGTACGGTACTCGTGCGGTACTCCTGCAGTACTAGTGATGTACTAGTGCGACACTCGTGCGGTATTAGTGCGGTACTCGTGCGGGAGGGGTATTACACACATCTCACACTTCTCATGTACGTACATATGTACGTTCCCTACGTCCCCAACGGGAAAAAATAAACAAACATAACCCCAGAATTCGTCTGCTCAAAAGAGTTCGGTCAGCTTTTGCTCAAGTACTTCTTCGAGTTTAGTAGAAATTCCGTGTTCACAATTTGCCATGTTCACATTGATTGTGAAAATTTCGCTTGTGGAGTTTGATTTGTAATTTTCTTGCACGAGGTTACATCGCAAGGAGCGAAGATGAGAGAAAAATGCTGTTTGTGAAGCAATTTTTGCGTGATATTTCATGTATTTCAGGATCCTGCATGCCAGTGTATTTCTCTGATCCATATCAGGGATAAGATGAATTGATAATCCCATGCATAGATGTCAAGCTCTAAAGTAGTTTTTTTCAATCAATGTTTGTATTCAAGCTCCAAATTTAATGCAGTTTCTGACGGTTTTATCAACTAGTGAAGCGATTAGGTCAACCAAATTTTCAATCGAAGATTGAATCTATTCGTGGAGTGATAATGAACACCATCACATGAGAATCATCTCTTTTGATGTTTAAAAAGATGTGGTTTTTCTCATCATTTCACAGAGGAACTGAATCACTAGTTGAGGAAAACCATTGAAAATTGCATTCTATTTCAAAGTTGAATACAAACATTGATTGAAAAACAAACTACCTTAGAGCTTAACATCTACGCATGGGATGATCGATTTATCTCATCCCTGATGATATGAATAAGAGAAATACACCGACATGCAGCATCCTGAAATACATGAATTGTCACAAAGCATTGCTTCGCAAACAGCACTCTTTTTCCTCATCTCGGCTCTTTGCGATGTATCCTCGTGCGACAAAATTACAAACCAAATTCCATCGCTATTGGTACACCACAAACTGGAATTTCTGCTGATTTTGATAAAGTATTTGAGCAAAAGCTGACCGGACTCTTTTAAGCAGACGAATTCTGGGGTTATGTTTGTTTATTTTTTCTCGTTGTGGACGTAGGAAACGTACGTATGTGCGTACATGAGGAGTGTGAGATGTGTGTAATACCCCTCCGGTACTAGTACGATACTAGTGCAGCATAAGGGATGTTTCGCGGTACTAGTGCGGTACTGGTGCGGTACTCGTGCGGTACTCCTGCGGTACTAGTGATGTACTAGTGCGATACTCGTGCGGTACTAGTGATGTACTAGTGCGATACTCGTGCGGTATTAGTGCGGTACTAGTACGATACTAGTGCAGCATAAGGGATGTTTCGCGGTACTAGTGTGGTCTTACTGTGGTACTCACGATCTTAGTGCGGCCCTTGCGATACCAGTGCGGTCCTAGCAGTTCTAACGATCCTAGTTACCGTATCAGAAGCGTACTGGGACCGAACTTGACCAAACCGAACCAGACCATGCATCTATACACCAATCAACCCGACCACCTACCCACCGACTCACCAACCCATCTATGACCCATGATGCCCACCCATCATACTTCACCCGGTCGACGTAAAAAATAGCGAGATACAATGGATCCGAACGATCAAATTGTAGCTGAGCGTTTCATTATTACTAGCGTTATTGCCTTACTCGCTACCGCTCGTTCGGCTTGAAAATGTTCTTGAAAAGTCAGAGATCGCCCTGAAATGCTTTTGTGATTGTATATCAGTAAAGTTGGCTGTACAATATCGATTGATGGCCAATTCAAGGTGTCAAGAAGACGTTCCATATGAAGTTCGCAAAAATGATACTAACAAGGGGAGCACCAACCTTGCTGGTCCTGAATCCTGACCAAACTTTGGGAATCATTTTGTTTTGGTGGGAAATGAAGGTATCCGGGAGGGTTTTGTCCAATGGGCCTTTCATCCCCAGATTTAGCAATGGAGATTAGCGTTGTCAGTATATCTTCTTAACATGGTCGTATGGGCAATGCTAATCGCGTTAGCTGAATCTGGGGATGGCGAAGGCCCATTGGACAAATTCCTTTAGGATACTTCCATTTCTCACCAAAACCATATAATTCCCAAAGTTTTGCCAAGATTCAGGACCAGCATGGTTGATGTTCTCCTTGTAAGTTGAATAACGCCTGCTAATAGATATATTGTTTGAGAGAGTTTAAACTGACTGTTCTGAATTTTCGAAATGAATCGCTTGAATTTATCAAATTTCCGAACTATTCAGAGATTTTTTCTGGCAAATAGTCAATATGATGTTCAATAATGCAACGAATTGAAGATACACCACGGCGCATTCGAAACCTCACAACATGGTGCACAACGCACAACGCATGACACACGACCGATCAGTTCATTGTGCAATAAGTCAATTGATCAGTCAATCAACCGCTTAAAGAGCCAACCAATCAATTGATCAGTCAATCCCACCCTCAGTCCACACGGCCGTGTAATACATTTTATTCAGATCAGACCGAACCAGACTGATTTGGGCAGAACTAGCAAGGAGAGGTCATGGTCTGTGGGTCGTGGATTCGGTTGAAACTCTGGGAATCGTCTCATTTTGGCACCAAAAGATGATATCCGAAACCGCTTACTTGAATGCTGAAACGTTTTGGAGCTACAGCCTATGACATTAGCGTTGCCCATATAGGCCCATGTTGATAGTTGATATATATAGGTATACTAACAATGCTAATGTGATTGACCATAGGTCTGAAACGTTTTAGCATTCAAGTTAGCGGTTTTGGATATCATCTTTTGGTGCAAAAAGGAGACGATTCCCAGAGTTTCAGCCGAATTCACGACCCACAGACCATGACCTCTCCTTGTAGGTCAAATTAGACCGATCTGGTCCGAATTAGGTATAGTGGTTCTCGCAGGGTACTGGTGTGCCGATTGCCGGTCTTGATGTGATAATTCTTGTACGGTACTAATACGATGATAACAGTATGGCTCTGGTATGATGATTCTCGTACGGTAATAGTACTATGATTACAGTGCGGTACTAGTGCGATGATTCTCGCACGGTGCAGGTATGCTGATTGCCGGTCTTGATGTGATAATTCTGGTCCGGTCTCTACTCTCTCAACATGAATCAGCTATTCTAGCTGAGTTGCAACTAACGTGGACGGATTTTCACTGAAAATCAGCTACAATCGCTGAAAATCAGCTAAAATAGCTGATTTTTAGTCAAAATCCGTTCGTGTTAGCTGATTCATGTTGAGAGAGTAGTCCGATGTTTTCCATACGGTACGAGTACGATGATTCTCGTACGACAGTAGTACGCTTATTCTCGCACTGGTAGGGTACTAGTGTGATGATTCTCGTGTGGTCTAACCGATGATTCCTGTGCGGTACTAGTACAGTGATCCCATCCATCTGATCATTCACTTCTCGCCCACCTACCCACCCAACCACCAACCCGTCCAGGCGTCCACTCTACGATTCACCCATGACCCATACGGCCATCCATTATACTTCACCCCTTACCCGTAGGCAACCTGATTTGCGGGATCCCGAAGGACAAACTTTGTCTGACCGAATTTTGTGCTCTCGAATCACCAATGAATGAATGAATGGAGATGGAGTCACCCCCCCCCCCCAGAAAAGTAGTAAGATCTCCATCTGTTATCATAATAGTTATTCTCAATCCGAACAAAAATCAGAATCAGACCTGATAACACACTGGTTGGTTACGAAGTGGCTCACGAAACTTCTAGATTACAACGTCAGGAATTCTCATTGACGGAATGAATGCAGATATATTGCACAGAATCACCGGAAAATTATAGATAAAATTTCACGTCCCAATTCCTTCCTCACATAAAATAAATGACTCGGGGATTTGGAATATTTCAAATGACTCATTTGAGGATCGATAGAAATTAATCATTTGAAATGACTCATTAGGGAAACTTGAAAAAAATTAACCAATCAATGTTCAATTCAGTATTCCTTTCTACATTTCAGAGCGTAGAATACTTAGTTTCAAACAAATTTTTCAAAATTATTAGTTTATCAGTTAAAAAGAAAAGACAGGCTTAGATTATCAGTAAAAAAGAATAGACAGGCCAATTTACAAGAATAAGCTTGTTGGGAAAATTGGCGTGAAATCGCCTCATTGATTTATACGCTCGAGTTCCAGAGGTTGTAAGATGGAGTGTTTTTTTTTTTATATTACCGGATGTAACACAATCCTGTACAAATCACAGGTTTCAATCTTTAGTACCAATCAGTTGTGAAAACATAGACAAAAATAAGATCAAATGGGCGAGGATACTAATAATGTCTTGGTGGTTTTATGGGCTCACAAGAGCCCATTCCTTTACGCGATGCACTCGTATGACCTTTGAACTTTGGAGTTTCGAAATTCTTCTTCGTGTTGGCACCATGTTTACCGTTCATTTCCAACTTTCTGAAACAACATACACACGTGAGTTTTGACTAATATCTGATTGAAAAAGTTTACGTATCTGACTACGCTAAAGTTTGAGTATACATGCATAAACTCTGCTTTCCCGTGATACACGATAAGCTACTCCTATACAAACACTTCAAACCAGCATCAGTAAGACAATAAATGGCAGTTGAGAAAGATTGTACAAAGTATGCAGCTCATTGTGAGTTCTTATGAATAGAGAAAAAAAAATTTCTCTGATGAGAGGACTCATCAATAGATGTAAGTTTGATATGACTATTTGCTAATCGAGCGAAAAATGGCGACACGTGACAACACGAAACCAATAGAAAAAAATACCACCTTGCCCCACTAATAGTCAGCCTATTGTACCCTCTGGCTCATGGTTCATTCGAAGAAAACAGATTTATTGGCAATGATTTTTCTATATTGACTATCCCATCTCTGAAGTAACTTAGCTTCTTCTAAAGGGATTGAGTTTGACGAGATTCTGTCAAACTAGATTAGAGTGGAAGAGTCTGATAATTAGCTTAGAGGATCCTCTTATCGATAAGGTCTGAATTAAACTTCATAAAGAATATTGCGGAGAAATTCACGTGGAATTTTGCGTGAGCAACTTGAGCAGATCTACTTACGAGGACACATGTGTAAATGATGTAAGCACGTAGCTAATCTTGTGTTATGAACAGCGATTCCTCTGCCAAATTTTCACACTATTAGAATCTTGGGCTTTTTCTGAATATTTTTATGGGGCACCCACGGAAAGCCTCTTCAACGTTTTTTTTCAACATTCCACGTGGGTTTTTGCAGCGACCCACTTTGGACTGAGGAGAAAATTCAAAATTCTAGACTTATTCTGTTCTTATCTTTCCTTTGACTGAAAATTCATTTTTCGCATTTCTACAAGAAATATTTGAGTTTTCAAATCTGACACATAAGAAACTAAGATTGAAAAAATGTGCCCACTGGTTGATAAAATCGAAGCCATAACTTTCTCATCACAAACTAAAATACAAATCCTAGATCATTTGGGCAATATGTCTCGTTACTCTGGATTTTGTAGATTTTCTTAGACAAGTCAAAATGAGTAACGAGTCTACCAATCAAATACAGACTGGCTCCTTGGTTACACTTAATCGTTGGAATCTATACGCAAAGATTTTCCTGCGAGTCAATCAGAACTCAATCGCCAATTCACGGGCACCTCTGTCGTATCAATCAAAGAAAAAGGTGTACGACTGGTTAATAACATAAATACGAAAAGTCATTTAGTCTATCAGATCAATCTACATGATACAGAATGGTTCAAGAGGATGCAATTCGGCACTCTCTGCATCATGGGGAGTCAACGCAATCGGCGCATCAAGGTCGCTCCGCGGGTGGCGCGGCAGCTCTCTTCCGAAGCGTCACAATCTTCCTGGCTAGTGGGCGCAGGGCAGCCTCGTCGTCACTCTCCAAGAGGCACTCCCTCGGAACCGCCGTTCTACAGCAGCAACAGTCCATGAGGCATGCGCGTCGAAGAAGCGCGCCTTCGCACACCCGCAAGCTCGATGCTCTCGCCAAGCGCACTAATTTTTCCAGGTACAATATTTGAAATTTCGGATAATTGATGAAAAATTGTGAATAGGTTGCACTAGAATTTCTGGCAAAATCGATGTTTCCGTGTTGGTATTTCGAAATAGATTGTTTCGTTGCATGAGGCATTGAAACGTATAGTTTTGAGAATCTCTCGTGATTGTAAAAAATGTAGTTATTTGAGAACTATCATTTGTCTAATCTCCAGAGGGTTTTTTATATACATTCCCACGGGTTGAGATGTCTAAATTGATCAACTTATGTCCAGATCGTCATAACAGTTTTCTTGTATCTGAAATTCATCATTCAACAAATTCTCATGGAATCCCTTAGGACTGCTCGTGAATTGTTATTGAACAATAAATCTAAATAATAGATAAAGATTCCATTTAATACACTGTGCTCAAACGTGTAATGTTAGAACTCGGCTCATGAAATTTAATGAGAAGTAAATTTCGATAGACGCGGGTAAAATACTTCGCATCGCATCCTCGTGATGATTCTGACCCTCGTCTGCGACTCGCTCCGGTTACCCGTCACTCAAATGCGAAAATCATCGTGTTCACCTTTCTACGGAGATGTACCATTTTAATACAATTGTCATAATTTGTTATTTTTTTGACGCGTTGACGGTCGAAAGAGTATTTTTCGGACGGGCTTTTTAACTTTATCAATTTGCCAAAAACCAGCGTAAAATAACGTGGAACCAAAAACAGAATTTTGTATTCTCGGGGTGCCAAATTCGACTTCTGCTCTCTATACACATGTCGCAATCTACTATTTTTTCAAAATATCTCGGAAACAATCTCGACCAATTTGTACCGACACTACAAATCTCTACTCATTTAATTTTTTCTCCGAAATCTACGGGATATTTAAAAGTTCTCCAAAGAAGCTTTGCTACGTCTTCAGATCTATAATTTGAAAAATAATCGAGGGATTGAGTGAGTACTGCCTCCGGGATCAACTTTTGAAGATTACATTTGAAAAAAATTGACTTTGATTTCCCCCACTATCTTGATGAAAAAGCTACCAGGATTTGATATTTTTTTTTGCATCTCGGGATTCAGTATTTCTGTGTATTTTCCATATAGCTTTTTCATGAATGTTTTTTGCTGCTGTTTTATTCCACATTATGGAAGGAGATCACTTTTGGGTACATTCACGAAACAAGAATCAAACAATCCGCAAAGTGTATCAAAATATTCTGAGCATTACATTTCAGAGTGGAATCCAGGAATCCGAATCGATACTCGTATCTCTTCTTAAGCGTACAAGGCAAACTTGTTGTTGCACTCGGATGTATTCGAAGCCAACTGTAGATAGGTGATATAGCGCATTACGCGGAACACGATTTCGCGAGTTGCAGGCGTTGCACGCGAATCGCATGTTAAAATGATTGACAAGCCCAATTTATTTCACCCTCAAAGTGGGAATCCCCAGACAAAGTGATTTTATTCATCCTTACAGTTAGTCAGCAATGTTGGGCTAAACTTTTACGCAACTGCATTCTAGTGTGCAAAATTGGGAACCATTTGTTGCGTACTAAAACATGCAGGCTCCTTAGTCTTGGGGGAATTTTTGGTAAACTATTACTTTAGGAGTTTGAGGAAATTGAATAAAACAAAAATGCATAACAGCTTCTTATACAAACTTATACTCGACCGTAGTAAAGGGGCAATGTCTCCTCGTGTCGATCGCCCTCCATTCCAATGGACTCACCCAAGTCATGCTACTCTCAATTGACTAAATTAATGTGGACAGTCAAATACACGAGAGTGGCGATTATCTACTTCTTAGATGTATTTATATTATTTGATGTCTACAGACTATTTCAGAAAACTTGGGGAAGGCCCTTCTTCCTTCAACTCTAGAGGTCATTTAACCCTTAAGTACTTAGGTGGTAGACTTTTGGCACACGCAAAATTTTGATCGCATCTCAAAGTCGGAACTCATTTTTTGGAAAACTGGGGCCTACATGTAATTTCGTATTTTGGTATCATCTTCCGAATGGACCAAATTCAAAATATGAAAAAAAATTTCTTTTCAAAATATCACCAAAATGAGTACCTAAAATCTACCACCGACAAAAGTCAAAATTTCTATTTTGTAAAATATTCTTTCAAATCTAATGACAATAGCTTCTTTGAAGTCTATTTGTAATATAAAAATGACTTGCAGAGCGACCTGAGCAATAATTGATATAGTTTTCTCAGAATTTGGAAAATTCTTCATCAGCTTATCAGGAAAGAGGCAAAAAGATGACATCTTCTGGAATTTTTTAAAAAAGTATGTGTACTCCAAATGTTGAAAAAGAAATTTATATTGATTCTGAAACGGTTCACGTATATAAGAGTAATTTTTATTCGTGGTATTGCACGAGAAAACTGCGGGAATAAAGCGATATTCGTGAAGTGTGCCATTTGGCTACCACCTATAGGTTGGAGCGTAAGTAAATCCCACGTAGATAACTAAGGGTTAACGATTATGAACTGGACAAAGGCATACATTTTCTTTATACATGATTTCATCGCCGATCGACTCTGACTTTGTTATCTGGATTTTGGGCCATTTGCATATCTCGATTATTGAATAGAAAAGATATCACTAGTACATTGCATCAGTTCGTTAAAAGTTCACTAGAAATATGACTTTTGCCCTGATGACCGAAGAGCTAAAGAAAATGGAATAACCAAATAACCCTCATTGATGAGATCTTCAACATGTTTCAGATGTGAGCTGGACAGCCTTGCAAAAATATATAGCAAGCTCACAAGCATTCCAGGAACTAGAATGAATTCATCTCTTACTAGCAACGGAGTATCACATCCTGCACAAACCGTTGAGGTGATAATCTACTTCTCATTCCATTAATAAATTTTGGGGAATAATATGATTGGATATCGATGAATATTCTTCCAAGTTATACGACACTGCGTACCTATTCCTATGCGTGAAAAAAATAGATAAGTGTATGCCTGCATAAGTGTTCGTTCCACGAGGCCATCCAAAGACCTCTCGATTGACACAGTTGCCTTTTTCGACGGAAATTTTTTTGAAATGCATGGAATAGATTATATTGTACTATATAACTTAGATACAGTATTATGATTGTTTATCAGACCTTGGATTCATCAAGAGAAATGTATGCTGTGCAAAAACTCTATGGCGAGCGTAGTAATAGAGTTCTTTCTTGTAAATTTTTTTCTGAAAAGAGTTCACTCAACAAGAGAAAAGTGAATATGCATTACATTCCAAAATTATCGTTATCCGCTCATACCTTTGCCCCTGCTAATCAAAATTAGATCCGTTTGTGTAATATATGGAACACAAGGACGTCATTTCATGTTCATTCGCGAACTTTTTCGTCATCTAATTTCCTCAAGTTTTCATCATTCTTCATCGATCTATGTATAATATGTATACACAATAATGTACATTCAAATAGTTGTTCGCAACGATTTTTAGGGTATAGATAGAACCATTTTCAGAGAAGTACTTCACAATACCTTCGACATTTTGACCGAAGATGCACTGATAGAGCGTATGTTTTCCTGTTGGGATAAGCATAGCGAAGGTGCAATACGACTTGAATCCTGGATCCTTGGTCTCGATGTATTTCTTCGAGGGAGCTCACACGAGAAGATGGAATTCTGTTTCAAGATTTATGATCTAAATAACGATGGTTTTATAACAAAAGATGAGATTTTTCTTCTATTCAAGTAAGCTCAACCGAAGACATTCTTTTGATCTATAGATCAATAGATATTTTTGATTGATTCAAAATCTTTGTACCATCAGGAACTGTCTTATGAAACAACCTGGAGAGGAAGATCCCGAAGAAGGAGTGAAAGATCTGACGGAGATGGCGTTGAAAAAATTTGACCTTGATCATGATGGGAAAATATCATTTTCCGACTATGAGCTGACCGTTCAACGAGAACCTTTACTGCTTGAAGCTTTTGGTCAAGTATTACCTACATCGGAAAGGGTTGCAGCATTTTTACTTACTTTAAAATCTTGATCAAACAGAATTTCTGACCGAGACTAGATGTTGCATTTTTGACACTTTCATTAAAACTTCTGCGACTGATCTGTATCTTTTGAATGCATCTTAGCTTTGTACAGTCTTCAAGACTTTTGCTCTTAAGATATTACTCTGATCTGGTGTCTGTCGTACATGTCAACCCAAATTATGCAAATACATATCTTGATTTTTTTGCACTCTGTTGCAGCTTGTCGATCATTAACAATATAATGGCGTACGCAAGTATTTGTCTGTACGATTGTAGGAGTATCCTATCCTTATCATTAGACAATTAACACATGAGTGTACCAAGTGTACATCTAAACCTGTCATGCTTTTTTCTCCAGTGAAAAATTTGGATAACATTGTTAATACTTGAATGTTTTTCGAAAAGATTTACCCACAGTTTATCAGAATAGTAATCTTCGATTTGAGGGTTGGAGGTTTGGTTAAGCTTTTCGAGTGATAGTTTTCGGCCAAAATCTTGGCAAGGATCGAAGGTTGAATGTATCATAAGCAAAGAACTTCCCGTCAGAGTGTCGAAATACGTTTCTCGATCGGCTGGGCGTAAAGTAACTAGAAACTGCTGGGTGTGAAGCAGTGTCTCACGCATTGTCGATCGAAACTATACTTTGATACGCGATGTCGGTGAAGTTTTGATAGATCACGGATTGAGTTTTTTTTTGGCTTCATTTGATCAAAAATTTTCTCAGGAACACGGCGGGATACTCAGAATTTCAGTCTGAGGTTCACTTCGTGCCTAAGAAGCGATTCTCGTCACAAATTCTTTCCTGTCTATGAAACTATCCACCAGGTACCGTTAAAAAGTCATTAATTTTGTCAAAGAGGTCAACATACACATCGTAGAATTTTTTCCGACCCGATCGATTGCTGGGAAGACCCGGGAACGGGGCTTCGACTGAGAGCGTTATTCACTTTCATGTCGATTTTTTGGAAGTTATGGGTCTGAGACCAATGAATACTTCTAGAATATATTCTTTGATTGAAAAGACATGCACATTTCTTTTTCAACTAGACTGATCGCTGGAAACACCCAAAAACAAGGCAATAAAAGGGCCGGAGGACCGGTAAATACTCCTAAAATGAGTTTCCTATACGGGCAGGTATGCCCCCGACACGTTTTGACCGGATCGGATTCTGCCTCCGCCACGTTTTTGAGTGTTACCAACAATCAATCTGATCGGAAAAATTATGGGCATCTTATTTCGACTGAACAATGCATCCCAGATGTATCCATTGATCTCCAGCCCATAACCTCCAAAAACCGACGTAGAAGTGAACATCGATCTCTGTCTGAGCCCTATTCCTAGGTCTTCCCAGCAACCGAACCGATCTTGTCGGGAAACATCCTCGGATATGTTATCCAGGATGAAGTAACACATTACATAATGATTCAGTGGGCTCCTAGCCATAACCTATAAATTTTTGAAAAACCTCAAGTCGGGAGACTCAAAGTGCCATTTGTATGTTTTTCCAGCAACCGATCCGGTCGAAAAAAATCTGGGGCATATTTTACCTGTCACCAAGCAACTCTTTCCAACAATATTTACCGGTCTTTCGGCCATAACCTCTTAAAAATCGGAGAAGTTGACTCGTTTTTGGGCGTCCCCAGCGATCGATCCGGTCGAAAAATCATATAAGCGAGTCTTCCCCACTGAAAAATATATATCCCGGAAGTATTCATCGGTCTCCGACCCATAACCTCTGAAGAATAGACGTAAAAGTGAACATCGCTCTCAATCCAAGTCCCATGTCTAGATCTTCCCAACAATCGATCTCAACCCGAAAAAATTCTATGATGTGTCTTTTGACCTCTTTGACGAAACCAATGACTTTCAAAAGGTATCTGACAGATACTTTCAGAAAGAAAAAAATTATTCAGGCATGAAGTGGAGAACAGACTGAGATAAAATTTCTGATAAATTAAGCAAAAAAAATTCGACCCATGATCGATCCAAAACTTCACCGACCTGATGTACGGGACTAAAACCCACGACTCAGGGGCAAAAAAGTGTTTACACCCTTGTATCATATTGCACATTGTATTGCTCATTTATTATGATAGAGTAATTATCTTTGCGGGATCTTGTAGCTCTTTCGAAGACCTTCAAAATCGTTTTTTTTATACATTACTCTACGGTTTTTTGCACCTGAGTTACAAGCGATCAGAAGAGAGCTAATTCACACGTGTTAAGGGTAGTGGAGATACAAAAAACTGCGTAACCCACGATTTCGACGTAAAATCTTCTAAAAATCATAAAACATGAATCAGTTATGTTTTAGAACGTACTCGAAACGACCTCAGACCAGTTTGAAGAAGAAAAAGCTCATACCTCTAGATCACCAGTACCCTCGACCCGCACCAACTTCTCTTTGCCAGATCACTCGTAACTCGGGTGGAAGAAACCGTAGAGTAATGTTTAAAGAACGATTTTGAAGGTCTTGAAAAGAGCTACAAGATCCCACAAGGATTTTTGCGCTATCATGATTTCCCAATGAATGGTCGATGATTGACTGAGATGGAAAATTTTTCGTTTTTCGGAGCCAATTAAAACCATGAATTTTGCGCCAAAAAATATTTTAAAGGACATGAATTGATAGATTTTTTCTCATCTTTCAAATGCTTTTGGAAAATTGCCGTAGACCCAAGGGCGTCGGAGCAGTCGCTGTTTTAGTGAAGGTATGCGTGTTCCATTAATTTCGACGGGTACTGTATGTTCACACACTCGTGATGCTAATGTTAGTTCCGAGATGTTAATTCCGAGCTCCAGCTCGGGAACGGTTGGGCATTTGCAAGTACGGCTCTGGGTTTCATCTTCTGGCGGTAAAAGGAGACTATCCCCAGAGTTTCAGCCAAATCCGAATTCCACAGCCCCTGTATGTTCCTCGTGGAATGGAGTATGGTTGATTGTGAATGGAAAATGTGATAAACAGGATCATGATTTCAATCTTTTATTAAAAACAAAAATTTGATATTAGTCATTAAATTTACAAACAACCGACTAAATTACAATATCAAGAGTTGAATTATAAAATACAATAGTAGACGGTTACAAAACTGATTTTCTGTGCTTTTCCAGAATCAGTCTCAACCGAGGTCTCAACCCTCTGATTATCGGAATGAAATTCTACTTCGGCAGTGTTCGAAGAAAAAAATATACACGCTGGAGAATATTTTGCAATATTTGATAGGAGTCTTTGACACTGTATTTCTATGATATATTACATTGTGTGTCTACAAAATTGAGTTGGATCAAAGTATTGAAGAAAAAACTGTTTTACAATTCTACTAAAATATAATGTACATGATGAGTTTCAGAATTTGCAGTCTTTCATGAGGTAAGATGAAATCAAAATTTTTACAAGAGGGCGTACAGCTTGCCGCCTTCTCATCGACATGATCTTCTTTCATAAAGATATAACAAGGTATTTGAAAACTTGTGAGTTTTGAAAGGATCGATAATCCGAGGGTTAATTCTATCTCAATCAAAGAACTTACTCGAAATAGGACACTAATATATCTAGTTACTCTCTAAATGAAGCGTATGTACAATTATATAAATATTTTTTGTTGTTGTTGTTGCTGTTGCTGAAATATAACCAGACTTTTCTCAGTTCTGTCGACCCAACAAGGGAGCTGATTCAAAAGAAAAACTTGCTCAAAATGCGTTTATGATAATTATAAATTCCAAACTACAGTTCAAGCTCCATCTAGTAACTCTACGATTGATTAAGATTCGTAGGCCAACACGAAAAAATTTTTCAAACAAAACACTAGATGTAATCGTGTGTTTGACAAAAACCAGTTACAACCGGAGAATTAATTAAAAATTAATTCGATTAAAATAATCGCTCCCAAAAATTTCATCACGATTAAAATCTTACACAAGACAATACAGCATGATGAGAGACAATCAATCGCAGACATAACATTTCACCAAAATAAAAAGTCGATAAAATGTGATCTTGCTCACACAGTGTACAGCACATTCCACATTTTTCCTTTAACCATGGAGGCTAAATCTTCATCAAATTCGTAGACTAGCATATTACATCATTCATTCAATGACTTTTCTGATAACTATGAATATTACATTTCTATACTATTATCTGGAGCAGGTATTATACTTTCCACTCATATTATAAAATTACGATTTGTGTGATGTAAGAGTAGGATTTCAGTAAAATTACTAGATGAACGAATCAAGAGGTTTCTGTACTGCTTGATGTGATGGAATTCGATTCCAATTTAAATACGAATTGTTTTTTTAGATTTTATGTACCCAACAAGATCGAAATCTCGATCTCTCATTTTCCTTTTTCACATTAAAGAAGATGAGTAATCTGTTTGATGCTCCACATCAACCCTAGTCTACTTTACTCAATAATATTCACACAGAGCCTGAATTTTCCATCAATCGTCACTTTTTCGCAATTTATTCAATTTATTATAATCGCTCATACTCGGGACAGTGTCTTGCCTAAGATATTTGCTGCAGAGTAGAACTTTCAAAAATTGTTATTTTCAGTTATAGCTGTTTCAATTACATTACATATTAACTCCTCAACCGCAAGGACATCTTGATATCAATAAATTACTGGTGGGAGCTCCATTCTTATACTCTGAGAAGTTTACATTCCGTTCTATTTCCATGCTGTACAGTAACAAACTCCACGGTAGCCCATAATGAATTTCTACGCACCCGAAATCCCTAATTAGATACAGAAAGTGCAACTTGTGGAATATCGCACTGTATTCTAAGAAAATCACTGAAACCTTCTTACAATTTGAGTATGGTTTGTTTATTCCGATTGGATAAAGGAAAATTTAGACAACCTAGAATGTACCGGAAGGTCTTATGACGACGTCATCAACTTTCTTCTAGATCGAATCCAGGAATAGGGAAATATTTATACAAAGTCGAATGATACCGAAGTAATAAACATGGAACCGAAGGATCGATGGACCCCAGCGATAAAGAAGTATCAATTTTGGACTCAGAGTTCGAGCGACCCTATAAAAATCGGTATGAGAAAAGTGTGTAAGATGACGGAGAATCAAGCCGTCCAAAAAAATCCATAGAGAATAGAAAAAAAATCTGCGGAAGTTTTTATTCTCAGTCGTCACCAGCTCTTTAACATAGATATCTTACCTAACTATTTATATGTTACGTTACATATTTTTCGATGAGACATAGTCAATATTTTTTTTCTTTTTGTTCCCTTCTTATTCCGGCGCACCTTTATTTCTAAAGCGCACGGATTCAGCCGAGGTTAAGATCGATCTAGAGACAAATTTAACGATCTCAGTAGATTCCTCGACGAGATAGCGCGCTCAGTTCCTCGAGACTCTGTACACCCGGACAACGTTTCAAAAGCAATAAAAAGTAAAGAGAGTCTCGACCAAAACTTTTATGATCATCACACGTGACAGTTTTGCGACGATTTCTCAATTTGCAAATATTGGAGATGCGCGTATCATCCTGTCCCACGACTCACTTTATTTTCTAAGAATTTGAGACGTGAGAAAGAGAGACATGGTGGGGAATTTCTTTGTGCCACCAAATTTTAATTCGTAAAAACTACTCGTTGGTAGCTTTTAAAAAGAGGGGATCCTTGCCAGAGAGTCAGTTAGCATTTCGGGCTGCTGCCCAGAAGTTAGTCTCCGGCAAGACGCCGAACAGTTGAATTTGGATAAGAAGGTCCCTCGGCTAGAAGCCGATCTTTTCAGTTTCCGGCAAAGAGCCGATGAGTACAGCATCATTAATCAGTATCGATTAATATCAATCAGACTCAGATAATTGAAACACCAACAGATCTCGAAAGTCAGCCATTATTGGATCCCCAAGACCGAATCAATCGTCGCACTATTGTAAACAAATCAACAGGTTGCCAGGTACCGTGAAATTTCTACAATTTTAGTAGTTTTCTCTCTCTCTCTCTCTCTCTCTCTCTCTCTCTCTCTCTCTCTCTCTCTCTCTCTCTCGCGTCCGGATTCAGTACGTCCCCGTCGAGTAAATATCATTGTAGTTGTCAGTAAATTTTAATTTTTTTCAAAATAAAGCTTCGGTACTTAATCGAAAGCATCATTGTAATACTTGACCGAGTATCATCCTAGCCCAGGAAAGCTCCAATCCCGATCCGAGCCGAGTTTTTCCCAATCAATTTTTGTGTCTCATCGACGTCCTCCGTCCCCGATCCGAGGATATCGGTGCGAAACTCCTGTATGGGAGTTTTCCTAATAAGATCCACGAACCCTTTTCTTCCCCAATAGTCTTCCACTGCGGGTCTCTGTTCCCTTTGGGATTGATTTTTCTTTCCCCAAAAATAACAGAGTGGTAGCACTCTGCTTATATAAACATAACATTGGACAAAATAAAAATTTGGAGAAACAGTTGATCCTGATTCAAACGAGGTAGAGACTTCAATTTACAATAGAAATGTTGAAATGGTGGAATTATCCACATAAGATCATATGAGTTATGACATTACCCTAGAACCTTCTAGGTTAATATTTTGTGCTCTACTTGGAGATATGAGAGAATATTGTATGAATGAAGGAGATTCTCTTGAGATGTTAGAATAATCGTTGTTGGATCAATATTCTTCTTATGAAAATGTTAAGAAGCAGATTCCTTCAAGATTTATTTAATATTCGAGATGGGAATAATTGAGATGAGGGAATTAAATATCATTCTGAGTTTGGTGAAGTTGATATTAATAATTCTGGAAAGATAATCTCCACGATCAACTTGATATTGGAGATCGAAAATTTCTCGTCAAAGAAAAATTCTTCACGGTATTTTTGCTAGAGATGGTGAGCGAAATGAAAACATGCGCAGAATTTTGGATCAAAGAAAATCATCATTTTTCCCTGTGTATCACTTGCCAACGAAGATCACTACCATGTCATCCACGATTGCTCATACAGCTCGTCAACGTGTGAGTATTAAAGTCCATCAAATCCATCATCGGAGACAGATTTGTTCGTTACGCAAACGTAGATTTTTACTAGCCATCGACTTATCGAGAGACCACTTCTGAAATTTCTCACAGTATGGTCAAAAAGATGAATGAAAACTTTTTGCATTTCAGGTATGGATGTACTGTACATTGTTTGGTTAAAAGGTAATTTAAACGATTCGGAAAAGTTACTATCCACTATCAATCTAACTTCCACAAATAAGGTTCTCGGAAAAATTCTATGTCAGGAAAACTTTAAAGAAATTATTTATAGCCAGAAGGAAGAAACCCGCGGAACAGCAGTTGATGAAAAAATGGACAGCTCAGGAGCATGGAGGTCATTGGTAGAAAAAGATTAACTGCCCGCGTAGAAATTGAAAATATTGGCGACATGTCGCCGAGCTATCGCGAATTCCCATTTGCGACAGCTCTGCGATAGGTCGGCGATAGGTCGGCGACATGTCGCCAATATGATTTTGCGACAGCTCGCCGACATATCGCCAAACCTGTATTTGCGACATGTCGCAAATTCGTCGACAAAATTTTTCAAAAATTCGAAATTTTATTCGATTTTGTGATTTTTCATGGAACGGGAATCGATCACAAGGAATCTGAGATTGAAATTATGGGCTTGATGGTACTTTTATTTAATTAAAAATAGGCTCTTGGTGTACAAATTCATCTTTACATATCTTTTGACTTCTTGTTTAAGAAATTCCAACGTTTTACGTTCATAAGCACATTCACAAGGTCCAAATAATTAGAAAAATTTGATCGCAGTAGAATAGCGCGTATGATACATTATTACAAATTCGTAAGAAAACTCGCTCAACACTCTGATCGTCGGGCTAAAATCACTTGATCTTATAATTTTTTGTGACACAGCACAGATATTCACTTCTCATTTTGGTGAAAATGATCAAGCTGATGAGTTTTGAAGCCGCATCTCGAAATCCGCAACACATTGCTCACTCGAGATGCCACGTCGTCGGGCCTCCCCATCGGAGCAAAGACGCTTCCGAGACGTCTGCGACTACTTATTGCAAGGCTGATGTAGGTGGACACATCAACCCCATGGCTGACTCTTTGTCTCGTGGAAAACAGACGGCCAAACTTTGACGGGCGAGACTCGATAAGGCATGCTTCCGCGATGATCATCCGGCGTAGCAGAACTCGCAGAACCCAATGCCATCCGTAGTTTTTCTGAAAAAATCACGCACACGCATTAGAAATGCAGCTTCTATTCTTGATACAGGTGGATGGTGATCAGGAAAAGCGAGATACAAGAGGCACATTTTCAAGATTTGAAAAGTAAACACTGCGTGCAATAAGGCGAGGTTATGACGGTCGACTGCACGTGAAAATTCATCGAAACTTAATTATATCGGTCAGAAATACTTATCTGATTTATTGAGATTAGCCTCCGCATCCTCGGAAAGCACCTTCTGCGATAAAGCTGCTCAGCAATACAATAACTATCCCAAACGCCAAATGTCAGAGAAGATTGAGGCAGAAACGAGTTGTCTGTATACTTTTCAATTCACCGGTACGAAGTGAGAGCAAGACGATCGATCAATATTATTCAGATTCGGGTAATGTAAACAACAATAAATTCACACAACCGGGCTTTTCTGTCGATCTTCTCTGACATTTGGCGTTTGGGATAATTATTGTATTGCTGAGCAGCTTTATCGCAGAAGGTGCTTTCCGAGGATGCGGAGGCTAATCTCAATAAATCAGATAAGTATTTCTGACCGATATAATTAAGTTTCGATGAATTTTCACGTGCAGTCGACCGTCATAACCTCGCCTTATTGCACGCAGTGTTTACTTTTCAAATCTTGAAAATGTGCCTCTTATATCTCGCTTTTCCTGATCACCATCCACCTGTATCAAGAATAGAAGCTGCATTTCTAATGCGTGTGCGTGATTTTTTCAGAAAAACTACGGATGGCATTGGGTTCTGCGAGTTCTGCTACGCCGGATGATCATCGCGGAAGCATGCCTTATCGAGTCTCGCCCGTCAAAGTTTGGCCGTCTGTTTTCCACGAGACAAAGAGTCAGCCATGGGGTTGATGTGTCCACCTACATCAGCCTTGCAATAAGTAGTCGCAGACGTCTCGGAAGCGTCTTTGCTCCGATGGGGAGGCCCGACGACGTGGCATCTCGAGTGAGCAATGTGTTGCGGATTTCGAGATGCGGCTTCAAAACTCATCAGCTTGATCATTTTCACCAAAATGAGAAGTGAATATCTGTGCTGTGTCACAAAAAATTATAAGATCAAGTGATTTTAGCCCGACGATCAGAGTGTTGAGCGAGTTTTCTTACGAATTTGTAATAATGTATCATACGCGCTATTCTACTGCGATCAAATTTTTCTAATTATTTGGACCTTGTGAATGTGCTTATGAACGTAAAACGTTGGAATTTCTTAAACAAGAAGTCAAAAGATATGTAAAGATGAATTTGTACACCAAGAGCCTATTTTTAATTAAATAAAAGTACCATCAAGCCCATAATTTCAATCTCAGATTCCTTGTGATCGATTCCCGTTCCATGAAAAATCACAAAATCGAATAAAATTTCGAATTTTTGAAAAATTTTGTCGACGAATTTGCGACATGTCGCAAATACAGGTTTGGCGATATGTCGGCGAGCTGTCGCAAAATCATATTGGCGACATGTCGCCGACCTATCGCCGACCTATCGCAGAGCTGTCGCAAATGGGAATTCGCGATAGCTCGGCGACATGTCGCCAATATTTTCAATTTCTACGCGGGTGGATCATTATGAAGATGTATACGTAAGATCTATTCAATTTTGAGACTCATAGAACCCTCAATAATAGAACAGATAGGGATTGAAGACCTGGACCGCGATAGTAAACAAGAAAAACAAGTGATAGCTGGGCCATTGGATGCATTCGCTATAGACTAGGAACTTACTTAGAAAACTCCGAAGTCTATAACGAAAACCGAGTTAGTACAAAAGGCGAACCTAACATATGGTATCATTGAATCTGTAGACACCTAAATTAATTATAGAAAAAAAAAACCCTACAGAAACCGCAGGTCGGATACATTCACTTACGCCATGTCATAGAAAGGATAGCCGAAACAGTTATCAAACAAGCCAAGCTCCGTAAGACAAAGAACTACTCATTCAAAATTTGAATATCATGTGGAAAGCCAATCGGAAATGTTTGCACGACGATGAAAAGCCCACATACCATACTAAGGTTCTATTATTATAAAATACCGTCGACAAGGACAAATCGCTTGCCAATACGGAAGCGAGCACATCATCCGTACCCTCAACTATTTGGGTACCGGTCTAAGACGGATATGCGAGATATTCGTCAATAGAGAAATGAGTTGGATGTAAAGTGGTGAAATTAGAAATATACGATTTCGACAACTGTTTAAAGAGGAACAAGAAAGAGTCCATTCGTCAGTGGTTTTTCAATAGAAAGACCAGAGTGCCTTGAATCTTGCACATCCAACTAATAGCCTTCCAAGTGAAAACAATCCAACAGAAGAAGGAAAACAACGAATTCCAGAAACCTCCAAGCTACTGAAGGTAGAAGAGAGTTCATTATATCTATCGTATTTACACCTATTAAAAATATATTGTATACCGGATGTTGGACAAAATCTCGTCATAGCGATTTTCCACTTTGTATTACTGTGCGAGTTTTATTCTGGTCCAACCTCAGACCTATCAGAAGATGCTATCAAGTGACGAGGACGTCACTCAAACCAAGAGGCGAGGAGATTCCAAGTAGATCAAAAAAGTAATCGTCAAATTCAGACACGCTTTCTGGGTGTGTCTTGATCAGAGTCAAAGATTGAGTTTCCACTTTCTATACCTAAATTAGAAATTTTGAGAGCGTAGAAATTGATCAACGGCTACCGTGGGAGTTTGTCGCTCTACACATCTATTCAGAGGCTCTACTAGTATCTCAGGCTTCCTATCAATATATTGCATTGAGAATGATCGACGTGACGTCAAAAATATAATATTTCTTTTGAATATCAATGTACATACAAGTATTCGTGCTACGAACATTGTTCATCAATACCAGGCTCAACCCATCTGATCATTTATATATGTTAGCCAAATATCATTGAACAAAATATTCTGGAATTACTTTCCGTCTTCGAAACTGTGATTCTACATTTCTTGCTTCACTCGTTGAAAAATATTATTAGATATGAATTCTCCATGTAAACATTTACGCTTTACATTATCATGATCAATACACAGAGAAAATTTTTTAGTACATCACTAACACGTTAATGATAATCTACTCCACAAATACTTCAAACTCGATCATAAATAATACGCACTCCCAAAAATTCAATCACATTCTGAGTAACGAATGCATTCTAACTTATTGAATCGAATGTGATGTGAGAAGGGAACTCTCCGAACTGCATGCTTATTTCATTTTAAGAATATGTGATTCCAACATAACAAGTCGTACTTTTGAAACAATGAAACAAGAAAAGGAAAAATGATCATATTCATGCATTGGGCATGAAAATGACATGGTAACCAGTTTTCATTCAAGGATTCACCTCTCAAACTACTCTCAGTTGAGATGGAGAATTATTCGTAAAATTCACTGAGGATTGCGATCAGGATAGACACAAATCTTATGAAAGTACAGAAATTTTCAACTATTTATAGCATTTTCAGCTGCCATTCTGGGATCAGAACATTTTTCACGTCGACCCTTTACACTTCTCATGGCTTACAAGTACTTTCACTGCAGTAAATTGCTAAAATCATTGCGTTGCGTGGAGGTTGAATCACTTTTAGAAATATGCTGGGGAATAAGACATGATTCTCAAAAGAAGAATTATTTGCGGATACCGATCACATTTACATGGTTCTTTTCGGTAAAAAAGTCTAAAGTGCTGATTTCTGCTTTTCTCCTACTACTCCCCTAAAAATTCCAAACACACCAAAATCAACTGATACAATTGGAATAATGATAGTCAGTGTTTTATAATCAAAAATTTTGAAACGAATGAAAACAGTTGTCTGTCCAAAATTATTCAACCACTGAATTTTCCATCAACAATTAGTATTGCACACGATCCTCGGCATTAACGTAATTTCTAATACTTGTGCCTCTCGCTTTAACCGTGCCTACATTGCAACTATTCGAACATTTGGAAGGCCGTACAGCACCAACAATATTACACTTTCCTCATATTTTTAGAATTTCCTGAAAAAATTAGACTAAAACATTTGTGTACTCGATTGATTCGTGTATCTAGAAGAAATTTTTAAAGCACCATTCAAACTCATCATCTCCATCCAACCTTAATGTGAATTTTTTCTCATACATCACGTTTGAATGATACTGCGAAATTAGGACCAAACAGATAATGAGAAAACAAGAGTAATTTTCGAGAAAAGTTGAAGGAATCGTAAATTTTCTAATACGTAATTTCCAGCACATTTAGAAAACTTTCTGTATCGAGAAAAACATTCATTACCCACTTCAGCTTGTGCCCTCGTTATCATACTTTCTCAATAATTTTTCATATTCTACCATTAATATCACGATGGTCGACATTTACATACATATATCAACACTCCATTGCTCAATCTAGCCATCAAATAATCTGACCAAATGGCGGTAATTTTTAAAAACAGATAAAATCGTAAAATTGTGTTGTATTGCATCGTGCATGCCTCATACTCATGAGGTGTATCGTCTCAAGACCTTACATCTAAATCAATGTCCTTAATTTTAATTCTACATGAAAATACCTTCTCAGTATGGTTCTATGTACACATCTGCACACGACATTCCCTTCTCAATTCTTCGTCAATTATGCGTATGATTTCCTCTTCTTCTTTCCCACAGATCACTTTTTCTATCTCAAAATTGAGTCACCAAAGACATCACAAACACGTTTCTATAGTTCACCACGTCATTCACGTCGTTGGTTTGCCACGAACGACATCGATTGGCCCTGAATCGAGCCCTGCATGTGATTCCACAGTGACAAATATTCAGTTTGAAATTCCCAGTTTTTGTGTATACACTTGGGTGAATTCGATGTAACCAAAAAAGCTCGTTTTTGAAATTTCATCTCGTGCATTCCATAATCTGTTTGCTATCCTTGCAGAT
The DNA here is from genome assembly GCA_029851415.1 of Eretmocerus hayati. NCBI lineage: Eukaryota > Metazoa > Arthropoda > Insecta > Hymenoptera > Aphelinidae > Eretmocerus > Eretmocerus hayati. Next base: position 155,160,609 of record CM056741.1, read on the forward strand.
TGTAGAAAGGAAGAAGGATACAAATTCCTGAGGGGATTATGCTCGTCTGCGTCTATTTACATATCTTACAAGAGAGCGCGTTGAAAAAACGCGCCACAAATCTGAAAAAATGCGCCACAAATGTTCCACTTGACTTGCGTAATTTCTGAATAGCTGCCATCAGTTATGATAATATCTTGCATACGATTTATCTCGAACCAATAAGATAATCGTTTAGCAAATCGGTAAGACAATCGGTGCTGAGAACGCAAATTGTGCGCTTGGGTTTTCGGATTTTAAGCCCCCGATGGCGACATTATGTGTTTAGGCATCGACTAGCGATGTTGGAACAAGATCAAGACGATTCTCGGTTCATAGATAATCATTTTCTGGAGGTTGTAAAGCCTCTTGCGTCTTGAGATTCGCCATTTCTTCGGCAGTTCCGGCCTCGTGTTCTTGCTCGTCGACGAAATTTATGCTGCCCGCTTTGTACCATACGATCAGATCGACGATAAATGCCAGAGCCATTATGCCACCAGTCGTACCTGTATATTCGATGAAAAAATATTTTAGTATTTTGAATGTGTAGGTAGATGGGTGAAGGAATATTTTGCTAAATCATCGCGAATAAAAAGTTGGTCATTGTGCGCGCGTGACACCTTTTTTGGAGGTAAGCTCGATCGATCGACTTGATAGATGAATTATTTACGGGACTATAAAAAGTGGCGGTGATTCATTTGGTTTAAGCATATACTTCTTGGACAGAATCGTGCATGCTGATCAATACCCTTCATGGGAGTTCTCGTTTTATGACATTACAATCATGAAATTTGGAGAATAACATTACTGCATTTGACTTGGAGGTGCAAGGACAGAGTACTTTGAGAGTCTCATCATGAATTGGAAAATCAGAAAATCGGTATGACGTCCTCTATTGAGCAGGATGTTTAGCATTGAACTTGACAGATTTTTGGTGAATAATTTTCGAATATATATATGTATTTCAAATACTTTTGGCGTAAGAAAACATGATAAATACTTCGAAAAGTTCCTGCTCAACTACCCTTAAAAAAAACTTCGAACGGCTCATATTGTGTCAGATGATCTTAGGTTGTTGAGAATCATACTCGTATTGGTGAGAACTGATCTCGATGATGAACAGAGCGGCTCTCATCGAAATTCTGGACAACTTAGGCCAGTTCATCAAGAAGTAAAAAAGTGGATTAAACAGATATGAGTGATCCTGCCGAAAGTGGGATTTTCCGTGTTCCAAGATTCCCCAAGTTTCTTCGATTTGGAATGGACTTTATAGCAATTTTCTAAATTGTATTCTATATTGGTGTGCAACTATGTTGATAGTTTCCCAACGTCCCCGTATTTTGTGGTGCTTCATAAAGGGTAGAAATGTCTTTTTTGTCCCCTGTAAACAGCCCACCTTCGACTTTTGACTTCACCACCACGCATATGCGGAGTCGAAAACCACTCATGCACTTCAATTTGCAATAATCAAAGAACTTGATCCACTGCTTTGTGAGTCAAAAATACATGCTCAGTTTGCGAACGGACATCGGACATTTTGAAGACGATCTTGCACCAAAACTGTTCGCACAGCACTAGTTAACTCAACAAAGTCCCCGATCGTCTATGCGGCCTTTTAAACCAATGAGGTCGTCATCTAGAAACTGAAATACAGCTAAACCCATGCGCGAAATTAGCAGAAAACTCGAATCCGCAGCCGAGTGCACCATATAAACGTGTTTTCAAAGTGGCGTTTAAAATTTTTTGTCTTCTCCGTCCCCATGTTGTGATCCTCCCTGGCGCTCTACATCGCTTTGTAAAATACGAATTCTTGTCGTATTTGGTTGCGTCAGAGCAAATCTGTGTGGAATAGAGTCTACAATTAGTTGCCGAGTCATGAGAATATTTTTTGAGTCAGAGTTTCCATCCCGTCAATCTTTGCAACCTCTTAAACTTGGCATATCTTCGTCTGGCTTCACTTTTGAGATACATAGCTCTAGGTACTTCCTTTTTACAACCAAACGAGAGAAAATCAAGTGCTACGATCCACCGAAAGTCGTGTGGGGCTGAAATAATTTTTTACACGGCTCGACGCGCAAACTGCGTGTTTCCATGCTTCCTCGCTGCGCGAGGAAGCATGGAAACACACAGTTTGCGCGTCTCGCCGTGTAAAGCTGCATATGCGTCTCGTGCCAAAAACTTTGTTCTTCACGATAACCTTGTTGGACGTCGGCTTCGCCGACGTCCAACAAAGTTATCGCAAAGAACAAAGTTTTTTGGCACTCGACGCATAATATACTATTGACCCAAATCACTCCCCGTGACAATTTTGGCCCCAAAAAATTTCGTTCTCGACAGAATCACCCATATACGAAATGTATAAAACCTGTTTCATCATACAGGGTTGTCTCTATAAATGACATACATGCAGAAATTGTACCTTCTTACACCTGGCTGAATCAAATTTTTTATCGGAGTATACCGATCGATTATTGAATGAAAAAACAAGTTCGAATGCACTCTCTACAGGATAAAAGGCCCAAGATGAAAAAGAACTGCCGGTAATCTGGACATCAGGCGTTCCAAAAAACGTAAGTACAGATTTTTTCACCGTATAACGCGTGATAATCATTTATGGCCAACAACTGGCCTGAAACTTCAAGGTTCCAGCATTTACACACCAGCGGTTGATGACTCTCCGAATAATGTGACTTGAGCTGCTACCGGGTGAAGAGTCATTATCATTCGCAGACGAGTAAATCGTTGATCAAGCACTTGCTTGGTATTATGTACAAGAAAAACGACGAAGGAAAGTTGTTTGAGCGGCATGAGTCAAAAAAACTCTGAACGAGATGTTGGTGGCTGTCTAAAGACAGGGTCCATCGATACATACGATCGATATATAACGTAATAGCGTCTGAGAAACGATTGCCGATCATGAGATGAAGCGTAATTGCTGCATGGTAAGACCGCCCAGCACGGATTTTTGCTCTTTTCACATACTTCTATTATATGTATGTGTAATTATGCTCACCGTGGAAGAACATCCTAAAAACATTTGAGTCGTAGAGCCAGCAGGCGCCCTTTTCACCGCATGACCACTCCCACACGAGACACGCCGAATCTACCACTGCACCGTACACTATTGGACATGGTACGTTACCTGAAATTGTAAAATTACCAAAATTTAAGATACAATCGCTGACTAAATTCCGTGAATGATTCTAGGCTGAAAGAATACTCTTCAGGCGATCATCAAATTATGTAATGAGACCAAATTCAGTAACAAATGTATTTCTAATCTGATGTCTCACAAAATTTGTAGCTCAAATTGAATCATGGGAGTATTTTTACGTGAAACAATTCTTCAATTGGGGTACAATTCTGATATTTTTCAACCAAATTTTGATTTTTTCATAATCATTAATCATGGTCCAAGCGTTTAAAAATACTCATAGTGATCCAAATCTTCTTGTAAAATTTTTTCAAGAGGGCATTCTGAAAACCCAGGGTTATGCAAAGAGCTCTTTGGATCTCGAAAAATTCACTCACATTCCGTCGAATTTCAGAATATTGGACGCAACCTTCTATTTCGATCACTTTTGAATTTTTAAAAATCTTGATCTAGCAAAGCTTTCCTGCTATCTATTTATGAGACACTTCGAAAAACTGTTTGTAAACCAAAAAAATAAAACACTCGAATACTCAAAACCATTGATTTCTATTGACATCTCATCAGAATTCTTTCTTGAAACTAAAATAGACCAATAACAAGGAATGAGCAAAGGTAGTAAGGCTTACCGAATAGGCCAATTGCAAACTGGATAAGACCAAGGGCCATGGCCTTGTCTCTTGGATCAACGCATCGCAGGATCAACAACATCGAGCCCACCTCACTCGTCGAGTGAATAAAAACAAAGACGGAGAACAGGATTAGGTACACGTAGAAGTTGTTACAATCGAGAGGGCAGTAACCACTCTTCACCTCGCTTGGCAATTCCGGGATTATTGTGTTGTTTCTTGGGATGCACTTGCATTCGGTGAACTGCAAACAGAACACACACGATGATCAAAACTCTTCATCAGACTCGTTAAGAAATTTCATTTCCCGTAGCACAGACTAACTTCAAAGGAACTGATGTGTCATCAAAGAATATGTTACTAATCGAACTCAGTGAGACACAAAGTCGACGATGCGGCTAATAGGTCTGTAATCGATTCAAAATACTACAAAATAAGAACACTCACCGTTGATACTTTCCCATCGGAAATTGTGTAATTTGAGCAGCCCGCGTGGCAAGCTGAGAAATATGTTCGTCCATCCGCGCAAATTGGGCTAAACTTGTTCTTGTCGCACTCGCACGCCGTATCGCAGATTGGTTCAAAATGAGATATCCTGAATGAATAGAGATGGGTTTCTCAGAATTCATCACAAATTTCTCATTTTGAAGATAAAAATTATTCGTATAGATTGGCTACTTTTTGTAAACATTTTCAAAATAGTCATTTTCAAAAACAAAATTATCTGCTAACGATAAATGTTGCCAATCAATAAAAGTCATAATCTAACTCATATAATAAAAATGAGAAGAAGAAATCTTACCCTTCTGCGTTGGTCACAAGACCAGTAAAATCGTTCATTGGACAACCAACGAACATGAGTATACCCATTCCAATAGCATAAGCAATTGCAGTAAATGCAATCCATGCCGCAACAAATCTGGCATTTGGTTTAGCTTTCAATATGAAAAAGCCGCTGAGTATAATCCCCAAACCCATCACCAAAATCCCTCCAACACCTGAAAACGTCAATGATTGTGATTAGTCGAGTCCTATCAGCTGATTTTCTTGAATGTATCAGAGGAGCGATTGGTAGATAGTAACCTGAGATCAAATTTGCATGATGAGCAGCCAGTCGAAATTGGCTTTCGAGATATTTTGGCAAAAATGTGTAAAGTCCGGCAATTGGCAGTATGTGTAGAACGCTGCTAGCTGTACGGAACATTAGAATGTCGTTTTTCAACAGCCTCTTTACTGCTTTTGGGAAATCTGTAATATAAATATCAATCATCAGTTTTATTTTGTGAAGTAATGGAAAATGTTCCTAAAATCCGACTCCGAAAAAGAATTGTGGTTACTAATGTGGCGTATCAAATGTTTTATCATAGAAATATGGGATTGGATCGATTTTGATGGGTCTGTGCAGCTGTAAGTAGATAAAGTCCGGGACTAGTCAGACGCATCGAAGGTATGTTTTTACGCGGGTAGACACAAATTTTTTGATCCTTTCAATACACATCATAACTATTACTTCATTCTTTTTAGCTTTCTCTAAGGAGAAAGAGTTGTTTCTGGTCCAGCAAATTTTTTGGCAATTTTTCCATTCAATCTAATATTTTTATAAACACAATTCCTCTCATCACAAAAACGGTTTAACCATTTTGTTCCTCTCGCCAAAATCTAACGATTGTAAGTAACACTTTTCCTCCCAAAAGCCTGCAAAATCTTTGAGGGACCCTTGCTTCCTACCCTTTACCTATATATATATATATATATATGTGTACGTGTGTTGTTTTCTTCCCGACACGCTTTCTCTTGTACCCTTCACCTGATCAACTTTTTAGTTTCTAGAAGTTATAGAGAATTATTTAAAAATAGGGCTAGTGACTTGGCAGCTCTCATCTCTCAATTTAATTTGATTTAGACTTTTTTTGAGATAAAAATCGATAAAATTATGTAATTTCATGGTAAAATATCTTCCTCCGACTTGGTCTTACAACAATCCGGGTTGCCTGGGCTATGGTTATTTTGGTCAATCTATCGATTGGTTAATGCCGAAATTCCATTTAATCTCCATGAACCCAAAGTTTCAGAAAAAACTAAAATTTTCAACAAAAACTTAATTTTGAGGATATTCAAAATTTCAACTTATTTTTCAACTTTTCCTGTTCAGTGGATATATCCTGGGATTAGTCAGACACTTGAAGTAACTCTTCAAAATTGAAATCATTCCATGTTGAAATCATTTCGAAAAAAAATTATTCAAATTTTTCTAGCAAAATGGAATTTCTCTAACGTGCTATTTTACATTTTTGAGAGCTCGAACAAAACTCTGATATTACATTGATATTAAATATGTCAGACAGCCAAATGCAGTCTTTGACAATGACTCGTATGAGGAGATTGACTCGAACTCAGATTCTATTCCCCCTAGTCAAGTAGAATTGAAATAATGAAAAAAGTCACCCAACTCAACTTTGCTCCGAAAAAACTTATCGTTTGGGGGTCTTGAGTACTCATTTGTATTCACAAGAGTTGCTCACGGTATACATGGGAGGGAGGTACGTGAATTGTCTGCCGGCCGTCTTTTTAGAGCGTATTTGACCTCCTCCTTGCCAACAAAACTCCGATTGGTAACTCGCACGTGTAATACTTGCATTAATACATTTCCACTCGAATCACTTTGTTCATATATAAAATGAGAATTGGTGGAGGGTAAAGAGGTAAAAAAATGTGTGTTTACACGCGCACGTCTACGACAGCAAAATAACGAGTTTCAAAGTGACATGCGTGCGCGAGTACAATGAGATAAGTGCGTAAGTGTATTTGTGTGAAACATTAATGATGACAGAGCGTCAGGCACGGTGTGAGAGACGAAAAAAATGAACGAAATCAAGTTTGACGCTTACAAGGCCACGACAAGACTCATTGAAGAAATTGAACGTCAGCCTCCTTACTGATGATCTGACACGATGATGTTTGACACCTCATTTGTGATGGTCGTGTAGAAACGCGGTTGATTTCTATAGGTGATTGTAGTGGTGTAATGGTCGAGTTCTGATTTTGAATCGAATCAAACGACTTCTATAAGTGATTCGACAAATATGTGACCCGCACCTGCAGACTCCATTGTTTGCTAATCATCCGAAAAGTTTTGATGCGTGATTCGTTTATAAAAAATCTTGAAGGTCACCAGAGCTTACACGTGCTGTGAAGATTCACGAAAACTTACTTTAAGTAACAATATAAGTAATTCTAGAAGCACGGCTCAGAGCAAGGAATGCAACTAGAAGTCGAGCCGACCTCTTCAAAGATTATAAAAACTATTCAGATCTCTGAGACTCTTTGAGACAACGATTTCAGGATATGATCTTCACTTGGGAACGGATCCTCACTCTGTAATAATGATTTTGTGTTCGTGTCTCACGGGGATTTAAAGGTTGTCGTCAGCGCATATCCTCAAAAATTGTATTTTGCGACTACAAAAAAAATATAATGAAGTCTAACCAACTTTCAATATTTTCTTTATAAAATTTTATTTGGTAACCTAGGAGGCAATTTAGTAGAAGAATTTGGAAGCTAGTTGTGAAACAATATTTGTTTCAATTGACTTACAATTAGTTAGCAACAATTTCGATTAAAACTTCCTCGAAAACTTATTTCAACCACAGAATAATTCTCAGCGATTTCAAACATTGTTCAAGCAGACGTAAAATATATTAACAAATCGAAAAATTAATAAAATTTGTGAATGGACTTGACAGTTTTACAAGGAACAATATCAGTGTATCAGAATTGAGTATGATATAAGCGAAAGAGACGGTGGGCCAAACAAGTTGAGCGTCGCAACTTGTGTTTGAAAGCTCTTCTTTTGCCGAGCCGCGCGCGTTTGGGACGTGACGGCCGTGAACTTGCCCCCACCGCATTATTATCGGATCAAATCATGCCGTCGCCCAGCCGGCCGGCTCTCGGCATCATCAGCCCAACAAGCATCATGTGTTATCGAGTACCGCAAAAGCACGTTTTCTTTCGAGGTTGGCCGATGTGCGTGATGGGCTCAGAACGAATTTTTTTCCTTTTCTTTCCCTCACAACATCGTTTTTCTGCTTCTTTCCTGTGCGAATCTTCCCTACATCTCTTTCAATCGCCCCCCTACATGCATGTATGTATTGTGGTAGGAAGAACCATATTTTTTGGCAAATGTGTGTTGAGCAGGAGTGTGGACGCTTTTTGCAAAGACGAGCTTCATTATCAACGCCTAAGGCAATGAGGTAACTACAGGTATATCATTACTTTTCTCGAGATGCTGACGCATTACTGATGAGGAGGAGAAAGGGCCTCTCGTAAAATGTACCCCTTTCAGTAAAAAGTTTTGCCCAAAAAACTCGACTCGAATTATTTTGTTTCCTAGTCGGGGATAGATGCAAATTGATGTAGGAATTCCTTGAAAGTATGATTCATTTTCTTGGGAATCATGCATAAATAAAAGATTTTGAACGGAATGTATAAGTTAAATTGCTCATTAAAAAATCTTTCTCCGTTATGATGATGAGAATTATTCTTCAAAAATATTTGAGTTGATTATTTGGTCTCATCAATCTTGAAGGACGTCCTCCAAGATCGATGAGACCAAATGATCAACTCATATATCAAACATCAAGGACGAAAAATCTACAAAATTACTTATGATATTCTTCGAAAAGTCCGAATTTTTGAAGAAAAGTCCAGTACTAAATGAATAATTTTGATGAAAACTTGAATTATTCGCATAACTTCGACTTTGACAAAAGCACCGTGAGAGAGAACTAAAATTGTGTAGCAACATAATTCTTACACCTTCATGCAATTTAAGAAATTTTGTCAAATTTTCCTAGTTGTCCAAGTTTTTTTGGTCCGTAACGGTTAGTGAACATGACTCATAACTTGGAGAGCTTATAGAAGCTGGGCTCTTGTTATTCAAGGAATCAGGCAAGGATAATCGAATTTGTCAAGTAAACGAAGAAGATTACAAAATCAGACTACGCCAAAATCAAGATACGGGAGAAACCATTCACAAAATTGTCTGAATTCGGCAAAATGTCAGCGTTTGAATCCATCATTGAAATTGCAAATGTCAAAGATATTATGACGCAGGCTTTGTGCTACTGAAAAAAGAGATACAGAGACACGGTAGAGTCGCAAAAGATGAAATGAGAAGGATCTCTCAACAACTGATGTAATGCAAAGGTATCGAATGAGCTGAAGCAAATAAGTAAAGGTTAAAAAAGAATTTTTAAGAAACGCTTTTATTCACTGCGCGAAGTTGCGGGAGAATTCGGCAGAATGTGAGAGAGATAAAATTTAGTTGAGCAGTGAAAATTTCTTGAAAAAAATTGCACTATACACGACAAATGATGCATATAAGAAACTAATATAGCGGAGACGCGTGTGCTGGGCAGCTCGCATAAGCCCTATATACTTATATGGCGCCACTATGTCGCGAGTCACTCACATTTCGGAAACTGTAAATATCTTGAGAATTGAATGCAGGAGACACTTTGGCAGACATATCTTTGGTTATGCTCTCCATAATACACGCACACACGAGGTTAACCACGTCGAAAACGTGGGCAACCTCGAATCCTGCATCGACGTACGCTCGGATGTGGTCCAAAGACCAATCAAAATCAGAGTAGACGGAGAAATCCATTTTCCGTATTTCAACTGACTACTTAATATAATCCAAAAGTAATGACACTGACACTCTATTGAAAGGTATATCGTGCGAGTCCTACAGAAAGAAGGCAAAGATCACTGGACACGAGACAAGTTATCGAGGAAGACACGAGGTAATGGCGGCATGGCAGCGAATGAACGCAGCTTGATGCCCTTGACAGAGCGGGGACGGAAGTGGGGGAGGGTGCGTGCATCGGGAATAGACTTTGGAGAAACAAAGAAAGCTAGATTGCATCAGTACACTCATTTGATTAGTGATGTTTATTACTAGGACACGCACACAAGAGAAACGAAATCAACGAATTAACATACGGATCGCTACACAGACACTCGACACTCAATTGGACAATGAAGTATTTTCCCCAGATTACACACACTGATTTGGAAAATACCTCATAGACAAGTACACCGACGAACGAATACATAGAAAATGTCGAGGGTGTTCACTAGATGACGAACTGGCGCTCGGTCGAGTGCAATAAAAGCGTTTAAAAATTTACCAGGCTCGGGCCTGTGCCACGGATGGCACGTATATCGCATCCTAATCTCTCTTATACTCTTCTTCCTCACTCTTTCTTGTCTGACTTGACTCTGAAGTCTTTGAATGTGTGGGGCTCCTCCAGCACTTATTATGGAATCTCCAAAATCGTCGGTTGGCCTCGATGCAAGAATCAGCAGCCGGCTTTTTTGGCCATATACACTGATGTCGGGGCGCCTCCGACTCGCGTTGCACATTCTGAGCTCTGAGTCGAGTTGAGAATTGAAATTGAGGCGCCTCGCACGCACGCGACCACAATATTATATACTGCGCCATATACATAACAAGCTTCCACTACTTGTTTTTTACACGTGCAAACAATACAACCACAAAGCCTTATACGGGATTCGTTTAAAGTTTGGGTATGGCCCACACGATGATTTTTAAAAAGATATTCTTACCAGTAAAGATGTATGTACAATTCTTGAATGGAAGTCGGCTAATGAGGAGGGTAATGATACTGATGTTTGGTTGAATGGGATAACATCTTACTTTGAACTCTGATGGTACTCATATTTTGAAGCTTTTATGATAGAATATGCGTGTCAAGTCCTCATTTTAGTAACATGGAAGATGTCTTGATCTTGGCTCATTTTCTTCAAGTTGATCTCAAAACTTCCAAAAGATGTAGAATTTATTCGTTTTCTTTCTTTCTTCTAGAAGAGCTTAATTATTCAAATGCAACGAGACACTGACATCACAACGAATTCAACGTTGAATCACATTTGTGAAAAATGCTCGTTATTTGTTATTAAATGTTGATTAAAATTTCAATATCCATCATAAAGATGCGCCGTATTTTGAAAGCTATTTCTACTATTACTCGTTACTTGAGAGAATTTCTCTCCATTCCATACATTTTAGCTACTGATCTTCATTGTATATCATAATTTTATCAACTTCAAATGACGATTGTTGATACAAGCTTATTTCCAAAGATTCGAGATTATTTCATATTGTTAGGGATCCCATTGTTATCGTTGGAACAATTTTGTGTGACAAATCAGAGTAGGATTTTCCATAACTTTAGACCAAAAATCAAACTTTCACGAACCCAACATGTCCCCCAACCTCATAAGTCTAAAGTTTGGAAATTACGTATGAATACTTCAACCTTGTCTCACAGAAACCTAACGAATAGTATACATTTTGATACAAAGGTGTAAATAACTTTTTTCGCGACCGAGTGAAGGATTTCCGCTCCGAGCCACAGGTGAGGGTCGGAATTATCACGAGGATGCAAAAAATAGGTTTTACTCCCGTGTATCGAACTATACTCTTGGATAAACTGTGAGTAAAAGTCAACAAACTGTGTGCAAAGTACACTTTTACGCACAGTGTACCGAAAAAGTGCTATCGGGATTCGTCTGACTATCCTTTGCAGCGCAATCTCCCAAAGTCGAGCCCAAAGTCACAGAATCAAAAATAGCGAGATTCTCAAATAAGCTCCAAAGTGCTCGTCGACGATTTATGATCGTACAAAATAGCCGACTTAGGGGTCTCTATTTGTTTTTTGTGCATCTAACACTGGTTCGCCGACAATCAAAGCAATCGCTCTTTGAATATATGCTGGCATCAATCGTTAATCCCAAAAACAAAGAAAATTCATCTCAAAGCGTGTGCACACCCCAATTTAAAAAGCATCCGGTCCTCGTTCTCTAATACATGTACAGCTCAGGAATGCAATATCCGGTTGACTCTAATGCATACATATTTCGTGCCCGCATTCTTGGAGATTTTTTTGGCAAAGATAAATTATATAGCTTACCAACAAGGCTAGGCTTCTTAGGATCGGCAGTTTTGGGCGGAGTTCGACTCTTGGGCAGCCGTGTGGGGAAGGCGAACATTCCAATCGATACCAACATCAGCATTGACGATATCATCACTAGACCTGTCGAACAATGCATACTTAGATCAGTCAAAATCATACTTTCATTTCCAAATTCCTCAATTAGTATACGAGTTAAAAGCCCTGACTAAATTGAAAAATTCGTAATCTTGTGTCTCGGTCACTGTGAAAGAAAGACCCAAACGAGAATCAAATCATTTCACGCCTCATTTGCCAACATTGAATTGTGAATGACACAAAATTTGTCAGCGACGATGCACCTCGTTCATACTACTTATCGCCCATTATATTACAGCCTCTCTCTTACATTTTATAACATGTACGCTCAGTGCAGTGCAAATAACGAATCAAGAAAAGCCATTCGGTGAAGAAGCAGAAACGAGTTGCGATGCAAAATCTTTGCATGTATCGCCTTCTCTTTCGCTCGAGTGCTTGCAAAGATGATGTTTTTGAAGAGGGTCGCGCTCATGGAAATAACTGGCCCAGATTCCGGCTTGGGCTCTCATCGTCGTCGCTTGTAACTTCACGCCCGACTCGAAATTCATGTATATTTATAATGAACCCAACGAAGGGATGGGGATTCCGTAAGACGGTACAAGTGAATTCGCGATAATTGAATTTCTGGACGAGATGCCAAATTGAACATTCTCTGAATGATTGATCCATAATGTGTCGCAAGACCGCAAGATATTTGATTTGATTTGATTTGATTATTTCATGTGACATTCGACCTGATACATCTTTGATTTTGACCAGACAATTGATAGACATTGAATCAAATTGAACTGATGCCACAGGGACAATACAGTTTTTATTTAGGTATTCATTCATCATTTGGAATGTGATATAGGGAAAAGTCTATCCAAGGGCCGCTAAGACATGCTCTCGATAAAACTTGAGATACTCAAGGGAGTAAAAAAATTTTAAATCTCAAATCTTAGGAACACGTAATCATCAATTTCCATCCTGAATCGACTCTTGCTAATTGTAACGTGTTTTCTTAGCCGATTCTTTACACAAGTTGAAGTGCTATTTGAGCTATGCGACCAGACTATTTCGGCGTTCCTACAATCCTTTTACGAAATGAAAAGGAGAGACGAAAGTGTGAACCGGGCAGCGCCGGATCTGCAGAGTAGGCCTGAAGGCTTAGGCCTCATGCCCCCACAAAAATGACTCGAAAAGGGGCCCCCATCACTTTTTTCGGTGTTGAATACATTCGGAAGTTTTCCGTTCTGGGTTCATTCTATCGGCTTCTTTGGCGAGAAATAAAGTTGCTTTTCGATACACTGTGCGTGAAAGTGCACTTTGCGCACAGTTTGTCGACTTTTACTCACAGTTTATCGAAAAGTATAGTTAGATACACGGGCGTAAAACCTGTTATCCGCATCCTCGTGATAACTCCGACCCTCGCCTGCGGCTCGGGCCGGAAACCCATGACTCGGCCGCGAATAAAACGTTTTACACCCTTGTATCGAAATGTACTATTCTCGCACAGTGTGTCAAAAAATAGTATTCGCCACTCGGATGAGATGATTTCCGCATTCTCGTGATAATTCCGACCCTCGCCTTCGACTCAGGCCGGAAAATATCACTCGTTAAGCAGAAATCAATATTCCCACCTTCGTATCGAAATATACTATTTTGTAACCGGCCAGTGAGTCTACATATTTTGTTGAATGAGTTACTAGAATAATGCATAAAATTAATGAAATCTAATCGTATTTGCTGATACTAGCATCTTTGATCTATCCATGAAAATTTAGTTATGCTTCCTAATCATGGCAAAATCTCTCCCTACAAGAGCCCCGCCACGCTGTGCCTACAAGTCCCCCTATGCTCAATCCGGCGCTGGAACCGGATGGTCTGATTCGCTGTCTGGCATAAATTTTGAGCCAGATATGATTTAAGATGGTTTTATTGTTCAATTGAAGATTGATGTCAAGGTCTTAAAGTGTATGAGAAGTAATCTCTTGTTATGATACATAATGTTCGTTTCAAACTATAAGAGAAGTAGTTGAATTGTTTTGATTGAAGCTTGGCCCGATGTTTGCATCAATCGCGTTCTATCGGAGTCATTGGATACCCAAAAACAGTTCTCTCTCAAACGTCCTGATGTTAATAAGGATTTGAAAAATATTACCGTATTAAACCGCTCATTAATAATTCGTATTTCACTTGACTTTGTTCGTGCAACGATTGATTTATTCTCAACAATTGAGATACTCCCTTCCAGTATTCAAAGATCGACCGTAGTGAAATGATTTCGAAGATCTCTCATATTTTAACCTCAAACATGTTGAAAACTGTACAACGATAGTTTGATCGTCATCAATCAGTACAAATTTGGAAATTTACAAAAACTTACCAAGCCACCAGGCACCAATCCAACTTGGATCTGACGGAGTTATTGATTGTTCCTTGGACAGATCAACGTAGATCATCGTGCACAATGATCCCAACATAAAGCCCATCGCAGGCCCGAGAATTCGCACTCCTATCGTAATAGCTGAAACAAAATAGCAGAAATTTTCCAAATTCAAATATCATTTCTAAGAACTATTTCATCTCAATTGAGCCATTCATGAAAAAATAAGGCGCATGTTATGTTCGGGAAAGTCGTTTTTGGACGACGTGTGGTCCAAAAGTGTTCCATTCCTCCTCGCCAACTGTAGAGTTTTCAGATCGGCCCGCAGCACATCAACCGCTCGTCGATAGGGGTCTGGAACTCATCTATAGGCTTCCTTCAGGCCCAAGAAGTCCCTCGGTTTCCTGAGCAAATCGTCGGGGCCACGTGTCAAAACACCTTGTAGGAAATCCTGCCACGAGTCCCACGACTGACTCAGTCCCGGGCATCATATGGCTGCCGTCGCTACCATATATTGAAATGTGCGGTCTCTACTCCGGAAAATTGTCAAGACTCAGGGTTGATACACCGAATTGTTTCGATCCCCCTTGTGATTTGCTCGAAGGACCAAAGCAGCAACGAGTACCAGTCTCGGGGCTTCTCCGTACGGGATTTCGGTTGAGGTTCGATAAGGGTGTCCCTTTGACTGGGGCCGGAGGATCATCACACCTGGGGACCCTAGAGTCCCCCTTGCGGTCGTTACGTTAGGAAAAAGAAAAATAAGGCTCACCAAAATACAGAGGACTCTCTCGGCTGGCAACGTTGTCATCGATGTAGGGTATTCCTAGAGTATAAACTGCAGTCTGACCCATTCCCACACCCAAGAGCGACACGAAAAATATGCCCAGCACAACTGCGGTGATTTTATCCTGAATCTGTTGTTTGGCGCGATGTTCACCATTGCAATAATTTGGGTCGTCGGTGCCGTGCTCATGCGTCACCGGTCCAAGCGTTGAGTACCTGCGCATTCAATTCGTGGCATAAAGTCGATGACATATAAATATTCTACAATAACGTTGCCGATTTGAATTAAATACAACATTTTCTCAGGTACCGTGACATAAATTTTCTTCTTCGCCCGAATGCGTAAGACACATTATCAATTTCTCTAATGCCTCGAGAAGATATAGATCGCGGACATGAAGATCTTGAGCAAAATTCAAAGGCTAAAAATTTTAGTGAACGGTTCAGAGAATACACAGAATTCTACAATGAAAATTAACTGTAACAAAATTAGCTATATACATCAGAGCAAATTATTATTTATTACAAAAAGCAAAAGATACACTTACCCATCGAGCGTTGAGTTGCCGATCAGATCGAGTTTGCAAAGATTAGCCGGTATAGGACTTGTGATATTGATACCATTGACCACATTTTGAGATGTACCACCACTGTACTTATCGAAATTCTTTTTTATCATCTGGTCGCCATAAAGAAAGTGTGGCATAGAACAAGTGAAGGAGCTCACGGCAAATAGGATCATACCCCAGGCTATCCATTTGGGCCTGTGACCTTGACCACCGTAGTAAGTTAATAACAACGATGAACCAATTTGTCCAATTTCCGTGGCTGACATTATCAAGCCTGTCGTTTTTGATTGAATTTGGAAGAGCTTTTCTATCGTCGTTATTACCGATACAAAGTACGTGTAGTACATTCCTTGGAGCACCTGTAAAATAATTCAGATAAGAACCATGCACCACACTGAGCTTTGAAATTTAACAGCTTTTGGAATTAAGCTCTTGTTATCAAACTGAATCGGAGTAAATATAGAAAAGTTCCATCACATCTTTATAATCAAATTTTGTTCACGAAACTGAAAAAGTCATGGAATTCGAAGTGAGCTTTCACGGTCATGGTTTTTCAACTATGAAGCTATATCAGTCATTGCACTTATAATTCCTCGAGCCTATAAATCCATAATATTGATTCTCAGGTCCGAACCGTCAGTAGCAACATTTTCCGATGACAATATGAATACTTTCAAGTTTTTATACACAATTGGGGTCAAATTGAAAATATTAGCTATGAATAGAGTACAAACCCAAGTTACGCAGAAAATGACGAGGAACATTTGTTTGGTAGCCAATCCTTGAAGCCATTTGGGCCTCATGGGTCCCCATCCACAAGAAGTTTCCTCGTCATCAAAATCCGTGTGGAAACTGCTCGATTTATCATCGACGGAAACGAGTTTTCCATTTTCAACAGCGACGATCTCTAATTCTTTCCCATTCGTAGTTACGATTGATCCGTTGTTATTGTGCTGTGGTTGATCCTTGATACCAGGCTTGTGAACTCCATTACCATTTGCCACTTTACCATTACTCGGAGGTGGTATTATCGTCATGCCTTCCTGTACTTTGCCATTTTTCAACGTCAGCATATCCTCGCCCGCCATTTTGGATTTTTTATCTTTGGACCGTCGTTTATTGTCTATAGGATGTTTAGTATGGTTAGCCTTCGAGAGGCTATGTGGTTTTGTTCAACCTGCAAGCAGAGCAAAATTTATGCGTTAATTGTGAAGAAATTTTCCTAGATATTTCAATATACATGATTTTGACTGTAACTTGGAGAGTGATGATTGGGTGGTCCGATTCACTTATGTATTGGAAGTTCAAATATGGGTCTTTTGAAGCGTATTTTGAGCTTAGCTCAGATTGGATAAGTCCAAGACACTATAGGATACAGAGCAGATATATTCTGATTCGGTTTGGAGGAGAAGGGGTAAGCATAAAATGATACCACCGCGACCCACCACCGCGTTATTTGGAGGTAAATATGGTCTTACAGAAAATTCGATGTCTACTCTCCCCGTGTCAATCAGCGGGAAGTCACTGAACTTGAAAGTGTTTCGTATTAACTTTGACTTATGACTTCGATGTACAATATGAACCGGAGTTACAATGTTTATACACTGAAGCCGTACTGAACCTGTGGATCGGCCGGGTCCTCGTCCCTGAAGTTGTAAGTACCACTGATGTTTGAGATGTGCCCACTAATTCGCCAGTGAGACACTGATGATGATGATGATCTGTCAGGACCTTCGAAACACTGAAATTTCAGTGAATCTTTTTACTGGTTCATCAATGGCGCTCTCTAAAACTCCAGTGACGAGAACTCGTCCGACCCCCGAGGTCTTTGAAGTTTCAATACGACTTCAGTGTATACTCACTGAAGTCATCAGTGAAAGTGGATTCGAAATACACTGAAGATACAGTGACTTCCCACTGATTGACACGGAGAGAGTACCCACGTAGCAATTTCCAGTATTTGTTCAATGGGAGAATTCTCACAAAAATAATATTATGGGTGCACCAAAAATATCAAACACGTCTCTTACTTCTTATTCAGCATTCTAAAATTTTTGCTTTTCTTAATTTTGACTTCTGACATTTCTATACATCATAAATCGGTCATATGATTAGAAGTTTCACCTGGATATCTACTTCACAGATAAGCATGATGCGGTTTGTATGCAAATTTTAGCCACAATGAGCGATAATGTGTCATTCTTCGTGGAATTTGACGATTGTTTATTACACCAACAAACTGAACGTAGGTTAAATTTTTTTTCATTAACGCATTTCCAATCTTTCTTCGAGATTATTATGCGGGTCTTATAGTAGAAGACTGGGTTCCGAACCACCGAAACCACCGAAAAGCACTTATGAAAATTTAGATTGGTGCTGTCCGAGATTCGAACCCCAGACTTCTGCGTTGAAAGCAAGGACCTTATGCACGAAGCAATGGTGGCTTCTCAGATTAGATTCGCTTTCAAACGTCACATAACCCATTAATGCTGAGAAAATAGTAGAGGAAATATTTCAGATTAGGCGATCGCAGGATAAATTTCATAATTAGAGCTACGGTAATGATATCTCGAGCTACTAAATCAAAATTTCGTCGAACTACTGTGCGTGAATGTGGTACCATCACACGTAGAAACTCGAAAATCGTGTCTCGGCGTACTAAGGTTTACGCTACTTTATCTGAATAATGGTACTCAATGGAAGCTTAAAAGCTCGATGCCCACAAAGTGCAATTGATCGGTAATGACTGAAGTATTCAAAAGTTTTAATGTGACATAAATACATGCGCCACAAGGCCGTGAATCATATCTTTACGGTATAATAGCTGCGATAGATTTGATTGGAGAAATCAACGCGGTAACGATCATCCGTACTTAGTCAGTGGCGTTATAACTAGAGGCATTTATAATGGGGGCATCGTTACAGCTATGGTAGCTCATCATATATAAAAGTGAGAGTCGCGATATATAGAGTCATCATCAGTTTCTCCCGCTCACCCTGGCGTAATAACGAGTGATGTGCACGAGTTCACAACGTTGAATGGTATTAATAGTATAGAAATTGTTGATTGGTATGTGAGTACCTCCGTGGAAACTTTGAAATAACGTGTGCCAGCTTTTACGAACTCTTAAAACACTTGAGGAAACAATTACACGAGTCATTTTAAATGTATTTTTTGTGCTCTTTTTGTTGCAATCATTAGTTCTCTGATCCAGGGTGACCCAAAAAACTACCATCGAAAAAAGGGTCAAAATTTCAGGTCTGTGCCATGTGGTTTTCTATTATTTTGACCTTTGTGAGCGTGAGGCGCCGTAGTAGAATTGGTTACGGACCAAATCCCGTTGCTATGAGAGCCCAAAGATCACTTTTTGTGTGTGCGCTGAGCACATACATTTTGTAGCGCAATTTTACTCGAAATTTTTCTCGTTCAGTTTTCCTCGATAAAAGTGAAGAGGCCCCAGTCGATTTGTTACAAAGTATTTAGTAGCCAAATGAACTTCCTTCAAACCTCAAGACTGTAGCTCAAAGCGTTTGGCAGTGAGATTAATTTTAATGGCGAAATGTCAGGTCCGTGTGTTACTTCAAAATGTCAGGTCCATGTGACGCTACCGCATCTTTCCATGTTATCCTTATGGTACTCATGAGTGGGAAAATTTCCATCCGTGCGCGAGTTTAATCATACTTTATATGTTTCAAAAAGTCGAAAAATACATCTTAGAATCTTCGGAAGTGAGATTTAGCGCTGGCACATTATCGACCCCCAAATATCGAAGTTTCCGCGAAACACTACTCATATATGATTGCATTTACAGTGAGTAGAGTGTCAAAAGTGTCCTCTACAGTAGATTGACACTTATTTCCCTAGTTTCGATTTTCTCATGGGCTCACGCTTGAATGCATTGGAAAGTTTGCCCGTCCAACCCTCCGTATCTCTACGAACGCGGTGATTTTTCAAGGTGCCTACTCTGTTGTATGTAAAATATCCAGAACATCATTTCGACGTGAAATTTCACAAACAATGCGATAAAAATATCATATTTTGGCTACATGAAGTGTCTCTTGCGTGATGATTACGATTTTTTGAAAATATGACAAATACAATGCAATAATAGTATATTCTTAGTCTGTTAAGCAATACTCTCGACGAACAAATGGACCAATGCATAATTCCCAAATCTCTAATAGATCATGATATCATCATACGAAAGGTACTTTTAAAGTTGCAAAAATGCGACTATGGATAACACAGACGAACAATTATGGAAATGAAAAGAGAGGAAAAGCCATGCTCGAGATACAAGAAAGAAAAGAACAAGTCTACACAAGGCAATGATTCTCGTCAGAAAGTAAGTAGACACGCGACGAGTGGCAAGCTTTTCACTTTCGTATACTACACGGCCGACTTTCGTCCTCGTTCATCCCAATAGCTCTTCGCAATGTATAAGTCAGGTATAAAACGTACAGAGAAGAGTATATATCTTGCGAATAGATTTTTGCACTTGCATTTTACAACCGTGGGATGTACAAGTTCTTTACAGTCATGAAAGAAATAGAGATCCTCGTTAAAACATAGACGTGGGCGTTCAAAGATGAATATCGATGCATAGGTGCAGCTTCCACCAAGTAGTTTCTCTTTCCGGTATAAATTTGTGTCAGGTTTCGCTGCTTGAGTAGTTTTCAATACTTCAACTTTGGCGGATATATTAGCGAGAGTGAGTGGAATGAAAGCTCATTGCAGTATATAGCTTTGGTAGCTTGAACTACATGACCTGATTTATCATTTTTCAAAAGCTATAATATTTTCCCAGCATTTTGTTTCCAGAATGAAGGCTCGCCTCAAAACTTTTCATCAAGGATTTGATTTTTATGATTTTTTTCATCAGAGACACCCAAATCGCCAACCTACTCGCAAACGCAGATAAAAATGCCATTTTTGCATCGGGGAAGTACAAACATAATATTCAACCCTGGCTTTCGCGTATTTCCCACCTATTCGTTTGGACTACAATGGACCTGATTAAACCCTCGTACTAAACTCGTATACACTCAAAATATACGACGACAAACCTCTGGTCACTTTTATAATCTTTTAGTTGCCATCCACATTATTTTGCCAGTGATAAGAATCAAATCTGATTTTAGGGATGTGAAAGTGTAATCGCTGAAGAATTCAAATTTTATCGTCCAGACTCTGCATGATTTGAATGCCAGGTTTCAATGTTATTTCGCGAAACATCTTATCTGAGGTGCAAATCGAAATGAAATTTTCGGTCATTATTTTGTTCAAAGAGATTTTTTAATTAAAATGAATGTTTTAACAGTCTAATAACAAAACATTCCTTCGATCAAAATTATGATCGATAATTTCGTTTCGAGTTGCACTCAAGTACGGGTGTCTGATGAAGTGACCGTATCATGAAACCTGTCGAAGAAATTCTGATAATCTGGATTTTTCGTTTTCAAACTCAATAAAAAACGTAGTTTTTGCATGACCGTGCGTAAAGCACGTGTTTTACACACGGCAGATTTCATTTTTCGCACGCCCAGGCGTGCGAAAAACGTATTCTGACACTCGGGCGTGAAGTTTTCTGCTTTGCTCGTGATAATCTCGACCCTCACCACGAAAACAATCACTCGAAAAGTAAAACCAAACTTCTTAACCTCGTATCGAGGAATACTATTCTCGAAATTTGATAAAACTTCTAATAAATCATCGTAATAGAAAGGTGAACACTTTTTGGCCAATAACTGGCCGAGTCGCATGGCTACTGGCTGTAGGTGGCCAGAAAAATAGGCTCATTTCTACCAGGGCAACCCTCCATGAGCACCAATGTGAATTACATTAGTGCCTTTCGGTGGCTTCGGTGCTTCGGAATCCACCTCAAACTGTAGGTCCCGCAGAATAATCTCGAAAAAAGGTTGAAAATGCGTTAATGAAAAAAAAAAATAGTATAACAATTCCATCCGTTTGACCTTGGCGATATAAACTTCAAGGCTTGAAATTTGAGCAGATATCATGGTCGAAATAGTCTCTAGCAATAGGGGTACAAGATCAAAAAGCTGTCTACAAAGTGAACCAACTGAGCAAGTCCTGTACATTTCGCCAAAAATTTACGACCTGAGCTTCGAAGAGCTTTGAAACATGACCAACATAAACGTTTCATTCTTATAAAAGTGACAAACCTACAAACCTAGCTATCTACGAGACAATCTTTCCTAGATAATCCCAATCCCGCGAAGAAAAAAGATTTTAAATCACACTCTTTAGGTCGTAAAAGCACAAACGATCAACAGCAAACAAAATGCGGTCATACTAACATCGTGAGTAGATTTCGAAAGAGAAACTACCAGAAATAGTATTCGATATCAAAAATGTAGGAGAAAAGATCTTTGAGATGTGGATCTTAGAGGAAGTCCAGAAAGTCAGACTGTCTCGATGAGATGGCAATCAAAGACCGTAAAGCGTGAATATTGCCAGTTCCGATCTTGGGAATCGTGAGGTATTAAAACTCCCTCACTTTCGAACTATTCATCAGACGGCGAAAGATATAACAAATATATGTATACTTATGCAGAATTTGCAATAGCAGTATGGAGATGAACGCAAGATAGATGGAAAGAGAAAGGAGTGTGCAAGTTCACTCTCCCCATCAGCATCACTAGACTTGGTCTAGGTCATGCACGTTTCACTGTCCCACTGATGCAGCTAGCTGCTAGATCCATCACAAAATATCTACCTCTTCCGGTTCATGCGAAGGTATATCATCGCTTCGAAGTTTTTCTGTAACGTGAAGCTTAAATTTACTGAATTTGAATATTCTAATAAGGAAAATCATTTTTTTGCAATTGTCCCATGTATGGGCGCTTACAAAATTGCGAAAAATAGGATTCGCAACTCGTTCATGAGGTTCCCGCACGGTCGTATACGCCGTAGATTCCCCGCTTTTTAGACATTATTTCGATATTCTTCTGTGGCTCAATAGCCGCAAAATCAATCGCACTCAAAAGCGAGCTACAACCTCATAAACTCGATGCGAAATATACTATTCGGTGGGAGAATCCTATTTTGGAGAAAAATTTGTGGAAAATTGATGGTTCAAGAGACCGGACTTTTGACAAATTATCAACTCTATCTATGTAGATAGATTGAGATCTTGGTATATTCTTCAAAATTATCTTAATGTTTTTTCTTCATCTTGGATAACCTAGCATTTAAAATTATTTTCTACTCGAACAAATGTAAGTGCGATATTAGAGTGCATGGGTCCTATCCTAATGGACCTTCACGGTATAGGAGAACGTAATGAATTGTTATGTCTATTCCAAGCAACCTATCTCAGAAAATTCTTAAACAAATATCTCTATACTGTAGTTTAGTTTGATATCAAAATGTTACCAAACAATGGGCATTATTGTCAATTCTCAATGAGACCAGAACCCTCATGGGTCAAAATAATTGCAACACATTGCAAAGTTGCATTTGATAAAGGAAAAACAAAAGGAAACAAATGAATGCGAACTGATCAAGATTGAAGACTGTCATACGTTCGTCGTTAGAATATAAATTGAATTGGTCACGAGATTAGCGACCCGATATCGGGAGAGCTGTATTTCACCATTACAATGAGTTATAAAATATATCTGGCACTACAAGAAAATTGAAAGAGCCTAGATACGTTAAATAATGCACAGATTGGCAACTCAATGACGAATCGAATGCCAAGTACGATCAAATCAAAATATACCCCTTCTTCTCCTGCTCCTGACCCGATCTATTTTTGTTTACTTTCAATGAAGATGAAATATAACTGAAGTGAATTTTTTGTGGACGCTCATTCTTTCTGAGACTCGGAATCATAAAATAAATCTTGTTGATGAAGCGAACGAAACTTTAATGACTCGGTAAGTAAAGTTGACGAACATCCATTAGTCAAAATACAAAATAAGTCTTAGATTTTGAATCAAATCAATCTAAGAATATCCATGTCAATGTCAATAATTTTGCTAGCTAAATATTAGATGTTGCAGACAGGTGAAGAATAATAGGTATGGGATTCGAGTTATTTTTGTCGACAAAGTTCGTTGTTCCGAGGGTAAACTGAGACGCGCGACACTTGACGGGTTATTCACCGACGAATATTGGGGCGATCGATAGCCACATCTCAGTTTCCCGCCATTCCCGCATTCATGCAGTAATTCGCACGGATATTTTTCGGTATACTTGCTCGTTTTGCAGGAGGTGGTTATCAATGGCAGAGTTTTTTGATAAATGGATTGAAATTTATTAATGATACACAAGAAAGATTGAAAATAAAAAGTACATGCTCGCGATAAAAATTATATTTATAGCATTCTAACCTAAAAATCGCAACTTTGAACATGATTTTTGGATTCTCGTGCTATAAAATATCGTATGAGACTGCGTGCAGATTTGATGAAATGTCCGATGAATCGATACGAGTTTTTGACAAATTAGAATGGAGTTAGTCATTATTGTAATGAGATATTACGTGCTACTTTGTCTGGAATAATTTTAATGTAGCTACAAGCTTTGCCTCTGAGTAAAATTGAAAAGTTACATGGACTGAAATGGAAAATTCCGATGAAAACAAACAAAAGTTATTGATTTTGTGATGAATCGACCCGTATTATTCTTATTTCAGAAGCAAGGTCATCTTCCACGAGTAATACCTACACTTCATCGAATATCATTATTCGAATGAAACACTACGTGTATGTACACATACACAACCCATACGATCACAAAATTCACAATGAATCTAATACAGAGAGACGGTACCACCCGCCCTCTATCATTTGATAACAACCATTCATCAGCCAGCACTGTTCTTCAATTTTTCCCAAGGAGCAGTCAATTCTGGACTCTATGGATTTTTTCGGGCTTCTAATAACTAAAATATCAAAATCAAATTCATATCGCAACAGTCTCCGATTGCCCATCTCTATTTCAGTCCAATATTGAAATTGAGGCGTACGATTTTATGTCACTTTATCATTATGCATAATAGCGTGACAATTTGAAAGTAGGCAAACGGTGAAAAATTGTTCACGATAATTTATAAATACAAAGCAGTACAGGGAAAGCAATTTCTTTTGAGATCGCTAAGTATTTTTTGAGATTTTGGTTCACACGATTGAATACCTGTTGGATACAGCTCATATCCAATGCAACCGGGCATATACACGCAATAAGTGAACGTTTCGAGCCACCCACGGAGTGCGAGAGTGTATCAAGCGAGCAATGGTGGATAAGTATTGAATGATGAGCGAAAAACAAAGAGAAAACCAAAAGAAGTCTGATGATGCAGGTCTCATGAACTTTTTCCATTTTAGCCGAAAAGATTATCATGTGGTCGCGAAATAAGAGGTAAGTAATTTCTACGCGCATGAATTGAAGTGCGAAAATATATAGTGAGCTTGCGTGAGCTTACAGTTAAAAAAATCTGAATTTGTACTCATTTTAAGCTTGATCCAATGCTCCCGTTTTGGAGGATTTTCGGTTCGAATATTGAAACTTTTTTGAGATTCTAACGATTAAAAGAATCAGATTTTGGAACGTTATCGTTTGTTATATACCTTGTTCAGGAGTTTGTCTTTGCTCACGTTTTCATTAATTTATTTCAGTTTGATCAATGATTCATTGGAGGAAGTTCACGAGCAATAACCGATGAGAATGAGTATTTAGTTGATTTGCAAATAATTGAGAAAGTATAAATGTATCCTTGCGTTTTTCTTATACTGCAAGCAAAACTATTCTAGTTGTTTTTTCACCAAAATTAGCTGATTGAACAATTATTTAGACATCAGTAAAAGTAAGCTCGATTATTTTAATTCTAATCTTCCCCACCCATTAGACTCATCGCAAGCTCATATACGCCATTTTTCAATCTATACAGGGACACTTCATAGGGTGTACATAAACTCCATATTCAGATTCAAAAAAGATGAGGTAATTGATCTCGAGAAAGAGTGATACGCAAAAAAAGTACATTACATAGCTGTTAATATGAGACGGGTTAAAGCCAGCATGGCAAGCACGTGGGTAAGGTATTAGGCTGTTGACCTGTGCCCCGGATTGACCTATGCACCGCTGCTGCAACGGGGATGCACAAGATTGCGTGACCTAGTTTTAGCAGCTGAGCCGTTCGATAATACTCTCTCGCGGGCTATACCAGGCAGGCAGTCGACAGGGCGCTGTACTCGTTCTTTTTATATAGGTCAATCCGGAACTAAGGTGGTGCAGAGGGGGTGGCATGTTGTACCTGTATACACATAAATACAAGTGTAGAGTGCACTGACACCTTTTCCTCGTCGTCCTGCATGGTGCGCGTGAAAACCAACCCTAAAGCTTGCTCTATCTGTACCGAGTGCGCGTGACCTAAATTCTGTATAGAGAGGGAATAAATGTATGATTCGCGAGATGGATAATGCTCTACTGTGCGCTGCTCTCGGCTTGGTTGAAAGTTTCAAGAAAAAAAAATGAGTGGAATGTGTTCTAGTGGAGCGATTGGTAGTAAATCGTGAAATTAGTTGGACTATGAAATTGCGTTTGACGCATAGCAATAAATTCAAATTTCGCGCGCAGGGTGTGATGACCGATGCTTTGATGATACGGCAAAAAGCTCACTGCAAGCTCTGTATATCATACAATTGACAACGTTGGCCTTGACGGCCGCGTAGACGGCTCGCAATGTGCTGGATTGTAGCCCGGCGACCATAAACAATCATATGCACCTCGTACCGCAATCGGGTACATAATCTACTAATTTTGGTTAAAAACTGCATTTTTGAGGTTGATGACCATCTCGTATTAAAAAAATACCAACGGATTCGGATTCCGCGCACAAAAATACTTTAACAAACGTTTGATTTGTGTCTGCACTCTCAGTGCATACGAGAGCCTATCGTGCTCCCGGACTAAACGTTTGATAATATAGGGGCACGCAATTCTAGCATTTGAAACTATAATAAGTACATGCATCACAAAACATAAAAAGTCACAACTGCAACGCGTGGTTCTTGCATCGATAAAATGAACAGACGTAAACATTTGCCAGACACAACACAAGCTCTGATGCGCTCTCTGTCATATCGAAATGCGCCATCAGTCATGAATGAGTATGTGAGTATACTATCTTGTCTCTTCTTACTTGACTATATGCAGTGTCGACTGTCCGTGATTGTTTGCCATCTCGGTATTATTTTCGGTGGTGTACAGAGAGTATTCGAAAAGAGTGCAAATTCGTGGTGAGGACACTCATTGTAACCGGATGATATAAATATGCAGCATGATGCGGACATATTGAAACGAAAATTGATGGCATTGGAAGAGAGGTGAAGAGTAAAAAATGATAAAATGAAGTGATCGAGCAAAAAAACAGTCACAATTTATTATTTTGAACATCAGACACTTTATGTATGTACGTCAGGATTATGATTTATGAGGGTCGGGACTTACCATCAGGAGAGTGTTTCAGATTCGGATCACGGATTTGGCTGAAACTTTGGAAATAGTCTTCTTTTAGTGTCAAAAGATGAAACTCAAAATCATAGACCCTAACGCTCAAGCGTTTCCGAGCTACAGTCAACGACATTGGCATTGCAGGTATACCTGTGTTTATAATTTTCAACATGGGCCCATATGGACAATGCTAATGTTTTCAGTTGTAGCTCGGAAACGCTTGAGCGTTAGGGTCTATAATTTTGGATTTCATCTTTTGGTGCTAAAAAAAACCTATTCCCAGAGTTTAAACCAAGTTCCTTGACCCGGATCTGAAACACTCTCCTGGTCAGTTATATAAGATTTTTCAATTTTGATAAACTTCTTTACGTTGAAATCGACAGTTACATTTTCGTGTGATTTTGAACCCAGGGTTTGCGATTTGAATAATTTCGAACACTGAAGCGACTGTCTATAGAAAATACGGTTAATGAATGTCATAAGTGATTCTCCTGTAATCTACAACCTCCATGATTAACATAGAAATAACGAAAAAAAAAAAATTAATTGAAATACTAACTTCTAAGACGAGTTTTCAACCAGAATTCCCAATATCGAGTTCATAAAGCATAAGCTTCGTCCATGCAATAATTATTACAGAGTTCAACGGTCATGCATGTCTTCCCACTTGAATGCATGACATGGAAGAGACATTCGAGACACACCTGGTCAATGAAACACAGATGTGTTAAAATAAGGGTGGTTCCCACTAAACCCGAGCTCCCATTGAAATACTTATCCCATACATTGCAGAAATACTATTTGAAGGCGTTATACATATACATATTTAAAAAAACTGTACCCACATGTACTTATTTTCACCTCCTCTTTCACGCCGTTTGAGCTTGCGGATCCTCAACAACAACAGCTTATATGTATACTCGCAAACCCCATACCGGATATTCCCCATAAATAAACTCATCGTGTACATTGCGCGATATCATATTGTCTCACTCGATCTCAAATTCTATCACTGTATTTACTGGCTCAAAAGGATGTGAGCGAGACTCCAAATTGAATAATTGTCTCTCACACTTTGACGTTGAAAAAAAAATTAGGCCAACAACCAATCTAGATTACGGATATTAGATAATAATGCCAAAATATCAATTGACACTCGCGTGCAAACAAGAGCTGTTGTTTTTGGGGGATCGTTCGTGTCATCCTAATCTCGTTTGAATTTTTTATTCTATCCACCCAAGTTGTTTTGGAATTTATATGTGCACATTGACAGATAATCATGGCGAGGGATGCGTTCTGTACACTCCCATTACTTGCGTAATTTATACGCATTGCGCCGCGGAACTGAAAATCGATCGAGCTCACTTAGTAACGCTCACGCCGATTCGCTTATGCGTGCTCGACTGACCCGATTATCCAGATATCAAACACATACAAATGGTCTTTTTATACGCATGATCGAAGGAACTTCGAAAATCTTATAACCCTTGGAAATGAGATACCATAAATGATATCCATTACCAAATGTCGAACTAGTGCAGTATTACTCATCAAGATATTTGATACGTCTCATGGAAGTCAATAAATTTCGCAATTATTTTGAAAATTTAAGTGATGACGATTTGGAAGCAGACCTACCCTTTCGTCATTTCGAATACCTTTTATTTTGATGAAATGTGTTTCCGAGTGTCATTGAGATGAAAATCTCCCATGAAAATTTTTTATAAATCAGAATTTACGAGTGACATCACACGTGACTTGTGCGCACGTGCAGACACCGCCCGGCCATATTGCGGGGCACCAGTTCAAACTATTGAAATCTATCAATGGTTGTTTAAAAATCATAGGAGTGTCAGAAAAATCCTAAAGCTTGTACGATATATTTTTCATTACTCTAACCTAAAAATGTCCCGTTTAAATCGGATTTTAGGGTTCTAGTAATGAAAGAATATATCCGCCGCGCCGCACTTCGCTTGCAAGCCCATTTTGGGTATGCACTGGAGGACATGTCTGTCTTGCTCTGCTCGACAGGCAAACTGTCCAAGTGCCCAAAATAAGCTACCGCGCTCAGTACGGAAATATAGTATATTTTTCTAAAGAAAAATGTCAGTTCTGAACTACGTTTTGACTCACAAACATGGCTGCTTACTCATCAATAAAGGTTTATGCATTTTATTTATGAAAAATCAAATTTCATGAGGAATGTATTTGTACGCGGGTCTTACCTCGAGGTAAGACCAATATATGGCTAAGACAAAATTTTTAAAATTGGAAATTAACAAAATTCAGATAATAAGAAGGTAATCAATCTATCACCGCGATGTGTCTCGAATTGATCACAGCTTTTTTGACAAATCCACTTGAAATTGTAATGGTTTGATGAAAAATTCACGGAAAGTTATGGAAATTGGGAGAGAAAATTCGTCTGGTTTGAAAAGATCTCTGCAGAGATGGTTTATTCAAAACTTTTCTTCAATGTATGCATCGAAACGACATTCAGTTATACATATCACAGCACAGAAATTGGAGTCACAAGTGTCGTTATGAAGATGTCGCACAAATTGATCGATGTACACGTGAGAATATGTGAAAAATGTGAAGTATGTTCAAAGATTGACAAAAAATTTTCTGACTAGAATGAGTAAAATTTTTAACATATTTGTGGCCGTAAAATCTCGTCGGTACGAGACATTTCGGGCATCAGAGGAACAGTACACGTTGAGTCGAAGGACCGGCGCCGAAACAGCCAAGCTTGATCAACCAAGTTGAGCAGATCCTCTTTCACCCTATGAGAGAGTCAGCTTTGGTGATATTCTTCATGTGACGCTAATGCAACCTTTTCCGGCACAGAATACCTGCCACGACGTGATTTCTGTGGGAGGAATTTCAGCTTTTGAGAATTCACAATTGATGTAGTGTCCAATGCAAATCTTATCGACGTGACAAAAATTTATCGTGTTACGGCTTATCACAAAAACAAGCGCGTTGAGCATTGATGAATTGTGATGAAACTCGATCTTCTTTCGATCATAATGGTTTTCTAGATGTTATAGAGTGGAGAAGAAGGAGAACTTGCAAGAATACTCATCTTATTGGCGTCACTCGATCTTTGGCCAGGACAGGAAGAATTTGGGGTTGTCGCGAAAGCTTCAGATATAAGAGGCAGCAGCTTGCAGCAAACTCCTCTCAACATAAACACAACGATGCCAAAACCCAACTCCGGCGATGAATATCAACCATCTGCAGATATGAATATTCATAAATAATCTAATTCATAAGTAATGACGCAATAAGTCATCATGATTTTTTGGGGCTTGTTTGCGCAAATCGTGACAGATGATGGGCAAATGTGATCTGCTTGGCAAACACAATATTTGAGGTTACCGCGGAGGCATACGAAAAGGGTCTCGAACGAAATATAACTTTGACTCTTTGGAAAAGTACTTACATGGGTGATCCCCGTTCAGGCGACTGCGTGCAGACTTTTTTGAGCCACTATTAGCTCCTTCTGGAATCGAAAACGGGAAGAATCAGCTCCATATGGTTTGTTTCCCTCCGATCGATGTAGATTCGTCAGCTTGAGTTGATGTCCACTTTTTGTTGTCAAATTCACTCGATGCATTCATTGTTGTTGTTTGGATACGACTCGCATCAGTCGCATCATGAACAGATACAAATTATGTCCACATAATTCGATCGGATTTTTACCTCAAGGAGCAAGAGAGGAAAGAGAACAAGGGCTCAAAAAAGTCTGCACGCAGTCGCCTGAACGGGGATCACCCATGTAAGTACTTTTCCAAGTTATATTTCGTTCGAGACCCTTTTCGTATGCCTCCGCGGTAACCTCAAATATTGTGTTTGCCAAGCAGATCACATTTGCCCATCATCTGTCACGATTTGCGCAAACAAGCCCCAAAAAATCATGATGACTTATTGCGTCATTACTTATGAATTAGATTATTTATGAATATTCATATCTGCAGATGGTTGATATTCATCGCCGGAGTTGGGTTTTGGCATCGTTGTGTTTATGTTGAGAGGAGTTTGCTGCAAGCTGCTGCCTCTTATATCTGAAGCTTTCGCGACAACCCCAAATTCTTCCTGTCCTGGCCAAAGATCGAGTGACGCCAATAAGATGAGTATTCTTGCAAGTTCTCCTTCTTCTCCACTCTATAACATCTAGAAAACCATTATGATCGAAAGAAGATCGAGTTTCATCACAATTCATCAATGCTCAACGCGCTTGTTTTTGTGATAAGCCGTAACATGATAAATTTTTGTCACGTCGATAAGATTTGCATTGGACACTACATCAATTGTGAATTCTCAAAAGCTGAAATTCCTCCCACAGAAATCACGTCGTGGCAGGTATTCTGTGCCGGAAAAGGTTGCATTAGCGTCACATGAAGAATATCACCAAAGCTGACTCTCTCATAGGGTGAAAGAGGATCTGCTCAACTTGGTTGATCAAGCTTGGCTGTTTCGGCGCCGGTCCTTCGACTCAACGTGTACTGTTCCTCTGATGCCCGAAATGTCTCGTACCGACGAGATTTTACGGCCACAAATATGTTAAAAATTTTACTCATTCTAGTCAGAAAATTTTTTGTCAATCTTTGAACATACTTCACATTTTTCACATATTCTCACGTGTACATCGATCAATTTGTGCGACATCTTCATAACGACACTTGTGACTCCAATTTCTGTGCTGTGATATGTATAACTGAATGTCGTTTCGATGCATACATTGAAGAAAAGTTTTGAATAAACCATCTCTGCAGAGATCTTTTCAAACCAGACGAATTTTCTCTCCCAATTTCCATAACTTTCCGTGAATTTTTCATCAAACCATTACAATTTCAAGTGGATTTGTCAAAAAGGCTGTGATCAATTCGAGACACATCGCGGTGATAGATTGATTACCTTCTTATTATCTGAATTTTGTTAATTTCCAATTTTAAAAATTTTGTCTTAGCCATATATTGGCGCAATATTGGATAGTGCTCTTTGCCGCAATATGGGCGCTATATTGGAAATTGCTTTTCCAATATATTGCCAATATATTGGCCGAAGCAATTGCCAATATTGCGCCAATATATGGCCAATAGGATTCATTTTTACGCGGGTCAAAATACGAATCATCAGAAATCGTACAAACTTTGGAGCGAATCTTTTTTAATAAGAAAAGTGAGTTCTAAATAGCCAGAAAAAATTATTCTCAAACTATCGAATTTTTCAAAATTTTATGATGCTCAAAGTGTATGCCACACACAGTACTAACCGACGAAAAATACTTGATAGAAAACCTACTTGAAAACTCATTGAAACCAATTCTTTGATACATCACAAAAACTTTGCGTTACCCGAGTATCCCATATCGATGCAAAATACATTCAACTCATTGCGGTAGTGGTTACACGTGTCCGCAATGATCGTATGACCAGTAGTGGCACAAATATCACCACACACGTGTTATCGCATGTATTGCAAACCCCCCCTCATATCACGCACGATAACCATCCGATCGATCGTCTCAAGCCGTTGACCGAACCCCCTGGATATCCTATACATACAACCCCCTATATTATACCATTATATTTTACATCTATATAGTATATTCACCCCATGCTTGCCCACTCCACACACTGTAAACGCGTAATGCTTACAATACACAACTTGTGTCATGCACCACATATACATGCATGTACACAGCCACGTTTGCGTTCATTGAGTATATAAGGTCCGACCCAGTTGTTTTACACGTATACATATCACACATATACACTAAAAATCACCTACACAAACTTGCAAACAGTTCGATGACCCGCGTGTCTGCATGCATATAAGTATAATACTGCCATTGCATAGAGCCTGTTTCGTTCATATTAGAGCTTTCGAGCTTTTGAGCTTTAACCCTATATATAATAATGTACTCGGGGTTTTCGATGTCACGGTGGTTATTTACGTGACCGAGTTGTTGTTTGGGGATTATGCACTCTCTCTCTCTCTCTCTCTCTCCCTCTCTCGCGTGTTGTAAAGAGTTAGTACCTGTAGAAATTCGAGGTATGCGTGCGGTACTATAACCGCGCGAACTTTTTTCACGCTTTCAAGCTGATTAGAGCTTTTTCGATGCGATATAAGATATCTATACATATCGATAAATATAATCAAATTTTGATGGCACGTGCTAAGGGGAATTTCCCATAATTGGAACATGTTTGGGTCAACTCATAAGGATCCGATACTTTTTGGCTTTTGAGATGGAACGATTGAATTTACGATGGAAAAGTAAATCAACGAGCATAACCTTGCATCGTCATTTTCTACTTAGAAATCAATGGTCGTTGCAAATTATTGACCTCCATGCCTCAACTATCTACAGAAATACTGGACTACTATTTTGTTTTAAATTTAATCACTCGAATTAGAAAAGAAGCTGAATCCGATCCATGTAATTGATAAGTCTCGTGTTATATTTATCCGTTCCTCCGTAATAACTCATGGAAAAATCTGTGAGATGGAATATGAATGAATTTCCGGACGATGAATTTCAAGTTTGTGAATGAAGGAAAATTTTTGAAAATTGTTGCACGGCTTGGAAAATGATCGCGTTATCATCATTTGCCTAACAATCGAGGAACAAAAGAATATTTAAATTGATCGCGTCTTTCGTGCCTCGTCTACAATGACCCTCGCGCGATAAACAGAGTGAAATAAGTGTTTATTGGCATCTACTATACGAGTTCTATTTGTGAGCATGAGTACAGCAATTGGACGATTGTATGAGAACTATGCGTATTTCTACCGAAAATCATGAAAATTCGAAAATCATGCAAGAGACCTTGATATGGATTAATGGTTGTGACGCAACATAGTGATTGTTAATGTCCGATGTGAATGTGACGATGACGAATTTAATTCATATGATATTAAAATTTTCAACATCACCTCAAACACGTGATCAATCCACTATTTTTGTGCAAGGGTTGGATCAGAGGAGGAGTAATTTTTAGTTCTCCCAGGTTTTCACACTGCATTTTTTCTTAGCAATCACAATTAGCAATCACAATTCAGAGAAAGAGAGGTTATGTGAGATTTCGAAATTCACCGTAACGTGATCCATAGATAGACCTTATTAGAGTATTAATATTTCATCTACAGCTGAACAGAATCAATTATAAAATTTATTTTCGAATTTTCATAAGTCTCTATAGCGTGTTCGACAAAAATTGATTCAGATAATTGTAAATTAAAAAGTAGCTGCAATTCTGTTATGTATGATAAGTTAACATTGCCGCAAAACAATCGTGCTTGGATGAATGTATAGTTTGGTTTATTACAAGGGGGGGGGGGGTGGAAAATTGCTGGATAAGGATTTCACTCTTCTTATTACACAATTTCAGAAATAACTATCGATCGACGTATAATAATGACAGGTAGTTACAGACAATCAACAAAACACTGCAACGGACATTTTAGATAGAGTTTTTGGAGAGAGAATTGACCTATACAGTTTTTCAACACCTTTTTCTATGCTCCCAATCGAGGCCACAAAAACCCACGCGTGGCTCTCAAAGTTTTGAATTTGATGATTAATATTTCACAAATAACAAGATAGTATGAATTGAATGAAGACTAACAAGTGAATTAGCCCGGATGTGGTAACAGAATCATGTATACATATTTTTTTTTGTTACATATACGTATGTATACATGCTTTGCTCGCGTCCACCGTAATCTAAACATTATGCAAATTGTGCTCTATTGGCATTTTTTATTCAAAATGGTACAACTTGATCTGCCAATCAATATGAGTAATTCCACGCGAAAGCGGACCACGAATTGCAGACATATCTCAGATTGTTTTTCCACTATTCTTAATTGATTCTATGGTCCAAAAAGTGAACTTTTCACCCTCTATGGGGTGAAAAAAAAATTTTTTGTTTCCGTGGGGAATATCTTTGTGATAGTGTTTTTAGGAAAAAATACCAATCTTTTTTCAGTAAAATGGGTGTAGTTCCGACTTGAGGTGAGATACGACCACGCAGATAGTGGCATTCGAAAGATCTTTCAAAAATCTATCGAAATATGTTTCGAAAAATTTTTTTTGAGGCTACGGACGCCCCCTATGAGCAAAAAGGTGAAAAACAGAAAAAATTCATTTCCTCAAAAACCTAATTTTCTAAAAATCTGGAAATCCATATTTCGATGTAAAATTGCGTGTTCTTCCAGAAAAAAGTGGTCCCGATCTTTGTTTTTGGGTTCTACGCTGTTTTTTTTTTACGTTTTATCAATATTCTCAGCCTTTTCGGTTGAAAAATGAATTTTTCTGCGCATGCGCAGATATTTAGACTGCTGAAACCAATTCCATTGAAAAGCCAAGGAAATTTCCTTCAAAATGAGTACTTGGCGAAGTCAATTTTATCTACTGGGCCCAAAGTTACATCACATTAATGATGAAGCATCCTCAAGAGGGGTAAATGCAGATCTTGCACGAATTTCCCATTACTATCGTGACTCGAGTAGAAGTGTCATCATTTTTTAGACCTTCTAACTTTGGTCCCAGTACATCGAATCGACTTCACCAAGTATAGTCATTTTGAAGGAAATTTCCTTGGCTTTTCAATGGAATTGCTTTCAGGAGTCTAAATTCCTGCGCATGCGCAGAAAAATTCAGTTTTCAACCGAAAAGGCTGAGAATATTGATAAAACGTAAAAAATAACAGCGTAGAACCCAAAAACGAAGATCGGGACCACTTTTTTCTGGAAGAACACGCAATTTTACATCGAAATATGGATTTCCAGATTTTTAGAAAATTAGGTTTTTGAGGAAATGAATTTTTTCTGTTTTTCACCTTTTTGCTCATAGGGGGCGTCCGTAGCCTCAGAAAAAAATTTTCGAAACATATTTCGATAGATTTTTGAAAGATCTTTCGAATGCCACTATCTGCGTGGTCGTATCTCACCTCAAGTCGGAACTACACCCATTTTACTGGAAAAAGATTGGTATTTTTTCCTAAAAACACTATCACAAAGATATTCCCCACGGAAACAAAAAATTTTTTTTTCACCCCATAGAGGGTGAAAAGTTCATTTTTTGGACCATAGAATCGATTAAGAATAGTGGAAAAACAATCTGAGATATGTCTGCAATTCGTGGTCCGCTTTCGCGTGGAATTACTCATATAGAAATAAGTGACTACAAAACGTATTACAAAATTCGATCTTCGATCGCAGAGATAACGTTCATGTGGGGGGTGACGGTGGCTCACTTGGTTAGGTATCGGAAGAGCGCGGGTTCGAATCCCGATCGGGGGTAATCTTCGAGCTTTTCTGAAGAAATTTCCCGTGTTGTACCCAGTCGGAATGAGTTTTTTACGCCTGAAATACACATCAATGTACAGTTTGGAATACACAAAGAAAAAACGAAAATTCAAGAATGCCAACATCCCATCAGACATAACTACTTACGTCCATCTACAAATCTCTTGTGTAATGGATAAAGTCGTATTTGCCATCTGGTACAGATAAATATAGTCAAGAATATTAGGAGAAGAAGAATGCTGGCGTGTCTGCCAATCATGGACGAGGCCTAAAAAATTGTCTGCAAGATAGTTTATGGTCGGGCTAAGTGCCATGCAAATTTTTTAAAAAATCAAAGCAAGCGAATACAGATGAAAAAAAATTTATAGAGTTTGTCTGGCTAGAAGCTCGAACTGGTCGAGCTTCCTAGAACGTAAACACCGATCTGGTCACTCGATTTTAGTGTACCAATATTAACCGGTCTGCGCAGATTCTCGTCAAGATTATTTTTTGCTCCGGGTGAGTTGGAGCTTGAAGAACTTTGATTTTTGATACTCGCTGAGGACTGACTGTGTCCTGACTCTGCAACTATATTTTTCAAATTTAGATGTTGATGACTCGAATCGCATAAGGCCCTTGCATTTAGATTGAGCGATCCAGTTGGCCTCTAAATAGGCATGTGCTTGTTCACTGTTTTTCAAAGTTCAGATTTTGTTATTGCCTCGTCGAAGTGATTAGGTATTGTAAACCGTTTTTGCATTACCCCAATAGATAAAGAACAATTCTTGTAATTAATTTATTTATAATTATAAAATTAGCCACACTCACCCCCAATACATCAAAATTTGGCACGAGACAAAAAATAATACATCAGCAAGTTAACGATTTTGATTGTTAGACACCTGGAGATGTACTGAGGTATAGAGGTCAATGTCACTCATTACTCGAGACAGAGTGTAAAGAGACGATGTTTTCATAACACCAGCAGAGCTTGTTTGAGGAAATAAATAGCGCGCCAAATGGTGCGAAAAAACCGCACGGGAAATCGACAAGCATCGAGTTGCGCGCGTGCCGCGATGCGGTGGACGAACACACGAAGAGGTGCAGCTTGTGCGACCTTGAATTCGGCCAAATACCTCGTATCCATATCAATGCAATGGCTGCTGCAGTCGGATTATTCAAAATATCCTCGCAGACTCAGGGAAATGATTGTTCGAATTCGTACTAGAATCGTTAAAAATTCGAGATGCAAAAGTTACATCACACTACACATTGAAATTATAAGTATATCTAATTCATACAA
Source organism: Eretmocerus hayati (assembly GCA_029851415.1). Lineage (NCBI taxonomy): Eukaryota > Metazoa > Arthropoda > Insecta > Hymenoptera > Aphelinidae > Eretmocerus > Eretmocerus hayati. The sequence continues at coordinate 155,198,293 of CM056741.1, forward strand.
TACCAATAAACAGACTTCTTTTTATGCAATCAGGATCTCGAATTCTACAATGTCTAGAAGGATGAGAGACTTGCGATATATTACTGATCGCTTAGCAACCTTTATTCTTTAGTGGTGGTGGTAGCCATGCTAGAAAAGCCCTTACTATGTATATGGGTGCTTCCGCCGAAAGTGGGATTTTTGCGAGATTTTTGGGGACAAAATTGGCCATGATAAGTGATGTAGGCCCAGACGAGTTCTGGTGTCTCATTGCAGTTGGCTTTCACTCGTTCGGGCACAAAAAGAAAGTATCTAGAGCTACGTATCTCAAAATTGTACCCAGAGGAAGATATGCCAAGTTTTAGGTGTCGGAGGGAGGCGGGAGGCGGAAAGGACATTTCACCCAAAAAATTATTGCCACGGCTCGACAACTAATCATAGATTCTTTTCCGCATAGACTTTCTCTAATGCAACCAAATAAGACAAAAAATTGTGTTTTACAAAGTAATATAGCATGCCAGAGAGGAACACAACATGCATGGGGACGGAAAGGACAAAAGATTTTGTTTGCCATTTCGAAAACATGTTACGTGGTGCGCCTGGATGCAGATTCGAGTTTTTGGCTAATGTCGCGCAAGAATCAGGTGTATTTGGGTATCTGGAAATCAATCTCGTTGGTTAGAAAGGCTTAGTAGACTATCGGGGACTTTGCCGACCTAATTAGTGTTGTGCAAGCAGTTTTAGTGCGAGCTGAGGGTTTAATTCCGACTCGCAAAGTGAAGGATTATGTTATTTGAAGCTATACAATCTGAGGATCATAGTTACACTAACGGGGTTTCGACTCCCCATATGCGTGGTGCCTGGTGGTGAAGTCAGAAGTCGAAGTTGGGTTGCCTACAGCGGACGGAATTGACATTTCGACCCCTTATCAAACACGAAAAAATCCGGAAAAGTTGAGATCTGCTCGAAAATTATTGACAGAGTCGCAAATCAATATAATACACCCTGAAAGATTACTACATATATGATGCACATTAGAAGCCGTAGAAACTTGAGGGAGCTTGGAACACGAAAAATCTCACTTTTTAGTGGGATCACTCATATACGAATATTGTCCAGAATGATTACAATTTATCAAGTCAGTAAAATCAAAAAGCGGTTCAAAATTTACTAGAAATACATTTTTCTTGAATTTTTTTTGTATAAAGACGGCTAATGACATGACTTAACCAGCTTGCCAATGAGATGACAACGAATGAATAATAAACGTTCGCGATCATATCAAGTCGGCAAATTCGTAAAATTGCTCTCGCCAACTCGAGGTACTTTTCGACGGTCCGGTAACCAACCGTAGCACATATATCACTTTCTGTACAGTAAATTGCACATATAAAGCATTGCCTGTAATTGGCGGAGCACGGCGTACGCGTGTGTTTTCAAAAAATTCACTCCATTCAACAAATTCCCACTCTCTCGAATTCCAATTGAATAGCAGAATATCATAAATATTTGGCCCGCACGAAGAGGCCGTTAGTTTCGTTTCGATCAAATTTTTTCAAATACCGAGTCAAATCCGCTAAACACCATACGGGCCTATTTCGTGATGAATGATCCCCTGAATTGTTTTGTTTACATTACAGCAAAAAATTGTGCCATTCACTGCGTTATGTCTGGGCTATTATAAGTAATATAGTTTGGATTATCTTGTCAATAGTTCCTGGTGATCGGGGGCAGCTACTAGGGAATTAATTTTTAATATCCCCAAGGATAGTTGAGCTATCGAACGTTTTTTTCAAACACTTCTCAATCTATCTATTTCACATTGAAATTAACAAATGATCATGCAATGATGAATAAATTTTTCGAAATCACAAATCCCGAAATTTTTTGATGCACCCAAACACTTTTCTTCAAAATTTGAAATCGAGTAATCCCAATGCATGCTCTGCAATTTATTCTACCACTGTATCTCTTTAGTTTTAAAAACAATAATCATTGGACAAATTACAAAAACTTTTTCTCAACATTGTCACTCATAAATGCATTAAAAAAATAATGTACTGCCTGAATGCACAGCGTCAGGTAAATGGAGACTTGTCAGTATAAAGTGCAACCCCAATGAAACTGTAAAGGTACATGTATAGGGGCTGTATACGATCGAGACGTTGAAAAAATAAGAAAAAAAGGGAGTAAGCCTTAGGAACCGGCCTGCGCGCCACTCGACGCATCAGACGGATAAGAAAAAGTAGTGCAGTCATTGTATTGTATGTATGAGCCCTCAGCAGGCCTGATATATTATTTCGAGGCGAGACAACATCAACTCCCAAAAATTAGCATTTTTCGTTGGTTCGATGGACCGTCTGGGATGTCTCGTGATCCTGGGAACGTAACCGAGCTTTTTCTGATGAAGAATTCACATACATTCGATGTATGTATGCGATACATTTCAGACATCCTTCACCCTTCTTAAGTATTATGCGGGCCTCATGGGGGTTCCTTTTCCGTTTTTTCGAACAGGCACTCAAACAGACGCATTTTTCCCGAGTGTCTGGACACACATAAACTCTCCAGACCTTTTAATGTCTTATGATATTTAAAAGAGCTCATTGCATCGGTGTGAAGTATTTTAGATTTTTCTTTCAATGTCATCAATTTTTACTGTATCAGACGGCAAATGTGATTAAATCGATAGATGAATAATCGGTCATACGTATCAAAGAGATGAGAAATTATGAATAGGATGTCGTAGAATGCCAGAGTTATACTAGAAAATCTAATGACTTATTTGGCACGTTACATTGCAACCTCATTTTCTAATATACATCTCAATGTTGCGTTATCATTCCCTCTCTATGAAAATTAAACTAGTTCATAGATGGAAATTTTTCAAAATTGATCTTATTATTGTGCAAACGATATGGCTGGTACCAGTCCGAGAGTGTGTCTCAGATGAATCATTTGAACTAGCAGTGTGACCAAATGTATTCATTAAGGTAGTCGTTTGTGCTCATTTTTATGTCATGCCAAGCGATTATATTAGACTATAATACTAGTTTTGAGTGAAAATAGAACTTATGATCGAACGACGTATACGCGATGATCGTCTCATTTTCCAGACTATGTACGGTAAAATTTCCGATTGAGATGTCGAGTTTGGACTGACAGAGTTCAATTCTTCTCCTTGCATCTTGCTCATCGGCCTAACGATATTTTATTAATTCAGCAAGTATTTTCTTGTTCGAACTCTATGTTAGAAGAAATTTTTCATCTTAATCTTCTCATTCCGACAATAAAAAAATATTGTGGATATTCATATTTCGATATAGAAATGAATCTGTGAAATTAGGCATTGTGTATGGATTATGTGAATTGCAAATTGTAATTTGGACGAATTTGTGCCCGTTTTGAATTATTAAAATCTTCAATTGATGACAATGGCTAGTTATGAATTAATCTCACTAGGACGTGAGGGACTCTAAATGATCCCGGTGTTTACCAGCCGTAGCACGGGTTTCTAATTAGTGTCTACCTTCGCCTCTCGTGCATGAGAGGCTCTTTTGGTGCAGACACTGTGTCTGTATGCAATTGGCTACAAGTAAAAGTAATTTGAACTCAAGTCAACTGTAGAAGCTTCATTAACAAAGCGTTTTCAACCAAGCGGAAAATGTGAATTAATTCCTCAGATTCGTTAAAGTTTCCGAAGCCAACATATCAACTTCTGACCTGATTCCTCTCGAATTCATTCAAATTTTCTTTAAAGTTCAATAGAAGTCAGTTTTTTCAAATTTTGATTGTCTTACTGTCTTTATTTCCCTGTGCGATACTCGTAAACACGCAAGTTTACATTTCGTTACCTGCATATATTACCATTGTTCATTTGGGCCACTTTTTTATGACAAATATTGAATAATTAGCTTCCATTTACATTTCTTGTACCCCGCATGATAACAATACAATTCGATTGAATGAGGGAACTTAGGTCAATAACGATCACTCATTTGACGGAATATAATATGAAAACAACTTTATTTTTCGTCCTTGGTGTGATAATCGAACCGTACCATATGTCATAGTCAGGTATTTTTCAGGTGAAGGGAAGCGTATGTGTTATTTTAGCTCAAGGTAACGAAAAATAATTAGAATATTGTGATTACGATGTGGATCATGTTCGTCTTCTGCATACCTACTACTTTTGATTCTGATCCGTTGCTGTTTTTCGGAATAAACGTTGTTAGTTCGTTATTAAATGTTTGGGAAAGAAGAACTTTTTGGAACAATGTTCCAACATGTGAAGCATTCGCTTATCGATCATGAAGAACTTTTATCGTGTTTTTTATAAGAACAGAGTTACTATACGTTCGAAGCTTGTTTCTCTTCCATATTTGGTACTCAATATGCTTGGATCACTCATATTTCTGTTAATCAATTGAAAACGAGAGTGGTATCGGATGTGGAAAACATCTTAAATCAAAGCACCAGATTTTTATGTAGACTCAAATCAGGCGTGACCCAAATAAGTACATGGATTTGTGCTCCTCTTCCTTTGAAAAAATTGATGTTCTTCAAACTTGATTAATTATATCAAAAAGTAAATATTGACAAAGTATTCAAAAGATGTCTGTGCGGAAGCATCTAAAAATAAATGTAAACTGAGCCGAATGAATATTTTCATAATAAAAGAGTAGGATGTAAGAAAATAGATAAACGATGGATATTTCAAATAGAATGCAATTTTATCATTCCTCTCATTGTAAATCCTCAAATTTTCCCATTCGATAATGTTGGCCTGGCTAATCTCATTTGAGGCACTGTTAGAATCCCGTATCTCTTTTATTGGATCAAAATAGGTACATTCCACCGTATAGAAGAAATGTGAAGTGAAGATTGGTTCGCAAAAATAACGCAAGACGGATCATTCGCGAGGGGATTCTGCTAAAATTGTACGACCCCTTCAAGCTCTGGTATTATATTGCGTGTTCAACTTATCTCAGCTACGGTTGGTCCTATTCCTTCCTTAGGCACAGTTTCAAGAATTCGATTTTCTATCATTCTATCAAGGATGAAAAAAAGTGAATTTTTTCGTTTGGGTCAAGTTTTTCAGAACACCTTAGTTTGATTAACACGTTCGCTGCTTGTACATTCTTAAATCTTTACCAACCCCTAATGATCCGAAGAATATCCCCAATGAAAATCTTTCGAGATGATTTACTTGCTCAATAAGGCATGAACAATGAGCCAAAACAAAGTTTGATCTCGAACAGACATATTCGATAGAATACGGGAGTCCCGTTCATGACCGGAATGAAATTACGAAAAATCGTCCCCGCAGCGAACGTGTTAATTTTACTCTGTCCTGATTGAAGATTTGGCAAGACCAATTGATCACAAAATCAGCCTATCACTTTGACCAATAGATGGTATTCTATGAGACCTGATTTAAGCTATTGTTCGTAGTCGGAGGATGAACCCATCTATACGCTTTTCAAAATTCTTTTTCGTCATGCCATATGAGTAAGTAGTAGCAAATGTTTCATGTCCGTTTCTGTTCGATCGTTCAATTCATGATCATTCTGTCTAAACCCGTTGGAGTGAAATTTCACTCAAACTTGGGTCAATTATATCACTCTTAGGATTGAGTCAAATAATTCAGAATCAAACTTTTTAACATTCTAGATATTGCGATAAAAACATTTTATCACGGCGTGCACACATATACCAATTGATTTCCTGGCAATATTAATTGTAATTATTAATATTCTATGAAAAATGTGTTAGACATAAATTTTGGGAGTTGTGTTCAAATCGATGGGGATTTGAACCCGTACCCACTTGGTTGCCAGGCAAGTGTCTTGGCCATTAGACCTAATGTGGCTTTGTAATATGATAGTTATCAAGAAAGCCTATGGACGGTTGTGAAGGGAAGCTCGGAATAGAGCAGCAGCATTCAACAATTGAGAAGTTTTCCACTTTCTTGATAAGTAATGCCGCAAATCATTCTGAGATTATACCCTAACCTATAAAAATCTATTTCACTCAATGTGAGGAGTCAATGTTCACTCATCTTATGGTAAAAATTGACTCAAGCTTGGAGTGAATGTAATATTTCTGTGGTTTCACTCCCTATGAGTCAATTTTTCACTCAAACAGTTTTAGAGAGTTCCTAGATTTCTAGGAGATAATTCTCATAACTAGTCCATTTTGAAGAAAAAGAAAAAAAATTGACGATTGTCGATCAGTAGGTGCAACCCAACTGATGAGGAAGTACAACCAATCACCTTTGCTTCCCCATAAATTTGCTCAATTTGCATAAATTGAGAGAGCCGCAAGATCGAGGTGAGGTCAGGCTCTGGCTAAAGCTATGATGGTAAAACTCGATATAAAGGTAGATGCTGCAGCAAAAAGAGAGCGAGAGCGAGACGAGAAATGGAAAGCTGTATACACTCGCGGAAGATAGGTAAATGCGCAACTCGGTCAGACTCTGACAGCGAGAGTAACTTAGTATATAAGCGCAAGTTCCATCGTCGCGTGCACTATTGTTGCTCAGACTATTCTTTTGCAAATCTGCAACGTTTTATTCAGGTACCCAAGCTTTATTCCAATACAACTTAATTGAAGTAAAAAATATTTCATTCGAGCTTTCAGTTTGCTCAGTGTAATTTTCTATTATTAGATTACAGTATTGACGAATTTTGAGGAGCTTTCGAGTGGTACCAGAAAAGTTCCATCTTAGATGTAAAGACCCTCGGGGGGAGATGAAAAATGTAAATTCCATCTTGAAATTTTCGTCTAAAGTTGAAATAAATTGAAATTTTGAGTAAAAGTTTTGAAACAGCAATCGGTCTTTCTCAATTTATCATTGGGTAATCCGCATTTTGAAAGAAAAATTGTTGTAAGATCATGGTGAATGATGATATCAAAGTTTGAGGAAAATTGTTCAGTAACCACACTAAAATATCATTTTGCAAGGTAATTTAAATAACAGATGAGTTTCGTCCATACCGATATTCTTACAATCCTGAGTAGCTTAGATTCCGTTTAAATAAATTCTTTCACATTCATGCGTTCACCGAAAGAATGATTACATTATCCCTTGTAAACGAAACAGAGTAAAAAATATAATTGAATATCTCCGGAATACATTGTATGACGATACGAATTTGATGAAAAGAACAGCACAGATTAGCGACCCATACACGTAAAAACCGTTACTTTTAATTCCATTTTTAAATGACGGGGTCAGTGTCTATTAATTATTCGTCGCTTATTAGGTAGAAAGTTCAATACTTGTCAAAAGTCCATAACTAATGATATATGACATCCAGTCAAAGTACAATTTGGGGAATAGAATAGATCTAATACACAAAAGTTCTAGTCTCCGACATAAAAGAAAAGGAAAAGTTGAATAAACGATAAATGAAGAAAAATCATGTTATCGAGAGGAATAAGGTCGGCATGTGCCACATGACAAATTTGAAATTCGTGTTAGTTAAAAAATTTCGCTTCTGTGGGATAAGTAGCGGTAAAACCCTGATCGTTCAATCGGTATATCATAAGCGATAGAGCTAAGAAATTGGCACGGAGAATCATTTGCGGGCCGTAAAAGGATAGTCAACTCGCGGGCATAGTATACGCTTCCACTTTCTTCATTGAGTCAAGCGATCGGATGCTGCATCTTATTTGTATGAGGGATAGATGAGTAAAAAACAAACAACTACTTTACATAGGCTGGCCCAATGATTTCATTGATTCTCGCGAAAAGGACGATTTTATCATCACGAAAATGATACTATTTTCGAGAAGGAAAGAGATGTGAAAATCGGAGAAGGGTTTTATTCCGAATTTCACAAAACAGCTCGAACTACTTACATATTAATCATGGTTCTTGTTACTCTGATCTGCTCATAGTACGAACCTGAAACGAAATAGATAAATATATTCGTAAAGATATTTTTTATTCTTACACCTGGATAATTAATCCTCGTATTATTTGAATAAACTATCCTTGATCCTCTTAAAACTCATTCTCAATCAATAAATACCGAGTTGGATAGTTGCACTTATCGAATATCCGTCAAATCTCAAAAATCAGAAAACACTTTCAACTGCGTAAGACAATAGACATAACGTACTATACACAAAAGCTCTTTTCTTCATCTGAGCTCTTATTGAATGTACTGGATATTCATTTGATTGAGAATAAGCAACAGATGTGATGTAAAAAGTATGTAACATTGTATTCGGGCTATTATAGCGCATAAAAAAAACAGCGTTGCGTTCTGACGTGTGCATGTAAACAGAGTGCATTGTCAGATGAAAGTGTAAGTATAATAGTGGTAATGTAATGAGTAGTAAAGTAGAATGATACGACCAGACAGATTTGATGTAGCGAAAGCTTGCAATGCAATTCATTCGTGAGTATATCACGCATGAAACAATGCGTAAGGGATTTAAAACTCGAGGGAATTTCATTTTTGTTGTGCAAAAAATTAGCTACTGTTGAGTATCACACGAGGTACAATTGATACCCCCTTGACAATGTGAGGGTTGTAAATAAATGCTTCTCACTGAGACTCATATCAGGCGATTCAATTGAAATGGTACATTACGCAACTGGGGAGTAGATGAGGACGATTCCCTCCCGGGTGGATTTCAGCTAAAATTAGATAAACACTCGAGAATTGGTCATTCTTTTTACTCCCCAGCTGCGTATTTTACTTTTTACTACGAGGAAACGAAAAATCGCGTCATTTACGCCCCGCGAAACGGGAGTAAAACGCGTCTTTCAGCCCCTAGTAGAGAAAAGTTGAATACGCTACCAAGATAGTAAACTTTTTTTCCGTGAGTCTATATTGTATAACGACAAAACTAAAATTTAGCAAAATGACCATGCCGAAATTCACTATCCAAAAACCAATTTTTCTCATTTATCTGTAAAGAAATCCAATTCCAACTAATGAGCTCATAACTCATTCTAAAGATTTAAATTTCAAATTTTAATCAAGTCGTGCCAAGAAGCACGTAAACCAAAATCGATCGAGTGTAGCTAACTCATTGAATTTATTACGGGAAAAATTTTTTTCATGTGGAAACGAACTACAAGCGAGTGAAGTTAGTTCACATGCAAAATTTTTCCTGGAACTTCGATCTAATTTTTCTATCAATAATAGACAGACAATCAAATTCAGCATGTGATACGGAAACAATAGATAAGATAAAAAAAGAGGTCTCCAATCCAAGAATCAAAATTTCTGATCAAACATATCCCATGATATTATAGATATACTACATAATCTGAATTTATACGTATCAAACCTATGCATATTCGATTCGATTGACCAGCGATATTAGCTTCAACTCGATGAGAGTAAGAGCGGTTGCAATATTGCGCGAGAGTAGTCCCCATTAGTAAGTAGAGTGTACGTCTGCAAAAAGCGTCGATATGAAAAGAGTCCCATTCACAAAAAAGAGAACTGACTAACCCATAACCCCCATCGCATCACCATTAAGTACACCAGTAAAAGTACGACGCGACGTTGCAAGTGCAAGTGGATTTTTCCCTTTCTTTACACGCAGCTGGAACTCTCTCTAGCCTCATCTATAATACGTATTTCTCGTTTTCTATGAAAGTTATATTATCGTCACGTGCATAATTCTACGCACGCATACATTGTTCGCACATACGCGTGCTCATATAGTATACATATAAAAGAAGAATGAAAAAATGCCATTCAAATTGTGAATATAATGTACTGGACGGTACCACATTTACATAATGACTAGAGAATTTCGTACAAGTGCCATAAATTGATTTCAAATCTGGATCCACCCTAGTTAGCCGAAGGAACTTGGGATGATACAAGAAATTCATAAGTTTTTGAGCTATACTCATCTTTGATCGGAGAATCTCATAGCGATTATTTATCGGTTTTGGATGGATAAAAGCACACAATCTTGTGGATCTCCCAAAAATCTACAAAAAACTATTGTGCACATATTCAATTAAAACTTATCATATTCTACTTGTTACGCAAAAACCAGTACAAAGACGAAAAAACGTGTAAAAGACAAACTCGTGTATACAACTTACAATAGATAGATTTAAAAATTGACTTTTTTCAACATTGATGGGTTATTTCGATGCTATCAGGAAAATGACCGTAATGGTACCTAGAAATTAATGTCGAAAGAATTTTTCATATTGTTTAACCCTTGACTATCCCGACAATCCGATATTTATGAAAAACTGTGTGGTTCATTTTAACAGGCAATATTTCCGAACAGCTAGGTATAGCACTGGCGTGTGATTAAAAGTTGGTTAGCAACTTTATCGAGCATGGATGTGAAACTATCAAAATGGAAAATCCTCATCAGATGATGAATTACACACCAATAAATAAAAAGATGACGATCATCTCGTAATTGCTCTGGCTATAATAATTATCTCGTGATTTGTTCAGTGATGTGGTAGGATGGGTTTCATGAAAAATGTCAGGATGTCCATCGAAAATTATAACCATGTCCAAATTTTTCCCTTTGTAAATCAACCGATTGAAATTTTGACCTACTTTGTTGCCCTTTTCAAAGCTCTAATGCATGATTCAAGGATCAAAATTCAAAGTTGTTCCATTAATGGGAGAAGAAAATTGACACTATTCGTAAAATTATACGACAATAGAAACTAATACTTCCCAAGTTTGAGAGTGAAAAACGAACATTTGTTAAATATAAAATTATTATTTGTAATTTGACCCAAATTCATATAATAATCGTCTGTGGCGGACTCCGCACGACTAAGATGGATAACCCGAACCTCATTCAAAATTTCCGTTGGCCTTGCAGAGTATATTACAACTCGGCTCCCACACAATCAATTGAATTTTCAGAGCAGTTTGGTCGTGATATTTTTCCATAACAATGTATACATGAAGCCATTTTTGATTATCCGCTGATTATTTGATCTATATACAGTTATATACATATGTAACAATCTCTTACAACAATCAGTAAGATATTATTCAGTTAATTCTTCAAACTTGAAATTATCCGTCTATGCAAAGTTGCCGATTGAAAATTTTTAATTCTGGAAGTTATTGAATTCAGCATGATTCTTTCGATCCGAACGGACGAAATTATAGGGATAGTGTAAAATAATCTTTTTGTTCAATCTTTACATTGTCAATAAGAGATTTTGTGGCAGTGGTGGATCTAGGGACCGGTCTGGGGGGGGGGGGGGTCAATTTGCGAAATTTTCCGAACGCACGCACTCCTCCTATTTTCCTCGTGCAAATTTTTTTTTTCCCTAGGGGGGGGGATTCGCGCCTGTTTTGTGTATGCCATATCCAATCTGCAAGCCATGGAAAAATTATCATGAACAGAAGCTCTCACATCGTATGAAATCGTGATTTAAAAAAAATCTCAACTATTTTGTAAACTCATCAGTATTATACACATATTTCTCCCAAAATATTTAAAGCAGCGCACGTAAAACACAAATGCATCAGTGCTGCATCAAAAGGCAAACTAAAATCCACAATTCCACACCAGACATATATAACTCTTATCTCCCTTTCCCTCGTTTTTTCTCTATCATCAAGACGTCTTTTCTTTTCTCCCCTGTATGCTCACAGGCCATCCTCTGTAGAACAAATATGAGATATCGTTCAAGATACCTATGTGAACGCGTATCCGATAAGCACAGCTCAGACGACGACGACTAATAAAACGGAACTTGGAGTTTTCATAATTCTTTGAAAAACTCATCAGTACTGGGAGTATTTTCACTACAATCGCAAGATTTTAGGGCCATATCGCGGTGAAAATTTCTGCATCTTAGTAATTTCTGCTTCCACAATACCATTGTTCGGGGTGTAACAGAGTTTTTAAGAATTTTCCCATTGCAATTTTATCAGAATTGATGTACGCGATGAGTTCGAATGGATTTTTTTTGCTCAAAAAATTCTCAATCGTTTAAAAGAGACCATGAAAAAATAGATAAGTGATCGGTTTATTGAATATGAAAACTTCGAGTATTCGCAAACTTTTGTCACTTTTGTAATGGTACGAACTCCTTTACACCATGGGTACGAATGAGTATCTGTGCTTTGAAGATGGAAGCAAAATTACATAGATTCAGGAGCTTTTCAGGGTACAACTGCTGAGAATCTATAGTCATTCCCAAACAGGTATAATGAAAAGTTTTCAATCTGTCTGCCCCCTTTCCATTGCCGAATTTTCAGTTGCAGAGAAATATTCTTCATTTAAAAAAGCATCAAAGTATGATTTTTCTCGATTTTTACGCCATCTAAAATTCATAAAACTGCACAATTTTGCCAGTCTCACGTGCATTGTTGAAACTTTTGGGTAGATATAGGAGTTCTCGAGGTCAGTATGAAAATATTTTCATATGCCTGCATTTCCGGACCGTATTTAATTTGACCCATAATATTCCAAGTGGACGCACCACGAAAACGTGAACGGCCAAGAGTCAATGTCCCATCGAGCAATGGTACGAGCATCAGGGAGTAAAAACGTTTTTCGTTGTTTCCTCATACTTATATCTCGCGCGTATATATTTTGCTCTTCATCACGTTTTTCATTTTTTCATGCTTAGTTACATTTGTGAAATTATTCTTGTTTGGGGTTGATCACACGAAAATTACATATACGTGTATGTCAAAAGTTTGCCTGGCTCGTCGAATTTTGCGATTGGTGAAACCAAAGTATATACGTTTGTACAAGCCACGGATCAAGTTTTTAAAATCTAAGCGCGCAAAAATTCAACAACAACAATTATCTTCGGTACTTTACATCCGTTATCTTTTATAACGATCTAAGTCAATCATATGTCTCAGATAACGACTTTTTGACTTCTATTTAGCAGAGTTAACATTTTTCTCCGAAATTTTTTTGAAATTGAAAAGTATACGCTGGATACGAACCATGACTTTGTGATATTTTCTAGGACCATGTTTGCATTTGAAAAAGAAGAGTCGTCAAATATAGGAAGTTGCAGCTCGCTTGTGAGCAACTGGTTTTCGGACTGAGCCGCAAGCCAAGGTCGAAATAATCGCTCGGAGCGGGGAACCGCATGAACGATGCGCAAATACTATTTTTCGCAATTTCGTCAGCACCCAAACATCGGAAAATTGCATAAAACATTATTAGAAAGAGTTAGATGATCCCCCGGAAAATTCTCCTGAAATTAGAAGATGTGGCAAACTTGAATCACAATAATTTGTCGTTTACACCAGGTATTTTTACTTTGAAAAACACATGCATGAGACGTGTACAGTGCATGATCTTGACCATTCAAACTTTTTAAATCACATTCGCACACATCAGCTGACTATACTCAAGCCTGTTTTTTTAAAACACTCTTTTTTCGAAATATCTCGACAACAACGAAGGAAGACGACTCTGTCTGTTTCTCGGCACACTTGCGCATGGATTTTTCCTCTTTCCCTTTTTCTTTCGTATCTCAGTCGTCGTCTCATCGGTCGCGTTCTTCCTCTTTCTTTCCGTGAACGCAAAGATGTAAGTATATGTATGTTATACGCATGAAAACGGCGTGGCAAAGAGTATAAATGGAGAGAAAGAGGGAAAGGAAAGGCGTCGTTCTCAAAATGGAAACCCGTTTGGATTTACTCGTCGACCCGCAAAAGAGCAGCATGGCATAAAAGTACACGCGTGCCAAGAACAGTCCACATCAGAATTTGAGTTCATTGGGTATCTATAAGTATCATCACCTTCTAATGCACTACTATAGGATCAACCACGAAACTGTAACGGGCTGTTGATACAAATATGCATCGTAGCTTTCAGTTTGATGATTTGATGTCCAGAGAAAGGTGGGTTTAATCAAGTGAAAAAGCTTTTTATGATTTTGTCGGTGCATGGGAGACGTGATCACTTTTATGATCCTGTAATATATAGAGAACCGTCAACCGGGGTATCCTTGAAAAGCTAGAGTAACTTTGAAACACTCGAAGTAAACTTCGTATATCTCCGTTATCAGAAAATCAAATCCCTCTCTGGTTGTATTAGGACCACTTCTGCTCGTTATCTTCGGAGAATGTTCTGCACCGACGTGGATATCTCGATCAGCTGTGTGTTCATTTATAACAAGTTTTTTTTTCGAAATGATGATTTTAGAGCGAAAAAAAATTGCTCAAAACAATCAGTACCGTTCGAGCACTTCTCGGCCGAATCCAGAGTAATTGTGCTAGGTTCCACCAAATCATATATACCAATACTTTGATGATTTCATCGTTACATTGGTGTATTTTATCCCTGACTAGTTTCTGTAGGTAACACCTGCAAAATTCATGTTTTCCATGACATACCGGGGTACCTTTGGAACACTTGAATGGGAAAATTTTGATTTGTCATGAGTCGGATCGAAATTAACAAATCGCTACGAACTCGGCCACATTAACTTTGTTAAATTCTTAGATTTTTTTAACAAGCTTCAAAATGAGCTGACTCGAGTTTGAAAATTTCTTCATCTTCTCAATCTCAAATCAGAGGTCACTCGCATCACATGCTCTATTTCACAATACAAATCTCTGTCGAGCAGTCAACTTGTATGATTACCGCACTACTAATATCATTGGCTCATTTCAGAGTATAAGTGTGCACTGTAAAAAATTGGTTGAATATCCAACCAAGCAATTGTATCCCGTGATGGATGCATAGATGGATGATGGGTGGATGGGCGCGATGGATGGATGGGTGATGATTGGATGAGTGGAGAAGAGGGATGAAGGGTGGATGGGTAATTGAATGCATGATGAACGGGTGGATTGTGGATGGATGGATGGATGGACCCATCACCCATTCACCCATCCATCCACCCGCCATCTATTCTTTGACCCACCCATCGACCCCATCCATCATCCATCAGTCCACCCTTCCATCCATCCGTATCCACCCATATGATGACCATCCACCATATTTTACCCTTCACACGTACGCAACCTCATATGCAGGAACCGCACGGACAGATTGTGATAATCCACAATGGTTAAAGTTTTTCGGAAAAATTTTTGTGGAGGACAATTAGAGATCCTGAAGTTTCACTGATTATACTTGAAAATCTCCATTTATATGATGATAGCGCTAATTTATCAACTAACAGAAGAATACAATTTTGTACGACTCTTAGATAATATCTTACAAATTATTAAGATGCATCTCCGAGTCAAGAACATTCGGCGAACCATTTGCAGAGATCAAAACGATACCGATGTGAATGAAAAATAATCGAAATATCGTCAAAAAAGACCTCGAAATAAGAGTACAAAGTGCATATATTATGCTTTTGATCGAGTAACTTTACAATCAGCAACAATGATCTCACCTCGAAATTTCATAACGGGTTGAGCCACCACTAAGTACAGTCAATATCGTGGCAATGAGAAAAATAAAGTATTAAAAGAAGAAGAAGAAGACGACGACGAACGAGAGGAAGGAAGAGAACTTGAATCAGACTGCAAAGCTTGCATTGCAGGATGCAGTACGATGAGAGAATCTCCCCGAGTGTAATGATTATGACGTCGCGTTGTCGTATATACTTATGCTTCTTATACGCCGCGTGGTAAGATTTGAATCGTTTGAGTCTGATGCATTGGTTGCGGTTTTGCTTAATGGTGTCGGAGAGCAAGTGCATAAAAGTGGCATTCATACATTGTGAATTGTGAAAGCTCAATATATACGTTAGTGACCCTCGCGAAACCATCAACGATTCAGAACTCTACAAGTGATTCATGAACAACTCATTCATAAAAGCGCTCTTTTGAGATGCATAAAATGGCCAAAGATCCTTCAATTGGCTATGATTTTGGCTTTAAGATTATAATGCTCATTGCCAAATAAGTATTCCTGGTGAAATTGTATTGGTATTTTGTTAGGATTTGTATGATATACCGATCACAAATCACGGTATTATTCCGTCAATTTTACCGGAATCTCAACCAGTTAATATTATAATAGTCTCTCCCTTTTTTCGTCTCTTGGCCACAAATTTGATTTTGAAAGATATGACATTATAATGTGTATTCCCACAAAATCATATTACAGTCTCGACATGATAATATAACTAAGAAATTATAACCTCAATATCAAACTTTGAAGAGGCTTGATACCTTTTATATTGTTTCGTGATTCTTCGATTTTATGCTTGAGATATGGAACCGTAATGGAAATATGTTATTCACAAGGAAACTTTTCATCCAGCACAGAATGCCTGTAGATGTATTATAATTTTCAAGCTTAATTGAAAATGATCATAATCAACGTTCAATTTTAATTCAAAATTCAAATATTAATCGTTTCCAATGCAAGAGTCAGGAGACTTTGAATATTGAGAAACACAATTTTTGAGAATTCTGTGATGAGTGCAATAAGCTGATTACATAATTCCATGAAAATTACATGATCGGTGATTTTTGTTATCTTAATGATCGATTTCTACATTTCCGTTGATAAAATTCAGAACATCATGAATAAGGCTGCAAATCACAGAAAATTTTCCTGCAACGATAAAAGTCTGTTCCTGTTTCTCATTTGCAAATACGTCATCTTTATGATACGGTATCGCCAAAATGATGCAGGGTTATCATCTTGACATAAACGTAATAACATTTCGAAACTAAACTATGTCATCGATGTGACAATGATTCGTGTTTTAACACCTCTTAAAATTTTTTCTGCGCTTTCAACATGAAGATTCAGAGATATTATTCCGCAATTTTTCATGCAGTAGAGCATTTTCTTCGCTAAATTAACAAATTATACAAGGATGACCGGAAAAATTAAAAATTTTACGCGAGTGACTTGAGCATAATATCGACTGGAGCGAGGACTGGAGACATTCACGTGTCTAAATATCCAATACCCTCGCCAATACCTGACCCATCACAAGATTTTAATTGCACAGATTCGATCACACTCTTTCGTAGTCTTAGAATGAATGTCAAAATGCCTTTGTGTTTGATGAATTTTCGATTTTAACGAGTTTTAGGATTCTGAAAAATGATGCCTACCGATTAGAACCATGTAATGTCTCGAATTTGTCACTAATCTCAATTGTGTTTCATGCGTATTCGAAATACCTACCAGTCATGATTTCAAAAATGTCTAAATGCTGTTGCCTAAATCAACTTTAATCTTACCATCATCACACTGAAGCGAGTTTGAAAAGCCATTAGATAACAATAATATAAGAAATTTCGATAACAACAAAGATTCTTTGAAGTGTACATTTTGATTAACATCTTGAGCATATAAAAAATGTAACGAATGATCTAAGTTTTCCCCAAATAGATAAGACGCTATTCAAACATTTCAATTCAGTGAATTTTGAAAAAAAAACTTGTAATCACAAGTTTGGTGAACTTCCTTGTTACATCGAGAACAAAGGGTACGCACGTACGCTATTTCTTGTCAAATATTAGAAAGCCCAAGTTCAAAACTTTGCATTTGAATTTTTAAAATAAAAAACAGCGTCAAAGTGAACGAAGAGAAGGTTAAAAATTCAAATATTCTTGATTTCGTCATCATCGTATTTTCCCAGCATTAAAAAATCTCACCATGCCAAGCATATAGAATGATGTATGAACTTGAATTCGAATTAGACAATGAAAGCTCAAAATGGCACATTTCGATAAAAGGATTCTTTTCTGCACATTTTGTCGTTTTTTACTCTCAGTTTATCGAAAAGTACTATGGTTCGATACACGAGCGTAAAACCCATTTTTCGCATCTTCGTCGTGATTCCGTAAAACCCATCACTTGAACGCAAAAAAAAAGTTTTCACACATTTTTATCGAAATAAATCAAAACTCTTGTGTATCAAACTATACTTTCCGATCAACTGAGAGTAAAAGTCAAAAAGCTGTGTCCAAAGTACACTTTCAAGCATAGTGAATCAAAATTGTATCAAATTTGTGTATTTCGTAATTCATGGAAGTTTTTATAGGCACTTGAGAGGGATGAAAAAAACCATCGATAGTTATGTGCTGTGTTAAAATCTTAAGATTCAAGCCCGAATTGTTATTTTGACTTATAGTTCTCGATAAACAAAAATACTCGACAGAGTTGCATTCGATCTTGTGGAAGACCAAAGACCGTATGGAATAATGACATTTTTAGTTCTCCAGAATCAATTTGAACTCACTCAAAAGCTCACATTGGTTGTCGAGCGGGAAGCGCTGATGCTGCCAATTGCTCGGCCAATTGCAAAGTTCATGAATCTAAATTCCCTTGCGATCAATAGTGCAATGTATCTTGATATTACGTTCTCGATCAAACCGTTCAAAAATCGCAGCACGTGTTTTACGCGTCTTGCCATCACATTATAAAGCTTCAACTTCGATATGAGTATTTCCGTGGAAACTTAGAAATAATGTGTGCCTGCTTCTACCAACCCTTGAAATGGTTTTCGACATATTTTTTGGTGCGCTTTTCCGCGCAATCATTATTTTCGCGATCTAGGTTTGCACAAAAAAATCATCACCGAAAAAGGGTCTAAAATGTCAGTTTTGTGTCACATCGCTTGCCTTTTTTACAGCATTTACGAGTGTGAAACACCGCGGTAAGGCTCGTTTGGGATTCGGGCGGCAAACTTATCAAATCTGATAGCATTGCACACAGAATTTTATTGCTATACAAGGACCCAAATAACACTTTTTGTGTGCATGACGATTACGTACATTTTGTCACCCGATTTTGACTAAAATTATACCTACTCAGTTTTCCTCGGTAAAAATTAATTTGCCTCATTTCAGGCCTTTCCGCGTTAATTTATTCTTGAAGTGAATTGTCCGGCACAACTTTTCCAGGCCCTAAAGTATCGAAAAAGATTGATTTTCACTCTTTGGGGAGTACTATTTCGTGAGAATCTACTTTAGCTAAATTTTTCGGTCAGTACCGTTTGGCACTAGAGCGACCCTTAAACGCAAGATTGCGGAGGTCCTAGTCAGTTTTTTTTTTCAAAGTATGTGATGACCAAACGAATTCTCCAAAATCTCAAGACTGTAGCTTAAATCGTTTGTCCGTGAGATCAATATTTTGGTGGCAAATGTCATGTTCCGTGTCAGACTACCGCGTCATCCGTATAATTCTTAAAGAACCGATGAGGGAAAATTTTTATATTCTCGCGTGAGTTGAATCACACTTTATACTATGTTAAAAAAAGTCGAAAAATACATCTTAGGACTTTCCCAAGTAAGATATGGGGTTGGCACATTTTCGGCCTCCAAATATCAAAATTTCAGCGGAACTACTCATATATGTACGACAACAAGTCGCGAGGCATTCGATCAGATCCGGTACCCTATGTACCAAGTTTCCGTACAAGTAAACATGTACTATATGCATGAGATACATGTATAGGTATGCACAATGAACTCTAGTCAAGCGTAAACGAGTTGAAGCTCCATCATAGCTTTTGCATATAGAGTGCAAAGGGTAACGCACTCGTCAATAAAATTATACCTATATACATTGTCCATCATTGCAAAGGCATTACAACGTTTAAAATGCATACACACACACACAAACTTTTACACACATATACAGGGATAGATGCACTTCCGTTACGTAACTTAAAAGCGCCATATATACTTGAATGTTTAAGAGTGAAACGACCCGACGACACGTACCTACACATAGGTAGGTAAGTTGAAGAGTTGAATATTATAACACAGCTGGTGGCTGCAATAGTGCAACTTGTAATGCAGGTGTCGCTTGAGGCTTTGCAAGCTTGTATCTACTATTACTACTAACAGTCAAGTTGTAAATTGTAGGATTCAACCGTATATAGTAGACGCGAGAAAGAGAGAAGAACATGTAGGCCAAGGCGACAATACTCTAGCAAGTGCGATGATCTCGCTTATAATATTAGCCTCACTTCTGTTCGTTGCACTGGCGATGATCGCTATATTATGACATATATATTTGAATCGTCATATATAGCCTAGATCAAAAAGATGCATAAGATAAACATGATTCAATTTTCAACGTGTATTTATTGTAAGGTAGACCCTAAAGTTATGACTATATGAAAGCTTTCGTAGGCAAAGAGCTTCTGGAGAATTGTTACAATCATCCAGTCTTGATAAAACTTCCTGCAAAATGAATGTGTGCATCCAGAGAACATTAACATAGCGTTATAAGAATTATGATAGCCATTTACAAGATGATAATTTTCATGTGAATTTGAAAAAAGACGGTAAAAAAATAATCT
Organism: Eretmocerus hayati; assembly: GCA_029851415.1. Lineage (NCBI taxonomy): Eukaryota > Metazoa > Arthropoda > Insecta > Hymenoptera > Aphelinidae > Eretmocerus > Eretmocerus hayati. Next base: position 155,218,517 of record CM056741.1, read on the forward strand.
TTCAAATGTTTCAAGATAGATTCTTTGGAATTCATTCGAAAAAACAACAAAATAAGATAGTATGGATCGAATCTTTATTCCCCGTTGCTGAGTTAGTTGCATACAGCGAATAAAATCGGTGAATTTCACATTTTTCAATCAATGCGAAGAATTCGGTGTACAAATGTTCTGAGCTTTATCCTTCCGAGGTTAGATCATACGAATAAGCCATTTCTGTAAAATCTTCGATAGGTCTCTCAAAATGGTACTGCTGACCCAAAATACTCATTTTTTACAAAAATCTCAACTACTGAAGACGGCATTATTTTGTCGCATTGGCGGAATCTCACCCCCACGGTCTTATGCACGGGCCCGTCTATCCGTCAACTCCCGTGGTGGGGGAGAGCTCACTAGCGTACTCACCCTACATGAACATACATGGAATAAACTATTTAAAAGAATTAATCCACATTAGAGTGATTCCACGAGAAAACGATACACCAAAGTTGATTGGTTTCAGAGTTCTTCTTAAGTGAACATATTCGATTCTATAGGTCAAAATATGTACATCTGCCACACGCAAAGAAATTGGAATAATTTTTTCAGACCCTGGCATGCTGATCAAAATTATGTTTTGGATTTTTTCTTAGGGAAAAATTTTCGTCACTTTTTTAACTAAAATCGTTATAGCTTAAAAGCAACGTAAGATATTAGAGGAAGGCGGTGTAGGGCGCACCAAAAAGGGTAGCATAAACTCTATCAACAACTATTTCAAAACTCTAGTTTCCATCTCATCTTGATTATGTATGGGTAATTCCGTGGAAATTACTTTTTTATTTTATTCTCGAGAAGCTGTTTTTTTTTATTTTTCAAAAATACGTTTTCTCATGTGAAAAGTTATGTTCTTGACGAAAAAAGTAGTTTCAATTTGCTTTTAGGCTTTGAAGCTGTTTTTTGAGTAGTTTTTGAATTTCAAAATTCAGAAACGCAATATTCTGCGCATGCAAAGGAATTTGGAATTTCAGAATGATTAATTTTGTGAGAGGTCACTCGATTTCCTTCAAAATTACCACTCGTTGAGCTGAATTTTGTTGATTACAACCAAAATTCCAATGACTTTCAATAGCCAGTACGAGAAATAGCTTGATGCGAGGGTTCGTATTTACTTCAGCGGTTGCCTGGATGCCTTCATTTTTTCGCTTGATTTACTTTTTATTATTTGGACGCTGCAACTCTGGTTCTAGTTGAAAGAACTGAACGCGGCAAGTACTTATTTTGAGGAAGATTCTCTCAGCTTTTCGAAAAAAATGGTCCTGAAATCCCCAATTTATACGTATGCGCAGAAAATTGAGGTTTCTTAACATATCTGTTCAAAAAATACCCGAACAACAGGTTAAACCCCCACAGAGCATTTTGAGAATATTTTTTTCGTGGAGATCACAACTCTCTACAGGTAAAAACATATCTTTTTGAAAAATTTAAAAACATATCTTTCTGAAAAATAAAGTGGGCAAGTAATTTTTACGGAATCACCCATATATAATCGAAGTAAGATGAAAACCGGAGTTTTCAACGGTCCTTGATGGGGTTTTTTTTTCTCACCTTCCAAACGCGCTGAGCCGCGTCTCTCTATCTAACAATGCTTTTGGGCTTTAGCGATTTTACTGAGAAGATTCACGAAAATTTTCCAAAAGAGAATTCAACTCATGAATTTAATCAGGCCCCGAAAAAAAATTTCCAACAACTTTTTGTGGTGGCAGATGTAAAGTTTGCTTGAAAAGAATTCTGAGACCAGCTTTTGGTCTATCGTTTTCTCCTGGATTTACTCATAGCGACACGATGAAATTAGCTATACTTTCAATAATTCAGAGTTACGGTACAGAGCAAGGCCACCAAATGTCATTCAAATCGGCAAAAACTTCATTTTTAGAAAATGATCGGAGCCGCAGTATGTATTCGATTTGAAAATCGCCATATGCGAATTGACCGTGAATCGATCGTGCACTGTTATGAAGCGTTATGCATACAATAGTGTTTAACCAGTTGTTAGTACACTATCCCTAGTCCTACCGATAATACAAAAGAATTCAAATGTATATTCTCAAAAGTTGAGTACAATGGTATGGTTTACACAGTGGTGTGACATATTCATGGGTGGAAAAACATTCAAATTTCATCACTATTTGTTCTATCAGAATGTGTGCACTCGGATGGAAATGTTCGATTCTCATGTTATATCTCAATTTCACCTCAATCATTTAAATAATAATTAATTCGCCCATGGAGATATGTATTCATTGGAAAGACAGTGCATGAGACGTGAGAGAAGCGCCAACAAGAAATTCATATAACTCTTTTTACTTTCACGGAGAAAAATTTTAATGGACAATTGTGAGTCTTGACGCTGGCAGCAGAAAGTGTTTCAGGAGAAATTTGATTTTCATAGTCGACAACGAGCTGTTTGACTCCTTTCGGAATTTTTTTTATCCGTCTCAATTGTCTCCTCTGATCTCCTTTCAGAACCTATTGATTGTCACGAAGATAAGTAGTGAGGAGAGAACCTGTCTCGGATTGACTCGACAGCTTTGAAGATAGAAAATACTTCAATGTTGAATGAGGATTCGATTCTTCAAGCGCCCTATGATCTTTATATAAAAGTAGACATCAATTCTCATGACTAGAATCCAACTTCTAAGAATAATATTATGTCTAAATCGTTTTTTATTTTTAGTTAGATCTCGAGTAGAATTTCAATACGTATACAAGGAAATCTGTTTCTCGCAATCTTCCGTGACACATGAGAAAAAATCGATATTGTTGGCTTTGATGTTTTTTATCTGCTCGAAAAATGAGATCTTGTACTTATTCTGAGCGTCAAAAGTACTCACGGAAATATTCAAAATGGCAGTCATCTCAAAATTTATATTCTAGAAACGATTTCGGAAAATCAAGCGTACAATAATTATATATGTCGAAAACAATCTCACGTCAAACGGGGAAGTTGATTTTCTGCTACACTCGGAAATCAGGTCTCAAGAAATCGCACGTGTCAAAGATCGGAAAGCCGCAAGTAAAAGACGCCCACCGCGTGCGGGCAACTTTGGCTCATCCGTTCAAAAACCCACGCACGACCGATTTACACTGTTTTACACGTGACGCATAAAACAGGCATATATACAAGTAAGTACGCTGGATATATACAAAACACTCGTTGAGAAAGTGAGCGGTATACGGAAAGCATCATCCCACTCGACGCCGATCATCGGTTGAAAAATAGCCGAAAAACTGAATGAGAGGGAAAAGAGAGCAAAGGTACTTTTATTCCAGAATATATAACGAACTTGTGAAGAATCATCGACGGCTCATTGCCCTCTTTCCAATATGATATGACACCCTCATTCAGAATGCCATCATATTTGATTCACCTCGTAATATGTGAACTGTTCGGAACGAAAGTGGCGGGAGTCCGATTTTGAAAAAGTGCAAAAGATCAGCCTAGAAATTCTCCAACATTCAACGGGTTTCGAGTTACCATCCGCAAATTATTTTCCATATTCGATGATGTCCTTTGACTTGAGGATATGGCGATTCCCGGATAGTATTCATTCATGATTTGATTGTGAGGTACTGTGGAACGAATAGATCTCAAAACTAGACTTATCAATCAATTTTAATTCTGAATAGCTCATAGAAGGAATCACCAGCGCACTTGCGTTTTTGTGTACTCTCTCCGAATCTATCTCTCAGAAGTCATTGGATTTTACTACATCTCAGAGCCAATTCAACTGATGACTTCAGCGCGTATATGTATCTATACACCGAGGTTTCAGTGACCTTGGCAGTTGGAAGGATCCTCGAGACGATTCACTGGAGTTTCAGCGCTTTAAGGATTCCGGGAGATCATATTCACTGAAGTTTCAGTGAACAACTCTATCTGTCAACGGTACCTATACTGACTCGCCAGTAAGACACACTGATACTTCAGTGAATATTGTTTTGCCAGGACCTTCCAAGCGCTGAAATTTCAGTGAAACGTCTGACGTTTCGTCTTACTGATTCATCAGTGGTACTCATTGAGACTTCAGTGACGAAGACGCGTCCTGCACTTGCCAAGGTCACTGAAATTTCAATACGACTATAGTGTTTTATATTAACTGAAACTACTGTTTATACACGCCCTGAAGGAGCTCGTAACTCTGAACAGGAGGCGCATTTGACGGAGTTACTCTAGATTCTTCAAATTTTAGATGGTACGAGACTGTGAAAAAAGTTTGGTGAGATTTGGTGACCCGGATCCTCTGGACTCCCCTTGTATAAGTCTCATACAATTTTAGTTCAATCAAATTAAATATTTGATGATCTATAGACATTTAAAATTATTGATTTTTAATTTGGAACAAAAAAATGTATTTTATTTAACCTACTTGTACTGAAACATTGTATGTGAGTTGGTGACATCAGTGAACACACTCATATTATTTGAGTTAAATAAAGAACATTTATTTGTTCCGAATTAAAAATAAATAATTGTAAATGTAAGGCTAAGTCTTAGGGTAAGTAAGTTAATTTAATTGGACTGAAATTGTATGTGAGTTTAGTCACTGTGAACATACTCACTCGACTCTAAAGTTCGTAACAGGCTCCCGGTCAAAGTTGATCTGGAACATGCCGGAGTTCAGTGACTTCTCACCTCACCGATGGACTCAGAGAGAGAGAGAGTACGAAAAAATTGGGTCTGCAAGATATGAATCCGCAACATGATAACAAACAAAAATGTCACTCTGGGCCCGCGCGCGCAACTTATTTCAGCGCTCCAAAAATTCGGAAGCGTGGTGGCGCGGGAACATTTGAATATTTATCTTGCAACTCATACACTCATTATTCGATATAACGGCCTGTGCTTCGGCCGGGTAAAAATGGGGCCATCGTGAGCTTGTTTTGGGACCACGGTGACCCGTTGTCCTCCTCAAAATATCACATCAAATAAGTTAAAGGAAGTCGCATTACAATTTTTCCACCGGCTGATACACACTCACTTTTTTACCCGGAAAATTCTAATTCAGTGAGTTTAAGTCTGTGTATGTAGATTAGTGGGACTAATATACAGGCATATATAACCCTAAAATCCGCCTCATCATGAACTTTTTCACTCCAAAAGATACGGGCCCCGCCACCAACTATCATGTCTTCTCATTCCATCCACACTTATCTTATTTTCTTCTCTCTCATTCTGGGATGACGCGCGAACTGTACATATCGAAAAACTCGACGGGCCGGTTTTTGGGCTGTATATAAGCCTCGTGCATGGCCCGCGGCTTACTTTTTTATCTCACGCTTATATACACTCTATGTGTATTCTTTCTTACATACTTATATATTTGTGATGCCACGTCGTCGTCGTCGTCGTCGTCGTCGGATGCATCAGTGGAAAAAAAGAGCTGCATCGTAAGATTTACCTGAAGTGCGTTCGCGATGACTATCGAATGAAAAAAAAAAAAAAAAAAAAAGAGAGAAAGAATGAGAGATCGGATTTAATGTGGACAGTGAGTGTTGGAAGATGTAAAGTATATAAACTTGCTGGATGCATTTGAGGCGGTCGAATTGGGCGGAGATAAGGTGCATATATGCTTGAGTTTTTTAGTGAGAGAAGAAATTCGAGATTTGGATACTTGCAATTAAAGAGATCGATCTTCCGCAAAATTTTAATCCAAGTTGCTGGGAGGTTCGATTTATGAGCGTTTTCCCGCTAAGGTGTCATTATTATTCATATTATGAAAGTAATTGATAACATATTGCGTATTTAGAGGTACCAAAAGTACTTGATCATCTTGGTGAAAAAAAAAATTTTTGGATGAGTAGAAGTTTAATCTGAGGTTATAGTTTGACAGTTTTGATATGGGTGATAATTGGAGTGGAAATTATGAGAATGACAATGGGATCCATTTGTAACGGTTTTCAAAAATACAACGATAATGAATATAACAATTGTGATCAGTACAAACAATTATGTCTCAATACTCTAGATAAGCTTCATTATGGAATTCAGAACAAGATGATTATGCCACATTATAATCATAACATGATATGAGAAAAAATTGTGTACATCATGATGATATTTGTGATCTTTGCAGATGTGTAAATTTTCGATAATCTCAAGCTGAATAAAGTTAATTCCAAGAATAGAGTTATGATCGCTTTGACAATCAAGAAAATAAAATTGATGCTTCATTTTCTTGGATAATGATATTTGGCTATCAAAATCTTCGAATTCGTGGAAGCAACAGATGCTTATTGGAGTTGATAAAATATAAAAAAAAAAAACGTTTATATTGATTCTCATACTCTGCGAACAAGACAGTGAGAGCGTGTAGAAGGGGAAATCAACGAAATTCGGATGTATGACTAATATTATCTTAACTCTTTCAACCTTGACTTTGCTCAATGGAATAGCTACAACACCACGATTTCAGCTCTAATCTTTTCAAATCATCATTCTTGATCCCGATCAACGTGGCGATTCCAAATGGGAACTTTTGAGTCATTTACAATGGTAAAACATGGACATAATTCCATCTTATGAAATTTGTATCATGTTGACCGATGGCTATACCCTGCAGACAAAAATGACATTTTCTGAGATACCATCGTGCATTGCACGCATATTTCCCATCAAATTTGATTTTGAAATATAAAGAAGCATCGAAATACAGAGATTGATTCAAGAATTCATTCATAAATTAAATATCGAGACATTAAAGATTCTCTGATTTGAATTTTACTTCAAGGTCTCAGCTGACATTGATATTCTCACAAATTTAGATTCTGCTTCGCGAAAGACAACAAATTATGTAAATTTTATACTGCTTTGGTGCACGTGATTGAGAGAGAGGGAGAGGGAGAAAGAAAGAAAGAGAGAGAGAGAGTCGTCTTGCAGGGACTCGAGACAGACACAATTTTAAGTATTTTCCTCTTAATGATTTTACTCTCTCCTGAATCCATTATAATAAGAGATAAACCAAGTTGTCGATTCACACTTCCTATCAGAAGATGCACTGAAGTTTTATGTACTTGCAGATGATTTTTTTTCTCTACTGTTTCCAACTAAGATACCTTACTTTTGTCAAAATTTAAAATCCTCCTAGACCAAATGAAATCACGTCGGAATATCTCGAAACGATTTCATCAGCTAAGAAAGAAATAACCCTATTTGAAAAAAATTTTATGAATGGCTGTGACACTGTTGATATCTTGCAAATTCTATTTTACAAATCGTAAAAATAATCGCAAGTAGTACGAATTTTTACTCATGAAATTAATCCATCATAGTTAACACAGATTACACAATATGTCAGAGCAAATATTACGTTACTGTAAGAGTATGAATACTGATGTAAAAACATATACAAGTGGGGCATACTTTATCAAGAGGCATACATAAATTATTCACATACATTGTATAAGTTTTTTGTGAATACAAACAAGCCTAACCCGATCGAAATTGTACGATTTGGTGAAGTGGATAATCCGAGTGATTAATTGCGTGGAATAATTCCTTTGTGCTTTTATCGCATTATCATAAGCTGGGAAGTATGAATTATCATGAATAGTCAATTACAGAATGAGGAGACGAATCCGAGGAATCCCAATGAAAAATTCAAAAATTATTGCCCCGTCTAGACTTGCATGATTGATGAATTATCGGTTCCCGCATCGCACTGGTGAGAACTATTTGAAAATATATTTTGGTTATTAGGATTTTCCCGTTCTTAATAGGTCCTAACTTGGGCTGATTCGATACGACTCTCGGCATTGACGAAAATATCCTCACCAATGAGACTAATAAGATTCGCGACCATTTTTAGCTCGTAAATCTTGACTCTATGGGAGATTGTCAAAATCGTTCAATCATAGACGGTACACCCACGCATAGTCAAACGTCTCACTAAAGAAGTAAAACAAAGTTCTGATTCGTTGTAAAGTAAGACAATTATAAAAAATAAAGTTACCGCCAATAACAACTCTTACGAATGAAAATCTATACAAAACAGTCTCTAGCGATTTACATGATCAATTTGAATTACAAGCTTCTGCGCGCCACAACTCTGGTGTGTAATCTATAAATACGTTTGTTTTGCTCCGACGAAGACGCGCGCGCGGGTGCATTAACCTCCCTGATCTAATTCAATATGTATCATTTTTAAATCATTAAAATCTTCTGCATGATTAGTTGTTACAAAATTCCATTGCATATCTCAAATATTTCAATCGTGCATTCATAAAGCTTCGCAGATTATTACATATATATGTATGATTCTTGCATGCACTCTTATCAAAGCTCCGGCCGGCGCGATAATATAGTCTTCGAAACACGCATGCAGTAATCTGGAACAGCTCAAGCTCAAAGATATATATATATATATATATATACGCAATATACCATTGAGATGAGATTCTTCTCACTTTCTCTTTCTTATTGTCTTTCTGTGTACGTGTCTACAACTTTAGACTCAATAGAGAAAGAGTCTGGATCTCTTCGAACAACAAGAAAATCCGTCTGAATATATCGTTACAAGTTTAAAATTGTTTCAAATACTCGGACTTTCAACAACACATTAGAGAAATAGGGGGATAAAGCATGTCGCAGCACATTGTGCCGTATAGAGCTTGCAAGCTCAATCGCGCGAAATTTAAATTACCGCACTTGATGTACCTGTTCAAAAGATGTAGGCCTGATTTCTGACGGGCAGCTTTCTCATAAACACTTTCAATTAAAATTCAGCAGGGTAAAATCCACTCTGAGCTTCAAAACCCATGGCTCAGTGCCGCAAGCTCGACTTGAAAAAATCGAGCTTTTTTATCCAGTGCAGCTTTCGACAACCAACTCCAGCACTATACTTAAAAATTCTTCAAAAATCAAACCTACGAGCTTGCAATGTCTAATACAACACCTTCGCGCACTTCCGTACCGAGCTTGCAAGCATAACGCGCGCAAGTAGGAATTATTTAAATAAAAAAATGAGAGCAGGCGCTTTTTAGGCTGAGCATATAAGATATAACGGACGATTGCTGCAGCTTCAACGGTTAGCGCGCGACTGACTGACTGAACTGAACTGGGATTCGAAAAGCTTGATGTGATATCTTAGAGAGACTTGGTGTTGGGTGGCTGGCAGAAGGCTGGCTCTTTGAGTTGGGTGGCGGTGGTGCGCGCATACGAAAGTGAGCGTGCGCGAGAAAGAGAGACCGGCGCACATAGTATAGTGCAGGTATTAGTATATAGCGGCGCTCGAAAACGAAACCGGCAGCATCGAGGTTCTGATATATACTCTCTCGTGCATGGTGCATATAGCTTCATGCCCTACATATTCAAGCCGGTTATATATGTATATATGTGTATATAAAAGTGCATATCAGTAGTAGGTGAGCGAGAGTAAAGTTGAGTTGGCTATGAGGAAAAGCGAGAGCTATAAGAGCAAGAGAGCTAGCCGCAGGTTACATGGAATGATGATGATCAATGGTGATGCTGCGAAAAATCGAGTGAGAAGAGAATAAGAGCTTTCCTTTTCATCGTGTGAGAATTGCAGGAGAGATTTGAGAATTGTCGAGTGCATTTGTGTGACACGCTATTTTGCGGTATGTATAAACGAGACCACACGCTCTTCGCGGTGGCTTATTATTCTCGGTCTGCGGTTTGTGGTGTTCAACGATCTTTGAGTTGTATCTTACGGCGCTTCTGACAAGGTGCCAAGTTTTAAAATTGACGAGTTGGCCGGTTTTATTGCCATTTTGATTGACAATTTTTGAGCTGCCATATTTCAAGTTATAATAATTCGAATTTTTCAGTGATCCACTGAAGTTGTGATCATCAATGTTTCGTAAGATAAACTCTCTTAGGAAAAAGATTGTTTCCAATACTAATTTGCAGGGCCATTTTGCTCTAAGAAGCGTCAAGAACAATCTTTATCGGACAGTGAATGAGTGAATAAAAGTAATCAGGTAAACGACCATTACGATTATTCTGAAAATCATGCATGTTCCCTCTCGATTTGTCACTAATGAAATTAGAAAATGGCACTCTAGATCGTGTACTCAATGTGCCACCCGTGAATGTGGTACCTATGATCGAGAACACATAGTGAAACTCGTGATCGAGATCTCAAAGTGGAACTCGTGATCGGGAACTCAATGTGGCACCCGTGATCGAGAGCGCAACGTGGCACACGTGATCTAGAACTCAATGTGTGTTTTCCGTGATCGAGATCTCAATATGGCGACCGTGATCGAGGACTCAATGTAGAGCCCGTGTACTTGAATTCAATTAACTGATCGAGAACTCAATGGTGCACTCATTATCGAGAATTCAATGTGGCACCCGTAACCAGGAACTCGATGTGGCACCCGTGATCGAGAACTCAATATTGGACCCGTGATCGAGATCTCCATGTCGCACTCGTGATCGAGAACTCAAGATGGCACCTGTGGTCTAGACATGAATGTGGCATCCGTGACCGAGAACCCGATTGACTGATCGAGGACCCTCGAGTACTCAATGTGGCACTCGTGATCGAGAGCTCAATGGATCCACTTATCATCAAGAACTCAATGTAGGATTCATGATAGGGAACCACGATCTTATACACTAGGGAACACGACTTGGCCCTCGGGATCGAGGACTCGAACTAACACTTATCGAGATCTCAATGTGGTACACTTGACCGAAAACTCGATGTGGCGCCCGTGATCGAGAGCTCAATGTGGAGTCCGTGACCTTGCACCCATAAACTGATCGAGATCTCAGAGTTGCACCCGTGATCGAGATCTCAATGTGGCACTCGTGATCGAGAACTCAAGATGGCACCTGTAGTCTAGACATGAATGTGGCACCCGTGACCGAGAACTCATGTAGCACCCGTGAGCGATAACCCGATTGACTGACCGAGGACCCTTGAGTATTCAATGTGGCGCCCGTGATCGAGAACACAATGTGGCACTCGTGATCGAGGGCTCAATGTTGCACTTGCCATCGAGAACTCGAAGTCACACTCATGATGGAGATCTCAATGTGGCATAAGAGACCGAGAATTTAATGTGGCACTCGCGATCGAGCACTCGAAGGGGCACTCGTGATCGAGAACTCAATGTGGCGATCGCGATCGAGCACTCAATGTGGCACCCGTAGTCGAGAATTCAAGGTGGCACGAACAATCACTCAATGTGGCACTGGTGCTCGAACACGCAGGTTAGCGTTTGTGATTTAATTGAGCACTTGACGAGGATCATCATTATGAGTTCTCAATTACGGGTGTCACCTTGGGTGCTGCAACAGACTCATACCTTGAATGTGAAATCTTAAGAGGTCCATTGTATAGACGTGGAATCCCCTCCCTCTCTCCGAATCAGAGGTTGAGAACGTGTTATCTATGGCTTCGAAAAAAACGTTCTCCGTTTCTTAAAAAATTTGGAGTGTCCAGGAAAGTTCGACGTCATTCCATGATCCAGCGCTCGGTTTTCCGAACGGATATATAGGTCCGGTCTCCGGAACTGAGAACTCTTTTCATTAGCCTATTTTCATCGATAATATTCATGAGAAAAATTGGACAAGTACAAAGTACCTCAATATCAGATAAATAGTTCATAACTTCTTCAACTTTGCAGTTTTGTTTACAGTTTTTTTCACTAACATTTTCCATGACACATTGAGGTTGCAACTCCCTAAGAAGAAATAGATAAACTCACAGCTAAGATTGGAAGTTGGAACAGAGTGGAATTCCATGTTTGGTGGTGGTTCTGAGTGAACACATTTCAATTGGTCTAATAGCGTTCGCCTGATCGCCTCTGTATAACGTATAGATCACATCAACATGTCACATGGTTGATGAGGTTTATTAGATTATGGAAATCAGAACCTCAGTTGGTGTGACTAACGTGACCACCCTGATCTAACCTGGCCGAACGCGCATTCGGGGAAGCTTAGCCTGACCAAGTCAGACCAACCTCTACCCCTTACACATGCTCAACTATAAGATTTTCCTTAACAAGAATAGTGCTGGGGACTTTTTTCTGGTTTGGTGTTGGATCCACCCAAATACATAAGAAATTGCATTCCTTGGAGTGTTTACATTGAGATAAATTGTGGTTAAGCAACTGAAGGGAGGACCAGCTGGTCTGACTTGGTCGGGTTAAATCACGGCCCAACGCGCATTCGGCCCTGTTAGACGCCAGTCAGACCAGTCTGATCTCCATGATCGAATAGACTTATGGTTTCTCCATGCTCACCACATTTGAATTCAGAGCCGGGTGGTTATGATTTGATCTGGCGCAATGTATAGTGACAACAAAATCTCGAGAAAAATGTTTACCTGAGTGCAAACCTACGTACCGTCAGCCCCTATAAAGACTAGCGCATCTCATTCCCCACAAATTAACTAACATCTCGCCCGTGCTTTAACATTGGCAAGATGTGCTTAGTCTTCGTGTGGAGGTCCAGATGTGCTAATCTTCGTAGGGTCCGGCGGTTTGTCTTGGGAAAAAAATTAAAAGTATTCTTTCTCCGTTGCGATATCCTTAAAGATATTATTCTCAGTAGTAGTACGGACTTACTTTTCTGTTTTGAAATGTTCGTCCACCTTCAATCGATGAGTAGGAAAAGCGAGGGTCAAAAATCATGAGATCTTGAAACTTCATTAGGCTTCGACGAAATGGTGCATTCTTTACATACATGTGTTCTATAAAAAACGACTCGGTCCCGGAATATCTTATTCTTATTTTTCCTCCAACGTTGTTACCCGCTCGGGTCCATGCACTTGTCAGAAAGAGTTCGAGTGCCTAACAATTTCCAGCAAAGTATCAGTTTCCGTGAAATTTCTCTTGAGTTTCCTTAAAGTATGTTTGGATTGAGTGAAATGATCGTACCAGAAAAGCTTCGTTCAGCAATTATTCGCTCGCTTAAAGGTGATATAAATATCGCCTTTTCCAGAAAGTTGAGTCAGTGTAAAGTAAAAATGTGAATTCTTAAAGACATCAAAATCTTCCTTCCAAAATTCATAATACAAATCGATCTATACATGAATTAAGACATCTTCGAATAGACCGTATCCAAAGAAAACACAGAGATATATTCTGAATAACGTGAACTCTGTAACACTAACCAAATTTTACTCAATCAAGCATTGATCATTCACAATAATACACGAGTTACATGCATTTATCGTGTTCGTCAGAAACAAAGTTCAGAGATCACGCTCAGGTAACATGATCTAGTTCAAACAAGAGCATCTTCTTGAGCCATCTAAGTTTCTGATGAATCTACATCCATGTTATTTGTAGCGAGTCTAGAGAGTGACCTAGTGCCCACAGAAGATTCATAATCAATGACTTTTCAAAACCAAGTCCAAAAGACACACGTTGAAAAAAGCGAGTTTCTAGAAATGCTTCTGGCTCAAAATTTGAATGTCAAATCTTTGAACTGAATAGAGCCGTCGGAGAAACTGATAGAATATTCGTCGAGCATCTGAGATTCACATTTTATCAAGAGAATTATCTCTGCCAGCATATTGAGAGCTTGCAAGCACAAAGTCACGCATGCATTTGTCCGTAGATTGCAATACTTCGTCTGCCGCGTGTTGATCCTCGTGACAAGTCATAGCCCATAAGTATATGAAGGACTGGAAACTAGTCAAAAGTTCAATAATCTCCAGACTTCAAGTAATATGTTTTACTGATGTGATGTAATCGAGTGAGATCTTCGATAAACGCGAATGTGGCGCCCACGACATATATTCTATAGACAAATGACTGTTTGTCACCATCTTTTCACACATTTAGAATAACAACACAACGCAGCGTCGTTATGAGCACGAAGAATTGATTTTAAAAGCACTAAATAAATCATTACCAAGCTGAATAAGTTAAAATCAAATTCATTCTAAATAAGTCCTGCGCGTGTGAATGCAAGAAGATTCAAACTTCACATCAAATCAGACTGAAATAAAGCGAAACTCCACCAGCTGATTTGAGATATGATTTATTCATCAAATTCTATGCATTATATATGAATAATGTCGTCATTATCATAGAACACGAAAGTATGAGTGAGTCATAATACCAAAGAGCTATTTTGAATGGAATCATCGCGGGGCTCCAAAGATGTTATCAATTTTGCCGGCTCTGTAAAAGTTGAGAAGAAATAAGTACTACTAAAGTTGTGCAAACAATCGTACTGTCGAAATTCGTCGCAGATTTCCTCGAAACTCAGTAGACAATCGATTGAAAGTATGAACAAAAGAGTGAATAGGGTAAGTGTACCCAACATGCCTTCTCTTATGTTATTTTGCCAATCGAGCAATAGTCTTGGTCTACTTTAATATTCACCAACGTGCTTTAGCGCTTTTACAAACTTGTTTTAAGGCCTTAAAAATAAGCCAAGGTAAGTTGAATTCTGATAAATTAGAGCCAAGCTATCCCAATTTTCGAAAAAGTAATATTTTTGCGATTTTGCGAATGGGGCTATAGGGTGGTGGCACTAGTAGCCACCCACCCGCCAGTAGCCGCCCACTTTGACGTTGTTATTGCAATAACTAAGTATTTCCAGTTAGTATAAGTATTGTAAGTGTATGGGATCATAGTTGGGCATGCCATGTATGGAATCAATACAAAAAAATCCATGAAAAACGACGCAGTGAGTTTTGAGAATTTTTTTTGAGAGTCACTGTGGAAATCAGCACCGTTTTGCCATATCAGCCTATACCCTTGTCAGTAAAACTACTTTCAGAAGAAATTCTCATAAGAGAAATTGGGAGTATTTATCGTTCCGGAACTTTCTGTATACGATAGATAAATGTTCAAAGAACAGCTTCAAACCACGAGGAAAGACAAAAAATATTCTCTCAAAAAATAAATGGGTGGGCGGCTACTAGCGTTTAGATGGGCGATTACTAGATAGGTGGGCGGCTACTAGCGATTTTACAATTATTTTTTCAATTGCTCATCAATAATTGTTACTTCAATTCGACGCTCCAAAAAAAATTCGACTGCATTCTTGAGCACCCAAAGTATATATAAGTTGAGGTTTGGAAGGCATAGAGTCATACCTGGATCTCCAGTAAAATTATAAACGTGGAATTTCCCTTAAGAGTGCGGCTACTAGTGCCTCCACCCTATACTCAACATGCCCCTATCCTTTCAAATGAAGTAAATCGGAGATGAAGTGCATAAGATCGTTTTCATCGCCGTCCAACCACATTTAGAGTTTTTTATCAATCCAAATCACTATTTCCGGCTCATTCTAACGCGATGAACACATTTCGGGTGATGAAAAAGGTCGTACTGCAAACCCTTGCGAGATAACAGCATGGAAGCGGGTTGGGCACACTCCAATGTTGGCCTCAATGTTTTACAACTCATCTCCGTGTTTTTCTCATAAAATCGCTCGAGTTTAGAATTTTGCAACTTTAAAGAAAATATTTTGAAGGTCCCGAGATCAGAAATCCAATGCGTTAATGTGTAAGCGATTTCCTCGGCGATGTATTAGCCAAGGAAAAGCAAAAATGCTAATCTAGCTTAAGATTTTCGGGGAGATGCAGAAATTATTCGGATCAGTCTACCACTAATTTTCTCAGATTTCAATATAACAAACGAAAAAAAAATTGCGGGAATTTCAATAAGTGACCATTTCATCGGCCTAAGGCATGTTAGATACACTTACATACCTTATAAGGTTTTGTTCAATTCAAATCAAACTAAATAGCAGCACTTCTACGACAAGAGTTTCACTTCTGAGATAAAAAGATTCAACAGTCTGCGTTTGTCCTTACCTTACCTGTTTAAAAGTCACGTCCGAATCAAAGGCCTCCATCTCTTACTCGTAAAACGTCTTCACAGGTGCCAAAAAATAGTTCCACCCACCATTGACCTAGCTCAAAAAAGCGCTAAACGTTCGCTAGACGTTTTTTCAAGAACAGTCTACCGTCTAGCATGGCTCATCGCGACTGCCATATCATTTCCGTGACTTTGTCGCGCCGAACTTGCGTACATAATGACTTTTGCAAACACCAAACGTCTGAAATTTCGTCTCTCCCACATTCAGTCGTCCATTCTCGTGGACAACGCAATCTCTCTCTTTCTCTCACAGATCGACTGTGCAAAAACATCATGGGTATACTTATATGAATATACATGGTCACGGGCGAGTACCAGACGATTCCGTGTCTGGAGGTAGGAGGATTCGCGAGTTCGATGACTTTGAGATGCGACGATGACGACGAAGATGACTACGTGTGGGCCGAGTCAATGTCCTGCGTGCCGAAAATTGATATCTTTGCCAAAAATGTGACGTATGTATGTACGCTCTGTGAGCACGAATCTCGTCATTTTTACTCTCTCAAAAAAGTGTATCTATAATGCGCAATTTTTCACGATTTTTTTGCACGCATATGCCGTCTATAGATTCAGAACCGTGACTAAGAGATATTCGCGATCGAGTGGATGAATGAGTTTGAAGATGCGCTGCTGTGGAAGAATATTTTGATTGTAACTTGGGCGGGATATTCTTGAAACAGACGATTTGTTGACTCTTGCGCGTATGATTTCCTAATTTAATAATACTTTATAGCTGGTTTCATTAACGATTTTGTCCTGCACATAGCAGATCATATTGATATTCTACGATTTGTGATAATAGTATTTCTATTAGAAATTCCGATGATAATTCTGCTGAGCAATTGAAAAAAATTGGCAGTTCCCTAATTCATGATGAGCAACATAAATCATAAAAGACAGACAATTTGAGAAGATTGTCTATTCAAAAGTTCCAATCTTGCCATTCTTCAATCACTTCTCGTCGCCTCCATTCTTCCATCTCAAGGCGCAGTTCTTCAATTTTTTCTTCCATCTCCTGTACGGGAATGTAACTTTTCTGCACACAGTTTTTCAATTTTCTCCAGCTTCATTGCAGGAAAAGTCAATTCCCGCACAGAAGATGGAAATAGTATTTCTCTATTCGAGGGTGGGAAGTTTGGTTTTGTTTTTCGAATAATTGTTTCCGGTCTGAGCCCTGACGAGGGTCGAAATTATCACGAGTAAAGCAAAAAACTTCACAGGTACTGAAATACGTTTTTGGTTCGACTGGGCGTAAAGTGAACGAAAACTGTTGTGCGCATAGCAGTGCTTCACGCACAGTCGATAGAAAAATAGTATTCGACATTCGAGGGGAGTCGTCCGCCGTTTTCTCGTGATAATTCCGACCCTCGCCTACGGCTCGGGCCGTAAAATATCGTTCGTTGGGCGGAAACCAACATTCCCGCCCTCGTATCAAAATGAACTATTTCCGCAACTTAGCTTATGGTTCGAAATTCGGGCGAGATGGTTTCCGACCGCGCATGCCTTAAATAGTTCCAACCCTCGCCTCCGGCTCTGACCTAAAAATCACTCGGTATGCAAAAATCAATGCCCGCCCTCGTATGGAAAGGTACTATTTACAACATCCGTGTAAGAAAAAATCTAAAAACTGTGCGAAAATGTGATGTTCCCGCGCCAAATATGGGAAATTGCATTTTTATTACTCCAGCCTAAAAATGCCGCGTTTGAATGGGATTTTGGGGGTTCTTGTAATGAAAAAGTATTCGCTCCGAGATTCAGTGGAGCGCCACGTAGTGGCTGACTTTGGAAGTACAACTGGCGTACTAGGTCGACGCCATGCTGGAGAAAACCGTAGCTTGAACCTGCTAACAGTAAGCGACAAAGTTGTTGGAAATTTATACGAAGATTTTGAACTGTTGTGGATATCAATCAGAGCAATATCGAAAGATTCACGGAGCTCGAAAGAATAGATGCGAGCCCGCGGCTTGAGTGGCGGCTGCGACGCCTATGCTAAAAGCACGGCAAATCTCGAAATCGCCTCAACTAGCTCAAATTTGCTCGGATTTAGGCTCACGACCGCTCAAACTCTTCGTTTTCACAAGTTCTACAACTTTCTCGCTTATTGTTGCCACATTTGAGCGATGGTTTTCGAGTTTGACCCTTACGAAGATTCGCCGTCTGCTGCACAGTACGCCAGTTGTAGTGAATGCGGTGGCCACGGGTCGCGCACGATCGCCCGTTTTGAATTTCAGAAGCGCGCGTCTCGGAGCGAATACCCGCACTTTGCTTGCAAGCCCATATCGGGCACTGGAGGACATGTCTGTCCTGGTGCCCAAAATAGGCTACCGCGCCTAGTACGGAAATATAATATTGAAGAAAATTCATACCTAAAACTTCACCGAGAACTCTATGAATCAACAGGGTGCCATCAATGACTTCCAAGTTACACTATAAGACGTATTTGAAATGGAATACAAGAATTCAAATTCTCATAGTTCACATTTATCATTCAACTGAATTCTGAACTGAATCAGAGTCCATCTAATCTAACAAATTATCCATCTATCATTTTGCAATGATTTTTAATACCCAACATGACGAATTCGCACATGGAATTACAAGGGCATGAAAGGAAAACCCGTTGACAAGATACACGTTACCCATACATATAGTGTGGTGGAAATTGATAAGAGTTTTCTAACCGCGCACTAATGGCAAAACAGTGCAGACATTGCAGAACGGTAACGCATAGCATCTCGTTCATAGACTTGAGAATTTCGCGCTTGCAATGCGCAATCAGTAACTAGTGAACGCGATGAATAATCCAACGCGTCTAATAGACGCAGAAATGTGACAGGAAAACATGCAGAGCATCATACCTGAACTCATTGGCAAATGCATATGTAAGGTAAGTGTACCCAACTTGCCCCCATTAAGCCATTTTCTTAATAACTCTGGCCGATCTCAATATTTTCGAACGTACCTCAACTCATTTTAAAGCTTGTCTCAAGACCTCAAAATAAATTAAAGTACATTTAATTTGGACCAACTGGAGCCAAACTGTTTTACCAAAAGGTGATTTTTGAGAGTTTACAAAAGTGTGTACCCAACTTGCTCCCATCATTTAAAACAATGTAAATTGGCGATGAAGTGCATAAAATCGCTTTAATCCGTTTTTATCAACGTGCAGCAACATTTGCAGCTCTTAGCTGTCCCAAGGTACTGTTTTCGACCTATTTTGACGCGGTAAACACGTTCTGAGTGGTAAAAAAGCCATACTGCATGCCTTCCCGAGATAACTATATGGGGGCATGTTGGGTACACTCCGATGTCGACCTTCTAGATTCTCAAACGATCTCCGTGTTTTGTACATGAAATATCTGCAAATCAGATATTCGCAAGTCTGAAGAGCGGATTTCGGAGGTCTTGAGACAAGGAATCGAATGCGCTAAGGTACGTTAAGATCGGTTGAATGAAAATAAATTTGCACCGGTTTTAGTGAACGCGATTTCCTCGGTGATTGGTTAGCCGTGCAAACACGAAAAGTGGAAAAATCACTTTGAATTTTCTGGAGATCGCAGAAATGATCTGGGGTCGATGCAAACTATGTATTTTCTCATATTTTAACACAACAAACGTGAAAAAATATGCGGGAAGGTCCACGAGTGCCTTTTTCTGAGATCGGCCTTAGGGGGCAAGTTGGGTACAGAAGCAAGTTGGGTACACTCACCTTATAATCAGATGTTTATAAATCCCGGCCCAACAACCGTCTTGAACAGGCTCATGGTATGGTTGATTTAGGAGAGGCACTGCACATTATAACATTTTATACAATAATTTCAAGCAAAATCTTTAGAGAAATTATATGTTTGGTTGGAACAAACCAAAGGCTTGCATGTTTTCCAAATAATACCAGAAATCTCATGAGAAGAGACTTATTCGAGGGTCAATTTCTCACTAGAAAACTTGTAAATTCCCTTTTAGCAAAGACAAAAAAACTACATCAACTGAAAATCGAAATACATCTGAGAATGTCAATCACAACGAAAATACCATCTCAAATCAGCGCCTACTTTTTTCCCATATAATCAAAAAAATGTCAACAATCTCGGCCTGTGAGTCATGTACCCTCGCAATATCAAGAACATTATTCCAAACTGAAGCGTAAATCGCCAAACGTGCGATTGAATGAATGTGAGCCCAGTGTGGCAAAATTTAGTTCAAGCGGGAGCAATATAATAGGCCCAAGGGTGAAATAAAACTTGGGGGTAGGGGGCTAAAGAAGGATGATACGGGAGGCTTAAACGGGCTTAAAGGAGTATTAGTGCGAGGCAAAGATGGCAAAGTCGTAAAGTATGTGATGTGACGCCCTAACCTTGGGCAAGGGCAGCAGGCACAAGTGCGAGGTAGTTCAAGAGAGAAATTTTTTTTAGGTCGACGCTACCATGGTACTTTATCACCGGGAGGAATGGATTTTTTCCTTCGTCAGAGTATCAGCAAGCCTCACGCGCAGATTTTTCTCATTGAGCTAACCCAGATACCCTGCCGCGAGCTACGTTTTCTTTTTTCATCAATGCTCGTTCGCTCATCAGTGCTACTCATCGCAAACCCTACTTTTATCGGTCTATATCGATAGAAAATTCGGGTACGTACACTAAGTCGATCAAACTCATTGTGTGACCAACCTCGGGATAGATTTTAATGGATTCTATACTAAGGTACGGGATTTTTTCCAAGTATCTTCTCGCGCATTTACACATAAATTCGCTCTCATGATCCAGGCATCATTATGCAGCATACAGTTTTCAGAGCCTTCTGAATTGGAGGAATTCTCAGAGCACTGAGCGAGACAAATAATTTTGAATTGTGGTTGCTATCGGAAATAGTGTACGTGGCATGTCGTTGAAAATATACTTATTACAATGCTTTTATCAATACTAGATAACTCTTATAAAAAGTATCTGGTAGCTATAGCTACAGAACTGTATGGATACCACGTGGAGTGGGTAATTCGGCTACTTTTTATGTTGAGTGATGATTTTATGATTTTCCTATTTGTGAATTTTCATGAAGAATCAATTCTCGAGGCGAAGTAATATTATTTATTGCATGCAGTTCAGTTCAACTAAAAAGAATCATGAAACTGTCCGCCTCACGTCAATGTATAACACTTCGCGACAGTTATTTTCGATGCAATAGCAAGGAGCTATTTCTTTTAGAGGGAAATGTTTTGCCTTGCATGAAATCCTAACCGCATTGCATTTTGCTTTTCAAATTTCTGACTCTTTTTACGCAGACATCAACAGTTGATTCTGAAAAATTTTTCCTATCAGATGGCTTCATATATCCTATTGAGTCCTCAATGTGATTCTCCGTTATCTTTTGTTCAATATTCTCTTTCCAAAAACTTTTTTTCATCAAAGTTCTTCAAGCCTAAAAATTTTGAAAGAAATTTCTCCAAAAGGAATCATTGATACGTGAATTCATTTCATACTGATTTACTCAGAATAATGGTTTCAGAATGATTCGAACCCTCTATCCCATCGACAAATACTTATTTAACGAAATTATTCCAAAACTAATTCTCTACATGAATGACGCTGAGATCAACTGAAAAGGTATTCTGAAGCAATAGTACTTCGAATGTAAAATTTTGAAAAAGTATTTGAAATTAAACGTGTTCACTCGGTTTTCTATTCCAAATTGAACAGTTCATATTGTACACGCGTTTCTATTCATCAGATCATGCTTTCAAAAGAGACTGTGTGTTCATCTTCAAACAGCTTTCCGATTGTTCCATATCAAATGAATTACCAGAACTACCATTCACAATATAAATATGCACAAATAGCATTGGGGGTTCATGAACCTCTATAGTAACGCACCGATAACTAGGAATAATAGATGATATTCTTCATAGTTCCTATCATGCCCGAGTCATCGTATGGAGACAAATTTTTACACTGTCTAGACACCAATTAAGTTAGAAAAAAATATTTGATGTCTCGGTACGGGGTTTGAGGTATGTATATACTCAAAGTAAAAAGATAAGCAGTGTATTGCTTATCATCTCTGAATCATGAGGACTCTACTCACTTCTAGAAGCCAATGACCTCTAACTTACAGAAATATATATGGTTGATACCAAGTTCACTCTAGAAAAAGATTTGTGTGAAAAACGAGACTACTTCAACAGCTCTAACAAAATTGTCATAGGCATAGACATACGTACTTAGGTACATAGCAAACAGAACTGAAGCACAACAGAGTCCGACATAAGTTACACGCATTATTTTAATTTTCTGAAAAAAAAACTCTTAATTTGTCTGACAAATGAATCATTTTTATAACCAATGTTTCTACAAAACGACGATTTCTACAAAAGCTACCCCCAAATTACTGTAATTCCATATTTTTTCTCGCAGCAAAAGGATGAGGGCTCGTCATGTTCATTTGTACTTTGTATAATTTTGGAGTTTTTTATACTTTCTACGAGCTGATAATCGAAATTTAGGAGTGTCTCAAAATAATAGAAGCTCGGCCCACTTCCACGGGTTACCCATGGAGACAACATTCAAATCAGAGGAAAGATATTGAGAAACTTTTGGAAGACTTATCATTCAAGCTACTCAAAAGATCTCTCGATCATCAAATGTTCTCCTTTCATTTATAAAGAACGTAAAGAATCACTGCTGGAGACAAATAAATAAATCTTGAAGATTATCTGTATCTTTCCCAAGATTGGGATATTCCAGTGGTTTGATTCTTTATTCCATCGTTTCATTCTATGCCTCGAAGCTGGAGTCAAGAATCTTTTCATCATACAACAGACTTGGGCCGATCATAGTTTTTAAAAAACACTTTTTGCGGGAACCAAACAAAACATTGCATATAACATCATACATACGATAATCACGATGTGACCCAAGAACTTTGAACTGTCTCATTGACCGCAAGACAGATTGAGAACCTCCTCTATTGCGAATCAACATCAAGCTTATCGTAGCAAATTGCGCTGATTTGTCGAACAACGAGCTGATGACCTGGTCCAGATACATTGACTGTATGCAAATGCACACAATTTCAATTTAGTCAGACGCATTGGTCACGCGCGCGAAAACGATTTTTGAGTATATCCACTAGTCTAATCCTGCATGCATCTCGAGCACATGCAAAATAGCCATGCTGAGATTAGAAAATCAGCAACGGTCTATCCCGCGCACGTGTTTCTTAGTTTCATAGAAAAGTCAATTTCAAAATTTTCATACTCGAGTCTCACTCAATGCAGCAATGGTTTAGTACGATCTAGGGTGGTCTGGAACGGTCTAGAATGGGTTTGGAACGGCCTGGAACGATCTGGTATGGTCTGTAATGGTCTAGAATAATCTAGGATGATTTGGTACGGTGTGAAACGGTCTGAAATAGTCGGGGATGGTCTGGAATGTTCTGAAAAGGTTTTGGAACCGTCTGGGACGCTTTGGGAACGTAGCGATCTCGAATTGTCTTCAACGGTCTGGTACGATGTGGGGCGGACTGGTACTGTCTGGAATAGTCTAGAACGGTGTGGCAGGGTTTATTCTAAGCAAAATTTACAACTACCCGTCGCGCGACGTACATTAAAAGCTAAAAAACAAAAAAAAAAGGAATTAGCTTTTCACGAAATGTATTCGGTGGAGAATGGGCATTTCTTCTATCTAAACAAAGAACAAAGAAGTAAATCTGTAATTTATCGAAAAAATTGATCCTTTTCGAGTTTTGGGGTATTTATACGAACAAATTCGGAATTTTGGCCCGGAAAAAACATAGTTAGTATCATCGACTTGACGGATCAGTCTGCTGTAAATTCTCCTGGAGGTACATTTTATGATTTGGAACGAAATGTCCCATGGGTTCCGTAATCCGACGAAGAGGTGCGAGCCAAAAATGAATATGGTCGAAAATTTTTCTTTCAAAAACCAACTATGAAATATTCAGGCAACCTCCCTGTTAGACTGGGCGAAATCACCGCCATCGTTGGGAAAATTCCTTTGATGAAATTTTTTGCGGGGTCACCCCAGAAGACCCTTCTAAATCCGAAAATCCATGTTGCCAGACGAAATTCTGGTGCAAAATTGTTCAATTGAAATTGCTTTACAAATTGTGTTATATCAATTTTTGGTTCGGAAGCAATTTTTCAGGATTATTTGACTGAATTCATGAAGAAAATGTCTTTTATCATTTTTCTCTGAGCTGTGAGCGTTTGAAAGTTCAAATACGCGAAATTTCTTGATTTTCAGCGACCGATTAGAGGGCGTAAGACGTGAAAAGCTCATATTGCCAATTCGCTCGGAAACATGGATTTTTGCTATTGGATATTGTTGAAGGGATCCCAGTCAACAACTTTTCGCCCAGGCAATATGAGATTTTCACGTTTTTGGCACTCTAACCAGTCGCTGAAAATTGCGATTTTCGCGTTTTTTGAATTTTGATACGCTCACAGCTCAAAACAATCAGATTTAGAGAAATTTTCTTCATAAAATGAGCCAAATAACCTTGATTAATTGCTTCCGCCCCGAAATAATTAGTATAACTAATTTGTTTAAACAATTCCAGTTCAAACAATTTTGTACCAGAATTTCGTGTGGCAATATGGATTTTCGGATTCAGAAAGGCCTTCTGATGAGATCCCGCTAAATAATTCCATCAGAGTGATTTTTCCAGCGATGGCGGCGATTTTGCCTAGTCTATGTGATTTTTTATGCCAGACTCAAATTTAGGGCTGCCTCTCTCTTTAATCCTCAGATTTGAGTGAATTCGTCTTGGTTTAGACTTACGTACCTCACTCATATTCCCGGACTCGGGAGATAACAGTTATGACAACTACCCGAAATTGTGATTTACGACTACCCGTTTTGGGAGAAGAACTACCCGTTTGTGCTCAACTACCCGCTTAGAATAAACCCTGCGGTGTGGTACGATCCGGGGCCTTCTGGTACGGTCTGGAACGTTCTAAAATGGTTCTGAACGGTTTGGGGTGGTCTGATATAGGCTGGGCTGGGTTGGACTGGCTAAAATATAATACGCGGCCGTGTGTATTAAGGGTGGGTGGGTGGGAGTGCGGGCGATTTGATAGGTGGGTAGTTTGATGGTCGGGGGTTGGGTGTTGTCCACTTGTCGTTGATGACTGAAGAGCTATAGACGTACTGGTGCGGGTGGTTATAACTATTAGGGGCATCAGTTCAACAAAATGTCATCTTCACGAACTTCACAAGAAATCTCTTTTAGATACCATCAAACGATCGTAACCCATCTTTTTCCAAATATAATTTTGGAGCTACAAGAGTATTTCGCAGGGGCCTCGCCTCTGACTTTTCAAGAACATTCACAAGCCAAACGTGTGGTAACGATAGAGGTAAATAACGCCAGCTCGAACGCTATAGTGTAAAATATAGTATCACAAAGTAAAGTTCGTTTGAGTTCGAATCTCACGGGCAACAAAGGTTCAAAGACCTAATAGTGTTTTTTCCGATAACTGGTGTGAGTAAGTCAAATTCTTCCAATCAATAATTCATAATAAATATCGTCTGACAAATCGAGAGGGATCTCGCAGTTACGGGCTGAACTATTTGATATCAGGAGTTTTTAATGATGATGTGAGTCTAGAATGCACCATTTCCGACCGAGTGCAACGGAAGTTCACATATATGCACGCAGTTTATAAACACAAGAAGCGGATGTTCAACTTGAGTATTCTTACAACGATGTCATATAGGTAACAGAGCTTCCTCATACCAAAGCCCCGGTATAGCGCTGCAAAAGCTTGCCTACCATGGTTCGGACTTTTCATTTCTCGTTCTTTCACAAATGGTAATATCATGGGGTAAATAACTTTCTTATGAGTTCAAAACCTCCTAGTATGAGAATTGAATGAATATGTTTTAGTTCTTTGATCAGGATTTGAATGTGACTGTGATTTACGCTGGAAAAATCGAAAATTTTGAATTTATAAGGAAGCCGATTACGATGCCTGGGAAAGGCTTTGAAAAAGTTGTAATAAAAAACAGTGAATTCATCAAAATTACTGATCAGTGCAGAAATTGGACAATCCGATGTTCTAACTACGACCAAAGAAAATGCATCTGAAAAGTGGATACCGTGACTCACTCTTTGATAGTGGACCAAGGCCAACATCAAGAAGTAAAGGTCTCCAACCTTTGATTCGATCATTCTCATATCACCAGGATCGTTAAAATTGTCTATAACAATTGATTGCTCATTCATGCAATTGATTCTACAATGAAGACTCTGTGAAGTACTTGTACGAGTTCCTATGAAAGAAAAATGTGAATACGAGAAAAAATGAAATTACTCACGAGGCGTCAAAGTCTTTACGCTCATTGGCGCAATGCACATTTATTAGGCGCGAGGTCACCAGTGCATTGTCGCTTTCCCTCATCATCATGTACCACATATGGATATATTCACTAGTACGCACATATGCCAAGATCATCCGTCACTATTAAGAAATCCTATTTGACCTGGTACGGGGACAACCCTTGCAGATTGTACTTTGAGACTCATCAAAAATGGTCAACTAGAACAAGGGGGAATTAGTAGCGAAGACGTATTGTAATGAGAACTTGTTTAAGATTCGCTGAGAGGATTTGACTTCGTCTGTAGACTTTCGCCAAAAATCTACAAGTAGTTGAGGAGGTGCGTGGAAAAAGGGCTCAACTACAAAAAGGTTATTTTGAGGAAACCAATGAGAACTTGATAAAAACCACCAGAGGCGTATTTGGACGAGTTGACCTGACTTATTTAGAAGGAGATGGCATTCTTGAAATAACCCAACCCGATCCGGAGGACAGAATTTGATTTTGAGCTTTTTTCAGCAATTTCAAAAATTGCAGTTACGCCCTTTTTCCGAATACAGGGTCAAATTTTGGTGCACCTCCCTCACAAAAAGTGGAATCAAGTCCCGAAAAATCAAGTACAATCACTTTCAGACTACAAGCATGTTTGTCGGTACCTTATGAAAGACGTTTCATAGCGTTTCATAGCCGAGTTATTCGACCAATGCTCAAGAGCTCTGTACTCGCGGGAAGCTCAATATGGATGCCCAAAAATATAGAAGATCTAAAATCGCTATATTACTGTTCAGGCACTCATTTTGGAGGTAGAAGAACATGTTCTGATAGTTTAAACCCATACAAATGAGTTTCCGTGCCGAGGGGAATTTTTTGAAAATTTTTTCATGTGTAATTACGCCCTTTTACCGAATTGCGCTGAACGTACGCCCTTTCTCCGAAAAGTTACGTCCTTTTGATTTTTGTCACTCAGCGGCTTACGCCTTTTTGGAATTTGACATGTTAATTACGCCCTTTTTCCATATTTTCAAAAAGTTATCGGAGAAGTTACGAGGGCGTAATGGCGTCTACGCCCTTTTGAATTCTTTTCCCTGCAGTTACCCCCTTTTGATTATTTTCCTCTGCAGTTCCGCCCTTTTCCCATACTTCCGAGGCTTGATTGAAGTAGTTACGCCCTTTTGAATTTTCTCTTCATACAGTTACAAAATAATTCCTTAGTTGAATAATCGTGAAACTTCTGCGATCCTTTATTCATTGATTCTTCATGAACAACCGCGGCGTTCGATTGAGATGTAATCACTTTCCGGGATGGTTTTATGAACATATAGTAAACGTAATTAGTACCTAATAAGGTACGGCTCCGCCGAATACTATGTATGGTTTTGCATTGATGAGAAATTCAATTCTAAACTTCTAATAAATGTTTCGAGTGGTTCGATTCACTGCCGACTGAGAGTCAGTCAAACTAGTATGGGGAGATGTAAATTCAGAGAATGGGCGTAACATCCACGAATTTATGAGCAGAAGGGCGTAACTCACATAATTTTATGGATGAAAGGGCGTAAAGGCGTTTACGCCCTCCTGTCAAAAAGGGCGTAATGGCGTTTACGTCCTTTTCAAGATCTCGAGGTTCGTAAACACTTTTTCCAAAACGGGTTTCGTGAGTACTTAGAGCACTCAAAAAGCGAAAGGGCGCAAAAAGGGCGTAACCGCCATTACGCCCTTTTTCAACGCAGCCCCTCAATTAGGGTAAGTGTACCCACCACGACCCCCATTCCCCGTGTGACGATCCCATAGGGATGGGCACACTCGTTGACCTTTCCGCAAATTTGATTTGTGTCTATTAGTTATGTCAAAATCAAAATATAAGAAAATGAGTGGTTTGGACCAAGTTCGAATGGTCTCCGAGTATCCCAGAGTGAAAAGAAGGACTTGTTAAAACCGGTCTCAATTCACTTTTGTCTCAAGGTCTTCGAAACCTTTTTTTTTCAAAACTGCAAAAATTGGATCCGGAGTAATTTCATAAGCAACATATGGAGATTCGTCGTAAAAAATGTGGAGTTGTACCCAACTCGCTTCCATTTCTCTTTCCTGATGGCTCCAAACCTACATAAAAGTGAGTGAAAAAAAGCTGTCAAATAAATTGATAAACGTCTAAATTAGATATGTAGAAGCGGTAGAATTGCAATACTACGAAACTGTGATGAAACTCATCGATTTTTCTGTTCCCTAGGTTTCAGACTTCTTTTACAGGGTGCGGGCAAGTACGGCTATATCTTCTTGCATTTTGTAGAGGATTTCTTTTTTGAAAAATTGAAATAGCTCGGCTCTGGTTGGAACAAAGTGAGACGTACGTTGGCTCATTTTGAAGATCTTGGAATAAGTTTTCAAATGAGTTGAGGGATTTTGAAGTGTTTAAGAAAATTGCCTAAACAAGGGAGAGGCATGTTAGGTACAGTTGCTTTACTTGAGAATGCATGCGTATCAAGTTTTAGATAGTAATATATTACAGAACTCCAAAGTATTAGTGCCAGGACCACGCGGAACCTCAATTGTTTCAGATGTGATCGTTTGTATGATGTGATAATAACAACTTTCATTATAGGACCAATGACGAACCAATGTTATTCCACGAGACACTCAAATTTGAATGCAACTCGAAATGGAATTCTCGATCGTAATTTCGATAACAGAGATGTTATTAATGCAGCTGGATATTTATAACTGAGAAAAATGGTGTAGGACCAATATCAAAAAAAAATTTGCTATAACCCAAGATCTCAGTTTTTAATTTTCAAAAGGTATAAAATCGATAAGGCTCAACGTTTTGCACTTCAAGTATGCCTCAGAAATATTTTTGGTCTAAAGTTGACTTTGTATGCGATTGGATTCTTGCTTATTGGCGTGATATAAATTTTGTACCGTCTGTACGTTATGGAAAGTTAGCACGAGCTGCAAGTAGATTACTCTGCAGCTCGAGGACGCGAAATCCTTTCGTAAAATCGGGGACACCTCGTTGTCGCGTGACTTTACGCCTTGTTTTGCGATATCTGTTCTTGTCACGCAGTGCGCCAATGTGAAAATCGCTGCTTAACCCATCGTAAAGTACGATACTTCATAGACCAGAAATGACTGTAAAAAATTTGGCCAAGGAAAGAATGTGTTCAGTAAAACAAAAATTAAGATCAGTGAAATCGAACTAAGATAGTATTTTTTTTATGTGAAGACGAGAATCCTGACTTTCACATTATTCCAAACGCGGATCGTGAATAGAGTCGCGAAAGAAATGCTATCAAATTTTTAGGCATGCTCGTCGATAATTTCATCAACTCTAGTGTGATCAATCCAATATAAAAAAAAAAAAAAAAAAAAAGAACCACGAATATTAGTCGTATAGATCTTATAAATATTTATGCCACAGGAGGGACTGGTTAGTGGTGCAACATGTTTATTGAGGATGGTTTTATCTTAAACTTTACGAATGGTCAGAAAACGTCTTACACTTGATGCGAAAAAATTACATCAGCTGCTATATAATTTGTCCGTTCTACATCGCTCTTCGTCGTCTCGTCGATGAATAAGTCATTTTTTGTAGCATAGAGATTTTATTACGTTAACCCTCGGAAATTCATAATTTCATGTCCTCGTGTGAACTTGCAATCGATGATGCGTTTTACATTGATTTCAGCAAGCTCATTCAACTTTGGCCGCATTCGAAGGAATTGAATTATGATTCAGTTGTGAAACGCATCTACTCAATTGAGATCGTCGATCCTGATACTATTACATATCTGTGTATCTTCTGATGCTCTCTAATCATATTGTTTTTTTGTTGACGATGAACACACATTAATATTTACGAATAAGGGTCAAATCTATAACCACGTTTGAGTACTTTATTGTTATTTTTAACTGATAGCGCTGTTAGAAACTCGATGCAGCGTGATCTAATTCTAATCTGGAGTGAGAGTGATAAAGAATTTGAGTATATCACGAAACAAAATGGAACGTCAGTGCATTTATCAATATCCTGAAGAATATGGAATCAAACTAATTGAGGAAAAATTATCTGACAATGTCGGAAAGAAGCACAGAGATTAATTTTAGCTTAAAATATTAACCAATATCGGTTTTATTCGCTGATGAATACGGCGGTGCTGGTAAAAAGGAATTTTAAAAACACAGATCATTCAATAGTTGCTGTCCTGCAAGAATACATAAGAAATTCGAAATAGACCATAGGAATATACTTCATATTCTCTCAAGATCTCTAGGTCAGATTAAAACTCAATGAATTTTGGATGCGCCTGATCTGGAATTCTTGCATCAGAGTTTACTGCTTCTCAAATAAATTATATGTAAACGGGTCGTTCTGGGTGAAATGCTAATATTTTTTAAGTTTGAACGTTGAAAAGTGTATGAGATGTCGTTGCGTCGAAAACGAAAAGGATCGAGATGAAAGAGTGAGTTTTATCTTGTTGTTCCATTCTCGTCTTTTGAATTTTCATCTCTCTACTTCGAAAAATTGTCAACAATTTGAAAATTTTGATTCGAACGAACGATTGAGAGGTAGTTGATGGTCCAGTTTTGAACCAGGATGGTGCTTTGATAAAAAAGTCCAAACAATTGTTTTTGGATAAAAAGCACATCCACCTTGAATTTTCACAACAAATTCTGAACTTACTCAGACTTGCTCTCATGCATGAGAGTGTGGCAAGCACGCCAAAATAGTTCATCATGAAAATCATACCAAATATTTACCCGATAACCACGGTAGTGAAAAATGTCAATGGATAAGTAGCCAAGCTAGATTTCGTAGTCTATAATACACCTTTGGCGTTTTAGGCACGAATGAAAGTTGACTTTGCTGAGCTCATAAAAAACATAATAGGTAGATGCAGGGGTTTAGCAAAGCTCTATATGCAGCTACCGCAAGCTCGCGAATAAACGAACAGATCGCGACGAGAGCGCAAGTGCATAAAGCAAGAGGGAGAGAGACAGTATTATAACGCTGGGGGGCTAGGTCGGCCACTGACCTTTATCCGGGGCAGCTGCAGCCGCATCCATCCCCATTTCAAAACTGACGCAGCGCGGTTTTCCTACAGTGCAATATTAGACACACAAATACACAATCTCATAAAAGGACCATCCGGTGATTTTCCAATAGCTTTTGCTGCAAGCTCAATTGCTTTTGCAATGAAATATCGTTATAGTTTTTACTCGATGAATCAGAATTACAATATATTGTATCGTGTACTGCTAGAACTATTGAATTTTTAGAAAACGATGCAATCGAGCTTCTCTCGTTAGACCCTCATATGCTGCTAAACAAAGTCTTGAGTTTGACTCTCGAAATCGAGCTCTGTCCGTAGTTGTCTGAATCGCAATCGAGTCTCGTCTCAATTTTGAAAAGGTCATTTTTTCGAACAAACTCTCTGAGAATAATACTCGAGAACCAAGTAAATGGTCCGATCTAAAGTAGAAATTATTAAAATGTATGCCCATACCGATAGATGTAAAAAATCTTTGGAACATTTTAAAGAAAATTCCTCGCCAATGCGATCTTTTTCATCCGTACTTCGACAATATTTAAAATATTTGTAATATTCAAAATAATTCTCGTGCACCTTCACGCGCATCTGTATTGACTTGATTTGCATCAAATCCAAGTCCTTGAAAGATGTAAGAAACGCTTTTTCTTCATTTGGTATGTATGTACATACATTGCTCTCTTATCGACTTTATTGGAATATTCAGTCACGTATCAAAGAACATGTACAATATCATGTAATGAGTCTCGATGTATTGACGAGGAAAAGTATCATAATTCGTGGAGCTCAATTCGATGAGGAAAACTGGTGCTAGGTATCATATTGTAATTCTGATATAACAAATGAATGAAGTTTTCTGTGGCACCGAAATCAAATTTACCAATAATTTTCATGTCTGTTGTTCAAGAACGTTTGTTCATTATAATTACAAAGATGATACATATCCTGCAATGGCTGTAAGACCGAAACATTCACGATCGCATGCAATTTTGGGGGTATTTCTAATTATATTCCTTTCCAAAATTAGGTGTCATGCAAAAGTTGGAGAAACAATCGTCAATTTTACTGATAAACATCTAAAAAAATATCAACTTATAGGGTTTGATAGTGTGTGTAACGAAATTAATTGAGATGAGATTATCTTTTTTTAAGAAATGCAAGGAATATTAAAAGCGTGACTGTCTCGAAACTTTTTCTATTATCTTGAATCATTAATAATAGTATTTCTCAATTCGAGGTTGGGAAGTTCGGTTCTGCAATTCGAGTGATTGTTTTCGGCCCGAACCCTGGCGAGGGTCGAAACTATCACGAATAAAGCAAAAAAACTTCACGCGCCCGAGTATCGAAATACGTTCTTCGATCGACTGGAGGGAAAGTGAACGGAAATGGTCGAGCAGAAAAACTGCTTTATTACGCCCAGTCGATCGAAAAATAATTGAAGATTGGGCGGCTTCGAAAAGATTTTCAATCATCGAGATCCCTACTCTGGGGCCTTATTCTAATACATTTTCCCCGCGACGGGATGGAAGAAAACCCAGCATTCCCAATTTCCGCCCAGTTTGCATTTAGTAAACAAACTAGTTTGTAACATTGATTGCTACGAAAATATCATCGGAATATACTTAATGGCGTATCCTTCAGAACCCTCAAAAAATGTCTAGCACCACATAATTCTAAGATTGGCCCAAAAGTTATCTTAACATGAAACTAAATCACTTTTAGACCACAACATTTCCGCTTACTAGCCTGTCACTTTGATTGTGATCAAAAAATGATTCAATTTCTTGTTGAGATGACTTTAAGTAAATGATTTTAGAATGGTGTGATGTTACAAAATGTTTGGTGGTTTGGAAGGATACGCGATCAAGTATACTAATGTAGAGTAGGAAAAATTGGAAATTGCTGGATTTTCTCTACCCCGCTGCCGGAAAAATATATTAGAATATGGCCCCAGACTCCAAGAAAACAATATGCCAGTTTTTCTTGGTTTTCACTTTTCATTATTATTATTATTATTATTTTTTTTTTTTTTTTTCATTTCTGCGCGAAATTGCGGAACCTAAATGAATTTACTCCAGTAGAAAGTATTGGAAATTCAACATCTTGGAACATATTGGAAATTCAACATCTCTACAATCCAACAAAAATAGCTGGCGAGAATAGTGAATGAAAGGGTCAGTCTCCGCTTGGATAAATATAACGACTGGTAATTGGTGCGTGCGACGAAAATCAAAGAAAAGGACGAAAAGTCAGTTGGGTTCAAATCGCTCACAGCAAAAGTTACGTGCCTATGCGTCGTCGTCACCGTCGTCGCCACCACCCGCAGAACATATCATCTTGTCTCGGTCACACATCCATAGACTCACTCGGCGACGATTATTATAGCCCCAATCATTCAACTCCATCATCACTAACTCTCGTAATTTTTTTTTCCTTTTTCAACATTTGATACATACATCACCGAGCGAATCGAGGGCAGCCGCACTATTCCGTTCTATTATAGCAGATGCGCGGTCTCATTGTTAGGGCCGGCGTTTATTCGTTCGCAGATCATCCGTTATTATTACCAGTATAGTCTCGCTCTTGCGTAAGCGCACATCCATATCAACCATACATACGCACATTTTGCAGTAACGCGATACTGAGAATAAGAATCATCTCGACTTATGAGTATTGCAAATTGTCAGAGGGCCGTAAATTCATGAGCGTATACTATTGTAGATATGAGCGATTGGTAAAGATGCCTCCGAAGATGATTGGATAATTTTGTAAATTTTCAATTAGGGAACCTTCGACATTGGACTCTCGTTTTCTTATGAAAGCTGTATTTTTTTAGCTTCTGAGAGAAGAGGACGAATTCGCACAAATTTCTCGAAAGATTACAGTGACGACTTAGCTGCTTGAATTATTCAAAAGAACGAAGATCCGTGCATGCCCTCCCGTTGGAATCAGGTCATTCGGAATTTCCATTATACCTACATCGTTTGCAAGGAATGATCAGACATGGTTCTTGGAAAAGATTTCTCTTCTGACGAACAAATCATAGAAGATCTCTACAAAAAACTTGTTTTAGCCAATCTCTTTTTCGATAGCTCGATCAATCGACAAATAGAATAACGGTCATAGCGAGGGTCAGTATGAATAATGTTTACTAGAATTCGACACGCGCGCAAGCGCGCTGATTGTTCATTCTTGATGGGTTGAAAATCGAAATTGAATAATAGGAAAATATTGAACTCGCAATGGAATGTGTTCGTTACTTTTTGCCAAGACGCACATGGTGTGTGACATCTTGGAACAGATTTTTTGGAGAAATGAGTTTACGTTACAACCTGCTGATTGAATTACAATTTTCAACTTGACTACTGTTTACATCAACTTCACAACTTGTTTTCGTTTTTCAGAAGTTGATATCATTCAATGCACATTGTATTTTATGAGACGCCAGTTCATCTTGAGATTTTTTAAAGCTATGGAATTTTCTACTAATATCTTTGGAGGGATCAGGAATAGACATTGAAAAAGATGGTTGATACTTGATTGAGATTTCAAAATAAACAATAAATCAGGTAATCAACAGAGCGTTTGATTCTGAAATTTTTGACTGCAAAAACATACCTGCTTTATTTCTGATTTAAAAATGGTACCGCTTTAGGCGCTTTCTTCATTTTTGCTGATTTTCTCTTGATAATTATCAGTACATTGCATCTACAATGTATAACCTTACAACATTTCTTGTTGATACTCAGGAGAGTCTATTGATTTTTTGATGAATTTACAAACAACAACAACAACAATCGCGCTCGCTGGAAAACAAATACATTTTCGAGATGCGAGATATCGCAAATTGCGATACTACTAACTTCTCGATCGTACTGCGGATTAATAAAAGGAATTTTGCTTAGAAAAGTTTTGCAAGTCAAAAAAAAGGATGAAAATTCAAGAGACAACATTATCTTTGAAGGTACTCATTTTAAACGTCACTTTTTTCATGATTTGTTCAATTGACACGACCTCTCGCAACACCCAGATGGTTTTTCGTGACCATGATTGGGTTTACATCAGATGTACATACATCTCCCGCATAAATATGTTTGTTTGCTGATTTGCGGGTCGAACTTTAAATTTGAATAGGGCGATGCGGTCACCGTGCACCGTGCACGCTGAAAGTTATTCGCACTTTTCTCTGACATTCTTGCGATTTGGACCAAACGATATGAGAAGACAAGTGTTTATTATCATCCAACTTGAATTCGTCTTCTCGTCGTTTGGCTCAAATCGCAAAAGGACTGGAGAAAAGTGCGAATAACTTGAGCGCAGGCACCTCCTAACTTATATAATATGGGCACTTTGTAATTCTCACTTATACCCGATTCTCTTGCGATTTGGGCGAAACGACGAGAAGACGAACTCGAGTTAGATTGTAATAGACACTCGTCTTCTCGTCGTTTTACCCAAATCGCAAAAAAATCGAATAAAAGTGGGAATAACTTTCAGGGTGCACGGTGACCGCATCGCCCTTCAATTCTATAAATTTTATCATACAAAAACGCAATGCATATCGTAAAACAGAGTTTTGATGCAAGTTGTTGTCAAATTTTTCTGGAAGGACCAGTGGAAGTTTTCCCTGAATGATTAATGATCCCCAAAGCCAAGAAAAGAAAACAGCGTAGAGTGTTCCTAGAAATGAAAAGTGGCTAAAAAATTGAGATGATTTGTAATTGATTTGCATTGAAACAAGGAAAAAAACTAAATCACATCGAAACATGAATAAATCGAAAGAACTCAAACCATGAGCAAGACATAGCTCATTCAAAGCCGTGCTCTTTTGAAAAGCAATTTGAAAGATGTAGATTGCCGAATGATCCCTCTTTTAGTAGACATCATATCACAGCACTTGAATAATCAAACCCCGTGTACCACTCGCAAGAATACCATCACTATCCACTCAAAGCTTTTAATTCGACTGGCATAGCTATCAAGCCACATCGAGCGAAATAGTGAAGCAAATGTTGAATATGTACTACACACTGAGAGTTGAGTTGGGACTAGTATATAATATTGATCTAGTAGTTCGCGGGGTACAGTTCCTTGAAAGTATTACGGTAATGAGATATTCAAACGATCAACAACACAAACAAAGAAATTTCTACGACCGATTAAGTATTTTCAAACCTTATTGCACCAATGCTGAGATATTGTAACTATGAACCACGTTATCTTTCATTATATTCGTGCGTGTCCTATCTGATACATTTTATAAGGAATAGTTCGATAAATCACACGACAAGAAAACGTATGAGTCATTTAACCGGTTCACTATTTTGTTCCTTCTAGAGGATATTATCTCCTTACAATAATTCGTAATAGTTTCCTTGTAGTGCATCAAATGAACCTGAGAAATTCTGGGAATCATCTGTCACTGAACATAATGGAACGCTAGGATAAATTTTCAAAATACTAATTCTGCCATTCTTCACCATTTTTCCTACCCAGAAAATACTTTTTTGATAGAAAAAGCATTTCTCACAATAGGGGCAATTTTGCAGTGAACGGGTTTCAATCAACATCATAACATGTAACATTAAATGAATTACCTTCTCGATTACCTTATACCCTCAGATTATTTTGAGAGCATAAATGAAGGTTTCTTTGTTCTGAATAACAGCAAACAATGCTCGGTGTGTTAAATTCTACCAATGGTCAATGAACTAAGTCTTAAAAGTTCTTGATTTTCTTGAAATCTTATTTCGTCGTTGCAATAAAACATTTATACGTCCATACGTAGAAACCTGCATACGCGTCTCGTGCGGAAACATTTTTCCTTCGGGAAAACCAAGCTGGACGGTGCCATCGCCCACGTCCAGCTTGGTTTCCCGAAGGAAAAAATGTTTCCAGCACTCGACGCGTAATGTACTATTCAAACTTCAAATACCATCATGAAACAAATAAGCTTGGCTAGAATTTAGAACAGAAAGGTCAAATGCAAGGAATATATTTTTCATTGCATAATAACCATAAATAGCCGAATAAAAGAGCAAATATTACCCGAAAAAAGGTCCTCGTTGAGCAGAAATGTCTGCCTGACGAGGACTTTTTAAGCTCAGGGAGGGATTTTTTGAAATTTACGAAGCAGTTCATGACCCTGCACCTTTTCACGTGCGGTGCATAATTCAATTCGTAATCAGCAGTCGGTAATCAGGCATCAACTCCATCGATGATGAATCACACATCAGAAGTTTTAAAAGTTCCAAAATCCTCACTCACGGCTCAAATATTGTTAAAAGCTCAGCTCCACAGTTTTTCTTTTTCAAACTTTCATTGAGTCTTATTATTATCTTTGAATGTTGATAAACGATGAGAGTATTATGAGATCAAACCATCATGCAAAATAAATGAAAAATCCCTGTGTATGTATATATATAAAGTAATAAGAATAAATCACAAACAGTAAGAGGCATGCTGACAAATTATCTAGGACGCGATACCGTAGAGTTATGTATGACGCTTTGACCAATAGACTCAACTGCTTAGATGAGAACAAGTGATAGGCTAATGTGAGTAAAATGGATCTATATACGTATAGATAAGATCTAATGCTTGACATATGCTGTGACGACTCACGGCGATTGAACTCTCGTTCTAATATACCTGGTTGAAAAAACCAGACCCAAAAAAGCAAAGCAGCATACGAATATATATGGTCACTTTTTTCCCGGATAAACATTTCAAGATATGTTACTCGATTGTAGCTGTGATCCTAGTCAAGAGTGTTGGTGTTGATGCAGAAAGTATTTTGCGTTAATGAAAAAAAATATCAACGCGTTGTCGCGTGAAAGAGTCTTATGAGTTAATATGATCTGTGTCTCTTACAATTCATCTCACAGATGATTGGCAGTTCAAAATTTAATCAAAACATAAATTTTTAAGAAAATACTTCCTGGGAGGCCGAATTTTTTATCAAATAAAAAAAATTGAAATACTCATGTATAATGCAGGGATGTCACGAGTTAAGTTGGTATATACCAGATGTTATACATATGAAAATTTCTTTAAGCTCTTCCATGAAGCTAATCGAAACATTCATTATGATCACTATAATGACAACTCTAGATCTCATCATTCCGGAGAAGAACGATAACCTGTGCTTGCCATCGAGTAGGATGGCGAAGGTAGGATTTATGAACCAAAGTTTCTTTTTACTCCCAAATTTTGCGTTGAAAAGTCGATCTAGAATTGATCAACAATAGGGAATAGTATTTTTCGATTCGAGGGTGGGAAGTTTGGTTTTGCTTTTCGAGTGATTGTTTTCGGCCCGAGCCCTGGCGAGGGTCGAAATTAGCACGAGTAAAGCAAAAAAACTTCACGCCCGAGTATCGAAATACGTTTTTCGATCGACTGTGCGTAAAACACTGTTTTACGCACGGCAGTTTTCGTTCACTTAATGCCCAATCGATCGAAAAATCTACTTCACATATGTAGGTACTCAAGGTTTCATTTTCAGCTTTCGGACATCTCTAATATCATCTCAAATGTCGGTAATAATTCTGCTGAAACTGATAATTTCGAGGGTAATTATCAAATTTCACAAACATTTTACATGCAATTTTGTTTCTGAACCACGAGCTTGGAGTATACTTATTTATGATGATTAGAAATGATTTCTATAGACTAGTTAACATGCAACCGTAGTTTACATGAATCTAAGAGTGTAGCAGCGTATGATGTTTTTGTGAATCTAGTATGTGTATGAAAAAATATGAAAACGGAATATTTGTGTGGAATGACTGCGGGATGCATGAAAAGTATCGTCAATTCAAACAATAGATGAGGGGCAAGGAATGAGAGGAAAACTGATATAAACAAGTCCAATCGTTATAATGAAATAAGTTTATTGGTTCGACTCACAAAAAACTTTGGGCACAATTTAAAAGGAACAATTAAAAAAAATTTATGTTTACAAATGATTGCATGCACAAATTGTTTCATACGGAACGTATAAGATTTCAAATCGAAAATCAACATGCATGATGACAAATATTGAGTCATTTTTGAAGGATCAATTAAAACACTGTTGCAAAAAATTATGAGTTACAAATTCATTGTGAAGAAGGAATGTAAAATCATATTATAATGTAAGAGCGTTATGGGCCGCATTTGAATTACGAAATGCATCAAGCGCTGATCAGCGAGACTTTAAAAAAAAATGAAAGGAAAAATCTCACAGACCTTTGCAGGTGAGATTCTACAAGGCGATCTTATATGGAGTCGAAGCAGCGCCGCCAATATTCTGCAAGTACTTCATCTCGATATTCATCTTATAACTCTTCATCAAGCCAACTTTGGTCCATTAATATTAATATTCATCACCAGTTGTCACTCATCGACGATGGCCGCTCTCACCATTCACAACCTTGAACTTGGATCACTTCGAGCTTGCAAGCTCTAAACTACGAAAACTACACTGTTGTACGCTGTTATTGCCGCTTTACTGAAGATCTGCGAGACTCCATGTATACATAGCCGATATAATATTAGTTTGTCTCCATAGAACTATTTAATTAATTTACCTTCACTCTCGAGTCTTCTCACTACACATTTCAATTTCTTCACTTTTGAATTCTCCCATTTTTTCACTAAACTCATGGTTGTCAACTAAACGAATGATAATCACGTTAACAGATATCATCTCGTGTTGGAGATAAAAGCTCGTTCCGAGGAAGAAATGAAAAAGATTCACACCGGCATCCAGCGACTAATGCCATTCGAAGGTCGCGGCCTAACCTCCAAAAGCTCGCGCGCGAATGCCTGGCAAGAGCTTGAACAGTCCAAGTCCGATAACAGCTGCAGTAAGAAAAAACTGTTCCGGGGCGGAGAAGTAAAACTCCAAAATCTCTCGAAGCCGATGGTAAGCGGTTGCTGCAGCTTCGGACAGGGCTTCACCGGCGAGCCCACCCTCGCCGCAACACTCGTACGACATTTGTACCAATACTGATGAATTGAATGCGTCGAGTCGTATATACCTATGTATGGGTGACGCGCTCTCCTATCCTCCTCTTCCTTTTTTTATCGCTTTTATTCTACTTCATTTTCTTCAAAGCTCCGGTGGCTTGCAGCACCGGTCTACATATTCATTGCTTGCAGTGAAAGCTTTTTAAAAGTGAAAGCCAAAAAGTATAAACTTGTGCGGTAGTAATAGAGGATAGTGATCGTACTTGTCCGTGTAGTGGGTGCTTGATTTTCATAAAATGGAATTTACTTCCTTGTACTCTAATTTCTACTTGACATTGTTGTCACTATGCCTGGTTCACTTCAGTGCTCTGCTGAATTGCGTTTCAATTGGTTGATAAGAAGCTTTCTCTTATTATGATTTCATGTGAAATAAATCTAACTTGTTACAAAATATGTAAATATATTCGTTAAACCTTACAAGTAAAATGCATAAAACTATCCTAATAAAGATATGCTTAAGAAAATTATTTCTAGCGTACACTCAAAACAATATAAATTAATCACTTAAATGGACAAATACCATGTTACATCTCTGCAACTCTCGTTATTTACACAATTTGAAGATATTACACACCACAGCAATCATGTGTGGGCATATAATGCTCAATCATAATCTTTTTGAATGCCACAAACGCAAGTTCTTTTACTTTTTGTCGTCATTCAAATTATATTTGGTCTTGAGCTTATCTATTTCCTCCAACTTTTTATCAATATCCACACGCTTGAAAGCCTTGTTACTCTGATAGTACAAAACAACTAGATACCGATTACAAACGTTGAAGCCACTGAGATGATCACATGCATTCTTTGCATCAAAAATATCCTCATAAACAACGAAAGCTGTTCCTCTAGTCTCTGCAGTATTACCCCTACAATATCAGAATGAATAATTGAACATCAAATATCAAACTCTGAGTAGAGTGCACCACAATAGGGTATATCGTCAGGCAAAGTACTTACACTCGAATCTGTCGAATAGCTCCATATTTGCCAAATATATCATACATTTCTTCAGCTGTTATTTTATAAGGAAGATTTCTTATGTACAGAACTCTATTCACTTCTGGTGGCAGCCTCACCTATACAAACAAAATGTTTGGTATTAGTTTGCATTTAGACACAAAACTCC
The DNA here is from genome assembly GCA_029851415.1 of Eretmocerus hayati. NCBI lineage: Eukaryota > Metazoa > Arthropoda > Insecta > Hymenoptera > Aphelinidae > Eretmocerus > Eretmocerus hayati. The sequence goes on from CM056741.1 coordinate 155,259,886, forward strand.
TGGTATTCGACCAAATCAATTTTGAGTAACAGCTATAGGGTCTCCCAAACAGATGTAAGCTATACATTACACAAGAATTAACGAGTACCTCATGATACTAATGGAATTGAAACATTGTCCATCGAGTGAGAGTGCGCTTGAAATGATCATTGTGCTGTCTCTCTAACCATTTGCTAAAACCGCGTAAGAAATGTACTATGCAATAATCAATGATTGAATTTTGTATGAGAAATTTGCTGTGGTCAGGTCCAAGATAGGAATATTTTCATTACTTATGTCAGTTTCCAAGACGTTTCCAAAATTGGAGGTTAAGATTGAATAAGTTTGTAATTACCGTATTTGACAGGGACAATAATAACAAAATACTTACATTCGCACGACGTTGCAACATTGCCATCGCCATTTTGGATTATTTTATTTTTTTGACTTCGCGGAAAAAGAAAATAAATTTATCTGGAAAAATTTCTATCCAGTCTCTCGCTGTTTGCTATGAAAAGCCTACTCAAGCCTACTAGAGCCTACTGCTTTGTGTTTGTGTTGTGCTGTGTTGTCCGGGACTGTCACAATACTTGCTTATTGACATCATATTGACATGGGTGAAATCATGGCGTAAAGATAACATGTGTTATTTTTACGCCATGGGTGAAATAGTATTTTCGATTCGAGGGAGGGATGTTTGGTTTAGCTTTTCGAGTGATTGTTTTCGGCCCGAGCCCTGGCGAGGGTCGAAATTATCACGAGTAAAGTAAAAAAACTTCACGCCCGAGAATCGAAATACGTTTTTTGTTATTCTGTGCGCAAAAATGGCCGTTTAGACGCAAGTGTGCGTGTGCAAATGGCCCATTTGGGCACGGATTCTCATTTGCACAGTGCGCAAATGACTCATTTGCACACGGTAGTGCGCAAATATCCATTTGCGCACTGCGTAAACGATGAAACAGTGTGCAAATGGGACGTTTACGCACAGTTTGCTTACCAAATTTGGATTGATGGTTGATCATCCTATACTCAATAGATATATTTGACTAGAGTGAGATTTGTAGATTTATGGCTGTAAATATGTAGAAAAATAACAAGAATCTGGATATGTTGAAAATCATGCCTAAATGCAAGTAGTACAAGCAAGTAAAGTAAAAACTGCTTCTGCAAAAGTTGTTTTTCCTGATGAATTAAAAAAATTTTTTCCAGTCAAGGGGGTGGGCAAAAGACTTTTTTCTTATATATTTTTCAAAATTTTTTTTCAGTCGGCCCCGGCGGGGGCTTCGCCCCCTGCACCCCCACCAGGGGCTGCCGCCCCTGGACCCCGCACTGCGCCCTTCTCCACGCCCTAACATCATCTCCGGTCAAAGGAGTGATTAACCGACATATTGTGGATATTCAATTTACTTTGGATAATACTAGACATTGTGAAACCATAATTATATTCAAAATATGGGTGTTTCAACGTGATGACGATAAGCTCTGTCCCGTTCAAAATAATACATGAAGTATACGATTTAATGGATCTACGGATCAATTTCTCGTAATACTCAATATAACTAAAGAGAACAGAAATTAAGAGAATTCCTTCACCCCAGAGCAAAAAAATCCGCGACTTTTTTCTAGGGTTTTGGGCGAGTTACATTTTTGCTCACAGCAATAACAAAAAATATCGTAAGCAACTCGGGTGCCGACATTTGCGCTCTCGTCCCCGTGTAGTGCGCAAATAACTCATTTGCGCACGGCGCAAACGATGAAACCGTGTGCAAACGGACCATTTGCACACTCGTTGCGGGGACTCGTGCGCAAATATCTGTTGGCACCCTTGTTGCTTAATATACTATTTCGATCGACTGGGCGTAAAGTAAACGAAAACTACCGTGCGTAAAACAGTGCTTTACGCACAGTCAATCGAAAAATATTTTTACATGCATCAGCAGGTTCGAGACTATCACAGATCACTTATGAGACCTAGTGAGCCTAAAGTACTACTTTAGCTTCAGGCTCTCTAATAAGACCCAAGGCCGATATACACGAATTCAAAATTTGCTGTTGAAGTAATGGAAATGGGCAGCAAAACAGTAAAGTTTCTATCAAAATCAGTTCCAAGGTTTCGTTTTTAAAAAACAATTTTTTAGTTGAAGGGTCATTTAAATCTCTTCATTTCACGCCAAATCAAGGCGTGAAGAAGAGGGTAAACCAAAATGGAACCACGGTCGTATCCAACTCAACTCTTTTTTCATAGTAAACCATACGTTACAATGGCAATAAATAAAACTCAATTTTTTGATTTGCTCTAGTATTTTTCGATATATTGAACAAACTTACAAAACTGATCCTTTACAAAACAGCTAATCGTATTCAAATAGAATTAAGATAAAAGAACATGAACACGCAAAATGACAGCTATCAACGATTTCTATTATACTATACACACATGATGTAGAAAGGTTGGATGATTTTTATACAATATTTGTTTGACAAATCTTGCATAATACATGTCAGTATCTAATTCAACGTCCACAAAGGAGCTCCAATTACGATTTGCTATGGTTTCTAGTTTATTTTGAAGAGGAGGGTATACTATACTGAAAGCACCAGGTGTTTTCATAGGAGGATTTTGATGGATATATTGTTAACTTTTTTCCTAGGAATCATTAGTGGAATGGAAAAACCGATGGCACTGTTCAATATTTTGAGCATTTTTGTGATGAGTATGGGAATGCCCTTTTAGACTTTATTGAAGGCTGCAATATCGACGCTCTGAACGAAGTCTTCAAGACTTTCGATTTTTTCTGTCAACCAATCAACAGACACCTTGTCATCCTCCACAACACAAGATATTTGGAGTTTCTGAATTTTATAGGCAACTGGCATCAATTTAGCTGAAATTAAGTATCATTTATAGCGAAGCTATTCAACATCCAAATAATTTGCTAAAGAATGTCGGTATTACCTGCTCCCCATAAAAGACCATCTGCCTTGATTTTACGAACTTCTGCTTCCATAGCTTTCATGTCAGTCTCGTCATCCCAGGGTTTCACATCCAAAATGATACTGGATTTAGCAATGAGTACGGGCTCTGCATCAGGAATAAGAAAAATTAAAAAATCAGTAGGTGAATGAATATATCAGAATATTCGAGCTCAAACTTACTATTTGACTTCTTAGCAGCATAGGCTGCCAAACGTTCTTCTCTAATCTTAGCGGCCTCTGCATCTTCACCCTGAAATTTTGTTAAAACTATTATCAATTCAAATGCGTAAGAACAAATTACTCTATTTTTCCAAATTTTGATCTAATGCTATGCCGTCATTACGACCGGTAAGTCTCAACATGGGGGAGATGAATAGTTGGTTGATGTCAGTGATTTCATGATCGTGGAGGATGATCTGTCTTTCCTACGCACTAATTTGATGTGTAATTTTTAGACTGGTTTACATAAATTTTGATCATACTGAAAATCTGAGGAACCATCAAATTGAATCTAAACCGGATGCTAGAATCGTGTGAACACAACTAGAAGCCAACTTCTAAGCCGAATCTTGTGACCACAGAGTAATTTTATGGTCAAACTGAAATTCCAAAATCAGCTCAAGGTGAATTCTGCACATGAGTCAACCAGAATCGAGTTGTTATTCGATTCAACCCTTTCATTGCGGCAGACTAGTGCTTCGTGCGTAAGTTTGGACTTTAGGATCTGTGGAGTCAAAAAAATTCAGATCTTCGATAAAGGAGAAATCTAACAACAAATCGCGATTGCAATATGACACCACCATAGCATGCCACAGTTGTGGCTCGTGACTCAAAATACATCGTATGAGTGAATTTGAAAAAGGTATTATGGCATCCAACGTCGAAAGTCGGCTTCCACGATGGATAGCCATAAAATTCTGTATGCATCTCGCGCCGAAAACACGTTTCTTAACAAAAATCGTGGCTGTCACTGCGTAACAGCATCATTTTGTTGAATAAACGCATTTTCGGCAACTCGATACATAATATACTGTTGTGGACAGCCCATGTCGTGAGAAAGTGAATGAACAAGTGAAAATAATAATTGATGATGTTAAAAATTGAAATGCCTCGTGGGAATATCTGGTGTATCCGACCGATGTTGAAATCGAAAATGCTAATGATATAAGTAGTGGAAAACAATCGGCATGTAAAGCTGAAGATCCGTTTCGTCCATTCCATCACAGTCCTTGAAGATTTCGACGGTTCTGCCGAAATAGTATCCAAGCACGTGTAGAGGAAAATTATGCATTTTTGGCCACACAGGTGCATTGGACAAAACATACTTGTACCATCACGCCCTCAAATCTAGATTACGGATATCCGTATTCATTTTACGAAGGAAATGAAGTGTATATAATAAATTATTCAATTCACTGGAATTGATAAATTGATGAACCAATACTATCGTACAAAGTTTCAGTTAACTTGCCTCAGAGTCTGACCCGAAAAGATCGACGTCCTCGTCGTCGTCGTCTTTTGCAGGTGGTTTTTGAGGGCAAATCTGGAGAACAGGTTTCGAGTTTGGTGCAGGTCCTTTCGTGCTCTGTCCCTCTAAAGTCTCGACTCGGTTATCTAACTTCAGTACGATGCTCTTGAGTTCCTGCACAACTAAATCATATGGATTGTTATTTCAAGACGGAAAAACGTCGGGGTTAATTTTTGAATTTACACAAGAAATAACTAATCAAAGATCGTTATTGTATCAATAATGAATATTTATCTACAAGAATCACTTCTTTGTGCTTGCTGGACTAAGAATTATTGAACTCCAAAGTGGGTTTATGTAATAAAGTGGATTCACATTGTTCTCGTTTCAAGTCGTATTGGAGAGTAAGTTGTGGAAGTCAGGTAATGAATCAAATTTCCATGATGTGGATCATGAAGGGCGTAGAAAACTTTTCAGCTTTTTCAGTTAGTCTTCATTGATACGGAAAAGACATCCATTCCATCGACAAAAATTTCCATCAGCTTTACGATTCATGGAGACATATCTCGAGACATATAAAGTTACGAATATTCGAAAATCAGACGAAATATTCCATGATTCCTTCAACATATTACATAATTATCATTTTTCATTCTCAGATGAGAGAGAAAGAGACCTCTGAAAAGGGTGGGAAAGAATTACACATCGCGCTTATGTAGTTTAGCATACGAAGAGCCCTCACGTGAAAAAAAAAAGGAATGTGATCTTTTATAAATATATAAAATATTACTTCCGCTATGCGCGAGTTGTATTTGACCAAGAGAAAGGTGTTACCAGACAGGCCATAGGAAATTAAGAGGTCAGCACTTTTACGGGGGTAGAAAATCTTGGACATGAAAGATAAACAGCCTGATCCGTGACATTTCTAGAGCCGAAATATAGAAAACCCACATCTTCAACATCTCACTGCTCAAAAACCTGCATTCGCCTTCGAAAATTGTCACAGCTAAACATTGATGTCGTGGTATGTGTCAAGATTTTAAGACAACAATGACTCAACTTGAAAACTATCGAGAAAATTTCATTCAAATTCCCAACATTTTATTTACCCGAGCATTTACCAGAAAGAGCTGACTAACAATAAGTAGTGAATTGGATTGAGGACTTTTGAAAAATAAATTCTGCTCATGTATGCAAAAAACCTTCGTTTACTTGCAACAACATCATCATAATTGACTACAAACTCAAACTACTTATACAAATCAATACAATCAATAAAAACTACCAATAAAAATTCAAAGTAAGTGCTTACGAATAAGTTTAGTGAGAAATATAATAAAGACTGAGGGCGGAAAATGTCTGATACTCAGTCATCGGTCGGTTTATGCTGAAATCTGGTAAGTGACACATTTGCTGTTAGATCTCAATGACATTGATCGCAACATTTAGAAATAAATATTAGTTATTCCAATGAAAAGAAATGATCATTAGGAGACCTCGGCACATTCGGCTCAGATTTCGTTTTATCAATTTTCTGTGACAATTTTCGGGACAAACCAAATCACTTACTCCTTAAGGAAGATCGAAAGTGAATATGAAAGAAGCTCATTCCGGCAACGTCAAATTCTTTCGCTGTTGTGATAAAAATGTGTAAATAAGTGATGTTTTTCATTCTTATAAAGATTCAACTACTGTTACGCTATCAAACTATTGGATAGCTCAATCTTTGAAATGGCCCAAGATACGTTGACAATCGTCCACTTCAAAGTGAGTAATCTGCTATTCATCACTTGATCTCGTGTAATTGATGAATAATTGCATATAAAGTGGAAATCGGGCAAACACTCGCACGAATCCTATAACGAAACTGTCGAGTACACATGTTTATTATAACACGAACAACAAGAAACAACGCGATGCCATAGGATATGTATCCGCTGTGTGGCGAGGACTGAAATTCATGGAAAAAGGGACCCATCGCATACAGGGAAGGACCCATGAGGCCCATCACAGCGAACGTGTCAAAATTGATTTGGGAGAGATGATTCATGTGCAATATCAATCAACTTTGTTTATAAGTATCTTATTTTCAAAATGTGAATAAAAATTTACTGTAGGTTCATTTAGTATCAAGGAATTCTATTTTTTAGTCAGTCACTTTTAGAACAATCCATTTAAACGACATTACAACCATGTTAATAACTAATTTCAATCAGAGGAGATTATTGTTAGATGTTCAAGACGATCGAATTAATTGGCATGATCAATTTCCATCTCGCTATCATTACTACTAAAATTTTGCTGGTCCAGCTGGGCATTGAAATGCAAGCAATTCATTCTATCTGTAAGATACGTACTATTTCGAAGATCTTGGTTCTCTTTTTCGAGGGACACTACTCGTGACACTAAATCCTTATCAGAAACTCCGGCTAAAGCGGCAATACCATCCATCTGCAAGAAATCAAGCAATCAGTAATCAATAAATATACAGGCGATTTCTATTTTTATATAACTACAAGAATTTTCTTTGTCGGACTTTTTTGTATGAATTGAAATCATAACCGAGGATATGTAAATGGAATCATTAATTGTTGTTCTATTTTCATAAAAAATAAAAATAGTTCTAATCTTATAGTTCGAACGTTGGGGTTCGAATCTCGGCCGGCACCACTGTGAATTTTCATAAGTGCCTTTTGGTGGCCTCGGTGGTTCGGAACCCACCTTAAACTGTAGGTCCCGCAGAATAACTTAGAGAAGAGGTTGAAAATGAGTTTTAAAAAAATAATAAATAGATAAAAATAGAACAACAATTAACGGTGCTAAATTCTGTGCGCTACTCAAAGAATCATTTTGTTTTGGACGATTCGACGATTCCTTGCCGACTTCGAAATCCTCAAAAATATTGAAGAAATGTAAAAAATGTAAAGAATAATAATCATCATCCTTGAAGGGTTTTCAGCTTTTTATAAATTTTCTTGAACAAAATTACACTTTCTCAACTCAAGACTGCGAAACAAGTTATTGAGGACAATTAACTAGAATACCATGTTTAGCTACTGTCGGAGGACATATAGATACCCCGGTGCAAAATGATCCAAAATATTTTCCAAGTCTCCAACTTCACAGACAGTAATGTTTGGCAAGAGAACTCAAAAACTAAGAAACTAGCTCGTTCACTCGAGACGTATATAATCTTTTCAAACATTGCAACCCACAAAACGAGGATGAAAAAAAGACTATTCTCCATATAGGCTCGAATAGCGGTGTGAAACGAAAATTTTTTTAATAATTTTCATTCCGAACGCTGAAATAAGCTTTTTGGCATGAGGCGACACAGAAAATTCACGTTTATTCATTCTGATGTTGAAAAAAAGCATACGCTCTTCATTACACTCGGGGTTAACACTAAACATCCGGACCTCGAGTCGGGTGTCATATACTATCAAAAACATCTAATTGTCCGGCTCGTATGGAGGACGTATGAGAAACTTTTCTCGTATCAACAGTGTGAATCGCGTTTTTAACAAATAGAACTACATCCAGCAAATTACGCAGGAAACCAAGAGACTATCTTCCAAGAGGGAAGTTCTTTTTTCATCTTCATCCTGGTACCAAATATGAGCCGGGTTCGGGAATCGAACATGCTGAGTTTTACACTTGTCAAGAAAACAATCCAAGATAAAAGAAAAACAAATCAAAATATAATTGTCTGTATGAAAACTCGAAAATTGCTCGGGAGTTGTTTCACAGAAGTTGAGTTTTGCTTCGGTTGATGTCCCAATCTTTGATTATTCCTTGGTTATTCTGCGAGTAGAAATATATAACATATCACCTTAGAAAAAGTGTTGGGAGTTAATTTCCCTGAAGTCAGAGAAAATTTTGAGCTTCTAGTTAATTCGAGTTCAAAGTCGCCTCACTAGGAAATCAGGTAATTTCAATCAATTTTCGGATCTATCGCACAGAGAGAATTTCACTTTTTGATTTGGGGATTGTACGAAAACACCAAAGAAAGTACTCTAATTGAATTCGTGAAATATCCAATTTTTCAATACGCGAATTTTGGACTATGAACCACGCTCCACCAAACAACGAAAAATTCTACAGGATTATAGCGTTAGGGGTTTAGGACTCATACTTCTTACGTTAGCGATTCTATGACAAAATCTACAATTACTTCACGTTCTAATGGAAAAATGGACACATCTAATGTCAATTTTTGACGCTGAAAATTGATATTGCTCAAATTCAATACGGTTTAGACGAGGTGATCTTAGAAAATATCTTTTTCTCAGGAAATCGGAATAGATGGTTTGAATTCATCAACAATGACATTCAACTTTATAGCAGTATCGTCGCTTGCTAACGCTCGCTCCATTCTGTGTTATGAAAATACGAGGCAATCAACTGCCCAAAAATTGACAGAAAAAATTGTCTCATAGAACCTATCTCACTTTAAGTAAGTGAAGGCAAGGGTTGAGAATACAAAATTTTTTAAATAGCTAATGTAAGATTCCGTAAAAAATTTTGTCGGTTAATGCCTAGCCGTAGTTAACAAAATAGCAATACAATACTTTTGGGATTACTAGTTAATAAGCTAATGAGAATGTTTGTTACATGAAGAGAGTGAGCTATAGAGTACAGTACTCACACACTGTAAGGACTGTTTAATATGTTGACGAGCCTTGGCGACCTCGTTGGCTAAGCTTCCACCAGCAGAGATTGAGCATACAGATGATTGACCTCCCTAAATCCACCGATATTAGAAATTAACTAACACCAGGATAAATACAGCACATGCTCTTTGACACATTTCCTCTGGAAATCCAAGTATATTCATCGTGAGAAGTTTTTGGAAAGAATTCAAGTCTTGAAAATGCGCAGCTTTACAAGAATGAAAGTCATATTATGAAGTCTTCAAAATCAACTCAGAACTCCGCCGAAACATAATTCGATCAGATGTTTGAGCTCTGAAGCCATACCATCAAGTTTGATGTGATGGTTCTAATTTAAAAAATTGTGGGTTGTGCTTGATGGCATGAATATACTTTAGACTTTTTCAGTGGAAATATATCTGTAAGGATGTGATATTTTATAATAAGCTCGTGAAAATAAAATTGAAGATTGACATTGCATTGTTTTTATCAAAATAAAATGTGACAAATAAGCATAAAACTACAGATGAATTCAAGCCCAAAATCAAACAATAAAGCTGCCTACTGGTAAGCAATTTTTTTCTAGGTGAAAGGAGACGACATATTATAGATGAATATAGAGCACGGCCGTACATAGAGCTAATTCAGTCCGACTCTCAGCTATCTAAATAGCTCTTCTGTTTTTGCCGTTCACGTCGTACATTTTCATTCGATTGAGAACTTTAAACTTTGCAATTTATGAAACAAAGCACGAAACATTAAGCAGTAAAAGTCATCAAACATCTGGTATAGTAATTGAAAAAAAGGTCTTGAATCGCGTGTAATATTTCCGAAACTAATGTAAAGACGGATGTTTTTCGGAGGCCATCTTTTCGGTAAGAGGAAATTGCAAATTAAAATTGCCTCTGCTTAGAAATCTCTAAATGCCCGTCATTTAATGACAGAAGATGTAGCGTCTGTATTAATTACCACAATCAGAGATGTTTCTTTAGCTAATTTGAAGGTTTTATTTGGATATATTACCAACAGTAACGATTATAATGAATTTTAGACCATGCTCAACACTGGGTAGAATCCTGATTGCTACTGCTTATTTTTCAAAGTAGGAAGAAAAACCAGCGCCGGCAGAGTAAGTGTATGAATGAGTAAGATTTGTTTTCACGGAGTGAAATGGCCATAGGAAGAAACAAGGCACTGTGAAATACTCTCGGAAATACTTCTATTTTTCCTGGCTACACGCGAATGCACGACTCTTAAATTCTGTGCGATTGGCTGTGTAAATACATGTAACTGGTTCCTGTTTTGCAGGGCGCGCCAGTGAATAACTGCGGTCCGAGGAAGAAAATTTTCCATTAAAAAAAAAAAAAAAAATGATATATCATCTTTTGAAAACGAATGTTATTCTACTAACAGAGGGTCGCAAAGAGATCTAGGTACGTCTCGAGAGTCAGTTTCTATGGATGAAACGATCCTCGAACATTATCGATTTACCATTTGCATAACTTGAACAACAAAGATTCAATGTCGTGCGAAGATTATTACTTAGTTAAAGAGAACCAGACATGGGATGCGAACTGCTATTCCGTACACAATTGTGTGAAGCATAGTTCCTGCGTGCGAGCTCATATCTTATTCTCAAACGTGCTGTTGCAAAAAAAATTCCGTGTTGTCCATGCAATTCAAATCTTACAGAAGTTTCTCAGAAGAGAACAGCCAAGGTACAGGAGAAATCTTGAAAATTAGTCATCAGAAGCATGCATAAGAGAAATTCAAGAATAAAAAGTTTTAAACTCAAGGTCACGACAAATTTCGTTTAAAAGACTTCAAGCAGTAGGTTTCTCCATTTTTCTAGCAATTGATCGAGAATAAGCGGGTGATGCATTAAAAAATTCCTCAATCAAAGAACTCTTCATAAAACATTCAATATAATAATGAACTGAAAAATCTCATTTAGTGGTAAATAGAATCTAAATTGCACATTGATTGGGTGAAAATCATGAATGATGAATCATTTTTTCCAACAAAATGAATAAACACGAAAATCTTTGTGCAAACTATTCAAGACAATCTATGGACAGAGTTATACATGACTGTATCATGCATTACTCGTACCTGATTTATCAATTGATCTTGGGAGTTGTACCCATCATTTTCAACGTTTTTTTGTTTTTTATCAGCTTTATTCTTTTTCTCCTTAGCTTCTTTAGCCTTGCATTTCTTAACATCTACTGCACTGCTAGTTGTACTCTGACTATCAGTTTTTAATACATCATTGTCGGGACTCCCCTCAGTTTTAGAGTTGCCACTTGATGAACTTTCTTTTTTCTTACTACTTTTTTTCAAGTTTTTTGAATTCTTTGAAGTTTCAGAACTACCATCCTGGCTCACTGACTTATTATCTTTAGCTTTTTTACCTTTCGTTTTTGTTGTAGGAATTGCAGCTTGATTTTCATTGGTTGCCAAAATATTAAAATCACTGACTGTCTTTGGATGCAGCACCTTTTCCGTTCAAGTTCATAGACAAGTAAGATAAATGAGACAATGCCTGGTCTTGAGTTTTTACTCATCGCTAAGCATCATTCGAGCGTACACTCTACTAAGAAGTATCAATATTCCTTAAATTTTCATCAGACATGTTATATTTGTTCTTCAGAACAAGAAAAAAATTTAGCTACAAGAACTTCAACACAAACAAGTGTTCTTCTTAAAATGAACTTGAAATTCTCAATAGATACAGGATTCAAATAATTGAAGAGTTCAAGTTATTTTATTCTAGGAGACTGCAATGAAGATCCTTGTAACAGTATTGAGAAGGTACAAATTATTCATTTCATGAGTACACAGAGTACTGTTTATCACAGTATATGTATGCAACATAATATATTAGAAACACCTGTTAGATAGTACGTTCCAATCACCAGATATTCCCAAAAATAGTTGAGGATGCCATTGTCAAGTTATAGATGAGAAAACAAGAAAGTGAAATATTGCAGTAGCAATGGAGAGGAATGAAAATGTTAGAGTGATGTGATAGTGATGAGTTGTTGATGCAATGATGATAATAGATGAAATATCCAGAAGTTATCCACTAGGAATATTACTCATTGAATTCAAATCTAAAATTATTCTCATTGTTTAGATTGCACTCTATGATGACTTACCTTTGCTAGTTTTTCGTAGTGGAGTCGTTCGGCCTTATCGTACGATGTTTTATCCAACCACACTTTTTCTTGAACTAAAGCTGAAGCTGCCATTTTAGTTTCAAGTAGTAAAATCTGAAACAAAAGAATCAATAGAAAGAAATTATCATAATAAATCATGTTATACAAAGAATACTTGTCAACTTACAAGCTCAAAATGTCAATCCATCAAACAATTTCTCTAAACACTCATCATTTCTTAAACCTATCTAGCTCACTAGTGTACTCAAGAACTATCACTACTTTCTTCATCACTGAGCAGTTGTGATTTGAATGCTCCGGGAGTAAAAGTTTTGTGTTGTGAAATCATGATTTTACTCTTTTTAGAGGGTGGACTATCGTGACAATCTTGACCTCTTTCTCCAATTTCTCTCAACATATCTTCCATGCGCTTTTTTTCATCTTTTCCATTGCAGACGCAAGGAAAGATTTCTTTTGGCTTGAAGTATTGCACAAAACTTTCCAACTCTAGAAGAGATGCATGAGTAGAGTAGCACACATACACTCTACGCCTTGCATCATCACGTTCAATGACTGCGAAGGTTTTCCTACCTGCCCACCTCATCACTGAAGGTACAATTGTTAAAATATGTTGAGGACTGACCTCTGGTCTACATTTCAATTGTGCACCATCTTGCATGCTGTGCATTTTATTCATGCAAGCATGTATACGAGTGGATTGAGGTTTATTTGTTACAATTCCAGCAATAAATTCCATTTTGCTATAAACATCATAAACTCTATCTTTCACATGAATTCTTGCAGATAAATTCTTGGCTAGATCCATAAATAAGAACTCACTGCCATAATTAGCAGATATTTCAATATGTACAATATTATTAGGATGGACCTTGAGCCAGCTTTCAACAGCTTCACACAGAGCTTTGGAGCTTTCAATTCTGGAAGGAAATTTTCTAAACTTGGGATTCAAAAAAGTTGTATCCAAGTAAAGTTTGTCTATAGTGAGAGGAATACATTGAGTCTTATCATTGAAATGTAATGATCTCAATCTAGAAAAATCTTCAACATTAATTCTAAAATCCCCAGTGTACAGAATCCGTGCACATTTGAGTGTGAATAAGAACATGACAGAACCAGGACAGTGACCCGCTGGAACACATGAGACTGTAACTGATGATTTATTACCGTCACTGAGAGTGTAGTCTATAATATGAGGTTCGTCTACTGCCAACTCGATCACTTGACTCTCAATATTTGCACTAGAATCGAGGTATATACTTTTCAGAAAAGATTTACTAATATGACTACAGTATAAATAACGATTGCTCTTCTTCAGCTTTGAGAAGAAGGAAAAGCTTAATCCTGCCATGTGGTCTGAATGACAATGACTAAGAAAGAATGCAGAAGATTTTGAATTTTCGCCTTGGAATTCATCTATACAAATTCCAGGGATTTCTCCAACGGTTCCTTGAAACGTCGACATGACTAAAACGCGTGCAGGATCCTACAAGGGAAATCACAAAGAATGAAGAAAAACAATGCTTCAAATAAAGCTCTCGAAGAGAAAGAATACCAGAAGGTGTTGAGATATCGTTTTTAGGACGGTAAACTTTTCTCATGATCGCAGTCTCTCATAATTGTAACTTATGAAGGTTATGAAACTGAACAATGGTAGAAAGTGCTTCGTTTGGAGGTTTGAGAAGTGTAGTAAGGTTGCAAAAAAGTGAAAAGTGAAGCAAATCGATTCAAAACAGTGCTAAGAGGTAAGAAATTGAAATGTACGTGAATTTTTAGTGAGGAAATCATTATTGTCACAAATCGCTTCAACAGCAGCCGCATGGCCACATCATTCTCACACCACAGCAACAAATTTGGACGAAAAAATCACAGAGAAACACGAGTTACAAGTATACCTTTCAACAATGCAGTCTATTTCTCCAAACTTTTTCCAAAATCGTGGAATTCCCAAGCAATTTCAAGTGACAAATGATCACGAATGATGTAGCAACGTCAACTTTTGCACTTGTCCCACAGCCCCAACGATCGAACTCCGAAACTTTGCCTCCCCTCCGTCCCTCCTCGCAACCGTATTGATCGGAGGATTGTTGGCAGCAGTGTAAGTGTTGGTAAAACTGACTCTATGAAAAAAATCGCGCAAATTATTTCTTGACCATTCTCATATATCAACATTATAATATCAACTATATTTTTGTTGACGTATCTGTGTCAGAAACTCCATGAAACGAGCACATTACAGAAAATGTCCATGCAATTTTTCAATTATGAGAATTCATAGCCATAGGTAATCAAAGTATCGAGCGTAAAAGATGTGATTGAATGCTTTTGAAAATTGGCTCAATTATTTAGACAGTGGTTTCAAATCAAACTGAAGGGCGGTATGAAAAGAATTATTAATATCATTCAACAATTCATTTTATTTGAGGTAGTCTCTATTCACAAATGTTGATTTGCACTGGTAACATCAAAGTCAAAGAAAAGATGTATACATATAATAAAAGTAATGAAATCAAGCTGACCCCCACATCATTCATAAATATATGAAAGAGATTACTAAGGTACAAAAAGTTTAGTACAATTGTTAATAAGCTTGAAAAATTAAGGGGAGATATAAATGTTCAACTTCCATCATGCAGCTTCTCAAGGTTGAAACTATCAAAAGCAGTGGCGCGTTACTTCACCCCTTCAAGTTACAAAATCAAGTATCAGGGCTTGAAGGCGGATTATCTACAACTACCTACCGAAGTCTGGGCTTAGCCTCATATGTCAATATCCATCAAAAAAGAGACTCAAAATTGAGGTTCTGCAATACGTTTCTCAGAGGTAAAGCAGACTTATAACAAACATTCAAAACTCCCCAACATGTTGTTCATACAATCACTCTAAGCTATTTCAGTAAGACGCTTTCGAGATTTAAATGAGTTTAAAAGCATGCAACAAGTAAAAAAGTATCTCAAATGAAATGGAGAAACTAACAATTCGTAAATGTGAGATTGAGTCAGAGAGAGCATCATCTTTTTGATAGTAGCAAGAGAATAAATTATGTACAATTGGCAATAAGTCCTCCTCAAAATGAAAAAAAGAGATCAAGTCCATCTTAAGAATATAAAATGTAATAATCAAGATAGATAGACTGAAGTCAGATTTATACTTTTGGTATCCATGCATGCAAAAGTATCAATCTTCACCATCCAAAGCTTGTAAATAGTCCTTCACAGAATCGTAACCTTCTTCTTTAGCTGTAGGAGCTAGAATTCCAGTAGGCCTTTGTCCATTTCTTGTCCTGAAATCAGAATTTAAATGACACTCATTTTGCTACAAAATTGAGTTGAGGGTTGGAGAAATTTCCTTCAAAATTTGTCAACAAGAACAGAAATGGGTAAATACAAATTCCAATGATTTGTACAAACTACATCCAATGAGGCAGACCACTGATCTGATTGAGACACCGCGGTAATTTACGTGGTGTTGTGAAAAATAATCTATCGCCATTAATTGAAAAAGGTAAATATTTGCCTTGATTGAAAAAGAGGTGATTTTGAAAAAAAACTAGTAGGATGTATATCGGTAGTTCCGTGGAAACTTCGATATTTGGGGGTCGAAAATGTGCCAGCGCTAAATCTCACTTCCGAAGGTTCTAAGATATATTTTTCGACTATTTGAAACATATAAAGTATGAATATAGCTGAATAACCCTGAAGAAGGGTTGATAGAGCTTTAATAAATAAAAAAATAAAAAAAAAGTATGAATAAACTCGCACACGAATGTAAAATTTCCCATTCATCAGTGCTATAAGGATAGCATGGAGAGACGCGGTAGCGTCACACGGACCTGACATTTCGCCACTAAAATTAATCTCACCAAACGGTTTGAGCTACAGCTTTGCGGTTTTGGAATTTTGATTTGACCATCAAATACTTTTAAAAAAACTGACTAGGACCTCTGTAGTCTCGCGATTAAGAGTCGCACTAGTACTACACAAAGCTGACAAAAATTTAGCAAACTAGATTTTTGCGGAAACTACTCCCCAAAAGTGTGAAAATAAATTTTTTTCGATACTTAGGGGTACGGAAAAGTTGCGCCTGGCGATTTACTGAATAAGTTGGTGCGGGAAAGTCTAAAATAAGGTGAACTCACTTTTATCGAGGAAAACTAAGGAAGTTAAAATTTTAGGCAAAACTGCGCCACAAAATGTATGTGCTTAGCGCGCACACACACAAAGTGGTATTTGGACTCTTATAGCAATGGAATTTGATGCTTCATACCATTATATTTGGTACGTTTGCCTGTGCGAGTCCCCGACGATCTTCTTCGTGGTGCTACACAGTCACAAAAGCCGTAAAATGGAAAAACCACAACACACAGACCTGACATTTTGACCCCTTTTTCGATGATAATTTTTTTCTGTAGCCCCGGATCGAAAAACTGATGATTGCGCCGGAAAGAGCACAAAAAAATACATCGAAGGCACACATTATTTCAAAGTTTTCGCGGAACTACCGATATACAAGTGCACCAAGTTGATAAAATGAGCTCTATCAATGCCTCAAACTTAAAATAAAACTCATCGATATTTGAATAAAAATTTCAAGAACATAGAACAAGGATTCTGAGGAAACAGAATACAGGAAAATTCGCAAGTATGAAGCGAGTGCTTACCTGCAGATGCTGCAATTGCATAATCCCCGACATGGAGGGCAAGCCCAATCCTGGAAAATTATGATTTAAGATTTCAAGGGTGAAAATGATAATATTGAAATTCCATATTAACGGCTTATTCAATTGTTATTCACGAATGCAAGCACGTTAGTTTGTTCAACATTTTTCGGAAGATCTTTTTCCGATCAAAGTGGGAGGCGGGAGTCAAAACCATTTGGGGAATACAAAAGCTAAATTCAACGACCCCGGTTGGACATTATTTTTCTTAAAATGATAAGTCAGGAATCCGGGCGGTCTGTGAGCTACTTAAACTTTACTTGCATATGACAAAAGAATACGAGTAAAATGCCCCGACTCATTGCTGTTACACATTTAAGGAAAGAGTCGTGATTTCGTGAATTATCTCGAGATCTATAAGGAACCTGCAAAACCCTTTCAACTTATCAAAAAAAAATCTGCTGCATGTCTTGAGAAGGATTGCTGCGTAATAAATTTGAGAATATACCAAAAGCTCGGCTCCTATTGATGAATCAAAGCTCATACTGTTTTCGACGATTCAAAAAGACAATAACTTCTCAGAAAGATGGCCAAACAAGGGAATGAGAATAGTTATAAGTCTATCGATTTTATGAGTCAGTGTGATGGTGTTCTTTATTCGACACGACGTTTCGGCGATTTTTGTCGCCTTTTTCAAGTGTCTTATTCTTTATTGCACAATTTCTAGTCACATCAGTGATGGGTCCGTTTTTATTCTAATGTGTGGTATCTTTGGATTTTTCTACAGTTGGAATCTTCTTTTCTTTCACCTTATTGAACTTCTTATTATTATTGTTTCTTATCATGATTATTGAGTATAAACTTGTTATATTCTCGTCTGTGTATACATAAAAACAGACCCATCACTGATGTGACTAGAAAATGTGCAATAAATAATGAGACAGTTGAAAAAGGCGACAAAAATCGCCGAAACGTCGTGTCGAATAATAAAGAACACCATCACGCTGACTCATAAAATCGACCGATTTATAACTTTACTCAACAACCAGAATATGAGTGGACAAGAGCTAATTCATCAAGGGAATGAGAAATTTGTCTCATTTTGAAACTCCTGTGACAAAATAAAAATTTCGATTCGGGTTCTCTTATAAACAGAGAGAAAGCTCATTATACTATTCAATTATCTAAATTCTTCATGCTTCCAGATAGTAGAATCAATACTAAATCCAATAGTTGGGAGGTTGAGATGAATAAGTCTGAATCATTAGAATGGTAATGTTAATATGTGCTGTAGATGATTTTGAATAAATGATAGGATCCTTGAATATCACAAATGTTTCAGCAATCATTCAAAAGAAGTCTCAACTTTTGATTGACTGGATCTGAATGGGATAAATTTAATTCTTGTGTGGTCACAGAATGAGACTTTTTCAAGCTTTGATAAAAATTCTTTCTCAATTCCAATAAAACTCTAAAGAATTCTAAAATAGTTGAGAAAACTAACCGGATCTTTCAATGCTTCAACAGCAGACTCTCCATATCTCATCAGCAAACAAGGTCCGCAGAATTGGCCTCTAACTCCAACACATTCCCCCGATCTACAAACAGTTTTGGTATCTTTTGTCTTTTGGCGACATTGATGACAAGATGTCCCGTTGATAGCATCATAAACTTTACCACTTAACTTGGAGGCAATATTTTTCAACATTCTGTCAGTAATTTCATCAGGAGATGGAATATTATTGGGATCATAGGTACTTCTTGACATTCTCTGAACTCTTTTCTTTGGAAGCTCAAAGATTTCGGAGTCAGAATTTGAGTCATCATTTTCATCATCTTTGAAATCAAATTTCATCAGATCAATATCTCTTTGCATTGGTCTTGCCCAAGAGAACATTACTTTGATGTTAGAACCATTCTTTGGTACAACTATATCTTTATCACTAGCCAATTCCTCATCGCTTTCTGTATTATCACTGTTTCCTGTGTCATCAAGTTTTCGCTTTCTGCTTCTGGTGTTGTACTTTTTCCGGAACTGCAAGTGAATATTCTGGCCTTTAAATGATGATGATCCGTCAATTTGAGATCTACGTCTTTTTCTAGTTGGTTTAGGACTCTTTGGAGTCTCATTTTCTTTTTCCCAAATTTTCAATCGAGCGCTTTCCAACTTGTTGATTTCTTCTGTATCTTGCTGAATATTTTGGAGAAATTCTTTCAACTGCAAAAACAAAGAGTACGAGTCGTATGCACAACCAAATTAGGGAAATTTAGGAGTAGTAAGTTATTCTTACGAAGGCATTTCGCTCAGCAATATTTCTCTCCCGAATAGCATCATGACTATCTTCATCTGAGTCATTCATTTCGTCAATGTTATTTATCACAGTTATGGTAATATCGCAAAATTGATTTAGAGAGATAACATGAATACGTCAGTTGAACTTAGAAATTAGTGTGACTGATGATCATGCCATCGTTAACAATTATAAATTCTAAAATTGTAACTCGAAATGTCGAGAAAGTTGCCGGCTCTAACAAACATGGATGGGCGAACGCATGGTCGAGGCCGAGGCGTGTGTGTGTTCTGCGAGTCCCGCCAAATTTCCCTCGAACAACAGCTTGCCGTTCACTGATTGGCCAATAAGCTCATGACCCGTTTCTATGAATTCCAACAACCTATTAACAAATATGGAAATCAAATTATTATCGAGGAAAAGGCATTTACGCTGAACGCTGCATCAGTCTTTAGAAGAAATACTTGCAATCTGGATAGTTTCATCTACACTAACTCACTTTATTATTCTTGAATTTAAATGTTTACTTCTATTCACTTGCAAACAAGACCTTCTAGCTATATATATGTACACAGCTCCTTGAACTTCGATGTTTACAGTGGCGGTAAAACGAGCATCTTTCCGGCGTGTTTCGCATCAGGAAAACCAAGGAAAACCATAGGCCGAAGCTCGTCAGGTGTAGTTCAACCAGATATTATTGTATCAACAAAAGGCCTATTTCATTTCTAACATTACCGTTATCCAGGCGTGAGATGAGAACGTGCTTGTCAGATTGACCAGTATAGAAACAAATAAATTTCTACCTTAGAAATATTACTCAAGTGAGTATCCTTTGTTTAACTTCCTCATTATTAAATGTTGAAGAGCTCCAGGCAGAAATGACATGAATAATCATTTACTTGCAGATTATCAAATCAAACTCAGAAATTCTGTTTGCTGTGAGAGTTCATCTTTTCACCATGACTTCTCAACAATCGCCAAAAGCTATCAAAGAACTCCGCCTACCCATTTCAAGGGTAAAAACAATCATGAAGAGCAGTCCGCAAGTTGAGGCCATTAGTCAAGACTGCTTATTTTTAGTAGCCAAAGCAACAGTAAGTTGATCAAGTTTTACGCACATTCAAACAGCTTTACAAAATATGCATTATAATTGAATTATCTGCCTGTACTGGTCTTCATCAATTTTTCAATTACAGGAGTTGTTTGTTCACTATCTCTCTGTGGAAGGTTATCAGAAATCTAACAGAGCTAGTAGTTTAGAATACAAACATTTAGCTGAAGTTGTTCAAACTACAGATACTTTGGAATTCTTACGCGAGATAATGCCGAGGAAAATTACAGTAAGACAATTTAAAGAGATGATGTCAGAAAAAAATTCAGATAGCTCTTCTGACTCTGATAGTGATAGTCAGTCAGACAGTGAGTCTAACTCTGAAAGTGATGAAAAAGTTGAAAATGGAAATTCATCAGATAGCACCCATGAAAGCCATGACAAGAAGAATGGTAATGATTCATCTGATGACAGCAGTGATAGTGACAGTGATGAAGAAGCAAAAACTTAATCTACTTGAGGTTTCACAGTAAAAATCAATTTGTACAAAGGTTGTATTGAAATAGCGTTGGAATATTTTGAATATTATCAATGCTTGGCAGTACAAGTTTATCTTATCTTGTGGTGAGTTAGGAATTAGGTCTCATTTTCATTGTGATTAAATATATTTTTTTTCATATTACCATGCACTTTTTCTAATTTACCATCAATATGATGACATGATCTAATGTAATAATTGGATAATATTCCCGATACACGAGTAACACTTGCAGAAGGATTTATGAAGTCTTAGTAGTCGTAAGACTCAGTAATTATTCACATCTCAATAGCACTTTCACTTTTCACTCTTGATGCAGTTTAGTCTTGGAAACAAGACCTATTGGAACATCATCGTAATCTTCATTGAGTTTCTTGGCTAAGAAATAAATTTCTGCAAGAGCTACAATAAGAGCACACATGATTCCTAGCAAAAGTCTAAAGCCAAAGTCCAAGTTACCCAATATGAGTTCAACACCAATAAATCCAAAAGCAAAACCAGCTATCACAGAAAATATAAACTGGGCCACAGCAATGAGTTGCTTGTTTATTTGTTTCACTGAAAGATAGTAAAATTGAGGAAAACGGCGCAAAAATATTCTGATTCAAGTGAAAAAGAGAAATTTCTTACTTTGAAAGGCAATGGTATCTTCTGGTAAATGTTTCCTGAAGGAATCTACTCCCTTTGTCATTGCTTGGTAATCTCTAGCATCCTGCTGAGCCTGCAACTTTTTAATCCTGGCCTCTAAAACTGGGTTTCTAGGAGTGACCTTAGGTTCAGGTAGTTGGATATCCGCTCCTTGCAAAAGTTCATGGATATAAGTTTTTTGGTCAGACCTTTGTTGCTGAACTAAATATGATCTCAACCACTTAATATCCTCTAAGAGTAGAAAACAGTCAGGTGTTTTGTTTTTTTGGCTATTCTTCACCAGAGTGATATTCTCAGGTATATCTGTGGAATCTCCAATATTCTCAGAAAGAAATTCTATGAGTTTGTTTGTAGGCCTTATTTTTATTCGATGGTCATCAATAGTTTCCATTGGCATTATTGTCAATAGATCTGTTAAACTACTTTTTTAGGTGTAATTTTGTCTCCAAATCTGCGTAGAAGTCCTTGAGTTCTTGTTCTTTGCTGAGGAATTCTTGATCAACTTTTTCACACTTTTCACTTATGTCACTAACAAACTTTTCCCATTCTTCTTTGCGCACTTGTCTATTTTTTTCTAATCTGTTATCCTGAAATCCATTTTTACATAACAATAAATACGATAAAAAATTAATTGATTTATACTGAGAGAAATTCACTCACACTGTTGAATTGATCCTCTTTTTGGAGAACACATTCACACATGCTCAGTGCCACATCAACATTAGCTTTCAAACTTGGTAGATGGTCGTCACCCAATTGCTCAGCTCGGTCCAAATGATTCTGCCCAAGCTCTGAGGAATATTCAAGAATCTTGAAGAGCCGAGCTACTTCCCTGTCATCTCGCTTGTCCTGAAATTTTATTGAATACAAGTGATTTTGTAAGATGCCAAGGATCACCTTTCACAAATCCATGCCATTGATATAAAATCCATACTAGGCCTATTGCATAAATTACTGCTATAGAATCACAAGCAACAAAAAGGCGGTTGGTGAATCAAGCATTTACCTGGAATTCACGTAAGAAAAATGTAATTTCTCCTTGGATGAATGGGCGGTGATCAAACAGTCTACTCCAAATTTCACCAGTATCTTCACAGTCAACAATCACGAGAATGAAAGAACAAAAAAGTTAATATTGTGCGTGATACAAGGAATACTATAAATTTTCTAAGAAAATTGAAAATTATTCTTATGGAAATCTCCCAGTCTAATTTTTTCAACTATGAACTAATTTACTTGTCTCACACCTTTTACGATGGTCGCCATGTTTGCTCGACGCAGCGATCCGATCGCATGAGCATTGAGCACATGACAAATTGACCTAGCTCTATCTCACTCCTTGTTGTCACTCTGCTCAGCAGTCTGCTGCTCTGCAGCTGGCCTGTCAATTTCGCAGGCGCATAGGCGCAGACTGTAAACAATCAAAGATTTGATCAACAATTTGTGATTTACTGTGTTAATTCACCGGGAATCGCTAGAAAATTGCACAGATTCCACAATCCTCTCTGCACTGTAGCAGAAAGATATAGCCAGCTTTTTGAAGGAGCAAAAGAAACCACAATTCTTATATCTTATTAATTATTTTGAATAAGAATTAAGAAGAATTGAGCTCTGATGGATCTTCATTTAGAGCCAACGCACTCATAGACCTCAACTTTATTGATATAAACCCGATGATGAAGGATGAAATCGAGTTTAGTGATGAGTATCCATCTAGTCCTTCCGAATCTAAGTGCGGAATCTTGCCTTGTGGTAATACAGGGTCTCCTATAGGAATAAGACCCAGACCAGTGATATGTAAACCTGGAAATGTCAATGTCACAAGTTGTAAGTCAGAACCTATAGAAACCACGAAAACTTGGGCGCCAGGTGCTTGGCAAGATGCAAATAGAACGAGTGCATTTAGGCCATACAAGGTATGTTGAGAAAAATTATTTTTGTAGTTGTGCGGTTATCTAATTTATGATTATTTCTTTTTCAGCCCCCCACAATATTAACAAATCTTCAAAGAGGTAACACTCAGACTGAGATACCATCCTCTTACAATGGCAGTGACATCACCTTCTATACTTTGGCTGGTCAAGGTGAACTTACGGAGGACAATATTCATCACGGTAAAGTTATGGTTGAACTGAAAATTATTATGACAGTTCATTTTTCTCCATGCTGTAGGATCTAATTTGTGGTTTTGAATATTTGTGTAGGGTCCGTAGATAAGCCTGATGAAAATGGTTTGACTGCGCTAATGTGGGCAGCTGGTTATGGTCAAATCAGCTGCGCCAAGCTGTTACTCAAAGCTGGAGCTGACAAAAATTACAAAGGATCTCATGGTCAATCAGCTATCCATTTAGCTGCTGCTTTTGGACATCATGACGTCGTGAAGCTATTATTAAATCATGGGGCTGACCCAAATGCCAGTGAGGATGTAAGTTTTATGTACCCCTCAAAAACGTTGAAATTTGAAACACTTCTCCTAACATTGTCCAGTGCATCCATGAAGAATTTGAACATGGCTTTTATACTATGGAAATAATTCAGATAATTCATCTCAACAGGAAGGAAATACACCACTTATCTATGGAGCACAAGGTGATCATCCTCATGTATGTTATGAACTTCTTACAAGAGGTGCTGATGTGACCTTTTCTAATGTATATGGAGTAAATGCATACAAAGCAGCCACCCAGAAGAATGCATCAACAGGTACATTTTTTCCTAGTACATTCACATTTTGAATTGAAAAAGATTGTTGAGAGAAATTTGTTTTTGTTACAGCCAAAGCAGTTATTGAAAATTTTCTTGTACAGAAAATAATGAGTTTGTCTCCGGACATATTTTGAAAGTAGATAAACTTATCTATATGACCCTGCCGAGTCTGCATCCGATGCGCGGCATGTGTAATGTCGAGAGCGGATGTCGATGAATTTTTAACCGTTTTCTCTTCATTCTCTTAACCAAAAACTTATTATTGAATGTATAACTTGAAAGGAAGAGAAAATATTATGAAATGTATCACGATTTTATACTTGTGCGAGTGTTAGGAGAATGGAGGTCATATTTTTCCTATGCTAGCAAGAGATCAAAGTATGTACATAGCGTGACTGATTATTCCCGGAAAATTTGCTAAAAGGTCTTTGGAGTCTTGAATATCTTCAAGTCAAATAAATTGAAAAAGCTGTACAATAGGAATAAGGTATATCATAATACGGAAAATACATTTTTCAGTGGTAATGATCTCTACTCTTCATGTGATTATTATTTTCTATTACGAATGTTGTAAGGACGAGAACGGATGGGCATGCTTTTCTTAATATGTACGATGGCGATACCGTGGAGAATTGCACCCTTTAACTTATAAAAGTGAGCAAATTTTAGTCATTTAAACATGTTCACTCATACACTACAAGTCACCAATACCATTCTCATAAGCTATCCCTTTCATTTATCTCCGTTATCAATATAGTATTCAACTCTTACAGAGACGGACTGGACACTTAGGCACTCAATTCTTGAAACACGGGCGTCGTTTTTTTTTGCTTCTCAGAAGGGGCTGATAGAAGTTCCAGAGCCACCATGCGGTCCCATGCAGTCCGCCCATAAAAACCGGTAATACGACTGATTGCCTTCACCTATAAAACTTAAAACTCGACGTATTCTCTTTCAACCTCGATATTTTGTATCAACACCTAACTCCATCTAACTCGTTTACCCATGTGACATTTTTTGAAAAGTTTTATTTTAGCTATGTACATATAATATTGTATAATATAACATCTGAGAAAAAATCCTCCTTTAAATTTAAAGCTGAAGCTTTCGAATTCCAAGAACATTTTTCACAAAATATATTCTTTCGAAACGGATCATTACCTGATGAGAAACGAAATGACTGGATTTATCTCATCTGCAAGGCACTGCTGAGATTCTAATTCCCAAAAATTTTGCTTATGAAAAAATTATTAAAATTATATTCCATGGTTAAACATCAATACTGAGAAATTTTCTGTTTTCGTTTTATTTTTCTTTCAAAACCCTAAATTTCTGAGTCCCAATACTCCCAATCCACGTGGAAAGTATTTTGTATCCATCATTCCCGGAAGAAATCTCTGATCACGAAAATTGCGCAATAGTAGCTTCAATCAATGCTTTCTTGCCAAAAAAGATTTCAAAAACTCACATTAGCAATTATTGGGGGGAAGCCCCTCTCTACCGCGACTCGAAGTATCTTCTCCGCGCGTTCATTTTAGGTATACAGTGGAACTTTGATATAACGAACCTGAGGGGACCGGCTTCCGCCTTCGTTATATCGAGGTTTCGTTGTATCGAAGTTTTGCACCAGAACCTCATGGGCAAGCCCTTTTGTGTACAATTCGAGCACGGAATGGGCCACTTTGGATGATCGTTTTACATAGAGACCAATCCAGCGGAAATACTCTTTTGCCACTGAACACTTCTTCAATATCCAAGATTAGTAGGCCAAATAATCTGTTGCGACGATTGGGAGTTTCGTTGTCGCTGACAAGAGCCATTTTTCGCTCCGGAAAAGGTCGTCGTATGGGTGGGTTCGAACTTAGTTCTTGTTTGAGTTTTGAGAGATAACTTGTTGTCCTTTATTCATCTTTCTTCTCACTCCTCAGCGACGGTTTTGCAATCATAGAAGGAAACCCGGCTTGATATCCTCAAAAAAGAGTCGAACGATGGTCTCGAATCTCGAAATTTGATCGGTCATCAGTGAGCCTCTCATTGGCTTTCGTTTCACCGAAGTTTTTGAGAATTTTGTTGACTCATAAGTCGCTGAGCACACCCTGCATGAGGTTTTCAACTTTGTGACCCTTATAAATCTCTCGCGGAGACTACTTCACTCAATCTCTTTTCGGAATTTTACTTTATTTTTCGGACAAAACTTCGTTATAACGAGGTAATTCAACACAGACGGGGATAGGAAATTCAAGGGACCGGAGCTCTACTTCGTTATACCGAGGATTTCGTTATATCGGAGTTCGTTATATCGAAGTTCCACTGTAGTTAAATTACCCTCAAAATTCGATCAGTAAGTGGCTAAACTCGGTACAACACGACGATTTTGGTCTTAAACGATAGGTTTTACATCCAATAATCGATAGTAACAACAATTATTGTTTAAACAATGAAAACATGCAAGTTTTCACGTCTTTTTCGATTTTTCCCCCATAAGTCGTAAAATATCAAATATTCGGGAAAATGTGTAGAGAGATAATTTAGAAATCCTTGAAATATTTACAAAATTGATCAGAACACTTTTTCTCGCAAATTGCAACCCTCTGGAGTTATTCTCCGTCATAGTTAAAATAGAACTTGTTTAAACAAATCTAAGATAATTAAGTGAATTTGGAGCAGGAAAGGGGTTGAGGTATTTTTTCCTAAACTTGATCGTTTTCGAGTAATGGGAATGGCCAATTCCGCGACTTGCTACCCTCAATGCGGCGTTAACTTTGACGGGGAATAACTCCAAAGGGTTGCAATTTGCGAGAAAAAGTGTTCAGATCAACTTCGTAGATCTTTTAAAGATCTACAAATTATCTCTCTACGCATTTTCTCGAATATTTGATATTTTCCGACTTATGGCGGTAAAGTCGAAAAAGACGTGAAAAATTGCATGTTTTCATTGTTTATTCATGCCACGCCCCAATTTTTAAACAATAATTGTTGTTACTATCGATTATTGAATGTGAAACCTATCGTTTGAGCCCACAATCGTCCTGTTGTACCGAGTTTAGCCAGTTTCTCTCACCAGAAGCGTCTTTTGGGGAGAAATTACCTATTTGGAGAAATAACTACCGAACCGATCTCCGCCAAATTTTACATACATGTTTGGGGCATATTCAAGGGTGCATATCTCAGAATCATGCAGAATCGTTGACTCGAATTGATCGAGATCGACATCGACATTGATTTGAAATATAAATTGAGGGGGTGGGTGGAAGAAGGGCGTAGCTGCAAAACGGTCGTTTTGAGAGAATCAATAAAAACTTAATAGAAACCACTAGCGACATAATTGAACGAGTTGAGCTGACTTATTTCGAAGAAGATAGCATTCAAATAACCCAACCCGAACTTCGAAATAGCCCAACCCGAGCCGGGGGATGAAATTTGATTTTGAGCTTTTTTCAGCAATTTCAAAAAATGCAATTACGCCCTTTTTCCGAATACAGGGTCAAATTTCGGCCTTTCTTCCTCACAAAAAGTGGAATTAAATATCGAGATCAAGTCCAATCGTCTCCAAATTTCTTGAGTTTTTCTGGGCATGTTTTGGAAGATATCTGATTGCTAGGGGGTGGTTCGATTCATGCTCCACGGTTTTATGGACACGAAAAGCTTCCATCAGCCGTGTGAAAATGACGAGACATTTTTTTCACTAGGGAAGGATAAAAACACTCAATTTGAAGGCAAAACAACATGTTTTCATCGTTATAGTAGGTGGAAAAGCGTTTCCAGGCTCTGGAGAATTTTTATAAAATTTTTCCTTGGTAAATAGGCCCTTTTTCAAGATCCGCCCTCACTTACGCCCTGTTACACAGTAATCACGCCCTTTCAAATCTTTTCAGTCAGGTACTTAAGCCCTTTTTCCAAATCCTGTTGGGCTGAGCAAAAAATGAAGCCCTGCTTTTGAAATGTTAACACAGCAGTGCAGTTACGCCCTTTCAACATCTCATCATAGCAGTTACGCCCTTTTAACATTTTATCATTGCACTTACGCCCTTTTGTCGTGGTCGTGCAGATGAAAGCGGATGAAAGGGCGTAATGGCGGTTAATACCATATAGGGGAGAGTGGGGCGAATTAGGACAGGTTTTGCAGTGGGGCTATCTGGCGATACTTGGGGATAGGCGCGCTACGGGACTTGAAAGTTCAACTATTGAATATACTGTAAAAAATTTTTCAGACCTCCAGGTCACCGCTTTCATAATTTTTTTGGAAGTTTGAGAAAAAAAATCTGTCCTAATTCGCCCCGCTTTTGGGGGCACTTTAGGACAGTTTTGGGGGCAAATTAGGACAGCCTTCAAAAATTGAGGCATACTACAATATTCCTCAACTATTAGAGTCGATTTTGCTCATCAAAACATGTAGTAGTAATCCTAAGTACAGAGGGAAACTCGCCCGCGACCTTTACATCCTCCTAGAGCCTCAGAAAGCGAACCATTTTTATGTCACTTTTCAGCATTATTGAAATAGGCGCTTTATCGGTGCACTATCGTCTTCAGCAAATCAGTAATCGACTCGCGGCTTCTAAGAGTCGACTTTAATTCGTTTTTCTTCATATTGGAGGTACCCTCACTCGCCCTAAGTCAACGATCCCGCTGATAGTGTGTAAACATTCAAGGCAATGTCGCCGAATGCGAGAGTGGAAATGCGTAAATCGGGCACTAACTCTCAACACGTTGAAAGCGACTTTTGACCTCTAAACTGACTCCTAAGATGACCATTGGACATCGTAACTTCATTCTCTCACCCATTATCAATCACCTAACTATCCCTGAACCTCCCGCGCCTCGAAAAACGCCCAATATACATCATTCATATATAATATACCCAATATACATCATATACATATATTATATAATATATAATATACATAATGTGTATCAATATACAATATACATCATATTATATCTATATAATATATATAGATACGGGTAATTATCATCGAAAAACACGGACTCGCGAACCGGTCGACCGATTTTATATGGGATTTAGCATTGTCCTAATTCGCCCCGTCCAGTTTGTCCTAATATGCCCCCAGGCGTTTTTTTCGCAAAATTGCGATTACTTAAGTTCAAGTGGGTCGATTTTCACCCGCGACGGCTAAAAATTTTTGTTTTGTGATGTAGTTTTTGACTCCCAAATGGCGATGAAGTCCGTCCAGTTATGCAGGAGCAGCGTAAACTCTTGCATTTGGAAAATAAACCGCGTGAGGCCCCCAAAAAGCACCCCTACGTCAGCGTGGCCTCCCAGTTTCGTTTCGGGAGGTCTAACCACGATAAAAACCATTGTCTGTGATGGTATTGAAAATGTTTTTATGCGGCGGAAGCCTAGACTTCACCCACAAGCGAGCTATCTTGCTTGTCCTAATTCGCCCCACTCTCCCCTATCTCTATGGTTAATACTCCCTTCTATCTGCCAGACGGTTATTGGGGTCTTACGAAAAACGGATTTCGCGAGGTGGCAGACCTTGGTATAGGGGCTCAAAAAAAGCGATGTCCGGAAAAAGGGCATAATGGCGGTTACGCCCTATTTTTCCACCCACCCCCTCAATTGTCAGCCACAGCTGTAGGCAGTAGGACCCATATACCTCTATGGTAGGACCCCGTGTAGTGTATGTAGTGAATGTAGTGTAGACACCCTAATGAGCTCGACGGACCCTGAAAATCGGCAACCGCGTACGTTTTGGTGAGTCACCGGTTACGTGCTTATTTAGCGCGCACGGCATCAGCAAAACATCAGCCCGACCCGACGCTCGGCTTCGGTATATTTTGTTTTGGCATCTATTCCCTGTAACTTCCAATTCCTCACAATTTCTGGCAACTGGCAACTTCCAACCTTTATAGTACTTCAGTACTTCCAACGACTGCCAACGACGGCTCCACACGCCCGGCCCTCTCATATTTGCCTCATTTCCCCTCCACGTCATTCGTAAACTTTGGGGAGTTCGGTCTAATAATTTCTTTGTTATTTATCTGTTCGTTCGGAGCAGTTCGGAGTAGCGGAGTGTTCGGAGTTTCGGAGTAGTAAAGTAGTTCGGAGCAGTTCCAAGGACATATCAGCCCGTACGTATAGGCCAATTATTTGAACAGCACGTGCCGAGCCTGAGCCCATAGCCCACACGCTGCGCGTCGAAATTCGCGTGCGCGAATATCCGCGTGTAAATATAAGCAACCGGCATTGTGCAACAAGTAGGTGGGTACAGGGTGAGATTTTGAATAATTTCACGTGGCTTATTGATTGGGCCTGCATTAAACGAAGATGCATCTCACCGCGTGGTCTGAATTCATCCAAGGAAAAAATGTCGGTGTTCAGAATCTTCCATGCAACTTACGAGTGTTCATAGCATCATTGGCATCTTTTTGCTAGGTAAGCAATCGCACATCCTTTACTTTTTTATCGAAAAAGGTTTCTCTGTAGTCGGTAGATGAAGAAAGCTGATTCAGACATTTTGAATAATCTCTTTGTTCGTTTGTTGGACGCATCCTAACAAAGGCTATGTTGCTATTGCCTCAATTTTGCTCAATTTTGAACCTAGAACTAGTGAGCTTGTCTATTTTTATTCCATTTTTTGTTCTGAAGTAAGGATACACGCCTCTCCCTTTGTTTTTAATACCCCACCTATACTTTAACTCCCAAAGATGTCCCAATCTATGCTCATCATGATTGAATCTGGCTGGAATCTAGCATAAAAATACTCAATATAATTAACTAGCTCAATTCGACCCCTAATTTCTCCATCAATCAGTGATTGAAGGTAATGTCTGCCTCGGTGTTCTTAAAACGAGTTTGTGTAACAACACCCTGTGAAATTATGATAGAATCTTTTATTAGTTTGATGCAAAGTAACCAACCAAGTATTATGAGTCTTGAGCTTTATTCGTGCCAGGGTCAGTTGCTTCTAGCCACCAATCATTATTCTTTTGGAATCGTATAATTGTTGCTGTCTCCAATATTCATCATTAAAATGCTCTGCAACTTTCACAGATTATATTTTCTGCCGTCCTCAATGTTGACATTGTTTAGTGAAATGAATTTCAAATTGCTTATGTGTGTCAGTAGGATTGACATAATGATGGAAAATTGGGCAGTGGAGTTGAATTATTCCAGGTGATTTCTTGATTTTTTATCCATGAAATCAAAGATGAAACTTGTTTTTGATGAAATCAAATATTTTGTTGATGTATTTTAATGATTGATGATTTAGAATGCATAATTAGTATCTTTCTCTTGAGGTTGTTCTTTGAATAGATTTCTTCTCAATTCTGGCATCAAAAGCCTTGGACTGCTTGTTACTAACCAGTCAAAATAAAAAAGTATGCTTAACAAAAAATTCCAAGTTTCCAGTCCAAGAGGAAACTACATGATTGTGTCGACTCTTTGAGCCAGTGACATTGCCACAAACCATCATAGCGATCCAACATAGTGTGAAGATTTCCAAGTAATCCTCCAATCTATCAAGCTCCAATTTATCTTCAAAATTATCATTTCATACTTGTTGCCAAAAGCTCTAAGTTATAATAGGAAACCTTGCAATACAAAAGACTGATGTTTCAAGAACCAATTTTTACACTAAAGAGAATTGAAGGATAGCATATGTGACAATGAGTCCATAGTTCTACACAAGCTTATCTGTATTACGTTTTAAGGCCAGATTTGAAGTTCTCATTCTCCTGTGTTTGTTTTAAGAAGTCTAGTTGGACATTATTTCCAAGATAAAATGTAACATATTGAAGTTATACACAAGCTACACATCAAGTCGAATGAGAGTTCTGCGGTTTTTCTGAGTTTTCAGACATTTGGAACACTCGAACACAACAAAGCCCGTAACTTACTATTTCATAGTCCGAAAAGGAAAAATTTATTGCATCTGGCTCGCGTGATGTCCGACACGAGCGATTAGAAGCTTTCGCTGCTATTGAGATCTTATCCCTCTGCCGAAATCGCGTCCCCAGGCACTTGTGCGGAATATATCCTTTTCATTTAGTTCTACAAAACATGAGAAAATTTTAGTGGTTACCTCTAAATTCTTGTGCAAGTCAGATTTGATCTTTGCTTGACAAATAATACAAATATGGTCCAATATTTCTACAGAATCGAAAGATTTGACCTATTCCAATTCGATTGGAAGTCCTACGTAAAAGTGGGCTCAAAAAGTCGCGTGTCATTTTCATAGTTCAGAAACTAACAGATTATACTTGAAAACAATAGTAAAAATTAGTTATTTGAGATTAGCTACTTCTCATTTTATAATTACTCTCTTTGACAACGTCAACAAATGTGACTTTCAACACTCCCAGAAATTTGCAACACCTGCGGTTTATAGAGCCAACGATGTTATTGCTCCAGATCTACTATCCAGTTCACTGATTGATACGCAATCCAACTACATTTTCTCGGATTCTCTCTCGTTACTTCTTCACGCGTATCGATATTGGAAGCGCGACAATTTTCCTCTGACACTGAAAACCTTCTAGATTGTGAATCGTAAAATTTTCCAATTGGATTCCTGCAAAGAGTAGGCCTATCCAATATTTGGAGTCAGCTTTCTATTGATATCAAGAGTTTGAATTTGTAGAAGATGAAATGTTATGCAAAAACTTGGAGTGTAAAATTACTTTTATGCACGAGAGTTACTGTATCGGTTGGCTTATCTAATTCACCACCACTTCTAAAGCTCATAATTCTGAATAGTAATTCCATTAATTGGACTCTTTGAAATACAGCCGATGAGATTCACAGTGTCAGTTTGCCGCTATTATGGAAGGCATTCCGGCTCGAGAACTCATATAATATATGGATTACAAGCGAAGTAATGCGTATAAAGGCGGAGACACGTTCTAGACTTACTCTAGTCGTTGTAATTTCCTTTTTAACGGTGATTTTTAGTTTTTTAAGCGTGAAATAAGACTTTATATTCTGCGTCATAGATCGATACGAAGCTTCTTACTTTCAAGCATTGGATAAGCTGATTAATAGCTCCCATCTTGATGTTCATGATTCTCCCAACAGGTCATCGAAGAGTTGAAACCTTGGTCAGACAACAAACTATTCAGTTGATGTTTCAGGAAGAAGTTTCTGTGATATCGATTCATTAACGTGTGTCAATACCACGCTCAATTTCAAAACTAGAACATCAAGAATTACATTTGAAAATGATTATAATCAAGTGATCATTGGGTTTGAGAAAACTGTTTCCTAAACACTTTCGAAGTACTGTTGAATCACTTTGACTTTGGAATTTCGAAGACAAGATGTTTACCATCTACAATTATCTTGCAAAAAATAAAATCCCCGACAAAGAAGTCAGTGGCGAAAATAATCGAATCCCTGATGCGAGACATCAACAGATTTTCAGAAAAGACTCGTTACAAAACGATCAAGATGAAAGTCGTTTTATGAAAGAGAATATTTCAATAAATAACAATGTTCAAGGTAAATCAGCATTATTGAACAATACTCAATATCGACTTTCCTACAATTCAAAGACGATTGATACTTATTTTGCAGCCACAGATGTAACTCCAATCAAAACCACCAAAGACGACGGTTACGACTCTGCTCATGACAATGAAAAGGCCGACCGTTTGGAAGCGCAAGCCATTGCTGACTCTAAAAGTCGGAAGACGGAACAAAATGACGGAATTCACCATAATCTAAATGCAAAAGCTCACGAGCAAGGCCCAATAAATGCAAATCCCAGGCGTAATCGTGCAACATCTCGTGAACAGCACGAGGAAGGCATGAATGAAATGACCATAAGTGGAAAAGTCAAGATACGGAAAAATCGAGATATATATCTTGAAGATGATACGTGTTTCAATCTGGACAGAATCGCTCCCCATTTCATACCGAATGTGGGCGATTACATAAAATTGGACTGTGTTGTGCTAAACAGCAAAATTCCAGGCGCTAAATGCAAAATTTCACGCGTCAAGTCCATTCATCCGTTGGAGAAATTACACCGGTCAGGTACCGTAACGGAGTACAATCTCCTGAAGCAGTCAGGTATTATTGATGGAGAGATAGAATTTTACAGATGCAATTGTATACCTGGTTATAGTCCTTGTGTTGGGGATACAGTGATTGTTGATGGTCTGAAGAGTGATCAAGGAAATCTAGAGTGGAGAGCATTACAGGTATCACCATCAAAAAATGTGAGTATAATATTCTTCTTCCAAATTTTAAATTTCCTTGACGAAACGATTGATTCACCGATGTACTTATCGATTCAGGATGCTACTTTTAAGAGGTCGGCACTAAGTTTCAAGCCTGTCGTCGCCGAAAGTGAATTACACGAGTTGACCCAAAACAAAGATAATATCGAGATAACATACCCAACTCGCATAGAATTAGCAGCCAGAGGCAAGACGAATATCGAAATCACAGTGAAAAATAATGGAAACTGGAGGCAAATTATCAATCTATGTACAGTGTTCAATGACAGACATACCAATTCTCAACTAAATCTCATGAGTCCCAGTACCGTAGAGCCTCAACATGTTAAGCCATCAAATGAAATCAGATATGACTTTCAAGTCAATGCAAAGTATGTTGGCGTATCCAGAGAAATTGTCGTTTTCAAATTTGAAAAGTTCCAACTCGGCCGAGTAGTCGAAGTTGAAGTCAAAAGCATCGATTTTGCACCAGAGAGCTCAGATTGTGAAGCTCCTGTTGAAAATCCATACGATTCTCTAAAAAACACTGAAAAAAATTTGTGCATCAGGGGAGTGTTGCCATTCAAGACTCCCAATTTTGTGAGGAATAGGTCGGTAAACTGCAGGGTTCCTGATGAGATTGAAGCTATTATAAACAAAATCGAACTAGAGAACCAGAGCTGGAAAGAAGCTCATTGGACTTTGCGGGAAAAAATTCCGTATCTTCAGACGCCTTTGAATTTTGACAATTACCTGCACCGTTTCACTTGTTTGCTATATCTGGAAGAAGTCGGTCATTGCAAACAGATGAAGAAATTTAACATGGCGAATGCTATCCTGCAACGAAAAGGGGAATATTTGACTTTGTATGTTCCAGGATTACTGGAAAAACAACCACCGCTCATTGGTGGAGATAGAATTATTGTGTCGCTCAGAGATTCCTCAAAAGGTAAGCATTTATACTTCGACAATTTTGTAGCTACAGTTCTTTTTGCTTAATGTGATCACAGATTTTAGAATCAATCATTCAATGTGATCACAGATATTAGAATCAATCGTTTAATGTGATGAATATCGCTGGTCTCGATTCGCTTCTATACTGAACAATGTAATACAACCATTTCCGGGTATGAGAATCCCTCGCTTATTGGGATCAAATTTTCTCGGCCCCATGTGATCACGTTAGGCGAAACTTACTGTACTCTGGGGCTTGTTATAATGATATAGTAAATTTTGATACTAGAGTGTACACACTTTTTTTGCGTCCAAGTGATGGGTTCCCGGACCGAGCCGCAGGCGAGGGTCGAAATCTCCACGAGAATGAGAAAAGTAGTTTTTACTGCCGTGCATAGAATTATACTTATGATGAAGTATGAGTAAAAAGAGGTAAACTGTGGTCAAAGTAGACATTTACGCACAGTGTATCAGAAACACCATTTTCGCCACCATCAACGTGTTGCACAAAAAAATTAGACATCCCTTATACCGCTTCACGGGTCGAATCCGTGTTTGAGGTGTTTGGTGGGTTTATCCAAAATATCCATGTATTCTATCGTTCCTGAAATCAGTTGCCTCTCTATACATGAAATCACATACAGAGTCGTGAACTGTCCAGGATGTTACATGTACTCAATTTTGTTGCAATGTCAAATACGAAATGCACTTAAGACAGCAAATGATGATATGTCTATGTTGATTGAATTCGTAGTTGAATTTCAGCTTTTTCACCACACCCTTGTCAAGATCAATAGAATTTGACTTATTTAGCTTATTAGTCTAGTATACGTCACCGTATTGTCCTTCTAAAGCTAGAATAAGTTGAACACCTAATTTATTTACAGTTATAAAATTTTAGGATTCGATGAAACTTCTATCTCTTTTATGTTCTCCGTTCAAAGAGACCTAACAGCCACAGTTGACAGTACAATAATTAAGATTTTAGTCAGGGGAAATTCGCTTTCAAGAGTCATTCTAGTTCGAGGACTGGCCACTCGCCGTCTATTTGTGTGATTGAATCGGACTCTCTTTTCAAAGTTGAATCATTCCAATCTAGTTCTTTATACTCAAAATTCGAACCAAACCTGCTTAGGTATAATCAATCTCATCAAATCGTCTCATGGATTTATTTCGGACGACAACGATCCAACTAAATGAGAATTTGAATAAAGTCATGTGTTATGAGGCGTTGACAACTCGTTATTCAACAATAACTAGACAACTCATCTCAAACTTTGTACCATAAAAATGTTCACATAAAAAGTGGTGAATGGAACTTTACGGCCGGGCTGCACGGCTACTGCATGCCCTTAATAGCTGCCTGATTTCTTATTAAAATTTCCTGATTATTTTTCTAGATAGATCTTGTCGCTTACGTTTCGTTCAAGCTTGTGTAATTTGCTAAACATTAAAAAATGAGATCATTTGGAGCTAGGTCCAGAAACTATCATTTTTTCAGAACGCATAATAATTGGAACCTTGTATGGACTTGATGGCCACCAATACTTTTCCAAGCATTAGTTATTAGAGCAATTGAGGAATCTGACATGTATTGTCTTACAAACCTTATAGGGGAGTGAAAGAGGTCCGAGAAATGTATCACTAGTAGAATTGAAATTAAACTTCGTTCTTCTACTCATTAGAACCATCGTTTCAGTTTTAGAAGAGTCGCCGCACGATTCGAAATTGAAAACGCAAATCCTCACCTCAAAGTCTAGCACTAACGTTGACTCAACTTTAGCCAATGGTGAATCGTAAACTAGCGATAGTGGTGGCTAGAAATATACGTCACTTTATCATTAGTTTTTTCGAGCTCTTGATAACTTGCAAAATGAGAGTAAGCCAATACTGGTGAAAGATGAATCTCACTCATGGTTATATTTCTTTTTCACAGAAGTGAGACAATATGAGGGTTTCATCCACAAAATTGACGATTCGGATGTATTGTTGAAGTTTGATCCCAAGTTACATCAGGATTATGCTGGGGAACCATGTTTTGTGGAGTTTAGACTGTCTAGAACTATTTACAAACGATGCCATTCGGCTATCGAAATAGCAACTTCAAGACTCGGCAGAAGTGTTTTATTTCCACAAAAAGTCCACCAAAAATCAGTTCAATGCGACTTGGACGATGACTCTGATCGAGCAGCAAGCGCTTCGTCGGATTCAGATGACACGAATACATCGAAAATTTGCGCTATCAAAGCTGGAATGAAGAAGAAAAAAATTTGCTGGTTCAATGAGCGTTTGAACCACTACCAGAAAGAGGCTGTGAAGAACATACTTAAGGGAGTTGTTCGGCCGATGCCTTACGTTATATTTGGGCCTCCTGGAACTGGAAAAACCATGACCGCTTGTGAAGCAGTCCTTCAGATTTTTTTCAGTGTCCCTAAGAGTCGAATTTTGGTTGTAACGCCATCAAATAATTCAGCTAATCTCATAGCAGAGCGGCTATTGAAAAGTGACGAGCTTGTTACTGAAGATATCGTGAGTATTAATAATGTCAATAATATTATCAAACTGGTTGTTACACTTGACCTTTTCTTGCTTTGGCATCAGATTTAGTGTTGAAAGAAGGAGAAATTGGAGATGAGTGGTATGTGTGTTTGTCACCGCGAACTGAAATGTCGATTTTAATCTTGTTGGATAAAAGTATAACTCCTCCGAATTTTATCTGAGGAAATTTTGATGGCTACATGTGTGAGGATACTACTTTAACTGCACTTGTTTACTCAGAAAACCAGTTTTTCTCGCGCGCTCCATGTAGAATTAGTAGTACTCTTTGCTATAGTATTGATGGTTTTAAAACAAATTGCGAAATTCGTTGGTTCATCGAAATGACTCGGAACGAAGTGTTTTCTCATTTCAATGACTCAAACGCTCTAATCCTCTGATCCGCGTGAAGTATTCAGTACTTTCCACTTGTTGCGAATCGGGGAAGTTGTGTTTTTTGTGCTACAGCAGGAACAAAGTATTCTTGATTCGATTTTACAGATTAATTCCAGTCAAGATACGTATATTTCTTTTTACTAATTTTATGCTACAACGACCCCTTTCATTAAAATTGCTGCCATGTACTGCCTTAAATACATAAATATACAATAATTCCTGATTTGCCTGTAGCAACGATGACTTCGTGTAGTAAGAACAATTCTCTTTCAATAGTGCCTCGGTGAGTTATTCCTAGATTTTCACACCACTTGCAATACTGATTGAATGATGTTTCATGATGTTTCATGATGAAGCTGAGTCGTATCCTCTGTAAGACCCTCTGTCGAATCTTCGAGTTGTGCTTTCTTCGTTCAACACAGTGATATGTACTTTTGAACCAATACTTTATATATCCATCATTTTGACTAATACTTTATAAATTATGCACTTTAGAGATGTTAAGCATCGATATTTTTTGTATTAGAGATTTAAAAGAAAAACTTTGCAGGTGCGACTAGTTGCCAAGTCCTATCTGGATAGTGGCTCGGTACCTGAAATGCTGCGAACTTACTGTGTTACGGCAGATATAGCGGAGGAAAGAACTCGAAGCGATGTGAATCTGACGGATTCTCGTGGTTACAGAACCAACCTAACGCTCAGTGTTTTAATGAAGCATCGTATTATAGTTGCGACTTGTTCAGCAGCAGGAATTATCCACAACATGGGTGCCAAGGCCGGCGACTTTACCCATATCCTTGTGGACGAGGCAGGTCAAGCTACTGAACCAGAAGTTATGATATCGTTGAGTCTTGGACATTCCGACAAAACTCAAATAGTTCTAGTGGGTGACCCAAAACAGTTGGGACCTAATAACAAAAGCCCGTATGCTGCACACTTTGGACTTGATCAAAGTTTCCTCGCAAGACTACTTAAGCTTTTTCCCTATCAACGAGATCCCCAAGGATTTGAAACAGGATATGACCCGCGGGTGGTGACCAAGCTCCTAGAAAATTACAGGAGCTTGCCAGATCTACTGTCTCTGCCTAATCAACTCTTCTATGACAACGAGTTGATACCCAAGGTATTCATTTCTTTGCTGTTTTTGCAAGTCAATTAGTATTTCCTATAGCGTAGTATTACTGAAGCACCGCGTGTTTCTGATTTTCTCGAAACAGAACATATTCGTTCCATTGCTCAAGTACAGAAAATAGTGAGCACATGCACCTCTGGATTGATTTCCAAGCCTCACAACAGCCAAATTTCGCATCGCAATGTAATTATCTTGATGTACACGTTGATTTATAAACTCTTCTCTCCCGCTGAAAGCTTCACCGGATTTTTTGTGGTCACGTTTGATTGGGATTCTTTCAAACATTAAGAGACTGATTTCATCAATAAAAGGCAATCTATTTATTTTCAAAAGTTTGAAATTTCCAATCAGTATTGAAGCTTTGAGGGGAGAGGGGCGGTTTGAGCATAAAAAGTGGTTAAGGGGGACCCCTCTGCGTATCTGCAGGTGATAGAAGGTCCAAAAATACCAATTTGAGAGATATGTCCAGAGCTATTGAAATCTAAAAATAACCTACAATCTTTTATAAATGACCCATCCTCCGACGGAAATTTCAATTGATTTATTCGAAACGGATAACAAAACTCTAAGATCAAAAATCGTGA
Source organism: Eretmocerus hayati (assembly GCA_029851415.1). Classification (NCBI taxonomy): domain Eukaryota; kingdom Metazoa; phylum Arthropoda; class Insecta; order Hymenoptera; family Aphelinidae; genus Eretmocerus; species Eretmocerus hayati. The sequence continues at coordinate 155,299,817 of CM056741.1, forward strand.
CTCGCTGATTTGTTTTTAAATTTTCTTACGTCATGAATTATGAGTCAGGTTGAATGATCGGTACAAATTCGTACGTTTTTAATCATCTTCGAATTTTGTACTAGCTCATCCCATTTTCTGTGTCCCAAGTGAAACATGCTCCCATAATTCAAGTTTTCCCCATGGCCCCATGCATCAACACTTATTCATTGCTCTTTCTGGATTCCTCAGGTCCACATTGCTGAAAGTGAAGAGGCTGAGATCCTAGAGAACTTAACAGATATGTTGCCGAAAAGACTGGGCTCTCCTCTTCCAATTGTATTCCATTGTGTGTATGGAAAAAGCCTAGTTGATCCCAATACCACCAGTTGGTATAATCTGGACGAGGCCACACAGGTTTACATCTATCTTATGGATTTATATGACCATGGTCTAATGCCCGATGATATTGGAATTATCGCGCCATATATGAAACAGGTATTTGAAAATTTCACAAAAATTCTAAAGATTTACAACAATTATACTCAATTTCGATGAATGGTGCATTATTCTCTTTGCTTTTCATTAAAGGTTCACAAAATACGAGGATGTATCAGCAAATCTGGAGCTGCTATGCCAAAGGTTGGCAGTGTCGAGGATTTTCAAGGTCAGGAACGAAAAGTGATCATACTTTCCACTGTTAGAACACCCGAGCAAGATGCAAAAAGTGCTCTTGGATTTGTTGCATCAAGTGAGAGATTGAATGTAGCAATCACCAGAGCTAGAGCTCTACTTATGATTGTCGGACACCCCGACATTCTTTCCAGAAATTACGCTTGGAAAAGCGTATTAGAATATTGTAGCGTTCGCGACTCTATGATCGCGCAACATCCGGAAGATTCCTAATCGTGATGACAATCTTCTACAATTTTCTGAGAGTCGTCTAAGTACAAACAGCAATCTTCCATATCTGAAAGTGCTATCCCGTTTGCGCACAAAGTTTTCGACAAAGCAGTCCTTCGAGCACGATTCGGATGGCATGACTTCATAGTCTGTTATAGAATCGAGGTCCAACCCAAACTTTTGAGTGAACGTTTCATCTCACAAATTTATTCACCTATCATGTGAGTGAACCCTATTTGATCTCCGTTATTTTTTCTGTCATCTTTATCTTCATTCCAAGTTATTCTATTGCTGTCGTATTTTTGTCGCGTTTTTGAAGGCCCTAATATCCAATGTAAAAAATGTATAAATCTGACGCGTTAGGTAAATGCTTAATGCAAATTTCAAATGTCTGATATGAAATCCAGAATAGAGTAAATAAGACCCAGTAATTTGTAGATATGTTGAAGAGTTTCTTCTACATCAAGGGCAAATCACCGCCCTGGAAATGATAATTTCAACTTTATTATAGCTTCCTGCGCAGGAACACGCTATCTGTACTCCGTGCTCAGAACGCGTTTTCCGCAACTAACGAGGAACAACCATAGGTTGTGGAACACGCGATTGACTGAAACCCTTGGAATAGTCTCCTTCCGCCAAAAGATGAAACCCAGAGCCGCACTTGCAAATGCCTAACCGTTCTTCAGCTGCAGCTCAACAAAGCATTACGAGTATATCTATAGATATTATTTCAAAACATGGGTCTATATGGGCAATGCCAATGTCATAGGCTACAGCTTCAAACCGGTAGGGTATCTGTAGATGTGGTTCTGGATTTCACCTTCTGGTGATGAAAGGAATGTATCCCCAGAGTTTCAGCTAAATCCGTGACCCACAGCACCTGGGTGCTCCTTGTCAGTGCCATAGTATATATTTTTTGTATCCCCCAATTTGACCCATAATCTCAAAAACTCCATATTCTTTCTTCATCTCATGTACACTCGGAAGGAAGGTGAACTTCAGTGCTTCGAGATCTAGTGTCTCACTCGCACTCATATTATATGGTACCCTCGCCCATGAGAGCGAGTGAGACAGTAAATTTCGATTCACTGCAGTCACCTTCCTCCCGATTAGCGCAAAATTTCATACAATCTGTGCTCAGAAGTCGGCATTTTTTCTAAGTTTCAAATTCATCCAACTCCTTCTAAATAACTTTCGGCACAAGGCCACGAAATCTAGTTGCAGGCATTCTATCATTCAAAAAGATTCACTACTCTCAGGTATTCCAATTTTATACACAATTTGTCACATCAGTATAAGCCCTCGTTACCTGATCGCTGGTTTTTCATAAATAGTGATATGTTCTAAGTCCTAGTTGAGCTCGTGAATCGGAGAATATCATTCACGATCAATTTTCAAAAGATAGTTTTTGCATCCATGCAGCGAAATTGACTTTCTTCGAATTTCACACTCTCGTTTCGGTCTGACAATACCATTCCGTGCATGAAAACCCGCTTTTGCGTCGTCATTTCATAACCGTCCCTCTGGGCGTGTAGAAATGAATCTGCCCTGGAGTGAATCCTTTTGAAAAGTAATTCATCAACCCAAGAGATATATTGCAGTCCATCCGTACCACTTCTGATTTTCCAAGAAATGTTACACATAAATTTTTTTAGTTATTTCAAACTAGTTTGATGTAAACTGTTATCATTTGTAATTGAACGTTGCAGACCAATGAGTTAAATTTGCTACATCAACCATATTGTCTTGTTTGATATTCAAATTTGAGTTAGAGGCGATTGATTACAGCAACTTCCTTGATGTTCGATGAAATCCTCAATTCCATCCGACATCCAGGCCAGGATATCTACTAGCCTTTCATATCTTTGCAACGAAATTCCTACGAATCTGATTCTGAATCCTCGGATACTCAAGATAATCTTGGAAGCGGGTATTTGAAAACGGCTTTACTGGTTATCGATCAGGAAATCTTGTTCTAATTTTGCGTGCCATGCATGCATACTCTTCAAATGCTCACTTTGCCTTTCCGAATCTGGTATCACTTAGGCAAGTCTTGCAAGACTCACAGTGTAGATCGGTAGTCTTCGTTCGCGTAATAATGGCAGTTTGCCTAGATTTATTTCTCCGTGATTTATCGTCAAGGATATATAAGTGCGAATGGTATCGGCTTATGTATGCATTTCTGCTGGAAGTACCAGATGAGAGGTAAGAGGGAATGCAAGCCTAACCACAATGACGAGTTGCATCAACAATCAACATTCGCCATCTTCTCTAGAGATTGTAGTTTTGATACGGCGGAATATGATTGTTTTGCTTCAAGATTATCGCGATTAATATCCTAATTTGTCGGAGCCCTTCTTTTTTCTCATGTGCCTAGAAGTATTTCCACGAAGGCCGTGTCGATATCACACACGTGATTCTCGGGTATAGTGCATATTGTTGAGGTTACGCCCGGTAATGGCGTAGCTCAAGCTCAAGACACGCAATTATAATTACAATTGAGTAATCACTCGGTTCTCTTGGTGAACAAATGATTATCTTTTGTTCTGATTTGTTTGAAGTATCCACTTTCTAGATTATTTTCATGGAGGCATACGTATTACAGATGCTAGATTGCTCATTAGTAATGAAATATAGACAGCTAGTTAAAATGTGACCGCGTCTACGTTTTTGCCAAGAAGTTTTGGCTTGTTCTTCTGAAATAAATACATCCAAAATAGCAGTAGTAGTGATCAAATACGAATTAACTGGTGTGGTGTCATCGATCTTCGCGAGGAGCTCATTATTGTCGAAACGACTGACTGGAATATGATGATTATTTTATTGAATCTTATTGCGATCGTCAGAAGTGTTATGAGGTCGCTCAATCCCACAACGTTCTCATGTGGATTGCACAACGTCATGTTTGCAGCACCGGACAGAATATCATAAGCAGAGCTGATGCACATTAGCCGAAAACTACATTGTCTTCCAGAAAAGTCTCGCTTCAGATGAATTTCTGAGATATAGAGATGATCCAAACAGCGTTTTCTTCGTTTTTGTCAGAATTTTCGGATGTACTGAGTTGATTTTTCCTCAAGAGTAATGGGATGACTTGACTTGCGTTTCTCTGGAACACCGACTGAAAATCATGTCATCGCTGAATCACGAGCGGACCGCACAAATTGACGCAGCGGAAAATCTGTGATGTGAAACAACTTTCCATAACAAATAAACAACTTTTGAAATCTGCTCACCCAGCAAAGTCACTATCAGAGCCAAGAATTTTGGATTTATCATGATCATCTAAGAGACAAATATAATGATGAGAACTTTGAAGAGTGGATATTATATTCAACTATTTGGGGCTTCGCGAGAGAGAAAGGTTGAGATATAGAACTGCTGATGAATATGGAAGGTAAGCTGAGTGATTGAGAGTTGTCCTCTTGGGGCTGAGAAGTCGGTTTGAACATCCCAGATCACACCCTGCGTCAACATGCGCGGTTCCCTCGGAATGCAGCGATGACATGATTTTTCTTCAGTGTTCTTGAGGAATACAAGTCATCCCACTGCTCTTTGGGCAAAATCGATCTAGTACATCCGGAAGTTCCATCAGAAACGAAGAGAATCCTGTCTGTATCATCCCGATATCCTAAAAATTCAGCTGAAGCGAGACTTTTCTGGAAAAATGTAGTTTTCGGCTAATGTGCGATGGCTTTTGCACACAATGAAATGAACTCGTCCGGCCAACGTCTTAGTACTCGAAGTGACCAATTCCGTGTTAGAATTACACGATCTCAAAGAGTCACTATCCTTTCTAACGCGAATCCCCCCAATAAGGCTTGGAGAAGGCCTTAGCACCTCAATTTTTGTCAAACTTCCTATCGTAAAATTTTCCATAATTTAACAAGTTTCCCCAAAGAATACCAGTTCATTGACACCAGACTCACCTATTATCAGATACGCGCCTATTCTCTTTAATGAAACGTGAAGATCATTCATTGTTTCAGTTTGTTTCGTGAGGACAAAACCCGAAAAATGCCTTGATAATGGCAGAAATCACCATATTTTAGTGATGACTCAACCATATTATCGAAGTTCTATCTTATTACACTAAATGGCATCAATACTTATGACCAGTGATTCGATTTTACCTTCGAGCGCCGTTTAATCAAAATCGCTCCATGGCTTTGATTGCCTTGAACAAAGGCAGATTCTATATGCTCTACACGTGAGGGGTTGAGGGCGAGGTCCAAGGATAGTCATCGAATAGAAATCTCTCACTATCCTATTGACGATTCAGCCATATCAGGGTCCTTTCCGATTTCATTCAGTGGCATCGACATTGTTGAATGATGATCTACATATAGTCATTCAATTCTCTCATCCTTTGAGAGCCTTTTGATGAAAAAGGTTTGATAACTCAACTAGCATTGGGCAAAAATAGATTCTAGGATGTGGAGAAGTGAGGAAAAAAACGTGAGGTAAAAAATCACCTGATGGTAAAAAATCTGATGGTAGCCAAACCCCACCACTGTAAAATATTGAATACAGGAATCACTCCGTGTTCGTGGACTTTTTATTCGCGGTTTTGGTCATTCGCGATTGGCCAATTGCGGCACTCCCTCCGTATTCGCGGTCCTTGGCCTTGGTTATTCGCAAATTTGATCCTCGACGGAACGATAGTATCGATTTTTTAATCACGCTAATTCTCCAAGTCACTGCTCAAATTCGTACTCACTAATTTGTGAATGGATGTAGTTAGCAATGGCAATGAGAATCGCAACTCGGGTCAACTTCACATCAATATCTTAGTATGTTTTTATTTACATTGCTAACTTTGATACTCTGGTGTCTTTTCGACCAAGCACTGAAATGCTGAGCATCGAAGAAATTCAGGATTTCATCAGCGAGCCTCCTCCAGATGCAGAAGTGCTACAGGAATTCCGGGAAACATTCACAGCTAAATGAATTGCAGGTGCATTACGATCGGCTGATGTTTTCATTGAAAAAAATATGGAATTCGACCCCATAGTCACTCAGACTTTAATTATCAAACACGGATTCGAAGCACTGCCAGCCCCTTTTAGAGATTTGTATAAAGATACTTGTAGGCGTGCTAAACAATCAAAATTAACTGATTTCTTTCAAAAGTAGCAATGGATACATCTTTTATAATCGATTTGTAGCTTCACTTGTATGAAAAGGGATAAATTCTGAATAAGGTCCGAGAAATTGAGATTCTTCTGTGAGCTTGTGACGTAACCCCTAATTTCCCATAAGAGCAATGTCTTTTCATTCGCGGTTTTCGTATTCGCGGTACTTTGCTGATACGTATCTCCGCGAATACGGAGGGATTCCCGTACATACTACCATTTCCCCTCCATCTTGCACCTCACTAGTGAATAAAGAACGAGGAGATGTTGGAGTCCTGACCTATTTGCATACTTACCGACATTGTCGAGTTCACAAACTACTCGATGAATTCCTACAATATCGCAGATCGATGAGTCAGGCTAATTTTATAGGTCAAACAGAAACTGCGTTACTCATTAAAATTACGATATCTTGAGAATTCATCGAATGATTTGTGAACTTGATAATGTCCATATATAGCGAGACTATCAATCTTTCCTTTTATATCCTCAATTTGCTGCGCTTCTATGACTGATTCTTGCTCGGTATCCGACATCCTCATAAATGCTGAACATCTCCCCTCTTATGAAGCCAATACTCACTTCGAATCCCCCACTGGTTTGTCAAGAGAGATCCGTCTAGTACTGTGTTGAGCAATGAAAATGTTGGCCGTCAAAACTGTCCATCGATCCGTGGTGTTCTGTTCTGCATTATATTATAGGTATTACACTATCTCTCCAGTAAAATGATAGACAATGAACTTTGGGATGTAAGGAGTGTCTTTGCTCGTGAGTCCAATAGTACAGCTATATCAGAGAGCTTTCCGATCGACTGTTTTACCAGGAGAGTGTTTCAGATCCGGGTCACGGATTTGGCTGAAACTTCGGGAATAGTCTTCTTTTAGTGCCAAAAGATGAAACCCAAAATTATAGATCCTAACGCTCAAGCGTTTCTGAGCCACAGCCAAGGACATTAGCATTGCAGCTATACCTATATGTATGATTTTGAACATGGGCCTATATGGGCTATACTAATGTCCTTGGCTGTGGCTCGGAAACGCTTGAGCGTTAGGGTCTATAATTTTGGGTTTCATCATTTGGTACTGAAAGAAGACTATTTCCAAAGTTCCAGCCAAATCCGTGACCCGGATCTGAAACACTCTCCTGGTTAGTTTAGTATCTAACTCTAAGAGACTCGTTTAATGCAATTAAACTTGATATGATCTTGATGGTCTTATTGTTCTAGATATAAGCAAGTTCTGTAAAGTACTGAATGTACACTCTTTGTTTGGGTTCCACTTGAAAGAAATGATTTTCAGCAATTCGTGTGCATTGTCTAATACTCAGGCTATATTCGATTCTCAAGAGTCTCTAGAGCATTTTGTATGACCTTACTACCGGTTGCACCTGTTTTTGAACTGGCATCATCTTCTTCGTCCCCCAGATCCAACGAAATCAATTTGCACTTGATAGATATAATCACGTGTTCAATTCACAGAACACACCATAGACATTTTGAAAGAGTATTCATCGCCAAAATACAATTTAAGAAAACCGAATACTTAGGACTTCCTGCAAGGTATGCAGAAATGTAGCCCAAACAATGTAAATTCTGGAATTCTGACATGGTTTGGGTCTCAGAAGTTGTGTTGTCGTCAGTAGATGTGAGATTTTTTGCCGAATACATGGAAAAGACTTCTTCGCCCCTAGCAGAAAACTCAAACTTCCGAGACAAAATTTATCGATGATATCTACGAGCTTCATTTTTCCCTACCAGCCTTTGCACTCATGAGTTCAGTAGAATAGCGCTAACACGAATCTGAGAAGACCGAAAAAATATCGGCGCAAACGAGATATCCGACTCAAGGAAGTCTCATCATAACCCGAACTTGTATACTGTTTTTTGGGCTCACTAACTACGAAAATGGACGGAGGGTACTCTAAATTTCAAGTCCGGGGTGTATGCTCTTTAAACTTATCAAACCGAATATACGTCGGAGGCTAGTGTACCATTATCATTAGTGTAGCGATTGGACCCATACGATTCATCCCGAGGGATACTTCAATCCTTCATCGTGAGTAGATTCGCCCAACAGATCAGTCTGACCGACTGTCACCTCTTTGGCATTAGAGATGCTATAATGTGATGTAGCCTGATGTCTTTTCTTAGAATCATATCATTGTAGTATTCAACTACAGGTTCATTATGGGGGCAAGAAGGTAGGTGTAAATCACCCATCGCAATACTCTTCAGGAAAGAGGGCCCACCTGAAAGTTTAAAATCAAGACGTTGAGATCCCGATAACTTGGGCATGTGCTTTTGCACAGCATGGTTGTACTGCACGAGCATGTGCATGTCAGCGCACAGTTTCGAGTTAACATCGTAGTTTGCTGGTATGATCTCATCAGCGTAAACGAGAATGTCATTCTCGAAATGGGCCCCTGCGATTAGATTATTGCGTTCGAACAAGGCCTCGACAGATAGTGCGCATTTGCTGTTTATTTCTTTTTTCCCTACCGTTCAAGACGGCTGCAAGGCACCAATGCATGCACAGCGGGTGCGCAATAAATACTATTTGAAAATTTTCTTCGAAAAACTTCCACCAACTGTTTAGAGTTGTGCAAAAAATTTTTAAAGTGTACGTGTTGGACCATGGTTGAATCCACAGGACCTGCAAAGTGGAAAGAGAGACCAAAACCGCTGCGATTACACTGGTGCCTCGCAGACGTCCCTGCTGGTGGGAAATAGAGAGAAAAGAACAGATGATCTTTGATTCAGAATTATATGTCATCAACGAAGCAAAAGTAGCTGTTTAATGAGCAATTGAAGCAGTTCAGAAACACTCAAGCGCACAAAAAACCGTCGAAAAGGCACAACTGGTGTCATCCAGAAACAAAACAGCTATTCGTGCTTATGTCGTTCTCGTTCCTCCTCGAGCCGTCGTGCAGATTCTGCCCTTGCTCCGGAACTATAATGCTGAGGTTGCCTTGGCCTTGCGCCTCGCCACCGCGCGTGACTCTTCGCACGGTTTTCGGGGCTGCACTCCTCAACTCCATCTGAAGAGCAGTTGTTCCAGGACACTAGGTATATCGAGTTCGTCTTTACAGACGTATACGCAGACGTAATACCCAAAGTGTATTACCCAAAATAAACGTTTTTATGTGTATATCAATATTGATCTTATCACTGACCTCTTGTGAATGACATAGGCGAAAATCCAATACGGATTAAAAAATGCTGGAAACATTCTGTAAGTAATTGCACCCCCGTACAGATGCAAGAAGTTGGAGACATCATCCGTCCGGATAACAGACGAGGGTTCGCTGTCCTGGGCAGCCTTTGTCCGCCCGAACGATTCAGTCAAGATGTACCGGGTACATCCTGCCGAGGTCAGTCATTTTTTCCGGCATTACGTCCTCCTCGTCCTTTGGACACGGGTGGCTGGGGATTCGGTAGACCCCCATGGAAATGAATTTGAGGGCTTCACACCATCTCAAATAATCTATCATATTTTTCCGAGTCAGCGCGTCCTGAGGCGCCTTGATAACCATGATTCTATTAACCGAACAAAACCTGTGCTGCTGCCTGCTGCTGATGCCCGTGCGACACTGCTACTTAATACGTGCATCAGTCTGCTGGAGTGGTCAGTCCGAGGTGGTGCGCTTCCACTACCGCATCACCATCGTGTGTTCGCCTGGTGATGAGGGCGAATCCGTTCGCATTCACTCCGATTTTACTCACTAATCCCCCGAGTTAGCTTGGAACACGTGAAATTCATTAGAGCCAAGTTTCGGGATCAAAATGGCGATTGCGTGCCGAAATTCACATTGTACATACTAATATATGAAAACTACACCATTCTCAACATTCCGTCTACCTCGATCCGAATACAGAAAATCGATATTCAAATTCCAAGTTCATTATCAATCTTCCAAACAGTATCTTTCAAAATCGGACCTACATCTCGCGACAAGCATTCCATCCTAAAACCCTTGAACAGAATACGTGTCTACATGTTCATTTTCTTATATGTCTTTGTACTTAACCTGTATTTATTTCTTGAAGTCAATAATGATTCCTTCAACATTTCATCAATCGAGTATTTATTAGTCGACGATTTATTTACCAATATATTATGCGAGTCTGCCGTCGACCGATTAGTTTACCGATTCAATACAAATGAGGAATTACAGAAAAATGATTCTTGGTTCGGCAGATGAAAGCAAAAAGTAAGAGTCACAACGAATCTGAGAGCATGGCCTACAAGGGTGTTACAATCCACTTTCAATGAGATGATTAATTTCTCCAAATTCGAATCATGTCAAGTTATTCCAAACTTCTCTATCAAACACTTGTAATCACCCGTAAATGACACACGTCTGAGTTCGAACGTAAGTGTCATGCGGAAGTGTATCACACCCCACGTAGAAAAAGTCATCTCACTCGGGCGAATGTGGATACTCTGAAACTTGTTTGAAATACATTTTGGCGCCTTCCGACGAGACTAGCGACCATTAGAATATTCCAAGAGGTATTGCAAAACGATGAAAAATGTATTGTCAGTGAAATTGGAAATATTATGTTCGGGGACACAGTTCGACCTAGGTATGGATCCTTCAGAAAGTATATTTAGATTTGAGGTGGAATGGGGTTACTTTGCAGAATTGGGGCGTAGATATGATATAGACGAGGTATTCATAGAAGGAGTTATTTATTAAACTGTGAAAAATATTTCAAGATCCAGAACATCAAGGAACTCAGTAATAGTGTAGAGTATTCAATGAAAAAGTATTTGAAATTTTTTTCGTTCTGGGCATGTTGACTGTCGCTCGAGTCTTGGTCCTGAGTGTTTGAATGAAGAGAGAGAAAAGAGAGGGGAATGCGTCAGAACCGGTCTTGAAAATTGAATTAAGCGAATCTCTTTTAAAACTTACCGGAATTTTTTTTGAAGTTGGTAGGGTCAGCCAAAATTTTCACGACCTCATTGTAAAAAGGCATGTAATTATTAGGCCTAGGTTCTCCATGCTGAATCAGTAAATTATATAGCGTCCGCTGCTTCTCACGCAAGTTCAAATTGGTTTTCAATACGAATTTCGTTGCGGCTATCTCTGCTGGCGTTGCGACAGGTGGCTGCAAGTTCAATCGTTCTGAGATGTCGAATTCAGTGCGCGGGTTGCTCTCCAAAATGGCTAAGATATAGCTTCTCGTACTTTTCCTCGTACGGATTTGGGTTTGCTGCTCTCTCCTCTAAGTATGGCCTCATGGTATGCATTGCCAATCCATTCAAACATTCCGATGCAATCGTTTTGATGAGAGGTTAATCAGGTTTCTCATTATTCATCAGTGAGCATTGCAAAAGGATACGAGCATTCACAGCAGTTTGACCTAGCAATCCGTAAAAATAACGCATAGACCAACGGTTTGTCTTTTTAGTCATGGCAAGAAAATGGAAAAGCTCATCGAAGGTATCTGTGCCTCCTTTTGTCTTATTGCAAAGTGAAATTGTTTTCCATCCGTAATTTCGGTCGTTTTCAAAAAAGTCGATGCAAGGAGAACCTCTCATTTTTCTTAGGAATGTGTGACACCAGAGGTATATTTCCTGAGAAACAACATTGCTTACTCGGCACATTTCTCGATGCGATTTTGAATTGAGCGAGGATTTGGCGCTTATTTTTACGGTCTGTTCCTGTCAAAGTGAGTTTATATTGATCTGTAAGAAGGCGTTCAAGCGAGGAACACTATTGAACCAGTTGTCGATTGTCACGATCTTATTCGTTGTATAAGTAGGCTCCAGAAGTTTTTTGGGAGCAGGATATGCTTTCATTTCGAAATTTTATCCAAAACTCTATTCTCTCTCCCAAGTATAGAATACATGATACAGATGAGCTGTCTTAGCATTGTTCAATGTAATTATTCTCAAAAGATATTTGTCAGGCTTGGATCTCATGTACATACGAAACTTACACCTTCCACGGAAGCCGAGCAGCTGCGCGTCAACAGTAGCTTTCTCTGACTTTTCGTACCAAAATTGGGAATTACTTTGAAACATTTAAAATATTTGCCTGAACCGCGGAATCTATATGTTTTATCTCTAGTTTCCGTGTTATCGAATCTGATACATGATGCAAGAAATGTGTACCTAATTCGTGACGTGACGCCCAAGTCAATGGTCAAACCATTTCTCTTGTCCCAAAGCTCGTATGAAACGATATTCGAGTCTTGCCTTGCACCCGCATAATATAGAAGTCGCACACGCATTCATCTCATTCAAATGGTGAGATGATGATACATTTGGATGAGTAATCCTTGCGCCATTAAGTGCACAGATACATTTTTGACTTAGATGTTGGTGTGTTTCACTATCAATTCGAATATTTATTCTTTGAATGGCATGATTGCAACAAGGTTCCCACTGCATAAAAGAGGAAGAAAGGAGGTGGATTTTTGGTGGCCGAGTAATATGAGCGTCTAACCAATCCCAGACCTGATTGATAAGGGAAATATGAAGATGGATCCATGCATTTTTCATCTCTTCATCATATTTTTGAATTCTGCCGCTATCTCATCTGTGAAAATCCAATCCAAGAGCTCAGCTCCTTTTTGAGACCGAGAGTTCTAGTTATTGATCCAACAGAGAGGAAAGCAGTACAATCTTTGTACCGGGAGGCTAGTGTACCAATTCTAAGATCAGAATCTGGAGATTTTGGAAACACCAGCCCATATCTAGGGCTGCAACCATTTTTTTTTTAAATTCACATCTAGAGCCAAACTTGATATTAGAGTTTGGCTAGGAATTGCTTACTACTCATCTGGGCAATCCAGCCTTTGATCTTTTCCTTGATTTCCTTATAGTAAGAGTAGTTCAAGTAAGTAGCTTAAGTAATAACTTCAACTTGTGGAATTCGAGATAATCTGCGAGAAGCCAACATCAGGCAGACTGAAGGGTTGTAATCTGATCCCGTCCTTTCCTTTGATGTCAATGCATGAGAAATATTTTCATTGATATGTTGTATTTGTAAGATATCCCAGGGCGAGATTACAGGCTCGTGTCGATCTGTAAAAGAGACAGTATCACATGACTGACGAACGAGACAGATACGAGACCGTGATAGTATTTGTATGGAGTACGAAAGTCAATCCAATGGATCGTGAAACAAAACCTTGAGCGCGCTTTCGTCACTCATACACACAAATCCACCCATCCACACAACAGACACGTGAGACACGAGTGATGTCGCAGCAGCCTGTTGCTGCAGGCGACGCAATACTTGAACCCGAATATACTGCGCACAAAAGCTCACGATCGATCGGTATTCACCATGTTCGAGCTACGATTTTTCGCGAACGTGAGTTTTTTGTGCATATGGTGCACAGAATACATACGTATAGTTCTTCGAGATTCACTAGTGGTCTATTTATATCCATCTTTGCCTCTCAATGTGTGCAAAAGCCGGCGTCATTGGCGTTCACGAGCTTCGAAAAGTCGTTCCTCGGCAGAACCATCCTCTCTAGTCGATGGACTTTCACCAAAATCCATCGGCTCGCCTTGTCGTCTCCATCTTAGAGATGATCCACCTAGTTCTCCGATTCAACATCATCTGCGACATCAGACTCGTCGCCGAGAAGAATATCTCGAGCAGTGAGATTCTCGTCCTGATCAAATCCCCAATACTCCATAGAAAACAAAACTCTCCTCAGCCACTTACGTTTCATTGGTCCCATTTCCATCTCTCGTTCGACTTCCTTCACGATCCAATTGATCTTCGCTCTCACCCATATCTACTTAGCTCTCTTCCTGATCCTGAAAGTTATGATCATCCACTAAATCTGACACCGTCCTCTCTCAACCAATCTTTATCATCTCCACAACCACATTCGTACCTGGATTCTCCACATTCTTATCCACCCCTTCGTCTATATTCACACACACATTCTCGTCGACTACCTCCTCCACATTTTCGACTACGGCATCTCTGACGACATTGTTCGCTGCATCCGTCTCTGTTATTAACTGGAGATATCTTTTCATACGTGTTCTCCCATCGCCTGCGTCAGTGAGATCCTGGCGAGGAAGGAACGAGACTTTCCGCTCGTAAGCCGTCGTTCCTTCCTTTGCGCGAAGATGATCCACTATTTCGAATCTCCGAGTTTTCTCTCTGAATCTAAAATAGGAAGGGAATGGTCATGCCATGTCTTTCATAACTTTTGAACATTTTTTTGTTCAAACCGTGTAACACTGATGTCGGTCTGACTCCCCGATTCATCCATGAGTCCCTCATGCCAATCAAAATATGCCGGCGTCGTGCCGGGCACGATTGGCAGCGTTAACCCCGGCTAAGGACCGTAAATGATGGCGCTATGATACATCACCGACGAAGAACACAGGATTGTCCTGGAAAGAACAGAGAAAGAAGATGTTGCCCTAGAAAAAGAGAAAGAATCTTCTTCCTTACAAAGAAAGAAGATGTTTCCTTACATTGCAAATTATTGATTTTTTATAATTTCTTGCGCACAAAATTACTATAAGTAGATTCACGGATTCTTAAATGTACTCACCCTGATAAGGAGAAGAGTTCCTTTGCTGCCTCTAATCCGTCTTTCGAGGGGGTATGATCAAGATAGGGGATCCGGAAGTCCTCACAAAAAACATTACTACGAAGTCATATTTACTATCCCAGAATATTGAACTAGCAAAAGAATTTCGAGGGGAAAATCCGTTTCGGAGTGCACTTAAATGAACTCTAATGACACGCGAGAAGTCCGACACACCGCAGACGAAAGATGCGTGACGCCAGGCGCTGACAGCAGACTAACGACTCACAGGCCGATATACCCGTACCAATACATACTTCGGATACCCTACTGATGACGCCCGGTGATCGCTTTCAAGCGATCGCGAGACTTGACACCTGTGTGAATATTGCGTGGGGTGTGAGTACCACCCCCAGTGCCATTTTAGGGTTAATTTTCACCGTAGCTCACTAACATCTGATATTGATGGTGATACTCCAATAGTCACAAGTGTCAATTTCCGACTTTTCTTTGGCTAACGACATTGAATCCCATTAAGAAGAGTATGACGATCGGGTTCTGCACGATCTCATTTTGCTGATCGTGAATCGCCTGGAATGTTTTCATACATTCAGTCTCCTTTGTCTCCTGTTGTTTTTCTAATTCAAGTTTACTAATTCAAGTTTTTCAAAACGTAACTCCTGCTTCTGTTCCTTTTGCTGCAAGCGCAGTTTGTGCAAGTTCTAGTACTCCTGGTCTATGAGTTCGTGATTATGTGGGCGCTCTTGAAGCATGAGCATCATAAGGGCAACAAACAGTTGGCGGGATGTTACTGAAATGAATTCAATCAGCTCCTAGACCGACAATTACAACCCATCTCCTTTTCAAATTTGTAGGATGCGAGCAAGACCCCGAATTGCGGTGATAGCTTATTCGAGTTGCGCTGATCCACAATTCTAGCCGCTGGAACAGAGGGCTCTTCGTTGCCTGCACGAGCCGGCTTCTCGTCAGTCCACAGCATCCCGGTGTACAAATCGATTAGAGAACGTCAAACCGTTACATGACCATGGTGGTGGTATCCTTGTACAGCGTACATCTCGTCGAAGTACGCTCTGATGTTGAGTTTTCAAGATCCGAGATCTCTGTTGTGGTTTTCGGCTAGCTTCCGAAGTACAGCCTGCCACTTGGTGGGTTTCCTTGGTGTACCTATAAGAGCTCATCTCTGACTTCGCTGCCTTCATCGGAATCGGCGATGACTCCGCAGGCAAGCCTGTAGTTGGACTTCGTCCTTGTCTGTGTCAATGATTAGAATTGTACCTCTGCGAGGCAAGCTGGTATCTTCCACTTCTGCAAATAATAACAAGTCATAAGGCCATGGGAACATCGCGAGCAACCCGAGAGAAAAGCCGTAGCAGTGAATGTTACTGATCATAACCGGGATCATTTTCATCATAATTACCCTGAGATTACCTGGTCAACTCAAAATTGTTGCTAGCCGTCGTTCCTTTTCCACCTTGCTCTGGTGAAGGAGCGGAAGAGGGGGATAGTAAGTGATCGAATGAGAAGGATATTGAAGTTACTCCGGAAAATGATATTTATAGTGATTGCGACGAGGTAGACGTAGGAAAAAAAGTTTGTAGTTCTTTTGAAGCTCCCATGATTTTTAAATCATCATTGAACATTGCCTATTTGAAGTGGCACCATTGGATATGGCGATGGCTGCACGTGAGTCGTTAAATCCACCATGCAACTGTTGAGATATAATTTTTCATCGGAAATTCCCATTTAACTAACACTAAAGAGATTATTTCATCGAAACCAGAGCAATTCGTAAACAAAACGCTCGGGCATGCCTCAAAATGATTGTGAAAAAACATCTCAAACCACGTGACTCATGTGCAGTCGCCGCTATATTGGATGGCGCAATTCAAAACCTGAGACACTTCAAGCTTGATTTCGAATAATCCTCAAAACAGAAAATTTCTGAATATTCATATATTGTCTCACTTTCAACGTGAACTCCCCCTATGCAAGCATTTTGAAATGTTCTTTGGAAATCTCGTTAGTTCTCTACCACCGTATGTAAGGGTGATGACAGACAACGCGCCACGACGAGAATCTCACGACGCGACGTCACCCGAAACGACACTAAATTGATTCCTGCGAACCCAACTATCGATGAATTTGATTCCTTTCTATAATTCATGACTGGTACTGTCAAAATGAATTAATGCACTGATGGTTGGGTTCACAGGAATCAATTTAGTGTCGTGTCGGACAGTGTCGCGTCGTGAGATTCTCGTTGTGACGCGTTGTCTGTAATCATCCTAAGAGTCCTACTAGGATATTTGGAACAATCAACAATCAAAGACTAACGTAAGCGCGCATGCGCTGACCGAGTTTCGGGGAACGATCGAGGGAACGATTCTTCTTTCCTTAGCCTCTTCTTATTCTCCCGCATCTCTGATGACAGCGATGCCCTCTCAATCTGCTGCTTTGTCGTCTAAATCTTCCTATGCCACTACGAGCCTATCCGGTATCGCATTTCGCATCGCAGCTAGCCTCTCCAGGGTGGTATCAGAGTTCTGGTCGATACCGTAGTCCTTGCTGCTACCAGCATCGTACTTGTCTCCATCGACTCCATCTATTTTTATATCATCACCTACCCTCTGTTGATGCTGGGCCACGTCGTCATGTCCCACATCATGTGCGATCAAAACGATTGAGTTCTTCCACATTTATGTAAATCGATGAGCTGTCAATATTATTCACAGGCAATTTTCAATTTCGAATAACTATTCAAAACCGAGACAAAACGTTATAAGCTCATTGTAACTCTCGAAGCGTCCAATCGTTCGACCTTACGAGTGCACTTAGTCGTTCGATCATTACTTCTCCGATGGTATTTTCGTCAAGTATGAGTCGTCTACCGTTTTGTTCTGGTAAAGTCTTCGGCTGGGCCGCTATTAACGCATCTAAGTATATTGGCTTTCAGCCGCAGGTTCTTGTAATTCTAGCGAAGATCTTTACACGCTTGCACTGGAATTTTATTTAAGAGAATGAATAGCAACAATCCTTAATTTTTGACATACGCTTGTGCGAGGTTTCAGATCCTTCACCGTTCCATACTTGGATAGTTACTTTTTTCAATTCTCTGGAACAACTGAATGGTTGGAAGCTGGAACGATGTAACTCGAGAAACTCGATCTTTTGGGAAATAAGGAAAACGTAGAAAACAGTTTTGGATTGATCCTGGTATTACAAAATTATTCACCGCCACATTTTTGAACCTCAACTACCAATAAATTGCGAATATGAAACTCTGAGGAGTATGTCCAGTAATCCGTGGAATAATCAACAACAGTATTGAGTACAACTGTTTCAGTTTAGAACGGCCCGAAATCGTATTTGTTTCCTTATATTTTCATCTCAAATTTTTTGCAAGCAGTCGTCTGTAATTCCCCCAGAATGTTAATGATCTTCTTGTAGGATTTTGAGTGAAAAGCACAAAAAAAAGATTGTCAACGATGACTGAAAACAACATCGCTGCGACCTACAGCGGTACAAATCGTCTACAGTTTCACCATTTCAACGCGGAAAGATTTGAAGTTCACAAAATAACCAGCAACTGCTCATGGAAAATTCTGACAAAATACACTACCGGTCAAAAGTTCAAGCCCACCCAAAAATTTTTTTTTCAATTTTGTGAGTTGAACTACTCGGCTCTATTTGACCGTAGAGGACTCTTCTGGAGCCCATTTTGAAGGCTTTTCACGTACTTCAAGATGGCATTATTCATTTTTATCCGTACGGATCGGGAGCTTTCCAATTTGTGCTTGGAAAAGTGTCAATTTCAACGAATCTTGGGAGAATCTTTTGGCTCATGCCAATTTGAGCCACATGAATGTTTCAGTATGGGAGTTGTGGAATACGAAAGTACAATTCTAGAGCTACAAAATCCGTTTTTGACCGTCCCTCTAGAACGTGCTAATTCGAGCTATGACATTTTCTCTGAGGGGATATTTCTCGCAAAAAATAGCATTCCCATTCGAGAGAGGTACAGAGATGCATTTTTAGCAAGTATAATCATCATTTCTGTTATCTATCCTATATCTTGATCAAGAAAACGAGAAATTTCTGAAATATGCCCCAAAAAGTGGATTCTTTCGTCATATTTGAATAGAGGTACTAGTTTTTGCGAAAAATCTTCGCTCAGAGAAAATGTTATTGCTCGGACTGGAAGTGGCGTAGAGGGACGTTCGAAAACGGATTTTGAAGTTCTAGACTTGTACTTTTGTATCCCTTAACTCTCAAATCGAAACATTCATGTGGCTCAAGTTGACACGAGCCAGAAGATCCTCTCAAAAATCGTCAAAATTGACACATTTTCAAGTTCAAATTGGAAAGATCCCGATCCGTACGGATAGAAATGAATAATGCCATCTCAAAGTACGTGAAAAAACCTTCAAAATGAGCTTGGAAAGAGTCCTCTACGGTCATATAGAGTCGAGTAGTTCAACTCACACAATTGAAAAAAATATTTTTGGGTGAGCTTAAACTTCTGACCGGTAGTGTACAGTACTTGTAAAGTTTGTTGATACTTCGATTCCTGCGATAATACAAGAATACGATGACTACCGAGTCATTCCTTATCAAGTCCCAACCGTTCAATATCATTTGAGCTCGGAACATCTGAATAACTTGTGACTGAAAGTTACAACGAAATGATTGGATCTCAAACTTCTCACACTAGCACCTTCTTATTCTTCTTGATGTGGTTCATATTGTGAATTCGTCAGGTAGTGCGAAGATTCGTAATAGATCTCAGTATAAGTAGCTATGAGATGAGATCCAGCGCCTTCTTGATGTGAAAGGAAATGAAACTTCGCATGTGCCCCGAGAAATTGAAACTCCATACCTCATTAAAATGGCTTGCCAGGTGGTTGAGCTAAATCACGCGCCTTGGATCTTTTCCTGTCATTTTCTACCTCATCTATTTCATCTTATCACTATCGCATTGATTTTTTCAACAGTGTGATATTCCACTTTAAAAGATGAAGCCTTCCAGATAAAATCTTCACGATTAATGTTCAAAATCAAAATCATTATCGTCATTGTAGAGAGCAAATTGTCCGAATTAACATATGGTTTATTTGACGAGACCCATGTTGTTTCTATTAACAGACATTTCTCTTCTAGTAACATCACTTCATGAATCAAATTATTGCGGGGCTTCAAATTTTGATCCTCGTAATTTTAATTATCCTGTATTCAAATACGTTAATCTTGTGCTTAGCTAAATATTATGTAAACTATAAATAATGAATATTTTTATCAAATTGTATCTGTAATTCAACACTTCTGTAGACAATATTTATCTGGGTCTTTTCGAATGTATTTGTTGTGCGATGGGCCTCTACGACGTGGTTCTGAAATTCTGTGCTCGACATGAATTTTAGACAGCAGAATCACACCAAGTTCAAACACTTGCTCAATCAACTCAGCTGTTTTTGGGTCAGTTTTGGGGGAATGCTCGTACATTTCAGAGAAATATTCTAGATTTTGTCCCAAAACTGGTCTATGCTACTGTTGTGAATAGAGTTCACGAAAGTAATGATATTCTTCTTAAATCTTATCACTGCTGTAGGAGTTTGAGCTTTAACGAAAATCCAATCTGGAAAACGATAATCCAATACCTAATATCCCCCCCCCCTCCCCCATCGTCAAAGCTGCGCCTCTACGGCATTTCATCCGGGAATACTATGAACTGTTCCTCACTATTCTACAATCTTGAAATGCTACATAGACAAAGAAAGCAGTCTCGCGGTCTCTCATTGCTGAAAAAATTTGAGCCCGTTTGGGACCTCAGTCGTAAAAATGTCTATTTGTCACTTTCTTTCCCATGATCTCCAAATATATTTGGGGCCTTGTTTTAAATATAAACCTGAAATTAATGCACAAATATTCCTAAATCGCTTATTTTACTATTTATCCACTAAGTTATCATGTAGAAATTGTAGTGTGGAAATAAAGTTTCGTAAATAAAAAAACTATGGATCATAGATTTTGATTCAACAATACCTGTCTTACCCCTTGCCCAAAGGTGATCAAACTCTATTGTCGAATCATCTGTGGTTCTCAGAGCAGAATGATCGGCTCATAGTAACGCTGTAGCGACTATATTACCCTTTTCGATCTTACAATCCAATTCACTCTCCAATATTATGAGATAATAAATCCCAATGCTCTATATCATCGAAATCACATCTCGCACGTAATATATTCAATAGCCCCAAAACTAGTTTTGGAAAAACGGAGAAGCCATAATCTGACTTACTCATCCGATTCGAACTCTTCCTTGTCAGTCTGCAAAAAAGTTCGGTCGAAGTCAAATTTTAAAGCACATTATCTGATTCTAAGCATGAACAAATTCGAGTAGGACATCCTTCCATTGTTACCTCCGGGTATCCTAATACATCGTTTGTAGCGAAACCCATCACTGCTGGGATGGATTTTGATTCTTACCGGCGCAGTAAACGCGTCTAAGCATCGGAATGATACCTACACTCCCAAATTTTCATGCTTTCGGAACGTGCTTATTGTTTCGCAAGTCTCACAAAGTTTATGAAAAATGATCCGTTATACGTAAATGTAAAATCTCGTCACTGTCTAATATCAATAGTCCAAAGAATCAGAAAAAAGGAATTCTGAAATCTCGATTGCACAAGTTTCTCTTTCAACCAACTCAAATATTACTGAAAAGAACAAATCTCAAAGTCCTTCACACGTGAACACAAGTGAATGAGCCGCACGATTTAGGTATATATTACTAATAATAGTGATCGCGCCCGCCGTAGTCGACGGTAACAACGTAACTCATATAAGGTATGTATACATGGTTTGCATCTTCTACACTGAAACGCATGTATTCTTGCATCCTCCTTCCTTCAGCTGTTGCGGACCCTCTGTCCTAATTTTCTCGACAGACGGCTCACCTGAGGTGAGTTTTGGAGCAGATCTGCTGGTGACACGAAAAATATTCACACTGTAAAAGATTTATTCTAAAAACTACAACTAGATGGTTGGTTCAAAATTTCAACCACACTGGTTGAGTATTCAACGGCTGCGAGTTCGTGGATACGCGACCGGTGAGATGGATATAACATATACTCAGCAATGATTTCTGGACGACATTTTTTGGTCAGAAAAGCAAGTTCATCGTGTTTTTTTCGTAAAGAAATAGAAATACAAACATCAGTGGCGGCCCCAACCTTTTTTGGCAAAAAATTCAGGTTAAACAACGTTTTTGTGAGCCAGTATCCGGATTGGTGACCTTTCGGCTGGGGCTGCTACGCTACGCTTATAGCTCGCGCAACAAATTCGCCACCTCTTTCATCGTGGGTATACAACGGGACGCATGAGATTGGTGAATGGTGGTGATCGGGCGACATTTTTGGATCAGAAAAATGAGTTTCAACGTGTTTGTTCATTAAAACATAGAAAGAAACATCAGCAGTGGTCGCGCGAGCCTTTCCGCAAAAAATTCAGGTCAAGCAACACTTTCGCGATTTAATATCCAGGTTGGTGACTTTCGCCTGGAGCTGCCACGCTTTTTAGCCTGGCAAAAAATCGGTTGACTCTTTTATTATGAGTACTATACGGAAGCCATGAGATCTGTCAATGGTGGTGCATTCTCGGACGACATTTTTGGTCAGAAGTACAAGTTTCATCATCATTTTCCATAAACAAATGAACCTGGAATGAGCGAAAACTCTTATACCTTCTGGCACGTTGTTTTCATTATGTGAGCAGTTTCTTTGACTATATAGTGCGTTAACTCCGTCAGGCTTGAAATAGAAAGACGTAAACTTTCGAGGATTATGGGAAACCAGCTGTTCCCGGCCATTAAGGCTCATTCTCAAAGAAAAAATCTTATAAATTCAAGTTTGATGAGATTGACGCACTAGTCAAGAAAATGTTGCGCATAATGAATAAGGTGCCAAGATATTCTCGCTCAACCCAATCCTCCAATGATCAAAAGCAGATTTTTTTCAATATTTTACAACTGTGACGACGAAAGAAGAGTTAATTTCTTCGGGTTACATCCATATGCGTGGAGTGATACCGTTGATGATCATGTGTGGACGAGTTTACCACAGCATGCGTTTATGACTCTTCCTGCACACATTTAGCTCTTGGGTTTCCAAGGATTCAAGGGCTGGACATCGCATATCACGTGATAACTGTTGAAAATCCTCCCTCCTCCAACGTTATGAAAAGTGATAAAGCCCCAAACCCTCCTTCCCCCAAATTGTTTCACGTAATATATGAACGGACCCATACCTGGATCTCCGGCCCGCGGCGCGGGTGGGACTCGGGATCTAATCACTTAGTTGAAAACTCAACCAGTAGGTTGAAAAAAAGAATTTAAACGGTTGGTTGAACAAAAAATCAACCACTTGATTGGGAATTGAACTGAATCGTTGAGAATTCAACCAGTCTGGTTGAAATGTTGGTTGAAAAATCAACAAACTTTTTCCAGTGCAATCAACTCATTCGCTCACGATTTGCATAATAATAGACCGCTAGTGGACACATTTTCTCATGCCGTAAGACCAGGTAATTCGGGAGGGGTGGTCGATTCGGGACATTTTTTGTCTTTGCGATAACTGTATACTCAGAATTCACACAGTATGCTGTAAGTGCTTATTTTTTTCAGGATGAGATGCAGAGCTTCAAAATAAGCTCTCGCATACTGTTCGATTTCTGAGTCAAAAATTGTCGCACCGAAGAAAAATGGCCCGAATCACCGGGTTTTACGGTGTTGATGATAACCGGCTCTTATCTTTCTGATACTTCAGAAGAATTTGGAAAAATTCTCAAGAGCCCCTATTGACACAAGAAATGTATCAAACTAGAGGCCAAGGCCAAATACCCAATTGCAAGCCAAAAATCCTTCAAAAATCCCAATTTATGCTATTCTGTGCGCAAAGTTGTGCGTGAATGGACATTCGGACGCTTGTGTGACGTGCGCAACCGACGAGTTGCGTGCGCAAAAGCGAATACTGTGCGCAATATTTGCGCACGCTGCAAATCACCCAACTGCACGAATTGGTCAATTGCGCACGGTGCGAAAAAACTGCGCGAATTTCGTCTGCGCATTCGAAATTCGATCTCTGCACTAAAGAAGCCTCCTTCAAAATAGCCCTATCTCAGACTTCATGCGTCGCACTACAGTTTTGAGGAAAGCATCTTGATGAGCAGAAAAATTGCTAGCTTGAATCGGGTTTTCATGATCTCCATCTCGAAGATATTAGATGCTGGTCAAAAGTCAGAAATTTTCGAAAATTCTCACATTTATTGATACACCTGCAGTTTTGTAGCAAATAAAGACACGGCAACTTTGGGAACGGCATGTTAGAGAGGAAAAAATGCTATGTGTGGCAATCTTTTGATTATCTTTCGCATTCCACGCATGAGAACGTATAAGCAAGGAGAACAATCAAAACGATCGTTTTTCACCTAAAACGGCACCTCAAACGTTGGGTACTTTGACAGGGTGTACGTTCTCTCAAATGGAACGAAAAAAATGATGAAAACATACCTACACGTATCAATTTTTCCTCTTTACGAGATGACGATTGCAGAATTGTCGTACCCTTATGCGCAACAAAATTGCATATGTATCAATAGAAGCGAAAATTTTCATAAATTTTCAACTTTTGACCAGTATCTAGTACCTTTGAGATAATGTACGAAAATCATTCAAAGTACTGCACGAAATCATTGCCTCTGGCGTTCCGGCACCCCTGTACTCTCTCTGCCAATTTGAACGAAGATTCAGCATATTCTTCAAAATCCACTGAACTGCTCACCTATGCTACCCTCCGAACCTAAAGCCGTGAGAAATCGTTCATCCTAGTTGCAAGCTACTATACAGTACACCCTCATGATCTCCACTCTATCTCCTTCAGCGAGTTCAGGACGCTGCTTTTCTACTTTCTACTTGAACGTGACAAGGCAGAACGGGTGGAGGAAGCCCGAACACCGAATGTTCCACATATTCTCCTCTTCTTGAGGGAGTGCTAGAACTCCAATTATTTTGAATAGTTCTAATCGATTTCATGCTCAGTTTTGTTTTCTCATCAAGTTTCTTTCTCTCGAATCTAGTCGATTCTATTTTTATATCGCTAATTATAATTTGGCTACCTAAGTAGCCATAGTCACTGCACGCACCACTGAAGTACTGATATGAACAATGCGTCACATACTGTCAAATACTGCTGAGTACACATCTCTGATTCATCCAACACATGAGTTGAAATTATAATTCGTGTAATCTTTCTTTCAGAGTCTGATGGGATTCTACCCCTAGACTTCAATAATTACTCGTATCAATCAACCAATCTATTGCTAAAAAGTTAGTATTTTCCAGCTCTCTGAAGTGCTTTTCTTGGAGTTGTCCTACGACGCATGGAGTACGTCGCTATGTTAAAGGAAATCGATATTGCGTCGACCGCCCCAGAATTTATGAGCGGTACTGTATAAGTGAAAAAACGATGGAGTTTTTGAGAATTTACAACAACTTCACCACACTCACTTATTTCGTTCATGAGTGGACATGGCCAAAAACCGATATTCATGATAACTTCGATTGGGGCACAGTAAAAATCTGAGAAAATTCTGAAGAATCTCTGGCAACCGTAGAAATACATTATATATCACGTGCTTTTATTTTGGGAAAAAATTGGAAAACGCAAAAATCTTCGATTTTCAAATTCCGGCATTTTTTTTGCCAAATTTAAGTAACTACACAGGCCCTGCACAAAATGAAAAGAAATCTCTGATCAAAAAAAGGTGGAAGTCATTTCGGGAACTCGTGAGTAAAAGAACTTTGCACCCTTGTTATTTAATGTACTATTTCGATGTAAAATTTGACGCACGACCCGATCCCGCCCTTAGTTTTAACATACGTGGTCACCATCTTGGCGTAGAATAAAAATACCCCGCCCAGGGAATTTAAGCTCATCTGGAGTTTTTTCTAGCTTCCTAGGGAGTACAAAAATTTTGTAAAAATTCATTATCGACGTAAAATTTAATGATAAAAACGATCCCGTCACCAGCTTTGCTTAAAAAATTCGCAGTTTGCTTTTAAAACGCGAAAACTCGCACTCATAAATATGGCCATAACTCAAAAACAGCCAGGGGAAGCTGTGGTCCTGAGTTTGGATTCGTATTTAGCAGCTCAAAATACCTCAGAGATGACCTCCACCTTTTCTGATCAGGAAATTTTTTTTATCTGGTGGGCCTGTGTTATTCATATTTTTCGTGTCAAAAAAATTTTCCGAGACCGGAAAGTATGGATGAAAGTGAACGGCAACGGGATAACAATAATACATCCTACGCGGAGTTCATGTGAGGCTGTAGCTCGCTTCTGGGTTTTCGGCCCGAGTCACATGCAGGCAGAGATCACAATATTCACTCGAAAACGAGAAACCTCACGAGAGAAGGGCGAAAGATATTTCATACAATTTTATAGACTTCGAAGTTTTGGAAAATCGCATGATCAGATTTTAAATCTGAAAATCACAATGGAAAAAACTTTTTTTTTAATTTTTTTTTCATAATTTTTCTTTGCATCACCAACGGGGCTGCCGCCCTTGGACCTTGCTCACACGCCCTGCGTTCCCCCTGTCACAAGTTCTCGATCGTACTGAGTACAGCTAGCCTTTCAATACATGGTTCCCTACACTCTTGATTCTCAAACTGACTAGCAAGCTTTTCAGCCACAAAAACTAGGAGTGACCTAGGATCGTTGGTTTCACAAACACAGAAACTATCTGAAAAGATCGTCAATTTTCGTTAATTTTAGTAATTGTATAACGAATTTCAGACGAATTACACCTCTGTTCACAAAAATAAAAAAGGAAAATTTACCGTCTTCTTCAAGCTGTACGATATTGTTTATTTTCCGTTCCGACGAATGATGAGAGGTAGATTCTGAGATGCTTAATCTAATCACTCCTAATAAAATAATTGAATGCTTATCAACGTATTTTTTGGCGAGTTATATTTTTTATCACAGCAATAGCATGAATATATCGTAAGCAACACGGGGGAAAAAATTCGCGCATTTGTCCCCTGATCATTTGCACACGGTGCAAGATATGGAACTGTGCGCAAATGGTCAATTTGCACATTCTGTGCGGTGACTCGTTCACAAATTTTCGGTTGTCTTGTAGTTGCTTAAATTTCCGTGTTTTTGGTCCTAGTTTTATCAAGAAAACTCATTTTGAATGTCAGAAGTACGTTTCTAGTGTCAATGAGGGTGAGTATCAAGAATTGATTACTGGTGACAAATGAGAAACAGATGAGGAACCATTTTCTCCTCGCTTTTTCTCAAATTGAAGATTCAGCCTCTCTTTTTCCAATTCATTTACATTTATCTGAAGATGAAGTGGTCGATCATTCTTTACGGTGCGATCTGATGAAATTTACCACCCAATGGGCTTGGAAAATGTATGTAGAAGACGTTATGATGGAATACAAAAAGACTTGGATAAAGGTGACGAATTCTGCATAAGAATTCAATGTTCTTACTACTAGGAATACAAATTTGGTCATGAGTATCCGCACTTGTTTTACTTCTTTATATTTTGTTTGTATTATTTTATTTATTGAATTAGTCTTTAGCACCGGAGTAGAATAAGCTGGTCTGGAAACAAGTTATTCGAATTTATCATGATATAAAACATTTTACAATTTCTAATGGTAGATTATGTATCCGAGTTGCGGGAATAAATTTAACTTGGGTATTATCACTAAAACAGTCTGACTGTCTCGAGTGTACGATAATTTTTAGAGGCGCATTTGGAAGATCAAAACGAAGCTATCAATTAGGGTCGGCCAAAAAAGAAGTTTTTCCGAAAATCGATACGCCCTAGCGTGGGAATGTTGGGTTTGTATGTATAGATGTGAAGAAAATTTTGCCGACGCTGGAAAATGAGATTTTGTCGACTTCCTTACGGAAACATCGTGTTTCCGTCGGTCCACACAGACGGATGTTTCCGTACTCAGGCGATAAAATAACTTATGTACCTCGTGATCAAAATGCGCTTTCCGCGACTCGGTACATAATATATATTTCGATCGACTGTGCGTAAAGCACTGCTTTACGCACGGTAGTTTATGTTCACTTTACGCCCAGTCGATCGAAAAACGTATTTCGATACTCGGGCGTGAAGTTTTTTTGCTTTACTCGTGCTAATTTCGACCCTCGCCAGGGCTCGGGCCGAAAACAATCACTCGAAAAGCAAAACCAAACTTCCCACCCTCGAATCGAAAAATACTATTACGTCCCAGCAAGAGTCAGAAAGCTTTTACCAAAATTAAGACGGGATTAAACGGGGTTGTTCCAAATCCTACAAGACCATTTGGAAGCTTGTTCCAAATCTTACAAAATGGGCTGGAGAAGCGCCAGATTTCAACTGACCAGATCTAATCTATCTTGATTTTCCCAACATGTGATCATTATCAGAAATTTAAAAAATAAGGCACTCCTCCCTTCTAACTTTGTTTGTATTTCTGGTGCATCTGATTATTCTGCAACATGTCTCAACCTACTTCTATGCTTGTCTCAAAAACCTACAAAATGAGCTAGAGTACGTCCAATTCTGAACAAACCCGAGCCAATCGATCTCAATTTTTCTGGAAAGTCATTATTTTTGAAAACTCCACAACACTGAAAACAAAACAAAGCAGAAAGAGCTGGATGAGCCAAGCAGAATCTGCTTGGCTTGTCAGGTAGACGTCAACCGCGGTACACGCCTTGTGCAAATCATACGATTGCTGTGAAACGACTGGATGGAATGACCTGGAATTTTGAATACACATAGTTGGAAAGCTTTGCTTTCGCACTGTGAAAGATTTGTGCCAGAAAATGGTTGCAGAAAAATTAGAAAAATCATAAGATTTCTCATCATTTTCATGTGTTTCTCGCCATGATCGATAGCGGGAGGCATGATTTTCGACATGCAAGGAACTTTTTCAGTTTTCAACCATGACAAAACTCAAAGCGAGAAAGTTGTTCAGAATTGTGTAAATAATGTTAGTCTCCAAGATTCAGATCAAATGATGCAATAGAGAAAAAGTTGTGGGAATTTCTTTGAGATTGTTCAGCGAGGCGTCTTGATTTTGTACTCGGCAGCCGCCGGGAGCTTCTTTTTCATTTGCACTATTCGATCTAGACATTAGTGGTCAACATTATTTACACAATTCTGAACAACTTTTTCGCTTTGAGTTTTGTCATGATTGAAAACTGAAAAACTTCCTCGCATGTCGAAAATTATGCCTCCCGCGACCGAGCATGGCGAGTAACACCCGAAAATGATGAGAAATCTCATGATTTTTCTAATTTATATGGAAGCATTTTTTGGCACAAATCTTCCACAGCACGGAAGCAAAGCTTTCTAACTATGTGTACAAAAAATTTCAGATCATTTCATCGAATCGTTCCACAGCAATCGTATGATTTGCACAGGACGTATACCGCACCTGCCGTCTACCCGACAAGCCAAGCAGATTCTGCCCGGGTCTCCAGCTCTTTCTGTTTTATTTTTTTCTCAGTGAAGTAAGCGAGTTCCTCATCCCACCTTATTCCTTCCAAAAATCGAACTTGGAACTTGACGAGTGTGACTGGCCCCTTCTTCCTCCATTTGTATATCTGGAATAGATTACATACACATTTCAACTCGTGAATAACGTGAGGAGGATATGTTGAGAAATTCTGTAACCAAATCTGAACTAGACTAAACTTGATTTATTAAGAGTCGTTCCAAACTTTCAACCAATTCATTTTGGCTACAGAATTTCTCAACAGATGCTCCTCATGTTATTCAAGAGTTGAAATAGGTTATCTGATCTCAGATGAAAATGGAGGAGGAAGGGGTCAGTCATACTCACGTCATACTCGTCAAGTTCTAAGTTCGACTTTGGGAAGAATTGAGGTTGGAGGGAAATTCGCTTATTTTTGGAGTTTCCATAAAAATCACTTGTTAGAAAAATTGAAATAGATTGATTCGGGTTGGTCAGAGTTTGACGTACATTAGCTCATTTTGTAAGTTTTGAGACAAGCATAGAAATGTATTGAAACACGAAGCAAAATAATCAGGTGCGCCAGAATACATGCAAAGTTAGAAGGGAAAAGTCCCCGAATTATGAAATTTCTAACAATGATCACTTGTTGGATAAATCAAGATAGATTAGCTCTGGTCAGTTAAAATCGGATGTACTTCAGCCGATCTTGTAGGATTTGGAACAAGCTTTAAAATGAACTGGGGGTACATTGAAAAATTTTGAGGTGGACCAGAAACACAAGCAAAGTTAGCAAGAAAGAGATTGTGAATTTCGCACTCCCTCGTTCAATCCCGTGTTAATTTTAATATAAACTTGGTGGCTCTTGCTGGGACCTAAAATCTCATTTTTCAGCGTCCAGCGAAAATTTTTTCACATCTGTATACAACAAACACAACATTTTCACGCTATAGGACGTATTGGTTTCCGAAAAAGCCTCTTTTTTGGCCGGATGGGATTGATAGTGGGGTGCACTATCAATCCGTGAATTCTTAAATCTCTTCTCGGTAAATCACGTTAGCGCAAAAATTCGTACAGGATCTTTTGGCTTTTTTCATGATCTTACAAATCGTTTTTCTAAAAATTGCTCTACACTATATTTTACACTCGAGTTACGAGTGATCAGGGAGAAGAAAATTTGTGCTGTTTCAGGGTACTGGTAATTGGAGACAGCTCTTTCTTCTCAAAGCTGCTTGATGTCATTTCGAATTCATGTTAGAACAAACCAGATTTGTAGAGTACTCTATGGAATTTTGAAGGTTAAACGTCGGAATCGTGTACTACGCATTCTTTTTCTTCTATTTCTACTACCTATAACGAGTAAAAATTTCCTTTTCCAACATCGCTCGTAGCTCGGGGTAAAAGAACGTTAGAACAACGTTCAAATAAAAATGGGTTGAAAGGTCTCAAAGAAAGCTTGTAGCTGTACAAGATTTCACAAAAAATTTTGCGTCACGACGATTTTATGGATGATTAACGATTGATTGAGATGGAAGATTTTTGAATTTCCGGAGCCGATCGAAATCATAAATTTTGGATTGAAAAAATTGTCGAAGGTCATTAATTGATGGATTTTCTCCTGATCTCTTTAATGCGCAACTTGAATTACTGTGGACTCCAGGGCATTAAACTCATCGCTGCTTTAGTGAAAGTACAGTACCATGCAAAAATACGTAAAGGTGGAATTAGGAATCAAATGTAATTTTGATAGTTAGTAGCAGCATGTACGATCAAATGATCCATTCCGGACGAATCGTAGTATTGCGAAGTTGTTGGATCCATCTTCCTAGACTCTGTAACATGAGTAAAAAAAACGACTCTTAAATATCAAAATTTTAGATCAAAGCGAAGATACGATATCTTATCTCAGCGACACAAGAGAATGAATTAAATGCGAAAAAAATAAAATAACGAGCAGGTTTAATCTATTTACCTGATAAAAAATAATGAGAGGATCTCCACAGCACAAAACTCACGACTGTTCTACTCGAAGAGCATCCAAATACTGACCACGAAACTCTTACTCATACATATATATTTTTTCACATATACGCATGGGGATTTGAATTTCAAAAACCATTTCAATATTTCATATTGTTATTATTGTCCGCTGAACAAACGGAAAAGGACGAGAGGGAGATGAGGAATATGGATGATGCGCCTTAAGTCTTATCGATCTTAAGGCGCTTTGTATCGTAATGTTTTTCTAGAACTTGGGTCATGCTACTGTATATGATATATAGTAACTTAATATTTTGGACAGATTGAGAGAAATTCGAATCATGGTTTGAAACCAAATATTATAATCCAGGTAGACCAGGCGAAATTACCGCTATCGCTTGCAAAAATAGAAAAATGAAAATACTTCTTGGGATCCCCTTCGGAAGACTCTTTTGATCCCAGGAATGCATGTTTCCAAGCCGAACTCTGGTGCAAAATTGTTTAAACCGAAATTGTTCAAACAAATTGTAAAAATCACTTTTTTCGATCCAAAACTATTGGATAAAGATAATTTGCGACATTTTAAGCCATAAGTTACTCTTGTCATTTTCCTCTAAGAGCCATTGTTTTTGAGCTACGAGCATTTTTAAGTTGAAAAAACGCAAATTTTGCGATTTTGAATATCAAAAAAAAGTCACAACAAAGCAAAAATGCAATGTTTCCAGTGAGCAAATCTATTCACTAGAATGTCCTCTACAAGATCCAACAGCAATAAGTGATGTTTCCGTCCGGGAACCACTCGTTTTTCGAAAACTTCCGTTGCATGGTTTTTAACGGAGCGCGCACTAGCTATATATGTCGTAGGCCGATAAAATCTTCAGGCCGTTAGGATTTCACGTGCGGCGCAACACTGAGCACTTTTGCGTAGAAAGTGATTTTTTATTCAACCTTAACCCATCCCTCTTGTTATTGACTCCGAGGAAATAACAGTACTGGTATCTCCTCGGCGATCGGTAACAAGAGGGATGGGTTAGTGTTGAATAAAAAACCACTGTTTAAATAAACTTCTGTGATGCTTCTTACGCGCTTGAACGCGTGAAATCCTAATGGCCTGAAAATTCTAACGGCCTACGACATATACATATATCGCTCGACGGTATATATAGCTATACTGTCGCAACTAAAAACAGTGGGTTAAACAATCTCAAAAAAAGAGTGGTTCCCGGGCGGAAACATTACTTATTGCTGTTGGATCTTGTAGAAGATACTCTAGTGAACAGATTTGCTCACTGGAAACACTGCTTTTTTGCTTTGTTGTTGCTTTTTTATGGTATTCTAGATCGCAAAATTCGCGTTTTTCCAACTTGAAAGTGCTCGTAGCTCGAAAACAATGGCTCCTAGAGGAAATTGACAGGAGTAACTTTTTGCTTAAAATGTCTCCAATTACCTAAATCCAATGGTTTTAGATCGAAAGAAGTGATTTTTACAATTTGTTCAAACAATTTTGCACCAAAGTTCGGCTTGGAAACATGCATTTGTAGGATCAGAAGGGTCTTCCCCAGGGGATCCCAAGAAGAATTTTCATTTTTCTATTTTTGCAAGCAATAGCGGTAATTTCGCCTGGTCTAAGATAATATCAAAGAGAAATTGAAAATTAATCACGCATTAGTCTTGAAACTGGTCTTTTTCATTGTATACCTGTACCCATTTTTTGCTAAAAATTCATATTGTTATGTAATCAAATGTCTGTAAAACCGAATAATGACTTTGAATGCCGGAAAATGTTGCCATTAGCTTTATATATTTTAGTGCATGTTTTGTATAATCCTGACTATAATCAGCTGTCAGCATCCCTATTCATTGAAATTGGACTTGATCTTGTGCATACCAACTATCCTGAGCACTGCCCTAGAATCTTGATCAAAGAAAACCATATGTGAGAGCCCCATAGATTTATTTGTGCTCATCAAATATTCAGTAACAATTTTCATTCATGTAGTAGGTCTTTCTATACATATCGAGGGAAAAGGCTGAGTGATTCAAGTATTCTATGTGTCAAAAATATCAATTTGTTCTGGAATCCTTACCTTTGAACCATATTGAACTTATACAAGATACTTACACTCATTCTTAATTTGAGTATGTTATCAAAGTTTTGAAATAGTTAAATAAACACAACAAGAGATATGCTACATTCCAATTAACTCATCTCACTTTGAAACCGAGTCTTAAAAACATGAACTTGGAAAATGTTTCAAGACATTGTAGGAACTCCTGATGATTGAGATGAGTCGTGATACAAACCAGCCATTGCCTCTTGTAAGGCACGTAAACAAGCAATCTTGGATGAAAATCCACCTGCTCTTTCACCCTCACTTTCTGCTCTAACATGAGTTATGTAGCCCTGAGTTTGAAGTTCTTTCCAACCAGGAGGGCTTGGTCCTTGAATTTCCTGAATGATAGGTGTGTAAGAGTATGTAGGACCCTCTTCAATTTTTGGCACAGGAAGAAAAGTGGAGCCACTTTGCTGTCTGAATTTGATGCCAGTACTAAATTCTGTAACTTTGGGCACAAGTTTTGCTTCTTCTGCTGTTGCTTGTATTGTTGTGGCAAATGATTCAACAATGTTCTTAGCATCTCCTTCTGAAAACATCAGCTCATCAATCAAAGCCTCTTTCTCTCTGATTTTCCTTTTCTTCATTTCCATTTCTTGTTTCAGTAGCATTTGGCGGCGTTCTTCTTGTTCAATTTTTTCAATTTCCAAAAGTTCCTCCAATTCATTTTCTTTTTTACCTAGTTTTGTTTTGTTTTTCTGTATCAACTCTCTGTTTTCTCTTTTATACTGTTCTATTTTTCTGTTAGTTTCAATGACATCAATGTTATTGGCTAAATTGTATATAATGTTCTCCACCTCTTCTAAATAGTCATCATACTCTCTTTGTGTAGCAAAATCTTCTTCTTTTTTATTGAAATCACGTAAAATCCTCTTTCTAATGTCAACTTCTTTTTCTACAGTTGCATCTTCATATAACTGGACTCTGAAATTGACTCTTCTGAGAGCTGTTTGACATTCTGGACAGGCACCAGATCCTATAAACACAATTGAATCGGATAAGATCTGCGTATTTATAATACACCCCAAAATTAAAGTAGCTGACAACTTTTAAATAGATATGCGTATGATGTGAGAGTGATGAATGACATACCCTTTAGAAAAAGTAGATCAACACAGCTTTCACATAAAGTATGTCCACAAACATTGACCATCAACTTGAGAGATGGGTTGCGATATTTTGTTGTTTTGCAACGTGGGCAAGCTTGATCTTCCATCTTGAGAAAGATGGATATTTCTACTGTTGACTAGATACTTAGACTATCTCAACTGTTGAGCCAATTTTAGCTCATTTTAAAGAGGAAGAAACCAAAGACAGGCAGAGGTTATTATATACCTGTTATCCTTGTTATGATATCCGTATTCTAATATTTTTAGCTCGATGCATATAGGATAAAGAGCATGAAATACTGAGCTAACGCTCTGAAACCTTGTTTCTATTCGCTTTACTTATGACAAATCTGTAAGAAGTGGTGAGAACCCAAAAAGTACGTATATGTAAACATGGTAAACACCGGCGTGTTTATGACTTTGAAAAGCTCTTTTACTACCTGTACCTGAGCACGCGTGAGGTCGATTTAAGCTTAAGCTTAGGTTATCCTAAGGTAGCGCAGGCGCAGACGACGTGATATTTCTCATGTAGCAGACGACAAACATACCTGGCAATCCTGGCATGCAATACTATAGTATGTAAACATTGCGGATAGATTAGCACTAAATGCTAAAGGCGGCTATTTCCTCTATTTTCTCTCCACTCTCACTGATAAATCGATTCTTATCTCAGCATTATCTCCTGGAGTGAGATATGAGTGTTGAATATGAAGCTTAGCAGGGTAATTTAGAATCAGAAATGTTCTACTCCAACTACCAGTGACAGCAACTACTTGTTGGTGGTGTTGAGGTGTTGAAAGAACGTTTTATCAAAAAATGATTGAGCCCCAAATAATCATAATTGGAGCGGGTGCTGCTGGGATTGCAGCCGCATCACGTCTCCTGGAAAAAGGCATACACAATGTCTTGATCCTTGAAGCCAAAGATAGAATTGGAGGAAGAATATTTACTCAAAAATTCGGTAAATTTACTTAGAATCAAATCTTGCATTATGTCATCTTACCTTTGAAGTGATTCACAGTAACCTTTATTGATACCTATTGCAGGAGACAATATTGTGGAGTTGGGAGCCCAATGGTGTCATGGAGAACAGAATAATGTTGTTTACAATCTTGCTGCCCCCCATAATTTATTGGAATCATCATTCAATATCAATGATCCAACAAAGCACATATTTGTCAATGCAGCTGGTGAGGTTGCTTCAAGAGAAGAGTCAGTAGAAATATTGAGAATTTATCACAAGATCCTTGATGATGCAGGCGATACCAATCATAAGCCGGGAACTAGTTTGGGCGAATATTTCACTCACAAGTAAGTATCATGGATTCATTTGGACAATGTATTTCTTTTGCTTAGTGGCTTTTGACTTTTCTGGACCTGGATGAGTGACAAGACTCTTGTCAAAGTGAAGAGTCATTTTTCATATTGTTAAGAAGCAGTGTTGTAAACCTTGTGCTTGATTGAAAAATGATCCGTGTTGGACATGTTCATCAACAGCCCTCGAGGCTTGTAGGGAATTTTTTAGAGCCAATGCTCACACTCTACTTTGTAACGCATGAATAGCTTTTATTTTCTTAGGCCTCATTATTGCACTGTTTCCTATTGTGGTTCAATGCGTTTTAAAACACCGATATTTCGCATAGGCAAATCGTTTCTGCGGAGGTAATAATTGAGGGGGTGGGTTGAAAAAGGGCGTAACCACCGTTATGCCCCTTTTCCGGACATCGCTTTTTTTGAGACCCTATACCAAGGTCTACCACCTCGCGAAATCCGTTTTTCGTAAGACCCCAAAAACCGTCTGGCAGATAAAAGGGCGTAACCACCATCAGGCCCTTTCATCTGCACGATAAATGGGCGTAAGTGCAATGATACAATGTTAAAAGGGCGTAACTGCTATGATAAGATGTTAAAAGGGCGTAACTGCTGTGATAACATTTCAAAAGCAGGGCTTAATTTTTTGCTCAGCCCAACAGGATTTGGAAAAAGGGCTTAAGTACCTGACTGAAAAAATTTGAAAGGGCGTAATTACTCTGTAACAGGGCGTAAGTGAGGGCGGATCTTGAAAAAGGGCCTAATTACCGAGGAAAAATTTTATAAAAATTCTCCAAAGCCATGGAATGCTTTTCAACCTGATATAGCGATGAAAACATGTTGTTTTACCTTCAAATTGAGTGTTTTTACCCTTCCCTAGTGAAAAAAATTTCTCGTCATTTTCACACGACTGATGGAAGCTTTTCGTGTCCATAACACCGTGGAGCATGAATCGAACCGACCCCTAGCAATCAGATATCTTTTAAAACATGCCCAGGAACACTCTCAAAAGATTTGGAGACGATTGGACTTGATCTCGAGATTCAATTCCACTTTTTGTGAGGGAAAAAGACCTAAATTTAACCCTTTATTCGGAAAAAGGGCGTAATTGCATTTTTTGAAATTGTTGAAAAGAGCTCAAAATCAAATTTCATCCCCCGGCTCGGGTTGGGTTATTTCGAGAATGCTATTTTCTTCGAAATAAGTCAGGTTAACTCGTCCAATAATGTCTGTAGC
The DNA here is from genome assembly GCA_029851415.1 of Eretmocerus hayati. Classification (NCBI taxonomy): domain Eukaryota; kingdom Metazoa; phylum Arthropoda; class Insecta; order Hymenoptera; family Aphelinidae; genus Eretmocerus; species Eretmocerus hayati. The sequence goes on from CM056741.1 coordinate 155,336,646, forward strand.
GGTTTTTATTAAGTTTCTATTGATTTTCTTAGAATGAACGTTTTGCAATTACGCCCTTTTTCCACCCACCGCCTCAATTATTAGTTAAAAATAGTTAAAGTGAGTTTACTTTTCTCAACTTTGTAAAGAATATTCCAGTCACGCAAAGGTCCGATTCCGATTTTAAGACAGAATAGAAAACTACTAATTCCATCGACAAGTTCAATTGTGCACAAAGAAGAAGTCAGGTTTGAACATTCCACATATCGTGTTGTTTCAACCTTTTACCTCTAGATTCGTGGATATGACAGCAGTTGATGACCTTGGATAATTTTCTTAATGGTCTTATAAAAAGTTTACCATTTTATTAATCCATGAAGATGATTTGCTGACTTGCGATCGGATCAACAAATTGGAAAGAGTGAGATTCATGAAAGATCTCTCATTAATAAGAGGAAATACTATTGCTCACACAGGAAACTTTTTTTCCATTTGGGGGTGGGGATCCAAATTTATTTTCATTAATGTAAACAGTTGGTTTTCTAATTTTTCGAAGTTGCTTCTAGTAGCTCTATAAAACCGTCTTTGAACGAAATTTCTTAATGGTTGTTCTTTGAGTGCAGTGATTTTCCGTCGTGGATAGAAATTAACTCAAATCGTTTCGAGTCCTCCATTCTCCGCAATGGAAAATGTTATCCGGATGAAAATTAGAAAAATTTGTCTTGTTTCATTTATCGGTCTCAAAAAGTAGGACCTAAGTTCATCCGTAACAACAGTAAAGATTCAAATGTAGGAATCTGTTCCAATTCGGAGATTTCTGAAAGTAATGTGAGCGAAAATTCAGAGAGCATGTTTTCTATACATCGACTTTATTCGAGAGAAGAATCAGTTGTCTGCAACTCCGCCAAAATCCTATCGAAAACAAAAAATTTACTCAAATCCACGTTCACCTCTGTAATCTTACTCAGAAAGATGACTGTTTACGTAGATAAGACTTTGGCAACTCTTCGTAGGCCATTAAAACCGTGCGTGGCTCTTTTTATAAATAAATATTGCCTCGTACGAGCAATATTTTCCGAGCTCTTCTATTTGTTGGGAACTGCAACCAGCCCCCTTAAGAACATGCCCAGTATTCAGAATGTCAGAAATTCGGAAAAATGCTATTATTTGTTGAGAGTGATCGGCCACCAGAGAGAAGAACAAGGAAGAATCAACATTTGAAGTTCGATGTCAAGAGAGTGATTTTTTATATATTATGTACTCCATTGTGGAAAAATTATTATCCGTAAAAGTCTCGGGAAAAATTGATACATCTATAGGCGTATGTGGGACATCTCGAATCAAATTTCTTGATTTGAATCATTTTATTTGTAGAACCATACTTGTCAAATACTATTAACGTACAAATATCTACAGTAAAACTTGTTAAATTGGGCACCTGCTTAAATTGGGCACTTTTGGGCGGAACCGAAAAAATTAGATTGGCTCGCTTACGGAAAATTTTTCGTGTATATTGAGCATCGGATAAATTGGACACCTCTCTATACATATTGGGCAGTTTCCGTAACACGCTCTATGTGATTGCATATTAAATCACTCCCGTTACGTTAGGCACTTGTTTGAAGAATCTAAAATTAAGATATTCCCTGCAATCAGTTCGATAGATCGTAATGCGTGATTTTGAATTATTTTAGTTCGGAATGAGAATCATTCATACGTAACGCGTCAGTTGGGCTTGGTTGGATCCAATGTTATGCCGATATAAATTCTTCGGTGTATGCGATAATCTCATTGAAAATTGTTAAGCGAGAGGATTAACTTTTCTGTACATTGGCACCTCCCTAAATTTGGCATTTCTGCTCGAAACCAGCCGCGCCCAATATACACAAGTTTTACTGTATTTTCGAAGCTCCCAAAATAAAAGTCTAGAATTCCCAAACAATGTACCTAAAAAAGTGTCTCCCCGAGATCTTACATGCGCACCACAATTCTATGTGGTACGGTTTCTTATACAGTTCAGAACCTCTTTGTTACAAAACTAAAACTTATGAGCACGGGACGTCGGGCTCCATCGCTTACGTACCAACACTGCTGATATTTCGAATCATCCCATGAATTTTTTAGGTATCGTGAATCTATATTACATATAATGCCAATTTTGTTAGTCAATCAGAACCCGCCTTACTCCCAGCGGGCATGACAACACAAAAATTCATCGTGAAGATATTTGAAATTTCGACAATGTCGATTTGTATCTGACGTTTTCCCAACACTTTCACTACAAAAACGATTCTTAGTAATTTTTGGTTCTCTCCGATTCATGTAATGTCTTGCGGTAAACTCTTTTCTGACTCATTAACGTCTTTGGCAAACTAAGCCTATTCATCGGGTAAATATGGTACAAGTGAAAATGCAAAAATAGCAAATGCTACTCGAATTCGGAGAAATAATCTTTCTAGGATTTTTTGGTCGTCTGTGCGCAAATGAGTCATTTGCACACTGTTTGTCGCTTTTCATTTGCTCACAGAAGATCAAAAAACATAGTTTGATACTCGGGCGCAACGGTTTTCGCTTTCTCGTGACTATTTAGACCCTCGCCTGCGGCTCGGGTCTAAAGAAGTCACTTGAAGTGCGAAAACCCCATCGTTAGCGCCCTTGTATCATAATATACTACTACCATAGTCTCAGGTCCATAGGGATTCGAGGAGAAATCAGTCACGGAAAAGGGACTACCGGAGACCCCCTTAATTGCGTCAAGGGAACGAAACAGGCAATCTCAAACTAAAATGGCTCTTGAACAATTTTGAGGCATTCCACTCTAACCATGGATGTTCCCGAAAACAAGATTCTAAATTTATATTAGTATGGTTGCAAATTGTACCCATAAAAATCTAGTGATGGATTTTATCTAGTAGTACATCTAGTTTGTGAAAGAAAATTCGATCCTACCAATTTTCCAATACTTTGCATCTCTATGTTTTGCCAAGGTTCTATGAAGAGATCAAGGGTCACCCATTGATCACCTCGCAAAAAGCGGAGCAAATTTTGAATTGGATGCACAAATATCAAAATTCAATAGAATGTAGTGATACATGGTTTGACGTATCAGCCACTAAACTGAAAGACTATTGGAGTTGTGAAGGAGATCCTGTACTGAATTGGAAAACGAATGGTTACTGTAAAGTATTTGATTTGTTGACCGTAAGCAAAATTTTAACGCTTATCCTCTCAAGATTTTCTATGATAAGGGATATGAATGCGGTTTATATCAATTTTTTAGAAGAACTATCCAGGATCACGAGCAAGATTACCAGTATACGAAAAAATATTGCTCAACATGGAAATTTCCTCCATTGAGTACACATCGAAGGATTACGTGGAAGTCAGTACATCAAATGGATCTAAGTTCAAAGCCACTAGTGTCATATTTACCCCATCTTTGGGAGTATTGAAAGAGCAACACATGAATCTTTTCAAACCCACCTTGTCAAGCTCAAAGATCAAAGCAATCAAAGTAATAAACTCTCCTTACAATGATGCGAATCATCAAACAGAATTTCGTCTGCTCCCGATATACATCATCATTTTTTCAGGGGTTGAGTATCGGAGTAGCCAACAAAATATTCCTCGAATTTCCACACCAATGGTGGCCCAAGAATACCGGGGCCCTTTCTTTCATGTGGTCAGATAATCAGAAAAAAGAATTTATCGAAAAATATGGACAGGTATTAACCCTGTTATTGAAATCTAAATATCAAAAACATACTAAATGCCTTCTCTTGAATTGTTATTTAGGAAAAATCATGGCTTTGTGACGTCTTTGAATTTTTCACTGTAGATCATCAGCCTCGGCTTTTGTCTGGTTGGCTTGTTGGACCAAACGCAAAGTATGTAGAGACTTTAGATGATCAAAAAGTGATGAATGAATTTCATTTTATCTTAGATAAATTTTTGGGACACGTATATGATATTCCTAGGCCACAAACCATCATAAGGTGAGAAAAGTAAAAGAAATCGTATGTCACGCGCTCTAAATTTCCCCAATGATTTATTCCACAGGTCCAAATGGTTCAGTGACAAACATTTTCGAGGATCTTACACTTTTCGCAGCATGTTGACCGAAAGACTGGCAGTTGATTACAAAGATTTGATGGAACCCATAAAGGGCAATAAAAATACCCCGGTAGATATTCTATATCTTACATTTTTTCGGATTTTTTCTTTTGAATTTCAAAAGATTAAACATGAATATTTTAACAGATGATACTGTTTGCTGGAGAGGCAACTCACGAACATTACTATTCTACAGTTCATGGAGCTGTAGAGTCGGGATATCGAGAAGCTGACAGACTCATTGATTTTTACACGTAATTTTGAAATCAACAAATTTCGAAATCATTCCATGAATTGATCGATATTTTAAGTGACAATATTCTTCCAGGCATGCTCGATCAAAATTGTAAGCTCGCCGCTCGATCTCAATCAAGTTTCTGCAGGACGGTATGGCAATTTTTAGGTGCGAGAGATAAGAGAAAAAGACATGTATTAAAAGTTCTGCAACATTCGTGGCGATCTCAAGCATGACCACCATATACAGTAGTATTATGATTAGATATTATTTCATATTTTTGCGCGAATCTTCTATTTTTGCATAGACCATATAAAGTATATCATGTCATGAACAATGATCCAACAGATGAGAAACTCGACATATTATTTAATGCAATTCCATGTTGATAGATAATTTCCGTTTTGATGATTTGTATAAATATACCTATTTACTTTTCTAAATAAATATATTACGGTATTCGTTTGATTCATGATTTTACTCCACAGTTATTACAACGTACGAAACTGATCAGTAACGCTTGTTCTTTCGCTGTTATTCTAGCGAAACGTTTGACGAATCTATGCATGATGTAGTTAGAGCGGTTCACCATCGCGATGGAATATCGAGATTTATCGATTAAATCAATATCAAATGATTGCACCTCGAAAAATGTCACAGGTGTAAACTTGTAGGAAGAATGTAAATCACTCTTGTTTGAAAATCGTCACTGATGCGACTCAAAAACGTAAGAATTAGACTCATTGTTAGCAACAACTCATATATTGGAGATTATCGATAAACTCTACATATATATTTATTTTATCTTGTAATTCGTCAAAATCCTTGGAAATAGATAATATTCATGAAATTGGGTGTAAGCTCACAGCTATGATTTAGTCTAGGACGACTTCGGATTTTCAGTAATTATAGTTTTATTTCGTACCGGGATGAGTGATTGCTACTCTCGGGGAGCTTGAAAAGGCGCAGTCTTGACTTATTTCGACCAAATATGATTATAATATGCATGTTACAGCCCATTTTGAAGATCTATTTCATAAAGCGGGAAGGAAGCAAAAAAAGAAATCCTCGTGCTCTTATCAGCTCGATGTAATCGGATTTCGAACAAATCTTACTTTGTATGTATAATATTCACTATAGCCTATAAGTAACTCGCTCTCAAATTCGCTTACAGATAGCCAAAATTTCGATTAGATGGACGGAAGGATAGAGGGATAAGTCCAGAAATATATGGATCAGAATGTTTTTGACGCTCGGATCGTAATCAAATTCATAACTTTCCTATCAGAGAACAGATGCAAATTTTGTTAGAAACACTACGTATTCTTAAATTATTCTTGTGTTAGTTTTATTCAACAATCTGAAGAATAGACGAAATGCGGGATTCAACGATTCAAGTTTTCTGATGGATTTGTTGAAGGGACAGAAATTTGTTGAGAGAGGGGGGGGGGCAACCACTTGCGCGCACTGCAACGTGCGTGAGTGTGGATCTCTGTGTATCATGCATTATAACCTTAAAAGCCCAAACAACATTTCAAAATCTGCAATGTTGGTGGTAGAAAATTTTCAAGAAAACTGCCTTTTCTTTAGTTGAAATTCGTCATCAAAGCAGATGGAAGAGTCACGCACACAAAACGTAATCAATCAGGATCCTGATTATGCTGCTATATTCAGTTCTGAAGCCACTCGCCAAGATCTTTTCGAAACTAATGCTCGGACGAACGTGGAGAAAAGAATTCATGAAATAATTGACGCTGAATTCACCAATGAAATCAACAATAAGAAAAAAGAAGTTTTCAAGATTTCAAAAAGTTTGAGGAAAGCTTGTAGATTATTGCATTACTTGCGCTTTGCAATAATAACAGACTTTTACAATGAGGAGAGTTCCAATGAGTCTGGTTCCCTTGCATTGAAACAAACCCGACCTCATAGTGCAATTATTAACTCTATTCCTACAGAAAATAATAGAATACAAGAGAATGCTCAAAATACTTTGCAAGCTAGTTGCAACTCCAAGAGAAGAAATACCGAGGCAGATACTGAAACACAAGTTAAAATTCCACATCTTGCTTCCGAAGATCAAAACATAGAAACACCTTGTGTAAAAGCTTTCAAAAAGAGCAAAAGAAGAATAATTGTTGGTAACATCTCTAAATGGATTCCACCAGAGCTCAGGTACAACAATGCAAGTCACAAGTGGACTGTGTATGTGAGGGATAGTCAAAAGTGTGATATTGGTCTTTTTGTGTCCAAAGTACGGTTTTTTTTACATCCAAGCTACAAACCGAATGATGTAGTGGAATTGACTTCACCACCTTTCCATCTAGTGAGACATGGATGGGGTGAATTTCCAGTGAGAGTTCAATTACATTTTGTGAACGATGCTGACAAACCAGTTGATGTCATACATCATTTGAAACTAGATCGGACTTTTACAGGTTTACAGACCATTGGTTCAGAAACTATAGTTGATCTGTGGATAGGTGCTAATGAAGAACCTGTAAGATCAGAAGACAGGCATCAAAATAGTGTAGATCATTCATCTGTGTTAGAAGAAAAGTGTGATAGCCCCAAAACTTATAACTTTCTAATTGACCATGATTACTTTGGATTTACAGAAACATCTAATCAGAAAATTCCTCACTCTGAAGGAAAATTAGTTTTGTCTGGAGGAATTACTACCCAGTCTTTGAACAGTCTAGAAACAATTACTCATGAAAAATCTCAGACCAGTAATCATACATTGTTTCCACAAGAATCAAAACTGACTAATTGTGACCCAATTGATAAACAGAGTCTTGGAAAAGTTGGTGCCATTCAAAGAACTTGGAGTACATGTAGCTTAACAGCTAAGAAAGATCAGTCTTTCAACCCTCAATCAGAATGTAGTGACAAAAATATGGTACTTCTAATTGAATTGACAAAGAAATCAAGAATGTGCTCTTTGCTCGCAGTATTTAAATTTATAATACGGCGAATGCCACTCTTCACTGAAAAATCATTGGAACCCCATTACAAAATGTTACATCCATATGCCTGTGAGGATTATCAGACATATATTAATTATTCCAGAGGTAAACAGCTGGGCTTAGAACGCCAAAGAGCCCTGGCAGTCCTCAATGTCTTAGAGGAGGTGAAATACATGCAGAATACTTGGACTGTCAAGGAACTCATTATTTGGGCTCGTAGATATTGTTATACACCAATTTATAAAACTGCTGGTTTTCAGAGAATATGTTTATCAAAGCAAAAATTTGATCTTGAAAATCATCACACTAAATATCAGTCATCATCAACACTTCCAAAACAGCTTGACTCATGGTTGTTGGACTGTCAGAAATCTGAACCACTAATTTCAAACAATACTTGCAAGGATGATGATGAAATAGATGTGCTGACTATTACTACAGAAAAGTCTAACTCATTATCCAAACACAACAATTCAGTGCATCAAAACAGTCCAGTGATTTCTCTTGAATATTGTAGAGGTAACAATGACTTAGACGAATATACATGGAGAACAGTTCAAAAACTGGGATTGAAACTCAATAATGAACAAATTATACCAGGGGTATCTGCCAATATTTCTAATTCGCTTATATCAAGAGCTGTTGAGTGTTTGATGGATGATCTTATTAGATTATCCTTTTCCTGTGCTGTTGATAGATGTGAAGATGAGAAAGATTCAATCTCAATCAAGTTAGAAGATGTGCAAATGGCCCTACTGAAAAGAGAAGAATTTGACATATTCACTAATAGTGGATTGGGATCAGATAGCTGATTGATAAAATAAAACCAACATTGTTCTTTTTTGAATTAAAATGTGTACATGTGATTTGGACTTATGTGAGAGAGAATTCGTCAACATTGAATGATTAATTTTCATGTTTCCCCAAGTATAACTAGAATAACTCCATTAATGTACATAATTCCATAATTTGGTATGAGCCCTGGTAAGGAAATTACTTTTATATAGTGTAATTGAATAATGAACTTGTAAAATAACCCTCGCAAATTGTAATCGTGTAATTAAAATTGTAATTGTGTAATTAGTTGTGAATTCGCGATGTATGGAATAAAAACTCATGAAACAATCGCTTTAGTTTGATACTTATGTTTCAATCAATCAAAAACGTTGAAAGTAACTTGATCCAAATGAAAATTATCAATAATTATCGATATAAACTTCACACTAAAACACTGTCTTCGCAAATCTTCGCTATTCAAAATCCGAAGAAAAATAAAGGAGTGGGAGGCCGATAATGTAGATACCATCATCACCGTAAACTCAGTAAGATGTTTACCTCCTCGGTATTCAGGATGGATAACCCTTGTTTACAACATTATTTAAAACGTTTATAGTTAGAAAAAAAACCGACTAGAATGTAAATTACTCTGATAAAACAGATCACGTTTTGCCTACTTCAATGCCTAATATAATGCCAATTTTTCCAACAGAGGAAAGGAACGAGGATGATTTGCTGTGTGTTATGCATATCACCATAGATAGACATAGAAGGAGATTGCCAAAGATACTTTCGATACTACAGGAGTAAACCTCAACAGATTGTTCTTGGAACAACAATTTTTGTTCTTCGATCAATTCTCAAAAGTCCTGAAGGACACATGTTCTGTCAGAATAATGCAATGCCCCACAAAGAGAAGAAACCAAACTCCAGAACAATGACAGCTTCTGTAAGGAATAGGCGTTCATTGTCCAGGCTCTACTTGAGGACCTGAGGCATAAGTAGAACTCATCCATGATGAAATCATTGATTAAGTTGTGAGTACAATGATTACTTTGCAATGTACTATTTCACAAAAAATGAGGTTTAATGCGTAATATCGACAATGAAAATTTGTTCCACAGATTGCATCTGAATGAATTCATTTTGCGACAAAAAATTGTTATCAAGTCTCTGTTCTACAACCACTATCTGAACTGGGCTTATGTTGGTGATACACTCTTAGAACCAGTATTATGGTTTGTCGAAAACTTTACTGCATTTCTTGGACCTGTGAGTAAACAACTGAATATAATCAATGGTAGATACATCATAATTTTGCTATTTCAAATGACTACTAACTGAAAATTCATTAGAGAAGAATGTAATTCACATCTCATCATAATATTATTTATTTTATTTTGTCTAGTTTTTACAAATTTATATTTTTTAGGTGTTTGTGGTCATGATTAGTTTTTTGACAGCCCTGATGGTTTTCATAGCTTATTACATTGGCTTACCATACTGGTGGGACAAAAGTCCAGAGTTCACCTTTGTGTTACTCATCTCAGGAAATTGGATTCTGATAAATGTTTGTTTCAACTACTACATGGGTATCACAGTTCCAGCAGGGTATCCACCAGTTGGTGGCCTTATACCTGAGGCTGTCAGTATTTGCAAAAAATGCATCAAACCTAAGCCCCCTAGAACCCACCATTGCTCTGTGTGTAACAAGTGTGTACTGAAGATGGATCATCATTGTCGTATCCTTTGGTTTTTTTAATCAATGAACAGGGCTAATAAACAAATACTTATCATCCACCGTTTCATATTGTCTCCTTAACATGGGAACGTAGCTTGGTTCAACAACTGTGTTGGACATTATAATCACAGATATTTCTTCCAATACATGATCTTCACTGTTCTTGGGACTGTGTTTATTATGGTGTTTGGAATTCAGTTGGCTTATGAAGAATTTTTCTTGTCTCCAGAGCCAGATCTTGAGGGGCATCCTGTTCGCATAAGCAACTCTGAAATTATTCCACTGGTACTTTATTACAAATTTGCAAGTTTCAACCATCCATTTTTGTACTGTTGCTTTGGGAGAAGAATGAATGAATCCAATACTTGAGTTTTCACTATATCAGTTGTTAACAAGAATCTTAATTCTTCTTTGTTTTTGAGATTAAGCTATATATTTACTCATATGAAATATCTTTGTAGACTGAATCATTTGACCATCTTAGCCAAGAGGAAAGAGATGAAATGACCAAGGAAGCTGCAGAACAAAGAGAGAGTGAAATTAGAAGAAAACTGATTATTTTCGCTGCAATGCTTGTTGTGGCAACATTTATTTCTCTTGGAGCTCTTACATGGTGGCATGCTGGTCTCATATCCAGGGGAGAAACTAGTATTGAAGGTCGCATCAACTCGAGCTTGGAAAAAAAGTTCTTGAAACAAGGGAAGAAGTATAAAAATCCTTATGATTTTGGAAAAAAACAAAACTGGAAATTATTCCTAGGACTGCAAAATAGGTAATCTGCCAGTCCAAGATTCTTGATAACCCAGATTAGTAATGTTTTTAAAGTATTCTTGTGTCATTCCCAGGACTTGGAAATCTGTATTACTGCCTTCAACTCATGGTCCTATAGGAGATGGTCTTACTTGGGAGACGTCAAATTATGAAAAATTTTCCTAGTTAACGTGTCATGAAGAAAGAACTTCTATAAATAGTATCAGTTTATTCTTCCTCCACGTATTTAAATGAGCCAGCTACTTCCAGACAGTGGTCCAAATTCTTTTAATGTAATACAACCCAAATCAATTTCCACATGAATGAATTGGTTCAGGGTTTACTGATTGAGAAAGGGTTGGTATAAGTAGTTGCATCTGATGCATAGTCTTGCAAACTACTAGGATGGAACAAAACTGACTTGTAAAGATCAATTACACTTAATTCCGTTGTATGTACAAAATTAATGTGAATATTCGTGAAATGTGCTTTGTGATATGTACAGTTTTGTATTTTCATGAGAGTAGCGCTACATAATCAAATTCTAAGGAACAAGCATTCCAATACCCTTACTCTATCTATAATTGATATTTGTGATTGTCAAGAATCAATAACATGTCATGAAATGTCACAAATGCTCGAGAAACCTTGTAATATCTGTAACTAGTCATTTTCATCAATTATTATTATAGTCCGAGGAACTGTCTATAATAAAAGTAGAACAAGAAAATATAATGAAATTCTTCTATATTCCATCACCCTTCCAAGTAAGTATGTAATAGAATAAAGCAATCAATTTGCAAAAATCCATAATGCACTGCTACCGTGTGAGACCAGTTATCAGACCCAGTTCTGCCATGAATGCGTTCAATTTTCAATGAGGAGTTGACAAGAGTTATCAAAATCTTGACACGAGCTTTTAGTCGAATATTAGTTGTAAGGCTTTAAAGAGGATTTTTATCAGAATTTTCGACAAAGATATGCCATTACACAACTTTATCAGTTTGAAAACTTTGGGAAATTTTCATATTCAACAAGTACCTAATTCTAACACATCTTACCCAAAAATGAGTATTCAATCTTGAAGAACGCCAGCCCCTTCAAAGCTTGCAAGTCGCATTCGTATTCGCATTTTGTATAAGCCCGCCATCGGCGCACGCAACATCCGCACTTTTGCGCCCGCCCATTCGGGAATCGAGTGGGAGGTCATCCAATGGTTTTCCAAGAAATACGCGCCAAACGACTTTTTATTGTTTTGTATCCACCATGTTGAATTCTTGAAGGACCATCAAAAAGCGCAACGCAAAACCGGCTCCCCCGCAGCATCAGTGAAATCCCATTCAGTGCAATTCTCAGTGTAAAAGACGATCAAGCCAAACGAAGGTGGACGTCGGACGCCTCGGATACAGTTGACAGTTGACGGCATTTGTCGGGCTACGCTTGTTGAAAGGGCCCAACAATTTGCCGTCTTTGAGTCCCACGAAGGTTGAAAATTGTTATAATCATGACTAAGGAATGGACAGATAGCCAAGAACAAGACGTCATGTCTTTCATAAGTCATGTGTGAGTAGATTTATATCTATATAACCTCGATTAAGAAAACAGGTCCAAACTTGCTCGAATTCCTTTGTTTGGAACCACATGTAGTTCATGAAGCTTACGTTATATTACCATACCTAAAAACCACCTATAACCTCGTGCCCCCGTCAGATCCGTCAAGATGTTCTGGTTAGTGTTATAATAATTGCATACTCAATCTGGAATTAGCTTGTTTTTTATCTTTCTGAAAGTTGGACGCAGCTCGAATTTTTCGTCGATCGTTTTTACCCGCGGGATTAATCAACGCGTGCTATTGTGTACAACTAAACATGATTGATCGCAAGTGGAGTTTGTCTATTCCATCTATGATGCCACAGACATCCATCCCATGGTGAAAAGGAAATAATTCATCCTCTTGTCTGAGCATCCCATTACAATGTAGCGAATTGTCCTTTCATATACGACATTTCATCCTAAGTACATTTTACAACTATTCCTTTTTTCCTGAGTCCAAATGTGGCAACATAGGTTAGCACTTCATTTGATTTCAAGTTTATCAGAATCTACCAAGAGCTTTTAGGAATAGTGACACTGTTGATTCGGAGCTAATGTATTGTGCATTCATGTTGTATGGTGTCATGAATCAGAGTACGATGACTTCTTCTGAGTTGTTGCATCATGTGCCTGACTCATTGGGTGTCACGAACGATGTACCTGTAGTTCACATTGTGCCTACGCTAGTAGTCTGAATAAGTAAAGTGAATCAAGTTCTTTTCTGTGATCTTTTATTCAATTGCAGAGTTTTCTTGCAACTTGGTAAAATCGCCTCTAGAAATTGAACAAATGTTATGTTTTCTGATTCCAGGGACATAGATAACATGTCTGTCATCCCGTTTGAAAACCTTTCCCAAGAGTTATTCACCCAAGGGTTTTATGATAATGAACAAGAGCATGATCAAAAAGTTGACCAAAAGCCAATACAAGAGGCCGTCTATTACATGCATAACAATCCACCCCCAGGACCAATTCTTGGGAATGACGAGTTTCCTGGACAGTATCAATTTCAATTGATACTCAACTACCAGAATCCTGGCAAACACTGGGTGGTAAGTAAACCTGTGCTTAATCCTTTGAAAATTACTCTAATTATAGCCAAAGAGTTTCAAGTTGTATCTAAATTGTAGCGAATGATGAGACTGTTTTCATGCTGGTGAATCTGAATCTTTGATTGAGACATGGAGTTATGAGCCACATGTGATTGAGCTATTTCTCTGTTCCACACTGTTTTAAAGTGCATTCATTACACAATTGACATTTTCAAACATTGGATCCTCAATTGACCCCAGCGATTTCAACTAGTGTTTCAGGCAATTTCGATCTGCTGGTTTCAGAGGATCAAGTTTTGAGTTCATTTTTGTGGTCATTCATTGATGATCTCACTATTTCAAAACTTTTCATAGTTACGACGTTAAATCTCTGCCCGAAACAATTGTCAATGCTAGAAACTCTGAGACTGTTATAAGTGGATTGAAATTGCTTTGCACACTTCTGCAGCTCATAGACAATGCAGCTGCATGCCCTGTTGTAGTTAGTGCATGGATTCTCTGAACTACTGGTATTTTCAATTCATATGATTGTCGTATACAATATTAGATCAATTGAACCAACTAGTGAAAATGATTACTTTGAGACTCTTTGTTCTACCATTCATGAATTCCGGAACGGTGAAAGGACAATCACCCTCTCCCAAAGTCAGCGATCCTCGAACTCTGTGTCGGAGAACAATTTTAAAGAGCCTATCTTGGAGAGCAGAAAAAATGTTGCCTCTCAGGAAGTTTGCATAATTTCTATCGATCATTTTGAAGACCGTAGACGCCAGTGAAAATTGTTCACTCCTATTGATAAACCTGGAGTAAGTGAACATTCTGCAGATGCAGGGTATCTATTCATTCTTGAATTCCTTGGGAACTTCCCAGAAATTCTTCAGTTCTAACGACTCGCGTATTAAGGACTAATTAAAAAGGATTCTTACTGATGCCGGTCAAAGGGGTTGGTGATCTATTGATCCTTGAATTCCTTGGGAACTTCCCAGAAATTCTTCAATTCTAACGACTCGCCTATTGAGGGCTAATTAAAAAGTATTCTTACTGATGTGGGTTAAAGGAATTGGTACAAATAAGGCGAAACTCCTTGAATACTGTAGTTTCCCGCCTTGAAATCCTGGAAAATTCCTCGAATGGGTATTTGGAAATTCTATAGATACTCGGAAATGGTATCTTGTAAAGCAAAAAAAAATGCTATGTCTAGCCATCTTCTGATTGATGATTTTTTTCCGTCCCGCATGTGTAAGAACGTACGAGTTTTCTAAAGACCCATAAAGGTTGTTTTTCACCAAGAATGGTGCAATAGTATCACACCAGGTATTTTGATAGCTCATACATTCTCACACATAGGACACACCCGATAATCGAATGATAAGTACATAGAGCATTTTTTCCGCTCTACAATACGCCGTTGGCAGAATTACCGCATCTTTATTTGCGTCAAAACTGCATCATGAAAGTGTATCAATAAAGGTGATCATTTTATCAAATTTCTATTTTTTCACCAGCATCTACGGCCTTCGAGAAAATCGATGAAAATCGATGAAAATCATGCAAACCCTATAAAGAATAGCATTTTTACTGTCTTGTGGATGTTTCTCAAAATTGTCTCCCGACGCATGAGTCCGAGTAATCGCTATCTCGAGAGAGGGTGATTGTGCTTTCACCGTGCCGGAATTTATAAACGGTAGTCTATGCCTAGTTTTTACATCAAGATTCGTCAGTTTTGACATAAAGATTGGGTGTAGAAGTATTTTGAGTGTCTCATGGACTCGGGGTAGTCGTTGAGGACGGTTGATCCATCATGACAGGAATAAATCCCCGAATTCATGATCGTTCATGTTCCGGCACCTTTAACCATATACATCCAATAAAATTTCTGTCTGTCTGAGTCTCATCTCTACACTAAATTTCCATATATTTTGACAAGATGTGTGAGGCCCATCAGAATATTGCTAGGGAATGTAGTTGTTGCTGAAACAATTTTTTCATTTCTTGTAGTTCATTTCTCACCAACTAAATCTTCAAACTCTTTTATCGTTTGGAAGATGACTATCACTTTACATTTATTCCGCAGTATTCTGAAAAGCTGTGCAAAGTTTTCATGCACATGGAGGAGGTGCTTCCTCTACAATTCCAATGGCATCCACCAGTCGATGGGCTGTGGTTGAGGGCCACGATGGTGTATAAATTAGACCAGCATAGAAGTGACCCAGTAAGCAGATGTCTCAATCACATGGCACCTAGCAACAGCAGTAATACGAATATCGACCCTAGACACATCAAACATGTTATCAGGTGTCTTCACGCCACCAGTAGCTATGAAGAAAATACCAATGGACACTTATCTGTCCTGACACCATTGGGAAAACCAGAGGCGGGGATGTGTAGCGTGCCGATGCATTTTAAATTCTTCTGTAAAAACTCATGCGCGTCGGGTATGAATCGACGCCCGACGGAAGTCATTTTTACTCTGGAAAATGAAAAATGTGATGTGTTAGGACGCCGAAAACTCGAAGTTAGAGTTTGCAGCTGTCCTAAGAGAGACAAAGAAAAAGAAGAGGGAGAAACTGACCCGTGCATTAAGGTTGGGAAGAAGAGGAAAATGCAAGTTCCGACTCCACCACCTGGAAAAAAAATATTGGATACCAGGGTTTTTTCCCTCCAGCTAGAAATAATGGGCCGAGATAACTACAACTCCATAATTAAATATGCCCATGATGTGATGGCAGGCTCTGCTGCCCGTAGCGGCAACATCGAAGTATTCAAACCTTACATGGACGAGGCTTTACGAAATTCTTTACAGTAAAATTTGAAAAAATTGGAATTTCCATAACACGCTAAGTTTTCATGCACTGCACGTAATTTGTTCTATTGAGTCCAAAATTTTGTATGAGTCACAGTGTAAACAACTTTTTAATAGTCGCCTAATGTCATGCAGTGCATGTCATTCTTTCAATTTTTTCCTGTCCAAAATTGATCATCAACTCATCATTTTTATTTATCGCATTCCCTGTTTTTTATCAACAGGCCCTTCCACATTTTAACATTAAGTAATTTTATATGCAATTATGTTAAGTGTTGAGATATTCTGAATAGTGTCAATAACATATTTTTGGATTGTGCTTGAAATGTACAAATCTTCAAAGAGACTGATATAAAAGATGAAGATTGTCCTCTCAACTTAATCTGCCATATCAACTTTTATAACAGCTAGAATAGTTGTGCATGACTTTTATACATATTTTTAAGTATTCATAAGTATTAGTAAGGCAGTTAAGATTTTTGTACTTATTCTGATGGTGCCTTCAATAAAGATCTTGATTGAATTTCTTATTTTCACCTTGTTGGAATTGATGGAAAGATTTCAAATGTCTATGTAACTTTCCTGTGAATTCACTCGAACGACTGAAATTTGTAAATATCCAGTAAAATCTTTCGGAATAATGACTGTACTATGAGAAGAAAGCAAATATGGTTCTTGAAGACTGACGATAGTCTTCTTTGCTGCAATCGTCGCCTTGCTGGCGCTCTTTACTTCAATGCTCCACTCGAATTGAATTTCATTGTCTGCCTTAGGATTGCTCATCCAAATATTGTTGTCATAGTTCTGCAAAATGTAGAGTTTGATTTGAAAAAATTTCAAGACTGAACGAAAATGTGAGTCGCAGAGTGAAATGTGTAGAAGACTTTCACCTGCAGTATGAAGATGTTGTCATAAAGACACATGACATACACAGCTTCTTCATGAAACGGAAGTGGATAGGGTAGTATTATGTCACTCTTGTAGAAGTATATTATTGGTCCGCCATGTGATTCTTGCAGATGAGCCATCAAAGTTTCTTTGTGAACCATTTCTTTGCATTCTTTAGTATATTTCAATGGGCAACATAACTTGCTCATTATCATTGATTCAGTAGATCCTCCCCAAGTTGGTGTCTGACATGCAAACAAATGAATATCATTGCTTCAATAGGTCGATGAGATAAATTTGGTCATTTAAACTAGTGACCCTAATCCTATATATTCAAGTACCGAGTCGGTTCAGATATTAGATTCGGTCAAGTTCGTTTAAAGTACTCCGGTGTGGGAACTGTGACGAAATGAAAATATTTTTCAAATGATCAGTCTTGATGCCCTCAGATAGTCCGATACCCGAGTGGAATCCGAAGCATTAGTTTTACAATTGATTTTCATCACGGACAAATTGTCTTTTGTAAATCACTACGCGATTAGTCTTGCACTCTTGCACGCAAGTTCTCGCAGACATATCATTTTATCAAAATAACATTCATAATGATGCGGAAAGGACTCCTTGGAACATTCCAACAACCCAATTTCAAGATCGCAACGAAGTTCATTTTACCATTTATTTAGATACTAATGCTGATTTTATTGCATTGACATCTTTCTGTGAATATTGAAAATGAAAAGCTTGCAAGCTCTCTGAGGATAAAGATCAAAGCAAAACTCGTTGTCGAAAGCAATTTCTCACTTTATCTTGTCAAACTCAATATGGAAATCGATACCCTGCTGAATAGGATTCCGTGGGACCTCATGGAACTTCGTGGGACCTGGCCCTGGGAAAATTTCCAAAAATTTGTTTTTTACGAAGTTTGGCTATGGAGACGTGTAGCTTTGACCATGATCAATTAAATTCAACCATTTTTGGGTGAGAAATGGTCAAAATTTGTGTGCTTGCACGTCTTGGATGCCAAATTTCCAAAGTGTCAAGTTAGAAAATTCTCCCAGGGCCAAGTCCCATGGGGTCCCACGGAATTATTTTCAGCAGGATATCGACTAAGTGAAATCTCGTCAATTCAACGAAAATCTGTAAAAGTTCAGGTAGTTGGCTTCAGTTTTCTAGGATCTATGTCAAAGAGAATCATGATCATATACCGTATCAACAAGCATAATTATAAAAAGTTGCAAGATTATTCAGGCGATGATTTACGAATGGACAAACCTGAGGTACACTGAGCAAGCACGAGGAAGAGAGATTTCCAAGCTGAATAGGTCGTCGTCGTTGACGATCATTGTCGAAATCATCAGAATCTGTTATACGCTCGTACACGTGATCTATTGTTTCATTTTTGTCGTGTTCTTTTCTGCAATTACTACTCCGATGAAGTTCTCCAGTACTTGCCGATTTTCTACGATCGTACAGCCTAAGGAGCCAACGTCGACCATACAATAGATTCCCATCCATAGAGCATCCTGCATCATTCTCATCATCATCATTTTCATCGTTATCGTGGCGAATTTTCGAAGTAGCCAAACAGGTACTACTACTCGATGATGGTCCTGATCGATTTAATGGAAGCTCGCGATCGGAAAGATCATCTTTGCGGCTAGATGAAGTATTATTGCGACGATGACTTGAATCTGCGGGTAAACTTTCTGTTGAAGTAGCCCTGTTGTCGTCGTCGTCTTTGGCTCTACGTCGAAAGGAACGGCTTAGTAAACCTGGACTCGAGGATGACGAAGAGGAGGAATGTACAAGTCGATGTAAAAATTGTCTCATCGGGCTACGTTCCTTACGTTGACGCTGTTTCTGTTCGTTTTGATGGTGACCATTACTGGATGAAGGGTTGTGCTTCTGAGTTGTAGCCGATGATGAGCCAAATATGCTTGCGTGCAGCGATCGGCTCTAAAAAAATTCACATCTGTGTTATTGTAATTGTTCGCCGATGGCGATTTTATATTTAATGAATAGATTCCAATGGAATTTTATAAATGAAATTTTCGCTTGACCGCATTGGTTCTAGTTTAGTTGGGACTTTTGCGCGAAACATTTATTATTGCACAAAATTAAAAATGTCATGACTGCAAAATTGATCGGGATTATCTCTTGAGTCCTCGGTCAAGTATAAGGGTAATTCAGTTGTGCTTTGGATTCGCGGGTAAATCTGTTGCGAAAACCACTAATCAAATCTCTGCTCATGTTCTAAGAGATCACTCTTCCCCAAAGTTTTTCGATATATATTGCATTTGAAAGATTTGTAAGAGAAAAAAAAGAAGCTCAAGAAAATCAAATAAAGCTCACTATGAGAAAGATACTGATAAACCTGAGGATAGATCATCAATTGTTGAATTTTGAGCGGGAAGATATTTTGATTCGGCTCAAGTATGAATACTCTTGACATCTTCTTTAAAGCTTTCTCCGCATTTTTGAATGAATTTGTTACCATAGTTCATCCTCGAAAGTGACATTTTACAATTATTGTTGCGCCAATGTAAGTTTGAAAAGTCTAAAACCTCACATTATCTCATGCAGCGTGATTGATCTCGTCTTGATCTGATCATTATATGGATTGCACGATAAACATCTTTTGATTGTCAAAATGGAACATAAGTACTTACCGGTGCTATCAAACTATCGCCTTGGGTACTCGATGACGAGGAAACGCGTCTAGGGCGTACGAGAGCTTCACTGAGTGCTCGATGAGTCTTATCGGCCAAGAGACAACGGCCCTGACCCAGGCGCACCCTGCAAACGGGGCATCGAGAGCTTTTTAGCCTGCACCCAAAGCACAGGAGGTGTCCGTGTACGCACTGAGATACGGGAGGAGCAGCACTTTCTAAGCACACCGGACATTCTAGAGCTTTTACCACTCCGGATACAGCTCGCACTAGACGTCGTGATACCTCTGGTAAGGGACCATCCAACAAACTGCTACCCTGAATTCACATGTGGCTAATTATTTCACTATTTCATTCGTTTCACATATTATGAAGAGCATATTTCATGAGATGCGTTAAAGACGCGCCCCTGTCTCGTTTCTCATAATCATGCTTCGCTCGCTCATTTTTTCCATTCAAGCCCCTGATGACGATGATTTTATAAAAGAGCCAGCTCATAGCAAAAGAGGCCGGATTTTTTGTTCACGTTCTATTGACATGATTAAATCGCGATAACTTATATAAAAAATCGCGTGAAACCAAGATAAAAAGGTTTTATTTTCATTCGGATCCAAAATTGACTTGAAAATTGAAGATCATTATGCTTTCGGGATTGGGAATTAAACTATAAATTCTAGATGAGAGACTACTTTCTCTGTATAATATATACCCTCAATGTTTGATTGTTTGATAAGCGGAGTAGAAAATGATAAACTATGACCAAAAATTTAGCTCTGAGCTCTCTCAACTGTTTTTAATGTAGCCGGTGTACAAAAATGTATCCATCGATAGAGGTTTGATGATGCAATGAAGAGATATTTCAAGAGCAAAAAGTTCGCAGACCATATCGGATCAGGTTCGAATGTATTTAATTCTAATTTTGTCTGCATGGTCTACCATGTCTCTTTTCAAAATCTGCAGAATGACATACTCACACGATCAACGCTGCTATTAGAGTCGGGAGATTCTGTGATATCTTTTGCATTCAAATTAATGAACTCCTCATCATTTGCTGATTGCATGGAAAATTCTGATGGGCGTCTCCAAATGCTCAAATTGACTCGATTCTTCTCTCCTATTAGATGAGCAATGTCTTTCATTTCTAACCCGAGAACATCTCGGTTATCGATCTCCAACAAACAGTCACCAGATCTGCATTATTAAAAAAGTATAACGAAGTTGAAATGAAACAATTCAGTGTGCACAGCAAGTTTCAATTTCCGGGGCATTGATAATGGCGGGCTATGAAATCTGTATACAGATTTCATAGCCCGCCATTATCCAAAACCAGAATTCATTATCCGAACGCGTTTCTTGACAATCTGTGGCCCGTGGCATAGACGTCGAAAAATGAATTGTGGAAAGTCTCTTGAACGATGGAGAAAAATGTTTCTTCTCAACATTTTTTGTAAGCGTCGCATAGGTATACAAAATTTGAGAATGAGATTCTTCAAGTGATGAGTTTTACAGGTTCCCAGTTTCCCTCGCAGTTCCCACACGGGAACATCAGCTTGTTTATACGTGGGAAACTGTAAAACAGTATACGCGTCTTCTTTTCAAAGTTTAAGAATATGATTCTCAAATTGTAAGAGTTAAAGTTATAGTCAAGAGTATCAATCGCAGTGAAAGCATGCATCAGTAGATTTGTGTACCTCAATCCGGAAATATCGGCACTGCTTCCACTCTCGACCGAATCGATCCATGGATAGGGGTCCCACTTTGATCTGACCAAATGGAATCCATGCGATTTCTTCCCTTCTGATGTTATCTTTGAATTTTCATTGTCAAGCACCACTTCCTCTCTGCCAATAGCGATGATAGGAGCGCAAAAGTTTGGATGTTCTTCACTGTTGGAACTCATTTTTACCGCAACAAGGATTCCCCTATGACGCTAAACTCAATCGCAATTCAGATGCACAAACATTTTTAGCATCTTGGATTTTATCTACTTTTCTTATATAAATCTTAATCTTTGCGTCGTGAAGTATAGAGACGAAGAGTTGTCTCTGTACTCCTTTATTTTCATCGCAAACAATTTTTGGTCCGAAAATCAATAAGTACGAACTAAGATGAAAAATAAAAAAAGCTCTCGCAATTAAAATCTGCACTTCAACACACAGAACCGCGCCGGACACTTCTACATTTCAAAAAATTGACCGCAGTTCGGTTTTGAGCGCGCAATCGAAACTGATGATCGGTACAGATCGGTATAGTAAGTAGCCGAACACGACCTATTGGTAAATGCGATCTTTGTCCGCGAAAATTTAACTCGATGCTCGTATCGGAAGTGCAGTGGTGTCAGTCGCGTCGTGCAAATTAAAATCTATCGAGTGAGTATGAAAGAGAGGGTAAGTAAGTATTACTACTCATGAGCTGGTATACTATGCTTTCTGAACAAGCATTGCGCGGTGTCATCGGAGGAAGATCGAGTCCTGTGCAAGCACAATAAAATAAAGATACAAAGGTGCGTACGGTCAATATACGACATAATGCGGGCTTGAGGCGAGAGAGTATGAGTAAAAGCGCGACGATCGTGTCCTTCACCTGATTTTTTTTAAGCACACGTCCACGTGTAGAACCTTGACAATGCTCATAGCATCATCAGCCTCTGAAGAATTGCAATGAGAGTCGTTCGATATATATTTCCGGGGAAATTTTCCGCCTGCGGCAATAAATCCGTGATCTCTCAGAATGTCATCAATTCACAGAACTTGATAAATTTTCAATTTTTACATTCAGCTCATCGTGAATTGACTTCGGAGATTTTGAATTTTAAATTTTATAAAGGATCGATATCAACTTGTTCCCGATTTTGGTGCATCATAGTATTAAAATACATAGTGCGCTCTATCACCTACCATGAGAATTAAGTGCAGGTTCATCCTGTATTCAACACATGTTCATCGGTGCAACGTGGGCCTTCGATCGTCACCTTGTTTTTTAATGCGTCGATCGTTGCATGCCATCGCGCTTTGGAAATCGGTAATCGATTCAACTCCGTAGATGTCACATTGCGCAAAGTGATGTCAACAGTCCTTATTTTATTTTTCAATAACGCTATCTAATAACTTGAATGAGAATTTAAAATTTTCAGTTGAATTCAGAATCTTCTTATCGATGGATCAACGAAATTTTTCCAACTACATACTTTGAAGATCGATTCGAAACATTCCATCAAATCGTAGTCGCATAGATGCGAAATAAAAAACAAATTTTTTCGAGATGACAACTAATATACAAGCTCTTGCCTCTTGGCTCTGACTGGTCGTTTCGCCACAATTAAAGTTTATTTGTCCACAAAATACATTGATATACTACTGCAGTAGATCATGCTAAATTTGGCTGAAGTTATCATCAAAATATCATCTGAATTACAATGTGAGGAGTGTGGAAGTCCTCTATGGTGAAATTTCGTAGTAAGCAAATGCGGGACTCAATTTTCGACGAATTCACGATCTTCTCCGGAGTCAAATTACCGATTGGTCCGAATTTTTACAACTTTTATGACGCGTGGAGTTTGCTCTAACATCGTACTTACAAAATAATAGCGGAGACAATTTTTAGAGAATAAGAGATCGATCTCTAATCATTTGCATTATAATATGTCGTCAATTTTTGAACGATTCATCACGTCGTATGTACAGGATGAAGTGACCATAGCATTCTCTTCATAGAAAACAAGCGTAAAAATGCTTTTTTTCAATTTTAAATTACTCACAGTCATATAGTATCCCACGTTCGTACTTGATTAATTTTCGATTTTTATGATACGATTTCTTACATTGCTATTCTCAGGAGTTTAAATCGATTACAGGCTCTTTATATATTCTGTTTGCGTTTTGATATTGATGATCCGCAAGAAATCATCATTGAGAAAATGTCAAAGGCCATGTGGATGGAATACCTAAAAAGTAATTGTGAGTTCCTATTCGATGACGCATGCTTGCTAGTTGTGAGGAAATGATACTGCATCAATAAAATAATTTCCACTGATTTTGTTGTCAAAAATTAACTTCACGACCAATGTTTCAAACAATACTAAAGCATGAAAGTTTTATTAAATACTGGATAAATGTCTCAGAGTTACACTGGAGTTTATTTTTGAGCTGCAGCTTACTCAAGAAAAGCTAATTTTACAACCGACAATGAGACTCTGGCACGCAGCGGCACGTTTCTCAGAATCGCAATCGAAACGAATTTTCACGTATAGTATTCAATTTTTCGATATTGGGACGTCATAAATCTTCCATTTTAACGTTCTAGTTCGATGCCTACCATTCATGTTCAACACACCCAAGATTGATTGCAAAATTGAGAAAAGCAAAAAGTCACCCTCTCATGAAATATATAAAACGTGAAATGAAATTTAGTAGAATGTAAGATTGATCTCTATTTCAAGGAGCAATCAGAATGGGGAGGATGAATATCTTAGATGAGCATAAAAAAGTATGTTTTTCCTGGGTCCTAGTAATATGCTAGTCACTTTCGAGTTTGTAACTGTATAAATTGTCATGAAATGGCTCGAAAATTTCATGAAGCTGTGCACTGGGAATTATTCCACTGTACGCGAATAAAACTTTGCGGTAAAAAAAATCGTACAGCCGAGCTCAGTCGGCCACACGTCAATTTTTTACGAAAGTGCAATTGAAAGTGCATTTTGGACTATTTTGATGCAAGAAAACTGGGTGAAACATGAATAAATACTCATCTAATTAGTGAATTTTTTATTTGATAGAACTGAATTTTCACGTAGGACGTCTGTGTATAAAATACAGGTAAGCGCTCAGTATGCCTTAAATACTAATCTCTTCATCTTTCAACGCTTACAAAGTATTCAAAGTGAGTGAATCAAATTTATTCATTGAATTAAACAGCTGTGTGCATTGCTTGGATAATTTTCAAAATAGATGAAATTTTCCAACAGCGTTCAACTCGAATATTCGCGATAACATATCCGATTCCTTCCATGACGAGAGTACCTTATTTTATCTGGTGAAACCGATATGTAATGTCTGTTACATATTCTTCACTATACTAATTCTCATGTACCATATGAATCATAATTTGGTAAAGGCAGACAAGTATTCTACAAAAAATATAATACTTTGTACTATCTCCAAACCCAAAGCGAGTTAGTTTGATCATCAAGTAATCCCATTAAATGGAATTCAATATTAATAATTATGCAGTACTTTAGTTAACAGATAAGGGAAGCAATAGAGTGAAAAAGTGGGACAAGAGAGTGCGAAAGAGGAGGCAATGAATGGAAATTTCTGGTAAAAATGTGTCATGGAGAGCAACTTTGTACAAATTTAACTCATAAAATTGAGAGCTTTGAATCTGGAATGCAAGTTTGTGATTATTCACCATTGAAGTTTTATCTGGAAAAGTATGCATATTGTCTCTTATTTTAGATTTGCACAATAAGAAAAACTTAGATAGAACAATATTCAATTCACCTCATCAATGTAGCACAAGTAAGTACTCCTCATTCATACATATTCAGGTAGATCATGATTATTCTCAAATATCATGAAATCATCACACTGGAGTGAGACTTTGACAAAATCCAACATTGATAATATCTTTCAAATAAAAATGTATTCACAAACCCCTATATTGCAAGAATAACCTTGTGTCACACTAGAAAGGGTCAAGATTCCCTACCTATTTACAATTTCAATCCAACAAATAACATTTTTGAGATCAAACTTTCTTAATCATGCAAATATAAGATAATATACAATTAGTCATGAGTTCATTTCATCGATAAGGATTTTTTACAGAAGGATAAATTTATGGAAGTCATACTATCAACAAATTGAATCTCTCAAATCTATCAAGAATCTAAATGAAAAAAATTCCAGTGAATCTCTTGCTTGTTTGGAGTTCAATTGCGACTGTTAACAGAACCCACCTTATCTCATGAATGCGAATTCAAGAATCTTATCAAAAAAATTTCAATTACCCTCACTGGTACAAAATATTAAGACATTGGTTGAGAGTATAAACTGTTGCATAGGCAGTGGCTTTGAGCACCAGTAGCTCAGGATCAAGATTCATATCAGTCACTTCAATCGATTGAGCAAGTGATTGACTTTGCTTTTGAGCCTTATTCAGCTGCTCTCTACAATTTGCAAATGCATCCAAAACTTCAAGTTTGGCAACTGGTGGATTACGAAGACTGCTGGAATGTTCCCGAGGGGGTAGAGGTGGATGAGAACTGGCTATAGCTCTAGTGTACATTTCAGCCACTGCTCTCAGCTTATCAACCCATTCTTGACGAGCTCTAGCATCAGTAGCTCGAAGTTTCACCATATCACCTGCAGAGTAATTGTGATTTTCTAAATTGTATTCACAGAAATTAGATTCAGTACTTAGTCTACATCAAGCATTTTTTAAATCTATTTTCTTGATCAAGTAAAGTAACTTGCAGAGAATAGATTATTAATAATCTTTGTGTTACCTATTCATTTCGCTTGGAATAGGAACTCACCTGTTGCAGAGTTGACGACGAATGTATTAGAATCTTCATCACTAGGGGCTATTACAGCACCAGCAAGATAGATTGAGCACCTTGGTCTTTGATTCTTCTCTGATTCAGTAAGAAAATAGTGGAGTTCACCTGTTTCTGCACTGAGGATGAACCAGCGGTACTGCCATCCTTTCATGGCATTGGTATATTTGTAAAGCAAACCCTCGTAAGGGTATCTACTTTGAACACTCATCATGGATTTGGAAGATGTACTGCACTTCGAAAATCAATAACATCAATCTCGCTAAATGAACAAGATATTCTACTCATATTGTAGGTTGTCAAATCCATGGATTCCTGTAGTGATGACCTCGGTAATAACTGATTCCGAGATCGAGTAGGTGATACATATTCGCACTTTGAAGTGTCCTCTCCATGCAAAAAGTGAAAAGGTTCTGGGTTTCTCTAATTTACGAAACTTGAAAAACTATTGTAGCAGAGTGGATAAACTAATGATACTCTAAGAGCAAACAACACGAATGCAACTCAGGCGGCCGTGAATCATGAAGACCTACCTACCCTTCCCCTACTTGATGTCGATAATATTCACCCACGATCCGCAGCGCGGTAATCAAGAGCCAAAGTATCCATCACATGTTGATCACGTATCAATTCTTCAATTGTTCAATTCTGATTCAAATTCCGAGAATATGTGATTTCATTGATCTAATACTCTTATTTCATTCTCTCTCTCTCAACATGATTAATAATTACCGACGATCGGTCGATGTCAATAGAAATGGTTTTATTCATAAAATAAAAACTTGTTACATGTAAATGTCCTCAGAGTATACATACTAATTCTAGTAAATACAAGAATAATACACATTATTCAATTGAAAAGTGAACTAACATGAAAAAGGTACAATGTAAACGAAACTTTATTACATTGAAAATAGCGATGAATTCGCAGACATCAAAAGGTCATGATTGATCATCATCGAAACATGTCGCGCCCAAGTCAACTTTCAGTTGAATCATTTCTCGACATATCTCGAATAATCGTACAAAAATAGAAAAGAAAAGATAGTTTGATTTTTTTCATAGAAAAACTTGAGGTACTATCTAGAACGATTAACACCGCGTCACATTCAAATAAGTTTCTCCTCAGACAGTTTTGCATGGATGTGAGGAATGTCAATTAGTAAAGTATCATCTTGATCCACTTTGATAATTTTCACCTTGATTGGTTCCATCAATACTTCTTGCATCAAATCATGTATCCTCTCCACCACTTTTTCAGGAATTGGGTTAGGTACCATTGCTGTAAAACAGAAAAATCAACTATTACATCACGAAAGCATTCATCAGGGAATGGTAGAGTTTCAATCAAAGTTCGAAGTAAAATGGGTTCTTGGGATGTGAAGAGGGTACAATGTAATACCCCAGTGTTTCACTGATGAAGAAAATACTATTTCAATGTGTTGCAACAGATTAGCAGCAGAGTCACTGAAGAGAGTCCAATTCGCACAATAGTCGGTCGAAAACCAGGCGCAAGAAAACGAGACAAACTTTTACTGATTTTCAATGGCAGCCAAAAATCATGTGTCGCGAGATTGCCGCACATTTCAGAAATCATTCAATTATTCGTTTTCTAATTCTTTATTAAAACGCGCTTTCCTATAGAGCAGCTAAGTTGGTTGGAAAGAAACATTTTGACTCTTCGATAAAATACCGCTATTTATGGCACTTTTAGTTATTCTTTCTACAAACTCACAGAGGATCGATCGGACCAACTGATTGTAAGCCCAGGGAAAATTGAGATCGTAGTGATTCCTGGGATATCGCCATCTAACGCGAGAACATTACTCCAACAAATGTAGGATATCCCCATATAAAGGAGAGTACTAGGTATCCACTATAAATGGTGCCGGATTGAACTTCATAATATCGAGAGGAAGTTGATCGGGAATCAGTCTCATTCTTATTTCGTGAGGGGTGAAACAGATATATGAGAACATCTCATACGAATCCGTTATTCACTTAAAATTGTTGGTGAATCTTTTTTCTCATCCTACGACACTGAGCAATCTTCTCAAAAATTCAAGAAATGACTATAGCAACCACGACTCTTCACTGAATCGAAAACTTTTCGAGAATTTAAAGTGAATATTGAAATACTTTTACGCGAAAGCTACGTAATTGTTTTCATCCATCTATTGATTCAAGAGAGTTTTGCTCTGACTCATCCACATGCATGAATGAGAAGTTTGTGATATTTTTTTCTTCTCTGAAAGAAATTCCAAAACACACAGACTTGATAACGATGGAATGACACATTTTTCGTGTACTATGGAAATAACCAATCAATATAGTAAGGATTCAATTATATAACACCAATAGTAGGGCAAAAAATCAACTTACGCGACAAATTGCACACAGTGCCATATGATCCCAAAGAGGCGAAATCTTCCGTGAACATGCGAATATCTTTATGATTGACTACTTCTGTATTTCCATAATCGATGAAGTAAACACGACTCTCTGTAGGAGACGCACTTGGATCAATACACAGTGCTCGGTAAAATTCATCTTGATATTTGGCAATGCAAAGCTCATCCTCTCTTGGAATATAATGGTCTGTAACTGTTTCCACATACTTCTTGATCTGAAAACAGAATTCCGAAGGTATTCTTAATCCAAAAAAGGCAGTATCATTCCACTCGGGACGCGTAAGCTCTTCTAGACTTTGAAATTCATGGATTCTGGAGTAAAGTAAGGCATAGCAGTCTTTCACGACCGGAATAGCCGTGTATCCCGAGAGCAGGCATGGGCATTATTTCTCTTGAAGGCTTCAAACGCCCACTTAGAATGTGTTTCATGTATGTATCAATATATTGCTTCTCGAGGAAAGAGAATAATCACAACTGTGAAGACTCAAAACCGAGACAAAGGGAGGAGATTGTAAGCCAACTAGCTCAACACTTACATTTCCACCTAATTGATTCTGTAGAGCTTGAGCAGCTATAACATCGTTAGGTCCTAGAATCGCATTATTGGTTTCTTTGTAATAGTAAAGAGCTATGGCTTCAATTTCATCGCCTGCATCTCCCAGCTTGATAGCTGGCAAGTCAAATATGGTGTATATCTTTTGCTCTGTGAAAGAATCAAGATGTTCATGACAATTATCGGTCTGCCGCACGAAGATTAACATGGTGAAAATAAAAAATGCAATGAGATCATTACGATGAAGATTACCTTCGACTTTTGGTTTCTCTTTCTCCCATGTTGGTTTCAGAAATTTAGTTACAACCTCGTTCACACATTCATTCCTCTGCGTTTTCAATATAACTCCATCTTTAATGGGATCGCCTTCGAAAGTGCACTTCAACAGAGCATTATTACCAATCAACTCTAGGAAATAATTGGCTGCATCCTCGGTCAAAGGGATGTCAGAATCTACATTCATCAATTTAATTCTTGCTACACACGACGGCCGCTAGAAACACACGAAAAGTTCAACTTCCGGCAAATTTCATCAAAGATATTCATGTTGCACTAATCACCATTTTCAGTTGATCTGGGAGATCCAAGAGCTTATCTATAGTTGTTTCATCATCGTTACCATAGTCAACATACATGATCATAACTTTAGGAGCTTCAATCTTTTTTACCAAAGCTCTGTAGAAATTTCCATCAAGTTCAAATTTAGTTAAGACCATTTGACCAACAACGGGGGCAGAATCGAGGGGCTTAGCTGAAATTCAATAGAGTAATCTATTATACCAGCATGATTTATTATGTAATGTACAATTAATTTAGTGTACGATTCTTACGATCTAGTGCATATTTAGCAACATCTTGATCCAATCGGTTATTTCGTTCGTCATCCGTTGGTTCCTTGCTGCGAACGTAAAGTGAACTCTGGTTCGAGTAATGCGTGATGACCACCTACAGGAGCAAAAAGATTGTATTAATTTCATAAATTAGTATTCACTCCTTCCTTTTGCACCAGCCAATTTTTGAGCTCGAGGTTTACACTTCATGCGTGTCGCTGCACCCTGGCAAAATTTCTTCTTCTCGTGCTATTCTAAACTATTGCCAAAAACTTATACGTTGATTTTGAAATATTTTGTTGACTCTCGATTTAGGATAGAACTCAATTCTGAATAGGCTAATACAGTCTGAAGTCAAACCTGGACCCACAAAAGGTTTAGTTAAACTTTTATATTCTAGAAAACGACGAAAGTTTTGGAAACATGATCCAGTCACTGTTCTCATCTTATCGTGCAAAAAGTTCAAAACTTCTGATCCGCATTTTGGAAATCAAGATTTTGACTATACAATAATAATAAAAGGAAAAAAATGGACTATTTTGCGCATTCATCGGAAAAATCATGAATTGTTTAGCGCCTGACGGAATAATTGATCAATCGCTTTTGCTCGAGAAGTCAGAATGTTTAGTTTTTAAAAATTCGAAATCAAGAACCGAAAATTTTCTGTAATAAACCATTTTTATCTCTCTCTATAACAATGAAAAAAACGCCCGGAAAAAATTGCGTTGGCTTATTTAATCGAGACACTGTCACAATCGAATACGGTATTCTTGCATCCCAATGGTGGAAACTCGATACCATGTTATTACTCGTGTCTTCCCACAAAACGTCAGAGTTCAATTTTTTCGCTCATTGCTCGAGCTTGCACTATCTCTCAGTATCCTCATCAGATGAAAAAAAACACCAAGCAGAAATCAAATGATGATAATTCATAACGTCATTCCATAATCAATAGCGTGACTTAATCAAAATATCAAAGACGCAGTATTTCAGGGGAGTAATTCTCATCTCGGCGAACGATGTGATGAATTCGATAATCGACCAGACTCAACCTAGCCAGAAGAGGATTCAGGAGTATTTGGAATACTATTGTTATGACAAGTAATCACGATCTTTTCGCGGACACGAATATGGCAAATGCACTACCTCACGATCTTACCCTCTCGTGACTTGAATAGTCAGGACGCAAATTTGAGCTCAATGACCAATCAAAGCTCACAAGTACAAATTGGTTCACATGGTGCTCGATACTACATCGGTTTTACCAGAAATTTTTAAACTGTAATAGGGGTGAATTAAAATGAAATTTCATATCAGAATGATTCGTGAGGACAAGATACCAATGTTTACCAATCATATATGTGGTACAGTGTCTCTATGGAATGATGTCTGGCGAAAGTAGATTTAGGAACAAGAAACCTCACAATTCTCTCAGAAACTTCAAACTCCCTACAATGAACTGAAACTTAAATCTACAAAAAATTAAAAATTAGAGGAGTTTCTACTTCACGTACTTAGGATGTGCATATACAGAGGCTCAATGGTTAGATACTTACAGGATGGCCACTCTTGACCGTCGCCCACTGAACGCGAGTTTGTTCGCGCATTGGCTGCCACTTTTTGAGAAGACCCTCGCCTTTGAAACCAGACTCGTCGTCGAAGGATACTCTGACTACACCCTTGCTTGGTTCGAGAACTTCAATGACTTCAAATTGAAGACATTCACATCCATCTTTAGGCTAGAAACATTTTAAATATGGTGTCACACGTATCACAAATAATGCTCATCAAACTAATTAGTGGATAATCTACCAATTGGGTGTTGTGTGCAAATTGGAAGCTCAAACCAAGGGCAGGAGCGTCTACGTAGTTCTTCATCAAAGGTACGCATTTCAATGGCGTACAAATACGGGCCTCGTCGATCGCTATCATTCGTGGAGAGGGAGTGACAGACAAAATTAAGCCTCTAAACCATTCATCAGGCTTGGTGAGACCAGAGACTAGATCACCAACTTTTGGACTTTAAAAAAATGAAGCAGAAAGTTCATAATTGACTAATCTTCTGTCTTATTGATTGGGTAGGTGACATTCCTAACTTACATGAAATTAGGATTTTTTGCCAGTAGTTCTGAGGATTGTTTCATCAGAGGCTCCAACAATGATGTATATAATTCCAGCAAAGGCTGTGGCACTAGTGTGACGTTAAATTCTACGTCGACTTTAGGAGAGAATAGCATCAAAAATCCTTGTGTACCAATTTTCAAGGTGTCCAGAACATTGGGAATGTTGGATAGTTTCTTGAAAGCAATATCTTGAGCGCTTGGAGTGGGTTGAGCTGGGATGCCATTTGGTTTAGGCGCAGAAACCTAAATAAATATTGTGATTTAAGATAGTACCAGCACGAACGGGATTATTAGTATATAATTAATATAAAAATTATTATCAATATTAATATGAATGAATTACGTAATATAAAAATGATCAAATTGAGTGACCTTTCAATGTCCCTGAAGCAAAAAACTGAACACAACATTTTCGGAGAAATCAGTATACTGGCTAAATTATTAGCCTTAACACGGGAACTACAGGTTGAGGTGGGTTCCGAATCACCGATCTCAAAGATTTCATTTCAACTTTAGAACAATTGGGAGAAAAACTGAAAACTCAGCTTCGCGACATGTCATCTAGTCGAGTCACTTTTTCACTGAATGTATTCGCAACTTCAAATACAAAATATGTTTGAAAACAAAAAACTCACCTCTGGCGGTATTTCCGGTTCTGCTTTTCTGATGACCTTAGCATGGACCTCGATTGTTCCGTTTGGACGGACATTCAATGCTTTCACAGACAAGAAGTCATCTGGCTGGATGTCTCTAAGACCAGGATCATTTCCCTCAGCTATAAAGATTTTCCTTGCGTAATACGGTACTTCTTCAAAGCCGTCGATCGGGACGACGCCGTCAACTTTCATTTTTACAACAGTGCCAAAGTCAAAATTGAAAACCTAAAATTATTTTAGATAAAATTTACATATTCTGTAATAGCTCACTCTTAAGCAAACTATTGATAGGTTTCAATAGGATACTCAAGCGTTTGAGACAATACAACAATGAAATTAAGTAGACTCGAAACGCATTTGAATTTCATCCGCTTTGGAGGAAATCCAGTCATGCAAATTTACCAAATGTATGTATAATTAGTGACAGGACGAGTAGAATTGTACATGAACACTGACCGTGGATAACACATTGTCGAGATGAAGTATCTTTGCCCTCAGCCATTCCTGATCCTGCTTTATTATACATCTGACATCTTGTTCTGGTGGTACTAGTTTACGACTATTAGCAAATTTTCCCAATTTATCTACCAATAAGGCCATTGCAGAGACGTCATCAGTTTTGGTCACGAAGCATTCCTTATTTGTCTCGACGTGGGTTACCATTACTTCTACAAAGCGATTTTTTGGTAGGAAATCATTCGATTTAAAGGCAAAATCGTCCTCATTGGTACTCTTTCTCTGCTGAGATGATAACTGATTCTGTTGAGGTCGAGCTTGATGTTGCTGAGGTACCGACTGATTTTGTTGAGGTCGGGCTTGATTCTGATTCTGCTGTTGCGGTGGCTTGGCAGGGAAACTCGTAGCTTCAGCTTTGAAGTTACCAGCAGCGGCTGGAGTCTGCTGTCTCAAGCTTGCATGATTGTCGGATTGCTGAAATCCATTTTCCCTTTGGTTCGCATTACCGCGAACCGAGCGAGGTGGACTGCGCTGCTCGGGAGGAGCTTGTTGTTGAGATGCTGAAAAAACGAGCAATCATTCGACAAAGAACCAAAACTGCACAGAAGGAAAAATTAATGTACAGTGACACTCGTATTCTTTGAGAGCTTGGGCTTGTAGTTCTTCTGGGAGTGCCTTTGGCCATTCATCCAAACGGAAAAATATAGAACCAAAAATAGATTTTGTGTTTGAGATATGAAATACCCGCGCTTATTGAAAACGATGACATCCATTTCTCGCGCACAAACGTCACATTGGTCAGGACCGAGTTTTACAAATAAGGACTCTCTGAGGGCATGAGGACTTTTTAAATCAAATAAGGATATTCCAAGGACTGGAACGATCGGTACACCTAGCTGGTCATTAACAATAAGTATGCTGATGCAATTGAGTCGCAAGAAAAAGAATTTACAATACTTGCTGATTTCTCGCGATCGAGGATGTTGTATCTCACTTTTCCGACGAAGGTAATACTTCTCTGCGGGTATGAAAAGTTTGCATGGGCAAGAACCAGAAACGGTTAACTTTACAATTTTCAGAATAATTTGCAGACCAACAATTGGTTATAGGAAGCACAATAAATGAATAGTATATTTTGATAGAAGAGTGTAACAACTGCTTTTCGCGTCCTGGCCCGAGCCGCAGGCGGGGGTCGGGATCATCACGAGGATGCGAAATAGTCCATTTCGATTCAAGGGTGTCAGGATATAAGTTTTACTCCCATGTATCGGACTTTAGTTTTTGATGAAAAACGACAAAATGTGCAAAAAGCACACTTTTACGCAGTCTTGCGCACGGTGTATCAAAAATTCATTTCAAAACTCCCTTCAAATACCACAAGATGTCAAGGATCACGCGCTCCATATGCCCGAGGTAATGAATTTAAGTATGCATGTGGTACCTACGTCACGGTTACTCAACTTTGAACATGTAGAGTGAATTTGCCTGATGAATAGGAAATAAGTGTCCAAAAATTGGTTTCAATTTCTTTGATGCAGTATAATCTCTACTGAATATTTCGAAGATAGAATATGCTCAATTACG
The DNA here is from genome assembly GCA_029851415.1 of Eretmocerus hayati. Classification (NCBI taxonomy): domain Eukaryota; kingdom Metazoa; phylum Arthropoda; class Insecta; order Hymenoptera; family Aphelinidae; genus Eretmocerus; species Eretmocerus hayati. Next base: position 155,371,384 of record CM056741.1, read on the forward strand.
AAATGAACCCAGAATTATGAAAAAATTTGTTATAAGGTAAGCGTACCCAACTTGCCCCCATACGCCGATCTTAGAAATGTGTACTCGCTGACCTTTCCGCATATTTTTTTTTTTACGTTTGTGATGTTAAATTATGAGAAAATAAGTGGTCTGGGTCGCTTCCAAATCATTTCTGCGTTTCCCAGAAAGTTTAAAGTGATTTTTCCATTATTTGTGTTTGCGCGGCTGAGAAATCACCGAGGAAACCGCGTTTACTAAAACCGGTGCAAATTTATTTTCGTTCGATCAATCTTAATGTACCTCAGCGCGTTCGATTCCTTGTCTCAAGACCTTTAAAATCCGCTCTTTAGAATTGCAAAACTCTGATTAGAAGCGATTTTATGTACAAAACACGGGAGTGATTTGAGAAACAAGAAGGCCGATATCGGAGTGTACCCAACATGTCCCCATATGGTTATCTTGGAAAGGCATGGCTTCTCTTACCACTCAGAACGTGTTCCCCGCATCAAAATAGGTCGGAAACAGTGTCTTGAGCCAGCTAAAAGCTACAAATGTCGCTGCACGGTGATCAAAACGGATCAAAGCCATTTTTCGCGCTTTATCGCCGATTTACATTGTTTTAAATGATGGGGGCAAGTTGGGTACACACTTTTATAAACTCTCAAAAATCACCTTCTGGGAGAATCAAAACTGTTTGGCTCCGGTTGATTCAAATTGGATGTAATTCAACTTATTTTGAAGGTCATGAGACAAGCTTTAAAATGAGCTGAGGTACGTCTAAAAATATTGATATGGGCCAGAGTTATTAAGAAAATGGCTTAATGGGGGCAAATTGGGTACACTCGAGGGTACACTTGCCTTAAGTCAAATTTTGATGAAATAGTGACCAAACGTAGAATTTTTTCAAATCCTAGCATTTAATCAAATCGCGATTCGATTTTGGAGTATTAATTGACAGGCTCGCCGATGAGCCCCCTTATACGATTTTCCTGACTATTTTCAAGTTTCAACCTTAATGATCTAAGAAATTCTTATCGCGTTTTCAGAGATGAGAGTCCATAGTTGAAAGATCATGATTCACGATGTGAGATTACGAAAATGTGATTCGAACTTTCGATCTGCTGTGATCAAGTTACCAAAGGCTTTCAAACACAGCAGAATTGTTACTTTCAATTTCTGGAATTTTCGGAAATATCTAAGAAAAAAACGTTATATCTCGCCTGATAATACAGAATTAATGGACCATTGGCGGGGGATCATCTTGAAATTGGCAGTCAAGACCGATAAATTCAGTTATTCCGTTAAACGTGGTTCCCACGATACAGCTCTAATTTGAGAAAATCATCCTCATTTTCGGCATCATCCACTATTCTACAAAAATAGTTTCGGTGCGAAATTAGGTAAGATTATCGAGGTTCCAAAACTCATCGATCACCTCAGTAAATCGATCGATCTACGAAGTTGCAGTGTACCAAAACAAAAGAAAATCCCAATAACTCTTGAGCTAACTTCTTCGAAGAAGACTTTATATCTAAGAGATAAACCTTGAATATAATATTTGAACCTATACCTCCACCTGAACTTGAAAAATTGTCAGCTCCGTGGTTGGATCCCGCATACATAGTCGTATGTGAATTTTGAATATGTAATCGACAGCAATCTATCATGAGAACCGATTACCTCGGAAGCTGCCGTGGAACTACTCTTGCCAAAGCTTACTCAGTGAATTCAAACAAGATTCGTGTGATGCATAACGATGAAAGTATAGGGTTACAAAGTCGGAAGCTGGACGCTATCGCTCGTCAGGCAATTTCACTCTTTGCACATCATACTTCTTGTAAACTCATGCATTCGATTCCTCCAAGAATGTTTCGTCGTCAGTAAATTGCCTTTACGAACATTTTTTTTTTTTTTGAGTAATAAAGCTGAAACAATGTCTTTGATGAAGAGGAGGGATCGCACATCAACTTTTGAAAATGATATTGAATTCTAGCACCTTCTAATATCTTTTCCGAATCTTCGGTATGAAATGCTTCTTCTTCTTCTTATTTTTGTTGACTATATCTGCCCGCTGCTCATACGGGTACGACTTTAGCCATTACACAGGTAGGAGGGGTGAATGTAAAGAGAGTGTGAACTTATGAAAGGGTGAAATGGTATAGAATGCATTTGATTTGCTGCATGGTGCGAATCAAAATTACAACTCAATATGTGCAGAGATCAAGTACCAACAGCTCATTGTGACCCTGTGACTTACATCACTCGAGAAAATCGCAGAATATAGATCGATTGAGAGAATGTTAATTTGTTGCAATACATGAGCGGTGTCTTGGGTTAGAAAGGGTCTTTTCGAGTACGGATTTTGGGGTTCAAAGTAGACGCCGATATATGTAACGAATTACATGAGACAAAATAGGGAAACAATTTTTTTCGCTGTTTCCAAGATATGACTCTTTTTCATGAATCTGCTTATAATGAAAAGCCTAAACTTCAATCTGCCAAAAACTGTTCCTTCAAATAACCGAGGATATGGAAAAATCTGATTTCAAAGTCAAGGTAAGGAAAGTGTAAAATTAAAAAGACAGGTGATCGGAACCAAGAATGCGAAACACGACCCTACTTATTTCAGATAAGAGAGAAAAGCTAATACAATGTACGGAATTCGTCCTCAACAACTGTATGATTTTTGGAGACTTGTGAGAAGATAAGTCTAGCTACCGAACAATGAAAATCATCAGTCAAGTGTAAATCGTAAAACCTATTATCAATACTGATTAACGCTAAAATTGATTCTTCAAAGACTTGATACTATAATTTCGAGAATATTTTCCATTCGGAAAATCAATTGCAATGAGAGGTAGGAGAGATAACTAGCATTTTAACCAGTCGAGATGTTTTGGATGGGCTTCAAAGCTCTGAATGTTCATTCTCGGAAGATTTCAGCGTGCATGATGCGTCGAATTAAACCGTATTTTTTGTTGTCTCTCTGTACCAAATTTCTGACAGGGGAGATCACCAAATCAATACCTCATACTTCAAGATTCAAACTCTCGGCGTAACAGATTGATCTAAAGCAAGATTAATTAAGACAGAAATTGAAGCTACACGAACATGGACACAAATAACAAACAAGTGAGAAAACCACCGGCAAAAGACAAAATTCCAGTTTTCAAGACTCCGGTTATCAATTTTTTCATCTGGTTGACCGGAGGCTGTTTCTCGGATTAGGCGCAACCCGGCAGTTAATACTGATATTGGGAAGAGATTTGGAGATCCATCAGAGAAAGTTTCACCAAAGTTAATTTGACTCATCAGTTACGTCGAGCTACTAATGTCAAGGTAATCAGAAGAAATATCTCGAAAAATTTTGGTGAATGAACTTCACGTAAAATCATACATTAGCTTTTCAATGTTATAGAACTGTCTTTTCAACACTATACGTTTCTAGTGCTCAGAGGAGGTTCAATATTTAGCAGGTAATACTTTACCTTGAATAAAATTATCTGTTCAGCTACACAACAAACACACAAAGGAGTAAAAAATTCAAGAGACCTCATGTTCACAGTATAAAATATCAATAGCAAATCTGATTCACTGATATAACTCATCACCAATTCAATGTGTAAGGAGAGGTAAGGTAGATTGGTTTTCTCACTCTAACTCTCTCTAGCATATTGTAAAAGTCGTGATCAATTTATTCATAAATCTCTCAACGTCAAGCAATGTTTCATAAAAATTTCGAGATAATTCATCTGATATAGTTATGGTTTAAGTCATGTCTTACATATACCACAGAAAACCTTATTTAAAATTATACACCAAGACCAATACATAGACAATAAATGCACGATTCCCCTCGGGCGAAGGCCATGAGCAAAAAGTAAGTTCTCGTTTCCAGTTGTGGACCTTACTCAGGATACTCATTACCTTCCTAGAAAGAGATGAAATAATTTAGGACTGTCGATGCGCCATAATACATCAATCTATCATTTCTCTCGTCATGACATCTAGTATCAATAGAATTTTTTAAAAGTTGTGCAGCTCAAAGGCGATAGGCGGTGCTAGATCACAATTAACTAAGTAAATGAGAGCACTTCATTGTATACTGTTGTGAAAGCTCTGTAACTATCAACGGTGGTAGGATACGAATATTTTTGAATAGTGTTGCATGCAATTTAAACGTGAGCATTTTTTGGATTTCACTTAAATTTCGAGACAAAATTTCGAGACACGAACAGAAAAACGGTGTCGGCGTTTCGAATGAGTGCCTTGAAATCCTGACCAAGGCAAGGATTTGAATCCGTACATGAAAGCAAAAGTCAATTTGAGTGGAAACTAAATACTTTTTCAATCGTTTACCTAAGGAAAGTCATTTCTAAGTAGGAAATTCATGAGATTAGGACGAAGCAAGATAGCAAAGAGGACACTGAGGGTTTCGGAGCGATAATCGTCTCAGTTTCGGTTGATGATTTCAATTTTCTAATCTATATCAAGTACAAAAAATGTTGATGAGCCGTGCCTTAGAATCTCTCTTCTACACAGTTTACCTAACAAAATTTTTCGAATGATAATGTCGCAGGAAATTACACAAAAAAATCTGTACAAAAATGTTGAATGAGTTTGAAAAACTCGTGGGTTTAGTGCACTGTGGGGTTCTTTCATTTCGTTGAAAAGTCGGTAATCAATCCAGCTAAGTTTAGAAATAGAACGCAAAGCGCAAGTCACGATCACGAATCATGCGACAAGTTTGGTGACTGACCTAATAAAAAACCTGATGATCACCATCACCCTGACAACAATCAAAGGTAATCGAAGGTAATCGAAGACAAATATGAAGATACCGGAATTCAGCAAAGTGAATCATTATAACGCTTTCGCGATCTTTTCTTTGATCACAACTTGCGATTAACATTCGACTTAAAGAACAGGCCGGATCAGTGGTCGGTAAATGTAATATTTGCGAACTACCCCGTTCACATCAACGAGACTACACCCAACAGACCATGCACCATAGCTTATTAGGTAAATATTATTAGAATAGTGGAAAATGTAAGCGACAAAGATAAGACGCACACCAATGCTTTCAAAATACACTTTGAAAAATTTTATCCTGAAATTTCACCTTTAATAAACGCATTGAACTGATAAAAAGCAACAGGTAATTTTCAGTTATCAAATGGCCCCGCACACTGGGTACTTTTCAGTATATACTAGAGAGAGTCCAATGAATCTACATTGTTTCTGTACAAATAACGATATTCCAGTCATGCGATCGTTCCGTGCTCTAAAATATAAGATGACCGATGTTTCAAACTAACGTATACAATTATTAGTGCAGGGAAGAGAAAACATGCGCAGGGAACCGGCATTTCGACTTTTGAGATTATTCCATGAATTTTTGAGATATCGCGGATACTAGAGTCATCGCCGATTACTTGTGACGTCTAGAATCGGCAATAACTTTGATTTATGTGAAATCTTGAGAATTCATTGAAAATTTTCGAAATTTGACAACGTCGACAAGTATGCAAAAAGGATAGGACTCCGACATCCCCTCAAGACGTTGGAAAGATTGAGTCTACCAAGTATGAGGACTATTACAGATGCATATTTTGATGTTTCCGATGCAAGACTTGAAAATGATCAATTAACCGAAACAACAGATGGAAAACAGTTTGAATAGCGGCATTGCACAGAAACGAGAAGGATAATCTCAAGAATCAAATACCTTGCAAAGTCTGCCTGGAAAGAAGATTAACTTCGAGACTGACGGAATTCTCTTCTTACAAATAAATATTCCGTAATAGGGAGATCCATTTATGAAAACATTCGATATGTTGCAAGAAACTGTAGTTGTAGAAACTGTAGTTCATATGCTAATGAGCCAGACCAGCACTCTAAGAGTTCGTCATGCATACCTTCATCATTATCGAGATAGATCATAAAGGCATAAAGAGAGATCATAGTTAAACACTTATAAAATATATTGTGTCAATTCATGAAAATCCAAGATGAGACGAAAAATGTTCATGGTTGCATTGAAAATTTAGGCACGAGATCATCCTACTTCTATTACTGCAGAACTTACTTTGGAGGGGAGGTCTGTAGTCCTTAGGCCGATCGTTTGGAGGTGTTTGTTGCCCTGATTTTTGCTGTTGAGGCGGAGATGGTGGTACTGTTCTCGGACGTCGAAGTGGTCCCTTATCGGCATCATTTCCCTGAGAACTTGGCTGGGCTGCATTATGGCCATTTTCTTTCAATGAGAGATTGGCAATTTTTTTCGCAAGCGGCCTATTTGAGCAAAGCAACCACAGTGTGCCGTGAGATTTAATATAATCTTGTATCATTCCATGAGATTTAAAAAAAAAATTCTAGATTCAGAATATTGGTTATTCAAGGATAGTTGATGCACATGAGAAAGTAGTACTTACGGCAAGGATACACATTCTGATCTGTGTCTGTCCCAATCCTTCTTTTGACAAGCTCTACCACAATAGTAAGTCACAGAACATTTTTGACACATGAACTGAGTTGGATTGGAACAATATTTGCATGGACCAATATCATCATCCAACTCTTCAGAAGCATATTCATACAGTCCCTATCACACAAAATTTGCCATATTATTTCGATTCATGACAATACAAGACGGTTGTTAAAGAGGTTCAGAAGGTACGAACTCTTTCTCTCTTTTCATAGACATTTCGGAGGCCTTCTTCAATATTATAGTGTGGTTCAGGAAGTTCATAATAAGTGTATCCCCTTCCACAAGAGATGTGCCTGCGCCCATCTCGAGTGATATGTGTAATACCTCTGTAACCAAAATTACAATTTCAGTACCTACTCATTTATATAAGTCATATTGATTCCCTTGATAATACATTACCTGGTGTACATCAAGTTTGTTTCATAAAACGGATTAGGTGGTTCATACGGATTGTACAGATGCAAATCTGAATCAAATGTCGGAGTGCATTTAGCTACACCCATTTCAATTGGTTTTCTATCATTTTGGTCCCTAAAACGATTCCATTTTTTTTCTTAGACTTGTTTATGAGTATTTCCTCTATAGAATTGGAATATCCTATGATACTTACAAAATACTATCTTTGTATCTGGGATCGATGATAGGTCTTGACAAATCAATTGGAGGATTAACTGAACCTCGGTTACTTTGGTCTTTGAACTCACATCTCATCTCAAGTGGATGATCAGGGGCATTAAGGGCTCTCACAGCCTTCTCAGCATCATCATAGCTATAGAAGGTGACCCAACCATTCTTTGATTTAGCATTAGCCTTAGGTGCAAAAAGATTCGTCCTAACTCTCCCAAACTCTGAGAGAGCCGTGTGAAACCCATGCTATATCAAGAACAATTAGTGATTTCATCAGGATAGGAGTAGTCTGTGTAATGAAATTGCTTACATCATCCAAATCCAGTGGTATGTTTGAAATATGAACTCTGAACACAGATGACCTGGAACAGTTTTCAAAAAAGATGATTCAAGACAGTTTTAGAGTGACCTTGGGAATGGTTATTGACAGAATGAATACCCATAATTTCAAGACTCAACAACAATTTGCTATTTGCAAGCAAAATAGTCTCAAAACTCTCAGCAATTACCTATACTTAGTCGGTTTTTCAATCATTCAATTGGTTGGATTTCGGTTATCCAATTGGTGTTGAGTTTTGAATTAAATAGGAGAAAATGAAATATATCTCACTCTTGGCCATTGGAGGTGACCCCACCATTGGTAGATGGTCTACAAGACATTTTTTTATTGTTCCAATTATTCCAGGTCAACTTTATCAACTTCCTTCATCTGAAAAAAACATGAGCCAGTTCAAGGTAAACCATTTCTTTTGGGACAGTTCGTCAAGAATTCCGGTTTTCGAAGAATTGGCGTCGTAAATTTATCAGGCCGAACGTGAACACGTGCTGCCGAAGAGCCGGGCCGGGCGAAAACATCAAGACAAAGACATGTCTGCCAGACGTCGCGCCATACCGAAGGAAAACAAGTCAGGAATGTTTTGACTAAATATAAGACCGAATTAGTAAGTAGCATGTTTCAGAAGCTACCTTGACATACCTTAATCAAAACTTAAAAACTAACAACACGGCGCGGTCTGTGCAATTATTAGGACTTTATTAGCGAACACATTCTAACAAATTCAATCGCAAAAGGAAACCGCCAGCCGATTACAAATTTGGGAGTCATGCACGTGTTTGAAAAGCTAGAAAGACATCAATGAGGCGTAGTTTGTAAAATAGGCAATCAAAGCGACCAAAAGGGCAACTTATTGTTGCGTCTTCAACTTTACGAAGCTCAAAGCAACGCCATTTTATTCAAGCCGGGAATCCGCATGAAATCACGGGCGCACGATCCTTCTTAACTTACGGAAAGCGTTACCTAAGTATCAGAAACAAAACTTGATTGGGAGCTACAAATTACAAGAAAATATACCTGTTTCGGAGAACGCAATAATACAGTGACCGGCCGGCGATCAAGATTGAAGTTGATCGGAATGTTGTGGTGATGTGCGTTGGTGTTTGTCCTCCACAGGGTTTACTTTTATAGAAACTACTTGTAGCTCCTCACAGCCACTGTAGCTGTTCGTAGCTTTAGTAAAGTCACTCCCCGTCCACTTTTTACTATACAGGACAACGCATAAGACCACATAAAACGATGAAACGCTCAAAAACAACCAAAAACAACTCAACGAACCACGCCGCAGGAATGCCAGACGGGGCAGACCAGGGCAGACGGCGGCCATCACGATCACCCATGGTGGGGGCGGTACTCCCCACGTGACTTGGAAACGTCCAATGCTCATGCGTGTAATTTGAGCGCCAAAATGCCCAAAATCAATTATCTTGGAATCGTTTCTTATCTCTCACTTGAATGGACGCATTGATTGAAAAAAATGTTATACACCCAGATAACCAACTTTGATGAAACCTTGGGCTTGGGGGTAGTAGGGGGATAATCTTCTTCCAGCACAAAAGGATTGCATAGCACTTTTGACCTTATTAGCCAAGAGCTTTCGAGAAATAGTTAGAAAACTAAGGTTGCATGTGTTATAGAATAATGTGTGTTTACTCGCAATACTTATATTTCACCGGTACCTAGTAGCTTAGAATTACGTGGACACAAATGTGGACAATGTATATATACGATTTCAAACTTCATTAATCACCTTTTAGAACTAAAAAGAGATTATTCTGAACAGGATTGATTCTGAAAGTTTCAGATACAAAACCACGATCCCGATGTTTGAAACTCCTCTATACTAACTCCTTTCTCTAGAAAGTTATTCCAGTGAAATGGTGGTTTTTTTCATAATGTCTCCTGAAAAGTGATCTTGGTTTCAACCTATGCAAATTATGCAATCACTATACCAGACAAGTAATTTTTATTAAATGAAGCGTAATAAACATTTCTCTGTACTGATGTGCATGCAAGCACGAGACGACAGTCGCACGAGACTTTCTCTCAATAGAATGTTAAAATAAGATACACTGAACGAATCTAATCCATGCTATTGTTGAATAAGAGGGTTCTAATGAGACGATTTTGAGTGTTGCACATATGCACGCGGGAACTCTACTAATATATGAATTCACGCGCGTAAAATCGAAAATCGTCCACAGGGCATTCTGAAATACCAAAAAGCGCGGAGTCTCAACTTAAAAGTTGAAAGAAAAACTGACTGTGTGGAATTACATTAGCATAGAATCGATTCAATAGCACCTCATTAATATGTAAAATGCTAGCCATAATATGGACACGTTTCTTTACTTAGTTACTATGGCAACGCTACTTGGGGTATACAAAAGTCAGCACAGAGTGAGTGAAGACTCCGGGAAAATGTTATGATACTTTGTCAAGTTTTAGTAACAGAATCAGAATTATGCATTCCATGATTATGAATATCAGGATCATTTACACATTCATCATGCTTCCAATAATGGCCAAAGGATTTGATGATCAGGATACTTACATATTTGAGTACAATTATCCAAAAAATTGCAGAAGCAATGAGTACTTTGATGCGGATTCATTTTCATGTGTTGAATGTGATGCTACAAAAAATTTGGAGCCTTCAGAAAATGGTAAAAATATTGATGAAATGTATTATTTATTGGATAAATCATTCAACTTATTCCAGGAGTAGCTTGTGTTTGTAATAAATACAGTAGAAAAGTTGGCTTTGAGCGGGACTTACCAAAATGTGAGCAATGCCCACCTGGTACTGTTTTGACTCGCGACAAGAAAAGCTGTATTTCTTGTGGTAAACTAGCTAACTCTACTTGTAAATGTGGGCCAAATGAAGTACAAAGTGAGTAACTAAGGACGGAGTTTTTCTATAAACAAATTTTTCAGTGGCACTATCAATTATTGAAACTCAAGTTAGAGATAAATTTGTACTCTATAACTCTATTTCTATTTCAGTCGAGAGAGATTTAGATGGTGATCTGTTAGAATCTATCAAGTGTATTCAATGTTCAGAAAGCAGCTATCCTTCATCAGATAATTCTAAATGTCTTGCTTGTCACAATGCATCAAGTAGTCATACTAGCTGTGCTTGTCCAATCACAACTCATGTGCGAATTCAAGATCACTGCTTTCGAAAGAATGACTTAGATTTGTTGGATGTTCGCAACACATATCTAGTGGAATTTGAAAATGAGAGTATAGACAGTTACTATTTTAGGAAAGAATTAAGACTTTCTGTGTACTTGTGTAAGGTATGTATCACTGATTTTACATTTTTAGCATCGTTTTTCCAGATCTCTTAAAGGAGTAATTATGATGAATAAAATGTTTCTTTTGCCTTTCAAAAACCCTAAAAACAGGATGGAGATAAAACTGCATGTGAACGTTTATCTAATATGTGTGCTCTGTCACTTTCTGAAAAAAGTGTTGCTTGCAAAGTATCTAAATCAAAGCAAGATCCAAATTCTTTTTCTTGGATGTTTTATGAATCAGGTGGATATCCAGTTGTGACAAACAAAAAAATTATTCCTGTCAATTACACACTAGATAAGAATCATACGGTGAGTTTTGATTATTTAGACTCATGAATTTTTCTAAGCCTGTAAATGATCTTATGGAAATTTCTAACAAATTTTCAACAGAATAATCGTCTTAACTTTTCTGTGGTTACTTTCTCCCTTGATGGAGAATTCAAGTATATTGATACACCAAACTTGTTCTGTACATTCCTGAACAATGTCAGGTTTGGAGTCAATGTTCATAAGCAATGTAAAATTCATGCCAAAGAACTTACTACTAGAGAGATGAATTTTTTTGTGCCATACCTGATGTACAATGATGAGAAGCAAAAGTCATATCTAAGTTCTGTGCCAGTATTTGGTAAGAGTAGAGCTGTGAGTATCACATTATTACCACTTTAAACACTCTCATATAAGATAAGGTTCGAATTTAGCATATCAATAGTGAAAGAAGACGAGTAACAGAAAAAATTTCGTGGGTTTTCAGTGGCAGCCAATGAAAAAATTTTTCATAATTGATAGTATATCAAGTTACAAAGCTTTGCCAAACCTAGTAGATGATACTTTTAGAAAAGAGGAGGAGCTTTCAATGCTTCGATACATGAAATCGTTAGAAATTTCGTAAGTATTCAATTTCAAAAAAAATTGCATTTTAAATTAATGACTCCGGTTCGCCTCAATAGCGGCTTGGTGAAAAAAAACTCATTTCAACTAAAACGACTCGAGTGACCAAACCACCGACTTTTTTTCATCCATCTACGCTCATTTTTCACAGGATCAAAGTACAAAATGATAGAGATGGTGGTCATATTTATACTCCATTGATGGCTATTGAATACGGAGAAATAAACAAACAAGATTTACAAGATAACAAACCAATCATAGTCGATTACAAAGTTACCTTCATTTTAACGTACAGACACAGAAGTACTTACATGGAAGTGAGTGAACTTTTTCGTTCTTTTGGAACGAATTGGAAAATTAAAAAATTCGACTCATTACCCTATTAAATTTCATTTTAAAGATTGCGATTGGGATTTTATCGGCATTTGCTGGTGCTTATTCAGCATTGAAGACTTGGAGCTATTGTAAACGAGATTTCAATGGCGTCTTAAGCATTGGAGTCGTGATCTGGTTAATAATTTATGGATTTGGTGCATTTGGAAATGTATTGTTGCTAGTTACAACAACTGTGTGCATTTACACTTTTACCTTTTACAAAGGACAAACTGTTCTCCATATCTTATTACCCAGTCATGGAGTCGAAACAAGAGTTTACAGATACATAATATTGGCGTTTTGCTGCAAGGTAAGTTAGATTACATATTGTATCACACTCCCAGCAAACAAGGGTTAGTTGCCGCAACGTTGAGGCACAGTGTCACCACAACCGCGCAACGTTCCATTTTTCGCCTCGGAACGTTGCTGCCGCCGTTGAGGCAACGCGAAAATGGCTTTTTTGAAACGTGCCGTGGTGGTTGCCACAACGTTGCGGCCTAGTTGCGCTCGATTCCCGCCAGCAGCGCCATTGGTTCCCACGAGGTTGCGGTGAAACGTATGGGGTCACTTGAGACACTCATAGAGTCATAGTGGACCTCCGCCATAACAGAACCGGCGGATCGAAGCGTTGCTGAATGTCTACCTTACCGACGTAAGGTATGAGATTGCATCAGAGCCGTTCGATTCGAGGTATCCCCTGACTTTGACGCCGCCACCGGGTATTTCACAAACTGGAAATACTCGGTGGTGGCGCCAAAGTCAGGCTCGCCACCTCCAATCGAAAATCGAAAGTAGACGGCTTTCCTTGTCCTTGTGAGGATGGGACATATCATGGAACAGGATTTACGGATAGTCGGTCGGATTCGAGATATTTATGGTTTGAAACGAATATTTACGGACCGGGCCCAGATCCGAAAAAATTCGTGTCAAAACATATTTATCTCGAATTCGAACCTGTCAGGCATGTAAATTCCAAAGAGAGAACTCAGGATCTAGTTCTCTATTTTGCACTTTACATACCTGACAAGCTCGGTGCTAAGTTTTATAGTCACTGTGGCTATAAAACATCATAGGTGCACTCTTTCCGTAATTGCTGTTTTCCACGATTCGGGATGAAAACGCAATTTTACTTCTATCTCTAACGGCTGGTGAGTAGCGATGGTGAGCGATTGACTCTCCCTCCTCATCTCTGCTCACACTTGGGCTAGTGGAAGCAGGAGCAACGTGAAGTTGGACCGCCACTTTGAGATGAATATACCGAAAAATCAGGAAAAAAATCCTCTATCCAATGGTACAACTCTTTTAATTTGAGTACCCGTGAAAAAATGTTTGGTGCATGATCATGCATGACGGCATACCGCTACTGGTGCACAATCATGCATGACCGCGTACAGAAAATGGTGGTATGTAGTCATGCATGTTTCATGCATGAATCATGCATGACCATGCACCATATAATGTTGCAAATTATACTTGGGATAGGTGCTGTTTTTGGTGTATAGAGAAAGCTGTCGAATTGGAAATTTGGAATGTGACAGAGAAAATTCTACCATCTTACGTTTCCATGGCTATTCGGTTCCTAATATACTACGAATCACTCAAAAATTCTGATGATTAAAAAGGTTCCGCCATTTGAAGGCTCAAACGATGTCGAAAAATTGACCGGTATTCCAAGAGGATATTTCATCTCCCTCGCGGCGGTCTTGAACTACGTTCACATTTGGCCGACATACAGAACCGATAATTTCTGTGCAATGTGTTTCTGTGCACTCAGATGATCATTTCTTGACTGGGCCGTTCTCGCAAGAATTAAAAGAAGAGCGGTTTCTGGTGTTTTCCTGTCGTAATTCCCCTATAACTCGAGAGGAACACATTTTATGGAAAAATACATAGGACATGAATTTGTAGATTTTTAAAAAATCTACAAAAATTGTTTCCATAGTTTTTCTCGTACAACGTTACCTGTTGGAGATATCTGAGGATGATCCTCGAGAGTTTGTTTCTTAAATTGTTTTAGTTCCATATCTCCAATCAAACATGTTTTAGAAAAAATATGCACGGCAATTTTTGTAGGTCTCCAAGAAAGTAACAAAAAAGATTCAGTGATTTTTCCTCGTAAAACGCATCCTGTTTGCGTAATGTGAGGAGATTTGGTTGACATTCATATTTACATCTCTATTGGTGGAGGGAGTATCAATCTAGACGAAAAATCTTCAAATATTACAAACAGGATGCGTTTTACGAGGAAAAGTCACTGAACTTCTTCTATTTTCTTCAAAGACCTACAAAAAAATTGCTTCACACATTTTCGATAGAACCTCTCTGAAAAAATTCGAGTGAAAACTGTGTCGCAACCCGGCTCATAGTGATAATCGTGTCACTCGAAGCTGAGTTGCGATGCTGTGACTCGTCTCGAGCGAAATTCTCGCTCTTTTCGAGTGAAATTGAGTAAATTTTCACTCAAATGCGATTAGAGAGACATGTTCTATCAAAATTAGGAGCTGTTATGCATCCAGAAATAATGTGGGTATACGGTTGTCAAGATACACTTTTGTCAGAATGTGTTGAGGAACTTTTCTAGATCTTGGAAAGATGAACAAAAAAGCTCTTCACACATTTTCTCATATGAGGCTTTCTGTTTCCGCAACCAAGACATTTCCGTCCAAGATCCATATTTTCCACGGTTTCGATCCCATAACTCATGAGGTATACATTTTGTCGAAAAATGTGTAGAGCAACTTCTGGTGGATTTTTAAAAGATGAACAAAAAAAGTCTGTACACATTTCCTCGCGTACGGCCTCCTGTTTCCGTAATTGGCGTATTTCCGCCCCAGACCATGATTTTCACGGTCTCGACCCCACAACTCATGAGAAATACGTTTTATCCGAGAATGTGCGGAGCAGTTTTTCATGGATCTTTGAAGGATGAACAAAATAGGTCTCCTCACATTCTCTCATATGAGGCTTCCTGTTTCCGCAATCAAGACATTTCCGTCCAAGGTCCACATTTTTCACGGTTTTGATCCCATAACTCATGAGAACTCCATTTTCTCGAGAAATGTGTAGAGCAACTTTTGGTGGATTTTCAATAGATAAACAGAAAAGATCTCCGCACATTTTTTCATGTAAGGCTTCGTAGGATTTTCGTCCAAGACCCATGTTTCTCATCGTTTTGACCCCACAACTCACAAGGGATACATTTTATTGCAAAATCTGTAGAGCAACTTTCCATAGATCTTTGAGAGACGAACAAATAAACGCGTTTTAAAAATGTCTGGACACATTTTCTTACCGGATTCTTCCTGTTTCCGCGATTCAAGTATATTCGTCTGAAAAGTATATTTTGTCTTTATTTTCGTCGGTTTCGACCGGGTTAGAAGATGGGTTCCCGTTCATTGCCGAAACTGGAGGTCTTATATGAGAAAATGTGGGAAGACCTTATTCTTTTATCTTCTGAAGATCCACAAGAAGTTGCTCTACACATTTTTGATCAAGATTTACGAGCAGATTTATATTCTCATCTCTATTGGTGAAGAGAATTTGGACCTGGACGAAAAATCTTCAAATAGCGCGAACAGGATCCGTTTTACGAGAATATGAATTTTCGAGGATCATCCCCAAATATCCCTAACAGGATACGTTGTACGAGAAAAACTATGAGAATACTTTTTTTTAGATTTTTTGAAAATCTACAAATAATTTCTCTATATATTTTTCGATAAAATGTGCTCCTTTCGAGTTGAGGAAGAATTCCGACAGGAAATTGCCAAAAAACCACCTCTTTTTCAATCTTTTCAAAAACGGACCAGAGTACAATTTTGATTCTTGTCAGGAAATGATCTCCTGTGCGAGTGCACAGAAACACATTGCACAGGAATTTTAGGTTCTGTATGTCGACCAAATATAAACGGAGTTCAAGACCACCGTGAGGGAGATGAAGTATCCTCCTGGAATACCGGTCAATTTTTTGAATTACAATCAAGATATAGCCCGGGAAGAGGTGAGCCCGGAAAGCCAGGTATTCCTGCTGTAAGAGCCTCTTTACGCGTCCATGACGAAAACAGTGGAACATCGATGCAATATATCAATATTTCACTTTTTTGGACGCAAGGAGATCCTTACTGTACAAAAACCTGCTTCCCGAGCTCATTTCTACCCGGGCTATCGCTTGATAGAAATTTTCTTGACATCGTTTGAGCCAGTCATGAGAACGTAAGATGGGAGATTTTTCTCTGTCACATTCCAAATTTCTAAATCGTGAGCTTTCTCCATACACCGAAAATATAACCTAATTCCAAGTATAATTTGCAAATATGGTGCATGGTCGTGCATGATTCATGCATGAAACATGCATGACTACATACCACCATCTTCTGTACGCGGCCATGCATGATCGTGCACCAAACATTTTTTCACGGTTAATTTGAGTGTTTGAGCGATTAATTTTCAAAGTCTGACAAATTACCCCCCACTAAAACATAAGAAATTTTCATATAAATTACATAAGAAATTTTCATCACTTCTCGAATATACACATTAGGGGCAGCTACGTAGGCTTAATTAGAAGTTCTTAATTTGAATATTTCGATTCCAGCATCCGAAAGTATCATTATTGACGCAAAATTGTTCAAACAGACAGAGAGAAGTCCCATGTATAATGCATAGGCAGGCGCCAACACGGGAAGTATGCGCACTCCCCACTTTGCTACCCCTCCCGCCACCGCCACGGTCGGCGCCGCCCATACCTTATACATGGGGACTTCTCCCTGTCTGTTTAAACAATTTTGCGTCAATAATGATAAGTTTGGGTGCTGGAATCAAAATACTCAAATTAAGAGCTTCAATTTAAGCCTGCGTAGCTGCCCCTAATGTGTATATTCGAGAAGTGATGAGAATTTCTTATGTTTTAGTGGAGCAGGATAATTTTTCAGACTCTGAAAATTAATTGCTCAAATACTCAAATTACTCAAATTAAAAGATTTATACCATTGGATACAGGATTTTTTGCTTGATTTTTCGGTATATTTATCTCAAAGTGGCAGGCCAACTTCACGGAGCTGGAAGCAGGCACATCCTGCAGGATGCAAGCCCTGCCTGCGTATTTCTGATCATTTCTGATGCGGATAGGGAGAACACCACATGCAGGGGAGAGAGAGACAAAGGAAAGAGGGAGAACGATAGGAGGGTAGAGTGAGAGAGTGCGAGCGAGCGCGCGAGAAAAAGACTGAGAGAGAGAGAATATCTGGTGCAAGGGAATGGAGGGAAATCCGGACCGACAGGCCGAGATTCATTTTTAGAAAATCTCGGTACTTGGCGAGCGGGACTTAGAAAAGAATGCATCGAGAGACGCTGTTTCGACACGCATTTCCTCTGATGCATTGGCTCTGCTCAGGTCTCCAACGTTGTCCAATAATACACTTCCATGCATCCATCAAGCTCCGCAAATTCTTATCACTTCCATTCGCCACGAGAAGCAATTCTCGGCCTATTGAACCATGAGGTCGATTCTCCAGGAGATACCTTTCAACATTAATAAGAAAAAACTCCATGCAGAGAAAATTTATAGCGTCTGAATCGAGGTCTGAATACATTTAAATAAAAGCGAAAATCATCTGTTTCGTTGTTGGTGAGTTTGGAAGAAATGAGTAGTGGCTTGTCAAGGTGCAAGTAGAACGAAGCCGTAGATATTCAAGTTGGTCAAAATACTTTCTTCTATATCATATTTCTCCTCTCTTAACTTGTCCGAGTGAGAGTCCATCTCACTCGGTAAAGAGTCAAAAATGGACAAATCAATAATCTCACTCGAAAGTTCGAGTGAGATTGCACTCCTCAGAAGCAAGAGTGAGACGCCCGAATCAAATTTTAGGTTATGATTCGCCGCTCGTTTGTTACTGATGGATCAACGTGTAGCTTCCAAAGAGGAGAATGGTAGGTTTTCTGCAATATTTGTTAAGAAACTGAGCGAAGAAATATTCATATCCTCTTCCATAAGTTCTAGAAATATACAGCCCAATATGATACCATGTTATTGTCAAAAAATCCATCAATCCTGTTAATATCCATAGAAGCAATGCCCCGTCACCGGGGAAATGTGGGTTTCTCTTTTGTAATTTTTTCACTCAAAACAATAGCTAGTTTTCATATTTTCATTTCCACATACGGCACGCACAAAATTACACACAGTGCATCATTCCCATAAGTAGGTGCTATGAATTTACAAGTGCAACAGCACCGGTAGCCCAGTGGAGAAGCAATCCGATTCATTAGCAAGACGACCTCAGTTCGATCCCCTGCACTCCCCAAACGACAAAATATTGAAGTTATTATGCCACTGCGGGTGAAGTAGATTTTTTCTTTTTCCCCAATCTTCGGATAATCAATAGTAATTTATAAATTTTATAGCCCGTCACGTATTGATTAATTGAAAATATTCAGTTTCAGCTAAATAAAATTTGGATTCACTCGGATTCTCCGAGTGAAAAATCTCACTCTTTTTTCTGAGTGAAACTCACTGGGTACCGAGTTGCCACAATTTCACTCGGAACTCTGAGTGAGAACTCACTCTTTTCGAGTGAGATCTCACTCGAGAAAGTGAAGAGAGTCTCTCCCTCTCTCTATCTTCCTCTCTCTTCATTCATATCATCATTGAAACGGTCTAGCCCAACGAGCCTAATTTAAATAATTAGGCTCGTCGAACTAAATGTTCAACCCACACGTGTGGGTTATTACTGATCGATTGCTCGGTGCTCTTGGAGCAGGTCACAATCCGGACTCCCGACCGCAAACGTGATTCGTATGGTTGGAGAAATTCATGGGATCACATACCAATAAGAAACAAAATCGCCACATGAGCCGCTTTTGGAAATCTTCGAGAATAGGTGTTGAATATTGACAATTTTCACTTTTCTACCCCAGATAACTCGATGGGAACGCATTTTATCCAGAAATTTGTAGAGCAACTTTTTGTAGATCTTTGAAAGATGAACAAATGAGGGTCTGTACTTATTTTCTCATGTGGGGCTTTCTGTTACCGCAATGAATGTATTTCCGTTCTAGGCCTATATTTTTTCTGAACTCAGGTGCAACCAACAGAAATGAAAAAAAAATTATGTTTCTTACACGGAAATACTTCTATTACGAAAACCGGAGGGTTTACACGAGAGAATGTGTGGAGATCTTTTCTGTTCATCTCTAAAAGACCTTCAAAACGTCACTCCACACATTTTTCTTTACAATGTATTCTTTTTGAGTTATGGGGTTGAAACTGTGGAACTGCTGGTGTTGAAATATATGGAACTTGGATGAAGATGCGTTAGGTCGACTAGAAGTTGACCCGACAATCGCGACAATTGCTCCCTAGTAAATAAACTCCCAAGTCGACTCTCTAAAAGTATTCGAGCGGTTTTCATCACTCGAAGCTCGAGTCACTAACCGAATCTTGCTTTCGAGTGAAAGTTGAGGAAAATAACGCACCGTTCGAGTGATTTTAGGTCACTCGATCGATCAAGTCATTGTAATAACTCGATAATCGAGAGAAATCGGCAGACATAATGTGTTCTCATAGCTCAATATCATCATTTTGACAATTTTACTGAAACGTTCTTAAATCGAATGTAAATGTGTAATTCGATTTTAAACAGGACTCTTCAATTTCTCCGTACATGGGTGATTATGAGAGAAATTAGGTATTTCGTGGCCAAAAATGACGGAGGTCAGGATTTGACCCAAAAATTGACTAGTCGAAATATAGCTGCAATTTGACTGCTCAAAGGTGTTTCCCAATTAATCTGACACCCAAAAACAATTCCCAGACGGGCATAAACGTTGGTCAATCTACGTCAATGATATGAGCAATTTTCGACATATTTTTGCCACGGCAAGGACAAGCCTCAGTAAGAACATTTGGCATCAAAACTGATCTTGAAGGCGTAAATCAAAACAGATCGTTTTTCCCGAATACACAGCCCTTTTTTGCGGTGAGAGTCGACTGTAAGAAAATTTTTGGACCCGAATGTTGCACGGTGCTCGAGAGCCAGTGACCACGGTCTTAATTTGCAACGGAAAAACTGTCAACAAATCATCGCGCCGGAAGCTGCTGACGAAATTCATCACTCCGCTGGTGGTAGAATTTTGTTCTTTGGTGAGTTAGGGGTTAATTACTGCCGTTATAGAGCCACTTGAAGTGATTCGCAGGTCCGGAGGCGGATTATCAAGAAGTGTTCGAAAAGTTTGCAAAATTTCAGGAATGTCGGTTGTGTTCCAAGCTCTCTCAACTTCTCCGAGTGAGATTTTCCGTTCGGATTCCGAGTGAAAGTCCATTTCACTCGGTAAAGAGTCAGATATCAAAAAACTCAAAAATTTCACTCCGAAGTTCGAGTGAAATTTCACTCGGATGCAAGAGTGAGACGCTCAAATCAAATTTTTGGTTATGTTTTACGGCACGTTTGTTACTGATGGATCAATGCGTAGTTGCGTAGCTCACAAAGAGGAAAATAGTAGATTTCCTACAATAATCCTTGAAAAACTGAGATAAGAAATGTCAATCCATAAGTTTTATAAATTCATATACAGACCAATATTATATCATATTACGTATAAATTAATCAACCCTATTAATATAGAAGCAATGCCCTGTTACCGGGGAAATGTAGGTTTCACTATTGTTGTTTCTTCACCCGAAACCATTGCTAGTTTTCATATTTTCATTTCCACTTACGACACGTATAAAGTTACACGGTGCATCATTCACATAACAGGTTGCTATGGACCTCAGATATCAACAGCAGCAGTAGCCCAGTGGAGAAGCAGTCCGACTTACAATCATGACAACCAAGTTCGATTCCCCGCACTTCCTGAATTACAAAAATATTGAGAAATGACCATGCCACACAGGCGGAGTAGATTTTTTTCTTTTCTTCCAACCTTCGGATGATTAACAATAATTCATCAATTTTTTAGCTCGCAACGTATTGATTAAACGAAAATATTCAGTTTCAGCTAAATAACATTTGGATTCACTCGGATTCCCCGAGTGAAAAATCTCACTCTTTTTTCTGAGTGAAACTCACTCGGTACCGAGTTGCCACGATTTCACTCCGAACTCCGAGTCAGAACTCACTCTTTCCGAGTGAGATTTCACTCGGAAAAGTTAAGAGAGAGTATTTTAAAGTAAGACTTGATACCCGATTTGTACATAATATTACGCTCTTATGATCCAATTTTGATGTTTGAGTGGTGCGGGACCGAGATTGAATGGATGTCTCGGGAAACTAAACGATTGAAACGTGCAACTCAAATTTAGGACATGCACCACAGTAAAGACGTTTTGACCACATTTGGTGGGCTCTGGTCTACATGAGACTCATATCCGCTCCCAAAGCTATTGGGACATCTTCCTTTCAATAGAATATACCAGATATCATCGTTCGACTCATCAAATTTGGTGGTCTAATATGAATGCGAGGTCAGGGTATCAAATGCATAAGTTATCTCATAATCACCCATATTCTATCTAATATATTGATATTTAGTTCGTAAATAGCAACTATTCCTGTCGAATTAACAATCAGACTTGTAGCCTCATTTAATGGGATTTTGAATCCGTATCACACGAGATATCAATCATTCAGGCTACTTCACAGGAGAAAGTAAAAAATAGTCTTACTCAAAGTTACAGTAATAGTAGATTATGTACCCGAGTGCCGCAAAGTTTGCAGCCCGAGTCATGGAAAGCCGCGATTGCGGCACGAGGTACATACAATTTTTTATTGTAGCTGGGCTACCATAAACCACTTTTTTCAGAAAACTTAAGATTTGTTGCCATAACGGCCCTCATAAGTGTTATTGAGTATAACTTGGCATTTTCTCTCATGGTTCAGTTGGATAAATGTTTGGTGTTAGTATCGGACAGCAAACAAGTTGAGAGGAAACTGGGTTCAAATCCCAGCGAACAATCAATCATGAATTGATAATAAACTTTGTTGGAAGTGTTTTTTTCATTTTCCTCTTATATGCAGTTTTCATTGATCTTATTAATCATTTCAGTTTCAATATCGTTCAACAATTAATGAATAGTTAGTTTTTCTATACCGTCAATTATAGGCAATTTGAGGATCGAGTGAAAAAACAACTCTCGCTTCGGGTGAAATTTCACTCGGATACTTTTAGAGAGACTAGAGTCAGTTAACAGCTTTGGCAATTTTTTCGTGGTAGAGGTTTACATTGACGAGGAAAATACGCCAACTACGCCAAAAAAGGTTGAAGCCCGCAGATGCCATGATTTTTTGAAAACAGTCTAAAAGAGACGAAACGACCCTGTTATTCTCGCTGTTATTGGCCCTAGGACCCTCAGGGGGTGGTAGGCCAAAGAAATTTGTAAAGGAGTTAGTCGCACCAATTCAACGCAATGCAAACTGGGAAAATTAATTTCATTTTCCATCAGACACACCCGGTGGCGGTTTTTCCAGCTTGCTCCAGGATTACTCACATTCATCTTTCCTAGGATATGTATACCTGCCAGATGTTAGTAACACATCATAACCTCGATCATGACTGTTCGAGCCCGACACACATATATGAGTAGTAAGTAGTATAGCGAGAATTCACCAAGAGCGTGTTATGACCTTGCATCTCCACTAGTGACTAGTGACCCCTGAATCAGTCTTTTCGAATTCTTCTACATGTTTATAAGACAGTTGATAGGAATAGATTCCTAGGTCGATCCGTCGAGTCATCTCTTTCATTTTCAAAGATGCGTCGAAATGTCGTGCATGGATATACTGTTATAAATGAAGTTCCACGCATACTGTCACAGTGGTCGCGTCAAGGCAATCTATATGGTGGGGCTTCTCGAATTTTTCTCTAAAACTGCAATATTGAACCATCTTTTTCCCATAGATTTTGATAGTCAGAATGCTCAGTTTAGTCCTCGAGCCACGTGCCTCGTTGTTGTTATGGGATTTTCACTAAAAATGAGGAATTTGCTTTGAAGGCAGACAGCGCATCGTAAATTCACCCTGAAGGACTCTGTCATGAACAAAATTTCAAGAAAACATGTCAAACAATAGAATCATATTGCGACAAAAGCAGGCCCAGAACCAAAACTCTATTTGCTGCATAAACATCTATTGCCGAGAATCAGCCATGTAATTAACACCGTCGCTGCGACGGGGTTCACCAGTGGGGCCCGCGATTTTTCATCGTTCAATCTTTCGACTCAGGCTTGCTCGGGAAATTTCCCCAAAAAGATCTATCATGGTGGATTACTTTTCCAAGAACGTGAACAGTGAGATATAGGAGAGTCTAGACCCATATGAGCGTTTTTCCCGAAAATCAGGGGTTCAGTTCGTGACCAAAATAAAATTACGAAAAATTGGCGTCGCAGCGAACGGGTTAACTTATGTGAGGTCCATGTATACCATGTCAACCTGCTAAGAGTCAATTGACCTGGGCGCAAACAATTTTTCCCATTAGTATTAATGGGAATCGATGAAACTCGCGCGGAAAATTGTCTACCTCAACTCCATCACTTTTTCAGTCAATATCAGGGTGAAATGTCAGTTCCATGTGCTCAAAAGCTGATGAGGTTCCCTGGGATGATCAAAGGCACGAAAAAGACAAAGAAATAAAATCATCTGCTCCAAACCTTGTATCTGTGACTGAAATCGAATTTTGAGGTCATTTGGTCTTGTTGCGTCAGGATTTCTGGCTAGACATTAACCCATAGAAACCAAGACCATGTCAAACCGGGTAGATATTTTGTTTTGTGACTTGATTCACCTCTTTCGAGGTTTTGACCAGGCACAATGGACCCTGGTCCCAGTGTGGTACCCATCCAATGTACTCGCAATGTACGTAGAATCTCTTAAAATAATCAAGAACATCACTTTTAACGTCGGACATCTTAAACGTTATCATAAGATTTCTCACAATTTTGATTATTTATTATGAACGAGATTATGAATATTCTAGGGGTGCATTCTTGTCCTGGCGCCTATGGGTAATAACGTTGAAAACCGCAGATGTCAGTTCCTTGGACAACTTTCCCTATGTCTTATACGAGGTCTTGTACCACATGTGAAAATGACATGTGCCGTTCTAACTCGTTCCAAAAAAATTTCTGCATATTTTATAGCATGTCATCACTCGAGTACTGATTAGTATGCGATAAGCAATGGTGAAGATGGACAAAGATACGGGGCATAGATTTTCAACCTATGGATTTTTGGATCCAGTATGTGTAAGTTTCCCGATAATATCATATACTCCCGCAGAGCAAAGGGATACATCCGCGCGTGATAACAATTTACGGATCTTGATGGATGCACGGAAGATTATTTGTAAACGTTGGAGCCAATAATGCCATGCATCGAAGGAAACGCGTGAAACAGTGTTTCTCTCGATGCATTTTTTCTTGACCTCGAAGTCCCTCTCGCCAAGTACTTATTGAGATTTTCTAAAAATAAACCTCAGCCTGCCGGGCCGGATTTCCCTCCAATCCCTTGCACAAGATGTTCTCTCTCTCTTTGTCACTCTTTCTCTCTCTCTCTCTCTCTCTCTCTCTCTCTCTCTCTCTCTCTCTCTCTCTCTCTCTCTCTCTCTCTCTCTCTCTCTCTCTCTCTTTACTCCATACCCTATCCACCCCTGTCCTGTCTATGGTTTTCTACCGTTCCACATCAGAGATGCGCAGGCTAGGCCTGGCTAGGCTAGCAGGGCAGGATGTGCCTGTTTCAACTCGCCCAAGCGAGAGCAGAGATGACATGAGAAGGGAGAGTCAGTCGCTCACCAGCCGTTGGAGATATAATAGAAGTAAAATTGCGTTTTCATCCCGAATCGTGGAAAACAGCAATTACGGAAAGAGTGCACCTATGATGTTTTATAGCCACAGTGACTATAAAACTTAGCACCGAGCTTGTCAGGTATGTAAAGTGCAAAATAGAGAACTAGATCCTGAGTTCTCTCTTTGGAATTTACATGCCTGACAGGTTCGAATTCGAGATAAATATGTTTTGACACGAATTTTTTCGGATCTGGGCCCGGTCCGTAAATATTCGTTTCAAACCATAAATATCTCGAATCCGACCGACTATCCGTAAATCCTGTTCCATGATATGTCCCATCCTCACAAGGACAAGGAAAGCCGTCTACTTTCGATTTTCGATTGGAGGTGGCGAGCCTGACTTTGGCGCCACCACCGAGTATTTCCAGTTTGTGAAATACCCGGTGGCGGCGTCAAAGTCAGGGGATACCTCGAATCGAACGGCTCTGATGCAATCTCATACCTTACGTCGGTAAGGTAGACATTCAGCAACGCTTCGATCCGCCGGTTCTGTTATGGCGGAGGTCCACTATGACTCTATGAGTGTCTCAAGTGACCCCATACGTTTCACCGCAACCTCGTGGGAACCAATGGCGCTGCTGGCGGGAATCGAGCGCAACTAGGCCGCAACGTTGTGGCAACCACCACGGCACGTTTCAAAAAAGCCATTTTCGCGTTGCCTCAACGGCGGGGGCAACGTTCCGAGGCGAAAAATGGAACGTTGCGCGGTTGTGGTGACACTGTGCCTCAACGTTGCGGCAACTAACCCTTGTTTGCTGGGTAGTGGAGATGCAAGGTCATAACACGCTCTTGGTGAATTCTCGCTATACTACTTACTACTCATATATGTGCGTCGGGCTCGAACAGTCATGATCGAGGTTATGATGTGTTACTAACATCTGGCAGGTATACATATCCTAGGAAAGATGAATGTGAGTAATCCTGGAGCAAGCTGGAAAAACCGCCACCGGGTGTGTCTGATGGAAAATGAAATTAATTTTCCCAGTTTGCATTGCGTTGAATTGGTGCGACTAACTCCTTTACAAATTTCTTTGGCCTACCACCCCCTGAGGGTCCTAGGGCCAATAACAGCGAGAATAACAGGGTCGTTTCGTCTCTTTTAGACTGTTTTCAAAAAATCATGGCATCTGCGGGCTTCAACCTTTTTTGGCGTAGTTGGCGTATTTTCCTCGTCAATGTAAACCTCTACCACGAAAAAATTGCCAAAGCTGTTAACTGACTCTAGTCTCTCTAAAAGTATCCGAGTGAAATTTCACCCGAAGCGAGAGTTGTTTTTTCACTCGATCCTCAAATTGCCTATAATTGACGGTATAGAAAAACTAACTATTCATTAATTGTTGAACGATATTGAAACTGAAATGATTAATAAGATCAATGAAAACTGCATATAAGAGGAAAATGAAAAAAACACTTCCAACAAAGTTTATTATCAATTCATGATTGATTGTTCGCTGGGATTTGAACCCAGTTTCCTCTCAACTTGTTTGCTGTCCGATACTAACACCAAACATTTATCCAACTGAACCATGAGAGAAAATGCCAAGTTATACTCAATAACACTTATGAGGGCCGTTATGGCAACAAATCTTAAGTTTTCTGAAAAAAGTGGTTTATGGTAGCCCAGCTACAATAAAAAATTGTATGTACCTCGTGCCGCAATCGCGGCTTTCCATGACTCGGGCTGCAAACTTTGCGGCACTCGGGTACATAATCTACTATTACTGTAACTTTGAGTAAGACTATTTTTTACTTTCTCCTGTGAAGTAGCCTGAATGATTGATATCTCGTGTGATACGGATTCAAAATCCCATTAAATGAGGCTACAAGTCTGATTGTTAATTCGACAGGAATAGTTGCTATTTACGAACTAAATATCAATATATTAGATAGAATATGGGTGATTATGAGATAACTTATGCATTTGATACCCTGACCTCGCATTCATATTAGACCACCAAATTTGATGAGTCGAACGATGATATCTGGTATATTCTATTGAAAGGAAGATGTCCCAATAGCTTTGGGAGCGGATATGAGTCTCATGTAGACCAGAGCCCACCAAATGTGGTCAAAACGTCTTTACTGTGGTGCATGTCCTAAATTTGAGTTGCACGTTTCAATCGTTTAGTTTCCCGAGACATCCATTCAATCTCGGTCCCGCACCACTCAAACATCAAAATTGGATCATAAGAGCGTAATATTATGTACAAATCGGGTATCAAGTCTTACTTTAAAATACTCTCTCTTAACTTTTCCGAGTGAAATCTCACTCGGAAAGAGTGAGTTCTGACTCGGAGTTCGGAGTGAAATCGTGGCAACTCGGTACCGAGTGAGTTTCACTCAGAAAAAAGAGTGAGATTTTTCACTCGGGGAATCCGAGTGAATCCAAATGTTATTTAGCTGAAACTGAATATTTTCGTTTAATCAATACGTTGCGAGCTAAAAAATTGATGAATTATTGTTAATCATCCGAAGGTTGGAAGAAAAGAAAAAAATCTACTCCGCCTGTGTGGCATGGTCATTTCTCAATATTTTTGTAATTCAGGAAGTGCGGGGAATCGAACTTGGTTGTCATGATTGTAAGTCGGACTGCTTCTCCACTGGGCTGCTGCTGCTGTTGATATCTGAGGTCCATAGCAACCTGTTATGTGAATGATGCACCGTGTAACTTTATACGTGTCGTAAGTGGAAATGAAAATATGAAAACTAGCAATGGTTTCGGGTGAAGAAATAACAATAGTGAAACCTACATTTCCCCGGTAACAGGGCATTGCTTCTATATTAATAGGGTTGATTAATTTATACGTAATATGATATAATATTGGTCTGTATATGAATTTATAAAACTTATGGATTGACATTTCTTATCTCAGTTTTTCAAGGATTATTGTAGGAAATCTACTATTTTCCTCTTTGTGAGCTACGCAACTACGCATTGATCCATCAGTAACAAACGTGCCGTAAAACATAACCAAAAATTTGATTTGAGCGTCTCACTCTTGCATCCGAGTGAAATTTCACTCGAACTTCGGAGTGAAATTTTTGAGTTTTTTGATATCTGACTCTTTACCGAGTGAAATGGACTTTCACTCGGAATCCGAACGGAAAATCTCACTCGGAGAAGTTGAGAGAGCTTGGAACACAACCGACATTCCTGAAATTTTGCAAACTTTTCGAACACTTCTTGATAATCCGCCTCCGGACCTGCGAATCACTTCAAGTGGCTCTATAACGGCAGTAATTAACCCCTAACTCACCAAAGAACAAAATTCTACCACCAGCGGAGTGATGAATTTCGTCAGCAGCTTCCGGCGCGATGATTTGTTGACAGTTTTTCCGTTGCAAATTAAGACCGTGGTCACTGGCTCTCGAGCACCGTGCAACATTCGGGTCCAAAAATTTTCTTACAGTCGACTCTCACCGCAAAAAAGGGCTGTGTATTCGGGAAAAACGATCTGTTTTGATTTACGCCTTCAAGATCAGTTTTGATGCCAAATGTTCTTACTGAGGCTTGTCCTTGCCGTGGCAAAAATATGTCGAAAATTGCTCATATCATTGACGTAGATTGACCAACGTTTATGCCCGTCTGGGAATTGTTTTTGGGTGTCAGATTAATTGGGAAACACCTTTGAGCAGTCAAATTGCAGCTATATTTCGACTAGTCAATTTTTGGGTCAAATCCTGACCTCCGTCATTTTTGGCCACGAAATACCTAATTTCTCTCATAATCACCCATGTACGGAGAAATTGAAGAGTCCTGTTTAAAATCGAATTACACATTTACATTCGATTTAAGAACGTTTCAGTAAAATTGTCAAAATGATGATATTGAGCTATGAGAACACATTATGTCTGCCGATTTCTCTCGATTATCGAGTTATTACAATGACTTGATCGATCGAGTGACCTAAAATCACTCGAACGGTGCGTTATTTTCCTCAACTTTCACTCGAAAGCAAGTCAGTTGGCCCGATTCGGTTAGTGACTCGAGCTTCGAGTGATGAAAACCGCTCGAATACTTTTAGAGAGTCGACTTGGGAGTTTATTTACTAGGGAGCAATTGTCGCGATTGTCGGGTCAACTTCTAGTCGACCTAACGCATCTTCATCCAAGTTCCATATATTTCAACACCAGCAGTTCCACAGTTTCAACCCCATAACTCAAAAAGAATACATTGTAAAGAAAAATGTGTGGAGTGACGTTTTGAAGGTCTTTTAGAGATGAACAGAAAAGATCTCCACACATTCTCTCGTGTAAAGCCTCCGGTTTTCGTAATAGAAGTATTTCCGTGTAAGAAACATAATTTTTTTTTCATTTCTGTTGGTTGCACCTGAGTTCAGAAAAAATATAGGCCTAGAACGGAAATACATTCATTGCGGTAACAGAAAGCCCCACATGAGAAAATAAGTACAGACCCTCATTTGTTCATCTTTCAAAGATCTACAAAAAGTTGCTCTACAAATTTCTGGATAAAATGCGTTCCCATCGAGTTATCTGGGGTAGAAAAGTGAAAATTGTTAATATTCAACACCTATTCTCGACGATTTCCAAAAGCGGCTCATGTGGCGATTTTGTTTCTTATTGGTATGTGATCCCATGAATTTCTCCAACCATACGAATCACATTTGCGGTCGGGAGTCCGGATTGTGACCTGCTCCAAGAGAACCGAGCAATCGATCAGTAATAACCCACACGTGTGGGTTGAACATTTAGTTCGACGAGCCTAATTATTTAAATTAGGCTCGTTGGGCTAGACCGTTTCAATGATGATATGAATGAAGAGAGAGGAAGATAGAGAGAGGGAGAGACTCTCTTCACTTTCTCGAGTGAGATCTCACTCGAAAAGAGTGAGTTCTCACTCAGAGTTCCGAGTGAAATTGTGGCAACTCGGTACCCAGTGAGTTTCACTCAGAAAAAAGAGTGAGATTTTTCACTCGGAGAATCCGAGTGAATCCAAATTTTATTTAGCTGAAACTGAATATTTTCAATTAATCAATACGTGACGGGCTATAAAATTTATAAATTACTATTGATTATCCGAAGATTGGGGAAAAAGAAAAAATCTACTTCACCCGCAGTGGCATAATAACTTCAATATTTTGTCGTTTGGGGAGTGCAGGGGATCGAACTGAGGTCGTCTTGCTAATGAATCGGATTGCTTCTCCACTGGGCTACCGGTGCTGTTGCACTTGTAAATTCATAGCACCTACTTATGGGAATGATGCACTGTGTAATTTTGTGCGTGCCGTATGTGGAAATGAAAATATGAAAACTAGCTATTGTTTTGAGTGAAAAAATTACAAAAGAGAAACCCACATTTCCCCGGTGACGGGGCATTGCTTCTATGGATATTAACAGGATTGATGGATTTTTTGACAATAACATGGTATCATATTGGGCTGTATATTTCTAGAACTTATGGAAGAGGATATGAATATTTCTTCGCTCAGTTTCTTAACAAATATTGCAGAAAACCTACCATTCTCCTCTTTGGAAGCTACACGTTGATCCATCAGTAACAAACGAGCGGCGAATCATAACCTAAAATTTGATTCGGGCGTCTCACTCTTGCTTCTGAGGAGTGCAATCTCACTCGAACTTTCGAGTGAGATTATTGATTTGTCCATTTTTGACTCTTTACCTAGTGAGATGGACTCTCACTCGGACAAGTTAAGAGAGGAGAAATATGATATAGAAGAAAGTATTTTGACCAACTTGAATATCTACGGCTTCGTTCTACTTGCACCTTGACAAGCCACTACTCATTTCTTCCAAACTCACCAACAACGAAACAGATGATTTTCGCTTTTATTTAAATGTATTCAGACCTCGATTCAGACGCTATAAATTTTCTCTGCATGGAGTTTTTTCTTATTAATGTTGAAAGGTATCTCCTGGAGAATCGACCTCATGGTTCAATAGGCCGAGAATTGCTTCTCGTGGCGAATGGAAGTGATAAGAATGGATGCATGGAAGTGTATTATTGGACAACGTTGGAGACCTGAGCAGAGCCAATGCATCAGAGGAAATGCGTGTCGAAACAGCGTCTCTCGATGCATTCTTTTCTAAGTCCCGCTCGCCAAGTACCGAGATTTTCTAAAAATGAATCTCGGCCTGTCGGTCCGGATTTCCCTCCATTCCCTTGCACCAGATATTCTCTCTCTCTCAGTCTTTTTCTCGCGCGCTCGCTCGCACTCTCTCACTCTACCCTCCTATCGTTCTCCCTCTTTCCTTTGTCTCTCTCTCCCCTGCATGTGGTGTTCTCCCTATCCGCATCAGAAATGATCAGAAATACGCAGGCAGGGCTTGCATCCTGCAGGATGTGCCTGCTTCCAGCTCCGTGAAGTTGGCCTGCCACTTTGAGATAAATATACCGAAAAATCAAGCAAAAAATCCTGTATCCAATGGTATAAATCTTTTAATTTGAGTAATTTGAGTATTTGAGCAATTAATTTTCAGAGTCTGAAAAATTATCCTGCTCCACTAAAACATAAGAAATTCTCATCACTTCTCGAATATACACATTAGGGGCAGCTACGCAGGCTTAAATTGAAGCTCTTAATTTGAGTATTTTGATTCCAGCACCCAAACTTATCATTATTGACGCAAAATTGTTTAAACAGACAGGGAGAAGTCCCCATGTATAAGGTATGGGCGGCGCCGACCGTGGCGGTGGCGGGAGGGGTAGCAAAGTGGGGAGTGCGCATACTTCCCGTGTTGGCGCCTGCCTATGCATTATACATGGGACTTCTCTCTGTCTGTTTGAACAATTTTGCGTCAATAATGATACTTTCGGATGCTGGAATCGAAATATTCAAATTAAGAACTTCTAATTAAGCCTACGTAGCTGCCCCTAATGTGTATATTCGAGAAGTGATGAAAATTTCTTATGTAATTTATATGAAAATTTCTTATGTTTTAGTGGGGGGTAATTTGTCAGACTTTGAAAATTAATTGCTCAAACACTCAAATTAACCGTGAAAAAATGTTTGGTGCACGATCATGCATGATGGCATACCGCTACTGGTGCACGATCATGCATGGCCGCGTACAGAAGATGGTGGTATGTAGTCATGCATGTTTCATGCATGAATCATGCACGACCATGCACCATATTTGCAAATTATACTTGGAATTAGGTTATATTTTCGGTGTATGGAGAAAGCTCACGATTTAGAAATTTGGAATGTGACAGAGAAAAATCTCCCATCTTACGTTCTCATGACTGGCTCAAACGATGTCAAGAAAATTTCTATCAAGCGATAGCCCGGGTAGAAATGAGCTCGGGAAGCAGGTTTTTGTACAGTAAGGATCTCCTTGCGTCCAAAAAAGTGAAATATTGATATATTGCATCGATGTTCCACTGTTTTCGTCATGGACGCGTAAAGAGGCTCTTACAGCAGGAATACCTGGCTTTCCGGGCTCACCTCTTCCCGGGCTATATCTTGATTGTAATTCAAAAAATTGACCGGTATTCCAGGAGGATACTTCATCTCCCTCACGGTGGTCTTGAACTCCGTTCATATTTGGTCGACATACAGAACCTAAAATTCCTGTGCAATGTGTTTCTGTGCACTCGCACAGGAGATCATTTCCTGACAAGAATCAAAATTGTACTCTGGTCCGTTTTTGAAAAGATTGAAAAAGAGGTGGTTTTTTGGCAATTTCCTGTCGGAATTCTTCCTCAACTCGAAAGGAGCACATTTTATCGAAAAATATATAGAGAAATTATTTGTAGATTTTCAAAAAATCTAAAAAAAAGTATTCTCATAGTTTTTCTCGTACAACGTATCCTGTTAGGGATATTTGGGGATGATCCTCGAAAATTCATATTCTCGTAAAACGGATCCTGTTCGCGCTATTTGAAGATTTTTCGTCCAGGTCCAAATTCTCTTCACCAATAGAGATGAGAATATAAATCTGCTCGTAAATCTTGATCAAAAATGTGTAGAGCAACTTCTTGTGGATCTTCAGAAGATAAAAGAATAAGGTCTTCCCACATTTTCTCATATAAGACCTCCAGTTTCGGCAATGAACGGGAACCCATCTTCTAACCCGGTCGAAACCGACGAAAATAAAGACAAAATATACTTTTCAGACGAATATACTTGAATCGCGGAAACAGGAAGAATCCGGTAAGAAAATGTGTCCAGACATTTTTAAAACGCGTTTATTTGTTCGTCTCTCAAAGATCTATGGAAAGTTGCTCTACAGATTTTGCAATAAAATGTATCCCTTGTGAGTTGTGGGGTCAAAACGATGAGAAACATGGGTCTTGGACGAAAATCCTACGAAGCCTTACATGAGAAAATGTGCGGAGATCTTTTCTGTTTATCTATTGAAAATCCACCAAAAGTTGCTCTACACATTTCTCGAGAAAATGGAGTTCTCATGAGTTATGGGATCAAAACCGTGAAAAATGTGGACCTTGGACGGAAATGTCTTGATTGCGGAAACAGGAAGCCTCATATGAGAGAATGTGAGGAGACCTATTTTGTTCATCCTTCAAAGATCCATGAAAAACTGCTCCGCACATTCTCGGATAAAACGTATTTCTCATGAGTTGTGGGGTCGAGACCGTGAAAATCATGGTCTGGGGCGGAAATACGCCAATTACGGAAACAGGAGGCCGTACGCGAGGAAATGTGTACAGACTTTTTTTGTTCATCTTTTAAAAATCCACCAGAAGTTGCTCTACACATTTTTCGACAAAATGTATACCTCATGAGTTATGGGATCGAAACCGTGGAAAATATGGATCTTGGACGGAAATGTCTTGGTTGCGGAAACAGAAAGCCTCATATGAGAAAATGTGTGAAGAGCTTTTTTGTTCATCTTTCCAAGATCTAGAAAAGTTCCTCAACACATTCTGACAAAAGTGTATCTTGACAACCGTATACCCACATTATTTCTGGATGCATAACAGCTCCTAATTTTGATAGAACATGTCTCTCTAATCGCATTTGAGTGAAAATTTACTCAATTTCACTCGAAAAGAGCGAGAATTTCGCTCGAGACGAGTCACAGCATCGCAACTCAGCTTCGAGTGACACGATTATCACTATGAGCCGGGTTGCGACACAGTTTTCACTCGAATTTTTTCAGAGAGGTTCTATCGAAAATGTGTGAAGCAATTTTTTTGTAGGTCTTTGAAGAAAATAGAAGAAGTTCAGTGACTTTTCCTCGTAAAACGCATCCTGTTTGTAATATTTGAAGATTTTTCGTCTAGATTGATACTCCCTCCACCAATAGAGATGTAAATATGAATGTCAACCAAATCTCCTCACATTACGCAAACAGGATGCGTTTTACGAGGAAAAATCACTGAATCTTTTTTGTTACTTTCTTGGAGACCTACAAAAATTGCCGTGCATATTTTTTCTAAAACATGTTTGATTGGAGATATGGAACTAAAACAATTTAAGAAACAAACTCTCGAGGATCATCCTCAGATATCTCCAACAGGTAACGTTGTACGAGAAAAACTATGGAAACAATTTTTGTAGATTTTTTAAAAATCTACAAATTCATGTCCTATGTATTTTTCCATAAAATGTGTTCCTCTCGAGTTATAGGGGAATTACGACAGGAAAACACCAGAAACCGCTCTTCTTTTAATTCTTGCGAGAACGGCCCAGTCAAGAAATGATCATCTGAGTGCACAGAAACACATTGCACAGAAATTATCGGTTCTGTATGTCGGCCAAATGTGAACGTAGTTCAAGACCGCCGCGAGGGAGATGAAATATCCTCTTGGAATACCGGTCAATTTTTCGACATCGTTTGAGCCTTCAAATGGCGGAACCTTTTTAATCATCAGAATTTTTGAGTGATTCGTAGTATATTAGGAACCGAATAGCCATGGAAACGTAAGATGGTAGAATTTTCTCTGTCACATTCCAAATTTCCAATTCGACAGCTTTCTCTATACACCAAAAACAGCACCTATCCCAAGTATAATTTGCAACATTATATGGTGCATGGTCATGCATGATTCATGCATGAAACATGCATGACTACATACCACCATTTTCTGTACGCGGTCATGCATGATTGTGCACCAGTAGCGGTATGCCGTCATGCATGATCATGCACCAAACATTTTTTCACGGGTACTCAAATTAAAAGAGTTGTACCATTGGATAGAGGATTTTTTTCCTGATTTTTCGGTATATTCATCTCAAAGTGGCGGTCCAACTTCACGTTGCTCCTGCTTCCACTAGCCCAAGTGTGAGCAGAGATGAGGAGGGAGAGTCAATCGCTCACCATCGCTACTCACCAGCCGTTAGAGATAGAAGTAAAATTGCGTTTTCATCCCGAATCGTGGAAAACAGCAATTACGGAAAGAGTGCACCTATGATGTTTTATAGCCACAGTGACTATAAAACTTAGCACCGAGCTTGTCAGGTATGTAAAGTGCAAAATAGAGAACTAGATCCTGAGTTCTCTCTTTGGAATTTACATGCCTGACAGGTTCGAATTCGAGATAAATATGTTTTGACACGAATTTTTTCGGATCTGGGCCCGGTCCGTAAATATTCGTTTCAAACCATAAATATCTCGAATCCGACCGACTATCCGTAAATCCTGTTCCATGATATGTCCCATCCTCACAAGGACAAGGAAAGCCGTCTACTTTCGATTTTCGATTGGAGGTGGCGAGCCTGACTTTGGCGCCACCACCGAGTATTTCCAGTTTGTGAAATACCCGGTGGCGGCGTCAAAGTCAGGGGATACCTCGAATCGAACGGCTCTGATGCAATCTCATACCTTACGTCGGTAAGGTAGACATTCAGCAACGCTTCGATCCGCCGGTTCTGTTATGGCGGAGGTCCACTATGACTCTATGAGTGTCTCAAGTGACCCCATACGTTTCACCGCAACCTCGTGGGAACCAATGGCGCTGCTGGCGGGAATCGAGCGCAACTAGGCCGCAACGTTGTGGCAACCACCACGGCACGTTTCAAAAAAGCCATTTTCGCGTTGCCTCAACGGCGGCAGCAACGTTTCTGACACGTAAAAATCTCAAAGGTTGCGCGGTTGTGGTGACACTGTGCCACGACGTTCCGGCAACTAACCCTTGTTTGCTGGGCTGTCTTCAAAATATAAGCAATACGCGCTTGCTTTGCACCTGTCAGTTACCAATCTGCAGTGAATCAATTTCGATGGTTCGTGAAAAGACGTCACCGAGATCCTTAGAATAAAGTAAAAAACTTTCGTCGACTTAAGTGGTCTTATAATGTGACCTTGGAAAGATTCAAGACACGGTAAAATTCCGCTGAAATTGAGTGCGTAAACCGATGAAGCACAATTTCAATCCATTGACTGGAAAATCAATTTGGGCCGATCTAGATTTTCGGTCTTTCAAAATCATTTTTAGAGCTAGGACCACTTACCGATTATAATTTTTTGATGTACAGTGAGATGGAAAATATTTGCAATCGCTAATTAGCAGAGCATTTTATGGGAATTCTTGAATCGCACTTACTTTTAATGTAGAAAATGACTATTCGAGATTTCAAAGAAATGCCTTGACTTTTTCTAGATAATTGAAATGCTGGCATTGATATACCACCATCGCAGTATCAACGTCTTCCTATTAGATTGGGAACAACCACGGATAGTTCAAAATCCTACTCACTACGATTCCCCGCATACTTCTTTGAATAAGCTCTACAATAACAGATTTGATCAAGATAATGCAATAAAAACCCCAAAATCTTCGAAAAGCAAAAGAGGAACCGACGAATCTAGTCAAGAAGACAGCCCTCGAAATAATAATACCTCAATTGTTGAAAAACATGCAGAAATGCAAATACTTGCTGAAGAGGGTGGAACAAATACTGTACAGCACTCACCGGTTAGCATTTGGAGAACATATTTTGTTGCCAATGAGTGGTTCAAAATACAGGCAAAACGCAGAGTCAACATTGTTATCCAGATATGCCTGACAATCTTCATCTTGGAGGTTTGTATAACTCATGAGTTATACTCAAAAAGTTTCATCCGAATACAGAGGTTTCTCCGAATTCACTTGGTGATGGCATTTCTTGTACTTGCGAGACTCATGAAACAAAAAAGTCTCTTGGTACCCGTTCGGAGTTTTTTTTTCATTTGCCCCTTGTGATTCAAATTCATCAAGAAAACTGAATCGGACTTCATTACGCTTTGCGGTCAAAATTGACCACAAAACGAACTTGAATTCGATCACAGGCGCTGTAAAGATCACGATGAAAACACAAAAATTGAACTGCTCAAATGAGTTTAGAGTAATTACTAAATGAAGTTTCAGTTCCCCCAGCTGAATATACATCGAGATCTGATAGATAAGGCCTGATTCAGGAAACCAACCAGGCATTCAATATACAACTTTTCTAGGCTTGACAAGACAAATTTCGACCAAAATCGATCAACATTGTTTCGATCTTTGAAAAACTGTGAAACGGGTGTACTGAGATTCGCTTCGATTGACTGAAGAATCGCACAGTTTCGCGAGGCAATAACTCAAGACGGACAAATGAAAAATAATTCACGCTCAAATTTGAATTTTCTTTGCCAACAAAATCATCCAAAGCATATCAAATTTCGATAGCTCCTTCGATTCATTGCAATTTCGCGAAATTGTAATTTTTTCAACCGTGGAGGCAAAACGGGTACCTTTGCCTTACAGATTTTTCTGATCGACCAATGTAAAAATGTATCGGCTAAAGAGAAACCAATCCGATTTTTCCAAATTCAAAATGAACCCAGTCACCTCTAGTCCAGTATCAGAATTGTGATTAGAATTGATTCTACTCCCGAATATTCATTATACTTGACTTACAAATTCCATATCTTTGAGCATAACGTGCCTCTGATACAATGCAGAATTTCCTAGTTGACCCATGTGTTTAATTCAACACACTTATTTCAAACTTCTAATTCGAAATTTCATTTTTAAGATTGTAGGTTTGAAACACTGGGCCCAAACATCTCCAGAACTCAAGCCCGATGAAAGTGAGAGTTACTCTGTGAACGAGAAGAACTTCACGTTAAGATTTGGTGTTGGAGCTCTAATTTACGTGACTTGCTACTGCATCCAATGGATTATATCAGTCACAATTTACGAGAGATATGTTCAAAACAGACTGCAACATTTTGTAGATCTATGTTCGGTAGCTAACATAAGCGTATTCATCTTTGCTTATGATTACTACGCTCATTACATTCATGGAAGGTGAGTGAGCAAAACTATAATTGAACTAAATTTTTTACTTTTTTTGGTGAATCTCAGTGAATAAATAGGCTCCTGCAGACCCGTGGTCAGATACCTACAGCCAGTTTGTTGAAATCATACAAAATAATACACGCCTGAGCACGTGGCTATAGCTCACCGGAACAAAAGATTGATGGTGTCCTAATGAATGCTAAGCTTCGAGTAATAGTGAATTCTGAATAGTACGCGCGAATGCATGTTAGCGCTTGTGAAGAAACTGAGACCGCTTTCAGGGCTTGATTGTCATGAGAAAATTGAAAATGCCAACCCGATCCGTGTATCACAACTTTGTTCATCTTCTAACGCGTAAAAACTATGATTAGAATTATCTGAGCGTAAGAGCGACACATGACAATCTAAGATTTTAACACAAAACCGTTCGATTTAAATATTTCTGATCAAAAAGCATGAAAATTTGTTTTTAATAGTTCCGGAAAATATTCTTTAATCTGAACCAAAAGCCAACATTGAGAAAGGACGAAACTGAGTCTCACGATCGTGTTATACGAGCAATTTTTTTTGGCTCAAATGTAAAATTAATCGAAGATTTATTACAATCCAGTGCTCGCGTTTGAAGACCAAAAAGCACTAATTGATACACGGTTCTGCGTTCTGTGTTGAGACACAGTAGTACTCATATATTGGAGGTAATATTAATTTTCAAAGGTAGTTCGAATCGAAAAATATTGCAAAGGAAACAATAATTGATTTCTTCCACGCATTTGCGACTACAATACCTAACTCGGAGAGCCGGCTGACGATTCATACGCAAGAATCTCCAAAAACATAAGAAGGGTTGCAAAGATGATATGGTTGATAATCCAATTTGCAAAGAGTTTCATACCACGCGTGGAAAAAGCAGAACCCCTTTTACATTGAAGAGAAAGTAAAGCACCTTAATAATTTATAAGGCTAATTCAGTGACACTACTTCATCTCTGAGTAAGATGTGATTTTTTGGGGACACAAAAAGCGGAACTCACAGACGTTACTTCTTCAATTATCAACATGGATAGAGCTTTTATCCACAAATAAGGTGAAATAATGCTCACTTTCCAGAGACAAAAGAAAAGAGGACTTCTTATCTTATAATCCTTCAAACGTGAATAGAGAAAGATGTAGTAATTAAAATAGTTTTGTTCTTCTTGTATGGGGCAGAACATTACTCACTATTAATAAGCTTCCCGATTTCAGATCAGTTCACGGCTATGCTGACACGGATCTAGAGACTTTAACAAGTGATCTGAAGAAAGAAGAAAACAATCTTTGTGCTCACAGAGGCTTGCTACCTGGCACAACAAATCAAACTTTCACAGCTTCATTATCTGCATCATTCCATGGCATATATTCCAAACTTTTAGATCAACAAAATGTGGCAAGTGATATTCACATAAAACATACATGTAAATCAAGAGATTAATATTCATGTATCAATTTCAGGATCAGACCAGGTTCACTAGACGAAATATTTTAGAATCAGCAAATTGGGAAAAAAGTTTGCAGACTCACTTAAAAATGAAAAAGTTTTTATCAGCTTTTGTGGATCATTGTTTCAAAGATTTAGATTATACTGTTAAAGAGAGACTCTTAGTTGAAAAACTTTGTGACATAGAGATGGGCAAAACTGATGACCAGTCAGTATTTTATATAGGTAACATCTTATGTCAATCTACAATTCATGTATGTCCCATTCAAGTTCACTAATAATTAATCAATTTCTATTTTCATTTATTTAGACAATAGCAACAGTTTTGACAAGGTCATATTCTATGGAAATGAATGGACCTTTGGGACTTTTGAATATTCTCTGTTCATATTTGTACACGCTATATCAGCCAACTATATCCTTGCTTGTATGATTACTCTATTGATTTCTCAGCTCCTCCTACTCATAGGTAGAGTAAATGGTAAAAGGAATTTGTCTAATAAGACTCTCATTGATGAAAGGTTTCTTACTTGAACAAGCTGTTTCATTCAAGATGGAAAAGCTATTCTAGAGAAGTACTGGCTAACATGGTTTACACATTTCGTAAGAGATAGATATATACAAAGATATTATGTGCCACCAGCGCTATGATGTGAAAGACCCACAAAAGAATTTCAAGGCAATCAACCAACAAAATTATCCATGTCAAAATGCTATGATCCATTTATTTCATGGATCATTTTGGGTCTCTTTTATGAAGTACACCTCTAGTATTTTTTAGTAGGCTAGTTTTTTCCCTGACATGATGGTTTTCAGATTGAATAGCAGCTTGAGGATTCTCAATGAGGAGGAAAAGGAAAGGAAAATGTAAGAATATGTACCATGCAGTATCATTTGTAGTGAATTTTAGGTCTACAGATGATTGAGAATCTAACAACGGTGAATTTTAGTAAGGTAGCTTTCTGCTCCTGTTAAAAACTCAGTGTACAAGCTGTCAAAGAGTCTGAACAATAAATCTTTACACTTTTGATAAGAAACTTTTTGTTCTTCATCATTCCTTTATTGTGTCCTCCCTACTTTAACTTATCCACAATAGCAATCATTC
The DNA here is from genome assembly GCA_029851415.1 of Eretmocerus hayati. NCBI lineage: Eukaryota > Metazoa > Arthropoda > Insecta > Hymenoptera > Aphelinidae > Eretmocerus > Eretmocerus hayati. The sequence goes on from CM056741.1 coordinate 155,412,023, forward strand.
AACAACATCAATATTGACAAATATTCTAAGATAATTTTTGGAAATAAATGAGTTCAAATATCACTTTTAGTGGTGCTTATCATCTTCTCCCTTATGTCCATGACCATGACCATGACCATGAGCATTATAATCAATGCCCAAGAAAGTTTCAATAGCAATTGTGAGTCCTACCAAAGGGACCCAAAATTGCCATTTGTAAGTAAACAAATCAAACATGGGCCAGAAAGCTTTTTTAGGTGTATTCTTAGTCAAATGGCATCTCCAAACATGATTCCTCAACCATGGATCTTTCAAACCTTTCTCAGCTAGCTTTGTTTGAACTTTCATCAAGTACGGCGAGTCCTCTACTTTGTAAATTGATGGATCTGGGACTTCAGGTATCTTAACATGGTGATGACCACCCATGGCTCTTGAGTTATCAAACTGATACAGAATATATTAATATTAGATCTCAATGTTTTAGAATTTAGGTGAACTTTTGTCCAACTCCATGTTTATTATTCAAAGCAGCGCAGCAGGCAACGATTCAATGAGGTTAAAAATATTCAATCAATTACTGAATCGACAAATTAGTTGGAATGAGAAATTTTATGATAACCTTGAAAATCCCAGAAATGATCAAACTATAGTTTAAGCGATTCATTAGAAATCAAACAGCTGATGAATGATAAAAAGATCACAAAAGTGAAAATGGAGTGGTGGATCCATAACATTACAAATAAGATTCTTATTAGAGGAAACACCTGTCGTTTGTTAGAATTTATAGCTCTATACGAAATAGATGAGGAAAACTTACCTATTTATTTGTTTATAATTTCCTACAAGGAATTTTTCTTATATAATTATAACTGAGTGATTTCGTTCAGAAAATGACAACTGACCTAGGCTGACCCCAACAATCTCTTTGAACCCAACCCAGCTAAGGACTCCCGTGGAGGGGGGAAAAGAATCAAAGGTATAACCTCAAAAAAACGGCAAGTAGATAGTCAGACGCGTCGTCTGCACATCACACCACATCACACGATCACACTTGATCACACTTCGTAGACTAGAAAATCATACGTATGCAGTAATGTGAGAGAGAATCGACCTTTTATAGAAAAAAAGTGGATCGAATTCAACTATCCGATCAAACTGTATGTTAAACAGTGGTCCTAGTGATAGAGTAGTGGCAAAACCTAGTTTCAGCTCCAAGTTACTGCTCCGCAGCAAACGCAAGTTACAAGTTCATTGGAGTTTTCGTGACATAAATTTCAAGAAATCATGTGGTTTGAAGAGTGCGATAGCTTTGCTGAACTATGCCGCGGCGTTTTACCTTATTACTTGCTTATTGTGTTACCGATTTTCATAATAATTTCACCAGCAAATCCAGTAAGCGCGTCTCACGAGTTTCCTGCATTTCGTATGAGCCAATATGACCTGCATGGTGTACCCCATGGTAAGAAATTGCGATTTTGAAGCAAACAATTATTGATGAAAGAATAATTTCAATTCGTCACTGATTGATTTGAGCAAAAAGAGGAATAAAATTTCTTCATCCTCAAAATGATCTAAAGTAGTGAATTGGAGATTATATGAAAAAATCAGAGTATCTTCACTAATAATGTCATGAATTATAGGCTGTCGCAGTGCCCCTATTTCCTTGGAAGCAAGATCATTAACTGGTTGGAGTACATCCCGGCATTGTATAGTTGCTAGAGCATTGGATCTCACGCCGGAAACATTCCAGGCTATTCGTCAAAAAGCTGGTGCTCTCGTAGTAGTTCTTCCGGAAAACTTAGAAAACCTCACTGACACACAAAAACAGGTTCAGTTCATTTTTTTTATCTTAGAAAATACACCCATGTTTTTCACATTACTTGATAAAATGATGATCTTCACAGCATGTGATGGCATTGGAGGAGTCAATGATATATGGGCCAGAAACCTTGATCCCAGTGTATTTCACTCACATGAATTCAGAACTTCAAGTGATTTTAGAAGATGTGGAGCATGGTTTCATTACTGATGAAAAAGCTGGCTCTGCTGCAGAGGCTCTGCTAAATTCTATTTCTGCTAGTGGATACCAAGTGGTTGTTTCAACTAGTCAAGCAAGTGCCAAGACTGATGTTAAAGTTGCAACTTTACATGGAAAACTCACAGGAACTGGAATAGAGGATAAGCTGCCAACCATTGCATTAGTGGCTCATTACGACAGCATGGGTGCAGCACCGGTAATATTATAAAATGCACCTTTTCATTTCAATCAGTAGTATGATTATCAGATTCGGCCTCTTTGTAACAACAATTGAAAGTAAGTTGATGCTTCAAAGATAATCTTATTTCAACAATGTTTACTTTTACAGGGGCTATCTTTTGGAGCAGAAAGTAATGCTTCTGGAATGGCAATGTTACTAGAGCTTGCCAGATTATTCTCTGCACTTTACTCCGTGGGAAGATCGCGACCACGGCACAACTTAGTTTTCATTGTGTCAGGAGGCGGTAAACTCAACTTTCAAGGTAGTAAAAAGTGGTTGGAGGATCAACTAGATGGTTTGGAGGGCTCAGTTATCCAAGTAAGTTTACAAAAATTTCATTACCCAGCCTTACCAATGAGTTTTTGAAATCCTTGACTTTGGAAAATATTTTAGGATGCTTCATATGTGATATGTCTGGACTCAGTGTCTTCTACAGACAATTTGTATGTTCATGTATCCAAGCCACCAAAAGAGACAACACCAGGAGGCCTTTTTTACAAAGAATTGAAAGCAGCATCTACTGGTTTTGGAAATACTGTTGTTGAAGGTGTGCACAAAAAAATTAATTTAGCAGAGGAGAGTCTTGCTTGGGAACATGAGCGTTACAGCATAAGGCGATTGCCCGCTGCCACGCTGTCAAGTCTCAGAAGTCACGATGATCCGCTAAGGAATACAATTCTTGATTTGTCACAAGATGGACAGATTGATCGATTGTACAGGCATACAAGTATTGTAGCTGAAGCTCTTGCAAGACATATGTACAATATTAGCTATAGTCAGATTTTTTCTGAACCTTTGGTAAGAATCTTCACGTTATTCTCATGATTCATATGCTTTGAATATACCGTCTCTCAAAATCAAACTAAGAATCCGTCTGAGAAAATGTAGAAATGAATCACAAAATAATCAAGACACTCAAGTGCTTGCTGAAATTTTAATAATCAGAGTTCGTAGACAACCATAAGCTGAACTTAGTACCTACCGAAGGGCTACCAAATTCTTGATGTTTTTCCAGCTTATGACAATGAATTTGACAGAATTTCTAACCATTTCTCGAGAATTTGACTGATTGAAAAAGCTGTTCTTCGGAACATTCTTACACTCTTATAAGTACTTCCCCGCGAAAGCGAACCAAGAAAACGGTCTTATCTCGGATTTATTTCGTACTGTTTTATATCGATTCTATCGCTCAGAAAAGGAGATTTTAGGCACGAGTGTTTCGTTTCTTCAAAAAATATAACACCAGAAATATTACTCAAAAATACAAAAGGTCTTGGAAAATTCCACTTTCGGAATTTATGATTAATACAAGATATGGTATCAAACAAATCCGAGACATGGCGGTTTATTGTGCTTCGCTTTAGCGTGAAATTACTCTTATCGCAGTTAATGACCAAGTTTTCATCAAGTCTTCATGAAATTGTTTGAACTTTGAGTACGTTCAAGCTACAGAATAATGCACAGCGTCCCACCAACAAATCAAGCCCCATGTTCCCGATATACAGTTTTTCGATGGTTCTGAGACAATGAGCTCGATTTACGAGGATTTTTCGATGTTTCTCCAAGCATGTACAATTTGCGATAGATTTCCCATTTTTTACGACTTTTTAATTGTGTAGACGCAGTGTCAATCATTTCAGGTCAAACTTTCAAAACCATTTTCGGGAGTACCAGATTTTAAAAATATTGTACTCTGAATACTTGTCAATGATCGAAGTTTGTTTAAAAGCAAAATAAATCACCCAATATTAAGCTTGATCGAATCACGCAGAGTTACACAGAAATTATGGCTTTTTACAGAGTGTATCCAAAGACTCTTTGAAGATGTGGATGAGTTTCTTGGCATCGCAGCCAAGAGCAGCATCTCTCTTGGTTGAGAAGCAAAATCCTCTAGTCAATACTCTCAAAGAAACGATGCAAAAGTACCTCGGCGAAGTCAAAGTCACACTTCAAAGTCCAGATAAACGGGACCCCGAATTTGTTTTTTATGATGTTTACAAGGCGACATTGAATGTTTACAGGTATGAAAAAAAAATCGACAATTTAGTTCACCCAATGAAATTGATCCGATTGCAACTAAAGGGTAAGAGAGCAATATTTCCTGAGGTATGAAAGTTCTCGATAAGAATACGGAAAAGGATCATTCTCTCTACCCCTGAGTTGCTGATTTTACTTTAACTCGATATATCAAAAACGCGCCTCACTAGCACTGACAAGGGGGACCCTCGAAATGCGGGTCACAAAAGCTCACTAGACTTCTTTCACAGTCTTGTACCACCTAGAATATGAAGGATCCAGAGTAACTCCGTCAAATGGGCCCTCTGTCCGAAGTTACAGACTATGACATTAGCATTGCCCATATAGACCCATGTTAAAAAGTGATGTATATAGATATACTGACAATGCTAACATTTTTACTTGTAGCTCTGAACAGGGAGCCCATTTGACGGAGTTACTCTGGATTCTTCATATTCTAGGTGGTGCGAGACTGTGAAAAAAGTTTGGTGATATTTGGTGACCCGCACTTCGTGGGTCCCCCTTGTGAGTATATACAGCGTATGGTGAAGCGTGTTATCGCCATCTCAGATCTTAATTGATACGGACTTCATATGTAAATTACCCACGTGATTATGGATACGATTACTAACACATATTCGTATTTGTTTCAGTGTAAAACCTGCAGTATTTGATCTCATTTTGACGGTCGCAATTGCCACATACTTGGGAGTGGTCTACTTAATGGTACACAACTTTTCACATGTTTACAACTTTGCAACGAAACTCTCTAGCAAATCAAAGGCTTCTTAAGTCAACAGAGCACGTATACTGAAGATTTAAAACGTTTTCAAAACCGAAGACATCTCTATCCAAAATAAGTTACCGTCGTTTTGGTGTCATTATCTCATACGAGATGTTGGATCGACACTTTGATTTGTGCTAAAAACAAAATGAACCGTGACCAACTTACAGTTAGTCTTGAATAACAAATATTCAGAATTTTTACCAGATTGAGATAAAGTGAGTATCCTGTCTTATTGAAACTATGACGCTTTCGAAAGCATCAAATTTTCGCGTCCAAGATTCAATATTATTTAAGATTCATTGATTAATCAAAAGATTCATGAGAAGTAGGTGAAGGAACATTACGAACTTCTGAAGAAACAGTTGTGTGCGAGTTTAAATCTAATTTACAATCAATTTAAGTAAAGGGCTTGGCATTGAGGAATTCGTTAATAATATGACTTGAATGCAATAACTGAAGTATAGAGAATAAATTGTACAGCAATGTTATCATAATGTAGTAGAATTGTAAAGTTTCGCAATCAAATTGATTGGAAGTGAAATTACACATTTTGTCGCAAATCGTGTCATCTGTATTGTAAAATTTTACAGGGATCCATAATGACATGGACCCATACATAATCTCGAAAAATCTTTCAATGCATTGAGAGTTTGGAGGTCTTTCAATGTTACATAAGGGTAATTTCTTATGAAAATTAAATAGTAATCAAGTTATGAACTTGAACCTAAAGCAAAGAAGGAATGGTGTCTCTTGAATCATATCAATAATACGGAATTGATAAAAATGAGTAAAATACTATGCAGCAAAAAATTAGTCTTGAACGGATGTCGAAGAAAAACTGTGGAAAATCAACCACACAAATCGAAAACTCTGTAATTCATATGAGTTACCCAAGTAGAAGTATGTATGGACCGCGTATTTGTTTGTATGTAGTGTATAATATTTATAATGGACGAGTTACGGGCCAAAACGTTTGAACAAATAATATTATATTCACTTGGCGATTCTGAGTGACGTAAGTTTTTTAGAAATGTTATTTCTAAAGCCCATTGAGATCACTTTATGAACATCAAATATTGATTGTTATCTTCATTTGTATGAGTATGAATTACAGGAAGATCAAGATTGAGATTTGTATCTACGACCAATAGAAATAAACAAGTTGAAAGAATTGATTTCTTGTGAACGTAATGCGGTCAAGCATGTAACACCGTGAGTCATAATCCCCCTTTTTACGTAGTTTAAATTAGGAAATGAACATCAAAATCTAAAGAACTGATTCAAATTTATGATGTGAAGTTTTAAAGCTGGTCAAAACATCTTTTGAGCATCAACGAGTACCTTAATTCAATGGTCGCGACTTCATTACATTCTCGAGAAAAATTTGTCATGCAGCACCTCGTGAATTGATTTGGAATCAACTCATTTCTTGGTGAAAAAGTACGTGTGAGATGTTGTCCGAGACTTGAGTTTCTTACGAGAACTTGTAAGATGCGGTGTTAGTCAATAGCTTCGCATAAAGATTGAATTTTAAGCAAAAGTTGGCGCCCCAAAATTACAGAACTGATTAGAAAACTTGTAGAAGGAATCGTATGAGTATGTTCCACGCGCTTATATCTTCATCTTGGTGAGATCGTAAAAAACTAAACTGTAGTTTTTCACTTTGGATCAAAAACGGACGAAGATACCCTTTTTTGGCTAGGATGGGATTAGCTTATATAGGGGAGTGTTCATCAACGGTTATCCGTCTCAATACGATCAGCACATTTAGCTTTATCGAAGAGTCATGAAAGATAATTGAAAAATATTGTGGGTTATATTTTGACACCCAGAAGCCGAGACAGGAAGTTCATGCAAATCAAGATTTTTCAAACATTTTCCACATGGCTTGTATTTCTAAAACAGAGCCCAGGCGTGAAAAGGGATATTTTTTCATATACGATTTCTCGTTAAATATTTCACGATTCTACTCGTTCAACCATTTGATGAAATGACTCAAAAATCTCGATTATAAAGTTTGTATTGGATTTGCAAATTGAAGAGCTAAGGGAGAGTTTAATTTTTGAAATCCTAATCATTTCAAATTCGCGTTGTGTGCCAATTTATAGTTCTGAATCGTATGAAAACGTGAGATCGGAACTTTTCAAAATGATACTCATCCAAGAGATCGACACTTACTGCTTTAAATAAGACAAGCGCGTAAATAAATCTAATTTTGACCACTAATGAGTCAGCAAATTACAAAATTATAGTGCTGAACTATTTTGTTAATGGTTACATGTTAGATACATCTTCCTCGCATCAATACATCAATATTGTCCTGAACGAATGGTCGATTTATTGACCGCTTTTCTGCTTATCAATACTTTCTTGTAAGCAGACACGAGATCGCCTTCCCTCCTAGACTCGGAGTTTGACTTGTCTGACCGGTTTCACTAGTAGAAGCCACATGCCATTCCGATTCCACCAGTTGCGGTGAGTGCTCTATACTGCAAGAGGAAAACTGCTGCGAGCAGACGTTTCACGATTGTTATTGTTTAGTTCATACTCTTAGGCAAATGAATTTCGTCTCTAATTCAGGTATGCTTTGATCAACATCCACTCTAAGCAATTATTTTGACAACACAAACTTGTCTGAATTTCATAGTGATTCTGAAATGGAAGAAACTTCAGTTTTCAGAATTCACGCACACGTAATTTCTTGACTCATTAACATTCCACAGTCTTGAATAATACTTGACCAATGTGTGTGAGATATTCTTACGAAATAGTAGTTTGATAAAATACAACAGAAACTATCCAAATAAAGGAATAACAATGAGATGGAAAGAAAAATGTTCGAATCTGAAATTCAAGGAATAACACTTTGCAGTTAGACAATGTGCGGGAGCGCGAAACTTTGCATCCTTGGCAGCTGTTTTACAACCAGAGTTGGAAAATATCAAAGACGCAGGGACATGGAAAAACGAGCGAGTCATTGGATCACCTCAAAGTACGAACATCGCATTGACTGGTGGGAAAACAGTTATAAATTTCTGTGCGAATAACTATTTGGGGCTGTCGGTGAGTTATTACTGCTTCCGATATAGGTTTGAATCAGATTTTTCTAGCAGGTCAATGTAAGAAAGTCGATCGTTTTGAGAAGGAATGGAAATTTCTCGGAAAATGTTTCGAGCAAATGTTGAGCGAGGACACCAATATAAAAGCCACGAAAAACATCAGAAAAATTCTGGAACTCTTTTTGTTAGCTTCTATTAAGAAAATTCTTTTGCATAAACGATTTATGATTAATTTACTTATATGAACGATAAAATATCTGTTGGAAGTACGGAAAAATCCCCCCCCCCAGCTAGTTTTTTCACTCCAGTATCAGAAAATATTATGCCCTTATAAGTTACGAAGATTTGGAGACAAAAATCGAGATAAGTATCTTATCACTGAGGAGGTTTTTCCAGAATGACGTGCGGGTAATCAAAGCCGCAAAAGAAGCCCTCGACAAATACGGCGCTGGACTGAGTTCAGTTCGATTTATTTGTGGCACTCAAGAAATTCACCGAGAGTTAGAAAAAAAATTGGCGGTATTCCACAATCGAGAAGATGCAATTCTCTATGCATCATGTTTTGATGCAAATGCTGGAATTTTTGAAACTTTACTGACCCCTGAAGATGTTGTACTAAGCGACGAACTAAATCATGCATCTATAATTGATGGCATACGACTTTGCAAGGCCAAAAAATACAGGTAAGCTCATCAGTTGACAATTTTTTCAACATACACTATCAAGTTATTCGTTTACCCAAGTTAGGGAGCAGTAAACCTTGTGAGATCGTCTTATCCCATGATCAAATTTTGTGATTTTGAATTCATCGATTTTCAAAGTCTAGCGAGTTTAGAGCAACACTAAATAATGGTTCTGAAAATATTCCAAAAGATTCAAGATTGAGACACTACGGATGTCTATGAATTCTTCGATTTCAGAATCATATCAATTTTAAATACTCACCGAATCACCGGACAATTTTCACGCTGAGCATGACACCATGGAAAGAGTTACAATGATTACGAAAAAACTCATTGCCCCCGCAGTCGACTCCGATTAATATTTTATTGAACGAGGATAGAGCGATTGAGACAAATTGATCCATATGTGAATTCCGTTTTAGATACAAGCACAGAGATATGGCTGATTTGGAAGCAAAATTAATGGAAAGTTCAACTGCTAGACTGAGACTGATTGCAACGGATGGAGTTTTCTCTATGGACGGGACTGTTGCACCCTTGCCAGATATAGTTGCTCTCGCTAAGAAGTACAATGCACTCACTTTTGTTGACGATTGTCATGCGACCGGATTTCTTGGGTCTAATGGAAGGTATTGACATTTTGAAAAAGTCGATTTTTTATGGGATACTTCGACTCTATACAAAAAATATGTTGAATATTTTAGGGGCACCGAAGAATATTTCAATCAGTTTGGCAGTATTGACATTATTAATTCTACACTGGGAAAAGCTCTGGGCGGAGCGGCTGGTGGTTATACCGTGAGCAGGAGGCCTTTGATTGACCTTTTGAGACAGCGAAGCCGTCCCTATCTTTTTTCCAACTCACTGCCACCTCCCGTAGTCGCAACAGGGATGAAGGTATCGCTCTCAAAGTATACATTCTATCATATCTCAATACATTGATGAAAAAATCATTAATTATACATTCTGGATGAAGGGTTATTATGAAAAAAATGATCCAAAAACTTCTCGATTATTTCAGGCTGTTGAACTGATTAGTGAGAGCACAGAGTTACTGGAAACTTTGAGAACTAACACAAGACATTTCAGAACTGAAATGAAACAGGCCGGTTTCAAAATCAGTGGCGATGATCATCCAATTAGTCCTGTTATGCTCGGAGACGCCAAACTTTCGAGCGTTTTTGCTGATAAAATGCTAGGTACGTTACTTCTCTGTGAAATAAATATACCCAGTCAAGTAGGCATCGTTGAGCTTGAAAATGTTTCATTTTATAGAGAAAGGGATTTATGTAATTGGATTCAGTTATCCAGTTGTGCCAAAAGAGAAAGCTAGGATTCGAGTTCAAATTAGTGCTGCACACACGACGGAGGAAGTCGATAGAGCCATCAATGCATTCAAGGATATTGGAAAGGAACTTGGTGTCATCTGATTACTAATGAAATGCAGAAGTATATAAAGACGTAAATACTTGAACGAGAATCCTCAACTGATTAGAGAGGATTCGGGTAATAAGACTTGATCGATCAAGATCGAGCTTGTAACAAGTAGATTTGCTAAACTATCCACGACTAATTTTCGAAAAGATAATCATATGTGCTTGGGATGTTTTTTAAAATTTGCGAATTTTCCTATAGGTTTATCATACGGATCACGAGATTTTACTGTAATAAGGATTGATGAAGCAAATCATAAGCATAAGCTGACATATAAGATCCAATATAGAAAAGCAAAAGTCCATCAAAAAATTCAACTGGCTAGCTCTCTGAACGAATTTTTGAATTCTTCTTGAATGTCAAGTTGCACGATTGTTCCATCTTTTGCACTCGATTTTAAGTATTAGTGGTATTGTCCTTAAAGTTGTCAAAATTCTTTGATAATGACAACTTTTAATTCCACAACATTGTGAGATAGATGAGAAACATGTTCCAATTTTCGTAAGGGGGCTATTTCAAATTCTATACAAGAAACCCCCAATCGAAGTAATTGAGTTTTGAAAAGATAGGTATTTTTCGATTTTACTTGAATGACCCTCTCGCATCCCTCCAAACTCAAGCGTGCACCCCGAGTGAATTTTACTCCCGATTGCTCCCGATTTCGATCCACTCTAGTCAAGTGAGTCATACACAGCGAAGTCTACGCGTTTTTGCGTTAGACACTCATTCAGATCTGTAACAGTTCTCAAAAATTGACTTCATTTTTGGATTGGAAATAATATTCCGGTTTAGGTGGAAGATCCCATCTTTTCTAACGCCCTAAAAATTAGACCAAGTTGGAGCAGCTATGCTTCTATCAGTTCCGCCATCATAGCGTTATATTATGCAATGTAATAATTAGTTATAATCGTTGAACTTCTCTGTATGTTTCGATTTGTTGAAGATTCAAACAAAATGAAAGACCACGAAGACTATCAAATTGACTCGTGTTAGAAGTCATTCTCGTCTTGGATAGCAACAAGTTTATAAGTAAGTAATATGCACTGATCAACATGAGACGCGGTGACAGCGGAGTCATTAGAAGGGATGAATAAGAAATTCGGGCAACAACATTTTTACACAGCTATTTACGTATTTGCAGAGGTATTTGCAATAATAAAGCACCAAGAATATTCAGGATTTCCTCGAGAGTTTCTCGCACTTTCATATAAGATCGTCAATAATCGTCAGGATATGGCGAAGGAATTCTCTTAAAAAATAATATACGAGATAAGATCAATATTTTTCCAGTATGAGTTACATAGGGTCAACTGTAGAATCGGAGATTCTTTGAAATTATCTTGGTAAATCAAGGAGATCAAATGCCTGCAGTCGTTTATAAATCGAGTAAATTGTTAGGGCATCAGTGGAGGAGTGCAGGTGAGTACAGGTGCATCGCCCGTGACGTCGACGAGCTCGACGGCCGATCAAAAACAATACATTCATGAGACATCAAGTATTCATAAATAGTGAACTCACCGGCAAAGAGCAAATATGTCAATCATTATGAAATGATTGGGTACCATTTCATCTCTTCATTTTTGTTTCTATATTTACCACCGTGACCATGATTGACCGTGATAACGTCGAAAAAGAAGAATATTCGATGAAAACCAGCCTATACAGCACCACAGTCCACAAGGCCTCGTTTTGATAGAAACAAAGCAGCGATCCTGATCGGGGTCAGCCTCTCTATAATCAAAATGGAATGGAATATATTAAGTATATATATATAGCCATGGATTCATGTACGCACCTTTAAATTGTTTTGTTTACAATTGCACTCGTCTCTCCGCTTGCCCCTTGCCTATCACCTATTACGATCAACACGTGTATAGGATGAGATACAAGATGATGATAAATGCCGGCAATAATGCCGGTTTTGACGAACAAGTTTTAACCTGTCGAAAACAAGACACCCAATCCCCCCCCCCCCCCCCCCCCCACACCAAATATCCCACTCTCCCAAAAACCAATTGAAGCGCAACGCTGATTTGCGCATTCCTTCATACCGGCTGAAAGCGACGAATGTCGTGCGAAAAAAAAGATCTTCAAAAAAGCCGGGGAAAATTTGTCCAAACCAAACCAAACCTCCAACCGGCAACTCCGCTCCAAAAAGGCGCCGTTGCCGCGCAATAAAAATAGTGTTGCAGAGGTGTGTGTCGGAGTATACAACAACGTGCTTTTCAATTTGACTTCACTATTAGTTGAAAAATTTCCTCTGGTTGCTGAATTCAACCAAGTACCAGGATGGATGACTTGCCCTTCCGAGTGGAGTATGCGAAAAGCGGTAGGGCCGGTTGTAAAGCATGCAAGGGTAACATCGCCAAGGACACTCTACGCCTAGCCACACTTGTGCAGGTATGCCTTGAACAAAGACTCTCGAAAATGTGGACCAATTTTGGAGCACACAAAGAAAAGTGCAGTTTGTCAACACACTGTGTCGCCATTTTTCCGTTGAACTCCAAACAAATTTTTCTTTTTATAACTCTGCGTTTACGGAAGCTGATTAATTAATTAAACATTCCAATCGAAAAACCGAAAATCATCCTCTCCTGTTATTATTGAAAGTTGCCAGTTATTGACTCAGACCATATTGATTCCATTGTGTAGGCAGCACTAGAGTTTACGTATTTTTATCAAAACCTGCATGTTTTTACAACTCCGTACTTCATCTGCTTGATACAGTCCTAGTAAAAGTAATGAAATCACTGAAAAGTTTAGCTACTCATGCTTGCCAATTTTCAACTTTTTGCAGAGTCCATTCCATGATGGCAAAATGGAACGTTGGCATCATGCCGATTGCTTTTTCCAGAAGCAGCGGCCAAAAACTACTGGAGACATTGCCCACTTTGATAGTATTCGTTGGGAAGATCAGGAATATATCAGAAGGAAAATTGGTAAAGTGTCTAGATTATCATTGTCATTGACTCTCAGATGAATATTTTCTCTCTAAGCAACTTCAGTATGCATAGATATGAATTCGGTGTGATCTAAAACTGCTCTTGTCCACACGAATTCAGACAGTAATCAACTCTCTACCACTAATTGTAAGTAGCTTGAACCAATGTGAGCTGAAAGCCTGATCCAAAATGCAGGTGTTCCATAATCTTGTGACCAATGATACTGTTGATGCATGCAATCCATGAATATTATTGAAGAGTACCAGGAATAATCTAGTTCTCCACCACCACTTTTAAATTTTTCTTGAAAAGTGCCAACTCTTGATCTATTCCTTGGGAAGCTCAATTGCCACCACTATCAGTGTAATGAGTCTGAATTTTCTTGATGACTCCACAAAGCATTCACACTTACCTCATGCATCCATAGTTTTTTACAGTAGATCGTCATTGAATTAATAGTGCTATCAAAACATCATCCATTTGCCAGCACCATATTTTCTCTTTTTCAATCTTGATCAGGATATTTCTCAATTCTCAAATTTTTCAAAAGATTCTTTGAAGGACATGATTTGTTCTGAAGAAATGAGTGTGAAATCAAGAACTTTTGGAATTTACGATCATGCACCACACAATTCATTTCTCTCACTCTTGGGAGTGTTGGGTAAAAATGAATGTTCTTATGATCGAAATCTTGAATCTAACTCATTATTTCTGAATAGCTCTTGTTACTGAATCACAGCTTTGGATACAATGAAATCTAAAGGAGCTTACCTTCGAATTCATACTCTTTAAGCGGGAACAAATTCATTAAAAAGTTCTAGGATGACCAAACTTCAAAACTTCGGACTGATGTATTCTGCAACGCATGAAAACTCTAAATGTGCAATCTTCTATTAGCAAATCAACTCTAGGTCAATTTCCCGCTTCGGTCCGGGGAATAATCAATAATCGTGCTTTGGTCGCATTGTGTTGTAAACTTGATTATTGCGGTCTTTCATTAGTTGCGCCGGGGTGAAATCATCCCACAACTGCTAGAAGTGGTTTTAATGATCACAACCATTGTCTCTCAATTTCTAACACTGTAGAATTCACAGTTAGTCTCTGGGATGGACTACGATTCATGAAACGGTAAGATTTCAAAAAGCTGAATCATTGCTTTCTCGATGAGTGCACGGAAACGGAAACTTTATTTTAACTATTGTTGATGGTGGAACTTGGTAAGACCGACGACGTTCTGTCCGTAGTGGATTTCAATTTGGGCTAGTTGAATTCCATACTCTATCAAAGTTCAATGTTTTCACGTGACTTTTATAATTGAAGTTCTATGTAATCGAATTGTCATTGATGAATCAATTTTAGATGTGTATTTTCGTTTTTATCGTCTTCCTTACGGAAACATCGTGTTTCCGTTGGCCTACGCAGATGGACAAACGCTGTTTCCGTACTCAGGCGATAAAATAGCTTATGCACCTCGTGCGGAAAACGATTTTCCTCGCAAAGCGAGGCTTGGACGTCCAGCGCTCGTTTTGTAAAGGAATAGTATATTATGCGTCGAGTGCCAAAATAGCATACGTTTTATACGGCGAGACGTGGAAACTGCGTGTTTGCGAGGCCGCGTCGAGTCGTAAATGCGTTTTTCGCAACTCGGTACTTCATATATATTCAATTCCTAGAATTCTACAAATAATATAGTGTCTAAGTTCAGAATTGCGTCAGGTCTTTGACATTGACGTGATATTATTGACAAATTTCTGAGCTATTCCTAAAATGTCAAACGAATCGTTGCACGTAACGTTTTTCTACGAGTCAAGACAAAAGAAGTCCTGTTGGAATCCAAATCGGTCCTGTTCTTTTCCTCAAATGCGATCGCAATCAGGATTTTTATCTTTGTAGCACGAGAAAAAACGTAGAAACATTTCAGCCACCAGGTCCTGACAGAGCTTACGATAGCCATAACTTGGGTCTCAAAAAAAATTTTCAAAAACAGAATGAGATCTTGCATGTTAGGTTGTTGTTGGACAGTCAAGCCTCATCTGTTTGACGAGGCAAAAAAACTTTGTATTACAAAGCCGAGTATACTTGTCCTAATAACATGGGATCCCTATATAAACTCTGCGCAAGGGGGTTAAAACTCCGTACTCGAAAGCTTTTGAAAATAGAACTCATTTTCTCTCAGTGCAATTGAAATTTTCCTTCGTTCAAATTCACGAAAAAATACTATACGTACGCCGATTTTTTGGGCATCTTTATCGTTTAATCTTACGCTTCTTGCTCATCGTGCTCAGGACCAAACCCTGACTTATTTCCCTTTCGTGAACTGATCGATAATACTCGTGAAATACTACACCCCTAGATCAAGAGATCTTCTTGAACAAGTGATTCTTTGAGTTTCTCTCATAGTGCTTGATCTACAACCGCGCTCAGTGTAACAACTTTCGACATAGTGACTTTGAATATTCCTTATGAATACAAAAGGCTGGACAAACAATTAGTGTGATCTCTATCGTCGGACACCCTACTTCGCAGAAATATAAATGGAAATGGATCATGCTTCGGTTTTTTGAAATGTACAAATGAGTCAAAATGTACAAATGAGTTCATGTACTGCCGATAATCGCTCGAATGGAGAGAACTCGTCTTGTCTTTTCTTCTCGTGGGGGTAATCAACCCAATAGCATTGAGAATATTTAAAGAGTTTTAGTCAGCTCAGCATTCCAATACAACCCCTGCAATTTATTTTTGTCTGTTGTAAGCAACTCGCAATCCTCCAGATAACTTGTATGTTTAGAATTCCGGATACAAGAAAAGTCAATTATAGCTCCCTACTCGAACATAGTCAAAACTAAGAAATAGCAAATCTTGAATGAGTAAACGTTTGCCCAACATTTCGGGAAGATTATCATCTGCACGAGATCGCTGACCAGGTTTGTTTTTTCCATATCAAGGTTTCGAGAATGAGCTAGACCTCGAAATCGGTCACAAGTTTCCTTTTTTGCGGCCACGATTTGTTAGCTTGCAAAATTTATTCAGCGAATTCAATTACTCAAATTTCAAATACGTCGTAGTGAAAACTTAGTTATGCCAATTGATTAAAGTAATCCCTATGTTCTCTTTTAGTGAGTTCACTTAATTTTATGTGTAGGTGCAGTCGGTGCAGCCGGTGCCGCCGGTACAACATCAGCGCCAGCAGCTGCTGCCAATGGTGCTAAAGGTGGTAAAGGGAGTCGAAAACGCGGAAAAGCAGCTGCCAACATTAACAAGGATTTCAAAGTTGAGTATGCCAAATCCAACCGTTCAAAATGCAGAGGTTGCGAAGCAACAATCGTAAAAGGCGAAGTACGTCTTTCCAAGAAAGATTATGAATCTGAGGATGCCCGTAAATTCGGTGGTCTTGATCGATGGCATCACGTCGATTGTTTTGCGAAAATGAGATCAGAACTTGAATTCTTTGATGCCGGAGCCAACTTACCAGGCTTTGCGAGTTTGTCGCCAGAAGATCAAGCAGCTGTGAAAAAATCTTTACCTAAGATTAAGGAAGATAATATTCCACCTGAAGCTAAAAAAGTCAAAGAAGAGCCAAAAGAATTTGTGAAAGATGAACCTGAAGAAGACACGCTCAGAATTCAG
The DNA here is from genome assembly GCA_029851415.1 of Eretmocerus hayati. Lineage (NCBI taxonomy): Eukaryota > Metazoa > Arthropoda > Insecta > Hymenoptera > Aphelinidae > Eretmocerus > Eretmocerus hayati. Next base: position 155,428,808 of record CM056741.1, read on the forward strand.
AACCAAAAGTTCTTCAAAATCAGAGACCAAGTGTCAAATCTCAGCAAGTCAATTCTAACTACTCTCTTGGAAGCTAACTCCATCAAAGTACCTGTAGGCAAAGATCGGGTACGATGAAGAATTTTTTTTTTTCCATTAAATTCATACAAACTTTGAAATTTACTCACAACTTTTTCACTAAAGATTCTAGATGTACTCGCTGATGCCATGCAGTTTGGTACTCTAGAGCCTTGCCCACAGTGCTCTGGCCAGTTGAGGTATAGGACAGGTGCAGGATACAAGTGTACTGGAAGCCTAACTGAGTGGGCATTGTGTGAATATCTCACTTTAGATCCTGCAAGGAGAAAGTTCAAGGTTCCAGAACATTTGAAAGAGATGGATGATTTCTTGTAAGTATCTCAATCAAATAATTGCATGCTACCTATACCATGTGTTGAAATCAGCATTCAACTCAGACGAAATTTTCTTTAGATCCAGCTATAAAAGTAGAGTGAGTCGGCGAGTGATTAAAGTAGTTGTCCCATCGTCAGTTAGTGCTGTCAAGAAAGAAGACGAAATAGACGGTCCCAAAATTCAAGGTGTAGCTCGACCCTTAATGCACTTGGATTTTGTGATCGCTATCAGAGATTCAAAGAAAAAAGATGCCCTGGCTAAAGAAATCATGTTGCTAGGTGGCACAGTTAAGTCTAAAGTTGCTGAGAATACGGCAGCAGTCATATCAGACTCACAACAAGTAGAAAAAATGACGAGCAAAATACAGGCTGCTCAAGACCTTGATATTCACGTTGTATCAGAAGATTTCGTAGATGAGGCCAAAGATTTTACGAAGACGCCAACAATACTCATCAATAAGAAATCAATCGCTCCTTGGGGCAGTGATCCATCTGCAAGAGTCTCCAAATCAATAGCCTTAGTAAGTTTATCATGACAGAACTTCTCTCCACGCATGGAAACATTTTCTTATGCGAGATAGTTAAAAATAGTGGTACAAAATCAATCCTGTTCCATTTACTATGGAATAATGGCCACAATTTGACTGAGTTCATCGGTTTCATAACCTTCTTTTCACAGAAATCTGCATCAAGAGGTAAAAGTGTGTACGAAAAGTCAGCTTCTGGAAAAGTGAAATTGCGTATCAAGGGAGGTGGAGCAGTCGATCCTGATAGCGGTCTTGATGACGTTGCTCATGTTTATCAAATCGGTAAAGAAAAATTCACCGTGACGTTAGGCATCACGGATATACAAACACAGAAAAACAGTTTTTACAAGCTGCAAATTCTTAAACACGACAAGCAAGAAAAGTACTGGCTATTCCGCAGTTGGGGAAGAATCGGTGAGTTACTCAAAAGTTGATCTTATCCTTATGAAATGCTGAAACACCCCACTGTAAAAATTAATCCACTACAGATATTGCGTATGCCATATCGAACTATATTCTTTTTATTTTTTTATTTTTTATTTAACAATGTACGGGCTATGTAGCCCATTACATGAACCAACAAAAGTGTAATAATAGTTTATTCTATACAATTGTTCTGTTTCACCGAATTCACCAAACGACTCATTGACAGGTACAACAATTGGAGGTAATAAACTCGAGTCATTGGCTAAAGAAGAATGTATATCAGAATTTGAGAGGCTATATGAAGAGAAAAGTGGAAATTATTGGAGTAATCGTGACAACTTTGTTAAAGTGCCGAGAAAGATGTATCCAATCGATATAGATCATGGGGATGATGAAGACACGGCCCAACTTCTTACTTCTAACATTGAAAGTAACCTAAAGAAACCTGTTCAAGATCTCATGCGTTTAATCTTTGATATTGATTCTATGAAAAAAGCTATGTTGGAATATGAAATCGATATGGACAAAATGCCTTTGGGGAAAATTTCCCGAAAACAGATTCAGCAAGCTTTTTCAGTTCTTACTGAACTTTTGGCTCTCATCAAAGGAGGTTGTACAGAAAGAAGTCAATACATCACTGCCTCAAACAAGTTCTACACTTTCATTCCACATAATTTTGGCGTCAGTGGACCAAGGTATCAATTTCTTTTCGGTCATGACAAATGCCGAGAGAATTAGCGTTTGTTGATTTTGCCAGATGAATACATTGAACTTCTCTTATTTTTCAGCATCATTGAAACTGAAGCCGAAATTCAAGCTAAAAATCTAATGCTAGAATCACTGCTGGAAATGGAGATAGCTTACAATTTGTTACATGCCAAGACAGATGCTAGTAAGAATCCTCTGGATGCCCATTATGAGCAACTCAAAGTCAACATTGATGTACTGGACAGAGAAAGCGAAGAATTCAAATTGATAGAGCAATATATCAAGAATACACATGCTGATACCCATAGGCAGTATGATCTCATTATTGAAGATGTCTTCATCGCCAAACGACAAGGAGAGGAGAGCAGATTCAAACCATTCAAGAAGTTGTCTAACAGGAAGTTGTTGTGGCACGGTTCTCGAGTCACTAATTTTGCTGGAATTTTATCGCAAGGTCTCAGAATTGCTCCACCAGAAGCTCCATGCACAGGTTACATGTTTGGGAAAGGTGCGTGTAACTCATTTATCAACGCTATCAGATTGCGCCGTATGACATTATAATGTTTGTTTCTTTGTAGGTATTTATTTCGCAGACATGGTCTCGAAATCTGCCAATTATTGTTGCACTACCCCTCAAAATCCAACTGGTTTACTCCTCCTTTGTGATGTTGCACTGGGTAATATGTATGAGCGCTATAATGCAGACTACATCGAGAAGTTACCACATGGGATGCATTCAACCTGGGGTCGCGGTCAAACTCAACCAGATCCAGCAAAGTCCGTAAAACTCGCAAATGGCATAGAAGTCCCATGTGGACCAGCTACACCTGCACAGCTAGCACAAAGGTCGTCCTTACTGTACAATGAATTCATCGTTTACGATATTGCGCAAGTGAAAGTGGAGTACCTGGTCAAGTTGAAATTTGATCATAAGTATTAAAGAGCGAGATCTTTGAAATTACAGGTTAAGGTATTTTACTCTCAAAATTCTTCACCAGGGAGTGAAGTTTATAATTTCAAGTTGACTAAAGTATTTCCAGTATTTTCTAATAAAATATGAGAACCGAGGTACCTAGGTTTGTCAACACTATCGTATTTTCTGGCACCTTTGGAATACGAAAATCCACTCAGAATAAATCGTCAACTTTGGCGGTAAACCAGTGAATATCTGCTTGCAAAATATAAACTACAGGTATTTTAAATCTTGAAACCTAGTACTTCCTTTGTGTCTTTATCCATAACCGATTATGCTTTGTTTTAAGTGTTTTTTGTCTGAGGAAATGCCGAATTAGTGCCGTGAGAATGCATACATACGATTATTTTGGAATTATTCCCAAACATCGTCATCATTTTAACAACTCAATTTATCTTTGACTGATATCTTGTCTTGCTTAGTCCATTCTGATCACAGTTTATGTTTTGAATCCTGTCAATGTTTTGTCATCAGTGAATCTGTCGAGAGTACGTGTCTTTGTAACGATTTCATCCCTGTAGAATTTAGACTGTGGATCGACGAAGTTACCATCTTGAAACCTATTTATGTCGTACCTCGTTTGCGTAAGAAACTTTCTCACTATTTCAACCATCGATTTCGGCCCAAGAAATCATATGAGTTCGATCAGGTCATTAAAAATTTCTTTCTTAGATGATAATGTCATGTGGATAACCACAAAGAAGAGCTGTCATGATGCTTCTATAAAGATTAGGTTAACGTTTGCAATGCCTTGAAGTTTTTTACCATTTACTGTACCGTGTTATGAAAATTGATTTTTCTCAAAATGAAAATAAAGTTTATTTTACATGCTATATGAGATGTCTTATATATAAATCTATTTTACTTATCCCCTTCCTTCCCAGGTAAACAAATCTGTTGAATGCGGATATTTACTTGTATCAGAACCATCTTGAAGTTAGACTTGAGCGCATTTTAGTACTTTTTTAGGTCCTAGCTTCGAGGTTACGTAGTTTTTTTTGACAACGTGGTTTCAGTTACGGAGTACGAAAAATAAATTTGGAATAGAAATACATCTAAATAGTCAAGTGCCAAATGAACTGTTCTGAAAATTATCATTGGTTCAGTTATCTACCTCCGAAAGCGTTCCAAGATGACGAAATTTATAACTGATGAGCAAAATACGAAATATGTGTACACCAGACAATGGTTTTATTGAGGATTTTCTCGATGAGTATCAAAAGTACGAGTGTTTATGGAACCCCTATCACGTTGGTTTTGATGATTGTTTCGCTAGAACTGAGGCGCTAACGAAGATCGTAGAAGCTCTTCATACTGATATCACCACACAAGACTGTCTACGGCTTCTTAAGAATATAAGAGAAAAGTTGAGTACAACATATCCTTTTTTCTTTCAAATAAATTTCTCTGTCCCAAGTCGCTTTTCATCTCTGCTAGTAATGACTTTGATCGCTAAAGTGGCATCTTTATCTCAGCCAACTAATATGTATCCTTGATAAGCAGGCCAACAGAAAATCAGAATTCACCTTATCAAATTTGACTCAAATTATCCAATAACACTGCAAAATTTTCAATTTTTCTATTTTTCTTGATTATAAGTTTGAATGGAATGATGTAGCACTCGAAATCTGGATATCATCATTGATCTTTTAAGCTTCTATAATATTCGTGCTTTGGTTGGACTGAGTAATTTAGACGAGCCTCTTATGAAATGTTTGCTTAATACAAATATTTAGTTTTGTCATCTAGATACGCGAAAGAGCAAACTAAAATTCTCGTAAGTCATCGCGGGAATCCCGGTGAAAAATGTCAGCCACGATGGATGAAAATCGTCGAAGAGATGCTCGAAAAAGTTGTATCTGATGAGGAGCATGTCACTTCGTGTACGCAAAATCAATCTGCTACTTGGAACCAAAATCCAAATCTCAAATCATTGTTTCGGCATACTATACCATCAAGGAAGCGCAAATCAGCTGCAAAGTTCAAAGCTGTAAGCTCTGTTTCATCCACAAGTTCTGAGTCTCACTTTGTTGTGAATTTTTCTAGAGGTCATTTATAAATTTCAAAATCGCAGGAGGTGAAAAAGAGAGAGCGCCAGCGTGAATCGGAGTCGAGGATCAACAGCCTTTGCAGGCAAACAATCTGTTCAAACAGCAAAACTAGAAACTGGCCCTTCATAAAATTTACCGGCGATTGTAAAAAAGTGAGTTGGCATTTGCCGTTTTTTTTTTTTTCATAAATGTGATCACGGCGCATCATATTATAGAATTATACGATAGACACAATGAATTAAGAGATTTATTGAAAGCCCGGTACGTTTTATGTCCAGAGAAAGAGAGTTGGTAGAAATCGAAAGAAAAGAAATTATTGTTCAGAACTCAACTGTAAGCCACTGCAAGTAAGGAGCTGCAATAATGTACAAGGAACAATGGACCGAGACTGCTATAAAAATATATCAGATACCAGAGGTACTTATAATGTTTGAGAGTTTTGATATATCACATTCTCTAAATAGATTCTCTCATTGAACAATGTTCCAATTTTAAAATACTGTGGTATCATTTTTCACCAGATCATTATTTCATCAGTAAGGCTCCATACGTAATTTATCTATCTGAATAATTTTTTTCATTCATCAAATGGCAACGTTTGTATCGGCTGTGCTGTACGCTCATCATCCAGATTGTTCGAGGCCTCAGACCTCGTGGGGTCAACAGCGCGACAATTACTTGGACAACTTGACGTGGGCCGATGGTAGCTGTGAGAGAGCTCCTGAATGTCCCAATCACAGTTCGCACTCGAATCGACTGAGCCGTGTGCAAAATCTCTGCAAGGATCCTTGCGCACTTCCCGGTTGGCGACTTTTCCGTTAGAATATTACAGATTTTCTTTTGACTTTTACTGTCATGAAAGTTATCTGAAATGGTTTGAAAATATGTCCTTCTATTCTCGTCAAATTGCATAGGAGAATTTCAAATCACTCACTCAAGTCATCAAATTTTCATCATTCCAAGTTATGATTACTATTAATTTCAACTCTCTAGATGTGGCTAAATCTGTTGATCATCTGACAGTTAAATAATACTCTGTTTTGACATACTCAATATACTTAATCTTACCTTCAACCGATTCCTTGATACAGCAACACACACCTGTTCAAATCGATCAAATCAATGTGATCCATGCGGCCAAACAACTTGGGAGGGGAGAAAGAGAAATCTCGACATTCAACCGACTATCCCTGGTGAGTGAATTTACAGTACAGAGCACAGAACACAGTAGTAACGTCTTACGTTTACTCAGACTAGGTTCACTATACTTAACACTAACAGACTTTATCTTAGAATGATTACTAGGAAGGGTGTCGAGAAAGGGTTAAACGTGGGGCAACTTTTGACAATGAGCAAAGCAAGAATCTGAAACTGTTGAGAAAAGTTAATATATGTTCTGCTGTGCTCGACGGCCTCGATGTAATGACAAAATATGCGCGAACTTCATTATTCAAGACATCATTTAAGCAAAAGGTGCTCTACTATCGAAAGTATATTATGTGTGAGATCAAACTTTTAGGAGGATGCTTGATGTGTTAGTCGAATTTAGACCCGACGATGCTCAAAATCACTCAATTTGTACCCTTTTCCTCGCGTTGTATACATTCTCTATTCGGTCTAAGCTGTGAAAATGGGTATTAGTCAATGCCAAGTCTCGTAACCAATTTCACAATCCTTCCTCTAAAATATGCGATCACATCACTTGAAAATGTGAGTTCAATTCCATAACTGGTCCATGTCGAAGGGGCTTGAAAAATGTTATCGCACCCGCAGATTCTCGCAGCTGCCGATCAACGGCACCACGAACACGCTCCAAGAGTCGCTCGCCTTGCGGTGGCTCAGGTGCAGGTCGAAATCGTTCAAAAGAAAAACCCTCCTGCGAGAAACCTTGCTCGCCGATTGCACCACCAGCCCAACCCGTCTGCTGCCCCTGTCCAGAGAGTTTCAAGCAGCAAAGGCCAGCTAATTCATGTCCGCCAAAGCCAACAACTTGTTCGAGTACGAGTAAACCTGAGTGCAGATCTTCAAATCAACCTCAAGTCTGCCGCAAGGACAGCTGCCCAAATTATGCAAAATTTAAAGCCTCAGACAGTAGTAAACGATGCAGTGAGACCACGACTTCTTATAGGCCTAGAGAGAGCAGCAGGTGTAGGCCGATTGAACCATGCACAAGAGATACCTGCCCAAACTTGACACGACCCAATGAAAACCGCTGTGAGTTGCCTTTTTCAATTTTCCGCAATTCATTCTTTGAGGAAGTCGCTGTGCCCCTGTACAATCATATAAAATTGACAATAGCAAGAACATGCGTTCGATGATGTCAAATTAACGCTCAAGACCAATAGCACCCCATTCAGTTATTGTTGTAAATATTCTCAATTGCTTCGAAATCACACAAATCGCAGATCACCTGCGCAAGTAGTTATGCCTTGCATTGGTCAGACAAAACTCCCAATGATGACTTGTTGTACATGACCTCAATTGTTTTGGAATCACACGAAATGCACATCACCTGCGCAACTAGTTGAACCTTGCTTTGATCAGACAGAACTCCCAATCAGTCAGTAATAATTGTTGAACATAGCGACGATTGATTCAGGATCACGTGAATAGCAGATCGCCTTCGCAAGTAGTATGCCTTATTTTGGTCAGACGCGGATGCAGCTATCAATGTTTGAGGCTGATATCGAATTCAGCAATATTTTTCATGAGCCGGATCGATTCAGGATCACAAAAATCGCAGATCACCTAGATCACCCGAGCAAGTAGTAATATCCGGCTTTGGTCAGACGCGCCTACAAGTCAATAATCACCCCGCGTGCAATGCGCTGTCGATCTTGACTCCGCATATTTAGATTCCTTTTGCTTTCTCTAAAGAGAAAGCTTTGTTTTCGACACAGCGAATTTTTGATCAATTTTTCCATTCAACCCAATATTTTATTCAACACAATTCATCTTATCAAAAAAGTGCTTTAACCATCTTATTCCTCTCGCCAAAATCTAACGATTGTAAGTAACACTTTTCCCCTTAGAATCCTCAAAAACCCCCCAGTGACTCATCTCTCCGGCCCTTTGTCTGTGTCTGTGTGTGTGTGTATGTGTGTTGTTTTTTTTTGCGCCACGCTTTCTCTTCTACACTCCACTCTATCGATTTTTGCTTTTCTACAAGTTGTAGAGAATGTCTCAGAGATGAGACCAGTGATTTGCCTGGTCTCCTCTCCAAATCGAATTTTATTTAAACGTTTTTTGAGGTAAAATCGCTGAAATTGTTTACTTTCATACTAAAATATTTCTTTCTAACTTTACCTTACCTCAATTTTGATTACCTAGGCTATGATTTTTTTGGCTCAATCTATCTTTTGGTTAATACCGAAATTCCATTCAAACTCCATCAACGTAAATTTTTATAAAAAAACCAAAATTTCCAACAAAAACAGCAATTTGAGCATGTTTAGACCTATTCTATCGAAATTCTGTTTTAACCAAATTACACGTTTTGCTAAAAAAACCTCACTTTAGGTAGCCCAAATTCCGATAACTACTTTCCTCACAAAAATAACTCAAAATATACAAAAATATTTTTTTCAATATTCATACTTTCCTCATATCTCTCCTCTAAACTACTTTATTCAAATTTTACTCAACTAAGTTGATACTTTTTCATCGTTCTAAATCGATTGGTTGATACCGAATTTTCTCAAAATCCGTTTTAATACATTCAAAATCCGATTTATTCCCGAATAATCCAAATTTTTTCAAAATACTCCATTTTTATAATCCTTACACTAACTATATTAAAATTTTCCCTCAACCATACTACATATATTCCATGGAAAACCCTAGTTTAGGTCATCTGAATTCCCCTAAAAGGCAATCTCTTTATAATAACTCAAAATATTAGAAGGAAATCGCATCTAAAATTCATTTTCCGCTATTACCCACCCCCTAAACTAATATATACAAATTTTACTCAACTAAGTTTATACTTCTTCATCGTTCTAAATCGATTAGTTGATACCAAATTCCTCAAAATCCTTCTAAATACATTCAAAATCCAATTTATTCCCGAAAAATCCAAATTTTTTTCAAAAAACTCCATTTTTATGATCTTTTCACCAACTATATCAAAATTTTCCCTCAACCAAACTAAATATCTTCCATGAAAAACCCCAGTTTATTCCCCTAAAAGTGAATCTCGTAATAATAACCCAAAATATTAGAAGAAAATTGCAGCTAAAATTCATTTTATCCTCATATCTCCCTCTACAACTAATCTATCCACCTTTTAATGGACTAGAGAGATACTTTTCCCTCATTCTACATCGATTGGTTGGATCCAATCATTGGATTGTGAGTGTGATATGAAATGCAATTAAATTAGATTAAAAAATATAATTATTTTGTAGGAATCCCAATCATCATTTTGGAATTTGATCAGTTTTGCAAATTTCTCATTAGTTTCAGTGAACCTCTTAAACTATTTCGCTAAGAGAAAGCATTCTGCTAATCTCATTTAGCAGCGTATTTTTCATTCAAGTCAATTAATGATTCAGTGAAAACTCATATGATCTTCCTTCAAGACTTCTTATCATTTAAGAATCGGATGAATTTTCAGTTTTCAAACCAAAGAAAAATCATAAAAACCATAATAATTTCTCACAGCCATTTTGAACTTCTTAATACTTGGCCTTCAATTCACCCAATTTGTCTAGGCTCAACGAGTGCTCTTGATTCGGCGACAGCAAATGCTAGAATCGGAACAAGCAACCACCAGCGTCGATCCTCGGGTATAAATTGTACGACCCTCACTCATCACCAACAAGAATCAACCTCTCCGTCATGTCCTCCAACATCAATGGATCCGTGCAGTACAAATTCAAGAAAACTTCGCTTCGAATCACGTCCAAGACTCGCTGCAAGCTTCGAAAACGGCGTTCTTGAAGCCTACTCGCAATTCAAGCTCGTATTTCCAACGTCATCGGGTGGCACTGAAGCAGCAACAGGTGGTGGTTGCGTGAGCGCATCCTTGCAGACCGAGCCCACCACTAGAAGTTGTGGTGTTGGAGTAAACAGTGCGGACCTACCTTCGCGTCATCGAAGTCCTAGCAGTAGAATGGCCAACTCTAGCTGTACCCAGAGATCACCAAGAGCCAGTCGAAGTAGACCTCGAAGCTGCAGTAATGCCAGAGTCGGTACTGATCAGCCACATCCATGTCCAGGTGTGTATATGCTGTATTAAAATAGTATTTTTCGATTCGAGGGAGGGAAGTTTGGTTTTGCTTTTCGAGTGATTGTTTTCGGTCCGAGCCCTGGCGATGGTCAAAATTAGCACGAGTAAAGCAAAAAAAGACTGGGCGTAAAGTAAACGAAAACTACCTTGCGTAAAACAGTGCTTTACGCACAGTCGATCGAAATAGATTTTTTTGTTTTGAATGGGCTTGTACCGTGCCAAGAGCTGCATCTGCGAGATGAATATCCACTCGTGACATAATGATGATAAAAAGAAGAGGAAGTTCAAGTGGCTGGTTATACTGCACAACACAATTTTAGGGTGGGAATGATACATTAACCGGACCATGATCTTCACACGTATTTTTTGACGCTGGAACCGAATCCGATCCGCAAATTGCTCCAGAATGTCAGGATTTTTTTTAATCCCGAGAAATTACTTTATAGCCATTTTTGACGAAGACAAAAGTCCTGACGAGGAAACTGAAGACGGAGCACGGTCATTTTGCGTCGGAGAAGCATACTTGGATACCCAGCGCAAGCGAGAATTCGCCCCCCCCCCTCCCCGTAATTTTTATGCAGCAAGGATCTTTGTAATACAGAGGTTCCCACTTGTTTTGAGGTCCAAAAACACCTGCTATACAATAGTTCTTGCTATGCCAGAATCACGGAGGAAAAATTGTCGCTTGTGTCGGGTATGCCAATATTCTTTACCAACGCAAAATGACCGGCTGCACACGATCCCGTGGTCCGCTTCGATCTTTCACATCAGAATTCTTGTCCACGTCAAGAAAACCGCTGAATGAATAATTCTTTGCGATTTGAAAGAAAACCCTGACGTTCTGAACGATTGAGGGCTTGGATACGGTTTCAGCATCAAAATATACGTAAGAAAATCAAGGTCCGGTCAACGTGACATTCCTATCCCAAAATTTTGTTGTACAGTGTTATCCAGTTTCCGAAACCTTCATTTATATTAAAGGTGTATTGTAAATCTCTTTTCGATTGTAATGCTAAATTTGAGGAGCAGATGAGTTTTATCATCGATGAATCATGCTTAAACTAAAAATTCCGGTGAGGTCTGATTTCTTTTCTCTCGATACTCTTGAGAATTTATCAATTTCTTGTTCGTGTAGTTCAGGGCAAATGTGGTAAGTGATTCAAATCACTCCGGATGTCGTCATACACTTTACGGAGAATCTAAGATTTTTCAGAGTATCCCTGAGCATTTGGTAGCACAATCTTAACAATAAGAAGGACTAGCTTTTTAGTCATTGCGAATGTAAAAAAAAAGATATGGATCATGGAGAATTTACTTGATCCTTTTCATTTTTTTTTCAGTCCAAAAATGAACAGATATCCCGGTATTCTTCTCTGGTCTAAAACATAATCCGAATTCAAAGTTTTCCGTGGGGCTCAGCATTGAAAGTGGCATGTGTGAAACGAGTTCTTTTAGGTTTTTAAAAAAGAGTTCCAATAAAGTACCTAATAATTGTGCCTAAAATGATGATTTTCTGACATTCGGTGATGATAACACTTGGATTGTAATAAAGGCTTCGTTGATCTTCGAAACCACCCTTGAGTCGTATCAACTTCACGGTGAATTTCGTTTGCAGATGAATGCGGTCAAGCCAGTAAATGCGATTTAGAAGCAGATGAAAATCTCCACGATTACGTACTCTTGACGCCTGGAGGCAAATACATCCCCCTAGTAAAAACTAAAGCAGAGCAATGTGATCAAAGAGTAGCTTTCGCCGATTGCTGCATGGATGATGGCAGAGAGGAGCAAGCCGGCGCCATCTGTGAAAATGGTTTGTTTTATCCATAATTTTCTCCACGTCACAATCTTGACTATTATGAAGATACCTCTTGCAATAAACAGAACTGCCTGAATGCTGTGATGAAAAATCACAACGTCCATTGTCTGATCAAAAGTGTGACTCCACGACCACAAAACTGCTTCTACAGTGTATCGAAAACGTTCTTAAACTTGAGGAGCAGGAAGGGAAACGTAGGCAATTTGATATCTTTACTAGGCTCAGTATTCAATGAAAATATTTTGATTGTCAAAATTTAATTATGTTATAGAAAAATGCGTCGAACAGAAGAAAGATCCCGTAGAACCTTGCAAATGCAAGCCTCCTCAAGATACACAGTGTGAAAAGATAGCAAACTGTTTGACTTGCTTACAAGAAAAATTAAAAAGTGCTACAAACAGCTCAAACGCCTGTCCGAAAGGCAAACTAACGCAAGATTTACTGGAAATCCTTAAATGCGTTCTCGAGATGGACAGCAGCAAAAAAGATGGGTGTGACGAGGAGCAGAAACGAGGTTGGGTGACTGAATATTCATCTAACCCATGTGGTTTCGTGAAAGATGAATAACTGTACTAGGGGATCTCATAGAATTATGTATCAAAAAAATACAAGAAATAGACGTGCATCAAGTTTTCATCTCATACCGAAACCGCATGGGTTTTTCGAATCAGAGCTTAAGATCGATAGCTCTAGCATTGGTTGCTTTCAGATTGATTTTGCTCTCACAGATTGTTGCATATGTGACGAAACGCCTCAAAAACCCAAGTGCCCATCGAGTGAGAATATGTGTAAAGCTGAGACCAAAAAAGAGAGTTGTCAAAATCAGGCGATGAATCATGATATGATCAATAATTGTAATAAAACTGAGAAGATTAGTTTGTCTGCTCGAGTACACACAACTTGCGATAAGGCTATCTCGTGTCAAGATATTTTCGCCAAGTATGTCCGGCTGGATAATCCATTGATATCCTTTATCCTCAAAATTTTACTCTCACGTTTGAATTCTAGATTACACGCTAAACGTCAAAATTCTATGTCTAACATTTATAATTCAACATTAAATTTACAGGTGTGCTATCATTCCTTGTTCGTCTCGACCTCCTAGCCGCAGTAAAATTGAAAATGAGAGCCAAAACCTTTCGCAAGTTAGAAATGATGAAATTTCACCAGATCGGTATGCATATCGATCGGAAAATGAAAATCCCACTCGAAGGCGTACATCCAGGAGCCACCTCCATGAAGAAACTCGGGATCTTGAGTTGAATGGGTGTAATTCACAATCTATCAGGAGAGCTTCTAAACCCTCTACGACTCAAATGAGTCATGGGGTTGACCTTATTGTGCCAGATGCCGGTCGTCGTGAAAGGATTCTTAATTTATCGAAGGGAGTTCAAGTTGACGAGAGAAGTAGGCAAAGTAAGTTCAATTACAGAGATGCGTAGATCGAGTCATTTTTTTTTTGAGAGAACAAGTGTCTGGGAAAAACGTTACAAAAGAAGATCTTGCATAGTGTTTTGACTTACCGCGATGTTTTTCCAACGACCTGACTCATTTTTATCGGTTGGATGGTCAACTAAATTTCCAGTGGATGAAAATTGTTGTAACATCCATGAATGCCATGTCCCTATATTCACTTCTTAGGATACTTATTTTTAATTAATTTTTAAACTGAGCAGTTGGATCATTTACTTTTTGTCACCTACCTAAGTTCCAGGAAAAATACGCGATTTTGTGGCTTGCATAGACCGAGTTCTTTAAAAAAAAATCGAGCCACTTATTCTAACACAATATGATCTACGGAAACCTAATCGAAGGTACACATATTTCTTGAATTCGTAAGCTGCTTACAAAAATGATACAAATACGGATAAGCTTTATAGTAGAACAATTCATATTTGCAAGAGAATCTTTTGTTTAATGTCAATTTGGTCCACGATATGAACTCAAAAAGAATTGGTATTTCGAAAAGAATTGTAGAAATGTTCTTATAAAAATTCAGGTAAACGGCGGGAGAGCTCAGTTGGTACGCAGAAAAGAGACACGGTGCTGGAGTATTTGGTGCGATGCGCAACCCGGTCAAATTCTCTTTCTGCGAGTAATCAGGGAGCATCGTCATCTTGTAGCAGAAGAAACAACCCTTCGAGATCGCCTGGCCGGGTATTCGCCACAGCAATTCCCCGCAGTAGCATTCAATGCTGCGATCAAGATCTCGATTTTGAAGACGGTCCTTACCGCTCCTTCGATGCTGAGATTACGTGGTCCACGGGTCGTTGATTCTCGTGTTCCCAATATTGTGTTATTTCCAGTAATGCGTCCTCATCATTCAAGTACAAATCCTTTCCCTATTCACACTATGAATATTTTTCTCAAGCTACCGAATTTTCGACACACATCCGCAATTTTCCGATGAGCAAATGAAGTGACATTTACCTCTATCTTTTATACATTTCTATTTTTATTCGCTTGTTACGATGGTACTACTTTTTTACTACTACAGAGTAAATTTCTAAACCACGAAGCAAGTGTCATATAAGTCTATGGCCGAATAGTGACCGGATATCCAAGGTTGAGAGAAGGGTCTGACTACTTTTGAATTTGAATGCTCTATACGAGAGGTAACTTCTCACAAAATTGTAGTCATGTCTTTTGTATGAAATGCAGTATTTGACTGCTTGACGCACTTTGACAATGCGACGGTAATCAATAACGAATGTTTATGAGCACTAATGAAGCCTGATTGTGAAACTTGTACCATTGCGAGACTTCACTTGACATATTTATATGAAAACAGCTTATAAGCTCTCTTCTGTTCATATAAAAGACTGGTATACGACGCACATCACTCTCACATCTAATGTCTCGTGCAGCTTAATCTCCCGTCTCATCACAGTATTTTGCACCTTTACATCCATTTTATCAGAAACTAGTTCACGCTTATTCCAAACTTTTGAGCATCAAGTCGTACGAAAGACTAGATTTATTTGAAAAATTGGGAGACAATTTGACATAACTTAGTCCTATAAGTCTCCTTTCCCATTGAAAAAAGGAAAAAAATCAATAGAAATTGTTGAATTTTAGGCCTGGAAGATAACTTCAGACAAAAATCTATTCTTTGTTGATTATAAATTTTAGAATTCGAAACCTCCAGGTATAACAAGATTGCCCCAGAAATTGATGGAACACCCATTATTGTGGCTATCTCGATCAAAATGAATAGGCAAAACAAAAGTAGGTTGACCCTACGGAAATCTAGCAACATTTCGGCGTTGACTAAATTTTCAAGTGATATCATAACCAAGTATTCTTATCCTTGTCACTAATATCAATAATGGCTATCGAATACAAAACACACCCATTCGATAACGATCCGGAATGGTGGTTAAGATCCGTACCAGAGCCTAATTCTTGGATGGACGTGAATATTTTACGCTTTCTGCGACTTTACGAATCGTATCCACTTCTTTGGGATCCTACCAATTCTAATTACAGAAATAGGGTTAAGAGAATCGTAGCATATCGACGCATTGCACGAGAATTGAAACTCGTAAATATTGACGAAGACGAATGCATAAAACTTGTTGAAATATTAAAACAACGGTACATTGCTGAAAAAGAATTTTGCAAGAAAAACAAGTGTCCTCCTCCTGATTGGTTCAACATCATCAGCAGAATCTTGAAAACGATCATGGACCCCCAACACGGTACATATATTCTATACAATTTGTCTTTAAATCCTTCTGGAGCGTCCTTATAGGAATTTACTCAGGATTGATCTTGTAGATCGAATCGATATATCAATCTTCATTAGAATAGCTATGCGATATCTCATAAATCAGTAGTAACAGACAGTTTAGGTCAGACAAAACCCTCCATTTCCGCATATTATCATCTTTTCCTGCCCTCTAAGTTGATTCTGAACATATTTGCTGGGTTGTTATTTTTGAAATATTAACCAAACTTCTATTAAATATCTTTATTGTCTTACGTTATTGTTGCATTCCAAAACTTTCTTGAAATTGATATCTTATTCTCCATCTCGAATGACTGAAAGAATAGATTAATTCTTATAGCTAATATTGAAATTATTTTAACACACTTCAATCATTTTCAGGCATAAAAAGCCCAAGTTTCCAAGCTTGCGAGGGTTGCTGCGGTAAACAAAACCTGATTGCCCCCTGTTGCTACTACAAGGGTCAAGACAGCTCTGACAGAATGGCAGCTTGCAAAGACTGCTGCGGAAAACAAAATCTACAGCCTCCATGTCACCGTTACAACGGTTCACCATCAGATGATGTAGATCCAGACTATCTTTCAGAGAACGAGTTAGATCAAGATCAGCAGTTGCGACTGAAAAGTCACATGGTCACTCGTCAAGGCGTTGAAATTCTTGTGATCAACCTTAAACCCGATTCCCGATTCGATAGCTCAAACTCGGATGACGATCCTTGCGACTGTGATGACTCGGGGAGTAAATCGTCTTTGCAAAGCTCGAAATCGGAGAAATCGGGTGATAATAGCGAGCTTGACAGACAGGATTGTGATCCCTG
The DNA here is from genome assembly GCA_029851415.1 of Eretmocerus hayati. Taxonomy (NCBI): domain Eukaryota; kingdom Metazoa; phylum Arthropoda; class Insecta; order Hymenoptera; family Aphelinidae; genus Eretmocerus; species Eretmocerus hayati. Next base: position 155,445,478 of record CM056741.1, read on the forward strand.
TGATAGTACTAGTGACAGCAGCTCGAGTGGTTCTGTTGGTGACTTTCGTCTACAAAGTATGTCTCACACTTGATCCTTAATCTATTTGTACTTTGAGTAAGAAAAATCATTGCCTTTTTCGAAACTTTCATCGATACTTTTTGTTTTTCTTCATATCGATTCATGATTATATCTCTTTCTTCGGCTTCCAGATGAATGGATTAGTGGACAAATTGGGTTACTGGTTATTGACTAATAGTATTGCATAATTTACTTTGAAATGAAGTGAGAGAAATTTGCCCATAAATTAAGTAATTGACTACGATAAACTATAAACGAGGAATTTCAGCTGTCCAATATCATTCTTACCTCTCTGATAACTCTCTCGACAATGGATTCATCATTTTAGCACAATCTAAAGCCGCTTTCATCTGGAAACTTCTAAAATCCGAGGAGAATTCTAACCAATTGTAAATGTTCAACTGTACCAAAACTCAATAACTTTGAGAGTTCTTTTGTAGTTGTATCATCTTGTACGAAAAATCATTAGATCACGCCATGATCCTCAGGGCCCCCTACTCTAATATACTTTACTTTCAATTTTTAGGCGTGCTCTTCAACGCATTGAACAGCTCGAGCGGCAACTCAACAACGATCAACGAAGATCATGAAAATGCTGTAGAAGCGCAACGGTGGTGCACAGAGCTCGGTGACCGACCCGGCCTTTTTGAAGACTCAACGCGTCGACCTAAAGGAAAAAGAGCTGATTTACTCGAAACCTGTGCTGGTCCTCGTGACGAATTTGCCGTTTTGTCAGGCCTCATTCCTGACAGCGAACCAAGACGGCTTCACGAGCCTGGTGGAGGGTGCTGCTCTCGACATCCTCATCAACCGTATCCCCTTCAACTTGAGCTTTGAAATACGCGACAACGGATTGGCGATGTTCCCTTGGCTTTGGATGGCGGAAAATTGGCAACAAAGATCACTGCTAAGTAGTTGTCATTACAGGAGACAATTTTGCTACATTAGTACGTAGGTAAAATGCATTGGTAGAACGCCATCACAGGTGAGCTTGAAAAGCAAATGAATCAAAAACTAGGTTATATTATTCTTCATGTCCAACATGGTCAGCGTTGGATTTCGATAGAGTCCGCGCCTCACTACAGCTATGTTCAGGGTGTTAAACTTGCGCCGCGTTCGCGCCGCTCTTCTGCTAGATTATTATTGTTTACAAACGACGACGGAGCAGACGAGCGTACACTTGCTCATTGCACCAGCGTTTATATTATCTGTCGTAAATTTGAATATGTGACTAATCAAGATGAAAGATCTCCGCGATCAATTTGTTGCAGGCGAGAGAATATTCAGCCACTACGGCATGAGATTCATTCAAAAGTGATGAAATGCGCGAACTAAAGAGATGGGTGAGTCTGACGTTTTTGCACTGGAGGATAAAACTTGCACTAGCATGCCGCAGTGATATAAAAGAGCCCATACATTCATATTTTCATCATGAAAAATCAGGAAGTATCAATTCACGATACCGTCTATCAAACTGGAGTTTCCAGTACAGCACCGCTGGTGGTGCTTTTCAAAGCTCGCAGAATGATAAAAATCATTTTGTACAACTCTTTTCGATCATGAATCAAACGCATCTCCTTTGGGAAGTATCACTTGAGTATTTCGAAATGTAAATGTTAAATTATAAAAATTTCCCTCTGTCAGAAAGCTGCTGAATAATGCATGCACCCATCTATGGTGCATATCTTGATCCTCTCTCTTCTAAATTTGTGGATAATATAAAAATGTAATGGGCTCGCTCAAAGTAGCACCTAATATGGTAAGTATGAATTACAAGTATCATCAGACTACCAGTTAACATGATAAGGTAAGGTCTAAAATTTAGAACGTCGTTGTACAACGATATTTTGGCTCTTCCATTTTCGTTTGACACAGAATAGGTACATGAATATTCTCGCTCAAAAATTTGGATTTTTGTGATACCGATGAAGCTCCATCACGTCGTCTATCACTCAGTAATCACCCACTTGTGGGTTTTCTCATATGATTCAAAAATGATCTCACAATTCTCGAATCGATTCGCTTTTATTTATTCAATAAAAACTGCTCGATTGTCCGCGTGCTTGGTTATAAACTATTGTTGTTGAGTTTTGATGAGGCCAAGGCTGATCATTACGTGTGATTTTTCTGCGTTTCCGAGATGTGTCCTAAGTTGTTTTATCTAAAAAGTGCAAAGATTCTTCGTCACAGTTGATCGTTGGGACAGCTGATGAGAAGACGTTATAACCAAAAGATACAAGTTCAATCTATTCCAATCCTGAATTATCTGCTCACATCAGGTAACAATCATACTTCTCATACCATTCATCACATGTTCATCGATCTCTTGATAATAAACGAGTTCATAATTAGTAAGCGTCTCCGGATTGAGCGTAACTTTTTCTGCACATCTGGAATGACGATTCTGCAAATTTTGACGTGTATGTATATTGCTCATAATTCTTTAGGCAAAAATGGGTTGCTCTTACGAAAAACTGCTAAACAAATAGTGGAGTTGACAAACAATTTATCCATTACAGTTCCGACAATTGTCGTAAAGCAACTTTTCTTGAGGTACTCAATTGAGACATCAATCATTTGTGAAGAATTTGACTAATAATTGTAAAATCGTTGTACTAGCCAGCCACCGAGCTAGTTGTCGTCCACGTGGGTTGAAGTAACAATTGAGTAGTTCCTTAATTGTTTCGTTTCACTCCTGTTTTTCAATTTTCTTGCGGTTGGTAGGTATTTTTCAGGAGATTTATTCATGCAATGAAGAAGATTTTCAGGGAATTAAAGGTAATTTAGTGAGATGGATATGATGAGTGTTGGCAAAACGGATGGAATTTTCACGATCATTCTAAAATATGAATTCTCAGCAGAGCTTCCTGCGTCTTCATTCGTGAATCTTTTGATTAGAATTCACTAATTCGAATCACTCTAGATATTATTCATTTTGTTACTTTGATTTTACCATTCTTCCAAGACTAAAACTGTTAGGTACAATCTTTCTCGAACTCTCAGAAGACCACGTTTGGGTAAATTGTGATAGCTCGGCTCTGGTTGGTCAAAATGAGACTTATTTGTGCTTATTTTCAAGGTCTCAAAACAAGCTTTAAAATGAGCTAAGATACCTTGAAAAATATTTCGAAATTATTCGCAAAATGGGTTAAGGGGAGGGGGGATGTTTGGTATACTTATCTTATCAAAATTTTTGAAAAATTGGAATATCCTGAAGAGGGGGGGGGGATACTTCCTCGCAAAATTTGACCACGTGCGACAAGGGAAGGGAGGGTTTCAAAATCTTCGTCAAACCCGTGAACGTCCTTTATGCGAGCTCCCTATAAAGTTTTGACATATTCTTGATAAATCTGTTTTACAACTACTCTGATGTTGACATAGTATCTCCACATCATCATCAATCACGTTTAAGATAAACACATATTGAAATCTCTTAACATCCCCGGGTGGGGCTTTACTAGATTTCAGTAAAAGCTCATTGTAATTTGAGTGACTTTTCGGAATAGTCAGGTACCGTCAAATTGGGTAACTTTGGTACAGTGGGTGTAACTTTGGTACACCCCTGAAAAATGACTTTCAGAACTGCATTCGGCAAGGTGAATAACTCTATCGCTGTGAAACCTGTTCTCCCCATTTGTCCCATGCATGAACAATATTTTGAGCCACCGTAGATCCCGCGTGAATGATTGTTCTCGTTTATTGGAGCTTTTTCGGGAAAGACTGATTTAGCAGCGATACGCGAGTTGTGCAGTTAGTGTACCTGGCAAAAAGTGTTCCGGAACGATCTACGGATGAATAATGCCACATTTCGACCACATACATCACCATATTGAAGGAACCATCGTTACATTGGAGTATTTACAGCATTTGGAATTCTGATGAATGAAAAAGAGGGGAAGAACCACGAAAAAGTGTACAAAAGTTACCCCACTCTACGTAAGAAGCATTACGGCAGGGCAACTTTTGTTCAATCCTATGTGACAGCTCCTTTGGAATTAATCTTGAGTCGAAAGATGGTCTATAAGGTTTTAAAATGTTTCAAAAGGCTTAGAATGAGACGTCTGAACGATTAAAATTAATTCTCTCGCATGGTGGTGGGCAGAATTGAGATATTCTGTAAGTGTACCAAAGTTGCCCCATCGGGGTCTAACTTTGGTAGACTTACAAAACTGCTAATAGCTCCAGTTCAGACGCATCAAATTGAACTTTGTAGCCCATCAATCGAAAGCTGAGACTGTGAGCTTTAGATTGACTACTAACAGAAATGGGGTTTGTCAATGTATGTTGAAATTCCGAGCAAACAAAATAAAAAGTAACGAAATCGTACCAAATTTACCTAATTTGACGGTAATGCTATCTGAATCGAAGGTTGGTCACTTTCTAAATTTTATTTGTCTCAATACATTGATGTTACCCGTTCGAGGAAATATCACATTGAGGATTACAAAAAAATATTTACCTAGAATCAGGGGAACGGATATTGCATAAATACGCGAAATGGCACCTCAGAAGAAATTGGCTTCGAAAAAGAATGGCATAATAGATACTACAAGGTTTTTCTGGGTCGGAGAGAGTTCTGAACCTGGATATGTTATATGTCAGTGCTGCCATGCGTCAATTTGTGCTTCTCATTGGAATATCGAGCGGCATGTATTCTATAAGCATTCAGGGGAGTCCGATATGGTAGAGACTTTGTCTGAAACATGGAAGCAGAAGGTGCTTATGAAGAAATTAGGGAAATTAGCATCAAAGAAAAGTACCCCTGGAGACTTGAAAAAAGGAAGTTCAGATCAGCAAAATGTGCATAGTCCCGATCTTCCGAAAGAAGGAAATCATATCTCGTCTGACGATGCCGCCTCACACCAGTGTAATGAATTCCCTTGTTCTGATGCAAGCTCGAATTTAGATGTCGAGGGGTCAACTCTCCAAAGTAACGAAGAACATATCTTATCTCATGGTATAGGTATACATCGAAATTGTGACATTTTGTGTCCATCCTAATAACGATCATAATTGTATTCCATTAGATAATGCGAGTAAAGGCACAGACTTTAGAGGTTCCACCACTCAGAATGGTGAATGTAATGTCCCATCTGATGACTCAAACTTACATCGAAGTGATGAAACTGCGAGTACTGATCCCCATAATAAGAGTTGTATCCCTTCCAATGATTTAATTATACAATCAGACGTTGAAGATCCAAGTACTGAGAATAATGAAACCCAGATTTTCTCGAATGATTCAGGCACGAATCAAGATGGTACGATTCTTGAATGCAACGACACAGGTAAAGATTTTAATACCAGAAATTCTGTCAACTGGCAATGCTTTGTATCGGTTATTATCACATTTTTCTCCAATCCACTGCTACAGCTGCGGGAGTGATTCTCTCGTCAAGTCTTGTATGGAAATTATTGTAGATGAAAGTGTTTATCCAAACTCTCCCACTGAGGCAAAAGCTACCTCTGCTTACTATAAATTCTGAAATAGTTTGAATATTGAGTTAGTCAATGGGTTTGACGAGTGTTTCAAGTAGTTTAGCTTCCACTGCCTTTCCATAATACGTAATTGCATTACCCAAATCTTACCTTAATTTCGTATCGTAGAAAAATAGTTCACAGTATAATTCACGATAAAGTCATTTCGAGAAGAAGTTTACATCAGTGTTACATCGTGGAAGAATAGTTCGCAGTACAACTTACGATAAAGTCATTTTGAGAGGAGCAGAAAACTTGAATCAAGAATATCCATGTTGTAGGTTTCTTTAGATTTATTCGATTATGCTGGTCGGAGCGCTCTGACTCTCGGACCTCTCTTTCTAATGCAATGAGTAAGAGAGAGAGGTCCGAGAGTTCGGAGCGCTCCGACCGGTCCGAACCAGCAAAATCGAATAAACCTTTTAATCGATCTTGGAGGACAGAGTTTGTGTAGATGATGAAACACAATATTCTGCAAATTTTTTATGTATTTGCGACGTTTTGTACAGTGTAATTCACTGACCTCATCAGGCTAGGTGCCATATTTTTACAGTAGATTTTACATTTTAATTATCGATAGGTAGACTGTGTCTTTCTACCATCACGTCAGGTGTGTGAACAACGAGTTATGGATGAATCCATAACGTGATGGTAGAAAGACACAGTCTACCTATCGATAATTAAAATGTAAAATCTACTGTAAAAATATGGCACCTAGCCTGATGAGGTCAGTGAATTACACTGTACGAAACGTCGCAAATACACAAAAAATTTGCAGAATATTGTGTTTCATCATCTACACAAACCCTGTCCTCCAAGATCGATTAAGGAAACCTACAACATTATATACCAAAAAGAGGACGATCTGAATTATCATCTGATACATTAGTTCAAGAATATCCATGACTTATCCAAATTCGAGATGGATTAGAGTTGAATCAATTTCGGAGAGACTAGGTTCAAATTTTCTCTCTAGATATAGTTTCAGTCCACTGTGTGTTGATCTCGCGAAAATTAGTCATTCAAAAACCTCCATATACATAAGGTTTGAAATAATAACTGACGTAGATCTCATAATTCCAAGTTTCACATTCGACAGCGTTACTTACTCTATTACGGAGTAGCTACAGCTGGCAATCTTCCATTGAATGAATTTATGGATTAAGATTGATTACTCTTCTGTAGGGGAGTGCGTAAACGTAGAAATTTCATCTCACGACACCGACAAATCAAATAAAGATGATCAATCCATCATCGATGAAACACCCAAAACTAGTAGACCGATGAATACTCGAGCTCAATATCAAGAAAGTTGGAATGAGGATTTAGAATTTCAGAAGTATATCGTACCCTTGAGAGAATTTCAAAACAAGAAAATCAGATGTTTAGCTTGCGAGAAAAATCTCCTGGCCTTCAAGTATTTGATCGATAAGCATTTAGTAAGTGCCGAGCATGAAGGTAATACACAAAAAGGTTCTGACGAAAATCTCATCGACGATCCGGAAATTAAAGAGTTTGAACTAAAATATGCGGGGGTGACCAACTTCCTAAACATGTCTCATCTGTCGTCGGAAAATTTGTTCAAATTCTTGAAGGATGCTGTTCCCGATTCTAATATTATTAAGAAGTCAAAAATGGACAGAAAGAAGCTGGCAGCTATTTTGAGAGATATTATAGCTCCAGCCCAAAGGAAACGATTGGCCACAATATTGAAAGATACCGACTTTGTTATCTGTATCGATGGGTCTACAGATATTACAGAAATTTCAGCGATTTGCGTGGTTGTGCGATACTTTGATAAAGAGAAGAAAAAGACTGTGGATACTTTGTGGGACTTGTTACCAGCTTACGATAGAGGAAACGTTGACTCGAAATCTGACGCTGAGTCGATTTTTCATAAAACGATAGGGAGTTTCCAGGAGTACAACATCCCTCTCACGAGAATTTGCGGAGTTTGTTCTGATAACTGCAGTGTAATGGTTGGCAACTGCCACTCGGTAGCAACCCTGTTCAAGAAGTTATTACCGAGCATTTGTATAATAAAGTGTGCCTGCCACATAGAGCATTTGGTCGCTAAATCAGCAGTCCAAGTTTTTCCGAAGGATATTTTGAAACTAGTTTCGGATATATTCGGCTACGTCCGAGGGAGTGCTAAAAAGAAGACTCTTTGGCTAACATTGCAAGATATACTCGAAATTTCATCCTTAACCATTCTGAAACATACTGCTATCAGATGGTGCTCATTACACGAAGCGATTAGGCGCATATTGCGCAGATGGACAGCTTTATCATTATTTTTCTCTCACGAGGCAGAGCAGACGGACAGTTCTAAGAACCAAGAAAAAGCTCAATCTATTAGTGAGTCCTTGAATGATCCATCAATTCACGCCTCCTTTCTATTCTTAGAAACGGCTCTGGGACGTTTGACCATCGTCAACGAACGTTTGCAGTCCGAAGAGCCTATTGTCCCCCAAAAAAGTAATATTATGGCTGAGTTGTATAAAGACCTCCTTTCGATGTACATGAAGCGCAGCTACGTTTTGGGAACAAAGATTGAAGATATTGAACCTGAAAATGAAAAATATTTCAAACTATTAGAACGCGTGGAAATCGGCGAGAAAACTGAAGTATGTCTGGAAGAATGGGAGTCGCAAAGTGTAAACCACGCTACTTCGATATCTGAGACAGTATGTGGAAAACCTGAAGATTTCCGACACCTGTGCAGGAAGTTCCTCATCCAAGCCTGTATAAAAATGAAAGAAAAGTGTGACTTTGAAGAAGATAAGCGAATGTTACTACACCCATGTAATGTTTTCACTCGTTCAATTCATACAGAATACCCTTCATTGAATGCTGTTTTTGAGACGTATTCTCAATTCGAAATGTCACGTGATCCTGAGAAACAGCAAATAATCAATGATCAATGGCTTAAACTTATGTGTTATGAATTTCCCGAGTCCGTAAAAAATGAACTCACAAGAACAAGGAAAACTGATGATTTTTGGAATATTTTGCGCAGTTATCAGGATCCTATAGCTAAAGACTTTCCTTTCGCTACAATTGCGGAATTTGCGCACACTATACTCATCATCCCAAATTCAAATGCCACTTCTGAGAGAGTGTGGAGCAAGCAGAATAACATGAAGACTAAGAATCGAAATAGGCTCAGTTTTGATTCACTTCGAACTATTCTACTTGCTGCTCAATATGTCAAAGACAATGGAGGTATTTTTTTCAAACCAACTAGGGAAATGCTGCTCATGATGAAGACCTTGAGAATCCGCAAGAGGACGTCAGCAGATATCAATCTTGACACCGGTGAAAAAACATTTGGACATATTGAAATCAGCCCCGAGACGTTCAAAAGAGTAAAATTGGACGAGGCATCCTTCCAAGGAAAGTACTCAGATGAACATGTGGTCAAGAACATTATATCCGATAAATCCTTTTCAGTTTTGGATATTCTGTTCGATGAATCACTAGTAGGAGATTCTGGGAAGGATAACGACCGTTCAGATTTCATTTCTGAGGAGGATTTTGATTGGCAGTATTATGGTACAGAAGAATCAATGGTTACGAAAAATACGCCATTAATGAACATACACTCGACTAATACACCAGCACGAGACGCTCTTCCACCTACTGATTTTCAAACACTTCTGACTGAAATCAACAAAGTAGTGACTGCGAAACATTTCTCTCAAGGAGAGCAAGTCTCAGAGCATGATCGGACAGCCCTTGATCGCATCCGTCGCATTGGTTTTCTCGAAAACGGTATGATTGCAAATCCTCTATACTATTTGAGATGCCAAGAGAATAGAACTTTTGGTCGTTTCATGCCAATACCGGATCATCCCATCCGGAACCATCGAGACCCCAACATGATGAATGGCATACCGGTATCATATGGACCAAATTGGCAGTGTCACTTGCGCATCGAGATGTATAAGACCTTAGATAACCGTAATTGGCTTGATGGAAATGTGATCGATGCCGTCAATGTTGTAAGAGAGAGACAATGGAGAAACTGTTTGTCAGTACCTACTGAAGGCACCGCGACATCTTTAGTATACATAGAAGCTCTCGAGTCTGGAGACCGATTCTCTTTCATGAATTACTTGGCAGGAGATTTTAAAGGGACACTCTTCTTCCCTGTAACATTCCAATCTCATTGGACTTTGTGGATAGTCAATATCGATAAGAAGACTGTGAGTCACATTGATCCGAAGTATCACGAGGATCCAAATCAACTCAGTCAAAGATCTCAGAGATTCTACTTCAATTTCTTGAAATATCTCCGTCTTTCAAAACAGTATACAAGAAACAATCTGCAAGACATAGAGTGGGTGTATGAACCGTACATAAATCCTCTTCGGCCACTGCAAGCGAGTAATGACACCGATAACTGTGGTATTTATATCGCATACATACAGAATCAGTTCGGACAAGGCCTCCCATTGGATCCAAAGTTTGACCCTTTGCAGTATCGGATGGAACTTGCAGAATTACTTCTACGGATGTCAGGAAACATCTTGAATATTTGCATGCATTGCTTCCGAGAAGTAGGCTGCAATAGGGAAGACCATAAAGTATACTGTCGAATATGCGGTAGATTTTCTCATTATAATCATTTGCGCAGATTACTACGGGCGTTTGCCCCGAACAAAGATGAGAAAGACTTTGTATGTTCACGCTGCAGTGATTACAGTTCTTAGTTATTGGTATGTACTTTTCACAACGTGAATGCCCGTTAATTATTAAAATGATACTTTCTTTTTTGGTCTAGGCAATGCAGTATAGTATTCTCCGAAATCTCTAACACTCGTTTCTTATTCACCATCTGATGCGAGTGAAATGGATGCGCGCCCAGAAAATTGTCCAAGTTATTCTATTTGATGCATATTGCTCGACAAGAACGAGATTTTTAGCTGATTTTATATTGCTAGATTGAGGTGCCACAAGCACACTAGGGTATCAATCAATAACGTTCTTGCTGGTAAGAGATTATTGTAGAAGAATTGAGATGATATCTCATCCTCTTTTTAGAAACAATACAGAAATTTCCATGATCGATACACGAGACTACATTATACGTCAAATAAACAACCAGCTGCATGATTTTTCCCATTCATTATAAGATCATTAATGATTGAATTACATCTACAGGTTGTATCAGCTGATTATATTGATTGAAGATTTTTTCAACTTTTTGCATTGATGAGCAATCATGTTCAAGATTCACAGACGCAAGTGTGAAGGACCTAGAAAACTGATTGATGTGTGTACCGTCGTATGCAGATATAGATGATGTTCATGACTTCCTCAGCTTACAACAATTCAAATTGGTTTTGAAGCTTGAGTACTTTGAGAAAACGTTTTTTTTTTTTTTTTTTTGATAATTGGAAGAAAATCCAGATCTTAATGAGTAAGATCTAAGGTAAAAAATAATCTAGCTCACCAGAAACATGAATCCACATAATGTCGAATCAGGTATTCAATTCAGAATATTTATTCTGCCCTGCTACGAGAGTAGTTGCCTGAATAACTCTTTATACATAATAAGGAAGACTGCAAATACAGATACAGAAATATTGTCAGTCTTGGAGACTGTCTTCCAGATATCCTTACTGTTCTCTCATGTTTCATCTGTGCAATTTATATTGATATGTAACAAGGCTCGAGATTGACTTTGAGATTGCTGCGGTAATGAGGTGAGAGGAGACTCACATTACCAGATACTCTTTTTTTCATATTCTTAGCTTTTATTCTACTTTACAGTCTCCCTCTCCCCCCGTTTTGAGCTTTTTCGCGTGCCATCTTCTTATCAACTTAAATATTTCCCTGATTTATGCTTCATCATACTCAATGAGGAGATCTTTCCGAAATCTAGAGTACAGCCGATCGCATCACAGGAAGCTACGTTCGATCTTAATCTCATTTGCACGCAGAGTTGAATCTATGAGTCTCGCTAAAACGCCTATTGCGGTGTATTGATTGTACTCACGTGATTTTTATCTCAGACTTCGTATTATAAGATGTATAGTCTGGGCGCCCACCGATGCTCCCGTATGCACTTCATTTGCCCCGGAAAATCTTCACGTTTTCCTACGTATTTCGATGTGCTGAGTCGATTTTTCGAGGACGCTTTTCCGAATTTTGGTAACTTTTTTTGTTATTAACAATTTTGTGTGCAAAATTGAGGTTTTTGGCAAATATCTCGAGTTATATGCATTTCCCGGGAAAGCTTCATCGGATCAAAGTTGTAGCTCGTGGAATTTCCCACAAGAAAGGTCCTCACAAGTTTCCTGGGAAATGAAAACCCCAGTCGGAAAGAGCGCGAAAAGCGCTCGGCGCGGTTAACATGCGTTTAAATGGAGCCGTCGACAGTGCGCTGTTTGGTGCACTGCCATTTTCACAATTTTCATTCTTTTGCGAAGCGACCTGGCTCATGTTGTAGAGGAACGAGTCTACTTTGATATGGTACGAATTAGATTTAGAAGGAATCGAATAATTTTGGACTTTTGACGAGACAGAAAATAAATTGAGCGGAGGGGATACATGTGTGCGTGTGCGATAGGCTCATACACTACGTGCGTGTGCTTGTCGCACACGCACACATGTGTCCCCTCCGCTCGATTTTTTTTCTGCCTCGTCAGAAGTCCAAAATTATTCGATTCCTTCTAAATCTAATTCGTACCATATCAAAGTAGACTTGTTCCTCTACAACATGAGCCAGGTCGCTTCGCAAAAGAATGAAAATTGTGAAAATGGCAGTGCACCAAACAGCGCACTGTCGACGGCTCCATTTAAACGCATGTTAACCGCGCCGAGCGCTTTTCGCGCTCTTTCCGACTGGGGTTTTCATTTCCCAGGAAACTTGTGAGGGCCTTTCTTGTGGGAAATTCCACGAGCTACAACTTTGATCCGATGAAGCTTTCCCGGGAAATGCATATAACTCGAGATATTTGCCAAAAACCTCAATTTTGCACACAAAATTGTTAATAACAAAAAAAGTTACCAAAATTCGGAAAAGCGACCTCGTAAAATCGACTCAGCACATCGAAATACGTAGGAAAACGTGAAGATTTTCCGGGGCAAATGAAGTGCATACGGGAGCATCGGTGGGCGCCCAGACTAGTTTACCGTCGCTCGTGATCCATACAGTCTTGGAGCTAATTATACATATTCTTCCCAATGTACACGGAGTATATTTAAATGGCAATCCAAAGTCGAGTGAAGGTAAATATCGTAATACGAACCGAAAGTAATGGGTTTCGGCTTCCGAGAGTCCCAAGTTGATCTGATCACAATCTGGCCTAAGTCGAATTCCTATTAACTGCTGAGGCTTATACGTACTGAATAATTATATGGTATTGAAAATGAACAAAAAGTGCCAGGTAATTGTACCTGATTTACATTTTGCGTGACACTTTGCAAATAACTTAGAAGAACTTCAAAAGACCTCCGCTCAGTTGTGAATTATCTCAACACCACTGAAAAAGCTAAGATACGTTTTAGTCAGACGAACCGGAGCTGACCCATCTTTGATTTGAATGACTTATACAAAAAATACATGTCGATGTTTGTGCTCATTTTCGAGACGAGTATTCAGAGACAAGTTGGGTACACTGATCCTAATGTATCAGTGACTAGAGAAAACTGAACCACGCGTAGATGAATATTTTGGTATTGATAGACCCCTCCATTGTTACAGATTTGGAAAATATGTTTGCGTCGAACTGATCTTCATCTTCGTGAATGATCAAAAACAAATGGACAAAACGATTTTTATCATCCTGCGAGCTATGGAAAATACCTTCAGCTCTACTGAAAACTCCAATCCAATAGATTGTATTGTGGATTGATACTTTCTGATTTTTCACGATGTAGCATGAAAGAATTACATGAATAAACGAGGAATATTCATTCGCCAGCCAACGATAAGTAGTTAATATTTTATTATTTCTAGTGATAGATATTATTTTAAGACGGAGTATTCATAAATATTACCAGATTTCAAATAACTTCAAGTTGATGCTTTTCATTTAAATGGATGAGTCTAGTATATCACGAGGAGAATCTTTCATTCAATTATAATTCGCTAATACGAATATTATTACGCAGCTTATATGCATCGTACAAATTAACTCACATTTAATATCGTTATGTCATCAATTGTGGGTCCCACGGGTACGACTTGTCGCAGTGAACATGTTGAAGCATAATACAACATATCTCAGTGCCCACTTGTTCCCATTTGCAAAAGAGTATTCAACTGATGAATTCAAACTGAATTCAAACGATTCAAGAATTGTGAGATCATTTTTGATGCATATGAAAAACCCACAAGTGGGTGATTACTGAGTGATAGACGACGTGATGGAGCTTTATCGGTATCACAAAAATCAAAATTTTTGAGCGAGGATATTCATGTACCTATTCTGTGTCAAACGGAAATGGAAGGGCCAAAATATCGTTGTACAACGACGTTCTAAATTTTAGACCTTACCATATTATGTTAACTGGTAGTCTGATGATACTTGTAATTCATACTTACCATATTAGGTGCTACTTTGAGCGAGCCCCTTACACTTTTATAGTATCCACAAATTTAGAAGAGAGAGAATCAAGATATGCACCATAGATGGGTGCATGCATTATTCAGCAGCTTTCTGACAGAGGGAAGTTTTTATAATTTAACATTTACATTCCGAAATACTCAAGTGATACTTCCTAAAGGAGATGCGTTTGATTCATGATCGAAAAGAGTTGTACAAAATGATTTTTATTATTCTGCGAGCTTTGAAAAGCACCACCAGCGGTGCTGTTCTGGAAACTCCAGTTTGATAGACGGTATCGTGAATTGATACTTCCTGATTTTTCATGATGAAAATATGAATGTATGGGCTTTTTATATCACTGCGGCATGCTAGTGCAAGTTTTATCCTCCAGTGCAAAATCGTCAGACTTACCCATCTCTTTAATTCGCGCATTTCATCACTTTTGAATGAATCTCATGCCGTAGTGGCTGAATATTCTCTCGCCTGCAACAAATTGATCGCGGAGATCTTTCATCTTGATTAGTCACATATTCAAATTTACGACAGATAATATAAACGCTGGTGCAATGAGCAAGTGTACGCTCGTCTGCTCCGTCGTCGTTTGTAAACAATAATAATCTAGCAGAAGAGCGGCGCGAACGCGGCGCAAGTTTAACACCCTGAACATAGCTGTAGTGAGGCGCGGACTCTATCGAAATCCAACGCTGAACATGGTTCAATCAAGTCGAACTCATGTTGACAGAGTAGTCTCCGACACAAAACACTTTTCAGAATTTTCTCAGATTTTTTCGACGCATTACAGGAAACCCACCAAAAATGATTGGAGATGGATATTGTCCCGTGGAGGGAACAAAATAGTTACTGGGTTATGGAATGAATTTTCGTGTTTTCTTCTGATCTCTCTCTATCTGCTCCAGAGATTTTTGCTGTGAATATTCTGTAGATGCAAAAAGGTGCGATAATTTTTCAAGAGACTCCTTGGAAATGAAACAAACTAATTTGTTCTTTTTTCAATCTTTAATGAAATCATGATTAACTTTTTACAATAAAACTCGTCTTCACGCAAAATACAAATAGTCAACTCTATGACGTACAAGTATATTACATTGCATAGGAATCCTTCTCATTGAGCGTTTGAACACACGAAATATCCTTCGAGCTACATTTTTCATCAATAATTATTATGAAACATGATTTTTCTGAATATGCCACTTACTAACTAGAAATGACTCTTCATTGCGTTAAAACAAAAACGCGACGTTTTTATCACGAATTTGAGCAAGAAATCCAATCAACATCCTACATATTGAAGATACTGTTATAAAAAATTCTTCGACTAATTATTCATGATTCATCTAAATCTATAATTATTTTGTCTAGTGACACTTCGCTGCGTTTTTTAGTTGTGCAAGATTTTACTTTTGCTTTGGAACTGATTGTAAGAATTGGAAAGCTCAAATTCTGTGAAATCAATTATAAGATGTTCAACATTAAAGATACGGGATTGTAAATTCTTCTTCTATCAACATACAACATAAGATTTCGGGATGATGATAAAATTCCTATTTGTTGCGTTTTTGTTTTTGTGAAGTAGTGAAAAGTGATCGTATTGTGCTCATGCATACGGCAAAATCGGGAAAACATCTCAGTGATCAAGTTTTCAAAATTTCCTAATTCACATAATACTAGCGACAATATGATAAAGTTCCCAATGTACAATAATATAATATAGTGAAACCAAATTCTCATTCAGAAAATTTTAAAATGTTGATCGCGCAAAGTTCACGATATTGCAACTACGTTTACATCCAGATGGAGCTCACGCTCCGAACCATGGATTGCTTGGACATTGGTATAACTGTAGAGATAATACAAAATTCAATTCTCAAAGTTACGTAACTCACATGTCCAAAACCAAACCCCTGATAATCATGCACACCAATTGACTCATTCACAATTTGAAAAGGATAGGAAGATTAATAAAAGTCCGGAAATCCACATGGATCTCCTGGTAAGAAATATTCACTTGTGAATCGAAACATTTCGTAATTGTATATATAAGTGAGCAAAAAAAGTTACCAAAAAGTATGGCTCTTGAAGAGCTTTCAAAATAAGACAATCGTCAGGTCTATTAAAATTTTTGACAAAAGACTTTCAACATATCTACAATCCACTTGGATAGAGGATTTCTTAGTGTAAGGAGAGCCCATTTATGGAAAATTCTCAATGGTGAGGCTATCCAGTTATACAGCATTACTAATATCTGTGCGAAATCATTTTTGTGCTTAAACTATCGTAAACTCTCACGACATGTCAATTATCCGGATGTACGTCGTAATACGAGACGTAAGACGAGCTCTCGAAGTTCAAGAATCATTACTTGAACAACACATAGGTGATTCCTGTTTTTCACTCATTTTGTTGGCTTGTGCTTCATTTAGAAGAATAGAATCAGTGACTAGCAATGGGATAAAAATATTTTGCTTTGCTTTTGTACTCGTGATCAACAGGAACCTCGATCTTACTCTAACGAATCTCACCTAGTTTTTCTGTGAGTTGTGGCACGAAAGAAGCCAAAATATCATCATCCGCATTATTCTTTTTACACGAACGAATCAATGTTCAACAAGCACGCACTCGCAACATAATTAACAATTGGATCTAAGTGTATAGAGCTAATAAGATAACAGATGTTACTTGTGCGTTCTGACCCTCACCTTGTTGGGTCCGTGTTCTTGAGGGAAAAATTTTCAGTTGCAAAGACAAATAGCGAAAACTCGTGGTAACTTGCGTTCTGATAAACTAATTCGTCTTTTTAGGATCAGCCTTTTCATCCTTGGCTTGTCCACGTCCCAAGATTTTGGCTAGAGAGTCCCAAATACCTCCAAGGAAGAGAGCACAGAAGAGATTCTCGAATGGCACGAATGGATCGTGGATGCCGAGTAGGATCGATGACAACTGGAACAATAAAGAATATTATTGATGGTAGGTCCAGGCTTTGTTGTTAACACTACAGACGAAATTTTTTCGAGCCAGCCGTGGCAACAAACTGTTTGGACGGAATCAATTGATACTCTGCGCATATAACTCTACAGCTATAACTTGTTCAATCATTTGGAAGGGAAAATCACATTCTTGCAATAAAAGATAATGCATTTTGATTAATTTCTAAATACTTTGAAATTAATCAGATTTTAAAGCATTTTTATTTATAGAAAACTCGACTTATAAAATTTAAAATAGTAATCAAATGCGAAAAGATAAGATAGTGAAAAATATAAAATATCTGGAATATGATTTGGGAAATATATCAAATCAACTCTTAGATTTATGAGTTTCAAGTTCTTCAGCCACCTTGAAGTAAACAAAGAATATGACGATGCCGAAGTACACCAAAGCGTGCGGCGCTGAGATCAGGTCAGTCTTCTTATCCAGGACGAATATAATTGAAGCGACGAGCGATGCTTTCGTTGGGCTGAAATTGAACAATGTTGAAATAAAGGGTCATCGTTATGACAAAAGAAACAGTGAGTCATTTATTTTGACACTCACAAACTTGGTTGCATGAATTCCATTGCAGTCGGGGTCCACGCTCCGCGGATCAAGCGTTCGATCAATTTCGTGAAACCAGCTCCATTTCCTGAAATTTTAAAAGTCAATGAAATGGGTTGGCATCAAAGATCAAAGGAATCTGCAAATTGTTAGAATTCATAATAGAGTGACGATTTTATTTTTGTCTTCAACATTTTCAACATCATCTTCTAAACTTCTAAATGATGATTTGCAAGACTAATTTTCTTCAAGCAAAATAAAAAGAAATTTGTTGGATATTCCACTATAGGATTGTCCCACGTGCATACGATATCATTCAAGACTAATGTCAACGTCATACCTTTTAGAGTTCCGATCAGTATCATAATGAGATAAGCGTTCGGGTACAACTTGGCGGCATGACTCACGCCATCATAAACTTTCTTACACCTGTGAAATCGTGAACATTTACGAATTGATTCACCATTGAGATGTACACACAATCAAAGGATAATCTCTAGTCATTGCTCACCTATAAATTTCTTTCATCGCGGCACAAATTATCTTGATTGGTAGGAATTTTGCAACTTTGTAACCTATGTCGAACGGTGTGTAAAATATGACGTACCTAGAATATGAATTTTCGTTGTAGGATTTCATTGTGCCAAAATAGAATCACTTCAACAAGTTCTTTGACTGACCAAACTATAGTGGCGACTGCGACTTGAGGCGTATTCTTCAAGGGTGCCAGAATAGGCTCTCCAAGTAACCCATTGCACAGCATTCCACTGGCGAAGACCACCAGCATTGTTGATAGCCAACATGAGAGAGGATGTTTTCTTGAAAAGGCTTGTGCTCCTAGAACGGAATAGCCAACGCGAAAATCAAACTCAAAATTTTTTTTGAGTGTCAAAAAAATCTTCAACCATCAAATATGTATCGGGAAAATTAACTCCTTGAGTACTACGTTCACTCTCATATCTCTGCAAAAATCTTCTGGCATCGGAAAGCCATGAAAACTCTTTAAATCTACATATTAGCGAGGGAAAGTCGGGCATGTGCGTAAGTGTTAGTGCAGAAGACATGACACGATGCGATAAACCGTTCCTTCATGGACAAAGTCTACGGGCACGACCCAGTGTTAATGAAGAAGAAAAGGGTTCCCGTACCAACGTAGCATGTTCAAAAAAAGTGAAATAAATATATTCGACTGAAACATGTTGAATTATTGAATCACTGTTGGAAGCAAACAAAAAGAATAAAATCTGTGAGTTTCAGAAAGTTTCCGAAGATCAAGTATGGGGAAATCGAAAATAGGCTCAATGATTGATTGCAATTTCCACCGTGCAAAGTCGTGCTAAACGGTATCGAAAAATTGTAATTCTCAGCATTTTTTCTGCATAAAAGAAAGTAAACTTTTTCGCTTCAATAAAATGTAACAGATTTTTTATAATAGGTTCTTAAAAAAGTCGTGACACGCCAACATACTTCATCCACATTTCGTTTTTCAAGGGCATGAATTGGTAAAATTACAAGGTATCACTTGAGTGAACTTCAAAACATCTCAAAAAAGGTTTTTGAGTTAATTGCTGAGGTTATTAATTTCTCAATTTCGTTTTCATTCACGATACATAGAATGATTAAATCGTCCCCTGCAGTTTGAGTTTGTTATGATTGTTTGAAAAAAGTAGGAAATGCATCATGTTGGATCCTCCAAGTGGTTGAAAGTGTCTGTGGAGATGAATTCAATATTTTATTTTGAAAAAAATTTGTCATCCGGTTTTTGCACAAAATTTTTGAGAGCGACAAGATAAGAGCACGAAGAGCAAAAATGGCTAATTTGCACGAACGGTAGCTCCAACTTTATACAAAAATAGACTAAGTAACGCAGTCAGGAGAGAACGCAGAGACCAATGCTTAAATCGTGCCAGACATCAACAAACTGAAAATTTGGACCCTCAATCATCATTCTCGATAGTGAAATCATTAGTGAAGAACGGATGCAGCGATACCGGGTAACTTGCATACGTAAATGTGGCTATTATGACTAGTTTGGGAGTAAAATTAAGGAACAAAGAACCGATTTTGTTCAAATTATTCAGCAATGACCATCTAGTCATGATATTCATGAATAGTTGTAAGGTAATAGGACAATAAATCGGTTTTGAAACTTATAAAAATAATTTGTGTATTTAAGCATACATAAAAATCAAAATTTCGTACTTCATTGAGGGAGTATGATAGTAGCTATTATTTTTTTTCTAAGAAAATTCGTATACAAGCTATAGCAACTCATCCATGGTTATAGTGATTCCCCCCATAGTTCTTCACGAGAAAGAAGTTTCTTTGAACAATAAAATATCAACTGAAAGTTGTGTGAAGGCTGAATCAGATGCTGGAAAAGATTTCAGACATGCAGTAAGATCAATTTGACTGGTTCCTCGAGTGGCGTATGCAAATTTCTGAGAAATTAACCGGAATGTGCGACCAAATAAGTACCAATACTAACTTCTCCATTGAGTGATATTTCAAGGTAATGAAGTTGTTTACACCTAAAGGACCGTGATTCAATTTTACTAACGGATATAGATTATCCTATTAGCTACACAGTTTATGAAGAGGCTTTGAGGAAATGTTTGGCTCATAAAAAATTTATTAAGTGTCCATTGTTATCCATTTCGACTATGATCGTAAATTTTGTATGAGTAATTTTCGTAATTTATTTGGGAATTCAATCCTGAACTGGCCCGTGTCTCAAAAATTCACGAGTCTCAACACTCTCAACACTATTTGAATTGATGCAGTATATTCAAAGTTATCAATTTTTCAATAATTCAAAATTTTGAGCAGCGAATTAATTACACAAGCCATGCAGAGAGCGCCCAATAAAAAATAAAAAGGAAAAAACTCTTCGAAGTCATCATAGAAGGCCTTTGCTGGAGATTAAAGACCAGCCACCGTAGCAAGGTCGCTCGGTCAATGCTTCGAAGATGATCATGCATGAACCAATGATTAGACGTGGAAAGATCTTGTCGATCATCTACCTTCGAATTCCTCAACGCAAGAGGTCCAAAATCAGCAGAGCTCATCAAACCATGAAGAAAGAAAAAAAAAGTGAAAGTGTCGCAAGCTCCCGGACACAGAGTTGTAGATATTGATAGTCCAAATCGGGTGAGCTTTAGCTCAAGCTCGGACTCTATGCAAAGCACCACCAGCGGGCGACATAGGCGAGGGGATGAGCTTTCGTTCACACACACACATATATATATAATATATATTCTATCTCTTTCTCGCGCACGTGGTACGAAAGAGTTTTCGTGCCGGCCACGAAGTACCGCAGCCTCTACTCTCGGGGGGGCTCCTTCTTAATAATAGATTCCCGCAATACTCTCTCTTTCGTTCCTCAACTGCGCCAGCAACACAAGCAACACGAACTTTGCTGATGCACTCAAGCACGAGTCTATCCATTTCCATAGGTAGAGCTTTCGATTTGGAAAAAAAAGCACTGATGATGAAAAAAAAACTTACCGGGTCCAAGATCTTCTCGTACGTGAAGAGCACAGAGAACCGAGTGCGCTATGTCGAAGTATGGAAACATTTTGAGTTTCACCACTTGGTTGGCCATATCTAGGAACGCCTCAGCGTCCATGGTGGCTAGGATTTTCTTAAAGCTCTTGGTGTACTCTTGATTCTATACGGACGGAGCTTGCAGCTTTATCCTCTTTTATTGATGGACGGTTTGAATGTGGAGAGATCGCTGGCCAGGAGTTTGTTGCGATATGGGGTTAGAATCTTGATGCCGGTTACACTTGGTTAATTTTGGTTGGTCGATGAGATGAGCAGCAGCTAAATACAGAAAATTTACGAACGGGAAAGAGCCACGCCGTTTACAATGATCAGCGAGCTTTCCTTTCCCGTGGCTGGATTGCCTCCAACTGCGGCCGCTGCTGCGTCGTCTGCTTTGAAGAATTTCCGCGCGCTGCAATGCGCGCGCTTGTGTGACGTGTGTGTGCAGATATATGTGTGTTTGTATTTGTTAGATTGATGTCGTCTGCTACAGATGTCGGTACTAGCGATTCCTGTAGTCTTTTAATTTGTCAATTATTTCTTCATTATAAATGTTTCAATTCCTCTAATTCTGCAAAGAAAATTATGAATGTGAGTGATATTCTAGCTTTGATGATCTAAGGATGGAGTGAATGTTTAAGGTAATTCTATTCGTAAAAGTATAGGAATAATTTTTTACTCAGCGGAGCTCGAAGTAAAGTTATTCGGTCCTATTAAGGTCCTATACGGCAAGATTTGTTCAATAAATCAATCAATAAAAGCTAAAATTGACTCTGAAAAAAGTGTTTGCCAACTTGATCGATATAATCATCATCATCTTCGAGTGAACGTTTGACCATTGAGGAATTGAAATACAGATATGTACACGATTTTAGTTTTGCTGGTAATACGGTCGTGACGAGCTTGCGCATGCATGATGCACAGGTAGAAATTGTCGCACTGATAAAAAATTCAACAGTTACCAAGGAACGTGTCCTACAAATAAGCTCGTTCAAGGAAATGAGTCCAGGTGTGCGCATCGACGTTGCTTTGGGTCAACCTATCCGTAATTATTGTTCGATTTCTCATCGTTTGTCAAACTACCTATGTATAGCACAGTGAGACGAAAGGGCTTCATTTACGACGAATTATCATGCATTGTAATATTTTCCATCCTCTGTGCGGGAATGTGACTTTTCCGCACGGTTTTACGATTTTGATCCCCCCACAGCGGATGGAAAAATAGTGTTCGGCACTCGAACGGGATAGTTTCCGCATTCTCATGATAATTCCGACCCTCGCCTTCGGCTCTGTCCGAAAAATATCAAATATCACTCTTTGTGCGGAAATCAACATTCCCTCGTATCGAAATGTCTGCGCGCGGTTCGCAGTGAACGTGCTAAATTTTCTTCTTGTCATCTAGTCTAGGATTTATTGGAATGTAAAACTGTAATAATATGGAAGGTGATGGATATTTCTCGTCTGGTTTATCACACATATATTCTAACAAATCAAATGTCAGAATTGAATTCTTGAGAATAATTTGTTGAAAATCGGGATTTCGCGACAATGAATTTGAGAACAAAATAAGAATGTATCGCATAAAAGAAAGTTTACGGGACGATTAGAAAAACTGATGATTCACTCACAGAAAAACTCACGCTGGTGAGAAAACCACAATACAATTAATCGATGCAGTCGCATGTAACATTCAATTTCAAACCCTTCATTACAAGCTTGGAATAAAGTTACACTTCAACCTACGTGGTAGACTTCTCTTGGCATATCCCGTTAATTCATTAGGTTTTTTAAATTTAGTCCAATAAGGAACACGAAAAAATATTTTCTCAAATCTCAGATATCTAAGAACCAGAATGAATATTCTCGAAGAAGCGGAAAAATCCAGAATTTACCTAGAAAATTCTTGTATAAAGCAGTTTTGGAAGTCAGACCTATGAGTACATCAACCATTTTTGAAAAAAGTATGGGGTGATATTCATAGTCGTCAATCTGCATATACTAAACTATGGGATAATCCGACTACGAATACCAGTCATGTTGAGGGTTACAAAATTCAATTTCAAAATTATCTTATCACAAAGAATTGATCTTACACAAGCGCCTCAAGCTCCATTTAGGTCACTTTTTATAGAAATGACCATTCCCACTTTTGTCGATGATGGCTTATGGGGAAACTTGATTAATTTATTCTCAAAAAAATAGATTTAATAGTTATGAGAGGATCACATACGCTTGAGAACGGCTGAATATGAATTTACATTCAAGCCCCGAGTCACTGTAAAGGAGTTTTAGCATTTTAGATGCGAATAAAATTTTGAACGCGGCAAAAGTTTACCACGTATTACGTGAACTCGAAAGGATTTCTCATAGATCGATATAAATTTCTGAAAGGATCCATTCGGATCGATCGATCATTAAAATAGGACTTGTGATGTAGCAAATTCAGCCGGCCTTATCCAAAATTCTATCAATGAACATTGCAAACCCATCATAAATGAGTATGCAATCGGGTATGAGATCTGCAAAAAGTCGCGCACGCAGCTTCCTGACAAAAAACGTGAGAGTAAGCGGAACAGAGAGCTTGCAGAGAGTTTGCCTTCTTTATGTATGGCATCAAAGTCAGAATGAAACGAAACGAGAATAAGAGCCTATTCGAATGGGATTTGTCGGACACTGGGATACACTTATATAGTGGACATGCATGAACCATCATCAGACTTTTCTCTCGTTTTTTATCACGTTCTGCCTCTTTCTCCCGCTCCTCCTCCTCTCGGACACTGACTCAAGTCAAGCACATCATCAGACCCAGACACTCTGACATATCAAAGCTTCAGAACGTGTATTCTCGTCGTGGCGGCTCTGGATGGCTCAGTCGCCTTCCGCGCCTCGCCCATGTGCATGCACATTATCGGTACGCACAACATATCGATTTTCCAAACTCTCGCCTTATTTTATTCACCTGATGAATACAACCAGCTCGTACACAAGTTTATGGAATTCTACATCACACCTGTGTAATCCTACTAAATCGACAGATAATCAAGTTCATCTGTACCTAATCATGATTCTGAATTCAACCGATTCGTCAGTTGTTTGTTTAAAAAAATCGGTTACCTATCGGTTGCGGCAGAAGCAGAGCCTAAATTGTGTAACAAGTGTTTGATGAGTTATGAAAATGTGAATATAGTGTAATTATTATAGAAAAAAATTGTGAAAGATGGAATTGGAACGGAGGTTATGAACGCCGCATACCTTCTCATCGTCTATAGTGTACTTAGCGGGAAGCTGAGAAGTTGTACGTATGAAATCGTATAAGCCACTCACCTTCACCTGGACCGTCGAGCTGAATCTCGTCGAGTCGAGCTGAAGAGTTGAATAAACGATATGCCGAAGCTGACGCGCTGCGAGGCGCTTGAAATCATATCGAGCTGGAACACTACCGATGTCGTGGCCCTACTTCAAAAAGTAAGCCTATACTTTTCAAACACTTGTTATATTTTAGAGTTTCTCCAATGTGATCGGTATTATACCCACTACTGAACACACACACCCACCCACTAACTCGTTCGGATCACTCCTCCCGCATCAACTGCATCATATCGCAATCGTACAACTCTTTTTTCAGCTTATGGGTGAAAAAAACTCGCGCACGCGCCTCCAGCTGTCTCCAAAAATATAAAATAATAAAAAGCGCGCTAATCGTCATTCGCTAAAAAATAAACCCGATCCTAATTTATTTAAAAATAATTTTTACTGTGACCATAATTTTCTTACCGATCTCTATAGAGAAAGCTCAGATGATTTGCCTTTTGAGAATGTAAAGAAGCTAAAAGTTGACTGGCCGAGTCATTCTGGATCCATATGCAAGTGAGCGAACATTTATACACCGTGTTATGTATTTTTTTCGTCGCCCACGCTTACGGAGTGCCATTCGCACCGTACGTAAACTTATAACTGCAGTAGTGTTTACGTTTTACATTTGTGTTCTCATGTACTTGCCCGCTCACTTGCATTCAAACAGCTGACTTGGCAGCGACACACATTACTGGTTGATTTCACTGTCATTATTATACTTACCTGATGCTCATTTCTTAGATATTCATCCATGCCTGCGGCACAATGAATACCGATTGCGAGCGCTCAGCAATTAGAAAGACGCGACACCAACATTTTTGAGGTCTAATTTCTATTTTTACGTGAATGTCTTGTGGTGCCGAGCCGAATTTTCTGTGAAAACGGAAGAAAGTTTTCATACAATCGTTATATTGAATTTGCTTTCATGTAGTTGGTGAAACGTGTATGTAGGGCAGGTGGCTAAGAAAAAACCTTTGTGAGTAATTCACTTCACTGCATGATTGGAGGAGTTTTCTTCTGAGAGTTGTAATTTTGGCAGAAATTCGCGAACGAAATCATGTGATTTCAAGACTATGATCCAAAATTTTTTTCGACTACCATTGTCATTTTTTTCAAAATTTTATTGGAAAGCTATACACACAATCCTTAAGGAGAACATAAGTTCTATGATTAACGACAGGGTACATATAGGATGAAATCACCAAGAGTAGGAAACATTATGAAACATGCTGGGCTATATAATGAAAATGATGTGTCAAAATGCCCCTTTTTAGTTATTGACGACCAATTGATGCTTCCGTACTTCAATCAGATATTAAAGTGACTGATGAACGTCTGATCACATTCTACTGACCCGTTTCAATGGTCAATTTGACTGATGATGAAATATCTTCTTCTTAATCTCGATGGTGCAAAGGCTTGCAAATATTCGAGATTCGCAATTGATATTCTAAGAACTTTAATTTTCATTCTAATCACGAGACCCTGATTTTAATTTGTATCAAATATGTAGTGTAATAGCCCTCCATTTGAGCAGATTGTAAATGTATACTTACGTCAATTTTAAACATTGATATAAGGTAAGAGTGCCCAACTTGCCTCTGTACCCAATTTGTTCCCATATGTCCATCTCAGGTATGGGCACTCGTAGATCTACCCGATATTCTTTTTTTTACATTCGTTATGTAAAAACGTGAGAAACCAAGTGGTTTGGACCGACTCCAAAGTATTTCTGCCTTTTCAGAAAATTTAGAGTGATTTTTCCATTTTTCGTGTTTGCTCAGCTATAAGAGATCACCGAGGAAATTGCGTTCAGTAAAAGCGGTGCCAAATTTTCTCAGGCCCACCAATCTCAATGTACTTCAACGCGTTCGACTCCTTTTTTCAAGACTTCCAAAATACTTTTTTCAGAGTTACAAAACTCAGGAGCAAAATACGGACATGCTCTGTGAAGCAAGAAGGACAACATTGGAGTGTACCAATCATGCCCCCATGTTTATCTCAAAAAGGCGTGCAGTACAACTTTTTTTTACCACTCAGAACGTTTTCATCACGTCAAATAGAGGTCCGAAATAGTGTTTGGGACCGACGCAAAGCTATATATAATGTGGTTGCATGGCGATGAAAATGGATGGAAACGGTTTTTCGCACTTTATCGCTGATTTACATAGTTTTAAATGATGGGGGCAAGTTGGTTACACACCTTTGTAAACTCATAAAAATCAATTTCTGGGAAAATTGAAATAGCTCGGCTCCATGAACATTCAAATTAGACGTGCTTTAGCTCATGAGTGATTTTGGTAGATTTTTTCGTCCTTGATGGTTAATATTCAACTCGTGTTTTAGCTCATTTTAAAGATCTTGAGACAAACTTTACAATAAGTTGAAGTTCGAGGAAATAGCTCAATGGGGGCAAGTTGGGTACACTTATCTTATTCTAATGATTTGAAGAGTGATATAAATAATGATCCATATAGCGTGTCTCGTGCTTCCTATCAAAAATGAATCACGTGCGGGTGACATATACCGCTATTCAATGCCGCTGGCGTTATTTCTAAAAATTGTGAATGCGTGAGACATTTTTCGACGTATTATCAATTTTCAGGATGATTCAAACAAGCACAAATCTTCGTCTCAATTATAGTGAGTCAGAATATACTGATTCCAACTCTCGGATAAGGCTTTTGTTGCGTACAAGGTTGCTTATATATACATATTTTTCCGAGTTACTTACCTATTATTTTGCATTGAATATGAACTACATAATCAAATTGAATGATTTTTGAGCTCTTTAATATGTTTACTGATCAATCATCTACGCCTGTCTCAAGTGAAATACCTAAGATTATTCCGGGCAACTTCGGTTCCATCGCATACTGGCCATAAGACATTAGGCAAGTGACAAACTCGTAGAGAACCAATTATTCTATGAAATAAATCCGTACCGTAAACAGGGGTAAATGTGTCCACACCGTGGTGAATGTGTCCATTTTTGTATTCGTGGTAGTTTTCTACTGGTTAATGGTATTAGATCTTGCTGGAGCTCCGTATTGAAGCTATTCATCTCATCTTTAAGATGAGCCCTCGTGAGAGATATTCTCCGACATACTAGTCAGAAGCATTTTTAAAACACCCCGATGTTCACATTCACCCTTGTTTACGGTATTAGACATAATATGTTCCAATTTACACAGAAGCTCACTATTGATAGAAAAGTTTCACAAATGTTATTTGCGATTGAGGATTCAAAGCTGTTTGGCAGAGCTTGAGAAAGTTTACGCTGCGGAAAAAATTGAACGGAATCGTGAAGAATGATTGACCTATGTTCAAATTTCCGACACAAAACTCAACCGAATGCTTGGACCCTTTCTTAGACCTCTTGTCACTTATTTTTACGTCATTGGGTGCGGTGTACGCGCCATACGCGAGGAAAGACTAAAAATACATCGACATCATTTACTATTGAGTATTGATATTTTCATTTTATGAGATTTTTGGTCATTAGCAAAGAACTCCAATGCTGTTCAATCATTGACGTTGCAACGGCTACTTATCGATAATCATTCTAATCGCCAAAATAATTTCTGCGCACTTTGATCCCAAACGAGAGATCATTTCATAGTAGATGCTCAAAATTGTGTTTATTACATCGATAAAATGCATCATTTCGAAGATGTGACGCGTGAGTGAAATTCATGACTCCTACAATAAGTTAAAGTGAATCTTATGGAATGACCCGATGGATGATATGAGTATGAAAGTTCGAAAAGTGTAATTTGATATGAGTATGGATAAAATCGATTAAGCGCGCTACGACGAACTAAAGCTTATAAGATAAACCCGGAAAACCCGAGTGGTCACATTTGCATAGCCATTTCGATGCTCGAGTGATAAGTATTCTTGAGCTAATTCTTTCAAATTTCACTTAACAATTAGTCTGCTTATAGGCGATTTGAATAATTGATTTGGTTGATCTTTTTTAAACGATCTTTTCAGATGAAAAAATAAGCTCAAAGCATCATCGAGAATTTTTAATCGGTCTTGTTCCTCACAAAATCTTGGAATTTTATTTAATCTGATCTCAAATTTTCTGATTCTTTTCAGAACGCAGTTGACGAAGCTTGTTGGAAGGCAGTTGAGAAACGTCAAATCGACGGAGATGAGTTACTAGTGAGTATCAAAGCTATTATCTTACACTTGATTGCGTACAAGTTCAGTAACTAGTATCTATTCGGATTTTTCTCATTACCTTTCCTGACTCACAAGATGAACTCCCAAAGAGTTTATTGCCAGTGACCTAGATATGGTAACATGGTCCTCAATATTTACATTATCACCTTGTACATTTGAGAAATTTAAAACGAACGAGAGTATATTTCGCACATCCGACCTCTATACGTCTATCTTCTTCTTCACATTCTCGTTGAATCTCTTCAGTTAAAGACACTGTTCGCACCCGATCTCTCGAAAAACCTTCTGATCATTCAGCCTGCCTAATTTATCTTAATTACAGCACTTGACCGAGGGGAAGCTGGCGTTGTGGAAGAGCGATCTCACAAGGCCTCTCATCTGGTATGCTACTCTGCTTTCCTCACTTTTTTTCTCCATTCCAAATTCAGTTATGAATCATTGAAAAGCTTGATGGCTAATACGAAGATTCGAATTAAAATTGTGAAAGGTTCTGATGATTATTGCTCGGATTTATCAAACAAAACGCGTGGCTGCTACATTTTCATTGCTAAGTGTTATCAATGAGAATTTTATTAATCAAAATTGCTTATTAAAACTTGCGGAGTAGCGAGAATATTTCCTTTTATGCACTTTTTACACTGCAATACTGATATAAAAAATAGTATATGAAGATAAATTTGTAAAAAATTGAAACAATCCAAAACAAAAATCATCCTAAAACTTTACTAAACTTATTTCTTTTTCTGACGAATAGGAGTCTATGGACATTTGTGGAAGAACTGAAAAAATCTCCAGAAAAACATGTCGAGGAGAAGCTATCGCAAAAATCACAGTCCCTCTCTGAAAACCAGCAAGAGCAAAACAAGACACCAGTCAGATCAGAAGAATTGCATCATCTAACCACAACCCGTTCAGAGACAGTCGTACCCAATTCTTCCACATTTTTGTCCCAAATGCTGCAGGCAGCTCAACGATCGACAGATAACAGTGAATCTTTGAGTGATACTGGCTGGGATACGGATTTTGAAGACAGCGTGGATGATCCAGCGGACGAGTGCAATGCCCAAGAGACGTCGACGATGGCCTCCCAAATCAATCACAATTTCCGCAACAGTCTGAGGCTATTTCAGGAGAACGACAGAGCTAAGCTGGAGAACGACATGCGGGCATCATCTTGCTCGTAAGAATTCATCTTTTTATTCTTATTACATACTCGTAACTGTGCACACGCGACAAATTTAAATGCGGCACACGTGCGTCGCCGGCAATATTTTCTCATAATATTTGTAAGTCATATGAGGATAACTTTCACATCAGGGGAGTAGAATTGCTAACAGAGAACAGTCTGAGAGGATTTGCTCTGATTGTTCATTGAAGAAAAGTTATCGCAAAATTCTTAGTTTGGCAGGGTATCATAAACAAGGTGTGGACTCAATTAGTTTCTCCTACTAGTCATTCCTCACAAAATTGAAGAGAAAATGATCGCATCATAGTAAATGTTCCTAGGTTTGTATACAATCTTGTATAGGGCTCTGAAATTATTCTAATTCGATGCCCCCCCCCCCATAGATTCCTTCGACTTTATCAATAACATAAATTGATGGATTAAATAGAGTGGAGGGTAATCAACTTATCGGACGTTTCAAGCAATCAATATTTAATCCATCAACCAATCGGTTGAGATTTCCAATAAGCTTGTGGTAGATTTTTTTGTCCAAAAAAATCGATATTTCTCAAGAAAACTTGTCATACTTGTTCAAACTTTTCTTCTCAGAATTAGGATCAAGTTTCTAAATTGAACAGAAGAGCTCATACTCCGATGAATTAATCGATGAAAACCACCACTCATCTGAATGCAGATTTGAATATTGATGATAATTTGGAGTTATAACCACTCGACCTGAATTTTAGCATTTTTCTTCTATATTTCAAAGTAACTCTTAAAAATATAATTCCATAATAATTCTTCGCATGGATTAGTTTTCTAAATGTTCCCAAACGTTCATCTTGCAAATGAACCGCTATCGTTTTTAGACTGGAAAGAGAGGACAAAAAGTACGACGAAGTGGCACCCGACAGTTTTACCTACGCCAACTGCGATTCAACTGTATCCAACGATAATCAGGCTCAAAATAATAACCAGGAAGTCGAACAGGAGAGCACATACGCAAATGTGGGCTCTTCAGATGAACATCAAAACCTGACATTGGCATCGACGATAAAAATATCAGAACCTAGGAGAAACGCATCGAGGCTTCACCATCAAGTTGATAAAAATGATGCCAATTCAGGCAATAAGAGTCTCGCAGAAAAACTTCGGGAACAATTACTGCTGTTAAATGGTAATGGTACTACTAGTAAACCACAACCTGCACCAAAACCTGATTCTCTACAGCAGCATCGAGTGGTCAAAAATATAGTCTCCAATGGTACCAACAATGGTGCTCAAAATGGTGCTAATAGTAATGGCAATAATATCAAGGTTGAAGATCAGCAAGTGCAGCTTCGCAGGAGTGCCGAGCCAAGGAAATCGTTTCTGCACAAGGGCGCTGCGGCTGCTCAGGCCAGACGCAATGCCCTGGAAGCTACTACGGCTACTGCAAACAACAGTGAGTAGAGCTTTGAAAAAGTTACCGCATCAGATTCACATTTAACTTTTACGAATAACCATACTTGTTTGGATCCACTCAGTTGCATCAATAACGATTCATCAGTGTCAAAGACTGCAAGCTTGAATTTTACGACGATCCTATTATACTCTTGTTCAAAATGTGCAAGTTCCATCATTTTGTGCTTACATCCTCGCAAGCTCTCAATTATATATTCAAAATCTCACGGACCCTTTAGGAACAATCTGTCCATGAAAAATTCTTCATTTAACTTTTCATCCACCTGTTATTCTGTGATCTAGGACCAAAAAGTTCGTCGGGGGGGTCATCAACGACTGAACAGCAGTCATCATCAAATATGAGACGGCAAAGCAGTAGCGAAGAGAGCCTCATGAGAAATTTACCCAAACCACCGGTAACGATTCGAGGTTTCGATTTAGTCGCAAATTTGCCACCAAATTGCCACGGGACTACTCCGGACGATGAAAGCGAAGACGATGAGGTTGTAACGGATGATCAGAGCATGGAACAGGGTTACGAGGCTTTTGATGAGCAGATTGTCGAGCAGCATCAACGTATGATGCGAGCTGATAGTGGACAGTCGATTGTTTCGAGCTTAAGGCAAAATTCTCTTGAGAGTGTCTACAGGCCTGCAAGCTCCTCCCTCGAGGATGAAGTTTACGAAATTTACGAGTCAATTACCGAATCGGTGAGTTCATCAATGCCTTTGAGCTTTCATATGCCTTTTTTCCCAATCAGAATTCCGAAAATACACGTACATCTGTCCAAATTCGCGAGTTTTTTTTAACAAGTCGCCTCTGTTTTCTCTTGTTGGGTCTGAATTGGTGTATTGATCTTGTGAATTGATATTTCTAGCCTGAGGAGAACGGACTAAAATTCAAGAGTGATGGAGATTTGAATAGTGTGGTGAGACCACCACCTTTGCCTGCTAAACCCCCTCCAAACATTACTACTCTACACAACCTTGCAAATAAACCAGATGCAAAAACAGGTAAGCTTTAATTTACTCTCAAAACACGGCTGAATGCAGTTTTTTCGTGTATCGAAGTTCATTCCTATAAACGTTGATTCCCACACTAATACTTACATCTTGAAGAGCCATTTCACTTGGAAATCACTACTGTCAACGGGTTACTTTGGGACACAGGGGTAACTTTGGGACACATCAAGGGTGGGGGTTAATTTTGGGACAACCCATGCAAAGGTCGTTATCGCGCGTAATCGGCGAGCAGATGATAATCCTAAGGCTTTAAAACTGATTCCTCCCACTTGGGACTTGCATGGGCAATGTCTTGTGCCAGCCCGAGGGTTTCCATCAGCCTTGTGTTCGTTTATAAATAGACTTTTCCACAGGTTTTTTTTTGATCTAACAAACAGTATCTCGCATAAATAGGTGTGGTTCCGACTTTTGCAGGCGACTCTAAGGTAGCTGAGGTAGATTCCACTCGTCTGTATACAAATGTTCCGATGAATCCATTGTTACATTTGAGTATTTTCTCAAAGTTTCAATTTTGTAGCTTAAAAAATGAAAAGTGTGTTTTTTCTGCAAACCGGGCTAACTTTAGGACACGACTTTGAATGCCCATAACTCTGACCAAGGATGTCGCCATATACTACCTGTCAGTCGAGAGCTGGAATTGCTGCCTTCTATTGACCCCAGACACAATGCAATTCTAATGTGAGATGTATACAAATGAGTTTTAAGGACTGCGAAAGAAAAAAGTGCGACTGTTGTCCCAAAGTTAACGGTAACCGTGGAACTCAGTATAATGTATGCTGTTCCAAAGTTACCCCAAACCGGTTTAACTTTATTGGGACACGATTTTAACCGCTCATAGCTCCGTCCAAAGATTTCCAAATGGACTCTAGTGACCCGTCAATCGGAAGCTGAGACTTTGAGCTTTCGATTGACTACAAATACAATGCGGTTCTGATGCGAATCGTTACACGAGTTTGAAGGGGAAAAAATGCGATTTTTGTCTCAAAGTTACCCCAGATCTATCTCATGATCTATTATAGCATTAATATATCGTTTGGAAAACTTGGATACACGAAGCAGACAGTTTTATGAGTATGCTCTCTGTAAAACTTTTGAAATGTTAGGAGTATTACGACAAGAACTTCAGTCTCTAAAGATTCTCACAGGAAAGAATAGTTCCTGTCCGCGTGCCTCACATGTAAATGTTATTGTATCATGTTCAAGATAATTTTAAATCTTGAAATCACGTTATCCATCTGAAAGCTCGTCTATGCCACGAAAACACAAAATTGCAAGTCTCACGCTGAGATGGACCAACGCGACGCGCGTATTTTAATTTGGAAGCCTGCCTCTCATCTCGCCCTGATTTGCTTCAGCGTGCCTTTCCATCAGTTTCTGTTCGGATTTGAGAGCGTTTGCGTCGTAATCGAGGCTGGACGAAAAAGTTCACCTATCAATTTCGAATTCGAGAAGGTCAAAGATTATGCGTTTACAATTTACAATATTTATATCAAGTTGTGCGAAGCGTTGGGTCTAAGTACAACTAGAAGAAAAATCAAAATCTCCGAGCAATCTGGGTACTTTTGCTGGCTTTGGCGCCAGAATGGCAACAATTATTGGCGATCCAAAGCGTCTAATCAAGAGGCAGACCAGCCTATCAGAGTGTCTTACTCAAGAAACTCTCACCTTAGCTCGGCTCAACCTCTCAAGTTCGTCTCACCGACTCTATTCCATTGATCCCATTCATTCTGCTCAACCTCAAAAATTCTGACATTCGACTTTTTCGACAGCCTAATGTCGCATGCTCTAACATTTTCAATACATTTATAATTTTCAGACGATTTGAAAATAATTATTATGAATTTGATACTTTAAACACGAGATTTTTTGAAAATTCCGCGAGTTCTTGGCGATAAAAGAGTGATTTCATTCTGACGCTGCAGGATATCGTCGGCCCTTTCGAAGACTAGCACATTTCGACTTCCCCATGAAGACTAACTTATTTCACCTACAGTACCCGTCGAAATTAATGGAACACGCATACCTTCACTAAAACAGCGACTGCTCCGACGCCCTTGGTTCTACGGCAATTTTTCAAAAGCATTTGAAAGATGAGAAAAAAATCTATCAATCCATGCCCTTTAAAATATTTTTTGCAACTGTGTGCGCGAAGTTGTAAAAAAATGAGACTTCTCTTCATTATTTACAGTGCGAGAAGTAATGCGTGAATGACTTCTCGCACAGTTTTACATTTACGCACTGGTGAAGTGTGCGTAAATGTAACTTCTCGCTCTAATGCATTTTCATTCACGCACAGTTCCAAAATATGATGTCACGTCATCCCTCTGAATTTGGCCTTTCTTGAAAACTTCGTTTTCAAGATAATCTTGCTCGGACAGTGTTGCATTTAATTACAACTTCGCGCACAGTTGCAAAAAATAGTATACGCAACACGTGCGAGAAGTTTCCGCACACGTTGCCAACTCGCGCGAGAAGTAACATTTACGCACACTTCGAAACTTCTCGCACACCTAGAAGTACATATTTACGCACGCTCGCTTCGCGAGCATGCGTAAATGTGTTCTTCTGGGTGTGCGAGAAGTTTCGAAGTGTGCGTAAATGTTACTTCTCGCACTCGTTTGGCAACTTGTGCGGAAATTGACCTTCTCGCACTTGTCACGTAATATACTATTTTGCCGCAAAATTCTTGGTTTTAATTGGCTCCGAAAAACGAAAAATTTTCCATCTCAATCAATCATCGACCATTCATTGGGAAATCATGATAGCGCAAAAATCCTTGTGGAATCTTGTAGCTCTTTTCAAGACCTTCAAAATCGTTTTTTTCGATACACTGTGCGTAAAAGTGCACTTTGCGCACAGTTTGTCGACTTTTACTCACAGTTTATCGAAAAGTATAATTAGATACACGGCCGTAAAACCTATTATTCGCGTCCTCGAGATGATTCCGACCCTCGCCTGCGGCTCGGGCCGGAAACCCATCACTCGGACGCGAATAAAACGTTTTACGCCCTTGTATCGAAATGTACTATTATACACTATTCTACGCTTGTTTCCACCCGAGTTACGAGCGATCTGGCAAAGAAAAGTTGGCGCGGGTCGAGGGTACTGGTGATCTAGAGGTATGAGCTTTTTCTTCTTCAAACTGTGTGAGGTCGTTTCGAGTGCGTTCTAAAACATATAACTGATTTATATTGTATAATTTTTAGAAGATTTCACGTCGAAATCGTGGATTACGTATTTTTTTTTTGTATCTCCGCTACCCTCAACACGTGTGAATCTGCTCTCTTTTGATCGCTCGTAACTCAGGTGGAAAAATTCGTAGAATAATGTTCAAAATAACGATTTTGAAGGTCTTGAAAAGAGCTACAAGATCCCACAAAGATTTTTGCGCTATCGTAATTTCCCGATAAATTATCAATGATTGACTGAGACGGAAAATTTTTCGTTTTTCGGAGCCAATTAAAACCATGAATTTCGCGGCAAAAAATATTCTAAAGGACATGAATTGATAGATTTTTTTCTCATCTTTCGAACGCTCTTTGTAAAATTGCCGTAGACCCGAGGACGTCCGAGTAATCGCTGTTTTAGTGAAGGTATGCGTGTTCCATTAATTTCGACGGGTACTGTATATGCTTCAATATTGGCGAGAAATGATAGTCTTCGTGGATGCTGGTCTTCCTAAAGGAGGTTGAATGCTAGTCTCCGTAGGGGCCGATGATATTATGAAATGAGTTATCATTCAAATTTTGAAACACTATGAAAACTTTTATATAGAGCATTCAAACATCTCAGATGTATATGGTAATACTCAAACCGATTGGACATTATTAGAAAGGAACTCTCATAGAGATCTCAGAAATAATGAGATCAGAAATATCATTAGTCAATTAAGATACATCACGGATAAATATTCAAGGCGGACAAGTCTCATTTCCTTTTAAAAAATTTGCTATGTGATGATTCGCGTTCGTGTGGGTCTTGTGCTTTCGAACTTGCAGGATTCTATTTTAAGTTAATACTGCGGAAATAATACTTTTAATTTTATTTTGGCAAAAATGAAATCATTTGTGTCTCCCATGAAAAGTTGTGACGGGCGGTGATGACAGTTTTCACCAAAGGCTTATTTAATATTTATACTTTTAGAGAGATCATCCGAGAAAAAGTCTGCAACCTTGCCACATGCTGTGAGCAACACGTCACTGAATAACGCAGCGAGGCCGCTTCCGCCGCCACCCGATAAGCAGTCTTATTACGATAGGCCTTGGTTCCACAATTTGACCAGAGAGCAAGCAAATCTTCTTATCGAAGAGCGTAAGAGAATTCATTTTCAACCCCATAAGTACTTTGTTATCTTCATAGACTTGGGAGATCTACCAATATTGACAGCAATGGTTTTCATTCCATAGCAATCAGTAGTTTCAAGAAACGAGGAAGTGACGATATTTTAATTCACTTTTTTCACAGTATATTTTTATGCACATAGATACTATTTAGTCTGACTTTGAACGAGTGAAGTCAAAGTTATTTGAAATGATTTTAGTCCCATCTGAAGTGTTGACTTTCGAATTTGACGAATGATATTTGTCACAATCATTATCACCAGGTTTAGCAATTTTTAAAAGGAAAGATAATGAGAGTTCCGATTTAGGACTGAATTGTGATTGATTGCTCATACGATTCTAAATTGAGAAACTATTAGTGAACTTAGTACATGCTTTCCCAATGAAGTTATTATATTCTATTTTCAATCTACAGAGTGTACTTACGGTAATTCTCACGACGGCTACTTTTTAATGAGGCCATCGACGTCGAATCCTAATAATCCTCTGACCCTTGTATTGTGGTGTAAGGATCGGGTTTATAACGTTCCTGTACGACGACGGCCAGATAACAGGTAATCATAAACTCTCAAATAAGTTTCATTCACAGGAGCAAATCGATGAAAAATTGTAGAGCTTCCAGAACCCTCAGTACGCAACATACTCGGCAACATATATTACTTTGTTTCCGAGGAAAATAAGATTTTGTCGCTCAAATCGCTCAGTGTTCTATCTTATTGCGAACACGCAAAGATTTGAGGCAAAACCTGTACATTTTTGTCACACGAGATTTTTAGATTTCGGACATTCAAACATTCTTTGTACATTTTAACCTACTTTAATCGTAAGATTGAAGGCTACGTTTTGGTGTTTTATGCAAATCATCTATTAAGGATCGTGCTAACATTTCTACACCAGACGGAATAGAAAATTTACAAATCGATGACTACTTCCACCAAATTTTCATTCAGGAATCAGAGATTTCACATTTCTGTGTTTTTTTGTATCAGATCATTGGCATGTTGAAAACTATAATTTTCAAATGACAATTTTTCTATTTTGCAGATACGCATTGGGCACATCGAAACCGGAAGAGCAGTCCTTTGCAAGTATTGATGAGATAATACCTTTCTATAAGAAAGAGAAGCTAGTTCTTTACACTGGTGGAGTCCAAACTGGGAGCACAAAGCTTTCGGAAACGCCTCCGAAGACTTTATAGGAGACTATACGACTAGTGTCGTCATAATTAAGAATTTACGGAAAGGAAGTCTGTGCTAAACTTTTAGGTAGGCATACATGAAATAGGGCAAAACGGGTCAAAAGCGTCGAATTACTGAAGTAGGCGACACTTTTTGAGTTCTTAGGATAGAAAATTCTCTTTTTGAACCAATGTAATTCCAAGGTTTTAATCAGACCGATCGCAATTTGTAAAATCAGCAAAGAATGATTTTATCAATCAAAAACTCACCGGGATAAATTTATTAAATGTCACGCGATCGAACGAATCGAGTGTAACTGTAAACTATAGCCCGGCAGTATCTATTCCCTGTCAGCCTACTTGTTACATCGTGAATTCATTTTGACAAATGAAAATAGATATTTTGATACCAATCAATTTTCTATGGATTCAATGCGAGGCGATTGACGCCCCTGGCTTTCATCAATCTTCATTTTCGGGTGTTGAAATGGAAATATTTTCTAAGACTATGACAAAGCTTATTGTGATGTATTTGATTAGAATGTAAGATCAACAAATGCTGCCATAAACTGTTAAATATAGTGAAGGAAATTATCTCCCTCAGCGCGGAATCTAGCTGAGATTTTTTACGAGCTTATTTTTGCATTGTTCTCCTGCATCATAGAAAACGAAATAGGTCCAATACACTCAAGTTCATTGTGACCGCAATTCATCAAACTCAATAACATATTTATTTCAAAGTCTACATAAAAAGATTATAAAAATATTGCAGATTCATAGTAAATATATAAAAATAGATAGAAAATACATAACATATCCTGTACATATTTGATTACAATAAAATGTTTATATATCAACAAATCTAATTATCACAATATTTTGTATTACTCAGTTGATTACATTAGAAAATTGCATATAGCGTCAAGGCACACATCTAATTCTTCACGCCCAGATAAATATTCTTCAGAACGAATTCCACGGATCCGAGATATCAGAGATGATGGAAACTCAAAGTGCTTCGACCAGGACTGCAATTCCTTGACCTCCACCAATGCAAGCTGAACCAACACCCAAATTTCCCTTGTTTCTCCTTCTGCAAATTACGGATGAAAAAAATTAGAATCTTACAACGTCATCATGAAATTTTCGACATTGCGAAACGAATTCCGAACTTACCTCAATTCGTGAACAAGGTGAGCAGTAATCCGTGACCCGGAAGCTGCTAAAGGATGTCCTAGGGCAATAGCGCCTCCATTGACATTAAGTTTGTTGATGTCCAAACTCAAGTCTTTGGCGCAAGCTAGAGTTTGTGCTCCGAATGCTTCATTAATCTAAATTGGGTGAAAAAAATCTCTGAGTATGCGAAGAATCACACGGTACAAAGTGAATAAATTTCCATCTCATGGATAGCAACATGTTTGGAGACGGATCGGTTTATCAATGATAGCCCATGAACGGTGAATTTTTTTTTATTCTGCTGAAAATTGTATCGCATTTCGCGGCGGAGAGTCCGAATAATTGCGAGTAAGAAAAAGCATTGCATTCCTTTACCGAACAGTATTTTTTGGCATCTGCAATGATATTTAAAATTGCAAAAACTAGTTTTTCCAACATCGACAGACAATGAATGTGATCAAAGTGTTGATTAGAGGAAAAGAACGTGCGGATCCTTTCTTGCTCGAGGAGCTAAAGTGAAAACTCACCAAGCCTTCTCTTACCGAGAGGTATGAAAGTATAATCTGATATCGTGGAAGTACGAGAGACTTGACCGAAATTTTCAAAATTATGTATGAAATAAGCCTAAAGAAAAATCAACTCTTGACCATTTTCGAACTCACAAGGACCTATTTGTATTTGAAACTTAGAATTAATTGCATGGCTGAACAGGCATCTCAAAAAAAGACTCAGGAGTTTCAGGAGTCTTAAAGAACAGTTCTTGGTGTAGGATAAAGTTGAATATTTTTCTGGTGCGAGAAGGAAAGTGGAAACGAGAGCCAATAAGAATGAAAAACGTTTGGGTTCCTTTCGCTATTTCGTCACATTATTGTCTGGAAAAATGTTTCCACAGTGTAATCCCAAACGGATCATCTTGGTTGGGAACCAAAGAGTTCAACTTTAGATATTCCAGAAACCACACATTCGATGTCGCATCGGCATAAGAGAATTTTGAGACGGCATTAGTATATCCCTTGAATTTGTCCCATGTGCACCCTGTATAAATTTCACAACTCACCTCAACCAACTCAATGTCATTCAATGATTTTCCAGCAGCACTGAGGAGGCTCTTAATGGCAGGAGATGGCCCAATGCCCATGATACTTGGATCTACTCCTACTGTGCTGTAGCCCAGTAAACGAGCTATGGGTTTTAGCCCATTAGTTTTGACTGCATCCTCACTCGCCAAGATAACAGCTCCTGCTCCATCGCAAACACCCTATACATGTCAGTTTTTGAGTTACTCTACAAAATTGTGGGATGTAACAAGATATCTCTCAATATCTTTGAATTATTCTTACTGATGCTGTTCCTGCAGTGACTAGACCATCTTTTTGGAATATAGATGGCAACTTAGTGAGATCTTCGATTTTGGTCTGCGGTCTTGGATGTTCATCCACTTCTATGGTTTTCTCTCCTTTTTTTGATTTGAGAGTTACTGGTGCTATTTCCGCCTTGAAATACCCATTGTCATTGGCTGAAATATGGTAATTCCTCAAGTGAGTGAGGTATGTCAGCATTGACCAAGAATGTATTGAAACATACCTGCTTTCCACAAGTGTTGACTTCTTAAAGCAAAGTTATCAACTTCTTGTCTAGTAACCTTAAATTGAGCCCCAAGTTTTTCTGCAGTCATACCCATTGGTAAACCACAATGCGTATCAATCAGACCAAGCCAGAGTGAATCTTCAAACTCATATTTACTGCCAAGGGCTGTTCCAAAGCGGACATTACGAACAACAAATGGCATCTGGCTCATATTCTCAACACCCCCTGTCAGTACAATTTTTGCTTCACCAGTTGTAATACTCTGGAAATGAATCCTGATTAATTAGTAATGGTGACAGAACATAACAATAAGCAATAGAAAATTCATCAAACTTTTCTACCTGAGCACCACTGACAATGGCTTGAAATCCTGAACCACACAAGCGATTTACTCCTAGAGCTGGTTTTTCCAAGGGTATTCCACATTTCAATAACACATGTCTTGGCATAAAAGCTCCATCAGATGAGGAGAGCTTTTCAATGGGAAAAAATAGTTAGAAAATTACATTCGAGTACATACATCAGTTATACTTACAGGTAGAACATTTCCAAATATAACATTATCAATTTGTTCAGATTTCAAGTTAGCTGATTGGATTGCTGCATTGGAAGCGACAACTGATAATTCACTTATGCTTTTGTTGACAAACGAACCACCCATTTTCCCAAAAGGTGTCCGCTTGGCAGCAACTATGTAAATACCTTCAATTGAAATAGAGACAAGCTGTTAAGATTACACTCTTAGAGATCAATCTTCACATTTCGCTTTGGATAAAATTATAAGATTTGCTTGTTTATCAAGTAAAATTTCTTGCTTATGGAAAAATGCAGTTGTAGGAATCATGAATGGTATCAGTATTATCAGTAACCTTTAT
Source organism: Eretmocerus hayati (assembly GCA_029851415.1). Taxonomy (NCBI): domain Eukaryota; kingdom Metazoa; phylum Arthropoda; class Insecta; order Hymenoptera; family Aphelinidae; genus Eretmocerus; species Eretmocerus hayati. Next base: position 155,487,005 of record CM056741.1, read on the forward strand.
TTGACTTGCACAAAGCTTAAATATGGGTTGGAAACTTAGAGAAAATCTTAATAATTCGGAAAAGGAGACGAGAAACGATAAATTCATTCGTACATTTTAGACGAAAATGTTAGGATTGATTCTTATATTAAATTGAGCCAGACGGAACTGTAACAAATGACTGGTCGAAATAAGAATAAATAAAGTCCGTAGTCAATCATTTACACACTCGTCATATGTATTATAGAAAACTCAACAAGCAAGGATGGCTTCTCACCTTTCACCATTGAAGTCATTTTGTACAATGAGTTTGAAAAGTAATGCTGCAAAATTCCAAATAAAGTTTAGTTATAATAGATGATCAACAAGTGGCAGGCTCCTCCCTGATCAGTATCGAACTGATCGAACACCTAATATACCACCTACCACGGACTGCTCAATGCTCAAGCTGCTCAGACTGCGGATGACTCCCGCAGCGGGAGTCGCGCTCGCGGACCGGCGTTTTTGGATCGGTAGGAGGGGGTGATTTGAGAAGTGCAACGTCAGGCAGCGGCCACATGCAACGCTATGTCGCCGCCATTTGCAATGAGCTTTTGGCGCGCGCGTCCGATTCAATTTGAAAGCAAAAGCACATTTTAGCACATGGGTGTGCGTGTGGGTTTAATAATCTGTTGAAACCCCCCAACGTCAAGGGGGTCACCGTAGAAGATTTTAATAAGAATAAAATAATGGAAAAAATAGGGTATGAGGCAGGTATCATAGTTATTCTATGGTATATAGTTGTCGTGTGCCATGGTATATAGTTATCGTGTACTTGATCATGGGCCATGGGATATAGTTATCGTGTACTTGTTCATGGACCATGGCATATAGTTATCGTGTACTTGTTCAATGTGCCATGGCATATAGTTATCGTGTACTTGTTCATGGACCATGGCATATAGTTATCGAGTACTTGTTCAATGTGCCATGGTATTCTCTGTTTTACTTTCAGCTGAGAGATGTTATGGATGTGAGATTTCAGTCTACAATCACATTTTTCAAAGATCACATTTCAGATTTTGTGTCCAATGGGAGTAGTTTGGAACAAGTAACCTTCACAAACAATGTAAAAAAATGCCTTTCTCAAGTTTGAGTTCAACTGCAGTTACAATTTAAGTTTAAGGAAATCTTTTTAGAGGAAGTTTGCAGCTCCTTGTAGAAATCTAATTATAGGTTGGGAGCTTCAGATAATGCAGAGAATATGATTGTTGTGGCTCGTTAAAGCGTTTCAAGTGAAAGAATTTATCTGTAGATTTTGTAAGTTTAGTGCGTAAGAGTCTTTCGAGTAGGACTAGACACATTTTTCATAAAAAAATGTTACTAAGTTTTGTAACATCACTTGTTCAGGGTATTTCAAGCAATTGTGTTCTGTGGTAGTGGTTACCAGTGGGTTCAACCACCATATGGCTCATTCAAGTCCAAATTACAGAGTTGAAAAATTTTTGTATGACCGATATGAGAATTTATGATGAGAAACTTTTTAGGGTTGTTTTCTCAATAAGTGGGTTTGATTGAAGTAGGTAACATGTGATGTGATTATAGTGGAAGTTCTATGGAGTCCAACTCCAAAAATAATACATGATGTTAGTTGTATTATCAAGCCATGCATACTACCAACGAAGAAAAATAAATCATCCTAGATAACCAAATATGTATTCATTTGCAGTTTTTACAGCAATTCCAATTTCTAGAAATTGTGAATCTTGGCTTTTTCCCACTGGAAGTCAAGAGCACTCTATTTCATGAAATAAGGGAGAGTTCATAACAAACTCTTCCTGGTGTACCCTGTCGGGGGACTGGTTCATCATGTGCTACATCTTCAAGTTCACTGGGGTCACAACCTCTAACATTTTCATGCTTATCTCGTTGAAACTTCTCTCATCTCTCTTCATACACGATGAGAACTTGCCAAGTCCAGGACTTGGCAAGTTATGGAGAACCTCATCAAGACTTCTCTGAAAGTTGCTCTCCAACGACAGGGTACACCAGAAAGAGTTTGTTATGAACTCTCTCAGTATTTCATGAAAGAGGGTGCTCTTGACTTCCAGTGGGAAAAAGTCAAGATTCACAATTTCTAGAAATTGGAATTGCTGTAAATACTGCAAATAAATAAATATTTGGTTATCTAGGATGATTTATTTTTCTTCGTTGGTAGTACGCATGGCTTGATAATACAACTGACATCATGTATTATTTTTGGAATTGGACTCCATAGAACTTCCACTATAATCACATCACCACTATAATCACATCACATGTTACCTACTTCAATCAAACCCACTTTTTGAGAAAACTAACCTAAAAAGTTATAAATTAAAAAAGTTATAAGTTAAAAGTTAAAAGTATTAAGTATTTAAGTTATAAGTTAAAAGTCATAAATTCTCATATCGGTCATACAAAAATTTTTCAACTCTGTAATTTGGACTTGAATGAGGCATATGGTGGTCGAACCCACTGGTAACCACTGCCACAGAAGCAATTGCTTGAAATACCCTGAACAAGTGATGTTACAAAACTTAGTAACATTTTTTTCCAAAGAATAAAGTATTGTTGCTGAATCCTACAATAAAGACTGGTTCACAGAACAACGGGTGGCTAAAACTTTTAAGGTGCAGTTACTAAATACGATCAATTTGAAAGTTGCACTTTGAATTGAATTGCCGCCCGCGCCGAAAGCTCATGCAAATGGCTACGCGTTGTGTTGCATGTGGCCGCACCCTCATCATCTCCAATACTTTTTTTCCGTCAAAGACTCAACAATGCGATTCAAAACTTCACAATTTTTACAGATTCAAGGATGAATATAGAGAAGCTGCTCTTTTGTAGGATGAGTGCTAACACAATTTATTCAAGTATTTACTCGGGAGAAATTCTACTGGAAATCAACGTAATTTGACCAATTTTGATTTTCTTGTCTTAAAAGCAAAACAACTTCGCGGAAGAAATCAATTTTCCGCCCTTGTACCGAAATATACTATTACGCTACTACAAATTAAACTACATTTGAGTCTAGAAAATAGCAACGTATGTAATCTCACTTGTATGGGTTCGTTCGGGAGCTATATCATTATGCTAACATCAATTTCGCGTGATCAGGTGCGTGGTTTGGTGTCTCTAGGATATTCAACAGTGTATCGGAATCAATCGCAAAATTTGAGAGCACTTTTTATTGAGTAGCTTGGTGTAAGTCGAAGTTCTTAGAATTAGAAATTCTTATAAGGCTATTACAAAGTAGTCATTTGATAATCTACTATAAATAAAATTTGATTTACACTAATAGCAATCATAATCACAAGCCAATTCTCAAAAGAAATTAGCATCTGAGCTTTCAATTACAATGATTATTCAAAATGATCACGGCTCATTCGTTCGCTCTGGAAGAGAATAATAAAAATGACAGCATCAAAGATTTTCTAAAAATTTCACGCGTACATTTGTATTCATTTACAAGATTCTATGATATCAAATTGTTTCCGAACCGGACAGAAACTAGTTGCGACAGTGGCTTTAGAGAGATAGCTTCGAGTTTTTTTCGCCTTGCGTAAAAACTTTAATTTATTTATACAAGATTCAATTCGAAATCGCCTCTAAAATTTTCACTCTCGAATGTCCGCCTTGGACGCGTAATCCTTTCCCTAGAAACAAGATTAATAATTACATATACTTCTTTGGAATTTTGTGTCACACAAAATCACTTACTTCTTGGAAAGTTTGATACATTTCTTGTGCAGTCTGTGCTGATGGGAAAACAGCTTTCAAATTTCGTCTAACAGGAGGGTCTACAGCATAATCGATGGCTGACCACGAGCACTGTTTATCTACGCACTGTAAGAAGACCGACCCAATGACGGGAAATTGTTATACACAATATTGTATGAATTAAGAGATGAATGATGTGACGTGATGATTCTGTGAAAAATACCTGCATCGATGAATCCATACTAATGACAGTGTCACTGACGATATCTTTGCTATCACTTTCAGCAACTATTCTTGCCCCAAAAATTTCAGAATCATAAAGCACTTTCAACGTTCCCGAAGTAAGCTCGTCCCACTTTTGTCCACCTTCGGTCTGTACGTAGACGGTGGCATGTTTTTCAAACATCTGCATTTGATCATCGTCTTCTTCATCTTCGTCTCCATACTCTTCTCCGTCGGCATAATCATCGTCATAATCTTCCTCATCTTGATGTTCATCGTAGCTCTGGGTCGAACCTGTAAGTTAAAGAATATAAGCATGAGTAATAAAATTTCTTCAAAGATTCGTGTTGACTTTGTTTGGACAGTATGCAATTTTTGTTCGTCGAACATGATGATAAAGTCAGTCGGGTAAGAGTTTTGTCAAGGTTTCCAACAAAATATAGAATCGAAATCAAATTGGAAATAGTCCAATCTATTTAAAAAATCAATAAAAAAACTACTTGATGCGATCATACTACACGTACCTTGGACTTGACGAGAAGCAGTCGCTAGTTGAGCTTTGTCCACGGCTTGCTTAAAATTTTGAGCGAGTTCAGGCGTCTTGAATCTGATTGCTAACTGTTCCACTTCAGGATTATCAGGTTCAGCATAATTCATAGCAGCCCACATCCATGCTCGATCTGAAGAATTGAGCTCTCGAAATTCAAGGTCGGCCGTGACAAGCAGATTACACACAATCTTGTGCACCTGCTCGCGCCTCAACAATAAACGATATGTTCCATGCTGGACGTGGTGCAGTAACTTCATTTCGCCTGTTCCACGCTCTTTCCACTCCTTTGTCGTTTGATCGTACCGATATAACTTTCCACGCTCGCAAAACACTGTAGGAAGATGTAAGAGTATTTAAGCAACATCTTTTTACACACGATGTGGATATTGCAGTGTGACAATAAGAATATGGCTCAAGTTATGAATAAAACAGATGAAATAAATTTTGGGGACTCGTTCAGGTAGTCGGTCAATAACTTCAATTGAATTCATGCTCGACAAACCTTTTTCTTCTTCTTCTTCACCAGTCCTTACTTCGATAGCATCAGGTAAAGGAACTATTGGCTCAAAATAAGGATCGTGTTCTTCTCCATTCTCCGTCTCTCCATCGCCATCTTCTTCATCGTTGTCTTTGGCGTTGTCTTTCTTGGTATTAGATGCTGTGCTCGAAACTTTTTCCGGTGCTGCTTTAAGAGCAGGTTTTGATCCAAATACTGAAGCCCCAGCTCCATCAAAAGTGAAATCCGGATCTGAAATTGTTCAATAAGCAAAGTGACTCCACATAATTGATTAAGTACCACTAGATATCCCCGTCAAAAAAAATTCACTGCACTAAAATTAGAAAAAATTGATAATCAATATAGTGGGGTATTTTACCTCTCTCAAATGCAGGTTTTTGATTTGGTTGAGTTTGAGCTGCAAGAGCTGAGAATGTAAGGGTATTTTCTGTGGGTAAGAAATTAAGTCCTGTTTCTTGTTTTGTTTTGTCATTTTCACTTGTGGTCACAGGTTTTCCACCGAAAATGTTTCCGCTACCAAGCCATGCAGGCTTGCTACCAAAGAGTGAGCCTGTCGCAGCTGCTCCATCATTTCCGCCAATTACTGGCACTTTATCTAAAGCTGACATTGATGAATCCGTTGGTTTTGAAGCTGTAGAACTGCCGAATCCGAATGGATCTACAATGAAAGACATTTTTAAACTCTGTGATTATTAGTAATAAAATGTTCATCATGCAAGGACACAGAAAGATCAAACTGGATGAGTCGGTTGTTTGAATCTTTCTTGAATCGACAGAGAGAATGATCATCAAATTACTTGATCCTTGTGCGTTGGCTTGGGAAGAGAGAGAACCAAATGACGGAGTAGTGTTTGCTTGGCCACCAAATATGTTTGTTCCTCCGAACATTGATCCTTTCGTGCTGTTCGCAGGATCAAATACCGACTTTGCTCCACCAAATATCGATCCACTGGTATTACTTGCAAGGCTGAATACTGAACCAGTATTTTTATTTGAATTGGATGCAGTTGTTGGGCTGGAGAACACATTATTTGATGCAGCACTGCTCGAATTGTTAACTCCAAAACCACCGAAAATATTTTTTGGGGGTGGAGAGGCATTTGCAGTAGTTGTAGGTGTTTGAGATGTTTCGGGAGGACTACAGATTTTGAGATTCTCAAGAACACCTTGCGATTCTGATGCAGTTGCAGTCACCTTGCTCAGAGAGAAACTTGGTGCCTTCACTGTGAATGAGAGAAAAATGAAGAGAGACAATTATAAGATGGTCAAAACTTGCAAAACGACTGTAGAAAATCTTGTAGAAGAAACCCTCGAAGTAACTCATGTTCAGGCATGTTTTTATTTAACAATTCATATCTTGATTACGTAAGAGTGATACCGACGTAGAAGTAGATTGTTGAGTAGATAAACATTCGAGAATTTCCAATTAGAAAAAAAAGAGAGAGTAGAAATCAATAAGCATGCATGTAATAAATGTTGATTGAAACAACTGCTGTTGGCAAATGCAGCTCACACAAGTTCTGTAATGATCTTTCTAAGACCCAGGATAGAAAATGTCATTTTTGGCGTATACGCTATAGCGCGACTGAACGGCCATTTTTCTCTCCGCTCGAATCAGAAAATTGGCGTTTAGTTACCCTGATACCAAAACATAGTATATGCACCTCGCTCGTCGGGCCGTTTTGGGGCACTGGGAATCTGATCCCCTGGTTACTCTTGAAAAAAATGGATTCCTATGCCCCAAAACAGCCTAATCTCGCATCGGTGCATAATGTACTGGTTCAAAAAAATTTCATAATATAACTGACCTGAAACCTTGTCCGAATTTTTGGGAGAGCTGAAAATATTCGATGTGGGAGTGCCAAATGATAAGCTTGTAGCCGAAGAGGTAGATGTCGGTTTCCCAAAACTAAAGACCGAGTTAGAGGAACTTATTTTCGGCGTCTCTTCTTTGTTCAATGTTTCAGTCACGTTAGAACCATCAGAATCACGACAGCCAATGCAACCAGCACAGTCAGGTTTATATTTGTATGAATAAAAGTTTTCAGGTAGCAGAAGTTTTTTAGCCGCTGCCTTTTCTTCGGGGGTAACTTTGACTTCATAAACGATCTGTAAGGGAAATTTCTCATCAAACTATGTGGCATCCATTAAAAAGAAATCTCATTACAAAGAATCAATTCTGAGCCATTATTCGGGACGAAAATTATGAAAGTTAGAAAAAACTGACACTCTCACCTGTACATCTGGAGAAGACTCTTTAAGCACTGTTTTAACAGTCGTTTTGACAGCATTTGGCACAGAGGACGGAGACTCTGAATTCGACTCAGATTTACAAGCATCGTCTACAGCTTTCTTGAACTCATTTGCCACTTCTGGGCTTTTAAATCGACAGGCAAATTGCATATATTCTACTTCGCCTTCACTGTAGTCACCAGCCGACCACATCCAGGTCTTATCGTCCTTTGAGGTGATTTCTACTGATGACGAGACAGCGTGATTCAAGCACAATTTGAGTATCTGAAAATCAAAGTACAATAGAAGAACTTGCTTTTGCATGATTTCAAGACTACGAGAGTACACAATGACTACCTGATCGCGCCTCATGACGAGTCTCAATTTTTTGGTTTGCACATGCCTGAGAAGCTTAATATCTCCTAATCCTCTCTCCTTCCATTCTTTTGTGGAGCTGTCAAATTTAAAGAGCTTAGCTCTGTGGCTGTAAAGCACCTCTTCATCTTCTTCTCCGGTCTTCACTTCTACTTTGTCAGGCAGTGGAATGACGGGAGCAAAATATACGTCCTCTGATTCCTCCACTACGTCATCATCACTAACTTCTAACCGTTCGGGAGGTTTTACAGCAGATGATTTGTTTTGGAATTGAAAGTCAAAACCTTTTCCAGGAGAACCGAAAGTGTAGGATCCACTTCCACTATGTGGCGGGGTGCTTGGTGCTTGGATACCGAAATTAAAGCCAGAAGGTTTATTGGCACCAAAGATATTTGCGGGCGAGGAAGTCGTTTTCTCAGAGGTATTCGACTGAGCGTTGAAACGAAATCCTGAATCATTGGAAACACTCGCACTCGTTTGACCCTAGAAGGAGAAAAAGAAGCTTGCTATCAAGACTGTTGATACTTTTTAAATTTGATCTATTTTACAATTCCCAAGGCAATTATTGAAAGTATCATCAAATAATACGAGATTTTGTATTTTTTTTATGGTGGAGCCCAAATCGATTTCTTACAGGATAAGTATCAATTGAAGAATGATGATCAACAACACACTTGTGAGTCGTGTCAAGAGCAAAAGTAGATCAGAATATTTTCCGACATCAAAGAGAAGTCCCTTCCGTTATCATGGAAAGTTTCACAGGAGTAATCGAAAAACTGCTCCAATTCGTCTATCAAAAAATATGATTACGGTACGTCTAGGGAAATCCCAACTTATTCGAGAATTGATAGAGGAAAATATTAGTAAGACGATTGACCAGTAATTTGCATCATCTCAAACATGCATCCTGTCCAAAACCGATGATGGACGTGGGTGATAGAATTCAAGAAGCTATCAAGACTCATTCAAGAAACTCTACACTAACTGATAAAAAACTTGACAATTACGACGTATTTGATAAATATCATGATGGTTAGATCTCTTTCGTGTTCGAGTTTTAGAGCGTTGATATTGATAAATAACACTTACTTGTGGTATACCGAAATTGAAATTCGATGCACTTCCAGTTGAAGAAGTAAGACCTCCGACCTTTGGCTTAGGAGGTAGTGATGGATCACTCGGAGCTTCGCAAGCAACGCAGTATTTACTAGATTGATTATTACGCGTGTAACAATCATTACACGCCCAAGAACCCGGTGCTGGTTTAAACAACTCAGATAATGGCTTAGGAGCTTGTGTAGTTGAAGCAGCATTAGATGTTGTATTTGTAGATGCAGGCGGAGCTTCGCAAGCAACGCAGTATTTACTAGATTGATTATTACGCGTGTAACAATCTTTACACTCCCAAGAACCCGGGGCTGGTTTAAACAGCTCAGATAATGGCTTAGGGTCTTGTGCAGTTGAAGCAGCATTAGATGTTGTATTTGACGATGCAGGTAGATTAGGACGTCTCAAAATTGATGCAGTGCCTGAAAGAATATATTTTCAACGGTGAATAATTGTGAAGATGATGATCGAAGCAAGTCTTTTCCAAATACAATTAGTCATGAAGAGTCATTCAAAATTCAATCTAGTCAGAAAATTCTGTTTATTCAAGTGGAGTTTGCAAGAATGGAAAATTTGACGGAAGTTTCTATGTATCGAATCGAAGTCAACTCACTGTCAGGCGTTGATATTACTGGGGCACTTGCGGTGGACGTCGGAGTACCAAAGCTGAAGACAGGAGTTGTCGGCATCTTATTTGTGGAGTCGCTAGGCTTTACAAAACTGAAGGAAGCAAAAGGACTCGGCTTGGCAGTTGCTTCTTCAGGCTTCTTCGGTGTTTCATCTTGCGTCACAGGTTTTTGTATAATAGGCGATGATGTGAAAGAAAAGCCGCCAATCTTTCCAGTAGGCTTATTTTGAGCCGAATCCGTCTTTGTAGGCTCATTCGCTGCCTTGGTTGTACTGGAATCGCAGAAAATGTTCGTTTTCAGAATGCATTATAGACATTGCCAATCAAATATCTATTGCGGTATATGCATTCCATTGGGTTTATCATGCTTTATTCTCATCGGATAAAGTTGTGGGCCATATTCATTTCCATCAGGGATGTGATCATTCGAAAATATTGACTATGAAAAGACTTGACGATCAGAAGTACAGTTATAGATGAGACATAAAATCTCAGCAGCCTGACAGAGCAATTCGCTCTGAAGCTAGTGGAAGTATGAATGTCAATGATCAAAACATCGAACTATTCACTGTATCAATTTTCTTGTTCCAAATCAAGACAGCGGGAGTAACAGATTGGAAGATTTACTGAGTATCTAAATTAACAAAATGCCTCCCTTGAAATCGAGATGAAATCAACTTGAATATAACTTTTTCTGAAAGAACTGGTTGATTCAATATTCTATAATGGGTAACCTAAGACTCACCCGGTCACGGTCATTTCATTTGCTTTCACAGTTTCATCCGGTAAGCTATCCTTCGCCTTATCGAAATGTTCCTTGAAACTAGCACCTTCTTCAACAGTTTTGAATCTGATGCACAACTTTTCTAGCTTGATTTCCTCATCTGCAAAGTCATTAGCCACCCAAATGTAAGCCTTCTCGTTTGTGGGCATCACAGTGAGTTGCATATCTTTTCGTAACATATGATTGGCGCAGATCTTATGAACTTGCTCGCGACGCATAAGAAGTCGGATTTTCCCTTCCTTATTTTTCAAGAGTTTTACATTGCCGACTCCACGTTCTTTCCATTCTTTATCTACAAATCGGAAAAGCCTTGCTCGGGCACAAAACAATGTCTCTTCATCTTCTTCTCCGGTCGTAACAGGTACCTCATCTGGTAGAGGGATGATGGGTGCAAAATCGGGAATAGGATCATGCTCCACCTCAGCAGCATCCGAACTACTATGTATGGAGCTCGTAGAAATCGCACTGGTGTTATGATTGTCTACGACAGTAAAAAAGATATCGTCAGTTATTGTTCGGAAATGACCAGACTACGTATTTCAAAGATACCTATGCCAAAAAAAGATATTTGCACCACAAAATGAAAACAACTACCGTGTACGAACAACGCAGACGTGCTTACCGTGAGATTTAGACAATGGCGAAGTAATAGTAAGGGTCGTAGCCAGAGGAGGCAAGATTACAGTCGTCGGAATAGTAGCTTGAGATGGCATCGAAATTTGATAGCTATGAGGCGTACTTGGATCTTGAAGTGAAGTTGCACTAGTGAGAGGCATGCCAAGTCTGTGTTGAACGGGAATGGTGACGCTAAGCGTAGGCTGGGTTGACGAGGTTGTAGAGGATGGCAAGGTGTCCGATGTCGTGATCACGACATTAACCGGTGGTAGTTTTTGAGTCGAGCTCGTTGTTGTACTGGTCGTGTTGTCTTTACTCAGCGAAGGAGGTTCTTGAGATACACTATCAGATACACCAGGGAATCTGCCGAAATATAAACATAATACTTATAGCAAGACTCTCGAAGAGGTATTGAATTATCAATTACTGGATGATTGGATATACTATATCTGAAGCAGCGCTTCCAAGACAATCTTGTGTTACGTGATGTTCACGAAAATACCTATGTAAAATCAATCACAAAATTTGAAAAACTTACTTGAATCTCGGGGTTTCCTTCAAACTATTCATTTGAAAAGCAGACGGATATGAAGAGTCTGGCAACTGTGAGTCTGGTCTTTGAGAGAAAAGACCCTGCTGTAAAACGTCCTGAGTCATGTGTTGCATCGATGCAAGAGGTTGTTCAAAACCATGCCTGTACATTGGCATTTGGTATGGATTAGGATATAGCCCCGACATCGGCTGGACTGCTGCAGCAGCGGCGGCGGCTACAGCGGCGGCTGGATCAGGGAATGGAAGAGGAGCTCCTTGATAATAACCTTGCAGTGCGGCGCCTTGTGGGTACATCAACGGAGAATAAGGTTGTCGTGGAGCAAAAAGATTTGGAGGTATTACACTCGCGCGAGTGTTTCCTGCTCCCGGCAAAGATGCATGGCTGTAGCTATTGAAATCCCTGGAAAGAATAGTGGAAATTTGGCCTCAAATATAAAGAGATGTGATTACCAAGATCGGATCAGAAAAAATAGGTACAAAACTCTGGTCCAACGGAATTGAGTTCAAAACAACACAATAATCGCGCGGAGACTACTTTCAATTTTGAAAATCGAGATCTACTTCATAGGCAGTACAAATGAGTTATATGTATTTGTATGTACCTGTAGTCATCTTCGCTGTAAGCTGCATATAATTCATCTTCAATATTCTGCGTATGCACTTGCGGACGACCAGATGGTTTTTGAGAATCTTTGTGCCGAGTGACTTTAATCAGCTCATCCAATTTAGATATCACGGTCTTATTCTGCTCATCAATTCTAGTTATCATGAATTCTTTCAAGGAATCGATCGAGTGGACCAACTGTCGGATTTGTGCGTCAAGGCGCTCAGGACTTGGCCGTGCCTCCTACAAAGTGATTGCATTACCATGATTATATTACTTTTGTGTGCTGCACGTTAGACATTATTGAAGTGCAGCTCATTAATTAAAAACTTACATTTCGATTGCGGGGCGTATCCAAGAAATCATGATGTTGACGAGGTGTACTTGTCGAATGTCGAATGCTTCGACGGATACTCCTCATCGGTGTATGCGATGTATTGTTCATCATGGGTAAAGAGTTGGTGACTACTGCATGTTCTTCACTATGCGCTGATGAATAGCTTTCCTCAGAAAGATCGTCACACTCGTTTCGATTACCTGAGGGAGGCGCGGATAGTAGTTCAAGACATTGTTCTATCATATGAAGGAAATGTTCCATCATTTATCATAGTTATTGAAGTACAAAGCACGATATCGCTCACATTTAGAATGAATGGTTTCATTCACGTTAGCTTTCCAAGTCAAAACTGTTTTCGACACTTTTGACTACTGAGTAACTATGCATTTTAAAATGTTTGAGAGAATGGTCATGCAATTCAATAAACGGAGGATATCGCAAATTTCAGATGCCATTCAATTGTTTGTTGCATCAGAATCAAGAAAAAAAAATTCTTAACTTACGGTCATTGCACATCATATCGGGGTCTATTCTTTTCAGTTCATTCTCAATCGATGTTATATGGATACAGAGTTCAGCATTTAGAGGGTGTTTGGGGTCAGCGTCCGGGCTACGCAATCGGTCCAAAGTTAGGTAGAAGGAATTTCTAGCCTTAGATAAAATACTAAAATACAAATGCCGCATCTCCGACGTAACACTCTCTTTTGGTGAGCTGTTCATCGTCTCATCAGCTAGTAATTTATAGATCTGTAACGTTAACAGACTTGAAGATATTGTACTCCTCTTTTAAATAACTATGGTTCATAGTAAGGAGACAAATTTACCTTCCCCTGTTCAAAAGAAGCCTCTGGACACTTGAGAGCTTGTAAAGCCTCAATAGCTTGCTCATAAAGTTTATCACGCACGAATTTCTGAGCCAGTGCCAGTTTTCCTTCTTCAATAGCGTGTGTTAGTTCCATGTTGTTCATGTCTTTCCTGTTGTTAAAAGTGACAATATTCAATGAGCTGAAATTTCATCAAGTTGCAGTTGTAAAATGACTGAGTTGAGTCTTACCCAATGTATTCAAATAATTTTGAATGCGACGAACGGATGTTTTGATTATTTTGCAATCGTTCTAACAGAGGGACAGCGGCTGCCCAATACAATTCGGACCGTGCCTCCAGTGCAGGGATGTTTGCACTTTCATAATGTTTTTCCTTCAAGACCTTCGCCTGAAAAGTGGGTAATTTTCAATGGACCATACTAATAAAAATATTTCATCATCAAATGAGATCCAATAGAGACAAAGTCTTTTGTATAGAAACAATGTCCAGTCCTAAGGAATTGTACTGACAATGATTACTTTGTGATGAATGACACTCACTCTATGATTGAAAATTCGAGCTAGATGAACTAGAACTACTGGGTGTAAGCCATGATTGCCAATACACCGTATAACTTCTAACCCACGTTGCAAAACTTGTCTGTTTTCACCTATATCCTCTATTACTTCTTTACTGTATGATTTAAATGCTGCGCTCCACCTAGAAAGATGATTGTTGGTAACGAGCGGGCCAAACGTAAAAATAAACCAATGACAAAGAGTTGATCAAAGATTTCTTGTAAACAAACCATTTTTCTTGTTCCTCACTACACAATGGACTTGTGAGATCTGCCGGCAGTGTCGGTAACCTATCAGGATCTAATAAATTATTACACTGTTCTTCCATCACAGCTGAGGCACAGAGTACTATAAGTAATGGGATATTATGATATTAGCGACATATTCATGCCGTTTGAGTCATAATTTTCTAAATGGTTAAAAATTACAACATGAACGAGAATTTCACCTGCAACATTTAGGAATGCATCGACGTCGAGACGACTCAAAGTGACAGGTGACGCTTGGTTGAGGTTGTACACAGAAAACTGGAGATCATGAAAAATAGGCGAAGACAGATTTGGTTGAGGTCCATCATATTTGCTATTAGAATGTAATCCGGTTCTGTTCCGAGTTTTTAAAGCTGGCCATATTTGATGGTGCAAGGAGTGAGGCCATACCAGTGCGGCCACTGTTGAGAACGGCAGGTGATTTACAGATTAATTAACTTCAATTGTTGGGAAATCATGAAATGTTGCATCACAAAGATCTCACCTTCATCAAACTTTTTCAGTTCATTGAGCGATGCAAGTCGAAATGGTGGATTCATGGCATTATTATTGGCAAAATAAGAAGTACGGATTTTCTGATATATTTTGCCGACAAAGATTCTCTGTGAAAGATAAACCATAAGGTGATTAGGTCAAGTTGAAACTTACGAAAATTCTCAACATTGTATATAAATTCTTGACTACAAGGATCGACATCTTTACATAATTCTGTAGCTTAAGAGCTGCTAATACTCCAGAATCTCAATTTTCCTATTTGTATAATCCAAAATACTCACTTGATACACTCTTTCTCGCCATGACCCAGAACAAAATTTTTCAATACTTGTGGTGAGTTTCTTGGGATTGCCTCTGGCATAATCATGGAGGATGTGACCTGGATAAGATGAATACTTTTAGTTTGAATAACAAAAGGGTCAGAGATATTATGCACAAGAGGGACTGATTGTGACCCAATTATAATCCGCGATTCATCTGTAAATTAACCAAAGGTTTTCTACGTGCATCCATTACATGAAAAACGATTGTGGTAAGAAATTTCTCCAATGAAGGCATAGTTTTTGTAAAGCAGACATTTCTAAGCGACTAGGTCAAATTTACAACTGGATTACCGTTTTTGTATGATGCAAATTAGTCGATATTTCGAATCTGTATCTCTGACCATCATGGTGTAATATACAAGTACAACTAAATACAAGTCTTACCAGCTTGACTGCAGCGATAGGATCCTTCTTTATACCAAAGCTGAAGTAAGTTTTTCAAAGATCTATCCACATGGATTGCCCACGAAACTGACAGGTCGATTGGTTTTACATGTAAAGCAGCTAATAAAAGTGGTGTACACAGTCTGCCAGTTTCACTCCAACTGCTATTTTCCCGTTTGGTGTTTTGTAAAACCAAGCAAGCCATGTGCAATTGTAGTTGACCCCACATGTGCGCAAATATACCCTCTGTCAAAGAGGGATAGTTTGAGAAACTTTGGGCCTTTGCTTCAAATAAGATTTGGTCAAAACTGTAAGAAAAATAATTATCAGAACTTGACACTTTCTATAACGAAAACAGACAACATATACCCATAATTTCATATGCAAAGCACAAAGGAGCCTTTGAATGTTTTACAACCTAAATTTTTTGAACAAGTAGAAGGTATTTTCAAAATTTGAGTAACTTACTTATAAACTGCTTGCATTGCTTCCGAAGTTTTTCTGACCATGCAACCTTGTTCTTTGAGACTGAGGGCTGCATGTCTTTCTAGTGCAGAGATATAGTAGATCCAAAACGACCAATTAGATTCTTTGCTGCTCTTACATTTGGAAAATAATTCACACAAGATCTGATACCACTGCGTGCTGTCTCTGTGAGGACTTGTTTCTTCCACGTCAGTTGCATGTTTGTAAGCCTCATCAAGTTTGCCTTTCTCTATATAATACTTTAGGAGTTTTACACGAAGTTGAACGTCCGTAGGGCGTGCAACCAGTTCAGCTAAATGGAGGAAAATAATAATATGAATCATTTTAAGAAAAATCCTGATTGATCATGAACATGAAGTAAACATTAATACAATGATGAAAGAATTAGGAGATTTTGCGGCCTTGGATCATGTTGCAATAGCTTCAACAATTGAAAATTGAATGAGAGAATTTTGTTAATCATGAAAAAATCCTAACAAGTTGATGAGTATTGCATTCATGTTGAAATACCATGGTGGGATTAGATTTATGCAGATGTGAGCAGTGCCAATTACCTAGAATGAGCTTCTCAAGATCTTCTTCGCTATGAACTGATTTTTCTAGGGACAACATTTTTTCTTTCAATTCAAAAACGATCTTATGTCGAGGAAAAAGTTCATCAGCTCTTTCAGACCAATGCTTTGCTCGATTAACATCAATTTCTATGTCTGGAGCAGCCATAAGTTCACAAACTGTTTGTAATGAAAAAAAAATATCACATACATAATTCCCATTCATGTTTCATAGTCACCAACGATAAATGTCATTATACCTTTGAGAATGAGATCTTCTTGTCTGCCATCCAGTTCAAAGGCTAGTTTGTACTGTATGAGAGCTGCCTCTTTCTGTCCTAAACTCTCAAGGATTTGACCCATAAGTTTGAGCGCCTTAGCTTCTTTGCGAGTTTCCACATAACGTGAGAGGTATCTTCTTGCTGATTCATAATCACCAACATTATAATATAGTTCTGCTATTTTATAACAGCGTAAGGTCCTCTGAAAAATTAAAAATCAGTCTTTACTTTTCAGAAACAACTGCAGGCATTCGTTTTAGCTCAAACATGTTGCTGAATTAAGAATACAGGTTTACTTTGCTTGACAGTTTCTAATGTAATTGAATCAATCTTCATCATACTGACTCAATAGCTACTTAGTTATCAGGAAAGAAGAACAATGGTTCTCCAATTGATCTTTCTAGATTGATGTTCATGTTTTTAAATCATTACAATGTCAGTGCACTCAATCATGGACGATACACTTGTATGCACAAACAGGTCTTGAAGTGGAAAACCATGAGGCCCGGTTATGAGTTTTTTGAGAAGGCGAGTCAAGAAATTGTGATGATGACAGGATAAGCAAATTACTCAAGACAGTTCGTGAGTGGCATGAAAATTTGTTGGACAAAATTTAATGAGAAAGCACGTGTATTGGGTACGTTCTTCAGCTTCCCATGCAGCAATCCTCTCAGACAAGACTATTTAAAAGTACGATTTCGCCGGATTGCACAAGTCAGGACAGACATTACTAATCGAGTGAGGGCATGCAATCACCCACGCTAATAAGAAGTAAAAATTAACAGTATCAAAAAGCAAGGGGTCAGCGCCGAGGGCGCGCGGCAAAATTTTGGCGCGATTCAAGGTCGAGCATTGGGGAATGCAGGGGCAGAAATTGATGCATAGATTGATTCCATACCTCATTCTCGTCCGGCAGCTTGCGAAAGATGTCCTGCACGTGGCGGTCAACGTCTTTTTTCGTGCGGAACATGTTTGCTCTAGGTGAATAATCAGTCCGGTGGTCAGGATCTCAGCCAAACGGCCGCAGCAGTAACGCGTGGATAATAACCTCGCGCACCGGCGGATGGCCAAAAGATACACACGGCGCCGCGATGGCTGCGGCAAAGGTACACGACGACGGTTATTACTCGTCGGGGTCGTATCGTTCACTATTCAAGCCGCACGCGCACTTGGCACATCAGATTTTAGATCACCGTACCTAGTTTTGAAGAAGATTATACGCGTGCAGCAGGTGGTGAGTACTTATTATCGGTCTTGATAAAGGGCTGCTGCTGCTCCTTGGGAATGAGTAGGCCCTCAGCCCGCCAAAAGGCACATATTATCATCTCAAACAATCTCAAAACTCACGGGATCTGCCTGCACCAATCTGCACGTTTGCTACATTTCTCTCTTCTTTCCTTTTCCTCCTCTCCTCGCACTCTCTCATGATATATTGTGCACAGCGGTAGGTGTGCTTGAAAGTATGGCGAAGCCTTTCCAGCACACCTAACTAACATATACGGCTAGATCGAGGATTCCAACCTCCTCTTTTTTTCCGATCATACTTTTCGTCACTGAATCGGCATCGCAGCCATGCACTTCCCGTATCGAAATTGTGTAGAATTCCAATATCTCTCATCTGCATCCTTAAGTCCTTGGATCAGAAGCACTTTCATTGAGAAATCTAATTGACAAAATTTTTCGCGTCGTCGTTTCTTGCTGAATCGCATCAGCGGTGATGCATGACGGAAATCGCCATCACGCGCGGGTCTTTTTTGAATGTCGTTTGAGAGGTAATATTGACTGTGTGTAATCTTACCACGATTTTCAAAAACCGAATTTATCAACTCGGTTGCATGTATTTAGTATTTCAATACTTCTAGAATGATGAACAAAGCTCAATTATTGTGCTGATTCTGCTTATTTACGAATTGGTTGCATCGCGCCAGGGGGTCTATTCTAAATACTGGTCGTGGCCGCGTGACCACTAAAACTGGCCGCATGACCAGCACGAAGTGGCGCCGATAGCGTCCACGCGCGAAAAAAGCTACGGCGTTCATCCGGCAACGTCTCTCGGGCTTCTGCTACGCACTGATTCGAAATTTGTCATCTGAAAATGAGTCCGAGGAGCTGCAGGATAATTATTATTCTTACTAAACCGCAAAGTGACAGTTTTTCATTCCAATGTGAGGTTATATGCTGGTTCTCTCTCTCTGTAACCTCACAATGAATTTTCTGTCTAAATCGGTGCAGATGAAGTGCAATTGTAAAATTTGTGATGATGTGCCTCAAGTCTCAATGAGAATTTGGGCAAAATTTCTTTCACAGGTTCTCATTATCATGCTGGAGATTCCTCAACCTAGAGAAGAAAATTGTGTTGTGGGCCAGCTCAAGGAGGTTTCAAAGGCTCTGTGGAAAGAGTTTTTGGCTTCTATGATGCTGGTTAACAAACCAATTCTACCTCACCATCCCTCAAAAGTTGATCATGAATTTGGCGTAGAGTCAAAAAGTCATTGCTCTACCTCAATCTGAATCCATCAATCGTTAAGTTGGATAGGTTCATTCATTCTTTATGAATCTAATCCATCTCCTTTATTCAGAAAATGTGATGGAGTGGAAAGTTTGATGATGCTGAAAGTTAATGGGACTTGGTCATAGCGTGCTTGGGTTCTCAATATAATTATGCCTTGGGTTACTATTTTATGATCCTGATATCGTTCCACACTCAGATTCTGGTATGAGAAGAGAGGCAAATTTATATTATCATGTCTGCACATCATTCGGCAATCCAGTTTCACTCACAATCAAACATAGCCCTCTAATGGAATCTCTCATAAGAGCGGCTAATGAAATTGTGTAGGGATTTCCCAACAATCGTAAGGTTGGTCTGAATGTGATAGGTGAATGTAACTTTGAGACCGATCCAATCTACTTGCATTTCCTGATCTCAAGTCATATTACTCAAAACTGATTTGGATTTGAATTTCACATCCATCCATCATAATCAGTATGGATATTAGAGGTGAGTTCTTCCTACTAATGTGAACTATTTTCTGGGAAGCATGAGATTCAATCAACAATGATAGCTATATCAACATATGCAAGGATATTGTAGATTTATAGAGTGTGAACTATGAGATATATGCAAGACCATTTAGGAATTACATTGATATTATTTCCAAACTAATGTTTGCTCGCCCTGTACCAACAAATGTTGTAAGTATTCATTACATCCAGGCGAAGAAGAAATTTGCTGGAAAACTTACACACAATTTCATTGGCTACTGTTATAAGAGATTACATGAGAGAGCTATGTTTGATCACATTTTCTGAATGAAGGAGATGGATTAGATTTGTAAAGAATGAATGAACCTATCAAACTCAACGATTGATGGATTCAGATTGAGGTAGAGCAATGACTTTTTGACTCTACGCCAAATTCATGATCAACTTTTGAGGGATGGTGAGGTAGAATTGGTTTGTTAACCAGCATCATAGAAGCCAAAAACTCTTTCCACAGAGCCTTTGAAACCTCCTTGAGCTGGCCCACAACACAATTTTCTTCTCTAGGTTGAGGAATCTCCAGCATGATAATGAGAACCTGTGAAAGAAATTTTGCCCAAATTCTCATTGAGACTTGAGGCACATCATCACAAATTTTACAATTGCACTTCATCTGCACCGATTTAGACAGAAAATTCATTGTGAGGTTACAGAGAGAGAGAACCAGCATATAACCTCACATTGGAATGAAAAACTGTCACTTTGCGGTTTAGTAAGAATAATAATTATCCTGCAGCTCCTCGGACTCATTTTCAGATGACAAATTTCGAATCAGTGCGTAGCAGAAGCCCGAGAGACGTTGCCGGATGAACGCCGTAGCTTTTTTCGCGCGTGGACGCTATCGGCGCCACTTCGTGCTGGTCATGCGGCCAGTTTTAGTGGTCACGCGGCCACGACCAGTATTTAGAATAGACCCCCTGAGCCCCTGGGATGACCAAATATTGCGCAATCAGATCGCCGCCTTCCTCGCGCGCTTAGTCTCGCGATCCGCGGGCCCGCGACCATGCGCAAACGTCCCATTCCCCCACCAACGGAGAATCACACATTAGTGGGAATGGCGCGCGATTTTGAATGCTTGCAAGTGTTAGATAGTTTATTAGTACATCTCACAAGAAAAAGATTTGAGATTGGAATGAAATTGAAAGAATTATTTTTGAGTTCAGATATACGTCTTTTGTATTTATCATTTCTATCATATCATTTCTATTTCTTTATCATTTCCATTCCTAGTTCGTTACATTCAATCCTCAAATTCATCAAGATACGGTGCTTCAACGGGGTCACTGTTACAGTATGATGATGCGCTCCGCACGATGGCAACTTTTTATAGTTGCCTAATGAAAATTAGCAGGTACGAATAACCAGTGCATAAGCACCTCCCATTCTCGTGAATTGAGTTTGATAGTTTACAGAATGATGACCAAAAAATGAAGACGAGAAAACTTTATTCGAAGATATCAGCAGAATGGTTTCTCAAAATGTTTGGTCGAAAGTACTCGAAGGATACAATTATGAGATTCATGGATTACTCCTTCCAACAGTTATTTCGTGATAAGTCTTTGCTTCCGGAAGGCCTCCGAATAATTCCTTTTAACCAACAACTTTTGGGCATTTTCTTGTGGTTATCATGGTTTGAAATGGTTAATCCCCACTTTGAACCATCGGAA
Source organism: Eretmocerus hayati (assembly GCA_029851415.1). NCBI lineage: Eukaryota > Metazoa > Arthropoda > Insecta > Hymenoptera > Aphelinidae > Eretmocerus > Eretmocerus hayati. The sequence goes on from CM056741.1 coordinate 155,508,128, forward strand.
ATTTAGAGAATAAGAGATAATAACAAGACTCACTTGCAGTAAAAATTATAATTGTTTCATGTTATCATCAACACATTCCTGCCCGAGGTTCTAAGTGAGGAGGAACTACTCAAGAATGTATATTTGTAAGGGGAACTATTCAAAAATTTATCACACCAATAGAACCGTCCTCAAATTTTCGGATGAAAAGAATCGCTCAAAATTTTCAGTTTTTAAGACACTATCCAAATTATTTTAGGAACCATTCGAAATCACATTACGTAGAAAGAGGTATCTAAAAAAGGTTGGATATGGATAATTTGTTGATGTTTGCCAGAATCTACGAGAAATCGTAGGTCCTTCGATTTGGTGAAAATTTTTCGAAAATTCTTCTCATTCCCCAGAAGTTTCTGGATAGTTTCTTTCAACCAAAAATCCTTGAATTTTCTAATCTCACGTTTTGAATGATTCACAATCACTTTGAGCCAACGAATATTGATGAATTGGTTTTCACCAGAACATCTCTGCAAATGAAGATAGATGACAAAAACTGTAGAACAATAAGACTGTATTAACGTGAAAGTCATTATTTTCTCATGTTACCTATCATCGGCACAATTTTCATGCAACTTGATGAGATATTAGCCCCACTGGAATGGAAAGGTCTCGAAGCACTGAATCTACGGTAAAATAAAAACATTCCGAGCCAGCTTGTTAAGAAAATGTGAATCATCGTACCTTTTTAAACAATTTTGTAAGCTATTCTCAAAACATGCATACATGATTTTCATTTAATACACTTAGAAGAAATGAAGTCTTGGAGAGAGTTATGTATGAGTATCTTTCTATTTATTGTAAGTCTTCAAACATTCATGCATTTTTTAATCAAAACCTTCTGTAAAAGAAAATGAGTGGAAATAGCAAGGTCTGCTTATTTTGATTTGAATGTTTGACGAACGGAAATATTCGCTCGTGGAATTATTGGATAGTAGAAATGTAAAATTGAAATTCCAAGCGTTCTTCCTTATGAATCTTTGATTGAATCTCACGCCTTAGAAATACACCTTGGAAAGGTATAGTTTTTGAAAGTATTACGAGACACCCTCTCACAAACTCCAGTTAGTGTTCTGTATCTCAGATTACTGTGGCCAATTCATGGTCAAAAGAGACTTGATATCCAAATGAGTTTTCAAGCATGGAATGGATACATATGGTCACTCATAGTTATGGATGGAAATTTCGAGCAACGAACGCGGTGAAATCCAAGATGTGTCTCAAGTATGCGACTGAATCTGTCCAGAATTTTCTCATCTTGAACTAGGGCAAGTGATTGAAATATATCTGCCCCAAAAAGAAAAGCAGATGTTAGGAAAGGCCGAAGGCTTCACTGTGTGGAGCTGCTGACCAGACCAAATAATCGTTGACAATAATTTCGTCAAGAGAATTATTCCGTCGCCAATGTATTAATTACAATCCAAAATATAGAGTGTTATCTCCAGCATTGATCCAAAATTAGAGCTCTGCAAATGAAGATTCGTACTTGACATAACGAAATCTCTTGACGAAATTATTGTCAACGATTATTTGGTCTGGTCAGCAGCTCCACACAGTGAAGCCTTCGGCCTTTCCTAACATCTGCTTTTCTTTTTGGGGCAGATATATTTCAATCACTTGCCCTAGTTCAAGATGAGAAAATTCTGGACAGATTCAGTCGCATACTTGAGACACATCTTGGATTTCACCGCGTTCGTTGCTCGAAATTTCCATCCATAACTATGAGTGACCATATGTATCCATTCCATGCTTGAAAACTCATTTGGATATCAAGTCTCTTTTGACCATGAATTGGCCACAGTAATCTGAGATACAGAACACTAACTGGAGTTTGTGAGAGGGTGTCTCGTAATACTTTCAAAAACTATACCTTTCCAAGGTGTATTTCTAAGGCGTGAGATTCAATCAAAGATTCATAAGGAAGAACGCTTGGAATTTCAATTTTACATTTCTACTATCCAATAATTCCACGAGCGAATATTTCCGTTCGTCAAACATTCAAATCAAAATAAGCAGACCTTGCTATTTCCACTCATTTTCTTTTACAGAAGGTTTTGATTAAAAAATGCATGAATGTTTGAAGACTTACAATAAATAGAAAGATACTCATACATAACTCTCTCCAAGACTTCATTTCTTCTAAGTGTATTAAATGAAAATCATGTATGCATGTTTTGAGAATAGCTTACAAAATTGTTTAAAAAGGTACGATGATTCACATTTTCTTAACAAGCTGGCTCGGAATGTTTTTATTTTACCGTAGATTCAGTGCTTCGAGACCTTTCCATTCCAGTGGGGCTAATATCTCATCAAGTTGCATGAAAATTGTGCCGATGATAGGTAACATGAGAAAATAATGACTTTCACGTTAATACAGTCTTATTGTTCTACAGTTTTTGTCATCTATCTTCATTTGCAGAGATGTTCTGGTGAAAACCAATTCATCAATATTCGTTGGCTCAAAGTGATTGTGAATCATTCAAAACGTGAGATTAGAAAATTCAAGGATTTTTGGTTGAAAGAAACTATCCAGAAACTTCTGGGGAATGAGAAGAATTTTCGAAAAATTTTCACCAAATCGAAGGACCTACGATTTCTCGTAGATTCTGGCAAACATCAACAAATTATCCATATCCAACCTTTTTTAGATACCTCTTTCTACGTAATGTGATTTCGAATGGTTCCTAAAATAATTTGGATAGTGTCTTAAAAACTGAAAATTTTGAGCGATTCTTTTCATCCGAAAATTTGAGGACGGTTCTATTGGTGTGATAAATTTTTGAATAGTTCCCCTTACAAATATACATTCTTGAGTAGTTCCTCCTCACTTAGAACCTCGGGCAGGAATGTGTTGATGATAACATGAAACAATTATAATTTTTACTGCAAGTGAGTCTTGTTATTATCTCTTATTCTCTAAATTTCCGATGGTTCAAAGTGGGGATTAACCATTTCAAACCATGATAACCACAAGAAAATGCCCAAAAGTTGTTGGTTAAAAGGAATTATTCGGAGGCCTTCCGGAAGCAAAGACTTATCACGAAATAACTGTTGGAAGGAGTAATCCATGAATATATATTCCGCGAGCAGCGGCCGTTATATGATGGGATCAAGTTTGAGATGATTCGCTATAATAGCTATAAGTAGATACGTCTCTGATTTCCTTCCAGTTTTCTCTTTCCCCATACCCTCAATGGAACGTGGTGTGATTAGTTTGTTATTGATTATCGCAAAAACGACCTATTCTTCCCATATCGAAACGCATACGCCCGTTTTTTGTTCGTTTTCAAAAGTTGTCGACCGGCAACTTTGATATTTTGTTGTTTTTCCCAAAATATTCGAAGAAGTAATCATCCTGTGAAATTGCGCAACTCATGTATCGAACCATCGAATCGAATTTAGATGATTTCAAAAACTTCTAGTAGCATCGGAAACAAAAAATTGACGAAATTTTCTCAAGTCCCATGTACTTGAAAGTCGATTGCTCAAAAATCGTCATGACACGATTGATATCGATGTATCGGTATTCGAAGGAACTATCAAACTTCTAAATGTTCCTTCCATTTTGCGATGCTTCTATCATAAATATTTTCACAGAATAAATACTTTATCAGGGCTTATTTTGAAGGTCTTTTCACTTACTTCAAGATGGCGCCATCTTGTTTGCGCAAATTTCATTTTTATCTGCATGGAACCGAATCGTCTCAATCCTATATAGCTATATATAGCTTGAGAAAGGCTCAATTTCGATGATTTTTGAGATAATCTCGTGGCTCTTGATAGTCAAAGATACAGAACTGTTCCGGAATAAAACTTGTGAGAGCTATATATAGGTACACACATACAGGTCTTGACCTTCAAAATATGTTTTTGAACATCCGTCTACATCACTCATCATCCAGGCTCACTATAGTCACTCTTAGTCCGAGCTATGCCATTTTCTCTGAGGAAGTTTTTTCCGCAAAAATAGCACTACAATATAAAAAAAACGGAGAAATGCTTTCATGGGCGATATTTATAATCTTCGTTTCTTTTATATTTTATAGAACGAGAGGTCTTCGGAACACGCCTCTAAAAGTGAATTTCTTCGTCATTTTTTAAGGGTGCTATTTTTGTCGGAAAACCCTTCCTAGTAGAAAATGTCATAGCTCGGGCTATAGGAGTGACATAAAAAGACGTTCAAAAACGGATTTTGAACTTCTAGACTTGTAACTATATAGCTATCACAAGTCTTATTTCGGAACAGTTCTGTACCTTTGGATATTAGGGGCCAGGAGATTCTCTCAAGAATCATCGAAATTGGCACTTTCTCAGGCTAGGATTGGAAAGATCCGGTTCCGTACAGATAAAAATGAAATTTGCCCTCTTGAAGTATGTATGTACTAAATCAGTAGACCTTCAAAACGAGCCCTGATGGAGTCATTTTTTTCAAGGTAGTTCAACTTATACAATTGAGAAAAAATTTTCTGAGTCTTCTCAAAAACTTTTGACCGGCAGTGTATGACAAAACAAATACATTTCAGGTTTATAATATAACTTTATGTGTAGATGGTTTTATCCCTTGTTTGATCGGTGTTCATATCATTGTGGAACTCTATTATGTACTAATGAGACACTTCAAGCCGACATTTTCACTGGTCATCTGTTTTAAGTCTGTGAGTGACAGAATACAAAACATTGATTTATAATACAGCATTGTTGGTACAAAAAAGTTTAATAACTCTCAGAAGTAATCAACATACATTTTTTAACAAATGTTTCCTTGTATCCATCACTACATCTCCTCACTGATACATAGAGAAGCAACGTTCCATAAATGATGTGGTAAAACAGTAAATAAACTCGTGAGTAGATTATGTCCTGTCGGATTCTCTGATTTTTTATATATTTGTGCCCCAATAAACTCCTTGATGTAAGAGTGGAAAAAATGTGACTTCTAACAGTTATTTGACTTTATTATCTCTTCTTACTTTTCCACTCAAATACTTAGTATACAGCTGTTTTGGTTGAATTATATGCTCGGAATTGTGTAGAAATTTCAGGAGACTTTATTCTCGATTCAGTAAGTTAAAATTTCGTTGAAATTTTTTGGATCGCCGGTCTGGCATATGCGATACCACTCGGGATCCCGTTGCAAGCTCGAGGCATTTCGTCTGTAGAACGTCGAGTGGATTACTGATTTCATGCCAAATTTAGGACTTGAACCTGGAGGATAATCCTTTAAACGCCAACCATAGACCCAGCTCGTACATTGAGGATAGAAAAATTTATCTTCCGGATTTTGTTTGTATCTGAAAAATTTCGAAGATTTCACATTATAATGTATTAAGACACACACAATAATCAGAACCCTTCCGATTTCTGATACAAATGAAAATTTAGTCGCATTTGAAATGAGCTGAAGTTCATGTACCTTTTCCATTTTCAATAATTTGTTGCACTAAACAATTATCAAAAGATCATTGAATGATGTTTAGTATCATTCAATGCTGAATTCCATTGATATTTGTTGAAAATTGTCAAATCAGTTCAAGATCGACTTACGTTCCAAAAATGTTGAGTCAAAAATTACTAGCACCTTCTCTTGAAGGGGATTCAATATAAGAACCTGAATCTCATAGCGAATCTATAGCGAGGAACACTGCAGTGACAAGGGGTAAATTGAGAAATGTCTGATGGATGTGCTGTTCACGCCTCAGTTATCTAATATAGAGTTTGAAGATTCTTTCAATACTAAAACCGAACGATTCATTACTGACCTTTCCTTGAAATATTTTTTTCTCGAAAGAAAACTTTCATCTTTCGGCACATACAAAATACTCTTCACCGCGGGTAGAATCGGTCTCATCAAATCGAATTGTGAATCTTTTGATGACCTCCATGGTGCAAAAACTGGTTTTTCTTCCTACAAAAAGTAGCGATGATGCTATAATAATTGTTATAAGTCATGCTTTAGCAAAGGCATTAGAGATTTTGATGAGGTAAGTTTCGTACAGTTTCTCTGGTTGAGGCTTTTGTTTTCGTCACTTTTCCCTTTTGTTGTGCGGTTTTCACATTCTGAAATGGCTTGTGTTTGCCTAAATTTTCGTAAAGCCGTTGCCTATTTTTCAAGAACCATCTGGTCCTCAGAGCTTCTTCTTTTTTTGAAACTTCTCGATGAAACTGTTGACATCGAGCATCACAAATTCCACCCTTTGATTTTGACATATCGAAATGAGGAGCCTGTAAGTATGACTAGGTAATTTTGAAGGTTATCAACATCGCTGTACGAAGATTTTCATCTTTTTCCTCCACCCAGCAAGTTAAGAATAAAGACTTTCCAAATATTTCTGTCGGATTTGATTCTAATTTTCTCTTTTTTTACTCTGATGATATTTCCTCCATTTTTTCATTGAAATAATGAACGGAGCCGTAATTATAAGTTCCTCTTAATTTTCCACGGGTGGCTTTTGAGAAGTGTCTATATACGCTCCCCGTTTACAAAAAAATCTGAATTATCATTGCATATCAGCAATTCTCGTGAGCTTCAAACTTTCGCGTAAATCATTATTAGTCCATTCGTCATGAAGCTTCTACAAATAATTTTATTTGCAAGCCAAGTCGATATAATTATTTTCAGCTATGTGCCATACGAGTATTTCACATGGCCTCATTTTTTGTGACAAATGATCTCATTTGTAATAAATATTCAACTCATATACGTGATATGTACTGATGTAAGCTACTAGATATTTTAAAGTAGGCTTATTTATTACATAAATTCAATTTATATACCCGTTTGATTTTCGCGTCAAATTAATCTATCTCTCTTTAAAAAGAATAATTTCATGAAGCTACTAGTATCATGTTTTTCGCATATTATAAGGCATGTCCTTTTTCTTTTTGATCGCCAAAACGAGCCTTATTTTCGAGACATGCCCGAAACATATTCAAGTCACACAAGTAACATGAGATTTCGATAAAACCTGAGATTTAGGGTTCAAGCTGTCTTATTTTCAAATGCCGTCTCATTTCTATCCTTCATGCCATTTTGCGATTACCCGCTCCCCCCGTCACTGATAGGATGAACGAAAAACGGGAAAACTTATACCAAATATTTAAAAGCTCATTTATCGATCATAATTTATAATTAGTGTCGTCGACGAGTCGTTACTTAGAAGTTGGAGCCTTCAAAAGTGATAGAATTGGGCACATCATTTAAAAATCCATTTTTTTTTTTTTTTTTTCATAAATCTGACTATATTTGGACCGCACTCATCCCCGTGTTGAGCGCTCATCTTATTATGACTCAATTGATCTTATCCCGGACGCTAGAAAGAGTCGATAACCTGACAAAATCTATCGTCGTAGAGGGATTGCGAGATCTCAAATCTCTTTCACGTCAGTTTCAATATCGAAAAACCCATCTGTATAATGGAATCATAGCTGATTTCACCTCTGAGTAATAGAAGTTTGTCACATCGGTTTTTTTTGTGAACAGCGTGGCTTTTCCTCCCAAAACTAGAAGAAATGCGAGATAGATAATCATTTCAAAGTAGAGAGTCTTCCTTTGAAAAACGCATACTATTCCAGTATTTTTAGGAAAGATCTCCAAAATGACTATGGACACGTTCTACCAGAAAATGCAGAAATCCCTCAACATTTTCAAATTTCTTCAAAATTGTGACTTTGAGTAGAATTGATGGGGTGACCGTAAAAAACCTTGAGTAACACGACTTGTAAATCTTTTGAAAACCTACTCAAAAGACGAAACACACTTTCCCATAAAACCCTTCTTTTATTTGAGATATATTTTGAAAAAATTTATGAAATAGACACGTTCATTGAGTAACCCACGTTCTTATGTCGACCGCTCGCCTCGTTCGCGTTTATCTCTTATACCTGGTTATACCCATTTTTTCACGGTTTATTTGAAGAATCCAGCCAGAGTAATGCAAAGGTACCCTGGCACAGAATTTGTGAGGTATAGAAAATCCAAAAAGACACAGTTTGATGCGCCAGAAACTCTACTTACCGAATCCGCGGTGGCCACGACCAGAAAAACTCTACTTTTTGGATTTTTTTTGAATTATCAGCAAAAAACATGCTCATTTCAGTACGCTTCGACTATTGCTCGTAGTGATGCACTCTTAGGCTACAAAAATTCTACTCGTGAGATAGGCGAAGTTTGTACGCATGTACTTATTTCATTTTTGAATTGTTTCGAATTTCTCATCGATGAGATCCGTAATCATGCGTGGGATGCATATGAAGTAGGCTCACTATATATATAGGTATTCCGACCCATGGTGCCATGCGGCTGTGCATATACTATGCGCGTGCACCGCACCTGTCATCAATATCACTTCTGCTACACTTTATTCCAATGTGCTCCAATGTTCATTCTGGTGTAATTAAAAACAAGTCGAGTGATTCATGAGCTCGAGAGAAACATGCAGTCCTCATCGTCTTCCTCATCTGACAGACATGTTTGTGAACTGTAAGTTATCAAATTGATTATTCATTTTTACAGCCTAGGTGCTCCAGTATACACTCATAACCTGTGCAATGTTAATTAGAAAACGTTCATCTTCATGAGAATTATTATTCTCAAATTAAAAGATCCACTTTTACATCGCAGATGCCAACAAAACACTCACCGATATGTATGTCCTAAGTGTAACATTGCATACTGCTCAAGCGAGTGCTACAAGTCAGCATCCCACTCTGAGTGCTCTGAAGCATTTTACAAACAATGCGTAGAAGATGAACTTCACATGCAACAAAGTGATCCCAGCCTCAGGCAAAAAACGCTGGATATCCTCCAGAGGATTTACAATGATGATCTGGACGATGATATGTTGAGTGAAATTTTGTCAGGGGAAGATGGTGTGGACTATGATGCAGACTTAGACTCGGATGATGAAAATGTAAGCATTCTTTGATTCTGCACTACTTCATATACTAACTAGTGTCACCAATTTGCAGCTCCCATCACTTGAAAAGAGGCTACAGAATGTAAATTTGGATGATGCAGATGAATTATGGTCATGTTTAACTGACTCGGAGAAACAAGAATTTCGTGCTTTGATTCAAAGTGGAGAAGCAACAAAAGTATTACCAGATTGGAATCCATGGTGGACTTACACAGTCAAAAAAAAACTTGTGCAAGACTTAAGTGAAGTAGATCAAAGTCAAAATCACAAGTCATGCTGCCCAAAAATCTTGGAAATTCCCAAACTTGACACAGCATTTGTAAGTTGGACTTTTCATCCCGAATAGCATAATCTGTGACATGAATCTCATGATACATCATTTATTTTAATTTCAGAAAACATCTCCATACATGAGATTCGGTATTATCAATGTTATCTATGCTTATGCACATTGTGTATTGTTTTTTCATGGTGACCATCACTCCTCTCCTGAAAGTGCCATGCGTATCTTTTTGAATCTCTGTGAAACCTTGCTTGCAAATAAAATATTCAGAACTGTTGATGAAGCTTTGCAGAGCGTAATCATTCATATTGCTGATGTAAGAAAAATCTTGACCACATTCTTTGCACATCTACTCATTGAATCTGAAACTTATTTATAATATTTTCTTTAGTGTGGCATGTTCTCCAAAGACCAAGAAAGTATTTTGCGAACGAAAGAAGCTGGTGATGCAATTCTGAAAGGTCCTGATGAAGAAAACAGATCTTACTATGTCCTTGCTGCTCTATCTGATCTTCATCAATTGATAAACGAGGCTAAGGAAAAAATGCATGCTCCAAAGGTTTCAACGTCTAACAACGCATTTCTTAGTACATTTGACTGCAAAATCAATACTCGACCAATAGAAATGAATAAAAAAAGTCTTTCATTAATTTCCAAAAAAATCGAGTTCTACATTGCTTGGATGAAAACGCAGAACGAAGTTTCTGATGATGTAAATAGTGCAGAGGTAAGATGAGTTGGAGTTCTTAACAATCCTATATTTGTACTGATGAATTGTATAATAATGAAACGTGTATGTTTGATGAATCATTCTGTAAATAAAATTCTACTATATAGCTAATATCATCAGATGATTTAGAACCAATTCTGAACTTTGAATTATTTTACTATCCACACTATGATTTAGACGCTTTTCATCGAAAGAGATGCGCATTCATGGAAAATGCAAATAATTAATTATCTACTTGTGATTCTAACATGACCTTCCGGGACCAAAGCATGTATACCACTGCTCACAGTAACTCGTCATTGTTTTCGTAGTTGCGGTAAAGGATGAGGGTGATACATTAAAATCACGACACAACCAGTTCATCTTCACGATATCGCATGATTTTATTTACACTGTTATAATTCACAAGCTGTTTCTCGTTAGATTCAATTGAGCACGTAACTCTATGACGTATTTATATGGGAGGTGATCAGTAATTTTGGTGAAACATAGATTTATACATGTATGTACATTTTATGGCAGATCTGAACAGTTCTTCAACTCGATAATGCTCTACCTTCAATGTAAATCATGCTTGATTAAGCTTTCATGAAAGCAACAGTGAAAAGTGAGATTGAAAAATGAAGGAAACGTTTATGTACATACATACATACATACATACATAATACATCGGATATCTCTGAAATGTTGTTGAACAATTCAAGTCGAGCATACCATGATTATTGCTATAATCAGCATGATCAGCATACAATGTTGTTGTCATTTTTTCTCTTTCAAAATACATTTGGATCTTCATGATACAAAAATGAGTAACCTTGACACTCATTCAATTTACGTAGTTTATATCAGAAATTCTCAAACGAATTTTTCCAGTTGTACAAGGACTCCTGAACTGCAAGTTTATATGATTACTCCAAAGAAACGTTTCTCGATTTGTGAGCAAATCCTTACTTAATTTGGCATTTTAGTACCAACATTACTCTCTGATAGTTATTGAGTCTAATTTCTTTGAAAAAAAAATTATCAATGATGATTTTATGAGAACATTTTCAACTGCAATACTGAACATTGTTTTCATGCAACAATTAACCAAGAAAACCCCGAAAATTTCTTCAATGGTAGAATGTTTTTTGCTCATCTTTTATGGGAAGAAGTTAACAATTTACGAGCGTACAACATAGAAAACAGGTGACCAGCACTGGTGCGCGGTGATGGTAAATAAAATATTCAAGATTCAGAAGTTGTTATGGCGTGAACGGAAGAGTTCTCACATGATATTACTCCCTCTCAAAGTCAACATCATATGTAATTGACTCATTAATCACAGCCATAGGAAGCAATACTGTGGAATAAAACAATATGACTCCATAAGCTGATTTCAAGTGATCACTGATCTAGGATAAAATAGTAACCTCTACAGAAAATACCAACCGTTTCGGATTTTCGGAATAACATTTTGACAAGAACAAAAACGAATTGAGTCTTACATTTGGTGAACAACCCAATTCTTTCTCAAACTTGACACACTATTAATGAAGCAAAAATCCATTCAAATCAAAAATTTCCAACTATTTTCACTGTTCTAAATGAAATTTCGATCAGGACTGATTTTATATCGACCAGAATGAATGTATATTCAAAGAATCATTGTCCTGCTAGAATGCTTTGCATATACATTCAATCAAGCTTCATCCTGTGAAACTGGTTGTAGATCCAAGGTGAGATAATCTATCCAATTTTCAACAAGCAGCAATTTGACCTAGATCCAGATTTTATGGTAATTTTTACCGTTGATTGCGCAACTGTAATTCAACTTTGTATTAAAACATCTTGTTTAAGAAATCAAGACATGCATTGATTTCTAGATCAGATTTCCTCAACGTTATTACCTTCTCTACCAAGACGTTTTGTTGTTGATTTTTGACATTTGGACAAGTTGATGACATTGTTTTGAAAATACTGTTCAAGTACAAAGGGACTCAAACAGCTCATACTATCTAGGTAGGATAGATTTAGTACAATTATAACAGCTGTCCAAGTCATTCTGGCATTTTCAATCTTTTTTCTTTACAAGGCCGATGAATCCTCACAACTGTGACACAACTTGAAGTTTCACTCGCATGAGGGAATTGTTTTATTTGTCGTCAATTTCTCAAGTTTTCATTCATGGTTCAATTTCAAAAAGATATTCAATATTCCAGGAATGCCATAAATAGAGAAGTACGTATTACTTCGAACCCCGTAACAGTGTACGGAGCGCAATCTTGAATGAGCCTTCACTATTCTAAATCCTCCTCACTAGAAAATACATGATCTCTCAAATTCGATCTTTTAATTCCTAAAAAAATTTCATTTATTGTACAGTTGAGATTTTTATGTTCCTAATTATTGTTACCACTCTTTAAAATATCTGTACACATAAGCTTTTTGACTCTTACTCGTCATTGATCACTATGAGTTTTCACTTATACAAAGCAATTTACACTGGATAAAATTTATAACAACCTTAATTTTATTTTTAGCACTTTAGTACCCAAGAGCAGGAATATTGACAGATATCTTTCTCTTCTAAGATTGAAGTTCAAACATTTTCTTCTGGTATTAACGGCTTTCTATTGAAATGTTGGTTTTCTAATATAATCCACGGTGGCAACACGAAAGATGTAATGTTCAATCTTTCAAGTCTTCCTTGACAGTTTTTCCAAGCCGACCAAATTTTGCGAAGGCGTAGGGTGTTTTGTTGGCAATAAAGCTTTTCTTCCATGGAAGGTGCATCAAATGAGACATCAACGGAAGTAATTCTCTAATGGATCATTTCTCTCATCTTATTCGAATCTTACCGTAACTTTATCACTAGAATCGAAAGCTTACGGATTTCTACGATCGTCGTTCGTCGTTGTTGTCGTTCAACCCCTCGTCACATCAAACAACACTGGCGGTTTTAGTGGTTTTAAGAGGCCGGCTCCTTGGAAACTACTGCTGTTATTATTAGCACTCGAATTCATACTGTTGGTGGCACTTGCTGCGATACTGCTATTGGCCAAGTTTCGCTGATGTGATTGACCGACTACACCACAAGGCGATTCGTCTGTAGTATCCAATGCGTGGATCGAGTCACCGTGTGCTGATTGTAGCAGGTATTTGAAGAATTCGTACCTGAAAAGTAGGGATTGAAGAATAATTGAATGAAGAATGATTTTTTGAAAATAATAAGTAAGCAAACTCTCTGTAATGTCTTCTTTTCTAAGTTTGCAATAAAGAGTTCTCAATGACAGACGAAATTCTTTTCTTGGACAACAACGTCAAGTGCTACTCAATTTGAAAATCAGCTCTAAAGTTATTATTTCCAAAAAAATTGAGTAGAGATCCATTTGATTCGAATCGCATATCTCTTTCGCAAATACCAAAGTGTTGCCGTTAATTAATGAGTTTGACGCACGTAATTAAGTTCTGGGCCGAATTTTGACTCTGCAATTATCTTGACGACTCATACACTTCCAGCTAGCGTCAAGTTTCCGTTTACACTTGCAAATCAATGAGAAAACTACTATCGAACAATAAGTCGACGCTAGAAAGCCAGAATATTTTGGAAAAAATTGATTGGTTGATTTGGAAGACGCATGTACATTCTCTATACCGAATCATCACCAGTCTATGACCTGTGCTTCGAATCAAAATCGGCATCTGTTGATCGACAATGACATGGAAAAATTTGTGAATAATTTTATTGTGAAATTGACTTGAGCACCGTACGTTGTGTGTTTCGCATTAATGACCGTGTACTTGTTTTTGGCACGGGGGCCACAAGTCTTTGGCATCGAAAGTATTTGAGATAGCCGCCGGATGTAAATTACTATATTTTTCGATCGACTGTGCGTAAAGCACTGCTTTACGCACAGTCGATCGCGCTCTTCAAGCGCTTTTGCCGATCAATACCGAATATATTTCATCAAAGTCCTATGAAACAGACCGTGTGACAGTTTGAGTCTAGTTCATGAGGCTTGTGTAGCTTCTTGCTTGGTTTAGCATCGTATATCAATTATTATTCGCATATGAGACGCGGCAGTTTTTATCAAAAAGAACTATTGATTTGAGAATTACGTCAAATTTTGTAACATTCGTCAAACATTTGAAAATGGGGCGATTATTTTTTAATAGTCGAAGTGGCATCTTACAGTCACAGAATATGATCCTTATTACGCATTCAGGAAACTTCGTCATTTTTATGGCAAAAAATGCCAAGTAAAATAATGCAGACCATCATTTCTCCCGGCTCGAATCAGAAAATTGGCGTGCCCTGATACCAAAAAATAGTATATGTACCTCGCTCGTCGGGCCTTTTTGGGATACTGGGAATCTTTTCCCCTCGTTACACTCGGGGAAAATTGATTCCCATCATACCCCAAAACAGCCTAACTTCGCATCGGTGCATAATGTACTAATCCTGAAGTATAGCATGTAATAAGAGTCTAGTGGTCATTTTGTCCGCACAGAATAGTCCTCTACCCATTATAATGTAACAAGTGACAAGGCGATTGAATAACGGACGGGGTCATTAATTTGATAGCAAATAATATATCAAATATCGCAATTAACATGTACACTGCGACGTTGAAAATCGGCATTCCGTCCCAGAGTGCGAGGGAGTAAGTGCAAACGCGTAATTTTGCACCTCTATAAAAGTCAAACCTTTTGAAATGTTATCAGTTTCACATCTATGCACGATCTCGTGCATAGATGTGAAACTGATAACATTAAGATTCTCACAAATTTACGCGGGTCCCGCCAGTAGGGACCGTGAAAATTTCAATCGTGCAAAAGGGGATGAAGTGAATATCGAACTACCAATAATAGTGATCTTGAGATGTATTATTCAACTTTTGGGTGAGCATTCGTTGATTTCTCGGTATCATTCGGGTAATTCGTTAACATGGCCTGAATTTGAACTTTTGTCTGAGATGAACCGCGGAAGCGATTGTAGTCTGATTGTAGTATACGCAAGTATGATTTTCTATACCCTCGTGAATCCATGACATAAAGACTCTTATTCGAGACACGCCGTAGCTTTCTTGAATACAAAACGTCTCTCGTAGAGATGAAACAGATTGAGAGAGGGGAAAATGCAGTAGCTATGTCAACCGTTTAATCGGTGTGACTCACGGTTATTGCGCGTCTATATTTCTGATTACTCGGTTCTATATCACTCAAATCATACCTGCCTGGGCTTATTTTGTAACCTCTGACATGAGTTTTCGAATGATCCAAAATACGTAGTATAATAGTTAAAAGGACCTGATAAATTCACAATTTACTGGCTACTTTTGTGATATTTATCGGGATTTTCGCGAAAACTGAGTTTTTATCAAGTAACTTGTACAAATCAAGTCCGATACTAAACTGGCGTGCACATACGTTCTTGGCGTCATACATAATGAGTCAAAATCACAACATAAGCCTTTGGATGTGTCTAAGTCATCTGGTGCACACCAGAACCCGAACAAAAACGGGTCCCACCCGTGAGACCCGTCGCACACAAAAGAGGACGCGCGGGTCCCATCGGTGAGACTCGTTGCAATGCAAGAGTGTTAACTTCGAAATGAAAAAAATATTTGCTAGATATTCACTTTTGACGAAAAATCCTGCCTGGTGCAAACATGCAATGTACTCATGTTGGGTAGTAACAACTCACAATGATAAGATAAAGATACAGTAATGATAAAAGACGGGCATGATAACGTAATACATTTGACTAGTCATCTGTTTTGATTTCAAGTTTATCCTTTCCCTTTAGTTGAAAACTGTTTTTTCTCAATTCAACACATTGATGCCTAGTTCAAATCTTTGCAGATGAGAACGGAATTGATGTGACAGACGAATACCGTAATTAAAATAAAAAATAGAGATTATCATCATAGTCTTCATCAACACCCACAACTTTCAAATATATTCTCATCAAAGACAACACTTCCATGTGTGGGATAGAAATTGATTATAAGTCCTGAAAAAAAGATTCTCATTCCTTTGCTTTGCAGGCACGTCTTGCGAATGGAAGAGAATTTCGATGATCAAAGTCTTGGAAACGTGAATCTGAACTTTGATTGGTTTGTACGTTATCCGAGGCTTGCGACTTTACCGAGTCCGCTGGGAAGTCGAAAACTTAAGGACTCAAGCACGATAACATTTCTATAAAAATTATTTGAAGCGTGTAATTGAATCTACTACAAATTTTAGAGGTGCTGTGAAAATTTTTTAGAGTAATTTCAAGAAAAACCAAATAAGTTTAATCAAGAAGAAAATGATTTACTCACGTTGACCAGCAAATCGCAGTGGCTGGCATTTGGTAAACAATTCGAGCACTCAGGCCGCGAAAATAGCCAGCAAATCCCCAATACCTGTAGACCAATCGGAGAGCATCTTGCATGCCTGTGGCACGTATTTCTCCTGTTTGTGTATTGAGCAATGTTTTACAGACATCCAGAGGCATTGAAACTGTTGCTGCTACTGCACCAGCCATTGCTCCTAAAAATTCAATTTCATTTTGATAACATTTGCATGACTTCTACATACATCACATGTTTACATTTAAGAAAGAGATAGGTATGCTTCAAGACTTTGACAGAATACAAAGAGAATGGAAAGACAAACTTTAACTCACCAGAAACCATGTGGGCAGTAGGATTGTATGTGCGTAAAGGATTTGTAATTGACTGAGCAAATTCATAAATAACGAAATGAATGCTCTGAAAAGGCACATTCATCAATAACGTTGTTCTGTAACTTCTGTAAAACGCAGCCACACCCTCTGTCTTGTATACATGTCTTATACAATCTACAACTGTTTTGTACGGAGTATTGGGGATCTGCATACGTTGTTTGATCACTACAAAAGTCATAATATCATTAGTTTATAGAAAACAAATATAAAGAAAATATCTTATCGATGAGGTTTGATTTGAGTCACATTGATAGCACTATTCCTGAGTGTCTTTTTGCAATTGAAAATTGTGAAGCCTTAGGAAAATTTCTTGTGTATTACCTTCAGCAGGATTCATTACACCATCATGAAGTACGGTGGATACCACTCCAGCTTGAGCATACACAAGTGGGTTGTTTTGAGAATGCGACCTTGCGCTCAACTTCTCCTTGAGATGCTCATAGCATGAAAAGTACAAGGCATGTGCTGGTCCAGCTCCGGCAACCATTGCACTGATTCCTCGAAATGGCCTAAGAATTCCTTCTTGTTTCATCATATTGCCAATTTCTGTAAGGATACCACCACCTCCACCAGGTCCCGGCGTGAGAATTTGCCGTCTCGTCTGAAGATATATATTATTATTAATCGATAATAGCATAATAACACTGTAATAGTAAAAAAGCAACAATTCACTAGTATGTAGAACACTTCAAATGCTCCATTTATATTGGTAAATTATCCATCAGTTAAGAAATCCTAATGATGGTACTTAGACTTATAAAAAAAGTGTTGAAGTTGTACATTTTCACAATATAATTGCTTGGATTTTCCATGATGAGATCTGTAAATTCATGGCGAAACACTGGATTATTCATAGCTCAAAGTTTTACTAAACCAAGAATGCTTTATAATTTGATGATTACTTTTTTCCTTGCAAAACGAGAAGCTAGTCAACTCTATGTAAAGATCAGATAAAGTGAGTCAATACTCATTCAAGTGCAGCTAGAGTTTAAAAAGTCATCATCATGGATTGCTGATTGCACAGAATATAGATTGCCACAGCTTCATGAAGAACTGAAGAAGAAATGACCAAGTTATCAATTCAACCCCGGAGAGGAGAGCGAAACAAAAAGGTCAAGACTGCCAAATAATGATCAAGAAAAATGTAGCACAGCACCAGCATCTCTTCATTTTAAAAATATTTACAAATAACACATCGATCAATACATGTCTTCAATGTTGAAAGAATTTTATTCAAGAAATCTTGCACGTATATCACTGTAGCTGATGGTTAGGATCAAAATAGAACCAAGCATACAAAAAGACTCAGTTGTTACATAATGGCCTTTGAGGTTTACTTTTTGGCAATATGATTTTATGATTATTCATAGTCAGATATTATTCAACCAATTTGTTATATGGATCCCATCAAACTGTGACACAAGATTGACCTGATCACTGATGAAGAGAAATCTTGGGACAGTTTGATGTGCAACATTGAGGCAAAACCCATGTGAAATGATTGGATAGTATTAACTCAAATCAGGAATATTATGTTGAAAAAGGTTGACTAGTTGTGTAGAAAACCTATCAAACTTGTGTAATTTTATGAATATCATTCAAAATAAAAGCTCTTGCACAGGTTATCATAATTACCATGCTTGCATAATGCATAGTCATTCGATGAAATGACTTTCAAATTGTCAACAGCCTATTGTTCGGACTCATGGAGGTTTGACATTCAAGTAATTTATCTGACTCATGTTGTGAGCAATAATAGATCGAGTTATTGATCAAAGATGTTAATATTGAAATCCTATCAAATCTAACCCCAAAATTTTTGGAGACAGACTGGTGACTAACAAGATATTCAATTTCAGTAATGAGAGCTTACAAGTACTCAGAAGTTAAGGAAATTAATCAAGTGTAAGCAGAACTGTGGATTTAGAGCTGTTGAAGTACACATTAGAATGAAATTAGCTCTCACAAGTCACAATAGTTTAACATGAATTTTTTTGGCACGTATAATGTCTATTCAGATTTAGTGAATTAATCAGTCCTCGTTACGTTGATTATGGTTGACAAAAGGTAAACAAACATTGAGTAGTGTGCCAGACGATTTACACTGGGGAACTGTACCATGGTTATCACTATACAGAATTGATATTGTCTTTGACTTGGAAAAAGCTCGATGTCAATCCAACGGTAATCAGCCTTCTCTCACAAATAAGTGATTGCATCTAATGACAGTTGATACAGACTGGATATTACAAAGCTGTGCAAATATACTCAATGATCGCTAAGCTTTGGCTAATTTAAGTTGGCACAAAGGCACATTGATCTGGAGGCTACAAAATATCAAACAAATGGCAAATCAGCATACGCTAACATGCCATGCTGATCACAGACACACTAACGAAAGCAAAAGCAGTGATCGAAGGGTGATGAGAGTGGACAGAGAAACTAGGAGATGGCTAACCTTGACACTGTCGACGGAATACATGACGCAGTGTTCCATAATTCCAGCACATGCTCCTGCCATCATGTGAACGCCCACCGACTGGGTCGGCAGGCTTTCGTAGTCATCGGCGTTCATGCCGGCAGCTCAGCTGCAGCACCCAGCTCCGACTACCTTGGATGATGGTTCAGCACCTGCAATCCCGACGACAGGGTCCATATAAGTAAGCGCGGGTGCGCTAACTAAACTAAACTCGTATCTATCTTGACTAGGCACTATACTTTCTGCACAGAAGATTGCGAAACGCGGCAGCGACGTCGAGTAAATGGGCAGGTATTAGGTATTATATATGAGGTAAAAGGCGCCCCGTCACGAGCACAGATAGCTGGGTAGATATATACTTGGTACTGGCTCTGCACCATCAGACGACGACGACGAGCAAAGCGAAAAGTGTCGTTTGCAAAAATTTATACGTATATCGCGACTGCGCGAAAGAGCATGCTTGATTTGCAAGCATGTGCAGTCATCATTTCTTTTGCCCACCAAAAATGTATCCTACTTGGAATATGCGATAAGATGTGTACGATGATAGGTATGTACCGCGTGTTAGCAAGCCGGCGACTCCGTTGTGAAGGCTGCACGGATGACTCGCGTATATGAAGCACTCTCCTGATGAAACAGATTGGTTTTTATTGGGTCCTTTCCGGTCGAATCCTCAACGTTTTTTTGATCGTTTTTTCGCCACTGCACCACGACAATGGCGCGTGTCCGTCTGTCTGCTAGGAATTGGAGGTTGGAGTATGGACTCACAAAGTCTACACGTGGACTGTGGATTCCTCAAAGAAACTATTCTTTTCTTCCCTTGATTGATGGTTATCTGGTCTCCTAAATTGACAAACTTCCTGATGAGAAAGTAATCGCCACGAGCATTGGCCTCCTGGGGAGCACTCACTTTCTCACGCCGTCGCAACCACTACTTCGACATCAGCATTTTTCATGTTATATTGATTTCGGCTTTCAAATGAATTCACCACTGACGTAGCCTTGTCGAAAAGCAATGAAGCTGAATATAATCTTGTAGTTTATCGTGATTCGTTATTATCGGCTGCGGCTGCCGCACACGAACTGCAAAGATGCCACGCGAATACGCGATATTCGATATCTGCGCGATGATCTTTGCTTGCCGCGCGCCCGCCAAGCCAACAACGATCGCGATTCGTTGCAAACTTTTATAACAATCGATGATATGAGTATATAAGTGTAAACTTGAAATAACGACGTAACGAATAACGCAACAATACACTAACGAGTGTGCTGACGAGGTACTGAGACTTTTTGAGCAAGATTACGAAAATACACGCCCGTATGCGGCTACCAGACTTGCAGACGTGCGAGAGGGGTAAGCAACCTTCAATGGAAATGTGAGTGGTGGGGGAGAAGGAGAAAGGGGAGAAGCGGTGAGCAGAGCCTGCAGAGCCATCACATCAGCGACCACGTGGTAAAATCTTGATTCTTGGAGGCGCGTCTATTACGTCGGAATATCCCTAGTACTTACTTATGCCCCGTCATTATTCTTGTAAGCGCTTTTTCGCAACACTTTTACTTTCTCGCGCTTTCAGATAGTGCACCGGTGATGATAATTTTTCTTTCTTAATGCATCTGGATGACATTTTCTCTACAGGGCTCTTCGTGCCAGATGGAGAACAGCAGCTGTGAATGGGTGCTTTGGGATCTGCAAGTTTTTTACAATAATTTACAAATTTCATCAATAATTTTTCTTGAGCTTTGTATTTGTCAATATCTTTGCGTTTGCGGTGAAATAATGATTACATTAAATATTGGCGAATCATAACTGTTATGATGAGAAAATAACTGAAATCGAATTGATTGCGTTTACATGATTGATCTACTGCACCTATTGCTGGATTTTGTTTCAACCGCTTCTCTAAACAATTAAGTCATGCGAAACTGATCTCGGCGTCTTCACATAGATCAGCGTTTCTCTTGTAGAAATCAGATCTGGATATGTGATGATACTATATCTCCGTGGTGTAATTACAGTGTTCAGAACATAATAAATCATGATTCACAACACAGATTAATTATATTTTATCGTGTTGAATTTTTGGAAATATTCTTTGCCATCGTGCTCGCGAGCATGAGACACTTTTGCACAGGTTTTCCATTTTTTCTCCACATTGAAAGAAAACGCGAGATGATCTCCGCTTCTGAACGAAGATTTCTACCCTCGCCAAGGTTGATATAAGGACGTAAAGACATCCATTCGTGTCATAATAAAAAGTTAAAAAGAATTTTTAAGATACGCTTTTATTAACTACGTCAAGAAACGTTGTAAAATTTGACATGGTTCAATGGAGAAAAAGTCAAGTTCAATGGAGAAACAGTCTGAGTATAGTATAACTATAGCTATAGCGAAGAAATATAATGGGTATCCATCGTATTTAAATGTGGTGCCATCATTCTGTCGCGATTCACACTCATGATTGAATGCAGACAGACAGTATTAGGCAAAATCATTGCATCATATATTGCACTGATGATTGGCGCGAGTATAGATTCGTCAATTGACGCGATGAGCAGCAGTCTTTTCCGGTGGGCAATCTCGCACACGTACTAATTCCACTAGATCGTGCGCAAAACCGGAAGCCGGTATAGTAACACCAAATGAGGATTTGGGGGAAACAACAGCTCGGTGAAGTAGAATAAAAGCGTATAAAAACTAATATCTTCGTCCTCGTATAATATTGAAATGTGTTTTTGGAATCGCAGAATTGTAATTAGGTACTGTGGGAGGTTTATTCACATCACATTTCAAATGCTATTTCACAAGCTTTGTCTTCCTAATTAATTAACCAAATTTTACAAAAGATATATATATATATATAATATATATATATATATATATATATATATATATATATACACCTACCTATCATCTCTAGCAGATTCCTCACAAGGGCCCGGGAATTTGAAATTTTTAGCCGATGACTATTAAAATTTTCCAAAAAAAAAGTCAGAAAAGGGTCCGTTGCGGAAAAATTCACTAAAGAAGCTAGATTTTTCAACATACGTATTTCAACGCTGAAAATTTTTTTGTCTTCATCAGCTACTCTAATCTTGCGTGAATAACGTCCCATCCTTTTTTTGCCTTCTTTATTTTTAATCGAGTGACAAACGGACATGTATCGGGAGATGAAATGTGACGATCTCGCTGTTGCTTCGAAAGACTGTTCTGAGAGCTAGAATTTGACAGCCTATTTGTACTCAACGTAGAAATAGACTCAAACACCTTCTCATACATCATTTTTCTTTCTGATAATAAAATTGCATGCTGGGTGGATGTCAATTATATTTTTCGGATCAAATATATTATCAGTGTCCAATGATTCTGTCGGTCTTGAACAAATTGGTATGATGATACTTACGGAAGATGAAATATTTGTTCAGATGAATTCAAATTGTTGCGAAAGCTGACATCGGTAATCTTTCCTGCAATTTAGGTTGGCTCGTGATGGGATCACGTTTCATTTTTTATTAGAGAAAGATGTCCCGTACACACGAAAAGACAAGCACAGTTCACTGGTCTGCGAGGCAGCGGAAGTGAACAAGTGCGGAAGTCTTAATCTCACTCTTGGGTATTTTTTAACTTGCGATTAGATTAGATCTAGCACCGATGTGATTAAATCCACATAAGTTTGACCACCGTATAATTTGAAACAGGCGTAGAATACGAAAACAAACATCACAAGGCTGTTAAAAAATGTCCGAGGTCTTGCATCAATAACTCTTGATCACACCCAAATTACCATTGCACAGTTAAGGATATTACATCAAGCACGTTTCTTGATTCAATCATCATTTGATGAAAAAGCTGGTGATGAATTATCTCAAAATCGTTGTTCAACACGAGGAAACTAGCAACTTTTTTCTTTACCTAGAATATCTGCGGACATTGATGATTTATTTCGTGAGTATGGCTGTGTGAACGACTTCCATACACTGCATGGTGTAAAACTAGTGCAAAACGTTCACTGTTTCAGTTTTACTCAACAAAAAATAAGGATTACCCCACTGGCAGCCCAAAATAAAACTTTTCTGTTGAACTTTTGATTATTATCATGGCTCAAGAAATGAAAAATTTAACACAATTTAATTCTAAATGGCAGGAGGCTCGCGGTGTACATGCACTTTGAGTTTTGAATAACGATTATTATCATCATTACATAGGTATCTTGTACCTTGACATAACGAGAGAAATATTTTCATATCTGACATGTCGTGATCATTTGTTATACACATGCGTATACGTGCTGTGCAGCAGATGCACGATGCGATTCTCGGTAACTCCTATCAATGAGGATGAATAATATTTTCAAAGGCAAACTTGCTATATCAATATCATTGTCAGCTTGCCAAACGTGCTTGCCCAAGCTAAGCTCGATAAAAGCATTTGAAGAAAAAAAAAAGAAAAAAATCACTCTTCACTGCTCTGTAGTAGACTATTATATGGCTTATTGCAACACTACTTCGAAGAGGTCTCATTCAAATGTATGTTCATCGATTAGTGTAGTTTCCAATGAATCGTGCAGGAATCGTGGCTCGTTATTAATATTTTCCTTGACGCATATCGCTCACAAACTACGATTTCAGTCTACCTATACATTGATAGATCAATATGATGCATCAGTTCGAATGACGTTGCCGAGATAGATATATAACACACGCGTGAATGATTGGGATTATCTGTTTTATACAATGTATGCGCATATCTTGAATCTTTTCACGATCGATGGCACGCCGCATTGAGTAATTTTTACTATTGCATAACGAAAAATGAGCGATTGGGGCATTTTCTCTTCAAAAGGAGCTTAGTGTGGTCATTAGTCACGTGCACACTTGTCAGGCTGATTATTTTTTATCTGTAAATAGTATACTTTGCTCAATTATGATTACTCGGTCATTAACACTATCAATGGTTAAGCTGCCACTACACTCATATAATATATATTGCATTCTCAGATAAAATTATGATAGTATCAGATTTCCTGTTCTCTTTGATATATGAAACACATCTTTATCTTGAATGAACTCGCATAGTAATTTCATTATAAAGCTAAATTCATTCATGGTTTCATTTCAGATTTGATCGTGAAAGCTCCAATATTCACACATGAATCAACTACGCTCGTGAATTTTTCAAAAATTCTATGAATCTATTTATATTATGGAGACGGAATCTTTTTACGTTACGAGATGGGTTATCGTTACGTGGAAAAAAAAAAATTAAATTAACAATGAACAAGGGCATGTAATAGGCACCTTTCTGTGGGCATCGTGTGCTTAAGCACCAATCGGCAAATTTTGGTACACCGAAAAAGGCATTCTTGGGCTCCTGGGATAGAAAAATAGATTCCATTCGTATACTCAAGTTTCAGATGGTGCCATGCTTCACCGCCGTAATCCCAAACTTCTATAGTAAACGTGTAAGGAACAGATGCTTGATTTCATAACAATTCAGGCATAAATCTAGTAATCATTGTACTTTGTAGAAACAGAGCTTCTTGTCAGGTCTATTGGAGTAAGATTGCTACTAAACAGTCAAAAATCGGTGGGTGAATCAATTTCCGAGTTAATTTCGAATTCCAAAGACCTGCAATGTATCAATGATAAAAGTTAAGAAAATCACCCTGTTCATTTACTCTGTCGAGTGAAAACGGGTCCTGGTCGAAATTGTCGACTGACGAGGTATTTGGTTTATTGATCGATTCCAAATGTCAAACAAATAAGTATTAATGAGAGTTCAGACTAACATAAAACTATTCAACACTTCGCGCGCGGTTTTATTGCGTGTTTTGCAAAAATATGATGACATGTACGTATAATTTTTCTCAAGTCTTTTCATTCAAATAAAGAGGATGCGTGAGTTCATTTCTTTATAGTACTCCCGTAGATAATATCTATGTCAATCATCTGAATTGAATTAGTGAAGAAGGGTAAGACCTATCATTAGAATACTACCTATAACCTTATAAATACTCAGAAAACAGCGACTAAACTGGTTAAAAAATTCTCAACAATTTCTAGTATATATAGGGCAGTAGAGCATCTTTTTTAATAGACTGATTTGTTCGAGTCGGAAACAGCAATCCCGAAATAGTGAAAGGTCCTAGGAAAAACGAGCTCTTGCCTGGCATCTTACATTCAACTTATTAAATGGAGAAAAACAATCTCTAGCAACAATTGATCGTAAAAAGAGAGAATGTGAAAGAATTTGCTCTTTATTCATGAAATTCTTTTTGCGTACTCTGTATACATGGATTTTGAAATAATCACGATGAAATAAGTAATTCATCCATTGAATTTTATAATAATTTATCACAGACAAATCGAATATATCACCTAATCTCAAGCTGAAAATTTAAATTTAATCCACCATTAAAACATACAATTTGAATATTTTATCAATTTTATCAAATTTCTCGCAAAAATATCTGTAAACAAGGAAGAGGGGATCCTCTCTCAAGGATTAAATTGTATTTATGTACATCGACCCCAATATCAAAATGTCATTCCTAATGCGAATATTTTCATACCATTTATACAAATAAGCAATCTACAGCACTACAATTTTTCTACTAATGTAAGTGCTAAGGATTATTCACGACTTACAAGAAGACTCCGATTCAGGGCACAGATGCGATTCCTTATTCAAAAATGGCGTTTAAACTTACAAAAAATCTACGAAGAGGCGTCCCAAATTTCCCTGATTAACATTTATGAATAATACAACACTATCTATAAGCGCTAATTTGAACAATATTGAAACAACTGCGAACAATATAGAAAATTATTCAATAACTAGAAACAGATAAACTTCATTTAATGGGCCAGAGCTCGGGTTGTAAAAGAACATCATGAAGCACAACGATTGGCTCCCTGAAGAATATGGGCTGCTGACCCAAGGCTTGCAGCTATGCTTGATGACTGCGTCGAGTTCGCCGCGATGAACTTGCAAACAACGGGCGCGGTTTGTACAAATCATCGCTCGAGTATCGCTGGCTGCTTCGGTGACTCCTAGTTAAGAAAAAATTTTGATATTTAAGAGTAAAATCTTTTCGTCGGACACTTTTTTGGAGAAAGGAACAAAGAAAGTCTATCCGCCAAACAGTGTAGTGTAGCGAGATCCAGGGACTTGTGAATTTGTGAGGTCTTTGACCGATACGATGGTGGATTTGGATTACCATCATTTCTGGTTTACTGGCGCAAGAAATCTTGATAGCATTATGTTTTGGATCCCATCAATGGATACAATTTCTAACAATGATATCTGATACCCCGGACATATTGTTGTTTTCTCGGCACTGACAAAAGGAGTCCGGAGGGTCCGGGTCACCAAATCGCAACAGAATTTTTTTATAGTCTTGTACCACCTAGAAAACGAAGAATCCACTGTAACTCCGTCAAATGGGCCTTCTTTTCAGAGCCGCAACCAGAAACGTCAACATTGCTATAGTATATTACATCTACCACTTTTTCAAATAGGCCTATATGGGCAATGCTCACGTTTTTGCTTATAACTCTAAACAGAAGGCCCATTAGACGGAGTTACTCTGGATTCTTCATATTCTAGGTGGCTCGAGACTGTGTAAAAAATGTTGTGAGATTTTGTGACCCAGACCCTCCGGACTCCCCGTGTGAGTATCTTTGAAATGACGAGATGATTGAGGCAAGTAATAAAAAGCTTTCAGGCCGGTCTAGAATAATTTTGATTCTCAAATCACACTTTCGATTTTGCAAGGTTGAGACCATACTCCATTCTTACTATATCGCGCGAAGTTTTGATCAATGCTATCTATTTCCGATTAGCTAGGATTGTTATCGAAGTATCCAAGAAACAGGTGATTAAGAGAACGATTCGTGGCTTCGTATTTCGCATAGTTTTAAAATTGATCCAACTCAAAGAGAACGTTTGACTATTGCGACTATAAGCAAACAAACATGACTAAAATTTAGATCATTAAATATTTATATTTTGCATTTTTCATACAAGAGAAGAGGAAGGCATTGATGAAAACGGGTAACTGATAGAGTAGAGATATAGAGCGGTTTATACTCATGGGATTGAAGGTCTAAAGAATTCTTCATATTTCGCCAATTATTACTAGGAATTTCTTAGAAAAGTGGAGTTCGACCCACTGGGTCCAGTGAAAATGTATTCAAATCGTTTTCGATTCTAATCTAAAGATGATTCAAACCTGCCACATTCGTGAGACTCGTCGCGCTATGTGGATCTACCATGCAACAAATACTTGAGTGATTTATAGAGAGATCGCTTCTTGCTGGAATAAGCACCTCAATATATGGACAGATCGGCAGGAACGCTTTTTAATATCGAGTTCTGCATACCTAGGGAAACACACACCTCTGAGCTCGAGACTATGCTTCTAGGTGTCTAATGCAAAATTCGATGGGAGTAGGTATAACGTGCGTCGAACTAATCTTTGTTCAAAGTTGGTTCCATGAACAGATCTCTCACGGGAAAATTCTCGCACTGCATGATTGTGTGACGAGGGGTTCACTCGTTAAGTGAAGAAAAAGTTGCAAATGCAGCACGAATTAAACTGAACCGTCTAAAGGCCATGCACTTAGTCAAACTTGAAATTTATAGATTGTTAATAATCATGAAGAAACTTACCTCTTTTCATCTCTAGCCGCATTTCCAAGATTTTTGTCGCTGCTTGCGGATACGTCGCTATCTGGGCTAGGTGGCATGACAAAATTCTCTCCATTCGGAACGGAAGCGCTTTGAGCTGGCGGTGGCAACTTTTGTTGGGATGCTTTTTGCTCAGATGCTTGCTGCTGAGCTTGTTGTTTTGATAATCTTAGCTGTTGAGGCGGGGGCTGCAGTTCTACACTAATTAAGGACTGTGAACTTTCTTCTGGCTTTTCGATACTTTGCTGACTTTGATCTGCCAGCTGTTGCTGTTGCTGCTTTTGGGCCTTTCCTACCATTTGCGATTTTTCTGTAATTGTATTCGCAGATGTGCTGATAGATTTCTTTGCTCTTCCAACTTTCCGTTTCTTAGACGTACTTGGTAGCTCATTTTCAACTAAAGCTTCCACTGGAGTTTGATCTTTGCTCTCAACATCTTTGCTGGATTTGATTTCGAGAATGGGACTCAACGGAGATTTGCGCTTGGACGGAGTAGGCTTTAGAATTCTTCCAACAGAACAAGTCTGTTCAGTTAGACTGTCAAGGTTTTTAGACGCATTCCTTCTTGAAACTTCGTAATCAGTTTCCAAATGGTACAGGAAATTTTTGAAAGCAATATATCGCTTGTAGTTATCGGATTCTAAATAATAACAATTTTCTTCAGTCGGTGAAAGTGCTCTCGTTCTCATACCGGGTGTGGATCTGTCTTCTCCACCTTCTTCAGTAGTCGGAATTATTTCAGGCGACGTCTCTCTAAGATTTGAAATCTCTCCCTTCGAAATTTCACATTTTTCATCGAGTGTTTGTCGAATTTCAACGTTCTCTGATGCGGCAGATTCTTTCTCGGTTTGCTCCTCATTCCGGTTCATGACTTCTACTTTTGATTTTTCTGTTTCGACACGATCACGCACCTTCGTTTCTCTGCGGTTTTGCGCTGGAAGATTTGTTTCAGGACAAACAACTTCATTCTGAGCTAAACTTTGCCCTCCAACTTGTAATATTTCCACTTCTTCTTTTTGTTCGAGACCATTTTCTTCTTTCTCAAGTTCAGTTGAAAACTGGGTATCTTCTTCGAACGGTTCAAACTCATCCCTCATATCTTTCTCTTCTATACATGCCTGGCTATTTTCATCGACGTCAACTTTTTGAGGAGTCGTAACATTACAATCAGATTTGACCATGTCTGATGCAGGTGATAAATCAGCCCCGTCGGTAATATTTGCATCTTCAGTATACTTGATTGTAAGTTCTTTCACTTCTTCTTCTTTTCCATCATCGCCAATGATGATTGAGTCATCATTCTTTTGATCAAAATGGGTATCAGATTCGTCCTGTAGCCCAACATTATCATTGCTTTTGTTTTTAGCTATTCCACTATCTTCAGCATTCCTCAACAGTTCTACTTTGGGTATATGTGCCTCTTCTATTATTTCTGAACCCTCATCAGTAGTTCTATCTTCATTTGTATCTAGAGTAAGTTTCTTTTGGATAAGTAAAATGTCAGAAATCTGTGGGATTACAATTGTGTCACTAGCGAGTTCATCGACTTTTTCATCCTGGAGCTCAGTTTCTTCGCTTAGTTTTTCAATGTCACTACCATCCTCATCAAGTTTTCCTAATTCATCAATTAACCGATTTTTTATTTGCTCTTGCACAATGTCTTCGTTCGTTTCAACCGATTTTTGGTCATCTTCGTCGCTATTGAAATCATCTTCCTCTTCATCATCATCAATTGTTATTTCTTCAGGGATGGACTGTCTCAGTACACCCTCTGGCCGAAGATTATACTCAAAATTATTCAATTTCTTCTCTGAATCGTCAGATTTCACATTCTCTTCGGCGTGGTCAGTTACTTGTTCGAGTTTTGGGACTTTGAAATATGTCATGTCTTCCTGTAATGATACTGTATTACTATCTCTTGCATTTGTTTCGATTGAGTCCGGATGCGGTTGAACATTGTCGATATTGTTGCCTTGTTCATTAGAGTCTTCATCAATCACCAGTTTATCATCATCACCAAATTCTTCAGCCTCATTATCGTCTTCATCATCTCCGTCAATTTTATCGTCAGGATATTTGTCGACAGCTCTCTCATCTTCTTTATCATTGCTAGTTTCTTCATCTTTCGACTCCTCGTTCTCGACGCTGTCTTTAGTAACATCCAACTCCTCAGCTGAATTTTGGCAAATATCTGATTTTTCTGGACTCAAGTCATCCTGTATCAAGCTATGTATTTCGTCATTTGATTGATTATCCTGATTCACATTCGAGTTATTAGAATCACCAAACTTGGATTCCTCCATCGTTTGTTCTCCCGATGTAATTAGACCATGCTGAGTTGGAACTAATTCTCCATCTACACTAGCATTTTCAGAATTCAACTTTTCCCTGTCTTCTATCCTGCTATCTACATCTTCAGTGCCAATTGCTTCATCACTACAATGGCCTTCATCTTCTTTAGGCAGACTTTGACTTTCTTCATGAACTTGGCTCAGCTCTGGAGTCTCAACTGGATCATCAGACAGAATTTCGAGTAGCGTTTCTTCACATGGAATTGGAACTGGATTTGTTGGAACCTGTTCTGGCAATCTGTGATCAGACATCAATTCATTCAAGGACTGCCTGATCGACTGCTCCATTTCAGACAATTTAGATTGAGGAGTATGCACAGACTCTGTATCCAAAATTATTTTTGTTGTTTCTTCAATTGACAAAATGGGTTCAGAATCACCATAGGGCTCTTCAAAATCTTCATAAGGTATTTCAATTATTTGCACTCTCTCATCATCTGGAACACATGTGACATCAGTATCACTCTTGAAACAGTCTTTGCCATTCTTTTTTCTTGGAGATTTCTTATCCTCTACTCTGAGTTTCTTTGTTCTATCTTTCTCTGAGGATTCATTAGCTTGCAGAGGTCTTTTTTTCAATGGGAGAGATAATTCAGATGAACTTGAACTCATTCGTTTCATAGATCTATCAGAATGGCTTTTAGTTTGTTCACTATCCATAAACATCTCTAAAGCATCATGAACACTGTCTGATGTTTCACCACTAGAATGATGATCTCCGCCACTGTCTATAGCTAGACTGTTTGAAGGACGTTTGACATTTGTTCCATATGAATTTTTAAGAGAGTATTTACTGGAACCATTAGAACCATCTCGATCAGTGGAACGCCGATCGCTGACATTTTTCCGCAGGCTTGAATGATCATCAGCAGCTTTGGACTTTTTCTCATCTCTACGTTTCCTGTCTTTTGATGACTTATCATTACTTCTACTTTCAGATTTTGAATCGTGTTTGGTTCCAGAACTAGATCTAGAGTCATTCGATCTTCCGTTCGAGTGTCGACGGCTTTCGTGCTTTGTTTTCCTATCTCTAGATTCTGACCTTTTAGACTTATTATTGCGAGAATCAGAATGCCGAGACGATGACGATGATTTATGACTCTTCTTCGAAATTTCTCTATCTTTTGAAGGAGACTCTCTCTTACCAGACGAATCTTTGCTACTCTTATTTGTTTCTTTCATTTCTTTTGCTAGTTTTTCTTTTTCTGTCATTTCTTTCTTCTCTCTCAACTCCCTTATCTTTTCTTTATAGAGATCTTTCAAATCTTTCACTTCATCTAGGTCATTTCTTTTATCTGGTTCCCTCACTCTACTTTCCTCAGACTTTGGACCTCCTTTACTATCTTGTGACTCGGATTTATTCTCATCTCTGTTTTTGCATCTGGGATACTCAGTTGATGGATCATGACTTTGAAACTCGTTTGATCTTTCTCCTGTTCTATCACCCACAACTTCTTGTGCATCCTTTGAAGATTGCCATTTATCATCTGTAGCATCACTTCTCGTGTAGTCTGTAGCATCGCGGGAGTTTTCTTTTGACGAATCACTCGTTTTGCTGCTACTCTTACTTCTCATTGAATCGGACTCAAAACTGTCATCTTCCTTTGAATTTGATCCATGTGCTACCCTCAAATTTTCTTTGGTATATTTTGATTCTTCTTTTGTTTCAGGCTTTGGGGTAAAAGCATGATTAGAGGAGCTGAAGTCCGTTACAATGGAGAGTCTAGAATTTGATGAAACTCTGCTTAACTGGGAATCTTGATTGCTACAGTCAATATTTTCTCTTGCAAAGGCGTTAGAAAAATCAGGACTCTGAGATCGATGACTAGTCAATTCAGAAATACCGGAGAGATGTGAATCATTTGACATATTGGACTCGTTTAAATTCATTACATCAATGGGTTCAAAAACCGGGCTTTCTTCGTCATCATCTGTTTTACTAGCTTCATCAGTTCTGAAAGAAGTATTTAGGATAGATTTTTCTGGTGAAACTGCAGCAGATTCAAGATTTCCTTCTGTTTCAGTTACATCCTCTTCTTTTTCAGGAGCAATTTCTGCTTTTGCATTTCCAACTCCATCAGTGGTATGGTTGTTCATTGGTTTTTCCTCTGTGTTATCAAATGTGTTGCTGGTGTTTTCCTCTGCAAATCCTGGAGAGTCCTCTCTATAACTATTCCTATCTGATTCTGGCGAGATAGGATCCAAGTCTTTAGGAAGTAGATCCTTCAAGTCACAAGCCCCATTTCTTTGAGGTTTTGGTCTTTCAATACCCAAGTATTTGTAAACAACATCTTCAATTTGTGGCATAAAGACAGAATAAATTTTAGGGTTTACCACTTGGTCCACAATCCGTTCAACTCCAACCTCTAAATATGGGGCATCATGTATGTGTTTGCGAAGAGTGTCACGCAGCTGATTTTTGTTCAAATCTGTTCTCCATGTTTGCTTGTTGAGGAACAAGTTGACAGACCCTTCCACTCTCGTTCTAAGATTCTGATAAGCTGGCTGTGAACCAAAATGAGATTATTAATTAGAATCATACAAAAATATTCATTGTTGATGATACATTGAATCTTGCTGCTGGGATTCTTCTGAGGTCATCAAGTCTTTTTACTCTAAACTTTGAAAAGAATGCAAGGACAGAGGATTCTCTCAGTAAATTGTAGTACATAGAATCCATCAACTATTCATTGAGATTTAGACTATACTTGAGTGGAATATTTCATCATTCATGATCTCACAAATTTATCACTTGATCAAATGCAGACAGATAAATCCTAATTGCTTGTTGAGTTCTATGGGGTGACATCATTGAGTACATAAGTTTGGACATTTTTGACGTATGACAAATTTTTCAACGGCAATTTATATACCCGAAAGAGGTCCAATAATTTGAAGAAACATCTTAATCTTGGATAGCATTCAGCAGATTCCACACTCTGTTCAAAACATGATACAAAACTAGTAGAGCCACATAACGATACAAGTCTATTAATAGAAACAGATTCTCAAGATTTTGTAGCTATCTAGACTAACTGCACCAACATGGAATAGGTGAAACTGTATTGGTGTGTTATGGTTTGAGACAAAATGATTGTCATCATGAGTTTCTTTGAAAATAAAGAGCGGTCATCAGATTCTTTGAGTGCATGATTACAGGTAGACAGAATTTTGTGAGTTATCAAGCTAATATCAGGCTGTACATGAAAATATTTCTGGTTTAATGTAACTAACCTTCGTATCGACGTCGGCAAGGCATTCTTTTCTGAACTGGTCAAAAATTCCTTGGGACTTGACTTCTCCGACGATGTGATCGATCAACCGGGGATCGTTTGCCATCAAGGGATTACTCAAATCAACCTCCATAGTTACCGTTGCGAATCCTCTTGGAGAAAAGTTTTGCGATACTCAGATGTCAACAAGATCAAATTATGCAGTGCATTAGCTGCGCACTTATCACTAACTAAGTGAACAAATTGATCTAGCAGGCATAATATCATACGTTAGGTTTCTGTACGTCGAAGAGAAAGGATTAAATGATTACTTCTGAAATTTCTTTGAACTAATGCCTCTGCATTCGACTGCATTCTACAGAACTAAATAATTTTTTACAAGTGTTTTGCTCGGACCAGGACAAAACTTTCTCTGCTCCGACGACTCCACTCGCTCCCATATGATGAGGCAAAACAGTAGGTGCGTTAATTTCGCTTGGCTGACGCTTATTTACGTCATAATTCTTGAAATGACGAAATTCCGCCATGGGGATATTTAGAATCGGAGGCCAAAAATTTTTGATGAATGCCTACATATCAATCTAATCTCGATTTGCTCTTTACTTATTGTTTCACTCATCGAAATACCCATAAGGTGATACGAAAATTGACCAAATACACTGTATTTAATACAGCATTTGAGCATTGGTATCTGCTCAGTCATGGCCTCTGTGATTTGTAGATACCTATATATACCTGTGCCTTTGCCTTTGCATTGCGGCTTGCCGTGCTTGCACAAAGTGTGTTCCTTTTTCTCACGTAACAGAACCGAAAGCAGCCGACATTGTCCAAAGGTAATTGGATGTTTTTGATTTTGAATCCAGCTAATTTTGAATGATCATCGTCTTTGAATGAATAACTGTTGAATGCGCTTTCGTTTCAATTCTTTCTCTTGAATGTTTTTACGGACGTTTTGATATCCTTAATCGAATCATCCTGATCTGTCACATTAAGCACTCTAACCTCAATTTTTGTCAATAAACACCGACAAACATTTAATCCATAAATTATTATCATTTCAGTTGGACAGATAAAGTGAAAAATGGCCAAGTCGAAGAATCACACCAATCACAACCAAAGTAAGTTATGGACTATGCCATTACCACTCGTATCTCAGTCTTTATTTGTGTAAATTTGGTAGAATCACTATCGCTGACTCCAATTTTTTTATGTACGATACATTATCATTTCTTATTACAGGTAGGAAAGCCCACCGTAATGGAATTAAGAAACCCAAACGATACAGGCATGAATCTACTTTGGGCGTAAGTCACACATATTTTGTTTTATCTGGTATTTTCATATGTGGTGCGACATAAAGCAATCTCTTTCCACTGCATCATAGTTTTGTTGATGAATGTTGTGACAATTTTTAGCAGTTGATTTTGGTTGTAATGGATTGTACCATTCCTGTTGAACTCAGTCCAATGCAAATACTCCATTAGTCATGAATACTTTAGAACAACCTCAATTAAACAGGTGTATTCACTAAAAATCTCACATGTAAAGAAGCATATGCATTTGGCAAGATAGTGGGATTGTCAATTCTTGTGTTTTCTTTAGTTGAATACATTCATCAACATTTCATCACTCCAAGCAGACATGTATACTTGCAATATTTTGTCTACTCTAATACCCTGAACTCTATTTCAATTCCTTGAGCATTGCATTCAGCCCTTTAGGAGCATCTTTGGATATATTCCATACTGCAGTAATTCTTCCAAAAATGTTTTGAGTTTGGGTCAACCAAATACCAATTCAACATTGAGTACTTGATCTTTCTGAGTAGTTTTGTGCATTCATGAAGTCCTGACTAAGTAGTTGCAATTAATATCATAGGGTTTTTCAGAATCAGAAATACATGACAGACTTCACCCTTGAACTTCCATTTGTTGGCAGTATTATTGATTTATCTACAGATTGGATTATGCCTCTGAATGAATAAGCTCAAGTTCACCAATTCTGTTTGTAGATGGACCTCAAATTCTTGCGAAATCAGCGATTTGCAAAAAAGCACAACTTGAAGCCCAAAGCACAGCTGAAGAGGGCAGCAGAACGAAAAGCAGTGAAAGATGCAAAAAAATAGGTTGTAATTTGTAATTTTTAAAAAATAAATTGGGAATTTATTGCCAATGAGCTGTGTATCATACTGTATTAATTATTGGTTCAATATGCTTTGGTCGTCAAAGACTCATCAATCTACCCGTAAATTCTGAACTAAAACATTCTCGAACTACTCATCATGCTATGTGGTAATTTGATTATATTCACTACATCAAGAATTCCTATAATACTTGGGGTTTCTTATTCATTCAGAGTCGTCAAGCCCAAGTAATGCCTTAGTCTTTAAAGATATGAATTTGATAAAAGCCGAATAGTGTGGCAATTATGCATTCAAAACGTCATTCAACAGTCCGCAGCTATTGCATAGTGACGCAAGTAGTGGGGACCAAGATGGCGGAATCCAACGTGTCCAGAGAACGATCTCAGGACAAATTATTGCCTGAACCCCAAAAAATTTTGATATTTAGTGGAAAACGCAAGTCGGGGAAAGATTTTATCACGGATCAATTGTTTCAAAGGTATTTCAATACATTTTATTTACCCTAATTATTTCTTTTTTATACAAGAATCAATGAATAAGCGCAGGAATTTTCGAAAGTAGAATTCAATCGCGGACAAATTGTATAGGTACCGTTATATGGAAAGCTTCGGAGATATGTGATGTGGGATACTGTATTATTTCAATATTTTGTTGCGAGTGTATGAGTAACGATTGATAGTTCTGTGATCAGACTCTTGTTGAGAAATCTTAGACTTCTATTAATTAATTCGTTTCCAACATACGTACTATTGTCGTTTCAAAATGACTTACTAAAAGCACAACAATACAATACAAAAATCAAGTGAAGTTAAAATGCGATGACGGTATTGTTATCCTGTTTTGCTGCGCTGAAATATAATGAGATATTTCAAAAAATAATTTCCTTAGGAGAGAAGAGAGTTATGACTGATGATACCATTTGAATTGAATATTTGATAAAAACAGTATACGATATTTTCAAAGCAAAACGATCACGCATGGTCACCCTTAACGCGACTAAGAGAAATTAGTTCATTATTTTCTGTCTTTGTAAGAATTCCTGAATATTGAAAGATAGATTTTGACAACCGAAGGCGCAGATGTCATTTGCTTCCGATCGAAGATTTTGCATTGCCTTCAACTTAACACGGAGAAAATTGCGCGAAAATTAGTTATCCATAATGCAGGATAGATTTTCTACTCGAATGTGTACACCACAAATTTTATTTTGCGGATTTTACGATCAAATCATTGATTGCGGGAGGAGTATTACGAAGAGAACGAAGCAGATGTGAAATTTCAATAGAACTCCAAAACGTACTGCACGTACCGTGTCGATTACGAAGTTCGTAATCTGCGTTTGACTGACATGCATTAAAGTCGATCAAGGTTTTTTTCGAATTGAAAACCTTCATCCACTCAAGTTGCATCCTATCAGAGAGACTGAGGATGAAAATTTGCAGATCGCAAACTTATACAATAAACGTAGATTATTTATAAAATTAATATTATAAATGACCGCGCTGAATCACGTTAGCTTAAGTAATTTAGCTTGAAGAATGGTAAGCCATTGATGGAATGTGATGATTTAAAATCTACAAGAGGCAATCAGAATTAAAATATACTTTTGGTTGCATCTCGAGCATTTACAGGTAACGTAGAATTTCTCATTTTGTGAAAGAGTTTTAAAGAATATTGAATATGAAAGACGCGAGAAATAAATGTCTTGAAAATCGATCAGGTTTATAAAGAATTTCACTTTTTAAATTTTTGTGAATCTCAAATTATACGAGAATTGTGAGAGGACATTCGTGGTTGATTTCTACAATATCAGCAGAAATATTACCCTTAGGCACTCAAGATTGTCTAAAAACTTCAAATGTCTACTAGATCTCTTCTCGGGGGAAATCTTGACCAATCATTTTCGGGAACCGGAGATACATCAAATATTGTATATTTTATCATTTTTCCGCAACAGATTAGGTGAGAACCAGAGTGTTATTATAAAGCTATCAGGTCCGATAAAATCTCACTGGTCAAAGTTGAAAAATCTCGACGCGGATCAATTGTTCAGCGATGGGGAATACAAAGAGAAATATCGACTAGAAATGGCTAAATGGGGAGAAGAAGTAAGAAACAAGGACCATGGGTATTTTTGTAGAGCAGCTATAACCATGTATGACGGTAAGTTTTAAGAATATAAAATATAATGATAACGATGTTAAATTCTAGAAACTGAAATTACAATTTTAGTTTTCACTAGATACATTGCTATACATCTCACATCCTCGGATAAAATGCATTTGCTTGACATCAAATTGTTCACTATCCGTGATCTGGAGGGTAAAATAAGCTCATTTGCACTAGTGCAAAATCCACAAAACTTGAAGGTGTTCCGTGAAGTTTTAACAAATTGTCATAGACTTGTCAACAACATCATTTGAATGATGAGACTCTACGGGCTAGCATCACAAATCTCATTTCATTCATTGGTTATCATTTTGTTATTTGATTTGAAAATTCATTCCTTGATGCACTATTGAAGCTGACGAAACGTTAGTGAAGCAACATCTTAGATTTAATGCTCGAAGATTTAGAACAGTTCCCGTATTAAGATCTATATTCTCATTTTTGGTCACAAAAATCAGAAGCTGAATGCATAATACGCCAGAGTATACTTAGAGCAGAGCTATGATCTATTTCGAAGTTGAATTTTTCTACCAATACTCATTTTTCTCATTAATTGTCTCAATTTATTGCAATATTTGTATCCATTGGGCTGAATTGACCATGAAGTGCTTATTGTCTCGAAGTAATTTTATCCAAAGAAAATTGATATGGTAAGCCGGGTTGACTTAGCCAATTTCAAGCTTCTGATAAAATCTCATTAAACGCGATTCCCATACCAAACCTATATGTATGTATCTGTAGTAATTCAACGCGTTTTGACCTCCTCTTTAAAATTCTGTACCCAGAGTTTTATTTCACTCGTTTGCTTTCTTGAGAACTGTAAAAAACAAGATGGCCAAAATCACCCTGGACAAACCAGAAAATGACGAGTTTTCGTTTATATGGGTTTACATAATCGTTGGAAATGGCAGCTGGGGTGGTCAAAGTCACCCCAGGCTCCGCAAGGAACCCAAGAAATCACAAGTTCTTGTTCAAATGCATAGTGGTTCTAAATAACTATCACACCTAATAAATTCAAAGAGCGATAGTGTAAAATGTGGAGGACGTCATTACCTACCAAGAAAAAATCATTAGGAGGAGATATAGGCGGGTCGATCTAGTAGGTTGTTAGGGTGAATTTTTGCGATATGAATATTTTACTTGACAATTTCCACTTCATTCCAACGATAAAAAGAGTCAATGGAACTAGATTCACCACGAATGAGCTAGGTTATTCAGAAAGGAGAGTTTCTGGAGCTTTGAAAATACTTTTGAACGTTTCTCAAGGTGTTTCAAGTTCGGAGTTACGACTATTCGAATCTTTTGCTGAGAAAATGCCCAAAGTCACTCCGGTTTGCAGTATCCTCAAGAAGTGCATCAAATAATGAATTCGTGCGTAAATTCTAAACTAAACGAAGATCTTCTATAAAAACGATGTGATTTTTTGACTCTTTCCTTCTAACTGTACGAAAATTCTCTTTTAGCTCACAAAAAATCTATTTGGATCATCAGCGATGCTAGACGAAAAACTGATATACGTTGGTTTAAAGAAAATTACGAAAACAAGTGTAGGACAATAAGGATATCCACCAGTGAAGATACAAGGAAAAAACGCGGTTGGATATTCACAAAGGGTACGTAGACATGAAGCAGTTCAATCAAGAGTACCGTTAGTAAGTCATTTCTACTTCCAAAATTTAGGTATCGATGATTCTGAAACGGAGTGCGATTTAGACGACTTCCACGATTGGGATCTTGAAATAGAAAATGACAACGATACTGACGTGGAAAAAGTCCTCGAAAATATAGTTCATCTTTGATCTCTAGTCGGATCTGAACTTTTATTAAATTATGTAAATATTTTGTGCCTCGATTTGTATCTAGTGAATAAAGGACACAGTAGTTTTGAAAAATGCACAACAGTCATTCTTTTCCAGAATCCCAATCATACCTAATTGATTTCTCGAACGGTTATGAAACAAGAGCTTCTCAATGTGAGTTCTCCTGTGAGTTTAAGAATAATTTATTCAAAATATCTCTCGACGCATTAATATTGTGTTTTGTTCAATTTGACTAATAGCTGTTCTCAATTTGTGTCAAAGACAAACCCTCGTCATTCCATAGTTAATTTTTGTAGCCATCAATTCAAGTGCTACCAGTGCAGTGAGTAGCTAAATTTTTTGATCGAATTCTCCCTTCAACGAGAAATTGGGGAGAGTATTTCTTAAACCAATCGCCAATCGCGAGTGGAACGGAATTGCATTTCATTTTTTGAACTTCTTTACTGACCATTTGCTTCCCTCCAATCTTGACAAGAAAATAAGATGTTTTTCGGAACTGAACTTAAGCAATTCAAAAAGCTGAAAGAGTATGTCAAATGCTCAACATTAATTATTTAACCCGGTACAGAGCAGTACAGAGTCAGATCCCGATCATTACGTTTGCAACGATTACGACAAAAATCAAATCAATAATTAATTGTATAAAATTTCATCATTTAATTTATACATTTACAAATTTATAAAAAAATATATGAAATAAAAAATTGAAGAAATTTGTCCAGTCAATCATGGCCTGTTTTATTTCAAGGTAAGCGAGAGGTTCGGAAAATGAGTCAAGGTCACAAAGTTAAAATATCTTCAACTACCAGGAAACTCATTTTGAAAAATAGAAGAGTGTAAATGCCTGGGAATTGGTACCCCTTTTGCAATTTTCATAGAATAAGAAGAACTTGTTTCGCAAAGACTGAGACAAGAATTCCACGTCGTTACGATATCACACGTAACAAGCAACTTGCAGGGGATCATCCCTCCCGGATAATCTCATGTTTGTAGGAATATATCAATACATACTTTCATAGTAATTGGAGTAAAAGCCTTGTGAGTATGCACAGAAGTCCACTTCAGCTCGTAATATCTTGTCATCGACAACTCAAAAGAAAATCTTTTGGTAATGTAATTTTGACAGGAAAAATGAGAAATTATTCACATCCTTCTAAATTGAATCTCTACAACTTTAAATTGGGACCCACGAAGATTTCAGTTCCAATTACTCAATAAGTCGATGTTAGAGAATGGTTGTTAGAGAGCTACTGACTTGAAATTTCATTAACAGGCCACCAAGCACCGAGCGGAATCAAGAAAAATTCAGCAGCTATAGGCCATAGAGAAATTTCTATTATTTATAATATTTATATCATGACAACAAAGTGAAACAACTAATTTGACTTTGAGCTATCATAAGAAGTCTGCATTTAGCCGGAGAAAGAATTTGCTGGTCTTCGAGGAAGCTCGTGTCGGTGAAAATTGAAGAACAGGAAAGCTCTTTTGCATGACAGTAAATTCAATACTTCGATGAGCTGAGAGCAGGAATCAAATCAAAAATCGAATCTAAAGTTTGAGAACAAGGCTGGTCATTCAATTCAAGAGCAGGTCATATGATCTCGAATGATCGTATCACTTCGCCGACGGAGCTTGAGCTCAAAGCAACTCTTGTTCCTCAATAAGCAGTGATCATTTGGAAACTGCAGGGTCAAGTTTGTGGGAATGAAAATGGACTTGCATAA
Organism: Eretmocerus hayati; assembly: GCA_029851415.1. NCBI lineage: Eukaryota > Metazoa > Arthropoda > Insecta > Hymenoptera > Aphelinidae > Eretmocerus > Eretmocerus hayati. The sequence goes on from CM056741.1 coordinate 155,549,415, forward strand.
AAAAACTGCCAAGAACAAGGTAGTCCTACATATGTTCTTCATTAAGACTCAATTCGATACACAGCAAAGGAATCTTAAAAATGCGAAGTGAATCACAGTCGATCCTAATTACACTTTAGTTTATGCTAATATTAAAGAAAATAACAGAAGAAAAAACTGTACAGTAAAAGGCATTGAAAGCTTGCGCTGAAACGTTGTCTCATGCGCTCCGAATTATTTTCTCTACTTAATTTATGAAACATCAATATAGGACTAAGGGATCGAGGAAAAATGTTGGCATGCTTCAAGTACAATCCAGGAAGTAGTAGACACTGTTCAGACTTGTATGTATTCTCCTTTGTCCACACTTTTCTGCCGATTTTGTTGGTAATTTGAGACACTGACGTCATGTTCACAAAGTTTTACCAACAATTTACAACACGTTTTTTTTAACAAATTTCTTACTCTCATTAATTCTAATTACTCTCTTGCATTCGTTAATCTCAACATTCTTCCACAATGTCGATACTTTCACTCACTCTTTCAAAACAACCACACAAAGAGTTTATCGATTCCCTCAAACGTTTCAATTGTTCTATTGATTCAATTTTTACTCGTTATAGTCAAAATCATTATCGCATATTATAATGATCATCATCGTCGCCACCATCATCACACTATTCTTCCCAAAAGCTGCAGTTTGTCAACAGACGCGACTATAATACAAAGCAAGGGCACTTGATAAAATAACTTAGTTTTCTATTTCATAATTATCTATGTATAACGTACATATATAAAACAAATCATGAGTACAGAAATTATTAATGATCAGGTCGGTACAATTATTATGATGCTTCAAGTTCGCCATTCTTTTTATTCTGCAATTTACTTTCATGCTTCCCCCTTTTATTTCAGTCCGAAAAACAGACTCACCATATTAATAAGAATCGATATAAATGATACTCGCTAAATTTCTCACAAAACGGCAAGTAAAGGATAATACGATTAGAAAAAATGAAAAATGTTCACGTGTGAGATGAGCAGTGCATTAGATCTCTAGAATAAAAAATTGGATGGTAAATAGCTGTGACTTAGATCAGAATCCTGATCACTTGAGCAAAGGAATGAAAAGGGAGACGAAGAACTCGATTTAATGATATTATAAGGAGTCATCTTGGAAAGTTCGTTCGTTTTTTGATCTTTGATCTCTACTTCATAAGTATGCAAAGATTCTTGGCAAAATCATACTCTTTGCATATAAATTTTCAGAGTATATATTACACGAAACTTTCGGAATTTCTCGCCGTGATTACCAATTCAATTCTTGATTGATTTGACCAAGCTCTCTCATTCATCTGCCAAGATTTGAATAGTTGAGTGTATACAAACAAGGTGAGCCGTATAATACGATGTCAATAATTTCTTGCCCTTTGAATTCACCAATTGATATCCGTTAATCATTTGTGAATATTTAAATAAAGTAACATGATGAGCTGATCAAATTTTCATGCCATACTTGGTGCTGGACGACCACCATGACAAGATCAGAGCAACAATGCATATTTCACCGTACAATGCTAGTTCTCTTACTTTTGAACTCTAAATCTAACTCGTTTTTACTCTATGCATATATCCATATCAATTGTTCTCTTTGATACAAATATACACTTAGGGTAAGTATTTACAAACTTGTTAGATAGGTCCAGAACTTGAAACAAAGCACATTCATTCAACCAATGTGAAATCCTTCCTCGTCTCTTAAAATATCGAGTAAGAGAGGAAGAACACGTCAAAGGAAATGAGTCCTTTATTCACTCTTATACCGTCTGATCATTGAGCCCCCTTGAACTTCCTTCTTCTTCGTTGGTTTCTTCCACTGTAGGTTATTTTTACTCCGACAGCATCAACTTTTCCATCAAGCATCACTGAGCATTTTCACTTCCACTGGATTTCATTATCAAAGTCATGTCATTTCAACTTTGAGTTGCACTCTACTCAAGCTAAACTTCACTTTTTCAGCTAATTCACAATGACTTATCACATGTTCAACTTTTACAATCTCGGTCCTTAGTGCGTCTTTTTTTGAACACTATCTCATCAGTTGACTCACTGCTTTTTTGATACAAGGAACGATAATACATTTAAATATTTACGAATACATTACTCCTCTTCTGTCATGCTCGTATCCATAGTTTTTCAACACAGGCTCTCAGTTCTGACTCGAACAATGCCGTTATCGTACAGACGATTATCATTCAAGGGTACATAGATACCTTTTGATGTGTTTGAATGGCGTACCAATTCTGGCTCATTTGGTTCAGTAGGTCAGTAGTTGTGGTAGCAAATAATCACTTTCTAGAATGTTTGGCGTTATAAATATTTACAATTAGTTGTAACTTGTTTATTTCTTCCCTTCTGGATCACACAAAAGGGCTGACGTATTGATTGAACCGCTTTTCAACAACCAGGATTTTTCGTTAATACGATCTAGTTTTTTGAGTGACTACGAACTGCTGGAGGCATTCATACCACTAAACATGCCTGTTGAGAAAGGAGTTTGCTGTTGTTGCTGTTGCTGCTGCTGTTGAATTTGCTGGTGCTGTTGCTGTTGTTGCTGCTGTTGGTTATTGGCTTGACGGCCATGTTTTGGCACTGGAGGTTGAAGATACTCGTGTCGAGCTAGCGTTAACACGTCGACGCGTTCTTCTTTTCGATAAGCCAAACAACTTCTTATGAAACTCTGAAATTGATTCATAAGAATAAGATCAAGATATGGAGGGGGTGGGGTAAACGTGAGATGATAGTCGGCGATAAATGAGAGTTACACATACTTTTGCTTCATTGCTAACTGTGGGCTTATTTGCAAATTGAACCTCTGTAGCTTTCAGGATAGTGTTTTCTTCCAAGATGGTTGCTTGTGACTGATTATGCCCAAAAGGCTGGAAATAAGAAGATTATATATTGAGAGTGAATTCTATTTGTCGGATAGGGAGTGAAAAATTCCAGGACGGCATGATAAATACCTTTTTGCCATAAAGGCATTGGTAAAAAATGACTCCCACGCTCCAAACATCGACTTTGGACGAAATTTTTGGAGGATTCTTTCCAATAACAAAGCATTCAGGAGGAAGGTACCTAAATACATTTTGTTAAAAAATTGTCAGTGATAATCTTGATAAAGGTAATTAATAAGAAGAAAAAGAATACACACCAGTATGTGCCAGCTCCTTGTGACGTCAGATCCATTCCATGATCTGGATTATAGTTTTCTTCGTCCATGACTTTACTAAGTCCAAAATCAGTTATTTTGATTTCTCCGCACACACTTCCCTCCGTGAGCAAAATATTACCTGAGAAAACGATATGATATTTGAGTATTTTTATAACGATTATTCATCAGGTCATCTTCATGATCTATATTTACCTGGTTTCAAATCGTAGTGAATTACCGGGGGTTTTATTTCATTGAGATATTTTAGACCAGAAACAACTTGCATGATAATAGATCTTGCTTCTCTCTCTGGAATAGTCTTGTGCTAAAAGTTATGAGGTAATGATGAGATACTCTGGAAAAACACAGTTCATCACAATAAAGATCATCAATTCTTACCTGTTTGAGATAGAAATCTAGATCGTGACCATCGCAATATTCTAATACAGTGCAAAATGAATTGGCATCTATTTCGAATACATCGTGGAGTTTTACAACCCGTGGATGATCCAGTGCCTTATGAATGTTGTACTCTCGCAATGCATGTCTATCAATAAAAATAGATATTGGTTAATTCTAAAATTGGATAGATGTTGAACGAGACAAGAAAGAAACTCACTTAATATAATTGGCCTTCTTGTCTTCTTTCCAGTCTTTGTTCAGTTGATGCACTTTGCATGCCACATACCTTTGCTCTTTCAAGTCGAACGCCTAAAACAGATTAGAGAATTAGCGACTTTCGATATTATAAATCATGAAAGCGAGAATCGATTATCCAAAGCGGTCTCAAATTTTCGAATAAAAAATAACTCTCAGATGTTGCGCCAAATATCAAAGACTTGCCTTGTGCACTTCACTGAATCCACCTTTGCCGATCAACATTAGGAGAAGATAACGTTCATTGAGCACAGGATGAGAATTAAATCTCGATTGGTCTTCGTTATGAATGCGTTTGAGTTCTCTTATGTGAATATTTCGCTCACGCTCCAGTTTTTCCATCTCGAGTTGCAAATCAGCATCCTCCTTCTTGAGAGCACTCTGGCGCAATTTCAGTATCTCATCCGCTTCATAGTATTCTTGCCACGTATACGAGCCTGGTACCGCGTCTGGTTTGAGAAACGTAGCCTCAGTACCATTGTGTAACGAAGTCGCCTGCGCTGGCTGGTTACTCCGCTTTCGCCCTGAAAAATTCGTACAAGAAATTGATTGATCGTATCACTGATTTGAAGAGAGGGATGCTCATATCATTATGTAGAAGATTCAAACTGATTCAAAGACCAAATATAAATAGAAGTGACATTCAGAAAACTCGAGTTCATTCTCAATTTCAAAGTATGCACAGACAGTTGTGCTTGACAAAATTCATACACGACTAACAAACAATCTAACTCACCAGTTTCACTATTTGATGGCCTCTTTTTGGCTAGTATTTTTTTCTGTCTGTCAATCTCTTCTCTCTCACACGTAATCTCTTCCTGACGCCGAGCCAACTCTTGAAATGCATATCCGTCTGTCCAGTTTTCTTGAAAGGTTGCTCCAACCCTTTGCGTGACGAATTGTCCGAGTCTTAGACGATTTTGCATACATTTCTGGCGAGCTTCTTTCTTTTCAATATTCGACTTTTCTTTTAAAAGCTTCTTTACAACGTCTATACACTTATTTATATGAGATTTGTGCTGCTCTATCGTTTTTTGTTGAGTTGATATCTGATGCCTTAATTCTTCGGCCGTCTGAAACATGAAAATGGTTTCAATTTCGATATCACGCTACGCCATTGCTGATAGATGAATTCAACTAAAGTTGATGACGTAAGTACAAACCCTATTCAGTTCTTCGATCTTATTATTACGTAGTTCTAAATCTGAGGATGCTTGGTTCTCGAACTCTTGTATCCTTTGGCAAGTGAGCTCGGTCTGGAAAGAGATTTATTCTTTGACAAAACTCATCAAGGAAAACATGCAACTGAGATTTCAAGATTCATATATTTGATTTGATCTTGGAAGCTCTAACGAAAGTGTGTCCAAGTTGACATTATTGGCTGAATGATCACTGGACTGGGGGGTGTACCATGACTCTAAAACGAAGTATTAAAATAAAACATTCCAAAGTCATTCAACTTTATAGAAACAGTCCAAGCTTACTGGAAGGACAACGAAGTGCACTGACGAATACTATTTCCATTCTTCATTAACGAGTTGTTGTGAAATGAAGCCGTGATTATCAGCCAATGAGTGCAAGTTGGGTGCCTAAACTTTATGGCACTAAATGCTAATTAATTTGTTACAAAAGGAACAACAATTATTAGATAGGATAACAACTCGCGACTGCTCAAATACATCAGATAAAAACATGCCTAATAATGGAAAATCTATTGGGAGCAAAATCCTCTAAACCGCCGCCATCTTGGTCCCGTATATTTCTTATGGGAGATTTTGAAATTTGGCCATATAGGATTCTACTGCCATCTAAAATAACACGGTGGATATTCTCAATCAAATAATCAGAATTTGTTTGTTCGCACTCTGGATTTTTACCATTCCAAGTCATTATTCTATAGCGACGTTTCATCAATAGAATGAATGAATTCTCAGGATTCTATGTATAATCCAAAGAATTGGGAGATGATGGCATATCGATAACTTCTAGATTCGGGAAGTAGAAATTCATTGGCAGTATCTTTCCCTCACTCGCGGCTTTTGGTAAGCCCCTAACACCTTCACGATACTAGTAAAGTCCTTCATTTGGTGCATGAACCAGTACATGCCCACGACAAATATGCCAATCGATATGACCGCGTAAATATTAGATCATCGTGATAAACGGACACTTGAGACCTATGCATTAACGAGGTATCTCTCATTAGAACTCAAGGGTTTTAGAATAAAATGTTTCTGGCTCTTACGATACAAAAAAAATTCAGATCGAAGAGAATACATTTTCCTTCGTCGGGAAAACGGATAACTTTTCTCTTCTATTCCAACGCGATCGTCCATGGTTTTTCGAAGCAAACGTTCACAATCTTGAAATGTCACACCCCAGATATGATTAACTCAAGAGAAGACAGTAAGACATCTTTATCTTTAGGAGATCTTGTGACAGAACTCGGAAATTCTCATTCACGGAAAAGTCATCTCCTTCCGAAATATAAAGCGCTCGAATTCAGATTAATACACTTGGCTAAGATGAATAGGTGATTTACTATCCAACGACAGACGTTTGGAATACACATGGGTTCTAAGTGTTCCATCATTTTCCGGGTCTTAGATACCAAGCTTGACTGTTACGACATGACCGATCAAATCAAAACTACTTTTGGAACAGGCTGGCATTGCTTCTGGCTTCTCAGAGACAACAGCATAGCTCATGCTACTGGGATGAATTTAATTCTCATTCAAGTATAGCCACGCAAGATGGCCACTCGGAAGTAGCAAGACCCATATTCTCGTGGCAAGAAAATGAAGGGATTCATAGATCGCTTAGAGTCTTATTCCTATAGCCACAAGTTGGCCATCTTAAAAGCAAGGTATGAAGAACAACAATCAGTCAAGGGAGGTGCTTACATTCGGGGTGTTAGTCTTCGCTTGCCTGACCTGGCTTGCCCGAGGTAGGCTGGTGGGCCTTACCTGCACCTGCTTGCTCATCATAGAGCCAGCAACGGATGCAGTGGCGGCCGAACCCCCTTGGGTCCCCGGTGCACTCGACTGTCCGATCGTCGCCCCCGCCACAGCCGTGGCCCCCGATCCCGATCCACCGCTCGCGGTCGACGACGTCGTCGTGGTCGTCGTGGCGCTCGGGTTCGTCGTCGTTGCGACCGTTGTCGCCGACGATGGCTGCGCTTGATTTGGCTGAGATGACTGCTGTCCCAAAGACTGGGACCCCGCTAACGATGCACCAGCAACACCGGAACCTACCGCCGTTGCTTGTGACTGTGACTGAGCCTGCTGCACGGACACCGCTCCCGTGATTTGAGGCATACGTGGTGGATGCATCAGCTGCGAACTGGCAAAGTCGGTACCCGTCCCCGAGGCCGATACGACCGGTTGACCTACCACTGCAGCTCCTGGTATCTATAAAATCGAAGAAAAAGCACTCAGTACTTGCATTCGCGTCTCAACAACAAACTGAAAAGTTATGTAGGCATGGGAGATTCTTGAAAACTCCTACTCTTTCATATCACAAAACTAAATACATTATGTTTGAAAAAAAAATAAATAAATAAATAAAAATGAGAATGATGAACAAAATTGTGGAGTGTTGAAGGCTCTAATGAAAGACTAAATAATGGATCTCTTCTACTCAAAGAGTTGTATGAATTATCATAACTCCTAATCAGCAAGTTCATTGGTTAGTAAGAAGAGTATGTCTATCACAAAATTTGTTCACTGCTGAAGTTATAACTTTCTTGAATAAGGAGATATTCATTCATGTCACATTATTCCAACAAGTCTATGGTTAAAATGAGGTAAAAAACAATCTGATTATGTTTCAAAGAAGAATCAATTGTAACCAAGTTAGTATAAAATATGTAATGAAGAGTGGAGATGGAGAAGCATGAGAGGAATTCGAGGAATCATCTTTGTCTACTAACCGATGGATACCCTTGCTGGGGTGAAGGACTTTTGGCCCCACCATGCCTTATAGGACTGCTACCAACATGGTGCTTTGGAAAATACTCATTAATTTTTTTATTATCTGATGCACTGACTCTTGCCCCCTTCCCACCCATCAGTCCTCCTCCACCAGTATCATCAGCTTTTCGTTTCCTTTTCCTTTCCGATGGAGTTCTTGGCAGTTTTTCTGGAGTGTTTGGATCTATCTCCTTGTCACTATGCGAAGAGCCTATAGGGAAATAAGGTAAATTTCTATCAACAACGAAAAGCAAACTTGAACTTCATAGTAGAATGTAGAATAGTTGAGCTGTTCTACACTTGTGTCCTCTTATCTCAATTAATCAGGAATATAATGGAGCTGTTAATTTGACCAATAAAACAGCTTGCCCATATTGAATACTTGTCATGAAGAAGAGTTCAAGATTCAAGACTGTACAGCATACAGAGAAAGTTCATGGATGGCAGATAGAATGGAGTGGAGAACTGGTAAGAGCTACTGATCAAGGAAGATAACAAGGATAAAAGTTTCTTTCAGATTTTTGAACAAATGTACCATTCACGCCCACAAAGTATGTGTGAATGGATCGGAAACTGGAGCTGTTAAAACTAGTTGGTTATCTAGTAAGATGTTTGAATAAAATGGAGCAAAACATGCAAAATGAGAGCTCAAATTCCAAAAGTCGACTGCATCTAGTACCGTCACAATGCAAAACAATATACGGTAAATCCAGATGGATCGACAGCTCATCGTGTGGGAGAAGATGTGAGGTATTGAAAATCAACTCACCAGTGCTCATGTTAGAATCTTGATTGTGAACCGATTGACCAGAGTTTATCGTTGATTGGGGTGCCATCTGAATTTGTGACCCAGCAGACATCTGAAAAAATGCAAAATGAGAGATCTATTATTAACTCTTGTCTGGCACTCGTTACACGAATCTCATAGCGCTCGGCAACTGATATCGCCTTTTGCTGAGAAAATTTAATATAAAAAAGGATGGATCAATTACCCTCCCATCTCTAATCTATGCAAAAGGCAAATTGATTATTGCCAAGCCCATCCCAAACTTTGATAGGAATGCGAGCGCACTGATGGAATGCATCCGGCCTATAAGCGATGAGAACGTCGAACCCGGGGGCAGGTCTCTCTTTCTCTCTCTCTCTATTATATACTCTTCAAACTGCTGATGATGAGAAACTGCTTAAAATCATACAGGTTTATAGGTTATGTTCAACTCGCGCGGACGATCTCCAAATCAGCATAGTAAGACGTCGTCGTACTATTCCAGGTCGACCCGGGTACCAGCCTCGGGTTAAAATAATCTCACTTATGTCTTGTTTCACTTGATCAAGTTGTAACTATAAAGTAATTTTACGGTTCAAAGAGATGCTTTTCTAAAAACGCTGGCGCCGGCGCTGGCGCGAGAAGCAGCCGCTACTTGTACTGCATCATCAGCAGCAGCAGACTGCATCCGCGGAGTTATAGGCTCTTGCTCGTCGTCTTCACGATCTCGAAATGTAATGCTCCAGGGAGTCGCCCAATAAGTAGACGACCCCATGGTAGGTATACCCTGGTGTTATTTAAATACACTATTTAGATTCAAGAGGTTGGTGGAGGTGCGCTTATTCAGGAGACACAACCCCCGTCGCCTCTGATGCCACCCGGCCCGGCGGCCGCTGCCCTCACAAACTGATGAGAGTGAGAGAGAGAAAGACTATATGGTGGAGTGCAGTTTGTTTCTGTATGTGAGTTTGCGATGGGGGATGCAGGGGCCACACGACGAGACAAATCACGACAAAATGGAGGAGAGAGAAAGACGGAGCAAGTGCGGCGCACTCGACGACACGACACCGTCCCGAAGAAGAGGTGGCCCGGAGTCTAGGTACTCCTTCGGTACTATCCTTGTCGTGTTAAACTACTCGCGGTCGCGGTCTCTCTCACATGCACGGAAACGCGGCCGCTGACGTGTGTTGGTGCGAAAGACGAAACTATATATATATAGTGCATATATAGTCACCCCCACCTTTCGGACCTCTTGTTCTTCTTCTTCCACCCATATCACCCGGTCAGTCGCGCTGATTATTGTCGACGTTTTTACTCTAATAAGTGCTATATAGGTAAAATATAAGTAGCCTGAAATGCTGACGAATATTTTGTGATCATTGATTTAGGCATATGTATATGAGGGTATGTGATGGAACGAGAAGAAAATATTGAATGAGAGGCTGCACAATGACAAAGCAAGTTGATTTACCGGTGCTGATAAGACACCGGGTGGATTATTTTGCGGTGAGATGGGAAATTGATGATGGTGAAAAGCCTGTAAGTAGGTAGTGGTAAGTCGTAAAGGGAGGCTCTTTAAAGATTACTCCAAAATGCGGTCATGACTGTGCAGGAAGTAAAGGGAGGCAGGAGTATAGCTTACAGGTTTGATAGGTATGAGAGGGTCGAGGGTCGCTCGCATGTATATTAAGTGAAGGGTGCAACGGTTGCACTTTCAAGGATTTAAAGTGACTCTGTGGACTCAACGCTTTGAAGGAGTTCATTCGGATGTCTTGAATTTTTTAATGTACAAGTCATAATTGCTCCGAAAACTCAACAATTCTTGAAAAATTTTTTGGAGCGGAACAATAAGTACACCATGGTTCATCGATTTTTCTTCTCAATTCGGAATATTTTTGAAGAATTCACTCACAGGTTGCAACGCGGGACTACAGTTTTCATGCAGCAATAGTGCAAAAAATTCGCGAAACGGCGCGAAATTTTTGCGGATGGAACGATATAGAAGAGGTTTCGCGCGAAACACTTCCTACTCCGTTGATGAAAAAGAAGGTCGCATCATTACGCCTCGATCATTGCTCATCTATCTATTTGTCTGAGTCAAGAGCCAACGAACGTTACCTTGATCCGATGCTCATTTTTTCCATGCGTTATATAATAATACTGCCGTCCAAATATAAAAGGGACGTAACTGCAGCCGAGTTGAAATAGAGAAAATCGCAAAAGACTTTCCGATTTTGCATTAGCGGCGATACAATTTTTCAGTTTCGAACTGATTTTTTGGTTACTTCGAATTTTTGAAGAATTTTTCAAACTAGATATGAAAATGTAGAATTTCCCAATCTATCCAACGATATCAATAAACTCAATTTCGACCAGGGGTGCAGTTACGTCCCTTTTATATTTGGACGGCAGAATACTGCCAGCTACACCAGGTAGGTAAGTACGTAGATACCGACGAAGAAGAAGAGAAGAGCGTGGGAAAAGAGAGCGGAACAAGGACGACCTGAGTATCGTATCGTGGTGTATGCTGCGCCTCTTACCTACATACCTATACCTATATCGAGAAGAGAAGTACGAGAAATGAGTAGAAAAGAAGAGTATGAGTCGAGAGAAGAAGCGAGTGCAGAAACTTTGCTGAAAAAGACGCACGCTGTTTGGTTATTCCTAATATATTTGAGCAAAATCAAGTAAAGTTAGCATTCCTGCATCAGGAAATACTTGTGCAATGTGTTCGATGAATATTATACCCGTCAGCAGCATCAACACGAGCTCGAGGAGCTGACCCCTGCTATTATTATATACAGCGCTTACCTGCAGGACAACATCGCAACACGTATTACAGCAACATCTTATTCCTCTTTACCAACGATGAGTAGGAAGTTGTATAAAAAATATATGATTATTATCGCGAAAAGTTACACGCTTTGGTCCTCAAAATTCAGGAGTTGAAAATTGATGCCACGCATGTCTGCGCCGATTTTTTTCATTCATCATTCCATAAAGATTAATAATCTATCATAAAACTCGAGGGAGAAATTGTTCTAGAACGAGTTAGATCAATATAGGTGATTTTCACATGTATAAGACATAGAGAAAGTATAATAGTACATTGAATTGACATTTGCGGTTCTTGAGGTTTTTATAGTCTAGCGAAAAATTCTGACGCGATAGGACCATATGTTCCTGAAATTCGTGTTTAGATGGTTGATTTGAGTCGGAAATACACGCTCTGGAGCAGATAATTTCAATTTTCCCTCTTATTCGTGCTATTGAGTATCCCAGGGAACGGCTTTTAAGTAGATCAAACTGACATACATGGAACTGACAAAGTTGATTAGGTATAAGCTAATTTTCGGCTACAAATGTTTATGCGTCACTGGGAACTTTGTATCAGAGCCTTTCTTCTCAATGTGATTTGATTGTTTGACACGTGTTTCCTTGAAATTTTGTCTGTACTAAAGCCGTTCAGAGTGAATTTGGAATGCACTGTTGTTACTCTGAAAAAATGTCTCGTTTTTTGTGAAAATCCCATAACAAGAAAGAGGCACATGACTCAGGGACTAAACTTACTATCCCGGCCATAATACCTATGGGAAATAGTTGGTTCAATATTGTATTTTAAGAGAGAAATTTGGGAAATCGCACTATATTGATCACCTCGACGCAAGCCCTAAGACTATGCGTGAACTCTAATTATTATCAATAGTACATGGAACTGACGTTTCGACCCTTAATCTTTAGAAATAAAAAAGATAAGTTGACGGATCGGTCTGAAACTTTAATACCAATTGTATTTCAATAGACTACGTGTAGAAAATTTTGATTGGAGTTGTTTAAAGCTCACTAGTCAAATTGGGAAGCAATTACACGTTCCGGATAAGTTTTCGCGATAATACTCATATGTGCGATTGGACTCGATTCATCGTACTAGTGTTACATTGGGTGCTGATATAAGGGTCAAACCTTTAGTAAGCTTACGCATAGGGCAGTGCAAAATCCATCTCATACCGACTGTGTAATGTTTGGGATATCACATGCTGATTATGCAAATTTCAACGACAGATGGGATGTATCATGATGTATGTAGTAGCACGACAGTATAAGGGGTACAGGTGGTGGAAGTTCTGACCCTCTGCGTGGATTATCAGTACACGATGAACGCAATGTTCGACGATGATACGCGAGAGGGTGAAGTCAGACCTGATGCATCTCGAAGCCTGAGATTTGAGTTGGAGTTGAATGACCCACGAATTTAGCGACATTGAGAAATTTGCCATTTCATACTCTTGCTAGCAAAATTACAAATTTCGTTGTTTTAAAAGTTATGATTTCTAAAATTCAAAATTTGATAGAACAGAGGAGATAGCTGGTCGGCATTGACCAAAATATGTATGCCCATATGAATTGGACAACCCCTATCAATTTCTACGAGTATTCAGAGATTACTTTCGATACAGTCGGATTTCGAGAGGTATCGAGACGGATTATTTGATAAAAAAATCACACCACATTTGAATTTTTGAATAGGCGCTCTCATGATTATTATTATTTTTTTTAAATCAAATAATGAGTTATAGTCTCGCTTTCAAACGACAAAATTCTATATTCCGTACACATATTATTTTTTTATCCAAAAACTGTGTCCCTGGCGGATTCTTGTCACCGAAAGCAGACATCTTGAGTACGAGCTGGTAGTATCGTTTGATTAATTTTCAAACTCTTTTGGGTGATACCCAGCCTGGCACTAAGTTCACATGAAATGATCCTACGAGCATGCTTATGATGGCCTATAAAACTATTGAAAAAACGGCTTAAGGGAGGCATGTTGGGTACACTTATCTTATATGAAACTAAACTGTACATTGCGACATTATTATGAATACTTCCGGCAAAAAAGAGACCATTTTCCTAATAAGACTTGAAAACATGAAAGTCTAATTCATGAATGGAAAACGTCTTATTTCAAGACAACAATTTCACAATGGTAAAGGTGGTCAGATTGATAGCAATTTGAATGAAAAATTTGCCGGCAAAATATCCATAGCTCCGAACGAACTGAACCACGAGAATCTCTGAAGCGAATAACGGCGTATCGTTTGAGAAGTAACGATGTGCAGCAATGCTCAATGTGATACACTGCTGCTATACAGCCACTATAGACCACTGTGCGCGCAATTTGTGTGATTGATGATGAACGGAAAACAAATGAGCAAACTCGAGCTAAAAGACGTTTCTAACGTGCTCTGATGCGAATATACCTGTCAAAATCGTACAAGTGAACAATTTTGTAATGTGGTAATCCTTGTGAATATACTTGTGGTCAATTAATCGGGAGATGAAGATATGTTGAATACTTGCGATTGACAGCATAGATTCAGTGAAATTTACAAGTACTGCAATTCGGAGATCCCTCGTTTTCTGCATTTTGCGAATATTCAATTAGAATTGGTTAACAACAGATAGAACTATATTTTTATTGAACAAATCACACACAAAACCGGCACAACAAAAGAAGCCCGATTCAAAATTATCGGCGATGACCAGAGATGATTCTTGAAAGAATTCTCGTAGTCGACTGCCGGTCGCTTGACTTTGTCTTCTGCTCTGTGATGATCTGATGTGGTACTCAAAGATATAAATGGTGGGGTAGCAGTGGTGCAAGGCCTCATATTCATTGATCACGTGGAAAAGTTCATGTGAGAACAGGAGGGTCGCGCGAGTACTACTTCGTGAAGCTAATAAATTTGAGTACCTACATTAGCCGAGCCGCTTAGAGCGCCGGAAACGTCACGCCACCATCGTCAGCTTTGGTCGTAAACTTGAAGAGCAAAAAAAATCTCGGAGATACTTACTCTCACGCATGGTCTCAGACGTGTGAACTTATCGCTTGTGAGAGGAAAAATTTTTAGACGAACGAGGGTTTCATTGATCCTTGCCGTCGAGCAAGGCATACAAAGACAAATTTCTCGATCATCTGAATTACTCCAAGAATTAGACGATTTCTAAGAACTTCTACTTATATTTCATTTCAACTGCCTTGTTTTTAGCACCATCAAGAATATTAAAAATTGATTAGTGACAAAGTCTTTTTGTAGATCAGAAAAGGTCGAAAGATATTAATTGAATTTTTAATAAAAATCGACCTATAAATGGCAGTATGGCAAAATATGCATACATGATCCATTTACCGCTCAGGTCTGATAGACTGACAGTCACTTATCACAAATATGAATCGATAGAGCTAATTTCCGTATTCAAAAGATATTTGTCCGAAATCAATAGTTTGTTTTTTTTTACCATGGGCCCTGCAGGAAATGTATGGGGCTCTACAGGATTGAAGTGATGATAAAAATTCACAAATTGAAAGGAATCGAGAAGAGTCGCTCGATATTTAGTATATTTCGCACGTGATGATTGGAATATGGAATAACTTATGCGGAAGTATGAAACACCTATCCCGATTCATTTCTTATTTCCTACAGTTTTTTTAATTTATGAAGATTTTCGATGTACGAACCCCGTCAAATTTGATGTGAAATACAAGTACAAAGTATCAAAAGTTTTCATCAATTTCTAGCGAACAGAAATCAGTTGATAAAGTTGATTTATAAAAAGATGGAAGAAACGAGGAAAGCTTGAAAATTCACACCAAACTTTTCGACGCGCATCTTTGATTCTGCAATCCAATTTAATTCAATTTCAAGCACAACCCAAATGTGGTAGAGAATAGTTGAGAGAAGCATCCAAAAGCTTTCTCAGAACCATCAAGCGACAACTACACTGGAGAACCACCTAAACTGTCCACCAACAGCTCACTTCACGATCCCTGTCTCTCACTCTTTTCCTACCTTAATCAATGAGTACGAGTGAGACAGCGCGATGTCGAGCTTGAAAATCTGAAGATCTGCTAGAAAATCTGCCACCATTGTTAATGATTATATTGGAATCAATGGCTCGCACAATAAATACGCTGCTAAAAGTGATGCTTTCTCACGGTGTTATATGATAATAATCTCAACGAAAAAGAAAGTACCCTATATTTTGAGTTTTTCTTTTGAGGAAGCTTATCAGAGAGATTTGGGCCATCTAAAAGCAGGTTTTTCCAACAATATCTATCGTTTGGTTGAGAGAAAATTTTGATACAGCCGGTTTAAAGATGATTAAACCGGAGTTCTTTGTGAAAATTTCCTTTTCCCGAAAGAATCTTCATTTGAATAATGTTTTACGGATTTTATGAAAATTTGGTATCAACCAATCGATTCAGAATGGCGCCCAAGTAAGTCTTTAGGTCATTAAAATTGGGATAGATGAGTCGTAAAGGATGATACGAGGGAAAAATGAATATTAATTCGAATGTTCTACTATTTTTTGATTTATTCTTTCGAGGAAGCTTCTTATAGAGATTCAGGCCATCTAGACTGGGGTTTTTTTAACAATATATATCGTTTGGTTGAGACGATATTTCGATGCAGTGGGTTTGAAAATGATTAAAATGGAGTTCCCGGTGGAGAATTTGATTTTTCCGAAAATTTGAGATCTGTAAAGATTAAATGGAATTTCGGTATTAACCAATCGATAGATCGTGCAGAAAAAAATTATAGTTTAGGTGACTCAATTAGTGTTGAGAGTGTGTGAGAAAAAGATATTTATGTATTAAAAGTCGAAGTTTGAGCACTTTTGCTTGAAAGAGCCCATGGATCAAATTTGACTGGGAGCCGAAAGGTGCCAAATCACTGGGCTCTCAGAAATTGGATTCTGTACAACTTGTAGAAAGCCAAAAATTGATATAGTGAACAGTAAAAGCGAAAGCGTGTCTGATAGAAAACAACAAACACACACACACACACTCACGGACAAAGGGGTGCAAAGATGAGTCTCTGACGGATTTGGAAGGCCATTAGGAGGAAAAGTGTTACCTACAATTGATAGATTTCGGCGAGAGGAAAAGAATGGTCTAAGGCTTGTTCAGATAAGCGGAATTTTGTTGAAGAAAATATTGGTTTCAGTGGAAAATTTGATCAAAATTTTGCTGGGGTGAAAAGAAAGCTTTCTCTTTAGAGAAAGCAAAAGGGACTGCCTTCACCACGAAAGCCCGCGGCCACAACTCCGTCACCCACCCACCCACACACACCCACACAAACACCAATATGTGTCTACGTCAATAACTCAACAAACCAACCCACTCAATTTTATTCATCGTCAACTTTCGGGCAATATTATCCGCAAGCTTTACATCAGCGCGTCAAATTCATCGCTCTCGCATATCTTACATTGCAAGCATCACCAGCGTTGACGCGTTTATATATGCTGCCGTGTATAATACTTAAAGGTACAGTCTTTCTCTCTTTCTACTTTCTGTGCATGCATGCATCACTGATATGATGAATTACGAGCGCGCACACACTTGTTATTACGATATGATCGACGACCGATGCCATTCAACATTACCGCAATGTTCTCTCATTACTTATTCGATTTAGCTTCTATCTCTCTCACTTCTTCATATCGCAGACATCGATTGCACCGACTTTATCGAGATTTACCTTTTCATGCAATCAAAATCTGGGCGGGATATGATACAAATTACAAATGACATTGTCCTGTTTTTTTTTGTTTTTCATAGGGGATGCCATATAATTTTAATATTAAGAATTTACGTGGGCCTAGATCATTCAATAAGTGCAATCAAATAAGCGCACATTAAATTGAAATTACTAAGGAACATCCACAAGTATATCCAGATATTTGTGAAAAAATATTATGAGACATGTGCAGCGGAATATTTTCGTTCAAGAGCATTTACGCAAATAATCAAGCGCATGAATAATTCTCATCGCACGACAATGAAAAATCTAAATTTGCAACACGCGTCACTGTAGCAGAGAAGCATTTTGAACTTATTCTCATTGCGATTGGTGGAAATTAACCGGCCAAAATGAGCTATAAGAGACATTTCAATCAAATACAAAATTCAACCATAAAGATATTAGTCAGTGAGTGTGAATAAAAGTTTATGTGTTGAATGTATAGATTTTTTTCGTTTGTTAGCCTGTACACAATATATAACACTAATACGGGTTATGTAATAGGGAGAGGGTAATGCAGGAAAGTGATAAGCAAGTGAAATATTTTTAAGCTTATTGAGTTTTGAGATAAGACAAGATGTTACAAATGTGTGATTTTACATAGAGAACGCTCAAAATGATTTGTGAGAGGGCTAAACAAAATCCACGAATGCAATTGATATCAATCACTGCCGAGATTCTACAAAAGTTGATTTCTGTCAATACTTACAACCGAAAACTTACTCGATGTGAAAGATTCTATGAGTTGAATGAAGTTTCGTATCGCTACATAATGATACTACTATTTTCAACATTTTCCTCGAGTCTCTGGCAAAGACACGTTGTGAAAATAGCTATTCTCCCAACTTCTTTGTACTGTAAGGGCTTGACACAGTTCACGAATGTAAATTATACTACCACTCGACAGCTTTGATCACCTCTACATACTTAAACTTACTTATATCGAAGATGAAAAAAATTAAATGCCATCTTTGAAAAAATTCATTCATTTTTCATTGTTATTGATTTTTCAACATGTCATGCAAAGTCATTTTTCACTCATGTATTGTAGAACTCAAATTAAGACTATGCTACGAGTATATTTATAGAATTATCAGAATTGATAGTCGTGGTAAGTATAGCGGTTGATCATATTTGTATGTGTATGTATTTGTGCGATCAAAGACGAGGTTGTTATTCCGTCAAAATATGTAAGCTTATCAAGACCACAATGGAAAAACGATAATAATGTGAAATAAAACTGTTTGGAGGTGAAGAATGGTTAGTTGTGTTTCTTAAGAATTATCCCACCAAGGTTATCGGAAATTAATTATCTGTTGTGCCGAACTACGTTTCAAATGATATCATTAGATATTGTTCTTATTGAGTGAGAAATTTCGAATTGATAGACTTTGATTATAGTTCTATTCAGATCACAATTGGGGTAGGAGTTCGGTCTAGAACCCTTAAACCACTGAGGCAAATGAACCTGATTTAGCCCCATTATTTTTGTCTTGCTCACCGTTTTGAGCCATCCCAACACTTTCAGACGTACCGTCAAATTGGGTAACTTTGGTACAGTAGGTGCAACTTTGGTACACCCCTGAAAAATGACTTTCAGAGCTGCGTTCGGCAAGGTAAACGATTCTATCGCTCTGAAACCTATTCTACCCCCTTGACACACGCATAAACAGTGTGTTGAGCCACCGTAGATCCCGCATGAACGATTGTACTCGTTTATCGAAGCTTTTTCCGAAAAGGCTGATTTAGCAGCGATACGCGAGTGGTCCAGTTAGTGTACCTGGCAAGAAGTGTTCCGGAACGAACTGCGGATGAATAATGATACATGTCGACCACATATATCACCATATTGAAGAAACCATCGTTACATTCGGGTATTTGAAGCATTCATTCGGAATTTTGATGAATGAAAAACAGGGGAAAAAACTATGAAAAAACGTACCAAAGTTACCCCACTCTAGGTAAGAAGCATGAGAATAGGGTGACTTCAGTACACCTTCCCATGACAGCTTCTTTTCAACTCATCTTGAGTCGAGTGATGGTCTACGAGATTTTATCAGAATGTTTCAAACGGTTTGAAATAAAACTTCTGAACGATAAAAATTAGTTCACTCACATGGTGGTGGGTAGAGTTGAAATATTTTGTAAGTGTACCAAAGTTGCCCCATCGGGGTCTAACTTTGGTACACTTTATCAACTGCTAATATCTCCGGCTCAAACTCATCAAATTGAACTTTGTAGCCCGTCCATCGAAAGCTGAAACTATAAGCTTGAGATTGACCACTACTAGAAGTGGGTTTTGTCAATGTATGTTGATATGCCGAGCCGAAGAAAATAAAAAGTAACAAAATCGTACCAAATTTACCCAATTTGACGGTACCACAACTCATTTTCGAGCTTGTTTCAAGAAAATGGCCGAATACGTGCAATTCCAACCGAGCTAACGTACAGATTGAGAAAATCTTTTTAGCGTCATTTTTATTTGCTAAAAATAAAAAAATGAAAAGGTACAAGGCCATTCGAGCCAGATTTTAAATACAAAAACAATGTTTTCGTACCGCAGAGTTCATTATGAAACATTCCAAAGTCCTCACTTTTCCGTATTCTAACGTAACCAATTTAAAAAAGGAAGCGTGGCAAGGTTAGCGGCTGTCCTTTTTCAAGATCTCGAGTAGGGCGGGGGGGGGGGGGGGGTCAAATTAGGCAAATTTACTGTGCATACTTTATATTCTGTGTCGGAATGAGACTTACGATAACAGATAATCGAAAAAATAACTTATCTTTACACGCAAAAGTCAATACAATACGGAGATAACTGCATTATGTTACCAACACATTATGGCTATTTAAACTGGACAAGAATGAATTCAGAAAAGCGCAAAAAGGAGAAAAGAAAAACATGGAGAAAGAGAGAGAGAAGGCGCAAAGTAAACCTGGCGCGGAACTGGGGTAGAGATCAAACCATTCGCTCGGACGAGCCACGGCGGCGGTGCACTAGTCTGAATACCAGAAATGCGCTGCTCCTCGTTTTCCCAACTTTCCAACTTCTTTCATTTTACCGACCTACCTAGGTATAGATTGAGTTGCTTCGGTATAAAGATCGATGTTTCGGGTGGCCAAGGAAACAGTGTAAGAGTTAGCACAAAGAAGCCATTGAAGAGATTGAGAGTGAAATTGCATTGTGCTTTGTCTATCAGTAATTTTTTAAATCAGAAGAGAGATTTAGATAATTAAATTTTCATTGTTAACTTCTGATGGTCACAAGATGAGTATTTTACATCCAATTGGCTCAACGCAAAAGCTATTGATGTTTGAAAAATTGAGTATGCAAAATGGTTGAATACGCGATGATTTTCATCATCAGAATTTGATCATCACTGTATGAATTTTACAATGACGCTCGTCAAAAGACCAGTGTTCAGATTGAAAACATTATTTGAATGAGTGGATCATCGGAAAAGTCACGATTTCAATTTGCAAATGAGTACTTTAACCTAATACGACGAAGCATGTATTATTTAAAGCTCATTCATACATGTAATTGAGTCCATGTTGAAGACAATTCCGTAGTGCTTTTGGACAACATCTGTACTGTAATCAATGATTGGAGGGCACTCGATATAAGGTAAGTGTACCCAACTTGCTCCCATTAAGCCATTTTCTTAATAACTCTGGCCCATCTCAATATTTTCCAACGTACCTCAACTCATTATGAAGGTTGTTCATGACCTTTAAAATGAGTTAAAGTACGTTTGATTTGAGCCAAAAGGAGCCAAACTGTGTTGATTCTACCAACAGGTGATTTTTGAGAGTTTTTAAAAGTGTACACCCAACTTGCCCCCATCACTTAAAACAATGTTAATCGGCGATGAAGTGAATAGAATTGCTTTGATCCGTTTTGATCACCGTGCAGCGACATTTGTAGCTTTTAGCTGGCCCAAGACATCGTTTCCGACCTATTTTGACGTGATAAACACGTTCTGAGTGGTAAAAAAAGCCATACTGCACGCCTTTCCGAGATAACCATATGGGGGCATGTTGGGTACACTCCGATGTCGGCCTTCTTGATTCTCAAACCATCTTCGTGTTATGTACATAAAATCGCTCCAAATCAGAGTTCTGCAACCCTGAAGAGCGGATTTTGAAGGTCTTGAAACAAGGAATCGAATGCGCTGAGGTTCGTCAAGATTGGTCGAATAAAAATAAATTGGCAATGGTTTTAGTGAACGCGATTTCCTCGGTGATTTCTTAGCCGTGCCAACACGAAAAATGGAAAAATCACTTTATATTTTCTGGAGAACGTAGACATGATCCGGGGTCGATGCAAACTACGTATTTTCTCATATTTTAACATAACAAACGAAAAAAAAAAATTGCGGAAAGGTCAACGAGCGCCCATTCCTGAGATCGGCATATGGGGGCAAGTTGGGTACAGAGGCAAGTTGGGTACACTTACCTTACATAGAAATTTGTGCGAAATCTGATGTTGGATTTGAATGAATATACAAGTTGGTATAGAGACGCTCGCGAGGGAGGTTTGTCGCCAATTATAAATCAGACTAGTTGACGTGGTCGTGTTGAATTCGAATAGAATGGCGAAAAGGATACTGTGACGTAATTGCACCTGAAACTTTGAGATCAAATGATTCAATCAAGGTACATGGAGTCATGGCATTTACCATTTCAATCATGTTTTGATACAAATCTGCCAAGTCAAGTTCCCAACAGCAAGCTCTCGACAGCAGAAGAGTACAAACACCACCTGAAGCGTCAAACACAGACACATGCATGCAGGAGCGCCACTAGGTCAGAAATCTACACTTCTTCATGAGAATGGAATTTTTCGAGGAGTTACTATATCGTATGACCAAGTTGAGGTGGACACCCCTTGGTATTATGATCTCTGCGAAGTACAAATTGAACTGAAGTTGATTCTTACATGGTTCGACATTCTGCCTGGGATGGTGAAGTGAACAAATCGAGAAAACGGAAAATTCGATGCGAACCAGAAAATTCTTTTCGAAATATTCAAGAAAAATACTTTTGCGATACGGCATCTTGTAGCTCATCAAATTTGGAGTCCGAAATGACTTGTCTGGTAATTTTTTTTAGTACTCAATTGTCCAGGAAAACTGATGGTAAATAGCTAATTTTGGATTTGCCACCACAATTGTCATAGAGGTTAGCCGCACCACGAGTTGGGTAATGTTATTTTTTTGTTGTAATGCCACATGCTCTTAATCACGAATGTTGTTTCGTAGCTTATCCGGCCACGGCATTCACAATGGAAACTCGTGATCGAGTGGAAGTGTTAATCGGCTTTATGCCGTTGGAAGATATCAGATGCATCAAGTATGTACTCTTGTACCTCCTAGTACAAGAATCCAATGATGTGTAAAAAAACTGTGTAGTATTCATGCAATCAAAATTCTCTGATGTAGAACAAAATTGGTACAATCCCGCATCCAAAATTCTTAGAAAATAGAAATGCCTAGCAGATTCAGGTAGTTGTTTTCAATTTAGGGCATTTTATCGCTCAAACTTTGACTACAAAGTTCGAGAAAAGTTTGTATCATAGGTGGTAAACAGATTATGGGCACGAGTTAGAACGGTATTTCGTAAATGGATAAATTAAACAGATTCTGGAAAATCGTGGCTTTGACTGCTCCCCGACGAGTTCACAACTCTATAAAGTGGGCGGTGCTTTCGGGAATCACAAACGTGAACCTACTATAGAGAATAGTGATACCCAGTAGATTTGAATACCGCTTTTCAGTTCTGCACATTGTCTCAACCAAAATCTGAACACAGAGTCTGGAAATAGTTTGCGTCATAAGTAGACAAATAATATGCACGAATCAAATCAGTATATCATAATCGGCACGTGAATAAATACACGAAAAATTGTGTCTCCGACTGTACGTTATGAGATCAAAGTTCTTAAAAGTGGTCGAGTTCATGGAAAATTCCATACACGAACCTCTCAGAAATGGGTGATACCAAGCAGATTCTAGTTCTGCTCTTCAAGGGTGGAAGTTCTGATGTCAGCTAAAATTTGACTACAAAGTTTGGAGAAGTTTTCATCACAGGTACATTATACACACGAATGGAATCGGGATCAAGTAGCTGGGGAATAGGAAAATGTCTGGAAAAAATGTTAAAACTGGAAGTCAATACACGTTCCGTGCAAGTTCCGACGATAATACCCATATATACGCAGTTCACTTTGCGCATGTACACTCGGGAACAAGGTGAACTGCAATGGGATGACGGTCAGCGGCCATTCGAGATCTCTCATCTCACTCGCACCTAATGGGTTATCTCATGAGTGTGAGGGAGACGACAGATCTCGAACGGTCACTGACAGTCATCCCATTGCAGTTCACCTTGTTCCGGAGTGTGCCTGATCACATCCATTACCTCTATTGAATGATTGGAATCGAATGAGGAAATATTCCAACATCCCAACAGCTAGTCAAAATTTAAGTGAAAAACTGTCCTAAAATTTCACGAAAATTGAATCAGAAAGGAAAGAGGATAAATTGACGATAGATGGATAGATTCCTTTTATTTGTACATGGCAAAAGTACAATTTCTTTGAGGAAAAGGAAGGAGCACATGCATGAAAGGAAGTATTCGCTTGAGGAGACTGTGCAAATCCATCAAAAGGCGAAGGGAAGTATGATAATGAAGAGTTGCAAAGTGTCTCGGCCATTTTTGTACGACTCAAGCAATTTTGTCTGGCCAAGATCCAAGATCCAACCTTGATAGACCTGCCATTAAGTACAGCCATAAGAGAATCGGGTAAAAGACGGCCGGCCCTATGTACCATCATACATTCTGTCCGTAACATTCTGTAACTTGCAAAGAAAATTACCCAACAGCCAAACGCAGATAACTCTGGACGTATATCTTTGTTGCCCTTTCTCTATGTACCTATGCCCTCTTCTTGCTCAGCTCCTGCGAAGACGCGAATTCCTTTGTATTGGAAAAGAACGTATAGGTTGCACAAACTTATGTCTACAAGGTCATCTTCATGAGAGTCTATATATATGCACCGGTGCGTTAAGAAAAAGAAAAAGAAAAAATAAATATACGAGTGAGAAGTGCAACACACGGAGAATTCAGTTAATGCCTCGCACAAAAGACCTCTATATCGTCTGCTACGATGTATATATAACCACCGAAGTTCACGAAAGTCCTCTCCTGTGGGGTGTGGTATCATGTTATATAGGTAAGTTTGTGTGTGGCGAGTGATGTGGATTTTCAGGTGACCACGTTGTCAGCTCTGATGCGCGGACAAGAAGCTCGCGCACATTCGATCGAAATTCCACGAGGTAAAAGCTGTTGAAACTACCCGGCGTCGTCGCAGCCAAACACATTTGCAACGGATGACTCTCGGCGCCGCCGTCCGGCAGTTCGAGCGAAATTCTGTTACTCTCTCGACCATCTCTCGATTGAGTACGAGGAATAGTTCTTGTGGAACCCAACGTTGAGAGCAAGCCAAGCAAAGTTGTATGCATTCCTTTTTTTCTGAGACCCGTTTTTCATGTGATGCTGCATGAACCGGTTAATAGATAAAAAAAAAACCACGATATTAGGTTCATTTATAAATTGTTGATTTTATATTTTAGGTTGAATGAGACCAAATGAATTTCATGAATATCATGGTTACACGGTACAAAATTACAAATTATCTAAGTTTGGATGATTTTTAGAATTTTTAGACGAATAATCTCTAATCTATTTCAATGCTGTCATTAAGATTCACTGCAATTTTGGGAAGAGTAACCCACTGACACGGTTGGGACACAGACACCACAACATTTCAATTCAAAGAGTACTCGAACCATTTTGCGCGAAGCATTTATTCTGTGTTACTTTGGCAAGTTTTTTCCATCCTGGTGTATGAGAGTGATTAGATATTTTAGTTCAATTCGTGAACTATACCCTTAATTTGTACAAGACACGAGAAGTATCTACTGTGTTTAATTTGTACAAGACACGAGAAGTATCTACTGTGTTGTATCTCAATGAAAATATTACAAACTCTCACTTTTTCACCATGCAAGTTTTCAACTGAGCTTGTAAGAGTAAGCTCGTTCAGAACTATCGTTGATTCATCTCACGGGGTAGCCTGACAGAATTTTTTTTCGTCAACAAGGAGAATTAGATGATAACAAAACGATGCTATTGGCAAATTTCTCAAGCCTTCATCAGCTTTACACATACGATTCGCCCTTTCTAACGAATATCTGATCAAGTAATCACATCGCTTCCAAAACGAAATAAAAAGAAAAAATTAATAAAAAATAAAAAAGAGAAGAAACTACACGCAGCACGTGCAAAATACAAAATTCAGCATCCTGATCGCAATGGCTGCAGAAGCTCTCCACATCTCTCAGTCGAACAAATTTCAACCACCGGCTCGACCACCGGGGTAACGTGATAAATATAGAGGCTAGTAGTCTCGCCATACTTATATAGCCTTGACAGATACACCCAGTATCAACGAACCCTATGACGATGCTGATGCTCGCCCAACGAAAACGGCCACGCCGCAAGCTCTGGGAAGACCCTCTCTCTCTCTCTCTCTGTATGTGTATATCCTCACGTGAATGCGCTTGCGTAAGTGCGAGCACCAGCTCTGTGTTCCTACTGAGGTACTTTGGCGGATATCGAGCGGTACACTGCCAACGTCGTCGTCGTCGTGGTCGTCGTCGTGTGTCTGTAAAATCAATGTGGCCAAGTGCAAGCAGCAGCCGGGATCGTCTCTATGAAGTGAGAAAGAGAGAGAGAGAGAGAGAGAGAGAGAGAGCTGACTTGGGGGGATAGAAGGGCTTGTATTGCGGCTCCTGGCTCAGACACACCAGATTCCAATCTATATATGTATGCATCACGGTAGGCGATGCGGCATCGAACTCTGAGCTCTGAGAGAATGCTTCTCGAAAAGGGGAGAGAGAGAGAGAGCCGTGACCCAAAGGGCAATACTCGAGCCAGAGCGCCCCCATACTGTGCCGTATTAAACGCCCTGTGGAAGGCCATCAGCAGCCTCTCTGGGCGGATCAAACTGACAAGAGATAGACTACTGGCTTTGGGCTACCCATATATTTCAGCTCACAATATATTTTGATTATTCTGAGGGTGAATGTAAGCTTTGGGTAGGTGCGAGCATGTCATTTGGAAGAAAATTTGTATTGACTATATATGGTGGAAAACGGTGGAGTAATGATTCGCCTTAGTCGACGATCAACAGGACCTACTGACTGACAATGGAATGATTGCGAAGCGAGCTTGCAATGTTGAATGAATAGCAAGTAAATGATGATGATTTCGAGAGACACGCATCTGCATTTCAACAAAATGCCAGAATTCGTTATTCAATGAGCCAAGATTCATAAAGATTGTCAAATGAAATTACTAGATCTCATCAGAGAGCTTATTCTCTGATAAATGATACACACTAAAACATGAAAAGGTTTTAATGAAATCATACCCTCGCTATATTTCAATATATGATGAGAGGAACGGACGAATTGCAAGGCATTCCTTATCGAAATACGCACTTAACATCACATTCTCCCTTTCATGGTTTAAATAATTCAGTACGATGTAAAGGATGGAAACTATCATCAGTTCTGCATTTGAGACTAACAATGATATTAAAGTTGGGTTCTTGATATCTTTCCGATTGCTCTTAGGTTTTATAGGGGTTGTATGTTCCCCAGACAATCAGAGTGACGGAAACTCTGTCAAGAAATCTCGCTTCGATAAGGAATGCCTCGCAATTCGTCCGTTCCTCCCATCATATATATGAAAAGGTTTTGTTTTCGTATCATCAAGATGAATTTGTTTACATTGCTCAGATGAACCAATTAAATTGTTCTCGTGGAAATCACGAAAACACCACGCAGTGGAATATATTCCGGCGGGATCATTGATAAACTCTTCTATAATAATGTAAGATCGTTGACTAAAATGTCCAACGAGCTTTGCATCAATAACCATTCCGGACGAAAAGTTTCTCCTGACTAAATCACCGTGGAGAAGATAATTTCAAATGCCAGGAAAAACTTTGGCTTTCAACGCAAAAAACACGGAATTCCCCTAGGCGATGAACGTCATGGAGTCATGTACACATCTGTCTTTCAAAGTCAACTAAACGCCAAATGATCTATAATATCTGTAAAACTCCAAGAAATTCGCAATGAACCATCGCACAATAAATTGGAAATTGTTGAAATAATTCCATAAAATATCGTTTTCACCAACGAATAAGGAGAATTCCACCTAATAATCACATCCACAATCATGAACCTTTCCCCAAGCTCGCAAAAAAGAGGGATCATAAACGCTTAGAGATCATAGAGATTAGGGATGGAAGACATGTTGAAAAATTCTTGTTCCTTAAATCATTGATATGTATCAATAAGTGTGATAACCCGCCCTGATGTGGAGTATACTCTCTCCGTGTCAATCAGTTGAAAGACACTGAACTTCAGCGTATATTTCGGATCAACTTTGACTGATGATCTCAGTGTATGTACACTGAAGTCATCAGTAGGAGAGCTGAGATTTCAATGTACTTCGAGGTACGTCGAGTCCTCGTTACTCATGTTCCAGTGAGCATCACTGTTGAATCTGTGAAACGATCCGCTGAAATTTCAGCGCTAGAAGAGTCTCGAAGAATCATATTCGTTGAAGTTTCAGTGGGCATCACTGCATGATTCGCCAGTGAGACATGCAAAAGTTTCAATGAACAATATCCGCCGGGACCCTTATATTATAGTTCTGAAATTTCAGCGGATCGTCTCACTGATACATCTGGGACACTCACTGAAACTTCAGTGAAGAGGAACCGCCTAACCTCCAAGGTCATTGAAGTTTCAGCCTTCCCCCAGATGATTTCAGTGTATATACGATGAAGCCATTAGTCCTTAAAGTTGTTCTGGAATACACTGAAGTTCAGTGACTTTTCACTGATTGACACGGAGAGAGTGCACAGATAACCCTAACCAATCAAACTTTCTTTTAATTCAAAGTACACGAAAAAAGTCCCCTGCCTCGACACTAGGTCTACTACTACATGGAATAATTTCATGCTTACAAAAATTGCAAATACTTAGTGTAGGCAGAGGTGCTCATTGATAGAACAAGGAATCTCAAAGAAGAGGCCTTGAGGAAAAACACGTTGACGTGACTTTACCGTTATATATGCCAGTGTCGAGCCATTTGCAGCAGCCGTAACGAGAGAAAAGAAACGATCCTATATACCCTTCTCTTGATCACGACGCGACAATTCGTACATCGACCTTTGCTGTCTTGCTGATCAATGTATACTAACTAAATAGTATTGGTTCAGCTCAAATACCATCAGAGTAAAGAGACGTGTTTTAACCTCAATGTAATATGTATGGTGAAGTCGAGAGACGAGATAAGAGCAGGTATAGACTTTTTGGAAGTCAATAATAACGGACTGATGTAGTATGGCGACGAGTAGTTGTGTGATGATCACAGACAGACCCCCGATTCTCTGGATTTTGAATGCTAAAAATGACTACAAATTTTGAGGAATGACTTTTTGCATCCCAAGTATCTGAAAGATGATAATAAATTGTATGTGGCATGGCGTTTGTTGATTGTTTGAGTGCGACGGTTCACTCATTTGGCATAATTTGTGTAGGCGAGCACTTGAATCTTGGAATAAATAGTTTTGGGTTGATACTCGTATTAGACAGGAAAGGTCTTCAAAATTCGGAACAATTTTGATGATATTATCGTCTCGAGAGTCTCAGACATGATATTGAAAAATGAAAACTACACCGCAATTCGTTTTGGTTACATCTACTTTGGAAAGAAGCACCTTTATATTCCAATTTTGCGAGGGTTGGTTTCAGGATAAAGATTAAATTCTGTTCTGAACGAGGTATGTCACAATGGTAATTAGACGAGCAAAAAAATTTGATAATATTTCTTATTTTTGAAATGAGAAGGTTTGCTGAAAAATCAGCTGATTTTCCGAACTAGTTCGAACTTAAAATTGAAATCTAGAGTAGAGATCTGGAACATTTCACTTGTTCTTGTTGAAAAAGTTATTAGGAAATCGGATGATGTGGCAAAGTGTAACTTCAGTAGTTAGAAACACGATTAGTCTGATCTAAGAATAACACCATTTTCGAGCGAGAATCTGTCGCACTTATGGTTTAATTTGCTTGGAACCTAAAACTTCAAACAACATGATGGGATATCGTAAATTTTTCGGTCCGCTCTTCCTCGTATATGCAGCATCAGAACACGACAGCTGTCCATTTTCAACAACTGCACAGAAAGTAACGTAAATTCGAATATAAGAATTATATGATTATAATGAAGAAAAATTGCACGATGCTTGACGAGACAAGTCGATTAGAGAGCCAGAGTCTGATAAAATAATTGACTGACATTCAATGAGACAGACTACATTCTGAGTAAGCGGACGACGCTCTATTCTTTCTTGCGTTGGGTTTTCTATGTACATATATGTGTGTATTGAAAGACACAAAAAGAGGCCATTTGATAAATCAATTTCTCCGCCAAGTTGGCACGTGAATGTGCGATGGCAGGCAGCATTATACACACCACCGCAACACTCTAATTAACCACTTCTCAATTCGTGTGCTATACTCTCATAATTCCACACCGCGTATACTTAAATAAGTATTCGGACTCGAGCAGACGGAGCAACGAGTTGCGGTCAGCTGTTTTCAAATATTTCTGCGGTTTTTAACATACTGAATGTCAAACACAACGATATTCATGGCAATATTTGTCGATGAATTGAGAAACCAATCCGTACACTGAAACACCTTTATATCAGAATTGAAAAAATTGAAAATTTTATGAAATTTTTCTCCCGGAAACTGAAGATCTTCTGGAGTATGATTTTCGAATGTTAAAGAAATCTTCTCAACTCTTTCAGACCCTTTTCCGATTATTCATTCTGAAGTTATCGCGTGATATTGGAAACCGCGTTTGCTCTATGTATTGGGTATCCACATTCAGGGTTGTAACGAATTATTTTTCTTCTGGAGATCACGAGATGCATCATAAGAACCAAGAGGTGCCTGATCAGGATCTGCAATAGAATATTAGACACACCGAACGATAAAATATGTGGCATAATCCAATTTTTGTCAAGTTCAATAGAGTGTTTGCCAAGCGCAGATTCATCTTTTTCCGCAAAAATGTTACTACCCCAAGAGTCGGTAAGCCCCGTAGTTTCTTAATTGAGAAACAGGAAAAGCCACGTCGGCGAAACTACGCGTAGCAGCTTAACTTTGACGATGTACATCAGTATGGACACATATACTACACGGTCAAAAGCCATGCAGCAGCAGCAGCAGCACACTTACATGTATACACGTGCTTGGTTGAGAGCTTCAGAAGAGTATTATATATAAGAAGTTGCGATCCAGTGGGGTGCGGAGGTGTATAATAATAAAAGATGTCTGGCTAATTCTTCTCCTCCTCCTCCTCCTCCTCCCACCGCCTCCTCTACCTCTTTCGAGGCAAGGAAGAGCAAACTACCAAGAATCGTTTATGAGTGGGTGTATATGTAGTCCATCAGAGAGTCTGATGATTCTTGCCCGTCTTGATCGTCATGTTATCAGGGTATCAGAAGTAGCAGAAGTAGAAGCTACACGAGGGACTACCATCACATATACATAGATATAATATGGAACAACACGATCACCACACTTTAAACTATTATTATATTATAACCACGAGCGACACCGGCAGTTTTCGTACTACGCGCACGCGGCGCCTTATGCACAGTTTAATACCAACCTACAACGACGAAGACGACGACAACGATACAGATGTATGCTCTATAATACTGATGCTCTGATGCGCTTGAAACGCGCCGGCGCGTAATTCCAGCTCAACAAAATGTATACATGTATATTCATCTATATGGGTAATTTCGTTCAAGAAGTTGGTCATTTTAAGGGTTATGCAGGAAGGACGTGTCTGGCACGTTAAAATATCTAGAATTTGCATAATTTATTTCTTTTACTCAGTTTCCTGGTGAATTTGTCAAGTTTTGTGTAGGATGATAATGTGGTATGAGAGAGTTAATCATTAAATTGGGGAAAAATTTTAGGGGTTGTCCAATTTCTTACGCGGAATATGTAGATCAGCAATATTTCATTGAAAGTTAAAAAATGTACTGGAGCAAAGAGGCTCACAATTATGGAATTTTTTCTTGCGTAATTTTATCTGGCCATTCAGGTTTCCCTTATTATATCCAACAGCATTTAAAATTTTCAAAGTGTACGTCTGCTGTAGAAGCTGAAAAAATACTACAAAATCGAAAAATCTTCACCATTAGGAGATGACAGGCGTGGCATGGTTGATTATTGATGAAAGAGCTTATTGGGAACTGAGAAATATTTGATTCGTCATGCGGGCGAAAGGAATGAACACTCTGATTCTGTTATTCGAAAAACGCAAGAATTCAATGTGTCACAAATGAAGTTTCATTGATATAAAAATAGCTGAGACTAAAATTGTCAAGTTTATCAGAAATAAGTTGTCATGACACAACTTTTTCGTCAATGCAATTCTTGAATTATTCAAAGATCCTTACATTTTTGTGGTTTTACTCATCTAGATTGCAAATCCAAAAAGTTGAGCAGGTAAGATCAGATCTTAATGATAATCAATCAAAGAGATTCATACGATGTAGATCTGGAGAAAAAAAAATCCCTATCTGTGCTACACACAGTATTCCAAGAACCGGAAAAAGAGCAAAATTCACGTGTTTCGTTGAAATTACCCATATACTCGGATAAACTGTATGTATATGTAGGTGAGCAGCTTATATAGCTCGATTATATATACCGTGTAGCGTATACACACGATACGATGAGAGTATAAAAGAGGTGGAGGGTGGATGAGGAGGAGGAGGAGGAGGTTGAAGAGAGGTGGGCATGCGGCAAGTAGTACAAATCGAGGTGGGGGTAGACCGTCGAACTGTGCCGGTTATATATATATATGTGTATGTATACGTGCATTCGGCGCGACGACGGCCTCGCGCAATTTTATAGTCATATATAGATATCTCGTATAGTGAGTGGCTCAGGTTCAAGTCCCGAGGCCGTTCGCCGTGCCTGATGGCAAGCTCAGTCGAGCTTTGGAGCTCAGCTGGTACGCATCTCTTCCTTTATACATGGAGATACCTGCATTTTCTAAATTTTCGTACTCTGCAAGATATCAGAGACTGCAACGCGCACTTTAGCCATATAGTGTATATACACTGTTTCGCTTCTGCTGCTGCTGCTGCTGCTGCTGTTACTAGTAGTGCTGTATTCGTGCGAGAGGTTCTCTATAGAGGAAACGGGTTATCGATCTGGTTGAGGTGTATAGGGAATAGAAGCACAGAGCAGCATCAGCAGTAGTAGCAATATATGCCCTTCTAGTAACTTTGACCAGTGAGGGAAAAAGAGAGAAGATAGGAAGAGTTTTGTTGAGCGGAAAGCATTACATACCTACGCGCGGCAAATTTAAATTTTTAGAGGCTGGCTGACATATACAGTGTATTGGAGATGTGGTTCATTCGATCACGATTACTTGGTGCGACGGAGATGAAGATTGGAGGAGACACTCGTTGGATGCAAAAGGACGGCAAACGTCATTTTTGCTGCAAACTCTCGTGCAGTTTACATCAAGAAAATAGTTAACACCTTCAGTTGATATGGTTGCAAGGTGATTTTTCATATACGACTCGAGTGTGAAATGTGTGAAGAGGGGCAAAAAAAAATCATTAACAATTTAATTGGTGATGTTGAGTGTGACGACGGTTAAATACCATTTTGTGATGATCAAGTGCGAAATTGTAAAAAAAAATTTATCACAAGCTGCTGAACACATGATTTTTAAAGGAATCATAGTTGATGGTGATGATAACGGAGAATGTTAATTCAACGTTTTCTAGTCATTGAAAAACGCAAAATTGCATCGGTGGTGTAAAAATCTTGTGGCATGACTACACAAGGTGTCTGAAATTACAACAGTGTGATTTCCGTGTCGAGTTGTCGAGATGATCAGGAAATATTTGAAAAAAAATTTTCCATCTATTCGAATACACTCCACAGAAAAATGTGGAATTTAGTGGTGTTAACTATGAGCCCCGCCTTGATGTTAAATTATACAGTGAATACGACTATCTAATACGCAGGCTTACGAAAAAATATTACAACTCGTACTACTTGGTGTGATTTTCAACCTTCCACGCCCATTATTCCACACAAAGTTATGCCTGAGCCCATTACGAACGAAGGAAGAAGACTACTGCAATCCCGGAGACAACTCCGGTGTCATTTTTTGCAATGGAACTTGTGAAGGCCACACTCGATAGCTTTTGAAAGCAAGATGATATAGATGTCCAAAATAAGCTTGAAAAAAATGTGTCTACATAACTGAACGAATAGTTAAAACCAAAATGGCGCTCTAAAAAAGTGAGTTGAGACACGATGCAGTATGTCAATCGCTCACCCGAGAAGAAAAAAAATTATCATCGATAATTAAATATGCATTCTTTACGATCAAAATGCTGCATAGCCCAACTTAAACATCAAAAAAAGATGGCGACGATATCAGAGATGATCACAAGAATGTAGGCGAGAAAAGTGTATATTTAGCTGAGAGAGAGAGAGAGGCTCTTTTACACGAAGTCGAACAGGCATTTTCAGTTGCCGTGCGAGTGAATTTAACGAAGGCGGCGAAGCGGTCACCCGAGCAAGAGAGAGACAGAAAGAGAAAAAAAAGACAGATCTCGACATAGCCATCACAGAATTTTACTGTAGTACGCTAAGCAACACAACGTCATCGACTCGTCGCGATCGCCATCTTTATATCACTCAAATGCCTTTCCTCTATCTTGGACACGCTCTATAAATTTGAATTCCAACTGATGGATTCTAAAATTGAATTCACTCATTTTGAGCTTATACTGGAAGACTTGACACTTTTCTTTTTCAATCCCACTTAGAAACTAAATCTTGTTTCCAATCAATTTAGAATTGAAAGTGTTTGCCATGACACCCTGTCGCTGATCGCAAAACGAGCCGACCTGCTTATTCATTCAAGTGCTCGTCTGACCAAACTCGGCTTTTTCTACTTGCCCATCCGATGTTGCCAACTCCACCAAGCTGCAATGCTATAAGTTACCCGAAAGATTGTTTTAACTCATGAAATCTCGTATTTTCTTGCAACTGAATCGATACGAATATTCATCATCTGAATCTCTTTTTGATCTGACCTTAATTTGAAAAATTCAAACATTTGGATATAAAAGGCGAATATTAAATTGTCGCGGCGGCTAAATGTACGCGGTATCTCCGACAGATTTATAAAAAGCGTCAAGTTTTCAAAGCATACGTTACACAAACGTGTGAAACGACCAGCAGCATTTCATTAACATATTCTTATAAATAACTATTCGGTAATAAGTAATCTTTTTTAAATAATTAGCGTGTGATCAAGTGGAGATCTGAGATAACGAGTGCCCGATGA
Organism: Eretmocerus hayati; assembly: GCA_029851415.1. Classification (NCBI taxonomy): domain Eukaryota; kingdom Metazoa; phylum Arthropoda; class Insecta; order Hymenoptera; family Aphelinidae; genus Eretmocerus; species Eretmocerus hayati. The sequence continues at coordinate 155,584,140 of CM056741.1, forward strand.
TATTTCGATAAATATTTTTGGGTTACTAAACATGACAAGGCTAAAATTGCTGACTTGCAATGGTATTTTATTGAAGAATACACATCTGTGGATCGAATCAAAACTGTTTAAAATGCTTATAATCGCATATTGCATTCATCATTGCGTTTCACGAGAGCAATAAGTTAGCAGACGTAAATGCGCGCGCATGAATACTTGCGGACGTTATTGTCACTCGCCGAGGTATGTCGATAAACCGGAAAGAGAGGATCGAAGGAGTTAGACAGAAACGGAAAATGGTCTGATGCATTCGAAACAGACTCGTTTGACCGCTTCAATAAGTTTTTTTTTTTTTTTTCGTGTTTTCAAACATATTTCTCGTACCTGGGTATTCATATTTTTGATGAGGAAGATTATGTGTATACCAATACGCCGTGACCTCGTTATTGAATGAGCAAAGGAGTAATCAGTGAATTATTTTTGGTAGAATTTGTTTTGAATGAAAGCATTGGACATGATTAATAATTTAAATCACTTTTCATTTTATGGTGAATATTTTTCCCTATAGCGAACGAGAAAAGTATTATTAAAAGAACAAGCATTTAGAGCTGGATAAAACGCTTTTGTTCGTGTTATAACGTTGGCAGCGATAAGATTCCTACAACGGCTATTTTCATCTTTGTGGAAGCAATGAACGTGATGATATCGATTGGATTGCGACGCTGAAACAGCTGCTTCGTTATATTATCGTTCGAGTTAGTGTTCGTAAACACATCGGAAAAATTAATTCCTTCATATACATATGAGATATTTAGAGTTTAGCGGATCAATAATCCTACGGAGTGGATAAACAGACGAATCGATCGGAAGTCTAATGATAAGGAACAACATCGTCTAGTTGGAAGGAAAATTTCTATTCAGGTCGAGAAATACGGAATGATCAATGCTCCAGGTACGAATTTTAGTACATTTTCTTTATGTTCTCAAAGGCTATTAAATCGTGTAATTTTTCGCAACAGTAGACGCATTCACCAAGAGTATAGAAATGCAAGGCAAGAAGTCAAGTCTTACTTAACAAATAAAAAAAATACTCATTCTCTTAATTTTTTCAAGTGAACCCCCTCCCCCTTCCCCTTAGTAACAACCCTAGAAAGAGTGAGAATTTCATTCAAGGCCAAGTGAATCTCACTATTTCCAAGTTACCACAAAAAGGGAGGGGGGTTCACTGTGAAAAAATTTAGAGAGAGGAATGCAGATCCGAGCACATTATTTTCTTGTGCTAATCGCTCATTTAGTTGAGTGATATTCTTCATGCGGTAATAAATCATAAGAACATTTAGTAACATACATGGAAGCAAAGATCTAATATAGAGGAGAGCGGGGAGAAATGTGTTTATACAATTCCTTAGATAAAATAATTTAGATAGGATAGAGACAGCACGAGCGTGAGCGCGCGGAAGCGAGGCGCCGCCGGAGCAGAGCAGCAGTAGTAACAGACCGGCTATGGTTAGACGGGGAGCCATAACACGGAGAGAGGAAGAAGTCGGCTTGATGGTGTATTTAGCCCTAATAACCAATGCCGTTCAGTCGCTTGACACGCGCTTGTGAGACGGTAAAGAAGCTCAAACCGTGTCTGCTGCTGCTGCCAAGATATCGTATTTTTCACTTGGCTGTGATGGTGCCTTTCTCTACTATCTATGTGTATTGGTGGCTTGAGGTTAGGGTGTATAATACGCCTCCCATAGACATAGAAGCAATGTCTATGACGCCTCCATGGTTTTGAAACATTTCCAATTTGAGTGCGCCATTTTTATATGGGGACTTGTTCTTCAATTGATGATGATTTTATCATGGCAATCTTCAATTTTTGTGTCTAGAAGGACGATGCATAATTTTTGGTCTGGCTTTTGAATATGTAATAACAAAAAGAGAAACACGGGTGCAATTTACAAAAATTGATTAAAATTTTTGGAAAATTTTCGATGACCCAATAATCTGTGAAATTCGAAGTGTGTTACATACAAATATATTTATGCAAGTAATTTTTTAATAGGCCACGTGACGGGACAATAATCGAGTTTTTTTTGCTGTACTACCAAAAAGGTAGCTCATTTGACATGAGATACTCCAGATTGTTCGTGCATGTTGAAGATCGTTGATAGATTGTAAAACACTTTTGGTGAAGATAATCGTCGAACCGTTATCGTGATCCTTTTATACTTGTATAATGAAAAATCTCTCAGAAAAATAATTGATTGGGGTGCGATATCGGAGGAAAAAATGTAAGATCCCACGTGGGTAAAAAAAGAGGTCATAAATCAGATGGAGGAAAATATCCGTGAAGAAATTTGACTGAGGCAAGAAAGATATATCAGTATATTCCTAATGAATCTCGTATGTCTAAAACGTGTTATCAATTTACACGATCATACCCATTTAGGCAGTTGGTTCATATTAGAGAAAATTACTAGCTAGAGTCCTTATAGAGCTTGAAAATGACCAAACTATGAAGTGACAAGGTGATACATTTTTTTCAGATGAACGTATAGCTTCTTTGAAATGAAGTTTGAACAAGTAATTCAATTTTTTCAGATAATAGTGCGATATGCCTCATACTAAAGTCTGTGTACACAAAATGGCGCGATGCGGTAAAAGGCTTTGCTCACTTTGCGTGTACAAAGAGGGAGTCCTGCAGCTGGGATATGGCGGATATATCCACTGCTTTTCGTCTCTCGCGCAAATGGTTGCGGACCGCGCCTCTATGCGATGCCTCCTCCGCATCGACTTTCTGATGCTTGTTCTGCTCTGCACTCAAATCTCTCTCTCTCTCTCTCTCTCTCTCTCTTACTCTGTGTTAGGATAACCCCCACTCGCGAAAAAGTGAAAGACAAGTCAAAGAAGGACGCGTTATATGTGCACAAAGGTCGACGTCCAGAAAACTATATATATAGTGATATAAAGCAGCTATATGTTACCGAGGTAATATGAACTCTCGATCTATGTAATTTTCGGAGAGCACAAATGCAGGATATAGTGTGGTGGTGATGTCGACAAGAATCGAAATCGAAAACCTGTTTTTCGAGACACTGAAGAAGGACAGCTTTTTGGTTATAACTGAAGCTCATATTATCATGCACCTGTACAAATTCAGACTGATGGATACTCGAATAATTTTTTTTTTTTCTAATCAATGTGGTTTGCGGATTATGAGTATTGTCGCATCTTGAAACTATAAATTGTAGGTACTTATAAAAGATGATTATGAGTTTTTTTGAGCTGAATTTGCAAGAAGCTGCGTGCGATCGAAACCGCAATTCTATCATTTGTTGTAAAATGCGGCTCTCTGCGATTAGTCGACAGGATGCGCGAGGAGGCGTTATCAGTGTTCGACGTCGAGCAAGTTATTGAAACTGACATCATTTTTTTCCTCGATGTATGAGCTCTTGACTTTTGACAATATTATCTTTTGTTTGATTCACTTTTGGAACTAAAAACGAGCGACCAAATTAGAGAAAAATGATTGGTCGTAATTGTGTTATATTTATTTCGGATCAAAAGAATCTCAAAATTTATCAAAAATTTGAGTTAGGGACATAATTGACCAGGGCATGTCATCCCATATTGGTTTCGGGTCTCCGGCATCTTCCTGATTCTTAAAGGGGATGCGGTCACCGTGCACGCTGAAAGTTATACGCACTTTTATCAAATTTGCTTGCGGTTTGGGCTAAACGACGAGAAGACGAATACTTATTATCATCTAACTTGAGTTCGTCTTCTCGTCGTTTAGGTCAAATCGCAAGAGAATCTGATAAATGTGAGAATTACAATGTGCCTATATTATAGGTTAGGAGGTGCCTACGCTCAAGTTATTCGCACTTTTCTCCAGTCCTTTTGCGCTTCGAGCCAAATGACGAGAAGACGAACTCAAGTTGGATGATAATGAGTATTCGTCTTCTCCTTGTTCAGCCCAAATCGCAAGTGTATCGGACAAAAGTGCGAATAACTTTCAGCGTTGCACGGTGCACGGTGACCGCATCGCCTTAAAAGTTCAATTAGAAATTGTTTATTTCTAGATATACCATCTGAGGCACGCGCGGAGTTGGGCTCTGGAAAAATCATTACTTCAATGAAAATATCCCTAAAAAATCGACACTCTCTTTATATATCCCACTCGAACAGAACCAATTAAACAATGGCACTGAAACGATGGTTAATATCAACCGACAGCAAACCAATCGTAAGCTCACTCGTTCAATTGCCAGGTATCACACAAACAAGCTAAAAATTCTAACGGAATGCGAACGCCACAACGCATCTCGTCCACTGAAACAATGAAGAAACGCATACATTGTGATCGTAGCCTAAGATTCCGGCAAAAAGCTTCGTTGACTCAACGCGGCCATCATAATAGGTCGCGTCGCTTACTCATTAGCTCAAAGCTCCCCTCTCTTTTTTATTCGTCTCGTGTACTCTATATATAGCACCAATATTACATATACCAAAGCAGTATAGTGCACTGCAAACAATTTATGATCAGAATCTTTGCGCAGCACAATATCATCAACCTTCTCTCTCGGACTTGCGTTCGCGTACTGAAGCTCACAGAGCTCAGCTCGCCGCTGCCTCTCCAATTTTCTTCTACCATGGTATAGTGGGCAGAAAAATTTTGTTTAATTCATACAATGTTCATATCAATCGATAGGGCATGAATTCCTCAGTCTCGGGATATGACTGATTTTAATTTCTCAACCTTCAATTTTCCAAAAACAGTGAATGAAGGTACCGTTGCGGTATGTCTGGCGAGGCTCGAGGGAGGTCTCCCCAAGTCCGATCTCCGGCTCAAATTATTCCTGAGAGTCCAAAACTAATTCCTCAACCCCTACTTGAGGACCAAACAATTTGTTTATTCTAAAAACCAAAGATTTATTGACAATTACCCCCACCCCTCGTTGAGCGGAAAACACGCGATGGCGTAGGTCAAGTGCGCAACAAGGCGCGAATAATTTGAATGTTTGAATGTGACAACTTTACGGGAGAGGGGCTTGTGACTTGTCTGAAACTCATAAACAGTGTGCGTTTTGAGGCACAACCAGCTCACCCAGGGTGTTAAGATCCGATGATGGTCACCAGGAAATGAGACCCGGCCTCGACTTAGTGAATCGGCGTCCGGGCCTTGACAATTTATTTTGGTGCATTTCAGAGGTGCGTTGCAGACGACGTGGAATTTATGGTCGCCCATGTGTGCACCAGGATGCACTGGGATGCACCGCAAAAGAGAAGTTTTCTTTAATGTAGTGCTCCAGGTTTCGGGATGGCTCTGGGACGACGGCAATATCTAGGAAGCGGTGGCAGAACAAAATTTGTGGAAATAACCTCTAATTTGTACGCTTGCAGTGAGGCTCAATTTCACGTGATGTGCGTTGAATTGTCATGTTTGATGCATTCAGAATTCTCAGATGCGATTCATGACTAGTTCCTGGATATATTACTCCACCCTGAAGAATGGAAACACTGGCACTGGATAGAAACCAAACAGCGGAGAGGACAATTCATTCTCGTTACTTTCAGTTAGTCAGAAAGTTAGAGATCATTTTATTGAGTCCACAGAATACTCATGTAGTTATTACTCTCATGAGTGCACTGCTGATATAAAAGCTTGATTCCTCAATGAGTGAGCAACAGTGTTTCGTGGAATTGTAATTGGTCATTTCTGACTACACGTGTCAGTTTCGTACTACCTCATTGATGAAATACTGTCGAAGGGTGAATGAACTCCTTCAAGAAACTTGCTGATCCAAGTTACAGAATGTTATGGAATCAGCACCACACACAGGATCAATCTTTGTTGTGGTTTTCTATCAAATTAACGAGTTCTGCAATCATGTCTCACAGACATCAATTAGTCAGTCTGAGCATTTATTTGCAGCATCAGTAATATTTTTCATGAATGTATGCATGGGGAATTATGGGATACAGTCCATGTCAATTTCCACCTATTCATCTGCTTTGATCAGTTTCTAGAAACATGTCACACATTGAAATACTCAAAACTACTTGAACATCTTCACACTTTCAATGGCAAATTTCCATTTCGAATGAAAACAGAAGGATTCAAAGGTTTCGGGGGTACTGAAGAGAGGCACTGGGCAGCAAATTTGACAGTATGGCATAGGTATCATAAGGTTATTGTTTCAATCAATGGAAGCTTACTCTATTTATCGAATGATTAGAGCAATGGTGCTTAAATTTTCCACTGAGGGCTCCATAATACATACTCACAAGGGGAGGACCTGACCTTTGGATCACCAATCCTTTCCAAACTTTTTTTACAGTTTAGTAGTACCTAGAATATGAAGAATCCAGAGTTACTCCGTCAAATGGGCCTCCTGTTCAAAGTTACAGCCCATGACATTAATATTGCCCATATAGGCCCATGTTAAAAAGTGATGTATATAGATATACTGGCAACGCTAACATTTCTGCTTGTAGCTCTGGACAGAAGGCCCATTTGACGGAGTTACTCTGGATTCTTCATATTCTAGGTGACACAAAACTGTAAAAAAATTTTGGAAAGGATTGGTGATCCAAAGGTCAGGTCCTCCCCTTGTCAGTTGGGCATCGCTCTTATTCAACACCTAAGTAGGAATCTTCCTTTATTGTCAATGGAAGAGAAGCAAAAACTGAATCAAATGGCCCTCTAATGCTGGCCACTCCCACAATTATTCAGATAAAAATTGTTAGAGGTAGAACACTTTTAGGGCTCCACCTGAGATTAATTTTTGGAATTGATGATGCAGTACATCCAAGTAAATTTTCAAAAGTTTCCAAACGAATTTTTTATTCCCGTGTACTGAGATAAGGAATTTCCTACAATTTTCTTGCATTGTCAAAGATAGAGTTTCTTATTAATTGCACCTAAAAATCGGAGATTGAGTCCGAGCTACCCTAGTTTGTTCGTAACTTTGAACTGCTGATTTGACCGATTTTGATTTCACCAAAATCATTTGAGGAGTGGCTCGAAAACCTATCGACCAACTTTTGGTGGAAACCATTCGCGTCTTTTCTAAACACCTCCGGGCTGGAATACTCAAAAATCCAAAATCTGCTTATGAATACTTGGTTGCATGATTTGATTTCTCTATCCTTCTTTTCCGATCTGGGTGATGATGAGCCACCTGTATGTGAAATTTCAGCCTCTATTCTTACGCCTCGAGCCCTTGGGGCTTTTTATTCTCAGAAAAATCGTAAGGAACTTTGAAGAAGACGTTATTCCTTTACAAAATTCCTTCATATAGAACTTTGCAATTGCACTAGGATCATATCCATCGGGAACGACTTTATTTAGTATCATTTTGATTGATAAATGCTCAAATACACGTATAAAGTTGTTTTAAACGCAAATTTCGTATCAGTGATCAGCATCTTTTCGCAGAAGATGCTAATTACGAAGATACCGTCAACCGGGGTAACTTTGGAACAAAATTCGCGTTTTTTTTCTTCAACCTCGCGAAACTTGTACGTCTTACATCAGAAGTGCATCGTATCTGTGGTCAATCGAAAGCTTACAGTTTCAGCTTTCGATTGCGGGACTTGTAAGGTCCATTTGGACATCTCTGGTTGGAGCTATGAGCGCTGAAAGTCGTGTTCCAAAGTTAGACACGGACTGGGGTAACTTTGGAACAGAAATTGTTATCATTATTTATTCGTCAATTAATTCATAAACTAGGTCACACAATCGATTTTCACCATCAGTAATCGAAAACTGAGTGTCTTAGCTTTCCATTGACCTGTTGTAAAAGTCCATTTGGTTGAATTGAACCTCTAGCTATAATTGAGCATAGACGCCTTCAGCATACCTCACTATCTGCACCACGGCTAACTCTCGAGGAGGAAAATACCTTCACAGTCGGTTTCTGACAAAAACTGCCATAACTTGGCTTCCATGGGTCGAAATGAGACGTTCTTTGTTTCATTTTGAAGCTCTCGTCAACGGCTACTCGAGTATATATGATTCGAGGATGATATGAATCTTGGGAAATAATTGAGAGTACATGAACAAGTGTTCCAAAGTTACCCCGGTTTCTGAAAAAAAAAAAAATACATTATACTTGTCAGTTTTTACTCTACAAAACTGAAACTTCGTGAAAATAATCCAATGTAACACTGGATTCGTCCAGATATGTGTACAGACAAGTGAAATCTAGCTCAGCTACCCAGGGCAGCTACTTCGAATTCGACCTACTAAAGTCGGAACCACACCACTTTTTCCGAGAGACTGTTTGTTGGGTTGAAAACGCACTTCTGAAGAAGTCAGCTTACAAACGGATTAATACCTGATGAAGGCCCTCGCGCCAATGCAAAAGGCCTCAGGATCATTTGCCTAGCCAACTGTGCGTGATAACCACTCTTTCATGGGTTGTTCCAAAGTTACCCCCCGTGTTCCAAAGTTACCCCGGTTGACGGTACGTGAAAAATAGCACATGCGCTATGTCTTACGACTTTGAAATTACTTTTTAAATCAGTAGCTGGTCTGCTTTTCGCGGAAAACATATATCTCTTGCCGAAGTTGATGCGGAGCAGTGCATGGGGCTGGAATTGCAGCTGTAGGACGAAAAATAAAATTCCTAGTTATAGAATTCGTAATATAATCTATCAGCCAGCCATATAGGTTCTGTAGCAAATTCGAGGTCGGCACGCAGTTTTTTGCAATCGATTCGTCTTGACTCGCTATAATTTCAAATATCTAATTTTCGGCCCGAAAATCCTGATGGTCAGTTTTTTTTTATTAACAAAATACTGCAAAATTTATGGTTTTTTGCGCACAAGTAGAGAAGCTCTGGTCGGAGAGGAAAATTTCACGTAAAAAAAATGTTGCATTTGACATCGTTTACATGATTTATGCGGCGATGGATTATGTAAATCTACGTTTGTATGTAAATCTACATTTGCCGATGCACAAAGCGACTTCGTTCATAACAATTCGGCATAACTTTGAATTATGAATCAAATTATTACAAGTAAATGTGCCACTCAGTTTATTATGTTATTTAAATTGAAAAAGTGTTCCAGACACTTTCCCCTAAACCCATTATTTCTTCTGCAATTGTTGATGAAAATAAGAAATAATGGGTTATTTAGAGGAAATTATCTAGACTACTTTTTCATTTTAAATAACATAATGAATCGAGTGGCTGCATATTTGCTTTCATTGTAGTATTTTGTTAATGAAAAAAACTGACCCGGATTTTCGGGCCGAAAATTAGATATTAGTAATCAGCGAGTCAAGACGAATCGATTGCAAAAAAATGCGTGCCGACCTCGATTTTGCTACAGAACCGATAGATTATAAGTTGAGGGCTAGCTCGAAAGTCGCTTTAACATTTGGAATTGGATGCGTACATCTCTGATTCTACTGTATCAAATCGAGTCCAGCAAGTGGTGATCTTGGAGGTAACTGGATCGGCCACCTATTAGAAACTGATTTTGGGGCCAGCGCAGAAAATTCACATGGAACGAGTTATAGTTCAATTCTCTGTAATTTCGTCTCACCGATGTGAACTTCCTAGGCATGTTCACGGATTTTGGTTATTGAAAGTAGTTTGAATGGATAGGTTAACCAGCTTCAAAATGACCACTTGTTTAAGTCAATTCGATACAGTAGAACCATAGAGACGTACGGATTCAAATGGGGATCGTCGAGTTAGCCTCCAGTTTCCAGGCACTTTCCCTAAGAATTTCATCCTTGCTTTCCTTTCTACGGTTCAACTGCTCCAGATCAATTTTGGCAAAAGACATTCTGAGGAAATTAGATTAGCCATCGACACACCAATAATTCTATGAACAAAGGGGCGTAAAGGCGGTTACGCCCTTTTGTCAAATCGCAGAAAAGGCATAATGGCGTTTACGCCCTTTTCAAGATCTCGAGGTACGTGAATACTTATTATCAAAACGGGTTTCATGGATGGTTAGGACATCCCTCAGAGGAATCGAAGAGTGACAGGGCGGAAAAAGTGCGTACCCACCATTACGCCCTTTTTTTAACGCAGCCCCTCAATTGATTACCAACGTACTACTCAGTTTCAATTCAGTTTCGGTTTTCAGTTAAGCCAGTCTTCCTCCATTTGGATTTAACATTGATTAAGTCGCCTTATCGAGTTTTTGGATGCAATACACTACCGTGCACTACTAATCCAATTACCTGATACGAAACAAATTTCTTCTGGAAAGAAACGAAGGCGCTTGGAAATGTGACCGTACCCCGCGATCGAGGTGAAAAATATTTACATGAATCGTTGACATCTTAACACAATATTCATACCAGGGCCCTTATGTCTTGATCTACCGACTAATAATAAGTAAATGCGTAAAGACATGGATAGCTATAGGATCGATGTTTGAGCGATAGTTACGAACGATTTTCTTGACATATATACTCTTCTTTGCCCAAAAATCGGACGTGACATCGCAATAAGGACCAGCATTTCTAACGAAGTCCATTTCAATTTTGTTGAATTTCGTTGAGTCCTATTTGATGACCCATTTCATAACGAAATCCCACTCTAAAAATCATAATTATCATATTGTGACGATTATGATTTTTTGAGTGGGATTTCGTCATGAAATGGGTCATCGAATGAGACTCAACGAAATTCAACGCGATTGAAAATGGATTTCGTTAAAAACCCTGATAAGGACTGGTTGATGACGTCAAGCGCTAGTTAATTTTAAAAATTATTAATCGTGTCACGTTCAAAATTCATTGAAATTGTCAACCCAGCTGACATCTGAACGCATAGTGAAATTGGCGGGGATAGCTATTTGAACAAATGAACAATATTCTAATAAATTTAATTTATCGTGATTTTTATGAAATCAGTGGCATCCTGATATTTTCAATTCAAAACTGTTTCAACAAGTAAAGAAAGATTCTTTAGGAGCTATTTTTAAAAGATGACGTTTATTTTGAAAAAATGCACAGCATTGCAAGAGTTGATTTAGCTCTAAAAACTAAGAGCCAATAAGTCTCGTTTCAATCCTCGCTACATCCTTTCGCGTTCAAGTTTACCGATCTGATACATGTTTATCGCGTCAAACCATGGAAGAAATAGTTAGTTGAACCAGCGGCATACCCCGACTTGCACTATTTAAAAGGATGTCGCGGGGAATTCGCAGGTTTGCACTCCCTTATGATGAACTCTCGCAAAATCACTCGGGAAAATTGGGGTAACTTGGATCTGGTTTATCAAAGTAGTGAGTACTATAGCTCATTTCGGAGGTCTTGAAATGAATTTACGGCTGTGGTACCATCTGAAATTTTGAAGGAGGCCGAAGCTATTAGCGAAGAATCAGAGTCGGGTGAAGGGGGGGGGGTATACTTACGTTACATTTTACATGAAATTTTCCAATTGAAAATTGGTGAAAGACTCTTCAACAGCTATTTCATTTTAAAAATCCGATTTGTATTCAGAAGAGGAAAAATCAAAACGCGTGGTCGTCATATCAAGGGATGTGAGCTTTGATAACTGAGGAAGATAGAAGCACATAGCTGTCGGAATATAATACTTCAGTCGAACTGATTTGACTTGCTGGATGAAATACCAAAATGCGACAGACCCGTGTATAAAATAAAAGTTTGTAAGATCCGCTAGCAGATCCTTTTCCAAGTTTCTTTCTGGATTCTCAAAATATTAATCTCAGGTGGAGCCCTAAAAGTGTTCTACCTCTAACAATTTTTATCTGAATAATTGTGGGAGTGGCCAGCATTAGAGGGCCATTTGATTCAGTTTTTGCTTCTCTTCCATTGACAATAAAGGAAGATTCCTACTTAGGTGTTGAATAAGAGCGATGCCCAACTGAGTATGTATTATGGAGCCCTCAGTGGAAAATTTAAGCACCATTGCTCTAATCATTCGATAAATAGAGTAAGCTTCCATTGATTGAAACAATAACCTTATGATACCTATGCCATACTGTCAAATTTGCTGCCCAGTGCCTCTCTCCAGTACCACGGAAACCTTTGAATCCTTCTGTTTTCATTCGAAATGGAAATTTGCCATTGAAAGTGTGAAGATGTTCAAGTAGTTTTGAGTATTTCAATGTGTGACATGTTTCTAGAAACTGATCAAAGCAGATGAATAGGTGGAAATTGACATGGACTGTATCCCATAATTCCCCATGCATACATTCATGAAAAATATTACTGATGCTGCAAATAAATGCTCAGACTGACTAATTGATGTCTGTGAGACATGATTGCAGAACTCGTTAATTTGATAGAAAACCACAACAAAGATTGATCCTGTGTGTGGTGCTGATTCCATAACATTCTGTAACTTGGATCAGCAAGTTTCTTGAAGGAGTTCATTCACCCTTCGACAGTATTTCATCAATGAGGTAGTACGAAACTGACACGTGTAGTCAGAAACGACCAATTACAATTCCACGAAACACTGTTGCTCACTCATTGAGGAATCAAGCTTTTATATCAGCAGTGCACTCATGAGAGTAATAACTACATGAGTATTCTGTGGACTCAATAAAATGATCTCTAACTTTCTGACTAACTGAAAGTAACGAGAATGAATTGTCCTCTCCGCTGTTTGGTTTCTATCCAGTGCCAGTGTTTCCATTCTTCAGGGTGGAGTAATATATCCAGGAACTAGTCATGAATCGCATCTGAGAATTCTGAATGCATCAAACATGACAATTCAACGCACATCACGTGAAATTGAGCCTCACTGCAAGCGTACAAATTAGAGGTTATTTCCACAAATTTTGTTCTGCCACCGCTTCCTAGATATTGCCGTCGTCCCAGAGCCATCCCGAAACCTGGAGCACTACATTAAAGAAAACTTCTCTTTTGCGGTGCATCCCAGTGCATCCTGGTGCACACATGGGCGACCATAAATTCCACGTCGTCTGCAACGCACCTCTGAAATGCACCAAAATAAATTGTCAAGGCCCGGACGCCGATTCACTAAGTCGAGGCCGGGTCTCATTTCCTGGTGACCATCATCGGATCTTAACACCCTGGGTGAGCTGGTTGTGCCTCAAAACGCACACTGTTTATGAGTTTCAGACAAGTCACAAGCCCCTCTCCCGTAAAGTTGTCACATTCAAACATTCAAATTATTCGCGCCTTGTTGCGCACTTGACCTACGCCATCGCGTGTTTTCCGCTCAACGAGGGGTGGGGGTAATTGTCAATAAATCTTTGGTTTTTAGAATAAACAAATTGTTTGGTCCTCAAGTAGGGGTTGAGGAATTAGTTTTGGACTCTCAGGAATAATTTGAGCCGGAGATCGGACTTGGGGAGACCTCCCTCGAGCCTCGCCAGACATACCGCAACGGTACCTTCATTCACTGTTTTTGGAAAATTGAAGGTTGAGAAATTAAAATCAGTCATATCCCGAGACTGAGGAATTCATGCCCCATCGATTGATATGAACATTGTATGAATTAAACAAAATTTTTCTGCCCACTATACCATGGTTTTTCTTCTACCAATCTTTTGCTGAAGCTGAATAGTATACACCCGATCAGCTGATGAGTATATAACCCATGCGGCGGCGCACACCCCCCACCCGCATCAAGCTTTTCAAGCTCTGCTGCCTATAGTACGACAAAACAGGTTCTTCATATCTATATGTATATCACTCGGGTGGTGATACGAGCGACGAAATTGGACGAGAAAATCCGAAGTTGGACGAACTCACCGGCTTGAATGTTGTTATATAGATGTATACCCGGCGTACTATAGCGGAAAGAGCAATTCGTGCACAAACTGTATATGACAATTACCTTATGCTATGACACGCGTTTCTATACTCCATTTCATCCTCGATCGCGCTCCCACTGCACGTTCTCATTTTTTAAATCATATTTTGACTTTGTTATTAATTTTTTCTCTCCCCTATGATATTTAGTGATGTCTATGGCAGTATAGAACGGGATATGACCGGCGGGAATGGAAAATTTTGGTGATCTGTAGCAAGATGTTTTATCTGTTGCAGTATTGAATCCTTTACATGATGTGACAGGAAAAGCTAGAAAAATCTGTCCTTTCAATTGTCCGATCACGAATCCACGTTGAAAATTTTAAATACACTTTTTATGGGAAAATCAATCAAAATTCATAACGTTTTAGGCACTGGCGCATGCCCTCTAGCATCGATCAACTTTACTGGGTGCACAAAATCATACGAATAGTTCAAACATCCCTTGCAACGGGGCCTCACCACCAAAAAGTCGTTAAATTATAGTTCACTTCGATTCACCAAATTTTCGACTACCCCAAGTAACAAAAGGGTTGATTTTGTCTGATTGCAGTCGGCGTGACATGGGTCCATAGCGGTTTTGGAAAATTGACGTGATTCATAGTTCAAAAGCTTTTTGAAGTTGAACGAGGTGCGAATTCTATTGTCAAGAAACATTTCAAAATTTCAGTTATTCTGTCAACTAAAATGGTTGCTGCCAAGGCATCACATTGGGAAATTTTGGTGATATCAAAATTGATTGTTGACGATCCATGAATTCACCGATCTCCTGGCTTTGGATAACAACTTATTAGAAGTTGAATCTAATGCTCGTTTTCCATTTCCTTATTATTCAATGGTATTAGCTCTCTATTCCATTGTTTACAAGGAAACTGAGAATTCCACTACTTCAGATCACTCTGATTGGCTGAGTTAACTTTTCACCAAACGTTTCATTGAAAATCCCGTAAAATTCGCTGCAGGGATTTTATCCTATCCTCTTAATCATCAGTGGATTCTTGAGCCCATCAGACTCAACTCGATTCATCAAAAGTCAAAATTAATTATGTGGATTAAAACGAAGTACAAAGTCAGTAACCAAAGCTCAGTAAACAACATTACTCAATAGTTCTGATGAAGAAAAAAAGATCATTAAGTATGACGGGCAACTCAACAAATCGAAGTTATTTTGAAGTGTTTGGAAAAGACGACAAGCAAGAGTTTATTTTAAATGTTAGAGTAACTGAATTATAATGTAAAGCTTTGCGTGAAAGATGCGAGAAAATGAGGTCGCGTATGTGCCGGAAGCTATGCAGGCTATATACCACTTTATAAGTATTCACAAACGTCCTTACACTGAATCAACTCTGTTTTGAGACGTCAGTGCTTCTGGCGGTCGTTACATGAATTCATAAGTAGTTGGATATGCTAGCTGACGCTGATATACATAATATGCTGCAGAAACTCATCGATTACCGCCATTTAAATTTCATGAGATATAATTCAAAGTGTATTTCCTCAGATTTGCAGCAGATTAACTCGTTTTTTTTTCAGAATTTCTTCAAAAATTTCATAAAATTTACGTACGAGGATCCGATGTTTGACAAGAAAATTGTGGAAATCTTTGGAAAAAAAGAATATAGTATCCAGAGCCTTGAGTTTTTTTTAGTCGCCAAATCGACGAGTGTTCAAATACACGCTTATCCAATATTGGTCCACGTAATGCTCAAATATTGACTAACGAATATCGATTGTATCTCTATATTCTTCATGATATTGAATGATACAAGTCTGGAAATTTCACGACTGATGGAATCTGAATGAGGTATTTGTCTATTCGATCAAAACTTGATACTCATGTTGAGGAGATTATTCAATTGGGGAGATTCATCAATAAAACTACGGCGATGTTATTGGATCACTCACCGGTTATTACGAGTCATTTTATGCAGGCAATAAAGCCCCGATTAAATAATTACGACGGATCAACTCACCTGAAACAAACAAAGAATAACCACACATTAATATGATATCCGTGACAACATTCAGGAAAGAAAAATTAGTGTACACTACTGTCGGGACTGTGTTTGATAATTAATGGACTTACTGCTAAAATATATCATTTAACATGAGGTACCTAAGGAGTTGAAGTTCTTTATGAAAACATTCTGAAGCTAATTTTTTCCAAAAAAATTGGCCTCTATCAAGAATACTGATAGGGGATATTGTGATTGAGTCCTGCAATATATTGTCGCATCCAACGAAGGAGAAGACTTCCTCGCTTGTTTACACATTGGCAATTTTTTTTTTTTTTTTTCATTGAAGGTGACGAGCGAGTTAAAATTTTTGAAGAAACAACACCAGCAAGTAATCTACTGATATGACAAGTCGGCCATCAAATTGGATTCCATTCATAGTAGTTCAATAATCCCTCAAAAACACCGGACTGCGAACTAATAATTCAGAATAAATTTATGAACATTCAATAAAATTATTCACTGTGATCTCTCATGACAATAAAAAAGTGGAGGAGTATTGTAATCCAAGTAAATGTGATCAAAAGTGATAACATATCTATCATGCAATTTTGTGTAATATGAGCTTTGTGTCCAAAAAGAGAGATGAACGATGTCTAATGACGTGACTAATGAAACTAACGCGTAAAAATTGGCTTATAATCGACTTCGAAACTTTTAAATTCTAATAACTGTGAAACAATCAATAAAATTGATAAGAAAATTAATCATATCAAAGACTGGTACTATTGGATTGAAATTTTCTTACATTTTTCAATTTTCATGATAAGTTTATGAAGAGGGTATGTTCGAAGATATAAACAGGTTGAATTTTGTGATATATACAAAATCTTTACATATGAATCAACAATTTTTTTCAAAAAGCTCATTCCAGAAGAACAGAACCTTTTGATAGCTAATCAGAGCGAATCAAGTCAACATTCCAGTCACATTATATCGTTTTCAATCATTGTCAAGTGTTTGAAGGAGCATTATCTGAAAACAAAAGAATGAAGCTCAGTCATTTGGACTCATTCGTCAAATATAGCGCGAATCCGCTCGAAGCTACACTAGAGATAACATGCTGCAGTTCATACAGAAGAGCCACCAATTTCGTCATCGCGCGACAAATTCATGATTGTGAGATGAATTTTTGCAATTCACTTCAAGGAGAAAGTTGATGACTCGAGGATAGATATAAAATCTGATGATGATCAAATCAATTAAATTTCAAGAGAATTGCAAAGGCTTGTCGTGGTTGAAGGATCAGTAATAATTCTACGCACACGCACACGCACTCACACAAACACAAACACACACTCAGTATCGTTTTCAGTGATGTGCGAAGTAACTCTGAGTCACATATTATGCATAGCCGGTTTTTAGAAGTCATCGAATAAAAGTCTCATCATCTCATGGGACAATTTACAAAACCAATGAACTAGGGATATCTCAACAAAGATTCAAACAAAAAAGAAGAGCTCAAAATTAGTAGAATTTTGATTTCTGAAATGAACACCTCGTTCTTCGCTCAATATTGTGATGCAGAGAAATTTTTTTGGGAAAGATTCTTGCATGTCATGCTCAAACATTTTCTAAATTACTGTTCGAGCATTACTCCTACGTTTTATTGATAGAGACATTTAGGTTCAAGGACTGATGATGAAGAATCAGTACCTGAGAGAAGAGAGGG
The DNA here is from genome assembly GCA_029851415.1 of Eretmocerus hayati. NCBI lineage: Eukaryota > Metazoa > Arthropoda > Insecta > Hymenoptera > Aphelinidae > Eretmocerus > Eretmocerus hayati. The sequence continues at coordinate 155,601,580 of CM056741.1, forward strand.
CCTTGGGCGTGGCTTGAGGTTGTGTTGCGCTGCTGATCACGAGCGGCTGCATTTTCGCGTCGGGGCCAATCTATACCAAGAGCAGTCGGCTGCCCACACTTGACATTATTAGACAATGGCGGTGCCTGATTGTTGTTGGGCGCATTTTTACTCGATGGGTTGCTCTGACCACCCTGAAACAGTGAGCAGCAAACCATAATTTTAGGAAAAAATTTTGAAACAAGCCTATATCATCATTTGGTCAATGATTTAGCCGAGGTAATCAACTATGCTATGCAGTTCGTTCAGTAGCCAAAAGTGCTCAGTTTTTGTCATTTTTCATATTCAACATAAAACAAAATTGATGGGATTTGTGAGCGACAGTCATGGAGTCCTAATTTAGTCTATTTTGGCTCAGACGCTGAAAAAGTCGATGCATCTTTGTTTGCATTGCCTTATGGCTTAAATTGGACTAGAATTTCCTGTGTTCATTTTGAGGTAGCTTGTAGACTACAACCATGAAAAGCTGATGAACTCAACATCGGTTTTGGACCATGAGAGTAATGAAGAGTTAACGGACTATATTTTACTTATTTTGTCTGACAGCATGATAGACTGTCGAAAGCTGATCAAGAGAATAAGAAGTGTTGAGGTACTCTTCAAGATGAACCAGAAGGTCCTCAGAATAGAGATTAACATGGTGAAAGACTATGAGTGAGTATCCGTGTAAGACTTCATAGAGAAGTGGCAGGTGAAATGAAACATGATTCTCCCAGTCTATGTACAAATAGATAAGCAGAAGGATCACTCAAAGTCGTTCTGGGAGCACCAAGTTCAACAATACGTTGCAAAGCCTGGCCATTTCATTGGGAGTCAACGCCGTTTGGAACGCTGACATGTTGCCCGCGTGCATTTCTCATGAGATAACTTTGAAAGTCAGCCATGTTGGATCTACTTGCTATCCAAAATAACACAGAGGCTTAATCCCAACTGCAAAATCAAACAAGGTGTGATTTAACATAGGCAGACGATTCAATCAAACTGATGGAAAATCTCATGACCTTATAGGTAACACAAGTCAAACTTCTCAAGCAGTCAGTCCAACAGTATGATCAAATCTCAAACTCACGACGCACTCTGTGAACAAAAACATTCGCTCTGGACAGAGATAAGAATACAAGGCTGTGCTGCCAATTGAAGGATATAAGACTGAATCATCATAGTTCGACTTTGGAAATATGCACACAATCTAGACAAAAGAGCATCGACGGGTAAGAGAGAGAGCCCTCGATCTACAGATGTGTACACGCGCATCATCACAACGCGTGGATGTTCGAGATAAAGCAGGGACCTGAGCTCACCCGCGTGATCGGCTGCGCAAAAAGACGATGGGTGGCTGGGTTCTGCTGTATACAATCTAGATAGACATTGTGCATGCAGCCAGAGAGTTCACGTTATGCTTCGGACTCGTGGCGCAGACCGGAACGGGTGAAATTCCGTGAGCACAGGTGGTGCTGTGGGCCGGTCGGTCGGTATAAGGAGATGATGACGACACCGACGACGACAACGACGACGGCATTGCTTGCGAACTAATATTCAAGCTCGATATCACAGAGCCCACGCCTCTCATTACGTGGCATATGCTTCATAGGAAGTTCATACATTTGTGGAATAGACTTTGTTTATGATTGCGGAGGAACTATCAGGCATTCAAAATATGAAAGATAGTATGGATTTCATGAAGAAACGGCCCCAATCGACGATGTCGTCACGGGTATCTCAATGAAAAGATTGGAAAACTCTGTCAATTGTTGATGTTTGCAAAGGCTGAGTTCAACTTACAAAGTTCATCCGATACACAATCACCACTGAATATGAAAATATATTGTGTGGCTGCTGCAACATCAATGATTATCATGTTTAGACAGAAGACTCATTTTGTTAGTCCTCATCATTCACTCGAAATTCACCAAGTGACAAGTAATTTCTGTCCCATTATATGTTGAGTGCCAATGCACGGTTACAAGTATTACAACAGCTTCCTAGGTCATCAATAAGACATTCAAAATTGATCCACCAAAGCAACGAAAAAAGTGTTGATGAGGTGTAGAAAAGAGGGTGACCTCCGTCAGAATTAGATTATCCGAGGCTTAAGGTGTAATTCGTGCTGATAAATCATATGGTGAACAAAATTCTCAAAGGAGAGCACCAGGTCTGCGGAACACGGATCTCGGTGAAACTTTGGGAGTCATCTTATTTTGGTGAGAAATGAAGGTATCTTCAAGAGTTTGATCCAATGAGCCTTCTATCCCGAGATACAGCTATGGAGGTTAGCATTGTGAGTATATCTATAAATGAGTCATTTTAACATGGGCTTATATGGCCAATGATCATCTCCATGGTTGTATCTCAGGATAGAAGGCTCATCGGACCAAACTCTTGGAGACCCCTGTTTTCCTCACTGAAACAAGATGATTTCCAGAGTTTTGCCAAGATACGTGTTTTGCACCCCTGGTGCTCTCCTTGTGAGTTTTGTATTTGTCCAAATCTGACGAGCATTGAACTTAGAAAGAACAGAAGAAAACAAAACTATGTTGATGAGTTTGAGGATTAGGAGGTACCGTCTCATAGTTTTTTCATTCCATCAACAAGTGGATGGCCTAGTTGGAAATTCGTTTGGTTTACTACAATGATCCAGAATTTGAAAATGATGAAGAAAAATATGTACAGAATCAGCCAGAATGACTTCATCAATCTTATCAAATTCTTGTACTCTGTAAGAACTTGAAACATATAAGGCATTGTTTCAACACTACAAGTTCATTGTCCACTTGAAATAACAGTAATTGGTCCACTTCCTAACGCTTTTATCTACAATGACTTACGTACAAAAACGGAAACTCTTCCAGATACGTACATCGACATGCTTGAAAATATAGCTGGTAAAGATTAGGAAAAAGTTTGATAACAAAGTTGTGTGTGCTTAGTGAATAATAGTGAATCAGACAGCGAGAAGAAGAGAGGGGTCTGATGGAGAATGTTATGACAACGAACTGATCTCTGATGCATAGAAAAAGACACATCAGCAGTATTGCTGGGATTCGATGGTAATGCAGATTGTTTAGCCAATGGCGGCAAAGTGAAGGAATATGTATAGAGAGTCGGTCGATGCTCGTGCATGGAAGCGCGGTAGGCTCAAATTAGGCGGTAGCCGATGGCTGTGTTTCCTCCATGTTTCAACTTTCCATCTCTCTTTCTCTCTCTCTCTCCTTGCAAGGCTGTCGGTGTTTAGCTTCACTCGTGAATCTTCGTCTTAGGTATAATAGAGTTGAGGTGAAATAACGGATTTTAGAGAGAGCTCTTTTCATTCTTGAGCATCTCAATCCATGAACAAGGTGGTCTTCAAAAACTTTATCAAAGTACCCAGAAACGAAGAGAGCGATGATCAAAACGATTATGCACAAAGGTTTGTCTATGAATATTGGTATAAGATTCAAAGAGGGCCTGTGAAATAATAATACGTATCTCATGGATGAATAAGTTCGAGGCAATGAGTGTCTGTGAAAACACCATGTTTTTGTCGAATTCATTGACTTCTTTGTTTGAAGTTATCCGAACAATGACTGCGGATGTTTTATTTTGAATTTCATGTGTCGGTGGGTGGTGGGTGGAAACGCAACATTTCCTTGACAGTGTCTTAGAAATTGGTAATTCAAAAATTCAAAACCAGCAACTTGCGATTTCTTTGCTTCCGTTTAGTCAAGGTAATCAGGGAGTTTGTTTCTCCAGTGGGAACTAGATATTTCATTTCATATTAAAGTTGTTAAAACCCCTTGTGAATGAGTCGATGACATCTGAGATCTCCAGTATGAAATAAATTCGTATAACATTTTTAAAAAAGGGCTAACATCTGAGGGGCGGCCGAATGATACTACATATAGAGGAACGATATTCTGACTTTGCATGGTGACTTTGATAAGCTCAAAAAAAAAAAAAAAAGAATAACACATAAGCACCTGCTGTTATTTCACAATCCACAACTGGTATATCATCCCTGTTTCTATCAATTGAGAATGAATTATAATATACTATTGACACGATTCTAAAAGCAAGAGATCACTCCTCGATTCAGCGGAGCTCTTGAATAGTGGTGATAGCATTGGATAATTTTGGAACGCCGATCAATAATGCAAGAAGGATAAAAATAAAACCGACAAAATCAGTTTCTCTTGGCCACTAGCTAGCACATACATATTCCAAGATATAAGTTTGAATCTACTTTCTACACCGAGCCGAGTTTATACTGTACATCACTACCAATCAGCTGGATTTTTCCGTGCTTTCAAAAAATTTAGATGAGATCGACGCATCAATAACACACCAAAAAAGTCCTAACAACAACAACAACAAGTCACTGCGAGCTGTCCTAATCCTTATAACCGAGCTTATAACCAGCAGCAAGGACAAAGTGTCTCATATTATATACTGTAATATCCTACACAAAGCAAGGAAGGAAAAAACCAGAGCTGAGAAGGCGATGCACACCTGGCTCTTTAAAAATCCAGCGACGATATATATATGATTATGTATTTGTGTGTGTATGAATGTGTACATATACATACGTGACTGGGAACAAGCTAGCAATGGGGACTTTGGCATGGGTCTTTCGCGTGCACCTCTCCTCTCCTTCACCGCATCATCATCAGGATATAACATCCTTAGGACATGAGCACTGAGCAAAGGATATATAGGAAGATGAGAGAAGAAGAAGAAGAAGAAAGAGAAAGAAAGATATTGGAAGGTTAAACCTTGCGCCTTCTTCTGTTGCGTGCTATAAATATATAAATGCGCGTAATACTGAGGCGTATACCACCAAATCATACAACTTTGCAACGCGGTTTTGTACTAAATTGAGTATCCTGATGTACGTATATACAAAATATATACACGTGTGTAGGTGTTCCCGTGAAGGTGTCTACTGGTGGCAATGAGGGTTACAGGTAAGCATCATCAGTATGAGATCGAGAAAAATGCTGGCTGGTGACTGTGAGTGAATACTGCAGGTCATTGTAGAAGTGGGATAAAATGAATCACGAGCTATTATGGCTGCAGCGAGAGTATATTCGTTCTTTTCCAGGGGAGAGTTCGTTCTTGCCACGTGATTCACGATTTTGAGGACCCACGAACGATTTGTTACGACAAGAAACAACTCACATTGGATAGCTTGCGTTTTGAGCAATGAGAGCATTGATCGAGTATCCTCAGTGGAAATTCGTGATGATTCTTGTATCACAATCATTTTCCTTTTCTTTTATCAACGCATTTTCAACCTACATAAAAAAGTTTGGTAACCCGATCCTGTGATGTTGGATTGCTACTATGACTATTATAGTTGTTTCATCTTCTTTTCGATGTGATTTTGCAGGCCCATCAGTTTTAGGTGAATTTTGAACCACCGGAGTCACAAAATAGGCACTCATGAAGATTGATCCCAACATCAGAGATTAGAACCCAAGCCTTTTGTGTCAAAGAGAAGGACTTTAACCGGAAGATCACAGTGGATTCATTCGTTTCTCAATTGATAGAATTTTTTTCATCAGAATGGAACGCATGGTATATGATCGAATAATGAATTTGATATCGATATATGTATGGGAGACCGGGGACAGACAAAATTGCGGATAAGAAGGCCTTCCTTACCACGACTACGCACACCTTTTGCACGATATTCTGAGAAAACTACTCGGGCGATTTCTACCACGTTTAGCACACTCCTTCAACACCCATCCAAGAGTGCAAATCTCGCGTATCGTACAGATTCATGCACTCAGAGCTGAAATTTTGATAGAATTCCGAATCTACTCTACCGACATACGTTAATTTTGTTATCGGTGTCTCTTTCCAACCATCTTTGTGGAGCATTTTGCGACTCTGTACAGCGTTTTGAGCTTTCGCCACTAAAGTGGCGACAAGTTTTCCTGCCTGACAAAATGTTGATAAACATAACTGGGCTCATCACCATCTGACATCCTGCCATAGAGTGACGCACTTAGTCATTGCATATTGCCGAAGCTTGAGCTAGCTTTTACAGAAAGTCGGGGCAACACTATGAGGTCTCATATAAGCTTCATGTTGAGGAGTGGTCTATTGGAGCGCTCCGATTTGGAGCGGAGTCTGGTCCGTCAGCGTCACAAGTCCATGGCGAAATGCTCGAGATGAACAACAAAAGAGCTGTTAGAACCGTTTGCCATATGAAATAGGACACTTTCTCCCACGGTACGCGGTTCGGTATCATCTCGAATGGTGATGAATTTTACCGATAGGTGCTGGGGAGATCTTTCCGCCAAACATTGAAGAGGACATCATCAAGATTGATGCCAAGTTGAGGAAAGTACACTTGGGTTGGTTATTGGCTTCATGTAGGAAATCGTCAGATTTTTTTGCTTCGGTTATACGTTTTCAATTTTGTAACAACCTTAATGAACCTTGAACTAAAATTTGCAGAAAAATCCATGACACATGATGCTTTATTGAATTATATCCAAAGTAGTTTGGGTAGATCATTTATTTATTGTACGTCAATTGAACCGCAAAGTGAGTAAAAGTCGAGGTAAAAGTTAACTGGACCTCTTGGACATCGCCAATTAGTGATGAGATGCAAGCAACCCTGATACATTTACACGGCCATTTCCCAACTTTGCTCCGCCTCGTCCATGTCCGCAGCACGCACACACCTAACCTCCTCTCCGAAGCTTAGACAGCCTCAGCGATGAGGACATTTTATTTCTCACGTTCTATAGGGACCATCTGACAAAATGGATGAACGATGGAAGATCCTGGATAGCTCAAGAAGCCGATATAAAACAAGCTCATCAAACTTTCACCAATAGCCATGAATAGTCGAGGAGGAGTTTTAGCTTCAGAGTGCGCGAGTTTCGCATACATACGAAGGAATTTTGCGTTGAGTCTATAATACTATGGATACATGTATATGAGAAAAGGAAACCATCACGACGATGAGACGGTGTAGGAGGTGTACAGAGAGTTATATACATACATATATATATATACGCCTCTTGTAATATACAGCCCTCCGCCATGGGAGAAAGATCCAAGAGCACCCAGAGTGTATTTGAGGCTGGTGCAGTGCAGTTCTGTATATATAACATATTGCACACATTGCAAGGCTACACGGTAATGTTCCCCAAGACACCGCGAGTTTCCTCATGCAATAGATAGATACATTCTGCTCGAGACCCGGCGCCCGCGAATCGTGCGCCAGAGATTCTCAAACTCGAGCGGGACTTTCAAAGATTCCGTGCAATGGTGCTCATGGCTAATACGATATGAATAAAGGGATATGGGGAAGAGAGAGAAAAATTGTGATTGATTTGAATTTAATTGGCTGGGATATAATAAATCTGGAATGATGCGTCCCATTCCAATACAATACATTTCAAATGCAATATTTCCGTTGAGCGGTAATTAATAAGAATTTGATAAATATGGGATTGTATTGCTTCCTCGCGCTAATAGTTAAAACCTATCCAAATCTACTAGGAGCATGTAATCATACGAGGATGGTCACGATCACGAGATTACAGTTGAAATTGACCAAAAATTGGATGTTCCGTCTGACGTACAACAAGAGAACCATCTCATCAGTAGTATCCTTCTGGATTCTTTGGATAGACGCTCACATCATCAGATCGCATTGAGAACTTCCTTGTAAACGGACTACTGAGATTCTATACTCGCGAGAGCAAGCAGAGGACAAGAGCCCCACTTATCTGATGGGATTGTCCGCCATTTGTGAGTCACGCGTGGCAAAGTTCAGATGAAGTCAAATTTTACGTGATGATAAAGCCCGAATTGGGACTAAACATGCGATAAGCGCTCTTATCTTTCGTCCGTGTTATTCTTATAGACATCCTTAGCGCCGCCATATTGGCGCTGCAGTCCCATTAAATTAACACAGAGGTTTACTCCCAATAGGGGCAAGAATATTTATAGACTTCATCGGAATGAAAATAATGATTATGCTATATCGTTCAAAGAAAGGACGACAACATCGATGACATCAGGTGCACGAATTAGAATTCTCTGGACATATCTTAATTAACACTAGGTAAAAATTCGTCGAAGCCCTATGAAACGAGCATGACTATGAAAAACAAAGTACCTATACCTATTCGAAATGAGTATCATGGGTTTTGACTAGAATCAATGCTACTTATAGATAATGAAACAAGCGGCATTTAAATAATTCATGTGTTGTCGTGTCGCGAGGGAGCAGTGATGTTGAATTTTTTGGGCTGGTTCTCTTAGATATCAGCAGCTTTTTCACGAAGTTTGACTGGGCAGATTTGATAGGTACCATGATAGTTAGTAATAGCCATTCTGCAGTAGCCGTTTTAATCTTAAATGGATTTGTGTTACATATCCCAGTGATGCTAAACATGGAGTACGGTGACAGACTTGATTTCAAGATTTGAAAGGTAGGTTAGACTAACCAGAAAAAGTACTACCGGCAAGATATTACCATGAACCAGCTTCTAATTGCTTCCCACAAGGGAAAACATGCTCTAACCAAGGAATATTGCTAGAGACAAATTTACTGTATTGGATGAAGTGTGAACGAGAACATATTATGATGTGTTTGAGATACAAGACCTATGCTGACTATACTCATGCTCGATGTAAAATTTTGATGCAAATTATATACTTATATGAAATGAAATGATTTGTGACGTTAGCTCGGACGTTAGCCAAATTTGCTGATATAGGCAAAATGCTTATTCAACATGTACAGCAGCCAGAAGCTCAGAGTTACTCATATTATATCGAAAGGATCGATAAGGACGACCGAGAGCCAGAAAGCCATCCAGAGAGAGGTGCTGCGGTATAGCACGATACGCTCGTTGCGTTTGGCCAACACGAAGCGGCACAACGTATAGAACCAATGGGCGCACGGCTAGCACCTTGTATTTACCATCTGCAGCTCTTTGGGGGCTGATGGTGCGCTTTGCTCTAGCGGCACTGCATCGAGGTTCAACCCCAGAAAATAGGTACATAGAGAGAGAGATAGAATATAAGAGAGTTGGTGGTATGTGCGCTTGCGCATCGTGACTTTCCTCTACGCACTTGGCTTGAATTAGATTTTTTTCAGGGCTCTCCAAGAGATATTAGGTATACGGGGGAGAGAATAGAGCGAGAGAGCGAGAGATATTTCCACGAGACGAGAACACGCTTATATAGAGAGACAAAGGATCGCGGAGAGCGTATGCAGGGTGAACAAAGTAACATTGGGTTACCGTATAATATCTGGCCATGGGTCATTGCAACCCTTGGATCAGGGTATGATTGATTGAAATTTTACTTAGACAGTAAGCGAAGATGAGAGCTATGAATCAAGACTATGGTGTTGAGAGATCGATACTTTTGACCCAAAAAACTGCAAACGCAACGGAGCACCAAGAAGAGCTGTGATTATGGGATGGACCAAATTCTGTACCCATGATTAATCACACTGAGCGCGTCTAATTCATTTTTTTCTTTTTTTTTTCTCATTTCAGTACCCTGTGAACGGTAGAACCGAATCGTGCGAAGATAATGAAACAAGTCTGATGTCTGGATGATAATCATAACTGGGACGTCGTTGTAATGGAAAATTAAGACGAATAAAGGAATAAAGACCAGTGCCAAAACTCGAACAAGGAGAGGAGATATCAATGATGAAAGCGCGATGCTGCAGGAAATTGTCTGATTCTTATGCTGACCATGATTTTGTTTGTCAAACAAACTTGACAAACATTGGATCGTTTTGATCAATGAAACCTAGGTTCAATTTTCGAGGCACCTGAGGAAAATTCGTAATAGCTCCAAAATCAGCTCTCAAATGTCAAGTTAAACTCTTTGCTGAGCTCTTTCTAAAACTCAAAATGACGTTTTTTTCATTGACTCATAACCTCTTATTTTGTGCGCTCTGTTTGCTAAATCGCATGTCTAAAGTATTTGCGAGTTTTTGCAAAAGTGATTCTTCTTAAACGTCAAAATTTGAACCTAATCAGAGATTGAACTTTCCAAAATATATTCAGTTGTAGGAATCAGACCAGCCTGATCAAGCTAACCACCTAAATCTAGTCTGACTCGAGGAATGTTCATTCGGGGCGAGACAAACCAAATCAGATCGTAGCTTCATCACAGTTCACTTGAACTACGATTTTTTTTGCTATATGAAAGTGCTACTCAATAATTGTGCATTGTCCTGATGGATTTTGATGAAACCATAACCACAACTAGTTTTTGGCGTACGGATTACTCAAATAAAATTTCAGAAGCATAGGTTGCTTGTAAGAGAACTTCTGAACTCCCAACCTTTCTAATTTCAACATGTGGTCTTATAGAGAAAAACGTATCATATCAACCAGTTTAACCTGAAGAGTTCTAATAAACTCTCATATTCGGATTGGTAATGGCAGAAAATATACTCAGTTACTCAGAAGTAACACTCCACAGAGCCTGGTTGACTTGGGGCTTACAATTAGCCGCGAGCCAATGTTTACCAAAATTCGTGATCAAGTCACGAATATGTCACTAATAAAATAAAAATGTCCATGTTTGCGGCTTGCTGTTTCCGGTAACACGAATCATAGACCTCTGATATTTTGAATAAAGTAGGATCAGACTAATTTGAAGCCTGTCGCGTAATTTGGGCTGAATTGATGAAGCTTCAAACACCCCTCTAACACTTTTAAAAGTGAGGTTACGACAGCACTACCTTAATAACGAAAAGGACAACCTGAATCGCGTCTATCAAAGTATTTTTCGTTAAGAAACATTGTGGCCAAATTACTATAGGGAAGGAGGCGGCAGCATGCCGGCCATTCAAAATTGGTCTGACTGATGTGCACATTCGGTCAGACCAGATCATGAAATAGTTAGGATCATCACACTGGTCTGGTCTACATAATTGAATATAAATCTTTCATCTCTGAAGTAGTGTGAGGCGAATCAATGTAGGCAGTTCTGAAACGTGACACTAATTTGTAAATGTAGTAGTCAATATTTTCGACGATTTTAACCAATAACACATATGATGCCACAGATGCGTATTATATTTCTCATTGTGGTAGAGGTATATAGAAGTGAGAGAGACAAAATCGATCGGTTCTTGGGCGTTGCTGCTGGTTTTACCTCTTTACTTACTTTGCGAGAAGCGCTATATAATCTTGCTCAATATACGAAACCGCTGCCGCCACCACCCGGTAAGATATATAAACCAAGTTTTGTCGGGGACGAGGACTGATAGCTCACACATATACATCAAAATTGCACGTAAGGTAAAACATCAAGTACATAGACATATATACCCATGTATATAGACCGTCGTCGACTCGTGAAATCGATCTGGTTACATAATCCAAAGTGCGATCCGGTGTGCCGGTACCTCTCTTAATATGAGGCCATTTACAAATAAATGTACGACACTTGCGTTGTCTATATCTCTCTGTGTGTAGGTAATTGAGGCTTTATTGCGTAGAGGTATTACTGCGTATTTCTTTTATTTTGAGATCATGACGCCAATGTGGCACGCGTGCAGGGTTGGGATTCATTAGCCAAATTTTCAGTTAATCATATGATGAGTGATGTTCATTTATTGGTGCTGGTAGAAGATCGGTTTATTATGGCTGCTTTGAAATTGAAAGTGGATGGCTATATTTGATCAACAAATGACCTCGAATCATGGAATATTACTTGTTTAAGCTCTGGACATGTTAGCAACTTGCATGCAGATGAGTGGATCATCAAATCATGAGATTTGTGTCAACAATGGAATCTGGAAGACTGTGAGCATTATTCAAAAGAGCGTTGATTTTGGATCAGCTGGTTCATTTCAAAATATTTTAGAATCATATCTCAATCTTGAGTTTCTTCCGGAGCAACATACTACAGCATAGGATGGCCATTGAGCAAAGTGCGTTCGTGTCGTCTGCTCCGACAGCTGCGAACGGCTGTATTACATAGCATAGAAAATTGCAATTGCGGCTTGATACTTTTAGCTTACAACCATCAACGAAGAAAAATCTGTCTTGGCTAAAAGAGACACTCAGGGAGAGAGAAAGAGAGAGTTTTGTTGCTATGGACGTGGGGGTTTTTCACGGGTACGATAGTATATTCTCTCCATCATTGGTTGCGGGTATATAACGCGCAGAACAGGAGCCAACACCACCGCGAGAGCACCAGAGTAGTGCGCGAATAGAGAAAAGGAGAGGAAAAAGATATAGAGAAAAGACCGGAATGCGGTACGGCATATATACGGATACCATCAGGGATCAGTGGCCGGTTCACAGCGGTGCGCCCGCGCACAGCACACACACACTCTTGGTGTACAATATTACAACACTCGGGCACCAGCTGAGAGTTGCTGCTATACTCTCAAATAGGCTATACACGATGTGCAAAATTTGTTCCGTATAGTTGATCGACTGAGAACCACTGTTTGCAAAGGCATGAACAGGGAGAAGGCGGCTGTCCTGTGTGACAAGCTGGTCAGCGCCCGGAAAAGCTTGCATCGGTAGTAGGGTCATCCATTCAAGTTTTTTTTTCTGGAGCTTGCGAAAGGGGTACTTTTGATTTTAAATGATTCTAGGTGAATAAGATCAAGTAAGTTAGTAGAAATTACGCATTAGATCAAGAGTTTGACATAGACAAATGATCCGAGAGCTTGCAAGCTCTTGGCGCGATTTTCAAATAAAATTTAATCGTAAGTTCATTCGCAATAATTTTTGCATCCAATAACCGGTTCCCAAAGTTCCTTCCCTTGCCGAAATCGTGCTTGCAGATACTATTCATAACCCATATCGAAAAAATTTTCATGATTTAACATGCCCCTCACCTAACTTCTGAATGACAACCACTGCGCTCATTCCTGTGAATAATTCACCCTAATCTAAAGTGAGAATTACAGGGATCAGTGCACTCCCTTTTTTCAAAACTTCACAGTCTCCATGAAAAGAACCTTGCCTAAAAAGCTCCCCACCAGTTATCATCATAATCATTGCAAGCTCATCTTACTTCATCATCCACTACACAAGGTGGCGCCCAAAAAAAGTGACCAGAATACATAACCCAGACTTCCACACCCTCATCACACAATTCTTGTGTGAAAAGGTGGGTGGGGGTATGAATGAACAAGGTATATAAAAGCTCGCGAGGCGCGGGCGGCATCGATCGGTCTCTTCTCTAGGGGCGCGCGAGCTTTTGGGCTGATGCTGGACAAAATGTATATATATATATATATATATATATATATACATATATATAGAAGGAAAAGAAAAAGCTGTAATATCCTTATGCATACCGAGCTAACGCGTCGTCGTCTAACTCTACGTTGATGTTGATGATTTTTAGGGACGACGACAACAGAAGCGGTAGCGGCAGCGGCAGCAGTGCCGGCCGCCCCGGACAGGACGACTGCCCCCCGGCTTGCTATCGAAGACGAAGAGCTGTTGCTGTTATTACTGCTGTTACTGCTTCCATTGCCACCACTTATATTGGCGCACACAACTAGCCTTGATTTTCTCCTTATCGCCATCGAAAATTCATAGCTATAATTTGCACTGCAGGAGACCAAATGGCCACCTCAAATTACAATTTTATTTTTGTGTTTTTTGTTTTATTTCGTTTTTTACTTTTCACATCAGTGGCAGGAGTCCTAAAAAAAATTCTGCATCCACTGAGGAGACAGCAGCTACATTTGTTCACTAATTATTCATCACGACACTTGATACATATGTGTGTTATATAGAAATATTCACTATACGTATGTATTATGAATACACGTATATACACATCAGACACAATACACAAGTCGGGCAATATAATACGTCATCCGCACGGTGGTAGTACGTGTTATATTTATAGCCGGCACGTGCGCGAGAGCAGGTATTATACCACGTTACCGTTCAAAATTGTATATGGAAGCGGGGTAGTTCCGTAAGTTCAATTCGTGAGAGGGTTTTTTCTTTTAAGGGAATGGCGAGCGCGAGGTTGTTAAAACTGACACCAGGACACGTATATAGCTGTGATGGGAATGTGACTTCGCGGGCGAGGAACGGGCCGAGTACTGGAAAATTTCGCGCTCGGCGTCTGCTACGTTGCCTCGCGCCCCGACCCGACGACGACGGCGGTAGCGGCGGCGGCGGCGGCGGCTCACTCTCTACGTTGTACTCTATATACAATATATATGTACGTACATCTCTCTCTCTCTCTCTCTCTCTCTCTCTCTTTCTATCTATCTACCTCTCCCAACATTATATATCCGCGCGCACGTCCGTCGCGGACCGTCTCTCCCTGCCCTGCGGCATCAGCAGCAGCCGGCATCAAGAGAGACCTCGAGAGAAGAGATATAAGTATATATAGAGTGAATATATTGTGAGTGTTGGTTGCTGGGCCACTAACTTAATGTATACGTACCCATACTCGTACATACATTGTAAGTTACTTGCACATGCACAGGGAAATGGGTGTATATGTATTATTATACCGACAAGTCGAATATGCCCGTGCGCGGTGCATGCCCTGGTGCGATGGTGCAGAGTAAGTGGGTGGTGTGTTCTATGTGACCTTCTCTTGAATACCTTTGCCGACATAGCTTTCCGCATGAGACTGACTCGATTCCTCGTTGGTTTTTCAACGAGACCAGTCTATACGTATCTGCATGAGATATTAGATGAATAGGAATCCTCAACCCTGGGGAGATTTCAAAATTTGACCTATGTTAACCTTGTTTTGGTCCAAAGACTGTAACTGGCGAAAAATTTAATCGTCTACAATATTTGTATTGGACCAAATAGAACTTTGATTGCAAAATATTGCTAGTATATCGAGTTGATCGATGTCAAGGTTTGATAAGTAAGCTACAGAGATATAATTCTAGAGTTTCCTGGATTTTCTGTGGGTTCCATTGGCTTTATGGACAACCCTGATTACAGTGAGAAAAACAGGCCAGGAAATGCTCCTGAAACGAAAATATTCTTGAACTAAGAGAGTATTCAAAATAGGAGACTTCCATCGTGTAATAGTGACCTCCTCAGCGATGAGCCAGATCTCCGGATTCTGGGGAGGGTGCTGAAGATCTCCCGAACCCAACCGACCGCAAGGAGAATCCTCTATTGATCCGGCATGGGGGACCGACCCACTTCCTGGATCCATTGGTCTTCCGGCAAAGAATACCTTAGAATCCTGGGAGCTCGATAACTCCCCCGCCCCAGTCTTCAACCCCCAAGCACCCGTATTAGTGTGTACTTTTACTGTCCTCTGTTAGGCTCTGTGCGTATATGAGTCCTGAGCCTGCATCTTGGATAGCTTCAGGGCTCCCGCTTCTTCGCAAGTTCACCTGTATCTTTCATCTTTCATCTACTCTCTGTTCCTTCCTTCCTTCTTCTGAGACTGTAACCTTCGGGTTGGCGCACTCCAGGGAGGCGTTCTAGTCGGTAGGAGCCTGAGTTTTCTCAGGTTAATCTGACATTACCCACACCTTTCTGGATGTCTATGAAGATTTCCCCTGCCCTGTCTACCAAAACGAAAATACTTCAGATTTGCTATGACTGTCTATGACACGTCCTTCTCCGTCACATTGACGAACCCAAGCACAGGAATCAAGGCGAAACAATTTCATGTTCCAATCGACACATTAGAGAGGTGACTGGATGTCAGCTTGGCTGATCATCGAAGTTGAGCATTGTTGGGTTCAGTTAGTACTTGGATGGGTGACATCGCTAATCTGGGTCTGCCGAAAGGTCTACCAACCTTGACTTGCGGGCTTTTCTGATCGGTCAACTGACATTCACACTTCAACAATGTAAGCGGGAGGTATGAAATGGAACAACCAATTGCGATATTCTATGTTTACGAAAAGTGGCAAGAGTAAGGCTAGCAGGACAAATGTGCCGAGCTCTCAGAAGCAGATTTTACCCCTTCAGGAGTTTTCCCCTCGCTTCATGAGCATGATTCCCGGACTAATGTTAGAGTGAGCGTCTGGATCTTCTACACACCATGATAAAAACACTAAACGTTAAGCCGATGAGATCCGCCCCAGTTTCTATTGTCTATTGGCTGATATTAACCGTCGAGCTCACAAAAAAAAATATGTAAAATATTTTCATAATGAACATATAAAATGAGTTGAACATTGTGAAACCCATCACTGTAGCAGCTGATCTTACAGGGCATTTGAAGAGGTTGCAAATGCAACTCCGCAGGAGCACAATAATCGTCATCCTGGTGAACTAAAAACAACCAAGTACTTTAGTAAAGTACCTCGAATTGTGGATATGCCTAAGAATGGAGAAAAATGTGACGCGAAGCAGAGACATTAACGGCTAGAACTGGTTCATCAAAATATAAGATCGAAGTGTTTCCGTCTCTTGGTGGGTGTATTTTCATAGCACTGAGTGCTGAATTTTGTCTCCAGCTCATTATACAATGATATGCGTGTGAAATCGAAGGAGAGTTTGTGGAACTGCGAGCTGTGGCGGACTGTAGTTGATCATTGTCATATCTGAATTCGTGTTATTTGGATTCCAAATATCGGTTGAATTTAGTAAGTGAATTAAAGACTATTCTGTCTACAACCTACTTTGAAATCCATTATGCAATTCGGGTCGTAATGACCCGTTCTATTCCTTCAATAAAAATGATATATCATGTTTCATACCGACTTGAGACCTATATAAATTTCATTTTCATAGAATATCTTGTCAGGATTCAACATCCTGATCAAAAGACGGGAACCTGATCAAAAGACTGTCGTAGATGTATAGTTTATTACGAAGGAGTATCGATTTTTTTAGTTACAGCATGATGATGAAAAAATTGAAAGGGATGCTCAAAAGTGGCTGATCGATGCACAAACGGGTTTTGTTTTGTTATCAGAATGCCGGAATTTCAAATTCTGTGCTATGCGTGAGAAAGCCAGTGAATACGAAATTTGTCTACCAGCAAAGTTTCTCAAAGTTACTTCTCATGATTTTATCATTGTCCAACTCTATAGCCACCGTCTAGACTAGCCCGAAAAGAAAAAAACGCATTCCTTGGAACAAATAATCAAATGATAGTCATTATGTTCTTGACTCGTTGTATCTTGTGCTAACATGAACGATTCTGATATATTCCTAGTAAATCGGTAGAAACTATACGTAATCACATTTCGCGGCGAGCAAGGCACAGGCAGCGACAACTTGAAGAACAATCGAGTAAAATCGTAACAATGTCTAAGAATAAAAATCCTTCTGACTCTCTCTCTCTCTTTTTCTCTTGTCGGGGACACGATCCAAACGCAACTGTTCTATATTGATGTATGAGTTATCGACGATTCACTTGAAAAGTGTGTAATGCACTCTTCGATGAGAAAATTGACTCGTATGCATCGCCCCCGTATATTTAACGGCAGTTTATACACCTACTCTTTGAGGCTTGTTCGAGCCGCTGAGTGCGACAGAGTGTATATTAGGCATTGAAACGATCGATAATTCTAACATTCTCGAAGACTTTCGAGGGCATACACTTTGGCGTAGTATAAGACTATCCACTCGGTTTGACCTATATTTTAAAACGTAAGCCATCCACTACAATACGTCACAATTATTTTTAATGCGTCACATAGAACTATCGATTTAGACAACCAACTGCCTAATGCTATCAACAATCAAAACCAATGAAAAACTGAGAGGAATATACATGATTTTGTAAAAATCACTGGGAATTTCCAAATACGAAATAGCACTCCAATACAAATACAGTTGAACAGAAGAGAACTTGTAAACTCGAGATATATTTAGAAACGTATTCATTTCATAAAGAATTCTAATCACGAATACGACGATGATCGAATCGATCGACTGATATGTTTTCCTTTAATGGAAAAAACCCATACGCGTGGGCAACGATATATGTATCTACGAGGCATAAAGCGCGTCATCACAATACATCCAGCGCCTCTCTCATGACTAATCTTTTTCATCTTTTGAGTAGTTTCTCAGGTCCACGGGTTGTTGGTCACACAGAAAACTGCTATCACGACCAGGAAGCAAATTTATTCACGCAATCTACTCCCTGGTTTTGTATAAATCATCAGATAAAAAGAGAAGTAACCCCCGGGCAGTGGTCAAATTGTTGACTAGTGTATGGAAAATTGGCTAAACATCAACAACAAGAATATCTGAGATTTGTAGACATGTAAACTCTATAAGGAATACCACATTATAAATTATCTCTCAGTTAGACAATGAACTTTGATTGTTCCATAGTTTTAGTTCAATCCATCATTACAGATGATTAAATCCACTGATCAGAGTTTTTCAATAACAACCTCCTGATTTGCTACTCATTTCTAAATATTGCAGGAAGACACGCACTGAATCTCAATCTCATTCAGAAGGACAAGCGTACCGAAAACCGGGGTGATTGTGAATCACTTTTGACCTTCCATTTAAGTCTTATTCATATCAAAACATAATGTATGCATGGGAATTGAAAATTCGAATCTTGAACTCAGCTACGAGATCCCGGTATCAAATTTCGATTTTGACCCCACGGGTTTCTAAAAATTGCAAAAAACAGGGTGGACACATTCACCCCTGTGTCCACCTATGTCTCGTCTGCGTCTAAAGCGCACAGCTCGTACATTGGGTGTATCTAATGCTCGCTCTAATGCTTTTCCGTACATTATCAAGTGCCTCATAAAAAATGACGCAGAGATATGGGATCCTAGGGATCACTCATTTGCAAAATGATCCAATCGAAATGAATCACTAAAATTCACTCATTAGAGAAACTTCAGAATCATTCAAAAAATCAACGTATCATGAAGATTTCCCCTATTATATGTTATAATCAAACGTATCATGAAGATTTCTTATTATATGTTAAGATTTCCTATTATATATTACACGATACGTGTAACATATAAACCCGATCAAAATCATGACCATCAAGCCACTTTGGCTAAGTGACGTCGGGGGCCAACCTCTACTCGGATCTCTTCAGCCCCCCTGAAAAGTCTGATCCGGAGAGGAAAGACGAAACGCACCAACATCTAGCGTAGAGTCAAACTTTTTTCGTAAATCATCTCATCTTTCGTGTATTTGAAATTCCATCAAAATCCTTCAAGTTGCGACACTCAGATCCCGAGGTGCCTTGAAGGTACATAGATCGAGTTGGAGTAATCCAATATCGATCTATGTCACTTAAGGTAGTATTAGCGGTACTCGAATTGACGCTCAGAAAATCACGAAAGTCGGCACAGTTGTATATTAAGGTCTCAAAGTGCTTCAGTTGAAATTTCAGAAGCCTTCAGAGTGGGGAAAAAAAGTTATGAGCGTTTTTGTAATAGCCGTTTAACACGGCGTCTTATGGAAAATCACCAGTAGAGTGATACTTGACGCACAGATTTCCATGGCAGTGAATACACAGATGTAAGAATGCACAAAAAACACTCAGGAGCGGCCAGATTGACGATTCAGAGCCTACAAAAAAAGATGTGAGCCCAAGTGTCACTCATTTCTGCGGTTTCGGGGTTAGGTCGTCGTCTGCTGCGTGCACTCACTATACCTATATCGCGGGCGAAAGGGAGTCAAGCGCGGGTATGTTCTGCACTTGACACATCCAGTACCGCTAATACTACCTTAATCAACAGATCCGTTGATTGAAATTAGCTTGCATTAGCCGAGTCATGTAATTATATGATGAAGATTTCCTTTCTATGTATTTCAAGACGAAGAATTTTATTTTCAATTAGATTTTTCAAATGAATCATTTTGGACGAATCACCTCAATAGAATCATTTCAAATGGATCGTTTCTCAAATTAGTCATGTCTAGTGCCTCAAATCCCTAAGTCATTTCTGTTAAGTCATTTATTTTAGAGAGGGCCGTCATAGACACTGTAGTACATATGCCTCGCGAATATGCACCTTCAACCAACGTCTGAAAGATCTGTAAATCGATATTGATCCAGGATTGCGTGAATGAATTCCACAACTCAAAGTTATTCGTTCAGATAAAAGTTTTAATGGTGCAATTTTCTGATTTTTTAACTTCTAGTGTTCGCTTTCGTGGAATGACGTGTCTATTGAAAAATAGATATTGCAGGCTTTGAAATGACCCCCGGCGGCTTTTTGTTGGAGGTCCTATCGAAGCCAAAATATGACGCTGACAATCTTTTTCGGAAGAAGGGGACACATACACCCCGGTTTTCGGCAACCTCCATACTGCAATTTCATCATGAGTCCGAATATTCGAGAGCACAATGTCGTGCCACCGCTGATCCGAATACACCTCAATTTCACTCAATACAGGACATAAATGAAATCGTTCTATTTTTCTTCACTCCAAGTAAATGAGATCAACTTCTTCTAGGTGATACACGAATAATGAAAAGATTGGACTTGACAGCCTTGGACTTCCCGTCCACTTTCTGTTAAGGTAGTTGTCGTACGATTACGTGCGCCAATGACTATCTCTAACCTCACTTTTTCAGTGACATTGATTTCGAAGAAATTACTATTTATGTAAAGGGCTGCTCTGATGCCATCAGAAAAAAACTAACAATATGGGCTTATATACTTTACGAATCGAACCCCACTCGAACCAGACGACGATTTGCGCATAAACAACATTTTCCGTGCGGCCATTTCGCGATTTTAATCTCCCAATACCTTCCACGGAAAAACTAGACGGTTAATCTTGACCGGACTACGCCGGAAGGTTTGTTATCGTATCAACTTGTTCTTCCCACAAATCCATCATTTCATATGTATCTGGATCGACAGTTGTGAGAACCAAAAGAGTACCGATTTGCGCGCCGTTTCCAACAAGCGCAGTGTTGAATGTGACCAAAAACCCGGTTTTGGTGGCTATAGCTCTGGAATGAAAAGGTCGAGATTGACTCAAGAATTTGCACAGATAGTCATCAATACTTGAACTAAAGATTTTCACTAACAAGGGGAGGACCAGACCTTTGGATCACCAATCCTTTACAAAATTGTTTTACAGCTTTGTGTCACCTAGAATATGAAGAATGCAGAGTAACTCCGTCAATTGGGCCTTCTGTCCAGAGCTACAAGCAAAAATGTTGGCGTTGCCAGTATATCTATATATATCACTTTTTAACATGAGCTTATAAGGACAATGTTGATGTCATGGGTTGTAACTTTGAACAGGAGGCCCATTTGACGAAGTTACTCTGGATTCTTCATATTCTAAGTAATATACAACTGTAAAAAAATTTTGGACAAGATTGGTGATCCAAAGGTCTGGTCCTGTTCATTCTGTTAGTCATTCAATTTTACAAGAGTGAGAAGTGGAAAATTGGCAAAAGTAAGGAGCCGCAGGCCAGAAAGGAACCCTGCTGATTTTAAGGCATCAACGCAGCGGAAGTGTTCCATTCGCTCTAGAATTGGTGGACGGTGGTATTTTGTGCATCATATTTCGACTACATGCACAAGCAATTCATGATATATTCGGCGGTGGAGTTTCGTTTTCTTTGCTATGGCTTTACGTAAGTAAGCGTGTACGATCTTTGGTTATAGGCGAATCCACTTCTGACGATTGCGTAACATTCTATCGGCATAGGATGAAATTGAGATTCGAACAATGGCACAATAACGAATTATGTCTTGAACCAGTTTATGTTCATACATACGTAAATACACTTTAAAGACTATAGAATGTATAGAAATGTGTTCTGCTTTGTCGGATACAAAGATACTGTCAATCTACTCTGTTAACAATGATCGTCGCAAGGGAGTCTGCTCAGGAGACAAAACGACTGATATGAGATGGAGGAAGGTATCGACCCAAGGGCCAGTGTCCATTGAGTTGAAGGATGAACGAGATTCATATTCAGAATCACGAGGAATAAATATTAAGATTAAGTTTTTATTCTGAATTTCGAAAATGGCTGAAAACTTATTGTTTTTAATGACGAAATTTCTACAATGTTAGTGAACAGCGTAGTGCCTGTCAGAATTTCAGTTCTAAGATGAATATGCGGCGAGAAAAGGAATAATGGAGTATCAAGTACTTCTGACCAAAATAGACGCGGACACTGTAAAGAGAAATGATACCTTGGCGCTAGTTTTACGAGAACGTCCGAAGATGAGAAAAGCCCAAGACACTCACATAGTTGATGCTAGATTGCTTATGTGCCTTGAAAGCTCTGCCTTGTGAAATAAGATCAGCAAACTGAATTGTGTACTCTAGGAGTTTTTGACGTATTGAGAGTTATAATTGAGGTGTCCAAGTTTTGGTGCTGGAATTTGTAAACTATCAAGTTGATAAGCAGGAAGATAAACAGTACACAAATGAAACATCATCTCATCTTGAAAAATTTCTCACCCAAAAGAGAATTGGGATGAAGCTGAAGCTAGCAGGTGGACTTAGCAGGTGGAACTCAGGGACGGATACGATTTTTCGGGGGCCCTGGGACATGGGGTTCTCGTGGCATGATTCAAGTATTCCATAACTCCAGAGGGCCGGAAGTTCTATTTTCTGAGGGAATTGGATCTTGTAATGAAGGCGGGCACTCCAGGGGTGGATGAAAAGCACGGGGCTACAGGGGCCCCAGTGTCTGCTCAAGGGAAATTCTCCGAGTAACAACTATAGGTATAGGCGGATTAACGTACTTCAGGATGATCCAAAGAACGAACTAGGAGCGAGTCAAGGCCGCAGAATTATTCTAAGACGGTCAGTCAACCTCGAAAGTGACGGTCACGGCAGTACAGTGGGCTCATGGCCATTTTCGAGGTCACGGTGGTTGTCTCAGAATAATTCTACGGACATGGGACCAATTGGGATTCATTCAGAATGATCCAGAGAACAAACTAGAAGCGAGTCAAGACCGCAGAATTATTCTAAGACGGTCAGTCAACCTCGAAAGTGACGGTCACGGCAGTACAGTGGGCTTGTTGCCATGCTCAGAGTCATGGTGCTGGTCTCAGAATAATTCTGCAAGCATGGGACCAATTAGGATTTATCCGGGATGATCCAAAGAACGAACGAGGTGAGTGTCAAGGCTGCAGAATTATTCTAAGTCAGTCAGTGGACCTCGAAAGCGCCGGTCACGGCGGTACAGTGAGCTTATTGCCATATTCGAAGTCATGGTGGTAGTCTCAGAATGATTCTGCGGACATGGGACCAAGTGGAGTTCATTCAGAATGATCTAAAGAACAAACTAGGAGCGAGTCAAGGCCGCAGAATTATTCTAAGACGGTCAGTTAACCTCAAAAGTGACGGTCACGGCAGTACAGTGAGCTCATGGCCATTTTCGAAGTCACGGTGGAAGTCTCAGAATAATTCTGCGGACATGGGACCAATTGGGATTCATTCAGAATGATCCAAAGAACAAACTAGGAGCGAGTCAAGGCCGCAGAATTATTCTAAGACGGTCAGTCAACCTCGAAAGTGACGGTCACGGCAGTACAGTGATCTTATGGCCAATTTCCGAGTCACGGTGGTAGTCTCAGAATAATTCTGCGGACATGAGACCATTCGGGGTTCATTCAGAATGATCCAAAGAACAAACTAGGAGCGAGTCAAGGCCGCAGAATTATTCTAAGACGGCCAGTCAACCTCGACAGTGACGGTCATTCCGGTATAGCGAGCTTGTTCCCATTTTCAAAGTCATGGTGGTAGTCTCAGAATGATTCTGCGAGCATGGGACCGATTAGGATTTATCCGGAATGATCCAAAGAACGAACGAGGTGAGTGTCAAGGCTGCAGAATTATTCTGAGACTACCACCATGACTTTGAAAATGGGAACAAGCTCGCTATACCGAAATGACCGTCACTTTCGAGGTTGACTGGCCGTCTTAGAATAATTCTGCGGCCTTGACTCGCTCCTAGTTTGTTCTTTGGATCATCCTGAATGAACCCCGAATGTTCCATGTCCGCAGAATTATTCTGAGACTACCACCGTGACTCGGAAAATGGCCATAAGCTTACTGTACTGCCGTGACCGTCACTTTCGAAGTTGACTGGCCGTCTTAGAATGATTCTGCGGCTTTGACTCGCTCCTAGTTTGTTCTTTGGATCATTCTGAATGAACCGCAATTGGTCTCATGTCCACAGAATTATTCTGAGACTACCACCGTGACTCCGAAAATGGCCATAAACTCACTGTACTGCCGTGACCGTCACTATTGAGGTTAACTGACCGTCTTAGAATAATTCTGCAGCCTTGACACTCACCTCGTTCGTTCTTTGGATCATCCCGGATAAATCCTAATTGGTCCCATGCTCGCAGAATTATTCTCAGACCAGCACCATGACTCTGAGCATGGCTACAAGCTCACTGTACTTCCGTGACCGTCACCTTCGAGGTTGACTGACTGTCTTAGAATAATTCTGCGGCCTCGACTCGCTCCTAGTCTGTTCTTTGGATCATTCTGAATGAACCCCAATTAATCTCATGTCCGCAGAATTATTCTGAGACTACCACCGTGACTCCGAAAATGGCCATAAGCTCACTGTACTGCCGTGACCGTCACTATTGAGGTTAACTGACCGTCTTAGAATAATTCTGCAGCCTTGACACTCACCTCGTTCGTTCTTTGGATCATCCCGGATAAATCCTAATTGGTCCCATGCTCGCAGAATTATTCTGAGACCAGCACCATGACTCGAGCATGGCTACAAGCTCACTGTACTGCCGTGACCGTCACTTTCGAGGTTGACTGACTGTCTTAGAATAACTCTGCGGCCTCGACTCGCTCCTAGTTTGTTCTTTGGATCATCCTGAATGAACCGCAATTGGTCTCATGCTCGCAGAATTATTCTGAGACTACGACCATGACTTTGAAAACGGGAACAAGCTCGCTATACCGGAATGACCGTCACTTTCGAGGTTGACTGACCGTCTTAGAATAGTTCTGCGGCCTTGACTCGCGCTTAGTTTGTTCTTTGGATTATCCTGAATGATTCCTGATTGTTCCCATGCTCGCAGAATTATTCTGAGATCAGCACCATGACTCTGAGAATGGCCACAAGCTCACTGTACTGCCGTGACCGTCACTTTCAAGGTTGACTGACCGTCTTAGAATAATTCTGCAGCCTTGACACTCACATCGTTCGTTCTTTGGATCATCCCGGATAAATCCTAATCGGTCCCATGCTCGCAGAATTATTCTGAGACTACTACCATGACTTTGAAAATGGGAACAAGCTCGCTATACCGGAATGACCGTCACTTTCGAGGTTGACTGGCCGTCTTAGAATAATTCTGCGGCCTTGACTCGCTCCTAGTTTGTTCTTCGGATCATTCTGAATGAACCCCAATTGGTCTCATGTCCGCAGAATTATTCTGAGACTACCACCGTGACTCCGAAAATGGCCATAAGCTCACTGTACTGCCGTGAACGTCACTATTGAGGTTAACTGACCGTCTTAGAATAATTCTGCAGCCTTGACACTCACCTCGTTCGTTCTTTGGATCATCCCGGATAAATCCTAATTGGTCCCATGCTCGCAGAATTATTCTGAGACCAGCACCATGACTCGAGCATGGCTACAAGCTCACTGTACTGCCGTGACCGTCACTTTCGAGGTTGACTGACTGTCTTAGAATAACTCTGCGGCCTCGACTCGCTCCTAGTTTGTTCTTTGGATCATTCTGAATGAACCGCAATTGGTCTCATGCTCGCAGAATTATTCTGAGACTACCACCATGACTTTGAAAACGGGAACAAGCTCGCTATACCGGAATGACCGTCACTTTCGAGGTTGACTGACCGTCTTAGAATAGTTCTGCGGCCTTGACTCGCGCTTAGTTTGTTCTTTGGATTATCCTGAATGATTCCTGATTGTTCCCATGCTCGCAGAATTATTCTGAGATCAGCACCATGACTCTGAGAATGGCCACAAGCTCACTGTACTGCCGTGACCGTCACTTTCAAGGTTGACTGACCGTCTTAGAATAATTCTGCAGCCTTGACACTCACATCGTTCGTTCTTTGGATCATCCCGGATAAATCCTAATCGGTCCCATGCTCGCAGAATTATTCTGAGACTACTACCATGACTTTGAAAATGGGAACAAGCTCGCTATACCGGAATGACCGTCACTTTCGAGGTTGACTGGCCGTCTTAGAATAATTCTGCGGCCTTGACTCGCTCCTAGTTTGTTCTTCGGATCATTCTGAATGAACCCCAATTGGTCTCATGTCCGCAGAATTATTCTGAGACTACCACCGTGACTCCGAAAATGGCCATAAGCTCACTGTACTGCCGTGAACGTCACTTTTGAGGTTAACTGACCGTCATAGAATAATTCTGCAGCCTTGACACTCACCTCGTTCGTTCTTTGGATCATCCCGGATAAATCCTAATCGGTCCCATGCTCGCAGAATTATTCTGAGACTACCACCATGACTTTGAAAATGGGAACAAGCTCGCTATACCGGAATGACCGTCACTTTCGAGGTTGACTGACCGTCTTAGAATAATTCTGCGGCCTTGACTCGCTCCTAGTTTGTTCTTTGGATTATCCCGAATGATTCCTGATTGTTCCCATGCTCGCAGAATTATTCTGAAATCAGCACCATTACTCTGAGCATGGCCACAAGCTCACTATACTGCCGTGACCGTCACTTTCGAGGTTGACTGACCCTCTTAGAATTATTCTGCGGCCTTGACTCGCTCCTAGTTTGTTCTTTGGATCATTCTGAATGAACCCCAATCTGTCTCATGTCCGCAGAATTATTCTGAGACTACCACCGTGACTCCGAAAACGGCCATAAGCTCACTGTACTGCCGTGACCGTCACTTTTGAGGTTAACTGACCGTCTTAGAATAATTCTGCGGCTTCCACACACTCCTGGTTCGTTCTTTGGATTATCCTGAATGATTCCTGATTGTTCCCATGCTCGCAGAATTATTCTGAGATCAGCACCATGACTCTGAGCATGGCCACAAGCTCACTGTACTGCCGTGACCGTCACTTTCGAGGTTGACTGACCGTCTTAGAATAATTCTGCGGCCTTGACTCGCTCCTAGTTTGTTCTTTGGATCATTCTGAATCACCCCCAATTGGATTCATGTCCGCAGAATTATTCTGAGACTACCACCGTGACTCCAAAAATGGCCATAAGCTCACTGTACTGCCGTGACCGTCACTTTTGAGGTTAACTGACCGTCTTAGAATAATTCTGCAGCCTTGACACTCACCTCGTTCGCTCTTTGGATCATCCCGGATAAATCTTAATTGGTCCCATGCTCGCAGAATCATTCTGAGACCAGCACCATGACTCTGAGCATGGCCACAAGCTCACTGTACTGCCGTGACCGTCACTTTCGAGGTTGACTGACTGTCTTAGAATAATTCTGCGGCCTCGACTCGCTCCTAGTTTGTTCTTTGGATCATTCTGAATGAACCCCAATCTGTCTCATGTCCGCAGAATTATTCTGAGACTACCACCGTGCCTTCGAAAATGGCCATAAGCTCACTGTACTGCCGTGACCGTCACTTTTGAGGTTAACTGACCGTCTCAGAATAATTCTGCGGCTTCCACACACTCCTGGTTTGTTCTTTGGAACATCCTGAATGAATCCTAATTTGTCCCATGTTCGCAAAATTATTCGTGTGCAAGCGCCAGTAAATGTAATGTATACTAGAGTCACGCATTCCTCACGACTCGCCCCCAACGGTTCTACGGTTTTCATCCACCCCTGGATAACACCCAGCTCCAACTGCTAACTCCCAATCGATATCCATCGCAATATGAAGTTTTTGCACGTCCAGAAGAGTAAAATAGTCCCCCGGTCCCGATCACATCATCCCATGCCCAAGGGCACCCGAGCCTCTTGATACGCCCCTACCACCTGCTAAGTCCACCTGCTAGCTTCAGCTTCATAGAATTGGGTGAGTGAGATGACTAATAGATGCAACGTTTTTGAGACCAAGTGAAGCAGAAAAGTACCATTTGGCCTTAATTCCAATTTTTTAAGAAGGTCTGATGATTACCCTATAACAAGGAACGACAAAAAGCAACTGCTTTTTCGATTTGAAAAAGACAGCTTTTCTTTTTTCCGAAAACTTTCGAAGTTCCACTTGAAAGTTTTCAAGTTAGGAAGAAACTGGTGTACAAAATACACTTCCTACACCACAGTGCAATGAACTTTAACTTTGAACAGCTTTCACGTGATAACTTTTGGTTTCAAAGATGATACTGCGGTAAACTTGAATCTGTTCATCAAGATTTCATTTAGTTTTTTTCTCGTATACAAGGTTCATTTCATTTCAGCTTTTTCGAACATTTTTGATGAGATTCTTTTCGAGAGCTTTGCGGAAAGACAGCGATCTATGACACCTCTTCGTGACAGAGTCTTCCTGAAGAATTAAGAAATTAAGAATACATTCAGAAAGGATATTATATGATCTAAAATGTATTACACCCACTAGAATTTCCAGAATAAATCCCGAATAAGCACCCATAAGGCATTTTGCAATTCCCTATAGGCTACAAAGGGCCATGGAATCTGTTCATTTGTTGAATCAATGTCGTTAGTTATATTAACTAACGGTAGTTACAATGTCTTCATGTAGCTCGAAGAGGGCGCAGCTTTTGAGTCAGCTTTAGAAGAATTTGTGGCATAATCACCATTTTTTAGAGTCGCCAAAAAGGTACGTGCGCAACCCTTTGTAGATAGATACATAATTCTCTCAATAATGAACTACGCTATCTTGGAGTTTTCTAGTAGGGGTCTGGCATCACTGCATGAAGGGATGACTCGGAAATCCCGACTCAACTCTCCATGGAAAATCTTATGAAAGGCATACACTACACACTGCATTATACGTTTCAGGCTTTGGGGGAAATTATCTTATCAATTGTAATTTTGAGAAAATGATTTACTTAAAAGGTACTCCAAGTAAGAACTGTCTTGTTCTTCGCAGAGAGATAGTTTCATTACAACTTTGAAAATTTTCGAAAAAATATGGTTTTCAATATCTATCCTTCCAGGCAATTCACGTTATTTCGATCAAAACAGAGTCGCGACTCACTCACTTCCCACGATCCACATCCATTCACAGCTAGAAGTTGTTTGTTTTCCATTCATCATATGCATTCAGAAAATAATGATTAAATATACCATGTAAAATTTACCCTCCGTACACTTCGCCTCAATGAAAAAGAAGTGTCGGAGATGGATTTCCCGTCTCCATAGGGAATCCAGCCTGCGCATAAGAGCTCTCTGAGCACCTTCTGCAGCAGTACTTGGTACATTCCAGGTACTTGTTCATTGTAAAAATCAACCTGATATTAAAATCGGAAAAATCAGGAACCAATCAAATTGTGTAACTTTAGTACAGTGGGTGCAACTTTTGTACACCCTTAAAAAATGACTTTCAAAGCTGCGTTCGGTAAGATAAATGATTCTATCGCTTTGAAACGTATTCTCCCCTCTTGGCTCACACATAAACAATGTGTTGAGCCACCGTGGATCCCGCGTGAACGATTGTACTCGTTTATTGAAGCTTTTTCCGAAAAGGCTGATTTAGCAGCGATACGCAAGCGGTCCAGTTAGTGTACCTGGCAAGAACTGTTCCGGAACGGACTACGAGTGAATAACGGTACACTTCGACCACATACTATATCACCATATTGAAAAAATCACCTTTACATCGAGGTATTTACAGCATTTAGAATTTTAATGAAAGAAAAACAGGAAAAAAATCATTAAAAAGTGTACCAAAGTTACCCCACTCTAGGTATAAGCAGCACCACGGTGGGGTAACTTCAGTACACCTTGCTATGGCAGCTCTCGTTTGACTTATCTTGAATCTAGTCACGGTCTCTTTTTCAAGAATTTTGAACGATTAAAATTAATTTAATCGGATGATGGTTGGTAAAATTGAAATATTTTGTAAGTGTACCACAGTAAGTTGCCTAGTCGGGGTCTAACTTTGGTATATACACTTACAAAACTGCTAAAAGCTCCGGTGAGAGACAATCATCAAATTTTTATTCTGCAGCCCGTCAATAAGAAGCTTAGACTGTAAGCTTCCGATTGAACACTAATTGAGGTAGGTTTTGTCAAGCTAGGTTGAAATCCCGAGCCAAACAGAATACCCAGTACCGAAATCGTACCAAAATTATCGAATTTTTCTAGTGTCGGTGTTCTGGATCTTGTTTGATAAAATCGTCAACTTCCAGAGAACTCAACTCTCAAGCTCTGAGTGAGTTTAAACCGAATGAGATAAATGGAAAGTTACTCACCCTTGCGCCAAGAAAGCGAGCTTCAAGTAACTCCTGCTTCCTGGGGTCCAGGGTGGCCTGAAAGTGTTCCATCTTGACGCCAACGCCTGCAACAACAACGAGCCGAGATTTATGTATGAATACAAAATGGAGATGGAAGACAGAGATGGATATGGGAATTCAACATGGGGAACAATTTTGAAGACTCATCTGTAAGAGACGATGAAAGAGAGAAATACATGAAAGAGTGGGATCTCTTACGCACATACACATTAAACAGCCTTTGCGCATCAGTTAGGATATGCCCTGTCTGAATGTCTGATTACATGAAAAACGATTAGGGTATGAGCTTTTTGAAAAATATGGAATCATGAAAAATACTGCTCAAACAAATCTTATCAATGGATTTCTCGAAAAAAATGTGAGTCCTGATGATTTCAACATATTTACTCTTGAGATTTCAGGGATACGCTGCGGAAAATGGACCAGAGATAAAATATCTGTAAACCGAGTATTCTTCTCTCAGGAGGTCTGATGTTCGTACTTTTATTTTGCCAACAGCTAGTGAAGATGTTCCTCGTGTCACCCTTTCTATGGTGGTAGAAAACTTTGTCAACTTTTGCAAATTAATTTTACTTCTCGCATATTACTGATGATTGACAGGATACTAAAAGTTGCCTCGATTATACATTGAACTGAGTGCACATAAGACGATGTGATAGTCCGGAAAATGAATTCATCTGGGTTTTACCGATGTCCCTCATTAAAAAAGTAGATTGCTACTCTTTCGTGCCTTCATCATCCCCTATTTACCTTCTCTTGTATACCGATTTTCTCATCACTCGAAGTCATAAAATACGCTGCAAAAAGTCATTTGCGGAATGCTTTCTCGTTTCCTGCCGATGATCGAAAAATTGAAAATCATGGAAACTTTCCTCTGTTACTCTCAGTCACTCAACAAACCCTTCAACTTTTCTTCACCAATATTCATTATCAAACTACACCGCTCATCTATAAAATAAAATTCCTCAATCATAAGTTAATAGGTTCAGCATACATCAAAAATATTTTTTAGATCATTTCTATCCAGTTATTCTCCATATACCTTTTGCTATTGCTGTATTCTACACTTGATGTTATAACTTATCTACCAAGTTGAATATTTTCCTAGGGTCAGAATGAATCGAGAAATGCCGCTTAAAAATGAGTGAGGTCATCGGAAAAAAGGGTTGGAAAATATATCAAAATTTCAAAGCGATCAGCGCGTAAGTGTGCGCAAATTTCTCGAATGCTCGGGAAATATAGACGAAGATTAGTTTCTCGCAAAATGGGATGTTAATCAAAATTCTGTGACAACCAGTATCTTCAGAATGATGAAAAACTACGTGGAAATAATCTCGATAGATGGGTGTTGCGAAGCGTGGACGCTAGAGCTTTTGGCCAAACTTGATTTGAGAATTTTTGTTAATTGTTATTTGGGCTTATATTTTAGTAAGGAAGTTTTAATATGTGGAGCTGAAGATTGACTGAGTGCATCGCTTGTGATTAGGAGCCATCCCTAAGAAATTCATACGGAAACGTTCTCGGGATCTGGAGGAAGAATTGCGAATTAGAAATGAGAAAAAAATCAAAATTTAAGTTGAAAATTTCCCTAGAGTGATAATAAATCGGTAGATATGGCTCAAAAAAGATTGGGCTCATTGCACAAGGACATTGAACAATGCCTCAAAATTTATAAGAGATAGATGGAAGTTTCTACGAGTTTTCGACTGACATAGAAAGGAAGATGAAACATTTTTTTTGAGAAAAATGGAAGTGACAATCAAAGTTCCGTATTAACCAATCTGTTTAGAATGATCGAGAAATACTTGGGAAAAAATATTTCACAATTTATATCGAGGGTATTGGATGCTAGAACGTTTGGACCAACGTGATCTGAAAATTGGGTTAAATTTTAGGTAATCAATTTGACGAGGAAGAGAAAGTATTGAGAGTATGAAGCTGCCAATAGACTGGGCTCATCATTGATCAATTTAGAACAAACCCTCAAAGTTTCAAGAAGGTTGCTCTAGGGGTCCAGGAGACTTCGCGTGACAAAGGAAAGACAAAATACAGACACCCGTACATACGGACATACACAAGGTGTGATTTAAAATAATTCACAGGGAGCGTTGTACATCACGGGTGAAATTTATAGGGGTACCATTCGATAGGTCTCGGCGAGCAAAAATAAAATAGATGAGCCCTCGTTCGGGTAGGGCTCGAGCTAGGGGGTCAAAAATGAGAAAATTGAAAAAATTCCACGCGAAAATTCCCGCACCGATACAATACTACTTTCTCTTCTCGAGAAAGCAAAAGTAAAATGATGGATGATTTCTCTAGGAGAGAATTCTTGCAGTTTATCAATCCTTTGCAGAGCTTCAACAATTTCAAGACATCTGAGTCCAACTTCAAATATAACTCTCGTACGAAATCAGCTCCAAGAAGCTTTAATACTTTTCACTGATATAGTGCATAATTATATGAAGAACGGGAACGAATATCGAATACAACGAAAGGGCACTGACCAAAGGATCCAAACGGAAAGCAGCCCACGTTATAGGGGAACGAGCTCTATTATGAGTCTAGCAAACATACAAAAATGAACGGAGTTGCACTCAAAGATTCATGAAAACTCGTTTCCAGAGAAGGCTCCATATACGTAGATTCTTAGCCATCTAGCCTAGCAGGATGCACTCATAGGCGTTGGCACGTCGTCGACGGTCGCGCCGGTTGTCCCCTGGCTATGCGCAGCGAGAGCAATCCCACTGTTCAATTGGCGCATAATAGTAACGGAGAGCTTTTGCCATCGCTGCTCTCTTTTTGCAAAGATCTCCTCGAATGGTGAGCGACGCGAGAGCAGAAGAGAGAAACTTGCGTCGCACTTTATAAATAGATCTAAAATAATGCGACCTCTACTCAGTGGAGAGAATTTGTGCACGGAATAAGTATGAGTGTCCAAGCTGTGCACAAAATGCACAGAGCCGGAACGTGTGCAACAATTGAGTGACCTGCTGATGGATCTCTAATAGTCACTCTTGGCACAATATAGATCTTCTTTCGAATTAGGCTAAATAGGGATTACATGATCGAAGGAAGAGCAAGAAGTCGATAGGAATCGGTCTCCATCATAAATGCAATGAAACATTTGGATCGAACAAAATTGTTCCTCAATTTTTGGAAAAAAAATTTTTTTCTATAGGACCAAAAATTGGCGTGGAATAACTTTACCTCGAACCATCTTTTGTTGCCACCACGCGTTATTTTCTGAAAGAAGGATGTACTGGCTGGTTGAAGCATGAAAACTGCTGTTCTAAATCTGTCATTTTGCATTCCAGAATTTTCATTTGAATAATAAGGCCATGAACAATTCAGTGAGGTTTTCATTAATATTTTGGAATTGTCTTCATAAATGACACTGAGATATTTGTATAAGCTGTAACTACTCTTCTGAATTCTATTGAGACATCATTGAAAGATATCTTTCAAGTGTTGAGAGCTTGTGCACTTGTCCACATTATCAAGGTATATGAAAAAAAGCTCCACTATGAACAACATAAACGTTGTAATGTGCATTCTCTCATTGAACTGAGTTATCAAATTCAAGTGTTAGAGGAATTTCAATCAATACTAAATTTTACTAATGATGGTCATTGTTAACTTTTGTTGCTCAAGTCCAAAAAGTATTGGTAAATCAAAGTTCTCATCTACCATCAGTAGACTTTTTTGTAAGATGCTGTTATCTGAACCCTTGAGGAGGAAATAATGTACATGAATGAAGACAAGGATTCAAGTAAGATGTTGAAGTATTCTTCTGATTGAGATATATCATACAAGATAAATGAAGACTCTATACTGTATCTGATAATAAAGAATGCTATATTGAAGGGGTCATCATTATATACACTAGAACTTCTAAATTTGTGAGGCTCTGGAAGAGCAACACCAATATAATCCATCAAACACGAGTCAGAAAAAGAATTCTACTGTAAAGGTTCTTAACTAAAATAATGTATACATCCGACTACTACACATAGAGTTACCCAGAACAAAGTTATTAGTTTTCAAACTCATTAATCTGTCCCATGACTGGTTTCAATGTATGAGCTCATTAGATAAAGCAGGGACTTGGAATTCTTGGGGTTTATAATTCGTACAATGATAGTTCAGTTGGACAAACAGTTAGTTAACACAACTGAATTTCCACCAAAAAGTTCAGATACATTTGTAACATGAGTTGGTTCAGACATTCTTTAACTGTTCACTCAGGAATTGCTCAGTACTTAGTCTGGAAGAAGAGACCTCCGATCCTAGCACAAAGTGGCTAAACTATTGCACTTGAAACTTGGGTTGCTATTTTGAGACAACCATGTACTTTTTCTAATAGACTATATCCATGAAATAAATTTAGTACCAAATTAAAATGCCCGGAGGAAATTTTTGGAACTTTTATAAGCAAATGCTGTTTAAGTTTTGTGTAGAGTGAGTATAGAGAGAACAAGTTCTCATACTGAATATTGTCTTATGATAGAATTTCTGTATACTCACCGCCACTAGACTTCCAACAGTTGTCAGTCATCCCTGGTTATCCATCAGCATCACCAGCCCCAATCGAGAATGGATCCCTTTGATTTAGTTTTTGCTCAAACTTTATGGATAATCATTCTGATGGCAAGGATTACACTGGAGTGACAACTCGTCACTGGTCCAAGACACATTTTTTCTCAAAATTTGAAGTCACTCTTCTCTTCACAAATAAGATTATTTTCTAATATCAAGCACAGTAGTGCATGTGGAATTTGAGACCAGCTTGGTCAAGTCAAGAGAAATCTCACAGTGGCTCTCATTCAACTTGGACACAAGTCATTCAGATGTGAATGCACATGATAAGATGCACTGTGATGAGCGTGACAAACTATTCATAGAAAGTTTTCACATTTTTCACTCCGCTCTGTCTCTTGGCCCGGATCACATTAAATATCTTGATTGAATTGACTTGATTCTGGAGCAAGGCTTAAAACTCACTACTGCGGAGCTCCAAATATTCGCTAATCCAGAACGTAAAAAAGAGATCGCTCACACAATCATGGCGACGTATGTGTAGGGGGTACCTGTCGGTACGTGAAAATTGCCGTTTGTCGTCTTCACCTCGGCCACCTTGTCGTAACAAGTATCTCACTTTTCACTTCCTCAAATTTATCGGTTTTGCACAAGTATCAATATTTGATTGTTCGTAAACGTTAGAACAGATGATAGAATAAGCTCACAGCCACCGAATTTACAAACCAAGAGGCGTCAGTCGCGAAATTCAGCTACAGATTCCTGTTCTTCCCTCTAATGCAGTCGCTGATTTGAGGTTATTTCCGCACAACGTATAATACGCGCATACCACACGTTTGGCGCTGTTACGATACAATCAATGATGGTCAACAAAACACAGTGTCATGATTAGCTCAACGGGAGTGTTTTCTTCGAGTCATTACACCCAAGATTGATGTCAGCAAAACCATTTTGGCGCACAATACAGGTCACACATAAGATAAGATGCATACATGGCGTAAAAATAACTATTATTCCGCCATGGATGCATATATGATTTGATGATTTCTCCAAAATTTTATGGGTGGGTGCGTCGTTTGTGAGAATTCAATAATATATTCTGAAGAAGTTTAGCGTGCGGATTTTACGAGGAAAACTATCGACATGAACACCTTACGCTTTCCTTTTCAAGTTCTGTGAAGTACTGCGGTAAACGTGCAGGTGATATTATATACATATGCAATCACAACGGTCGGGGATATTATTCAGAATTTGTCAAATGCCTCGCTCGATCCATGCTTGATCGTTTGCGCGGTTTTCCTCGGGGCATACATTTGTATGGGCGATCCGGTAGTAACAACAATTTGGAACTCGATCTCTGTGAATCTTCGAATCGTTCGATTCCAATTCGTTCTAATCTTGGCACTGCAGATTTTGTGAAAAAGTATAAGTTAGGTAGATGTAATGGTTCGTTGTTCGTGGATAGATCGAGATGTTGAGCGGTGAAAACTGCGGAGCGCGCGTCGGATTGTCGGATTAGTTTTGTTGCGGTTGCGTTGCCGTAAAGAAGGGGAGGGGGCGAGACTGCGTAAATGAATGCATGTGCATCCATGCAGTGCATCAGCGTGATGTGGCCGATGTTGCCCGTCTTCGCCGTCTAGTTAGCGCGGAAAAGCGGAAACGGAAGTTCTCGCACCCCTACGAGATAATTCGACAGGTTAGCCCCATGCAATTGCATATTGACTTATTTTTTACTTTTAAGATTTATTTGCTTTTTTGGAGCCGATATAAGTAGGTACAACATAATACAAAGGGTCAGAGTATCGCGGGTTACGCAATTGAGTATAATTCCACTATAAAATTCATAAAAATGAATAAAGATGATGTAAAATTTTTCGTTTTTTATTCTTTTTTCTCATAATTCCGTTTTGAGATCTCCTTGATGTTCAATTATGTTCCTTGTTAAGTTGAAGGATATATTTCAGAATCTTCACAGATTTTTCCGTTGCAATACAAGAAAACTATCGACAAATTATTGATAATCGATAATGGCCTTTATAAGGGACGAAATAGTTAACGGGTCAAGCAAATCGGTGTATTAAGAGAAGCTGACGGTATGTATCTATTTTCAGAATGACGTTAAAATACATTTTTGCTCGATTCCGTTTTCATGGTGAGCCGCTTTCTTTGTTGTGTTAGGTACCGTCAACCGGGATAACTTTGGAACAATTTAACCCACGAAAGAGAGGTTATCACGCACAGTTGGCTAGGCAGATGATCCTGAGACTTTAATACCGATTTCTGCTACTTGGGGCACGCATAAACAATGTTTTGCACTTTATAAGCTGCATGATTTCTTCAAAAGTATATAACAGTCTCTCGGAAAAAGTGCTGTGGGTCCGACTTTAGTAGGTCGAATCCAAGGTAGCTGAGCTAGATTTCACTTGTCTGTACACGTATCTGGACGAATCCATTATTACATTGGAGTATTTTCACGAAGTTTCAATTTTGTAGAGTAAAAACTGACGAGTACGTATTTTTTTCAGAAACTGGGGTAACGTTGGAACACTTGTTCATGTACTCTCAATTATCTCCCGATTTCTACATCATCATCAAATTCTACTCACTTGACTAGTCGTTGATGATAGCTTCAAAATGAGCCAAAGAACAGCTCATTTCGACCCACGGAAGCCGAGTTATGGCAGTTTTCGTCAGAAATCGACTGTGACGGTATTTCCTGCTCGAGAGTTAGCCGTGGTACAGACAGTGATGAGGTATGCTGGAGGTGTCTATGCTCGATTGTAGAAGTTAAATTGGACCAAATGGACTTTTACTATAGGCCAATGGAAAGCTAAGACACTCACCTTTCGATTACCGATGGTGAAAATCAATTGCGTAACCTAGTTTATGAATTAATTGACGAATAAATAATGATAACAATTACTGTTCCAAAGTTACCCCAGTCTGTATCTAACTTTGGAACACGACTTTCAGCGCTCATTGCTCCAACCAAAGATGTCCAAATAGACCTTATAAACACCGCAATCGAAAGCTGAAACTGTACGCTTTCGATTTACTATACGAATACAATATGCACTCCTGATGTAAGACGTACGAGTTTCGCGAGGTTCAAGAAAAAAAAATGCAATTTTTGTTCCAAAGTTACCCCGGTTGACGGTATAGCTTTGCCCAACTCATTTTTTTATTGGACAAAATTGTGCGGGAAAGAATCCACAATAATGTCCAATCCACCTCTTCTATCCTTAAAAATTTGTCTTAACTTTTTTCAAAGACCATATTTGAGCTTCGTAGCTTTAATTAACTATAACTCGTTTTCCACACTGTGACATGAGGAAATTATCTGCACTGATCATTCGGGTAAGTCAAAATTAGACTTACTTTAGTTCATTTTGTAGGTTTTGGAACAAGCTTCTAAATGAGCTAAAGTACGTTGAAAAATGTTCAGATGCACCAGAAATACAAGCAAAGTTTGAAGGGAGAATCGCCCAATTTTTGGGATTTTTAATAATGATCACTTTTTGCTCGGGTTAGTCGAAATCGGACGTACTTTAGCTCATTTTGTAGGTTTTGAAACAAGCTTCAAAATGAGCTGAAGAACGTTGAAAAATTCTTGGATGCGCCAGAAAGGTGAGCAAAGTTAGGAAGAAAAAAGTGCCGAATTAGGCACATTCCCATTCAAACCTGCGGTAATTTTGATGAAAGCTTGGTGGCTCTTGCTGGGACCTAAAATCTCATTTCTCAGTGTCCAGCAAACTTTTTTTCACATCTAT
The DNA here is from genome assembly GCA_029851415.1 of Eretmocerus hayati. Classification (NCBI taxonomy): domain Eukaryota; kingdom Metazoa; phylum Arthropoda; class Insecta; order Hymenoptera; family Aphelinidae; genus Eretmocerus; species Eretmocerus hayati. Next base: position 155,640,185 of record CM056741.1, read on the forward strand.
ACGTACAAACACAACATTTCCACGCTAGGGCGTATCGATTTTCGAAAAAGCCCTTTTTCGGCCCACCCTAATACATATATATCACTTTTTTACATGGGCCTATATAAGTAATGCTAATCTCAGTGGCTGTATCTTTGGACGGGAGGCCCATTTCACGGATTTATTCTGGATTCTTCATATTCTAGGTAGTACCAAACTATAGAAAAATTTCGGGGTGATTGACGACCCCCTTTTAGTCAGAGGCTGACAAAGCTTTCTGGATCGGTCGACGCGCTGGAACACTTTCGGGTCTAAAGTAATACTTTCGGCAGAACCCTATGGCCATTATCGCGGTAACTTGCAGATTCCATGCAACGACTTCATACTGTAGCGAGCTGTAGTAGATACTTGAATATCAGATCTATATGTTGGCGGTTTTTCATTCATATTTAATTAATGTGGTTCCAAGTACTAGCCTTGTACGCAGTTTCAATTTTCCGAGCGATGAGTCTCACATTTCTCGAGCTGCAATAGTCAGAGGAATGGTTATTAGCTTGAGCTTGACATCGAAAAAGTTTATTCAATCCATAGGTACAAAGAGGGACCTGATAAAGTACAGCCATCAGGTCACATTACAACGAGTTCATCAGAAGTGAACCTGTAAGTTACGTTATAGAAATAGTCTGAGGAAAGAAACACTTCACAAAATATTGGATCTGCATGCTTCTGTGTATATGAGTAATTCCGCGCGAAAGCGGACCAAGAATTGCGGACATGTCTCAGATTGTTTTTCCTCTATTCTTAATCAATATATACGTCAAAAAATACCTGGGCATATAGTTGTGCGTGGAGTGGGTCCTGCAATTCGGCGTTTACAGTAAGTTCATACTTCAGCAATTGATATATATAGATCAGCTGTCTATCGAGTAAGAGTTGAGATATATCAACTTTTGTATTATGTATATTGTATTGTATTCGTTTCCAACGTACGCTCTTTTCGAGCTTTTACGTGTTACCACGGCCGACTTGACGTGGAGGTCATTGTCGTATTCCTAGGTTTTAGTTATTTTTCCAATTTTCTCTAGGTGAGTGCAAACTTTCGAGCTGACTCTACTAGAGAGTTGCTACGCGAATTCAAGCGCCACACCGCGGGGTATTTCGAATATGATCTGCACTTACTTCAGACCCATATTCATCGCCTTGATCAGTCTCGACAAGTATCAGTAGTGGTTCCATCAGTTCTATGCCAGATATTCGGTTTCTCCGTTGATACTTGTGGCATGACTTGTGACGCTCGATACGGCTGCGGGATGATAATACCACCAACCCTCATCAAAGCTCGATCGTTCGTTCGAATTTTCGGTCGAACTTTCAGCACTCAAAGCATTTCATTATTTTTTTGTCGGGACGCAAGGATTCGCGTTTGAGTTACTCGGGAAGAAATTTTGATTGACGCGACTGGGGTTCGAACCCACGCCCCCTCGAGCGCATTGTTTCGACCCGCTCAAGGCGCAAGACCTCTAACCAAGTAATTTTAGGATAAGGATTCTCATTGTTCCATGCTTGTTACTTTTTATTTTGTCGTCAAATTACTCTAAAAGTTTAAAAATATAAGCGCTTTCATCAAAAGCAAAGGGTTCATTGTGTACTCAACATGATGCATTGGGTCATACAGGACCGTACAGGACCCAATCGAAAAGATGATGTTTTCCTGGAGAATCCTGGCATTCTAAGATGTAAAGACCATAATACCAAAAAGACTATTAGGAAAACATTCACCCCTCGCATCAAATATTGAAGTAGAATCGTTATTTTTCATGTTAAGAATTCACTTGCGATCATAATTCTTGGAACGATTCACTAAGTTTGGAGTCCATCGGAAAAATCGTCTATGAATACTACGGCAGGATATCTTGCCTTAGTAAATTCCAAGCATGAAAACTGTAGTATTCCGCAATCATCTTACAAATAAGCCCTTCGATCAACAGAGCAACCCCTTGTCTTTGGCAAAATTTTCTTAGAAAACAAATATGATTTTATAACAGTAGTTTATTCATGAAAAATTAGATTACATATTTGTCATAATCATGTACGATTCATATAGACGAAACATGTACATTTTGCACTCTTTTTCTTAATTACTATAAGGTATGTACAGTAACATTTGTAATAAATTCATATATCGACTTCTCGACAAATAAAAAAAGATGTAAACGAATATCACATTAAGTCTGAGCGAAGCTAGCAAGCACTTCTATCGCATTGGGTGTTTTAGTTTTTATGCGCTCAAGAGTTATCATTTTGGAAAAAAAATATAATCACCAAAGAAATTTTACGGGACTAACATATCTAATGATTTCATTCACAGACGTAAATTACAACATAACTCACGCGCAACAATATAGTACTTTCTAGTATTTCCTATGGAGTACCCTGATGATGATTATGTGGAACATGAGAAAATGTTTTCACGGGGCTCCTAGCCTAGGCGATATGGTTCAAATATGATACTATCATCAAAGATACAAAAAATACTGTTATGACAAACTTCAAAAATTCTCAGGACGTCAATCGTCGAAAAATGAGCATTCAAATACAGTCACTGATCAATTTCGAGTTTGGAATTGAATCGAGCATTTTAAAAAATCGATTTCTTGTTTTCCTTCAATTGAAAGAAACATTTTTGAAATGAGAATCATCACATGTAATGAGAAAGAATGAAACAGCCCTAAATTCAAGTATGTTTTCCACATCTTGACCATCCGCGAGCGGAATCTATGAGACTGGAACAAAAATAATCTCAAACTCGTCAGTCTGATTCGGAAAATAATTTCGCACCAATACAAACTTACAAGTATATGGTTTGAGACACCTACACGTGAACGTAACGATTACTTTTAGTACTTATTTAATTACTAAGTTGGGATTTGTGATCTATATGACCCACCACGATTTAATCGCTCTTGGCGAGAAACGTTTTAGCACGCTTGAATTTCGGGAAATCAATACATAAAAAAATTTTGAAATCTTTTTTTTGTAAAGGTGTGGGGAGCGCGCTACTCAATCAGGGCTTCAAAACACGGTGTTCCTCAACCAAATTTCAATGAACCTGAAGACCCCCCCTGACAATTTTTGTTATAAGTAGTTTTTGGTGTCAAACAAAAAATTCAATTGGAATTAAAATCGCCCACGTAGGGTTTTCAAAAAGATCAAATATTCGAATTTTTAAATCATTCATCGCTAATACTGGTCAGTAAAGTGTTGTAGCCGGGGTAGAATATTGAGTGAAAGACCGTTTTTCTCCCAAATATCAGAACTTCTGCTAAAACGCTGGGTTTTGGTTCTGTTCAAGAGTCTTTCGCGTACCCTGCCATGATGTTTAACCGATAAACTGGACTGAGAGGTTAACTACGGTGACTGTGGTTTGAGAAAACTATAGGATGCGTTCAAAACGAGCGACAAGATGATTTTTCCGGACATCAACAGCAAAATTTCACCGATTTCGCCATGGATTTTGGGATGCTCACAAAATGGGCCAAATATATCCTGTTCGATTCCCGGAGGTATATTTTCTCCATCTCATATATGATTTCCAGTAGCTCAAAGGTTGCAGGTCGAATGTACGGGTATGTTCTCAAAAGTGGCTTTTGATGCAATTTGTGTCTTCAGGTTTGCTTGTAACGAAACAAATTTCATGTTTGTTAGCTCAACTACCTCCTAGAACTACGGAAATTGCCCCTCTTCATCGACAGAGGGTGGTATTTTTACTCCCCGTAGGCTCAGAAATTGACTTCTATCCAGATTTCACGAGCAATTTTGGCTTCAGTACAAAATTGGTAGAATGTAAGTGATAGCAACTAAAAAAATCAGCTCATCACTCGTTCCGAATGCACCCTAGCACGCTTCAACGACTAGCATCGTGTTCAGCAGGTCAAAATACGTTGGGAAAGTTGTTGAGACACAGTTCCGTCTCATCAAGAGAGAGCTTCTCGTCCAGTTTGACATCATCGCAAGGGATGCGAAAGGCGCTGTTCTGGAGAACAACAGTTTTTGGCATTTTAGAAAGAATTCTGACATATGGGAGAGAAACTGGTTGCAGATTTGGCTCTTACGTCGAAAAATGCATGAAAATTCATAGTGTAGTGAATGTTTTCTAACATGTTCCTGGCCATTATTAGCGATGAATGACTCAAAAATTCGAAAATTTGATCTTTTGTTCAAACCTTACATGGGCGACTTTAATTCGAATTCATGAGAGATATTGTAGATTTTTTGTCCTTGATGATAAATGCTGTCCTTCAAGATCGATAAGACACCAACTTCAATATTAATTCGAATTCGATGTTGTTTCTGACAGAAAAAACTACCATTTAGAACAAAAGTTGGAAGGGGGGTGTTCAGGTTCAGTAAAGCTGGTTCAGGAACACCGTGAAAAGAGAGCTCATGTGCATGTATTTTTTTCTTCAATTCCATGGACACTTGAGGTAGGGAAACTGCTGTGGTGCCAGCTTGTTGATTGAGTAAAGATAGCATAAACGAACTGTTTTGTATAACAAAGTAAGGTATTCTGCAAGCAAGTGTTATCGTATTAGAACGCCTCAGAACACTCACACGATCTTATTTTTCGATGAGGTACTGCTTGTTTGAGAGATTCTTGAATTATATTCAGTGGAAGAAAAATCCCAAATGACGATGGTTGGTTTCTTTTACTTCCAAAAAAACTGGTTTCTCCCGATAAAAATGGGATTAAGATTAAAATTTCTTACTTTTAGTGACTCACTTCATAATTTCATCGTAACGTTGGAATCATGTATACTGATTCTACTGGGATTCCTGACGGAGCCAGTTCGTCAGTCTTAGTACTGAATGTCGCTGAGGAAAGACACAGCTTTATTTCAATAAAAGTGAGACTCTCGCGTGGAATATCTTTCCACGCCTAAATCTCTAATTACTTTGTACGCAATAACTCTTATCGAGTAACATTTTCGATTCTTTCGAATACATAGTTGGAATTCAGAAATAATTCTTAAGGCTGATCCCCAGTTGCATTGAAATTAGCCTGAATATCGTCAGCGTAAGATTTTTCCACAAAATTTCGAATGTCCGTTTGTGGCTGCTGCGGAACGACATCGGGAACTTGCACTTGATCTTCGCAATTTTTAGGGTAACTATCATCTGACACTGGCTGAACCGTTCCCAATGTGCTCCACCAATTGGAAATTACACCTTTCGCTTGAGATATTGCACCACCTTCGGAAAATCAAGATGTTTAATGGCTGGCAAAGTCACCGTCTCAATAGTCAACTTTATGGATCGATATGATTTCGATTGAAGAACTAAGAAATCCCAATCTACCGATGACGGATTTCATGGCAAGCACCATTAAGCAACGCGATTCTTTCTCATATTTTGCTGTCCAAAGATTGAAGAGAAAGATGAGGAGAAGAAAAATTCACCCTCTACCAAAAAAGCTGATCGGGTTCGGCGTGAATAAATACGCATGCTGAGACATCAATATTTTGATCAAATGGAATGAAAAAGTCTTGTTTCCAGAACAATACAGTAAGGCACACGACATAAAATGAGAGATCATCGCATTTTCATTATACACATAGAACAGGATTAACTGTGGAACCCTTATCAATACGTTCAACTCTGAGAGTTGAATAACCTGTGGAATATCATCCTGTATAATTAACCAATTTCACCAGTCCTTGTGAACCGTGCAGATTAGAAGGGTAGGGTGGCGATAGGAAAAGCTTAAATTTTCTATTACATTTTCTCGCTTATGTCACAGTACCCTACTTTTCGCAGAAATATTGAAATAGGGTTCAATACTCTGGCGCATTAAAGGACTCAAGTTTATTCAAATCAGATTTATGTAATTGGAATGATTTTGTATCTCCTCCCCTCCCCCTCTCCCCATTTCCCAATCTAAACTTGCGAATTGAACTCGCATTGTTTGATATTACGCATTTAAAAAAGCTACAAATTGAGCTTTAATGAATTTATTTGAGCTCAGAAGGCCATTCAAGCCATTTCACGATCAAAACGGCTCGTACGATTCTAAGACGTGGAAGTCAGGCGTGTTATAAATAATTTTGAAGTCCTTCAAGGCCTTTTCCGATTAAGAAATTGTTACCTTTAACGAGAGTTTTTTCAATTCTATGTTCAGGCCTGACTATATAAGGACTCCCTGGGTGAGTGGCCAGAAATACCTTAAAAATATTTGCTGCGAGGCTCGTGAACGACTCTCAATTTTTCGCGTTGATATCATACTCATCAATAATTCGATTGATTTGATTCTCTTCTCTCGCCCTAGTAATATATAAATATAAGGAAGAATTTTACCTTACCTACTGCTTTTCCCGTAGTGGCGACCGCTCTTCCAGTCGATGCCATAGCTTGATTGAATTTTCGACCCCCTTCGGTGTTTTGCATTGTGCTTGAAATATGAGAATTTTCGATTCTATATAACTGATTAAAATCAATCTTTACAACATAAGATGCGGGCGGGCGATATAATTGTAGTTTGTATCATGAATGCTGAACATTCTACAAATTTGTTATCAAAATGTTGAAAAGGTTGGCTCAATAAGAATACAGAACAAAAATGGATACCTCGTGCATTCGAGCAGTTTTACGGATCATTAAGTTATTCACGCTGTTCTGACAAATAAAATAAAATAGAGATTAAAGGGAGCTAATACCCAATCTCATTCCCCAAACTGACCAGAATTCTAACCAAAAAAGTTTCAATTCTACTGGAGTTCGGTGATGTTCGAGGTCCAGTGAGTAACCATGGATTAGAATAGAACCAGTCATATCGATTTCAAAGGAATTATAATGGACAAGGAGGATAATATATTATCTCGGTATACCGATATGTACGAGAACATAACAAGTTCGGATATCCTGTTCCATGTTATGATTTATAGATTATTGACGAAAATTTTTTCTGAAAATTTTGGAAAAAATCGAGATAGCAGCCAAGTTTTGGAAACATCCCCCCTGCGTAAGTAGGGTTCTACATAAGCTACTTCGGATGCATTGTCACATAGTTGAAGTGCCGCGACAATTGCAATCATTTCTAGATCGATGAAAAATGCGTAATAATACTGTTTCACAAGACCCGAATAGATCGGTACATAGGAAGAATTAGCTTGCATTCATCAAGTAAAGGAAACACTTACTGCGAGAATCTGAGCCTCATATCCTGCACCGAAAGTTGTCCAGCAAAAGGATGTCCAGGTTCAACGCGGTTGATTTCCGTGTTATTGAGACTCGACCACATTTTGAAATTGTGAGTCGTTTTCCATGCATTTATGAAAGCTGCATTATAATGGTCGGTTTGTCTGGCATCTTGTTGCGTGGCTGTCCTCAGTAAACAAAGAAGGTAAACTCGAAATTGAGTCCGTATCCATTCGTCTCCACCTTCCCAGCCAACTCCATCAAAAAAGTTATCCTGTTTTGGCTCAGACACGTGACGAACAATGTAGTCGGCAAACCTCAGATCCTCTGTTGTAAGGTGTAATTGACGTCTCAATTCCGGTTCATTCGCTTCTATTCGCGCACTTTCGACCTAGGCACAGATCAGCGAGATAATTATTAATTATGCTAATTTTTTTCATTTGTTTAACTAATTCGTGTTATGAAAATTCTCTTGCATCAAAAAGGAAATTGGAAAATTGAAGCCGTTCATCGAGCTATTTACAAAAGTCAGTTAGATTAGATAAGAGTTTTGCCGCAATAGTGTTGGAAAGCTTCTCGCCGTGATTCACACAGAAAGTTTTTTGGTGAAAAAGATTGGTATCTGCGAATTTTGAAGTACTCACCTCGATGAGAACATCTATCAGTTGTTTTTTCTGCTTAAACAAGACATTAGTGGCTCCTACAACATAGCCCCTAACGTTAGCATCTCCCAATAGATCCAAGTATGGCAAGGATAAGTACGGTAAGCACAAATATCCCTGAAAGATAAAATTTGACGACAAAATTCCAATGACGTAAGTGTCGAATGGTTAGTATGTAATCCACAAGAATGAATCTCCAGAGCGGTAGCGACCCGGGTCTGATGATCTCTTATAGAATTTGGTGAACTGTTCAGAAAAGTTTTGTACGATTCATAATCCGATCAAGTGATTAAGCAGAAGGCGGTGTATGTATATGAGTAGTTCCGCTGAAACTTTGATATTTGGAGGCCGAAAATGTGCCAACACCAAATCCCACTTCGAGAGGTTCTGACATGTATTCTTCGACTTTTTCGAATATATAATATAATGTATAATTAAACTCGCGCACAGATTAAAAAACTACCGCTCATTGGTACCGTGAGGAAAACACGCATAACACGGTAGCGTACGGGACCTGACATTCTGAGCTGCACACGGAAACCTGACATTCGACACTAAAATTGATCTCACGGCCAAGCTACAGTCTTGAGATTTTAGGGTTCTTATTTGGTCATCAGATACTTCGAAAAAAAAAAAAAAAAACTGACAGAGGCCCCCCGTAACCTCGCGTTCGAGGGTCGCACGAAAACCACACGGTACTGACTAAAAATTTAGCAAAAGTAGATTTTCGCGGAAAAGTAATCCCCAAAGTGTGAAAATCAACTTTTTTCGAAATTCTGAGGCCCGGAAATGTTGCGCCTGACGATTTTCATTGAGAATGAATTGGTGTGGAAAGGCCAGGGATGAGGCAAATTCACTTTTATCGAGGAAAACTAAGGGAGTGAAATTTTAAGTAAATTTGCGCCACAGAATGTACGTACTCGTCATGCACACAAAAAGTGGTCTTTGGCCTCTTATATCAGTGGCATTTGATGCTTGATAGCATTATATTTGATGTATTTGCCCGCCCGAATCTCAAACGAGTCCCAGCACGACGCTTCACACTCACAAAGGTCGAAAAAATGAAAAACTACAGCGCACGGAACTGACATTTTGACCCCTTTTTGGATGCTAATTTTTTTTGGCGACCCTGGATCGCCAAACTAATGATTGCGCCAAAAAAAACACTAAAAAATACGTCGAAAATGACCTGTACGAATTTTTTCCCAAGCGTTCTAAGGGTTCGTACAAGCAGGCACACATTATTTCAAAGTTGCCACGGAACTACTCATACACGTTTTATCATCATGTAAATGTAATCAATTCTTTCTGGAAATATTTCAGACGACATCAGACTCTTACCTTTGTAAAAAAATGGAGTGGCATACCACAAAGTTCCGGATCTATATTCGCTATTTGCGTTAAGCTACTAGTGACTTTTTCTTCTGTGAGTACATCGCTAAGTACATCTCTTGATAATTCATCATCAATTGCATTAACATTGTGCACCCGATTCAGCGATTCGGTAAGACCGGCGTGCTGCTGCTCTCTGAATACCTCTTCTTCGTTCGTTATCGCGTCTAACTCAAAGCGTTCATCAATGCACTTGCCCTCCATGGTTTCCATTGTCTTATTGTCGTCAAGGCAGTACACGTTATCTCCCGATGATCTCTCATCAGTTACATCACACTGGTTATTTTCCGAGGCAGTTTGATTTCCGGCTATGTTTGAATCTAGACTATACACGTCCCCCTCCTCAAAGTTTGGAATCGGTGACATTGGTCTTGATGGCCTGAAGTATCAAATTTCTTGTTTACGTTTGTATCAGTGACAAAGAAAATTCCTCCGTCGATACATCCTCGCTCAAATAACTGGCTCTACATTTGCGCGTATTTGATTTGATACGAGTTGTGAACTGCTAGCTCGTTTACTTTAATATTGATTCATCATGAAAAAAATTCTTGTCGAGAGTAAAACAAATCAATTTGAATTCTTCAATAACGACAAGTTGTTGTATACAGTCAATAAAAAAGCTATGTACTTGTAGAACGAACTCTAAAAACACTCGTTTCTGAATCGATGAAAGATACGATTGATAATTTCCGAGCGGATTCATTTTTGCCGGGTATGTTCTCTTGATGAGACCATAATTTAAGTTTATGGTCTCATCAAATAACATTATTCCAAAGATGGAAATGGTTACCGAAGTCGTAAAAAGCTTGTAACTAAATAATTAAGGGCAAGATACCTTATACATGCAGCCTCTTGCAGCCCATTCTCAATCATTCCAGGGAACAGTGATAATAAAGTGAGAATGGCAGAACACAGTGGCTGCACAGGTGACTGAAAGAAGATAACTCTCTTCTCCAAGAGTAAGAGTTTGAATAGTAGGAGAGCTTTGTGACGAAACTGTAAAATGAAATCTCGAGCAGATAGACCTGTAAAGTGAACAAAAATATCAACGTCTCATGAATCCCCCAAAAAGATATTCAGTATGAAGGTTGATAGAATTTTACTAACCAATAAAGACTTGTGGTGGCATTTGACTGTCCCGATTCATGCAGGTATTCAAATGGTGATATGTTTCTTCCAACAAAGACACTTTACTAAAATCACCTTCATCAAAGTAGGCATGTGTTATAAGAGCCATTTTAACTTGAATATGGCCATAAAGAGGCTTTGTACTGAGAACACATACTGATTTCTGCACTGTACCCCTGGTTATGTCTGATGTGCGGTTGACTAATTTCTGTTGAATAAATAACCGTGATTGAAAGAATGACTAATGGTGAATAGAGATAAGTCATTTCTGATAAGACAAAGGCTATCAGACTTGCGGCCTTAGCCATATCCAAAAGTGTATTATTTTATCATGCTTAGGCAGGCAAAATTCAGAAAAATTGCTTACTTCTACAGGAATTTGTTTGAAACACGAGACTCCAAAGACAGTTTCATTGGGATTGCTCAGGCTAGGAAGATGGAAATAAACTGTATCCTCATCATAATTATGCGAGCCATCAGGAAGAGCAAGTGTTGGCAGATACTTCCACCCTGCAGGACATTCATTAGGAGCTCCAGGCACCAGTGGGGGGAATGAGTACTCCACCTAAAATTCAATCATGCATGGTTTGTCACACATGCGTTCAAAAATGACATATATCTTAGAAAATAGCAAGGGATAACTCTGGCTTGTTTAGCAAAATGATCAAGACTTAACATAATGTAATCATGAACAAGCTTTTGCTCAGAGCTGATCAGAATTAATGAGATCAGTACAATGAATCATCTTGAGTCTGTCAATTAGGCAGCAGGTGTCAGTTGGAAAAGTGTGCGGATGAACAAAACACAAAATTGCAAGCGAAAGAGTGGAATGGAACAAACAATGATAAGCACACCTGGCACCCTTTCTTGTGATGAAAGCCAACGACGATCACGTGGAGGATAGAACTACCGGACTCAGCCATGTCCAGTACAAATGATGATTTTTGCAGCGCACTTTGTACGCGAATCCGCTCCGAATGACCTCCGCCTCCTTCTCTCGTGCCTCCTTCGTGATTCACACGATTCTCTGCTGCGAATTTTTCGCTAACTCCTCCATAATGATACAAGCGTCGAGACTTGTGCACAACAATAGTGTTACTACACCTTTTACTTTTACAATTATCACAATCGATAACAAAGCTGTTCTACTCCTTTAGTTTGTTTGTTCTCTATCATATTCGTCCATAGAGCGATAATTTTTTGGTAAAAAGAGCGATAAAAAACTTCAGTACCGGAATGTATGTGCTATCGCTCCGATGTCGAATCACAGAATCACAGCAGACGATTCATCGCGGAGCTGTCAAAATCGGTGATTGGTTCATACGTCTCCCGGGAAATTTTGAATTGGTTACTGCGATTAAAAACTCTGATTAATTAATGTGATGACCATAGTACGGGCGAGAAAGAGTGGTGTAATAATTATGATGGTACTTGAATTTGTGTTAAAACTGATACTGACATCTAAACGCTGTACTTAGCTTGAAATATAGCTGATTACTGAAAAATTGACGGTTCCATCCAGCTGCCCTACTGTGGAACAGACCTACTCAGATGCCGCTAGGTAAAACTAGGTAAAAATAGGGACACTAGTTTCCCCTTTCCCCATTTGAATGTTGGGGGGAGGGGGGGGAGAGAACAAGAACGGTTATATATTCGCAGGCGTTATAGCGCTAGACAAGTTCGTTTATATATGTTGTTTTATGCGTTTTTCTGCAATATATAACTGTATATAGCGTTACTAGGGCGAGATCTGTCGAGATCAAACTCTCCGATCTGCACAGACTTGCATTATAGCCCCAACGGTTCCCTCGTTCCATCCATGTAATAAAAAAATATACCACACGAACACAATAACATGTGGGAGGATTTCAACGGCTGACGAAGATCTAAGATCTTACATTTGTGCTTATCTGACAATTTGACGGTCTATGTGGCACATACACTTCTCCGGTTTCCAAACTCGTGTAAGTCAGTCAAGGCATTTGTTTTGTGACTAAAAATCTTCAGGCGATGTATGTGTTGTGTTCTCCTTTTGTGCTTAGCAATAATGAAGTTAAGGAGTTATTGCATCTATGAGAGTTATCACCAGCTCTTCACCTCTTTTTCTTGTAGTTGCTGAAGAACAGTGTTGAATGAAGGTTTTCTTTCTTAATGTCTAGGATTTGCTGAGTTTTGTGTCAGTTTGAATTGTTTTTCCATGAAAAACTTCGTGTAACAAAGGTCTTCACTAACAAAATTACTTACATGACAAGCAAAAGTGTCCAGTGTTTTTTGCATCTCAGGAAACATTATGATATCCAAGCATTTCTTCCAGGATCATAAGATTGAGTGAACGTTCCAGCGCAATGGCAAGAGTACCAAAGCACAGAAGAATAAAACGTGCAACTGTGCTAATCAAGAGAACCAGATGTGTAAAAAACATCAAGAGTAAAACTTACACACCTTGTGAGTGCTTAGAGGAATTTTACTCATGGATTGTATTATTGAAATACGTTGACCAATCATCTTGTTTTTCAGTGTATCAGAAACTCAAGCACAACAACCATTCGTTAGCTAAAGCTCTGACACAAGAAAAGCAAGAAAGTCAGTCTTTATTCACAAGGAATATCGAACTATTGTCGGAAGTCCAAGATTTGGTTCAAGCTTGTAATAGCCGTGATGTGAGTAACCCTACTTATCACTTGAAATCATTTGCAACTACCCCGAGATGGTTGAAAGTATTCATAGATCCAAAAATATTTCAGCTTGTCATTGGTAATGTCTTGAAAAACTCCAAACAAATGATGCAAATGCTGGTGACAATGTCTGAATTTTTATCTAATACTATTTCTTCGTGCCAAGAATATGTGTCAAACCAACAGATTTCTCGTCGTACTTCCAGTAGTAGTGCAGGAAGTGAGTTTGATGCTTAATCTTTCATCTTGATCCGTAGATGTGAATTATTTTCAACTCATAATTGGACGTTTTCTTTCGATTTAGGAAGAGAATCTACAAAAAGAATGTCTACCAAGTCTCCAGCTCGAGGGGTTGTGAAACCAATGGTCAGTGGCCACACTATTACAAGGCCCACAATAAATTTGAGTAGAGTCAATATGCAGAGATTACAGAATGTTAATCTAAGTATCATTGAGGAAGGCCCCTCCAGTCCTGATCGAAGTTTAAATAGATCAGTGGTAAATATTTTCACATCATCTGCATTTTTTCTGGTACGGAAATGTATGAAATTATTCTTTGCACATCCCTGTAGGAAAGCAGGCGTTCTAGAGTCTTGCCAGAGAGAATTTCTGTACCTGCCTTGGGAACTGAAGGTATAACTGCAGTCATCCACCTATAAAAAATTTATCAGATTAAATGTAATTAGTTCTTGTATATTTCAGTAGATGCTCAAGATTGCATAGTTCTCAATCGGAGAGCCAATCGCTTTTCCGGTAGTAGATTATCAGGGAGATTTTCCAAACGGAATTCAGGGCGACTATCTAGTCGCTTGTCAAAACGTAGCTCGGAACATGCTGAGGTGATCAAAAGTCCTCGGGTTGCTCTGCAAGATGTGTCAAGATATTTGTGTAATAGTCAAACGGTCAATGTCCGAACGGTGAGTCTGACTACTTCTTCTCCTGTAAGGCTTTGATCAAATATCATAGACCGCGCAAAATTCTGTAACGTTTGCACTTTTCATCTTACATTTGATTGAGTGATAGATTTGAATTGTTAGCCTGTAAAGACCGGGACCATCCCCAAACGGGTAAATTTGTTGGTTTTTGCCTTAATTCACTTCTAGGAGAGCTTAAATTAGGCGCGATGCATGTAGAATCTCATCATACATTCAAGAACGTCATTTCTTAGACCGATCAGCTGAAGCGTCATTGAGATTTTTCACAATTTTGGCCATTTGTGAATGTTCTGGTGGTGTATTCTTGAACAAAAAAAACTCATTTACTCAAGTGGAAAACACCTGTAAGCTCAAACCTGGTCAAAATCTCAAAAAGCCTAAAATGATGTTCGTACACAGTGACGATTCATTTTCGCTAATTTCTAAATCCGTCCTTGTAATGTTTTGAAAGTGGTCTGGAAACTCACAGACCGAGAAATAACCTCGAAAACATTAAGAAATAGTTAGGTAGGATTCAAAACAAGATGTTGAATCCGTTTCAGCTGATTCGAGAAACCTTGCTCCTTCACAAGAACGGTGAATGATTACAAAACGATATTCAGCCCGCAATAATTGCTCATTCAAGAACTGATTAGTTCAGAGTCAGAGCCGGTTGAATCATCTCATAATAACTGAATTTTTGCGCTCAAAATTCATCTTACATCTTCCAATCAGGCAGAAAACTTACCAACGAAATTTTTCTCGCATCTTTATCGTGTTTTTTATATGACAAGAGTTTCTGAAAAGTTTCTTGTGCATCATGCCTCGAAAGATGAAGATCCGAAGTATGGACTTGGTCCACTCTATTTCTGACAACTTAATTTTCGAACAAGTTTATCTGATATTCTGGTAAAGTTCAATTTTAGTATTTATGTAGAGGTATGATATAACATTTTTCCGCAGCTCTCTGAAAGTGCAAGGAGCAGCCACCCTTCTCGCAGCCCATCAAACGTCGAAGAAGAACAAGTAGATGACGTGCAGTCTAACGCGGAAAATTCTAACGCTGTAACTGCAAATGGCACCGATGCATTCATGGAATCAGATTCGGATGCTGAAGATACGTTGATTTCAGATACGTCACGATCTCAAACAATGTCCAATGAAACGAGAGCATATGAGAATAGGCCACTGTCAAGTTCATCCGATACTGTAGATCCTATGGAAGGTCCGAGTTGGCTTTATGATTCGACCATGGAGTCTCCAGGACGAATTGAAACTAACAGATCACCCGTTTCATCTATTCTGAGCGGTGAAAGGCGTAAGAGTACTTATTTCCGTATTCCAGAGCTGCCAAAAAATACGAAGAATACAAGATTTAATCTCAACAACGCC
Source organism: Eretmocerus hayati (assembly GCA_029851415.1). Lineage (NCBI taxonomy): Eukaryota > Metazoa > Arthropoda > Insecta > Hymenoptera > Aphelinidae > Eretmocerus > Eretmocerus hayati. The sequence continues at coordinate 155,655,518 of CM056741.1, forward strand.
CGTGCTGTAACTCCTACCATGGAAACTCCTTCAAGGAATACAACTGTACTATCATCTAGGTAAAGCCAATCTTGTGTTTACGTACTATTCAAAGAGCCACATCCTTGGTGTGAATTCAGATCATTTGGGAGAAATCAAGGAACTGTTACCGAAATCGAAAGCAAATGTTTATAAGTATCAAATTTCTACAATCATTTCAGAGTCTCTTTTACTTCTTATTTCATTGGTCTTATTTGATTCAAATTGATTGGTACACTGATAACTCAATAATCAAAGAATAGAGCCCTGCAAGAAAGTTACACTTCCGAATCCTCGAATTTATTACAGTCCCACCATCTTTCCTTCAAGTGTTGGCGTCGTAATGGTCTCTCTACACCTAGTTTGGTTGGTCAAGTGATTTTCCATCTAAATATCTTCCCGGGTCATAGCTGATGTCGTAATACCAGTACGGCTCTTTTGGCTGTTCCATCTCTTTACATAACTTCTAATCGGACAAACAAGCGTATTCGTACTTTTCCCACGATTTAAGTTTGGAATAAATGTCATTAAGAAAATTATTAAGTTTTTGTGCTATTCTACAACGATTTAAATTGAAAGGAAATCGACTAGTGAGGTTGATCGAGACCTTTTTTCGTCATAATTCAGAGCAAATCGGAAAAACGTCTGACGTTCCAGAAGAAGAGAACTAGAGTGATGCATAACTTGATTTGAGCAACGTTTCTAAATGTTATCAAACTTAATTTGCGCTTGTAACCATATCTGAATCTGTGCCGTTGAGTATCCACTGTTCAGTCGTTAATTGATGCTGAAGCACTCATATAGCCAAATAGAACGACACTTGACTCAGCAATCTCGTGGTATCAACATCGCGCTGATCGGATGAATTATAAAATGAAAAATATCCAAGCAGCAAACGAACATTTCAATCCTTGGTTTTTATGATTACAGTTTTGTTGCTGGAACCGATGAGGATTCTGACGACCAACGAGTGAATCTGCGCTACATAACGCAGAGACGGGGCCCATCATCGCGAACACCGTCCGTCAATGACCCTTCTTCTGTTCTCGCTGAGGATGACGAAGATGAGGATGATGATGATGAAGAAACCCTTATATTGAACATGAAACGGCAATTAAAGCCTCAACCATTACCTAGAGAAACAGAGTTTGAACAACCTGAGAGACTGCAGTTTGATATGAATGAATTGTTGCAACTGACCCCTCTCAAACCCTTATTAACTATCAATGCTAATGCTAACAATGCACCTACCCAGATGGATGTCGATAATGAAGTCACGGCTACTGTCCAAATCTCAAACAGGTGAGTTGAATTTTTCTCAAATCATCCGATCAATTGCCCTGTACCTACTCTATTACTTAAAAACATTCTTTGGTCGTTTTCGTGTAAGACCGGACGGTTAAAAAATTTGAAATATGTATCGCTTCAGTGATTAAGCAGAAAATTCTAGGCATAAATAAAGGACCGGGGGAGGCGTATTTGTTTTGATTCACAATATTTGTGCTACTCTGAATTGATGCGAATTTTTCAACATATAGCATAGTGATGGCAGCAATTTTATCATCTATAATAATCGATCTAATTTTTATAATCTCGAGTTCAAGTGATGTAATCACTTGAATCCCGTTGGGCCCCATTAATTATGTATAAAACTGTACATGGAAAAATTTTGCTAGTGAGCTAGATGAATCGTGAATAGGAGTGGAAATTGATTTTATATGGAAAACAAGGAAAATTTCAAACATACCTCTAATAAGTTTAAATATTAGGGCTGGCACTATTTTAGGGATTCATTCGAAGAAAGTTTCTATAGTGTTCAAATCAATTCCTAAGAAGAATAATGCAGCGTTTTCTTTAGACCGATTCAAAAAATTTCTATCTCGAGAAGAACCACGCATGGTCACAAAATAAAAGAGTACTCTAGCGGTTTTTTTTTGGCAAACTAAAAGAATTTTTTGGCAAACTAAAAGAATGTGTTCATCGCGTTGAGTTTGTTGCATACAAGAAAATTGTGAAAAGATGGTTCAAACCAAAGTATGGAATCGTATTTGCAAGCTCAGTTTCAGGCGAAAAACATTTGAGTCCCCGTCCATGTATACAGTTTTTTGCGCGTGACTTCTAAGCAACAGGCTCTTTTGTAAAAAGGCATTCCTGTAAATGTTTTGATATCAAGAAGCACACTCCACATTAACTGCATCGTTTTCCCCCATTGCAATTGATGCGAAAAAAATTTCATTCAAAATTTTCATGCCTTTTTGAGAAAATACATTTCTCTAATTTTCCATAGTATTTATCCGTCGACCCCGAAGAAAAAGAAACATTTTCCTTTGTTCTCCCAACATTATTATTTAATCGAGACGTGATTTTCCGTCGGGAGTGACGTATAATATATTTCTGCTTCCATTCTTAATTATTTTAACTTTTTATCAAAAATTTGCGATGTGGCAATACACGATTCGTAGAACCCGACAAGTGCCTCATCATTTTGTCTCTAGAATTATGTATCCCATCACCAAAATAATCCGCGATCGCAAGTCTTCTTACTGACTGACCTTTACATGGAATTAGTTTGGTATTTAATACATTGAGGGCATGCGGTAGCTGTGGATAGTTACTTGTCAATGTTTTGCCAAGAACTTGGTATCAGGCACACAATAATAGCTTAATTGATTAGAAACAACTCTAAAAATGTTTTGAATTTTACCAACATTGGTTTTTAGGCCTCCGAATGCTTCCGAGAGCACGCCTCGGTCAATTGATTCTGACGCATTTGGTCGTATGTCGACTACAAAAATCCGACCGAATAACCAGCCCGAGACAGTGGCTCACAAGGGAGATGCTGCTCAAGATAGACGTATGAGTGAACAAACGACTGATAGAATAGATGTAGCGCTACCCAGACTGCCCGATGTTTTGAATTTGACAGATGACCACACAACGCAGATGATTCTCACACCTGCGATAAATAAGATAGTCGAGGTAAGCTCTTCATAATTTTCTCAAGTGCAAAACAGAAAGAATCACGTACGAAATGTGATCGAAATATTTAGTGCTCCATTACAGTGTCATCTTGTAAGAAAAATCAACTTATGCAATTTTACAACTTTTTTCGAAGTACCCGTAGTCATAATCTAGCATTAAAAATCTTTGATATTACAAGATAATTTCGTCCAACCATTGTAAACAATCCAATCGAGTTAATTCGTTGATATTGTCATTCTGCGGACTTTTGAATTAGAAAGTGATAACTTTTATAAACTACATTCTGGCATTATATTTATCGGTTTCTCATAACACGTGTTTCTAGAAACGCAAACGATTTGTGACGAAGCAACCCAATGATCCACTTCCGGTTGTCGCACCAAAATTGGAGCTTGAAGATGAGGCACCACGTGTAAAGAGTAAAAAACCTAGACAACGCAAAAAAAAGTCTAACGATGAAAACGATCAAAACAAGGATCCAAGCGCTGCCAAAGTGGTTCTTCAAAAATTGAACGAGCCAACTCGAACGAATTCTATGAGTGAGGCTCCAAGATCCGAAAGAAAGAAATCGGACGAGTCAGTTTCATCCACGTAAGTTTGCTTTTTCTGCTACTTGACCCATTACAATTGCCTTTGTTTTTGCAAGGGTGCCCCACGAAACTTTTCACTAACACGATTCATAAAAAACATGTGAATGCGCGTAGATTATACTGCCGTGATGAAGATTGAAAGTATATGTTAGCCTCATCACGAGGAGTAAATTTTTTTTGTCGAGCTGAAATCGGCATTGCTTAGTGGTAGTGGGACCCGTGATACGAGAGTATATTGTTCGTTGTGACCTTTTTGCTTTGTATAGCATTTTCATATTTCTATGATATCAACCAAACGCGTCAAGATCTATTTTTCATAACTTTCTTCATCTGGTTCTCACTATTCTCAACCGTGATAAGTTTCCATTCTTTTCTAGACGAAGTTCCATGTTATCTCGTGCTGATCAGTCAAGTGATTCGGAGAGCAGTACAACAAGTTATAGCAGCAGACAAATTTCATCTAGGCCAAGGCGTCAAAAAGCGCCGACAAATTTGCAAGAGCCGAGTTTGTCCAAGTAAGTTGAAGAATAATTCTTTTGGATTGATTCGTCCGAGCACGGGTCCAATGACTTCCTCCACTTTTCGGCTAAATTTTTCAATGACATTTTTATTCTGCAAAATCACTACTCAATGAATCATCGATGAATTAACAAGGCATTCTGTGATTGCACAAATTTTCTCCGAGCGAATTGATGTTTTCTATCGATTCATGAGCTTATTCAATAGTTGAGCTGTCTCGGATGATTGCGATGTTATCAGCACGGCTAGATTCACGTTTGTGGGAAAATTCATTCTTTACACAAGAAACCGTTTGAAATGTACCACTCCATAATGAAGGTATTAATGCTCTAGATACCTATCAAAAGACGGAAATAGGATATGCGTGGCTGAGTATTTTGTACTCACACGTTTGGGTGCGCAGATTGATTTTTTGACTTTTATGTAGTGGCTGTTTGATTTTCAAGACATTCGAGAACTAGTAAAAATATGCTGGATTTTCATTTGGTATTGTTTTTTTTTTTCAGGAAGCTGAGGAGATAAAAATAAAGACTGCTCACGTTTAATCCTAAGAGCACTGCAGTTTCTTCGCCAACAAAACTTGGAAAACTGGAGTGCACGTTCGCGTGACTTGGAAAACTGAAGTGAACGTCCATCTCATAATCATAGCCATGTATATAAAATTGGAACATTTATCTGATGTTTTGAATTGAATGCAAACTTGAAATATCGCAATAGCTCAGCGCTACAATTCTCCTTCGGAAGCTCCTACATACGTATAGTGTACGGAGTTAACCGATTGCTGACCGAAATCTCTCTTTCTCTGATGATAGGCAATACATAAACGTGATCTTTGAATCTGTGTAGCGATATTGCAATGTGACTTGAGGAAGTGGTTCACTGGAAACATGATCATTTACTCATCCAAGTGAGATTATTTCCCGTAACCCATGCGTTTTCAAATCTTGTTTTTCAAGTTTTATGGAACGGTTATTCATCGAATACTCTGTTTAGGTTAGACAGTTATTAAAAATATCTAGATTCATAAAGAAAAATTGGTTGCAGCTGTTGGTTTATCCAGCAATTTGTTAATCTCATGAAGAGAAATACTAATTGAAAGTACTTGGAAGGAAACAAAAACACCATGATAGTGGCACATGCTCCCTAGGAAATGAGGTACATACTTTCGCATTTGAGAACGCAGTTTTGAAATCATACTCTATCATCTTAATCGAATGGTCGAAAAATCATTCGTTCATGCATTTACAAATTAATGGTCGTTGATTAAGAGGATGTCGAAGTGCATTATATATAGCCCGCTTACTGACATTGTTTAGTTTTCGAAATTTCTTGGGAATTTTCAAAATACCGTAGCTCTAGATACCGTCAATTCCTATGAATATTCAAGAGTTGGCATTACTTTCAGCAACCACGATATATTGAAAGTTCATTTTTAGAAAATTAACATGATTGGTGTACGACATCCTCTTACAACGGGTTCGCAAAATGTCATCGGCTTTTTTGAAATTCATGTACTCGGACCGAATAGCATCTTGCGTGAATTTTTCCTGACTTTTTGGCTACCTATCCCACAAAATTGGATGGAAAATTTTCAAACCAAGCCGAAAACGATGAGATTCATTATTCCACCTTTAGAGTATCAGAACACTGAAAATATTGGTAAGTTCAACCAAACACGAAGGGAATACCTAAAAAATTTCGTAAATTAGTTCGAATCGGTTGCTTGGTATCAATTATACGGGTTATGCAAAAGAGGTGACAGAATGTGTTTTTCTCAAACAGATCCATCCTCTTTGGAGCTGAAGGAATATCTTTAAATTCGGCCTTCACATTTTTTGTCTCTCTCTGGTCTTTCTGCTCGCATTTCCAACAAAGCTGTTCAATCACTTTGCCGAGTCTAAGATTTGACTCAATCAAACCAATTCTGCAGGTGTTCGATTTTTTTTTAATTTGACAAAGTATCTGCATAATAAATAATAACCAACCCTGTTAGTCATCTTCTTACAAAACTGTCTAAAATGCTACGTAAAATAGATAATAATAACATTCTATAATTATCTCGAATACTCGAGCAGATTGATTAGATTTGCCCATGGATATAGTATTTTCCAACTTTGTTTCAAAGTCTTGATTCATCTATCTGAATGGCATGAGTATAGTCTCATATGATGGCATGTATCAGTTCTGGCAAGGTATAGAAGGAACAGGAAAATGAATTGTACAGTCAAAAGTCAACAATTGGCCTGGCTTACATTTTTATCTCTCTAATCACTTCAAAAATGATTCAGATGAGAATAATTGTATAAAGCAACGTTTATAGGTGAACATATCTTCTTTATTGAATAGCCGCGATTCCTATGTTGATTGAATCCGACTTTCCAAGTAGATCACCTACATTAACTTAGAGTTCTATGTAGCTGTAAGTTTGATGTAGAGAACCATTAATCTTTGTATACTCATAATTTTTCACTCAGTTAATGAACTTTGGAGGAGATTGATTACTTATGTAACGAAAGTGAATCAGTAAAGAATGGAATTGGATAAAGTCTTTTTTAATTTATGATCACTACAGTCTTGATACCCAAAAATCTCCACTTGGTTACCCAAACTTTTTTTTTGGTGACTCTGAGCAAGTAGGGTCTTGCAGTTTTTACATCAAATTATCGTTGCGGATCAACAAGTAATATTACTCAGACGAGTATAAGCACGCATTTTAGTTATTTATGCAAGTTCTGAGACATAAAAATTTTATGAAACTTGAGTCTGTTATGGAAGTTAGACGACGCTTGTTTCAAAATGTCGGTACCTGACTGATTTAATCCCAAGTTGTCTTTGGTGAAATGAATGCATACAACTTCCTCTTAGTTCATTGGTAACTCTAGTCGCATGGCTCATGTTTGTAACAGTTTATTGTAACGTTTGGCACTTGAAGGCGTTTAGCTCATGACTCAAGAATCTAATATCCTTTGAAATTCATTATCAGTCGTCTCTCGTGCAATAATTAGTACAGTCAGGTGAATTCGAAAAGTATAATGAAAAAGCCAATGCCGAAACTGCTTTCGCTGCATCAAAAAGTGCTATGCGCCTCGAAATTTTATAAACACACAAATTTCTTTCGTATATTGAAAAGTGTTGAAAAGATCGTTCGAGAATACGCTAGAACTTGGCGAAACTTGAAAAGAATCTGGATATATTAATTAACAATATCAATTTATATTGGCTATGGTCACGAATGTGCTATATAAAAAAAAGTAGACTGTAGCGCCGCTGGTGTTAGAAAATAACCCCAAACTGTGGTGGTCCAGGCGAGTTGCGTGGTCGCAGCGGGGGGAGAGCGGAGAGGCCTAGATCACACGGATATCGAAACGTTGCCTGTCTGCGTGAGGACCACCACGGCGTAACGCGCGAGCTACCCGCTAGATGTCTCGCGCAAGCAATTTGACCATAGCCAATAGTGTAACATAAAAACTTTCAGTCTCATTTGAGAATTTTTTAAACCGAGATGACATGAAACACGATCCATCAAATAATTTCCACTTTGATTTCTTTATTTCACGAGTCGTTTTTGCACTTGAATTTTTCAATGTCTATGAATTTTCGACAAGTCGTGGTTACATTAAGAATAACGCTGATTTAAAAACCGCTCAGGAAATATTGATGTTGCTATCTGGATACGCTCGTATGTTACAATAACTTCGAAAATTGATCAAATTTGAAAATTTGTCTTGAGAAAACGTTGAAAATTTCTTTAAAATTTCAACAATTTTTTCAGAACCAGTCATTACAGTCTCAAATCGGGAAATCTCAATTTCCATATAATTTTTCAGTTTTATCGATTCCAAAGCAGCGTTGGCGCATCACATGCATTTTACAGTGTAAAACTCCTCTAAACAGCAATGTTCAGACCGATTTTCCCATGTTAAAAATGCACCCTGAACACAGTTATCTAGTGAAGTACGCCAACGCTGTTCCAAAGCATACTTTCATGAAATTTTGGCGTCTGATTTCAAATATAGGTTTCTATGACGTCACTATAAAAAGACGCCAATAATCCATGCATGGAACTATTTTGGAACTGACCTTATTGCTCCCGCCCTCCCGCCTCTCCGCCCCGACCCGACCATCAAGCTCCCACCAAGCCTACTGCTAATAAGTGCTAACGTTCGAGTTATGCTATGCTCAATGGAGAAGTTCAATAACAAAACAAACGCGAGAGAAATGTAGAATCAGTCGCTGTCAACTGCTGTCAACTGTCAAAGTGAAAAGAATGTTGTCAAATACTGTTGAGACTTTGTCTCGAACGTATTATAACGTGCCCAATTGATGTTGAAGAAGAATCATGTCAGAGGATGGAAAACTCATCTCTCAGGTCGATGATGTAAGTATTGAAAAAACTTTGCCTCTGTTTTGTGAGAAGAGTATTATTTTACTTTACTCATTTTAAGAAATTATTAGTCGCTTTTAAATTCACTTGAACATTTTATCATCAAATGGTTTCGTTCATTCACTTGGGAAATGTTCTAGCTGTAGAAGAATCTCAGCAGAAAATGATTTGATAATTGTTTTGTCCTTTATCGTTTGATTTAGACCATATCGACTGAGGAAGACATACCAGGATCATCAATCAGTTTTAGCATTGGAGATAACTCTGTTCGCATTAAAGAAAAGCCAAAACCCGATAAAGAGTCCAATTTACCACTTCAAACTGAAGTCGTGAAAGATCAGTGGTGGTTAAAAAAACCCAGTGCTCAGTTAGAAGTTAGTCAACAGGAAAAGAAAGATGCTGAGAAAGCAGAACAGCTTAACATTTCACCTGATGAAAGTCCCTCCATGAAAGATTTTCTTAGTAAAGAAAGAATGTGTAAGGTTAGTGCACTTCCATTTGTCAAGAGTACTACATTCATTTGGTGAGATTAGGAATGTGAAACTGATTTGGTGCCCCCAAATTTCTGGACGCTTTTGTCTCTGTCATAACTAGAAATGAACAGTAGATAGAATATTGATTTAAAATTGATCATGATTGATTGTTTTTCTATGGTTTTGCAGACAGATGAGGCTGATATGAAAGGAAAAGATGACACTCTCCATGACATAATAGCCTCTGTAGCTTTTGATAAGCAGCCTTCAGACTTGGATAGTAAGTCAATTATTACAATTTTTTTTCAAGAATTTTGATTGACAATCCAATATTAACATTTACTTTGAAGATGCCACTGATGAAGATATTGGAAGTATGTTGGAAGAAATGAGTAGAATTGCGGGTGCAACTAGCCCAATTGAAGAAAGTGTTAAGTCCAAAACCATCAACAAAATCCTGACAGAAGAGGATCGATCAGTGGAAGAGTTGCTGAAAGAAGCAGAGAAACTAGTCCAACAAAATAGCAATGACCTTCTGAGGGTCACATTAAAATCAGAATTGTCTGTCTCAGAAGAGAATGATAGTACAGCAGGGGATTTAAAAAGAGTAAGACAGCTTGAGGTGGACATATTTAAGATGATAGAGCAAAAAGTTGATGAAGATGACAGTGTCAAAGCTGAAAGTAATCCATCGATGGAAGTTTTATTTGAAAATCTCACTAGAGATAAAGATATGGATACTCAGAAGATGAATAGGGACAAGCAGAAAATTGGAGCTCTCAATGGTTCCAATAAGATTGATATTCATGTCAAACCAGAACAAATTGGCACAAATGATCAACCTCTGATAAGTTCTTCCAAGGAGAGTCTACAAAAAGAGATAATAGATGTTGATAAGGATTTTTTTGAAGCCCTCATCGAAAAAACCAAAGAGAGCGCAGAACAAATGTCATCTTGCAGCTCAAGCTTTGATCAAGAGGACTTCAATAACTTTCTAAAGCTTTTACAAGGTCAGAGTGAAAAAGACAAGAATGAATGTTCATCCAAAGACATTCTAAAATCAGTAGTAAATCAGTTTGATCCATTAAGTGATAAAAATACTGTGAATGAAAGAGGAAATCCTGAGATAGTGAAAGGCACTTTGAGTTTGAATTTGGGATCAATTGAGTCAGAATCTTCTGTGAATACTTCAAAGCCAGAGAAGTTATCAGAGGAATGTGCGCCTAGAGAATCAAGTAAACACACAAATAAGAATTCTTCCAAGAGAAGTAGCTCAAGCACTAAAGCTTCGACTCCAGATATAAAAAAAGTTGTAAATGACAACAATGAACTATATACTGTAGGCCTTACACCTAGGTTAGAACTTTTTGCTGATGCAATTCCAAAGTTGCTAGCTGAGAAGACTAGCGAAGCAAGTCTGAAGAAAGATGAGAAAAAAGTAGATGATAGGGAAGATATAGCTAACAATTCAGATGATGATCGAGATTTTAGTTTTAAAGACTATAAAGCTCTCAAAAACTTGAATGCCATGGGCAGTTCAGCAAGCATTGCAGATATGAAAGATTCCAAAGCTTGTTTGGATCCACTGAAGAACCAATTGATCGGAGATTTTCCAAACATGAGCCACTCTGTGGATAAAAGAAGTCGTGTTGAAATCAGAAAATCAAGTGTGCCTTCCAGAAGCGATAAGAATATAGATACTTTTGAGAGTGCTAATTTGGACAGAAACTGTCACATGGAAAAGTCCAGAAGCTTTGATCAACTTGCAAAGCCATCAAGTAGATTTGGTTCATCACTTGAAAGTGTCAGAACTGTCAGAAGTAGTGAAAACAGAACTCAAATCATCTTGCCTAAGAAACCTCTAGCTCCTAAAATAAAAGTTCAACCTAGGACAGTCACAAAACCCATACCAAAAACCAGAGCAGTTATGAATTCTAAGAGGGAACCATTAAAACGTAAGTCTCGTCACTTTTTTGATTCATCAAACACTATCTCAAATTGTGTGAAAGTGAATCCATGAGCCATTCACCACTTTGGTAGCTTAGCTAGCAAATCTTGAGCTTGTGACAAATATGTGTAGGAAATCGATTCTACTATGGTTACAATATTAAAAGCAAGATAGATACATATGGACGACTCCGGACCAGAGCGGTATAAGTCCATTTCAGATTTTGGAGAAATCGTTTTGGTATTTTGAATACTGTTTTTATCGGTTATCACTGGACGAAAAAATTTCATCTATGTCGTCTGAAGTAAAAATCCATTCGCTCAATGCAAAAATAATTTTTCGAAAATTAATCACCAGTACAAACAGTATCCAAAATACCAAAAAAATTTTGCGAAAATCTGGCTTACCAGATTGGTCCATCTTTTGGTTTAGATCTGTCCATGCTTTGGCAATTATTTTGCAATACATAAATTACTTCTGATAGTGTTTACACCTGTCACACCGGTGACCATTCACAATCATGAACAGATCAGATATCACTTTCTCGGCAGTAATCTAGCAGACTGAAATGAGTCTTAGAAAAGAGTTCGAGTCATGAATTTAATTTTTCCGTGTATAGGATTTCAGAAAACTCAACAGATACTAGTCACTAATCGGTGGAATTGAAAATACTCATTCTCTTCTCATGATAATCGATTTTTGTGAAAAATTTCGGGTGTGAGATCAAATACTTTTCCATTGTCTTACTTGAATGAACATCATGTACTGTATTAAAAAACTGGGATATTTTTTTAGCTTCTCAGAGTAATTTGTCCTTTGGTATCAGAGGCAATCAAATTAAATCTCAAGAGGCTATTAGGAATTCTCATGGAGGAGGAGACTACAAGCCTGGGTCTGAAGAACAGACTTTGGAGATGCTGTACCAAGAAGAAAGAGAAAGGTTCATGTATCTGAAAGACGAGTTGGAGGCAGAGATAGAAACTCATAAGTCAAAGTTGAAGGATGTTCAGATGCTTCACGAACAAGAAATGTTTTCACTAAAAAAACATAATATTCTGTTGAAAGCAAAACTAGACGAATTGAGTAAGACTGCCAATGATGCTAGATCTAGATATGATCCTAAAATTATTTCGATGCAAAGAGAAATAGAGCGGCTAGAGAATCTCGTTCAAGCTTATGAAACAGAGAACAAAAAACTTATGCAGGAAAACAAAAGATTACAGAATGAAGCGAAAACGAAACATCATCAGAATCTTGCTAAGATGACTATTGGAGATGGTTTGAACAACAATCAAGATTTTTCCGAAAAATTGAAAGATTTACAAGAAGAGAATGTAAAATACAGTATAGAGCTCACAGATTTGAGACAAAAAAACGGTGAGCTATCTTTGAAGAACGAAGACGTAGTCCAGCAAAATTGCCTGCTTCAAGAAGAACTAGATATGATAAAAGATCAACTGAGGGCCAAAAACGACTTCATCACCGATAGATTACAATCAATGACGACTAATGAATTGGAGTTGAGAAAAAAAGTTGAAGATTTGAAAGTAGAGCTACACTGTAAGACGGAGCAACTCAAGTCAGTAAAAACGGATTTCGATAATTTTCAACAAAGTGTTGCGCCCTTGGAAAAAGAATTACTAGAATTGAGAGAAAAGTGTTCGTACTTCCAAGAAAAGTTACAGGTAACTATTTTAGTCACGTTGAATGTAGTCCTTCATAGGAGATCACTTAAAAATCACGGAAGTGATTGCCAGATATTTTCAATAGTTATTAGATCCGTCTTTTTTACGGCTTATACATAGAGCCATCGTTCCCAGTAATTACAATCTCCCTCATTTGTATAAATTGGCTTATAATCTCGCCAAACATTTTAAGGTCTCCGTGCGTTATCGCACTTGAAATTTTTTCAACCGACTACTTTGCACATTGTATTTTCGACTAGTACAAGTGGGTCCCACCGGTAAAATCTGCAGCTTCCATAATTCTTTCAAAGAATAGGCATGATGCGCTAACAATGTGACGAGTGAGAGTCTTACTAGACAAGCCCTGATGTGTGCTGATCTACCTTCTATAAATTTCCGGAAATAGTACTAACCGGAAATAGAAATAGTGGAATAATTGACTATTGTGGACAAGAACGTAAATGATAGCGCGTTACAGTGACCTAGAAATAAGCTACTAGCAGTAAACGTATTCAAGATATTCATTTTGAACATACACCAATTGCAGAAGCACTGTTTTGATAGCCCATCACTACAAAATCTAAGAATGGCTTTTTCTAATATTGTATTATTGACTTTCCAGGTTGCAAGGCATAACTGTGAACGCGAGAAACAATTAACTCAGAAGTTAAAAGATCAGGTGATCTTGGATAACAAAAACATCATGGATTTGAATAGACAGGTACGGGAAATGGAACGTATTCTCAAGCGGAAAAATCCCGATTCGGTATCTGCTCTTATACTTACCGCTAATTCGGAGAATGAAAAACTCTACGCCGAAAAAGTGAAATTATTAGAAGAAAGAATCATGTACCTAGAGTCAGAAATCAAAGCTAAAGAAGACGTAGCTGAAACAAAACTGTTTGACATTCAGAAGAAATTCAGCGATATGAAGGAGAAATATTCAGCCCAGATTATGGATTTGGAACAAAAACTAAAGATTCCCCCACCAGAGAAGAAGAGTTATTGTGAAATATCCACGCAAACGATGCCCAAAATTTTAGAAAGCCGAAGTTCTGAACCTAATTTGACTGAAAAGATTAATAGTATTGCTGGAAACAATAAACCAGGTCCAAAAAGTCAAAATTTGAAAGAGGATACTCACCTGATAGCCACAATTCGAGGCTTGAAATTGGAGATAGTAAATAAAGAGAAATTGATCACAAAATTGAACAAAGATGTGGGGGAGCTGCAAAAAACGAATCGTAAATTACAAAAGGAACGAGAGAAATCTCTAAGCGATCGAAAAAATTTGGAAAAACTTAGTAATCGAGTTATGGCATCTTCGGATTCAAAATTATCAGTACTGAAACAGAGCGAAGGTGCCGATTCTAATTCAAACTTCTTTCAAAATGGTTTCGCAAATGGAAAGAAATTATCAAGCTCTTCTCAAAGACTTCACGATACAGTGAAATTCGCCGAAGCTGGAGAAATAAGTAGTAGATTGAAGAAATTGACCAACGAAAACGAAGTTCTCAGGGAAGAACTCAGCAGAATCAACAAAGATTTTGCTGTATTGAAAAATAAAAGGCTTCAAGATCTCAGTTTGCTTCAGGAGGAACACGAAAAAGAAATTGCTCTCATTGTCAAAGAATGTGCTACACAAGTTGGAGATACAAAAGCTTTGAAGTTACAGGTTTGTTTGATCCTCATTCAGATTCAAAATTGTATCCTGGCGATCTTTTTTTCATCTAATTTTGATTCAGCTGTAAGCAATCGATGATTCGTCGGAATATTGAACTGCTTGTCAACTTTTCCTAACTAAGTGCATTGGTTGTTTCTTTTCTGATTCATTTTTTCTCTTTCAAAGGATAATTCAATCATCTTTTCTTTGGTCGTGAAATCGAAACCTTCTTGCAATCTTATCCATTCAGAGTAAAAGATCGGTCATAGTCTATTGCGCATTGCTAACGCTGTCGCGGTCCGACTGAACTGGTATGTGGTATATTCCAAGTCTTTCGCATCAAAAGCATGTAAGCCTCGCGCTCTTGTTTGCGTGCGAATAACGCAAATTTGCATCAATTTGTGCTTGAATTACTACAGGCATCCCTCGGTAACCGCGGGGGATACGTTCCGCAGAGGCACCGCGGTTACCAAAACCGCGGTTACCAAAGCATTGAGCTTATGGGAAAAGGGGGGATCCGTCCCAACATCCGCGGATTCCCGCTAAGGACGGGGCATTGACAGTAAAAAATTCAAATTTCAACTGATTGGAATTCATTAAGCCCTATCTCCTTGATCTCAACACCAGAGTAAAACTATTGTACAACACGACAAAATGATTCCTCTTTATGAAATTCAGTTATCCTTGATTGCTTCCCGCTGTCACGAATATTCTTTTTCGTTGATTGATCAACCTCGTATATGCGTGCCACTCTTCCACTTTGGCGCCTAATTCAAATTGATCCAAAATTTTGAGTTCTCTTCCGAAATTTATTGATTTTCTTGGTCTTCCAGTGGCGTTTTCTTTGGGTGGCAATATTTGTTCCATCTTTTCCGACATTTTTTCACTTTGACTCTCAAATTTCGTAATTGACAATCCATGCATGTATACAAGAGTTTTGGCATTTTTTCGTTACGGAATCCAAACAAAAGATCATAAGTAGTAAAGAATATTGATTTTTCCGCCGACAAAGGTTCTAGATTTTTTATTTCATTTTACTGCGAATCAGTATTTGGTAATCTGGTGACTAAAAAGGGATAAAGAAGTGGCAAGAATCGATTGATATTCTGAACTCTTTTGGATAAAATTGTGTTGGCGAGGAGAAAACCGCGGTTACCGAAACCCAAACCGCGGTTATCAAGGAATCCCTGTATCTCATTAAATCCATATGAAATGAGGAATCATCTCAATTTTTTTCCTCCAAAGGGTCAAGTGAACTCGCAGCTGGCTATGATTTCTCATCTCAAACAACAAATAGAAAAACTACAAGATTACAAAGAGCAAGTCATCATATTAAAAGCGGAGAGAGATCATCTCGAAGGGAAGAATAGAATGCTGAATGAAAAAGTGAAATATTTGTCAACACCAGTGAGTACTAAATTGAATCACATTTGATGTACAACCATAATATGAGACTTTGGAAAATTCAATGACAACAAATTTTTCTTCTACTGATGAGTTTTCCAACCTTACTGATCAGTTCGCCAATGTATCGGATGACAGGTTTTTTCAGATGATCTAAAATAGCAATGCCATTTTTTTGTAGAAAAAATTGAGCACAATCGTTATACTTTGTGATGCTGTGCTATAGGAGATGGGGGTGGCAGGGGCGCGATTCGAAAGGTACTACCTCTATTTTCTTTAAAATGAATGATCGGAAAATCATACCAGACCATGATTTGTTGGTATTTAAAGGAAGCATTCACTATAGTGAACCTAAAGTAGCATCCACCACATAACGCGAGAAGTACATGACATGAAGCGTATTAAAGTATCATGATTGATATGGCCGAGAAAAGAAAAATAAACGACTATATGATATAACTGACTCATATTAGGATGATGGATCCTTCTAGAAGAGCAATGATTTTTCAAAGTCCAAGTAAATCTTATTACTTACTCCCGGGATCAAAACAAACTAAGAATGTGTGACTGCAGCTGCCTAGTGATTTTCTCAAGTTACCCTAAACCGGGGTGAATGTATCCGCTTTCGCCAAAAAGATTGTCAGCATCATATCTTCGCTTCTATAAGTAGCACCTACAGAAACCTGCCGGGGTTCATTTTGAAGCTTGAAATCTCTACTTTCCAAATAAATAACCTCAATTCCATGAAAATGGACTCTAAAGTACTTTCTTTGCTGTTTAATGAAGTTTGAAAACTAATGTCCCCAAAAAACAGGTTTTTTGTGGCTAGCAGAGAATTTTGACGCGTTAGCTCGAAATAAACCACGTGATCGTGTTTAGACGATAATTTTGCGTTGGGAACTTATGGTGAGGTACCCCGCGTAAGGGACAAAAAAATTTCTTTTCCTCGTGCAAGTTTGACGCTGGCATCACTTGATTCAAAACAAGGTTTTGCAGGATCTAGCTCTGTAATTCGCTGAGGTAACCATAGAGCATTGCGATGTTCAAATTGATCCATTCTAGCCCGTATTGTGATTTTTTGAATATTTATTGCAAATTTTGAGTTTTTTCCAAATACCAGGTGGACTAATTAGCTCATATGACCACAAGGTTGCCTTGTATCGTTTTAAAACCACTGGGATCATATTTAGCTGGTCAAAATACGTAGGATAACGTATCTTGATATGCATTCGATATCTTGAATTCACGAGCTATGCGCTTCAGACGCAGGCGAGGCATAGGTGGACACATTCACCCCTGTCGACGGGGTGAATGTGTCCACCCTGTTTTTTGCAGTTTTTGAAAAACCGTGGGGTCAAAGTCAAAATCTGACAACGGGATCTTGTAGCTGAGCTCAAGACTCAAATTTTTACTACCCATACATTATCTTTTGGCATGAATAAGACCAAGAAAATCACAGTGGAAGGTCAAAAGTGTACCACATTCACCCCGGTTTACGGTACTACTGATTGTGAGTCCAAAAATGAGGGTTGAAAATGAAACTGCAGACGGTTAGTTGGAGAGTGGCAAAGAAAGTATCAATAACTTAATGAGATCAATTATATTGCTTTTGTATCTTTGTATGTGACAAAATATAATTATAAGTGACAACGTTTGGGCTTCCATGCTACGGATTTAGATGAGCAGTTCAACCAAATCAGGAAAGAATTTTGGTCTAGGTTACGGTCTAGGTTCTTTATTGCGAGATAATTCAGCCATATTTCCGTAAATTCTCAGTAGATTACGTTTACAACCCAGTTTTTCGACATTTGTTCCAACTAGGGGTAAACGTGTGTAGATATGGCTCATTCACTAAAAAAACAGTTGCATGAATTTGGGATAGACTGAAATTAAATAAACCAAAATTAGCCATACCTCATTTTATCTTGTTGATTTTTAGATGAATTTAAAAATAATTCATTGAAAGACAAAGTTTTTGAACGCCACTGTCACTCTTTCATTCTTGAATTATCGCAAAAATCAGTGATTTTTCTGTCAATGGTATCAAGTTCAGTCGTCTTACCTGATGAAATGGTCGAAAATTTTCTCACCATTATGCCATAATTAAATAAGGTAGATATCACGGTGGTAATTATTTTCAGGGTACTCAACAACTTCAAGTGCTGCAGGAAAAAATTTCGATACTGCAGCAACGTCACGAAACGCGCGAGCTCAGCTTACAAAAGCTCGTTCGTGATCTACTGCGAAGTAGAAATCAAGCATGTAAAGACTGTAAGCAACCAATCCGTGAAGAAATGGATAAGCCGCTACAACAGGAATCTTGTTACTACCGCCAAGAGCTCGACAGTATTCTTGGCCATCTGCAAGATCTCACCTCGCCTTGAACAAATTTTGCATTTAAGCTAAAGTCCATGGTAGGCTGTGAAACGTCCTTGTAATGATTTTTTAATTTTTGTATATGACAAGTTGCACAAACGATTCCAACTTTTTTATCGGTTTTTGGTCTGGAATACTTTTCAAGACTCTGAAGAATTCGATACTTGATAAGATATCTCTGGGGTGTTGAAGTGTCTTCTTTTTGACTATAAAAGTTACATGTAAGTTTCTAAAGAATGAACTTTATTGTATTTCTTCCATCCAATAACTGGACGACCTTTTACTAAGTTTTTTACATCTTTTGAAACTTCCCTAACGTGGTTTCTAATCTCCATTAACGAAGTATTCGGTACAGTTTTTTGTGCAGGTGAATGGTTGCCAATTCTGAAAAGATTCTGGAAACCAGCATTTGAGCGAATTTGAGAATAATCATAATAAGATAATTATGAAACACTTTGCATAGAGATGCCTCTAACGTCATAACGGATAACGTTGATTGACTGATGTATTTATTATAAAAATTCAATTTCTATGTCTGACATTCTGAATGTTCACGATTATTCCTCTATTTCGGTGAATTGGTGGGGTTTGCCTCAAGTATGTATAATTTCAGAGTGTGGATTCCCATATGAAAGGAATGTAGTGTACGGTACATGTATTGAAGCTATGATCTCTCTAATGCATAATTTGTGGTAATTCTATTTTTGGATAGCATTGTGTGCGTACCTAAAATGTTGGACACTGGCAGACTGATCTCGATCAGGGTGCGATGTGTTTTATTTCTTGTTTTACTTTCTTTACTTTCTAGAAATTACTTATTTTACATGTACCTTTCAACGAAGATCAAATTAGTTTTGTAAATAAGGCATTGATCAATTGCTGTAGACCAAAGTGGTATGAATCTCAAATAATATCTTCAATCCACCCTTCAAGTGGCTGAGTAATGACATTGCGAAAAAGTTCTGGAAATCCTTGCTACAAAAATCAAGACCTTGCGTTCCTTACTATTGTTTTCAACGTGGACTCATATAAGTGTGGTCTGGGACAGTTTGAATGAGATATTTATGATTATAACTTCATATTTGTCAATTACATCCTTCAATTGGTGGGAAAACTTTTACCGAGACATGATAAGAAATTTCTCCACGATTGAAACGTGGTTCATAGTTTGAAGGGGGATTGGAGCAGATTCTGTGGTCTGTGTGGACATGAGTTCGTAGACAGCGAGGGGGAAAATTGAAAAATTGAGTGAATGTATGTACCTGGACTTATGCTCCTAACTTGAAGAGTTCTAGTGGGTGATTAACGAGATTAGAATATGACCTATCAAAATAGCTATCGGAAATACGGCCACGCTCAGAGATTCCCCTTGCTTATGGTGTATAAAAGTAGGCAATTACATGTTCCAGTTTGCACGAACTCCTTCAAGAAGAAGGGTTCATTACACCTTAGAACCGTATCAGCTCTCAGGATCATCGTCGCGGGTGAAATGTCCACTTTTACCTGTAATTTCATCTAATTTGTCCACAACCAACACGAGGTCATGTCTTCACCCTAAATCTTGCTTCGTCGTGTATTCAACCTTGATCTCAATTTTGTCCAATAGTTTAACACCCGGAAAAATTATGATGCAAAATAGGTTTAACCGGTTAATCATTAACCAAATTAATTGAAACGAATCTACTTAAATGGGTTTCGCATCATTCCGTAGCGACTACGAGCTGTAGAGAGTTCTAGTAAAATTGCGTATATGCAGACAAAACGTATCGAGCTCTCAGTGCCAGAAATCCCAATTTGAGCTCGAGATCATGACATGTAGGATGCTTTGAATGAAAGATGTAAATAAGTAAGTCGAATGCCTGCCAAAATGCTCTCCTACGATCTTCCATGACGGTCAATTTAATGGAAAGTGAACGAAACTCATCTTGAAGATTGAAATTTATATTTGTAAATAGGATAATACATTGTAATTGTAAATCAGTTTTAGCTATAAATGAATCAAGAACTGAAATAGTAATCATTAATTTGCATGCTGTTGATTTTTGTAGGCAAGTAAGCATTCCATAAATGTATTAGTATTGATTAGAGCACAACTATGATGAGCTTTTCAATTCAATCTCAGTAAGAATAGACACGTCGTCAAAGAAATATAGGGCACAATCAAGATCTGAATGACTTTTGTTCCAAGTAACACAAAAATTAATATGTCAAGTCCTATAATTGTGCGACATGAAGTTATGAGGTGCTTTTAGACAAGCTCATTCGCCCTTAGAATAAAATCTTCTCTTGAATTCATCTCCAGGTTCTGTGCTTTTATTCCTTAAATATTTGATGTACTCTGAGGATAGTGCAAAAATAATTTTTCGCAAATCCTTCCAAGCGATCCGGAATCACTGAAAACTTCGTCTTACACATTATACAAACTTATGCATGATGGAATATATTTAATAAAGTTGTAATATTTTCTAGAAACTCGATTCCAAATCGTTGTGCTCATTTCTGCCATTCCCTAAAAACCCAGGAACTTGTGCGATTTCAATGCTGAGAATAAATTTCGCCAAATCTAGTAGTAACTGGATAAATAACTTTGTTTCTTGACTTCATCAATGTGAACGTTCTTCAGTGAGAAATTTCAACTGTTTGGAGCGTAATAAAATTCCAAAACCTTGTTCAGTGGATGCTCTCGAATTCCGAGGAGAGTGTAGCGAATTTCTGCGACGTTACATAACAGAATTTTAGAATGATTTCGTTTTCCATTAATTTTTTTTGTTCCTATGTGACCTGTATGTACTACGGATGCGGATCACGAGATAATGAAATGCGGAAATTTCGAGGGCTATGATTTTGTCAGTAAAATAAGTATATTTTATTCATAAGACTATATTGACAAACGTACATTTATTGCCAGAGAGAAAAATTTTTAATCATCCCTAAGTCGTTGAGTTTCCGTGGTAGCTAAAGCGCTTGTATCGGTAACACTGCGCAACACAATTTTGGGTCTGACATAATGCATGGACCGGACAATGATTTTCTCGTGCATTTTTCGATGCTGAACCCAAATCCGACCTCAGGTTTGCGCCTACACGTCAGGATTTTATTTTAAAAAAACCGATTCTCTAGAAAACAGCGTTTTTTACGATTTTCGCTAATTTAGTAAACTGAAGGTCTCTTAGCCAGGGAGTACAGATGGGTCAGAATGCATATCAAAATGTGTTTCCCTACGTATTTTGACCCGCTGGAACACGATCCTGGTGTTTTTAGAGCACTATACTGCAACCTCGAAGTCGTGTGAGCTTATTGGTCCACCTGGTATTTGGAAAAAAGTCTAATTTTGCAATAAGTCTTTGAAAAATCATGAAACAGTCTAGAATGCACCAAAAGAGACGTTCGCCATCGAATTTTTTCCGTTTTCTAACATACTTTTAGGAAAATATTTGTCCGACAGCCGTAGAAGCACTGGTTTGACGTTAGGAATTTTTTTCAAAACCTATTTTTGTCATAACTTTTCCTGTGCTGAAATCACGAGGAGAAACGTTTCCTCTTGCACGAGATACTCAAACATGGTTTTCCGACACAAAATGACCGTCTCAACATAACCCCGTGGTTCATTCAGAGCTAACATGTCATAATTTTCCTCTAGCCGCAAGAAACCTATTTTTGAGGAGTTTTCTTGACCTAGACCAAATTCCTGACATAGTATCCCAAAACAAACCACGAGATCGTCTTTAGACGGCCATTTTGCGTTGGGGAACTAAAAGACGTAAAACCAGTGCCTCTACGGCTGTTGAACAAATTTTGTTCCTTAAATTATGTTACAAAACGAAGAAAATGCGAGGTTGAACGTCTAATTCGGTCCATTCTAGACTTTTTTATGATTTTTCCAAGATTTATTGCAAAATTAGGCTTTTTTCCAAATACCGGGTGGACTCATAAGCTCATACGGCTTCGAGGTTGCAATATAGTGCTATAAAAACACCAGGCATCGTGTTCAGCGGGTCAAAATACGTAGGAAAACACATTTTGATATGCATTATGACCCATCTGTACTCCCTGGCTAAGAGACCTTCCCTTACTAAATTAGCGGAAAACGTGAAAAATGCTGTTCTTTAGAGAATCATTTTGTTTCAACTAAAAAAAATCCTGACGTGTAGGCGCAAATCTGAGGTCGGATTCGATTCCAGCGTCGAAAAATACACAAGAAAATTATTGCCCGGTCCATGCATTGTTTCAGACCCAAAATTTTGTTGCGCAGTGTAATACTTCAGAATAGGGAATCGGGACTACCTACTGTATCACACTGTAAAAAAAAATAACAAAGACGATCTCGACTTACCGAATGTAAATGAGCGTGTAAGGCTGCAGCAGAACGTTGCCTGACACTTCCCGTATAGACTTGATTAATGATTCGAAATTATCAAGAATCTTAATTATTGAGAAAAATATGAAGGACATGTAAGATATCTGTTATTTGAAACCTTGTTGACTTGATGAATTTTTCAGGTCTCCCGATGACTTTTTTCAGGACAAATAAGTAAATTCCTTATCCTGAGACTTTATGTAGTTTAAAATCTAATGGCGCTTCGTGAATCTGGGTTGGAAATGATTCAGTCTAAGAGTGAAGACGTTGTTTCGGGGCTATTTTTCCCGAGATTTTTCCTCAAGGATTTGTGTCAGTAACCGTTAGGTGCATTTACCATGTAATCCAAGTTTGATTGGATCCATTGATCACAATTTATGCAATGAAAAAGGAGTCTCTTGTCTTGAAATAGGATCTTGATGATGAATTTCAGTACTTACCAAGCAGCATGTTGGTGGAGGCGCAAAGCATCCTCTTGAACTGGTGTATTTTATACTCCAGAAGCTGCATTTAATGTAACTCTCGTGATAATTGGCCACTTTTCAGCCAAGCTTTTTGGCAAATGAAATTGATCCCTTACAAGATTTGATTCAAACTCCGAGTTCCGAGTTACCTCAATATTTCTGAGAGCCAACGAGACAGTTAAATGGGAAATTTACAGGGATCGCACTGATGAGAGAGGCATGTGATACTGAGGGGATGAGTTGTCTCATATTAGATACAGCGAGCCAATAAGTAAAAACGCCCGAAAAATATTGATTAACTGATCGGATTTAAAGATGACTTTGGGGAAGACTGGGGGGAATTCGGTCACATTGATTGATTTGACGACAGTTGCATCGATGCACGATACGGGACCTCAACATGTACCAAGGTAAATGTACCCAATACCCCCCGCCCCTCTTAAGCCACTTTGCCAATAGTTTTGGCCTACTTCGATATTTTTCAGCATACCTCACATCAGCTTATTATAAAGCCTGTTTCAAGACCTTTAAAATGAGCTCCAGTAAGTTCAATTTTGACCAATTCGAGTTGAGCTATCATGATTTTCATAAAAAGCATTTTTCGTGAGTTCCCGAGAGGCGGTGCACCCAACATGCTTACGTCCCCTACCGTCCCTCAACCCGCTCACTAATTTTCCACATATGTGGGCATGCCCGAAAACCGATATTCGTGATAACTTGACTTGGATACATCATAAAAATCTGAAAAATTCTCAAAAATCTGACGTGACGATGCCAGGAATTTATTCCGACAACAATAAAGTCTCTTTCATGCTTTCTACTTTGAAGAGAAGTGGAAGAAACAAAAAATGTTCAACTTTGTAATTTTTGCCATTTTTCGGCATTTTACAACTAGTTATTGACTTTTTTCGTGTCAGAAATTTTTTTTGAATCTGGAAAGTGGGGTCTGAAGTCAGCGGGTTGAAACGATTTCAATCGTCGATGAAGTGGATAAAATTTGTTTGTATCTGCGTGCAACCACATTTCAAGCTTTTCATTGGTCCAAATCACTATTTCCGTTTCATTTTGACGCGGAAACACATTCTGAGTGATTAGTATACAAAGTTATACTGCGCGCCCTTACGAGATAACTACATAGGGGCATGTTGGGTACACTTCCAAGTTGACCTTATTATTTCACAATTGATCTTCGTATTTTTCTCATAAAATGGCTTCAGAATGGAGTTTAGCAACTTTGAAAAAGAGATTTTGAAGGTATTGAGACAAGGAATCGAATGCGCTGAAGTACATTAAGATTGGCTGAACCACACAATTTTTGGCATTGGTTTTACTGGACGTAATTTCATTGGCGGCTTCTTGAGCGTACAAATACAGAGAATGCTAAAACTCATTTTATATTCTCTGGCAGACCCAGAAATCATTGGAAGTAATTTCAAACAACTAATTTTCTTGTATGAAACACACACACACATTTGCGTATACTTGGGGGCTCTTATTTTAAAGGTTTTCTGGGAAATTTAAGATCAATGCTGTCTTATTCGTGGGAGTTTAGACACTTCCCAGAGGAATATTTGGGTACAATTTAAAGACAGACGCATCAACATTTCCCATCAATTAGAGTTACGCTTACTAAAACACGTGAAAAGGGAAAGATCATGGGAAACCAGCACTTGTGGCGTGAAGGATATATAATAGCGTACTGTCATATAAGATTGAAGCGTTAGCACACCTGTGGAACTCCGATAAAGTATGAATTGTGGAATCATTCAAATCAAAACTTATCTAATGCCAAATCGTTTACATTGTTCATCCGCAGTAGATCGGAGTTCAACGACTTGTGAAAGAACACAGCAGTTTATGGAACATAAAGATAGAGCAATTTTTGAACGAGTGAAATAGGTTGAATCAAATAAGCAATATATTACTCTTTCCACGAATTTGAGCTAGTCTTAGTTTGACTAAGAACTCAGGTGTGTGTGTATGGATCACATTGATTATCTAAAAATACGAGATAATCAGCGATTAGGAAGAATGACTACATCCTTACCTTTGAAGATTTCAAGTAGTCCAATCAATTAGTGATACTAAGATACTTACCAATAATTTATTCTGTCTAATATTGGGAAACTTTTATTACAATCAGGAGAAAGAATGGTAGTACACGTGATCATTCTAATATTTATCCTATTAACACGTTCACTGCAAAGCCGGTTATTTTGGTGATTCTATCGGTCATAGCGGGTCATCGACTGGATACTCGTGCTTTGACAAACATGTCCCTATATATCGGCTGTCTATTATGTCCTTGGGCAGGGTAAGATGCGATGATAGATCGTACTTGTATATTTTTTCCGAAAAAATATCAGATGGTAAAGATTCTCTGTGGAAAGTTAATGTGGTTACAGCTATAACTTACAACCTTTACCATAAGAAATAGCACGATTAACCAAGTTACATTTGGAAACTCTGTAAACTTTCCTAACTTTTCTACAGAGTTGAGAAGATGTTTAGAGATAAAAAGTCGTCTCGAGTCGTTCGATGGGGTCCATCGCATTGTCAGTGGCAACTCATTATAAGTTAACCATCGGATCAAATTCACATTTCATCAAAATTAACGACTAGTAAGCGATTCGTTTGAATCAATTCACAATTTTATAACAATTATGCAAACGCGACACCCTTATACCGGTAGATATTTCACAATACAATAATGTTTCGGCCGGGACTAATGACAAAGAATGATAGAACTTATGATTACACAACGATTCCGCCACATTTACCGTAGCAGCGACCTCAATAGATTTAAGAAATTCCGAAAGGCTCAACAATCGTAAGATAGATTTGACATTACACCACAGTGAAAAATCAAGTGGAGATCATGGATAGCTACTCACAGTTGAAATATTTTTCACGTGGTTCGTTGGGCAGTTTATGACTATTTGAATATGAAAAAAGCTTCATGGTAATCAATCAAGTTGCGTTTGTGTATGATGACAGTTGCAAGCCCATATTAGACCACATTAACCCTCGTCTTTTGGATTAGAAGCACGATTACTGTGATCCTATTTACAGAAAAATAATTCAAGTAGAAAACAGGAAGAATCGTCGTCTTACCCTTGTAATTATTGCGGTGGGTTTAAGAGATAAAAGACGCCATTCGTGAGATCAAACGAACAAAGTTGAACTATCACAATAAGTATGTAAATCAGTGACGAACGGGAGAATTGTCCACTCATCGTAGCAAAACTTTCGCACTCATCTTGGAGGATTAAGATGAAGCCTTCTAGCATGAACTTCCATTTCATATTTACGTTTAAATGGTTGACCGCAATAGGGACATTTGAAGCGAGGTTCTTGACCACATTCTTTTCTATGTCGCCAAAAAGTATCATAACGAGGGTAAACCTTGTTGCATCGCTCACATGTAAAAATATTTGCGGGCTGGTTGCTTTCTGCATTCGTCTGATGTCTGTACCCATGATCGCTGATAACATTTGAGTCCGCCAAGATCAACGGATCGGTAGAAAAATTTTCCATCTCGTACGAGCTTTGAGTTGATTCAGACACAACGAATTGTAGAGGATCGAATACTGAAACAAAGTATAAGATACGCGTCAGGAAACGTTTCTGACGTACATATTAACGAAAGCACATGGAATAATACAACAATCACAGTCCTAAATTGCAAAATATTGTACCAAAGTTTTGTAAGTTTTGTGCCATTAGTGAATACGAGTGTGTTTCGTAGTGTTGATCCTATGACTATTTATTTACAGGTATGAAAACGTTATGGAGCCCTTCGTCTTCTGGATTCTTGACCAGAGTTCACCTCTGAAGATACCTAAACATCGAATAATGAAATACACTGTAAAAAATTGGTTGATTTTGCACCAAAAAAGACAACCAGGTGATTGTCTTTTTAACCACTAGTTGTCTGTCGAATCCAACAAGTGATTGGAAATTCAACCACTGGTTGCCTACCAAAATTTTTCCCACTGCAAATATGTTAGTGAATACGGGGTCCAAGAGATTGTTAGATTATGGTTCCCGGTTGGCAATTTTGGGGTCAGAAGAACAATTCTCTTCATTTTTTTCATTAACGAATTCGCGAGCCTTTCCGGAAAAATCCAGGTTTAGCAGCGTTTATGCGATTCATTATCCGGATTGATGATCGCTTATCTTGCGTTTGCCTTGTTCCTGATCCCGAACAAGCTACTTATACGATCCGCAAAGTAAAACGGGTGGTCACCTCGGCGGTCACCAATCCGTATACTGAAAAGTGAAAACGTTGCTCAACAGGTCCGCTGCGGTCCCACCGGTGGGCCCCGCCGCACCTGGGGAACGATCATCGAATTCAGCCTTCGCAGCGAACGTGTTAACCTGAATTTTCGAACGAAAAGGCTCGCGCGGCCGACGCTGTTATTTAATTCTATCTGTTTATGAAAAAAACTTGAATATACTTAGTTTTCTGATCCAAAAGGGTCACCCGGGGACCACCATCTGCCAATCTCATGATGGGTCCTATATTTTACAAATAATGAACGAGTAGTCGAGATTTTTTAAGTACGCTGCGCGTGGCCAATTTGTTGCAGTTTCTCCCATAAATTTTTTACACTGAAGAACACCTAAAATTTGCGGGTTCAAGTGCAATTCATCCAGGAATATCAGAACTCTAATGGGCTAATTAACGCCGTATAAATATCACCTTGGGAACTGGCTTCCACTGTAGGATTTGACTTTCATAGCTGTGCATTAGAGGCATGAAATTCGTCCTTTAGCTAACTTTTGTTTTCATAATAGTTTTTTTTCGTCTGTGAACTGAACCAGGTCTAAGAACTTCTTGCTGCATTTGATGACAATGCACTGCAAAAAACTCGGCCAAAAAGAAACGTGCATTGTTTCCATGTGCTCAAGAATTTTCTTGTAAATAGTGAATAGTACGTCGGGCTGAAAAAGTTTGAGACTCACAAGCAGACATTTACGCCGGGGATGCAAGAGAATCGAGACGAAACGCAAGTATGTAGAATTTATGAATGCCTTATTATACACGGAATGAATCAACTTCAGCCTCCGGATCATATTTCCAGTTGCACAAGAGATACTTGCAGAGAAAAATTATGTCACTATTGCTTATAGACGAATTTGAAGTTTGTACGAAAATAGAACAGCCTTATAACAATTGTAAATTGCATCAAATGAATGTGGAGTATTGGAAATTATACTATACCTTGGCTCAAAAGTAGGCTCTGTACAATTCTTTTTTTCTTACACAAATACTCTCGAAAATGTTGAACCCCGTCATGGAGAGGCTTGCTCGCACTCTTGGCGCATATTCTTATGAAGGTTTTACTTTCTATCCTTGTTACTATCGGATCTCGTGCCAAAAACTTTGTTCTTCACGCACTTTCGCAAAGAACAAAGTTTTTTGGCACTCGACGCATAATATACTAATTTCGTGTCCTTGCAACACACGTCAGATCATAAAAACTACCCCTATTTTCCCGATACACATTACAGTTGCGTTGTACATACCAGTTTCAACGATTGTAGTGAAAGAGGAATGAATGAATTGCGTAATTTCTAATTCCATTCATTTTGCCGGATAAGCAACCATGCAAAAAGAAAAAACCATTCTTTAAAAAATTGACATGTCGCTTGGATAGACTCCTGACAAAACAGTTGATCGATAATTTATCGTGAAATTAAACTGTATTTTATATAGAGATTTAAGGCCGGACGAAGTTTTTGGTACAAAAGGACGCATGAATTAGAACTCTTCAAGTTGATGTGAAACGATTCTAGAGATGAGATTATGGAAAAGAAGAATATGAACGAATCTCACTGAATTCACGTTGCGAAAATCTGGCTTCGATAATCAAGAAATTCGATCACATTTCGGAATTGATCACTATAAATCAATTGTTGAGTCGATGGAAGGATATGGGTTAATACACACATGTATGTCAATTCAATTTATTAGCTTATAGTATAGTTTCACACGACTGTAGATTCGGTGATCTCACGTCAGTTCAAACGAACACCGTCAAAATGTTGGTTTACTTCAAAGGGAACAAATGGAATCGCTTTACATGGGTTTCCATCTCGTATTTACGTTTAAAAGGTTGATTGCAATGAGGACATTTAAAACGAGGCTCTTGTCCGCACTCCTTTCTATGACGTCGAAAGACATCACCTCGTTGAAAGACTTTGCTGCATCGATCACATGTAAAAATATTCGCGGCTGGTTGGTTTTCCACATTATAAACCTGTTGCACATGTTCGATGACATGCGCATCCGGTATATGCGTCCCTGGCATAGGAATATTCTCTATTGTTCCTGGAGCATGCACTACATTCAGTGGATCTGCTGGGAAAGGTTCCGTCTCGTAAAATGTTTGCGTCGGTCCCGCTGGCACGATAAATTGGACAGGAACGAAAACTGAAACAGAGTATGGATACGTATCGAATGAGAATTTGAACTTTACAAATATACAAAAATTTATTTTGCAACACAATATCTTCGCAACCATACCTTAATTTCACGTCAAGTTCCAAGAAATAATATCGTTACTAGGTAATAACTCGTAAATAAAGATGTAATATGAAATTCGAAAACATAATTTATCTACTTTCTTCATTAACATTTACACATGCATATAAATGTCGATTCTCTCCACATTTCCGATTATATTCTTCAGAGACTGGCAATTGATAATAAAACTGAACGGCTTGAGTGACTTATGAAACAAATTTACAATTAGTCCATCATAGTTCACGGATTTGAAAAGATTGTATTCATTGCGAAATAGGATGAAAACGTGCTGATGGAATTCTCAATCTTTGACTGTTTCTCCTCGAAATCTTTCATTGGAATAAAGTAAGTGTACCCAACATGCCGCTCTTAAGCAATTTTGCTGACAGTTTTAGTCTACTTGAACATTTTTCAACGTAATTCAACTTATTTTGAAGCTTGTTCCAAGACCTTCGAAATGAGCTGAAATGAGCACAAATTTGATCAACCAGACCCGAACTACCACAATCCTTCCAAAAAGTGATCTTTCACGAGTTTGCGAGAGGACTCGCCCAACATGCCTCCTCTCTTTAAAGCGATGTGGATCGGTAATGAAGTGCATGAAATAGTTTTCATCTCCGTACAATCACATTTGAACCTATAGGACATACTCCAAACCCTCTTGAGATAACCGCGTAGAAGACTGCAACTCTGGCCTTCACGTTTTGCAAACGATCTCTGTATTTTGGTCATAAAATCGCTCCAAAGCCAAGTTTTGTAGTTATAAAAAGAAGGATTTGGAAGTCGCAAGAAAAAAATTCGCTCAAATGTTATGTGATTTTTGAACCAAATAATTTTGGCACCGGAAGGGAATTTCCTCGGTAATTTTTTAGTTGCGCAAACGCAAAAAATCAAAAGATTACTCTAAGTTTCCTGGAACACGCAGAAATCAATTTGGATCAGTCCAACCCGATAATTTTCTCACATTTTAGAATAACGAACGTGGAAAAAATTTGCGAGAAGGTTAACGAGTGCCCGTTCCTGAGATAGACGTAACGAGACATGTTGGGTACAGCGGGCATGTCGGGAACACTTAACTCATCTTGATAGAAGATCATGAATAAATAGTTTTTGTCGATTCAGAGATGAATAAAATCATAAACCCAACTTGGCCCGATAGGTCGATCTCAGGAGTGGGTACTCCTTGGTAGTCGGGCAATTTTTTACGTTTGTCATTGTTCTCGCTCAGGTCGGGTAATTAACAATTCTATGCGGAACAGTCATGTTAAAATATGAGGAAGTAAGTAAATTGCATCGATCCCGAATCATTTCTGCGTTTACTAAAGAATTGAGAGTGATTTTTCCATTCATCGTAATTGCACAGCGAAGAGATCACCGCGGAAATTGCGTTCAGTAAAACCGGTGCCAATCAAAATCCGTTTTTCAGAGTTGCAAAAGTCGGACCTAGAGCTATTTTCTTGAGCAAAATTCGGAGATGATTTGTGAAACAAGAAGGCCAACATCGGAGTGTACCCAACATGCCCCCACATGTTTATGTCAAAAGGGCGTGCAGTGCAACTTTTTTACAACCCAGAACGTGTTTATCACGTCAAATAGAGGTCCAAAATAATGTTTGAGATCGGCGAAAAGCTCCAAATGTGCTTGCACGGTGATAAAAATGATTTTTCGACACACTTTGTGAGAAAGTATCTTTTTCGCCCTGATTGTCCACTTTCTCTCACAGTTTGTCAAGAACAACAGTTCGCTATATACACAAATAAAAAACTTATTTTTCATCACTCTCACCTAAAAATGTCGCGTTCAGAACTGATTTTTGGGTTCTCGAAATCAAAAAATACATCCGCACTTCGCTAGCAAGCCCTTTTCGAGCATTGGAAGACATGCTTCTCCTAGTACCCCAAATGGGCTAACGCGCTCACAAGGAGAGGTCCAACCTTGCGGAACACGGATCTTGATAAAACTCTGGGAATCATCTTGTTTTGGTGAGAAATGAAGGTATCTCCAAGGGTTAGGTCCAATGGGCCTCCTATCCCAAGATACAGCTATGGAGGTTAGCATTGTTACTATATTTATACATACGATTTTTCAACATGGCATATGTTGGCAATGCTAATCTCCATTCCTGTATCTCAAAGTAGCAGGCCCATGGGATCAAACCCTTGGAGATACCTTCATATTGCACCAAAACAAGATAATTCCCAAAGTTTCATCAAGATCCGTGTTCCGCAAGGTTGAACCTCCCCTTGTCAGTAAGGTAATATACTATTACACCCTTGTATCGACATGTACTATTTTATCCTCAACCGCCGATTTACATTATTCTTCTCAGGAAAATTAAGACGGTTCGGCTTCGATTAATTGGAAATTGGACGTAGTTTACTTCATTTCAAAGGTCTTAAAACAAGCTTCGAAATGAGCCAAATCATGTTGGAAAATATTGAGGTTAACCAGAGTTGTTGAGAAAATGGTTTAATGGACGCAGGTTGGGTACACTTATCTTATTGAACGTTTTCTTTTGATAAATGTAAAACTTTCCGAGATCAAACAGAAAATGAGCACGACGGCACGTTTAATACCTAATTTTTGTGTTTTTGGGCGTCAGCTACACAACTCTATGTGACAATAGAAACCGAGCTCGACAAATTCACTATCTGATAACGGGTCATCTTTCAATGGTCATGCAGCTTGTCAAAAAAAAAAATCCAGGGTTAGTCGAAAGCTTCCATTGCCCAAGGAAAAGAAAAATTGGTCTCTCAAACAAGATGTTTACTAAAAAGGGACTTTAAAATTTTCAATGGCTGAATCCCCAATCTTTTTCCGACTCTATCAAATTTTCGGTAGATTTCCGATTTCTTCGACTTTTTACTTGTCTAGGAAAAAGTCATTGAAAAGAAGAAACCTAAATGGAAAAAACAACCAGAACGTACATTGACTTGAGACAGTAAATTTTTGGTATGATTTTCAACCGTTTTAAATGTGGCGATATGAAGAAAAAATTAGTTGAGATTCAACTGAAAACTGTATGTAGAATTGTATCATGTTGAATGCTACGACTCGTTCATATCGGTATTGGAATAATGATTTGAGGCTTTCCAAGTGTATCGAGTTGATTCAAAGTTGTAGACTTTTTAGTTTTTGATGAACGATCAACAATATCCAATTCGGTTTCTACTTCTTACTATTGAACACTGAGGAACAAAATTCTGGGTCTGAAATAACCCATTTGGGACAACGTGATTTCCTTATGTATTTGTCGGCATATGAGAATCAAATCCGTAGCCAGATTTTCTTCTATGCTAAGGTTCTTTTAAATCACAAAAAACTGATTTCACGAAAAAATGGCCAATTTTTGCCAATTTTCTAAATTGAAGGCATTGGTGGCGCATTCTTGTCGTTAGCCAGAAACGTATCGGAGATATGATTTGCAACTTCTTTTTGTGAGAGTAGTTGTAGAGGGTTGGGATGCGTTCAAAACGAATAACAAGCTGATTTTTCGAGTTGCTATTTTCAAAATTTGACTGATATCGCAATAAATCTTCGAATGCTCAAATAGTATATTATGACACTCCAAGTAGATGGGTAGTTTTGTACGAAGGACTGTTTATGGCAGGAGCGAAGCGAGTGCTATAAGTCCTTCGTAACAAAAATACCCATCTGCACGCAGTCTCATAAGATAATTTATGGCACGAGAATCCAAAAATCATGTTCAAACTTTGAACTTCAAAGTTGCGATGTTTAGGTTAGAGTGCTATAAAATAGGCTAGAACGTCCTTTTTGACATTTTTGAGCCCACGAGAGCGCATTCTCTTTGTTATCAAATTACATTGTAGAAAAATTATGTGTAATACCCCAAAAACAGATGAGCCAAACATTCAGGTATCGTTACGAAAAAGGCGTTTTGAGCACCTTTTGTGGTGAGCTCAAGGTCCCTAGTGATGGGTGGAATTTCGAATTATAAGTGGTCTCGTTTTGTTACCATGGTGCAATATCTGAAGTCCCGTAGAGTTTGGCGATGTCAAATAACCCTTGTCATTATTGTGAACAAGATTCATTGTACATTAGGACATACAATGAATCATGTTCACATTGTTTACCATCGTAAGCTCAGGCGAACACTCCAATGGTTCTATTCCGAAGTCATGTAGAGAAAAACATTCGATGTTACGTAAGTATACCGTTTTGTGGTGATGTTTTGAAAGTTTTACACTTACGTTTGGAACTTTGAAATTTGACTCAACCCGAAGCGACTCGAGCTCATCCCAGAAAATGCTCAAAAAGTCTTCTTCGAGATGAAACCTGTATAAATGATTGGTACATTTTGGGGCTATTGTTTATAATTCTCCTCTACTGCATAAATAAAAATGAAGGAAATGCACCGTTGCGATCTCGAAAAGGATATCTCTGATCTATTTTGTGAGAATTTCAAGATTTATTGAGAAATCTGTCAAATTTTGCTGATAGCAACTTGAAAAATCAGCTCGTCACTTTTTCGAATCGCATCGCCCTCTAAGACCACTGCCATCGTGTCAAGCACGGCAATATACGTTGGAAATCATAGTTCCAACACGCTTCTGGCCTAGTACACCAATGCGCTACCAGAACCAATAGTTTAGAAAATTGGCAAAAAACGCTTGTGAACGACGTTTTCTGTAAAATCAGTATTCTGCGCGATTAAAAGAAAATCCTTACGTATAAGAGCAAATTTGGCTACGGATTCGGTTTCTACGTCGATAATTACACAATATGATCATGTCTGCCGTAATAGGTTATTTCGGACCCCAAAATTTTGTTCCTCAGTGAGATCATCAAAACTAATTATACAGAGTTACATCACCACAGGATGATTTTAAAATTACGGGTTTCCTAAAATTGAGCCCTAAAATTTTTAATAGATTTTCTATATGAATCCAGCCCTATCCATGGTATAATAGATCGTATTCATGATGACACAATATGTGAAAGCAATTTCATTTCATTATTGGCGAAAGTACGTCTCTCGTTTCATTTCCATTAAGATATTTCTAATATTCGAACGGGAAGCATCAAATGTTTGAAAATGTGGTCGCAGAAAAAATGAGCTAGATTTTCATCTTTCTAGGTAAAAAAAAACCATAAATCTATCTATAGAAGTATGTAAACTACAGTAGCTTGCTACGGAACTCAAAAAAATCAAAATGTCAAATGATTCCCATTAGAGGTCAAGATTGAGTGATTGTCGAATAAAAAGGGTTAAAATCTCATCATATCTGAAGAATCAAGCACGAGGAGGACAGAATTCGGCGAATATCTTAGCTCTATTCATTTCAGCCTGTGGTATTTTTTTCTCAAGACGTCAGTTTATTGATTTTCGTGAAGAGAAAAGTTTTCCCAGCACTCGACACGTAGTATACTACCTATTGAGGTACACAGTCAAGATAACATGCTGCAATAATAACGGGTTAGTTAGATTGTCTTCAAGCGGAATAAGAGGAGCATAGTTACCTAAAATTTCCTTCACAAATGTTCAAAGTCCTCTGATTGGCTCTTACCAGTTTTCACTTGGAGATAGTCAACTTTCATCTAAGCTTTCACTCAATTTAAAGTCCAAGGAAACTTTGATACCCAAGAGAATGATAAAGCTAAATGACGTGCATTCCTTTGCTAAATCCATGTATATCTTATTCCAAATCTTTTTGACAGGGAATCTTTGATAATATAAAACACCGAAGAAGTGTCACAATCAAGTTATTGGCTGAGTTTATGAGAGAAAGGCTGATAATTGCACATTTTTTGTGACCTGCAACGAGCTTCCCTATTCCGTTGCACAATCGGAAATATATTGATGTTACACCTCAAAATTTGTTCGAGAGATAGTTTGAATGAAATTTGAATGGTAACATAGTTTGTTCAGTTGGATTCTTAACTAGAGCTCTGACTCATTACAATCAGAACTTGCGATCGAGTTTTAGAGGTAATAGAGAGGCATGAAGTTGTGTTTCAAAAATTTTTTTATTCAATTAAAAGAGTTACAAAAGATTATTAATAAAAGCTTGAAGTAGATACTGATAGTATCATTCATATTTTAAATTAAAAGATTCAATATCTAAGATCATAATCATGAAAATTGTATAAAACTACAGAAACCTAGAATTAAGTGATACCTAGACTAAAAAAAAAAAGTATGGACCAACGCAGCACTGCTCATAAGAGCAATTATAAGTAGTGCCTAAACTAACAAGAGCACAATCGATTACAGTTGACAAAATTGGTCAAAGAAAAATCTT
The DNA here is from genome assembly GCA_029851415.1 of Eretmocerus hayati. NCBI lineage: Eukaryota > Metazoa > Arthropoda > Insecta > Hymenoptera > Aphelinidae > Eretmocerus > Eretmocerus hayati. Next base: position 155,691,176 of record CM056741.1, read on the forward strand.
CACAAAAACTGTAGTTGCTTCCATCTTTACAACGTCTGAGTTCTGAGACGGCGATAATTGGACTTCTTACGCTACGCGTGAAATGGACGTAAATGGCACGAATGAACTGTTGAATAGACAGCACAAATATTTATATTGAATCCAAGGAAAGCGTACAATCTATGAGTATAGAAATATATCTTCAGTCTATGAGTATGTGGTAAAAAAAAGGAACATGGGATAGAGTATATCCAAGTCAACGTCTGAGAACCCAAACATTTTTTAAATAAAGGATGGAATAAAAAAAGCCAGGACTAAAAATATCAGAATCGTTAGAGAAAGAGTTGGAACTACGAGAACCAATTCATTGGTATTTAGTCGAGTATATGCTCGATCCAAATGAGTAAATGCTGATTCGTAAAAAATGGAGATTGAGAAAGTTTCAGAACTCTGGTCGTTGACTTTCACAGGCCACCCTGTGGAAAATGAAATAGAAAACTGAACTTTCTCTTCTAGGAAAATCGACCGAATCGTGGCTGGTGAAATTTAAAAAAAAATCGAGGCGACAAATTTTGATTTTCTCAACTGAAGTAAAAATAACTGCAGAGTAACACGAGTCTTGGCCAAACTGTATCAATGACAGTGGTTCGTTAATGATAGTAGAAATACTGCTAAAATTGTATCATATTTTGACCACATCATCGAGGCGTGAATAACGCCAAAAATCTCAATAGTCAAATCTCAGTAAGGATAACAAAGATGATGATTATCCAACAACGCAGATATTCATCAAATCTTTGAGATTCACAATTGTTCTTGGGCACAGAGAATAGCTTGAGTAGACGATGTCGGTAACTGTACAAAAATACAACTTTCATACATTTGAAAAAAAAAATATTTGGCGACTGCCTAGGTTAAATTATATTACAGTACGGATACTAAAAAGCTTTTCTTCATCTGCATTTTCACTAAAATTACTACAGGTTTTATGAAGATTGAAGCAGATAATCATAACATTGATTTAGATGGTACTCTCTGTTAGACTGATCGTTTGATATCAATATTGACACAACTTTGAAGATTGGTGTACATTTTTTCCATCCAATTCGTCGAATATTCCGATTTGCTTCATATCTTCACAGAATAAAATTTTGCTTTGGAAGAAACATAAGCGTCTCTTCAATTTTGATTGGGAATTTAGAGAGTGCAATTTCGAGTTTCAATTTTCAAAAAAAAATCTGGCTCGAGGTAATGCAGGAAATTTTCGAAAATTTTTGTCTAAATGTTACTCCCACATTGAAAACCATTAACGAAGCTAATAACATGGTCATCGTATAAAGAAAATTACCAAGAAAAAACTCAGATTGTTATTCAACTTATTAGCAAGTTTTTAGCTGAATTGTAACTAGCGAGATACCAATCATCTGCATCAGTTCTATTTACACTAAGACTATGTATTTAAATTTATAAGGCACTTACAAACTATATAAGATATACATCAGATTAACGAAACTATTAAATTGTGTGCGAATGGATGCAAGTTTTGGAGAGTGCCTGCGTTGTACAGGCATATTGATCAAATGCATTTCAACCTCATGAATAAGATTGATCAGAGCCTTTCACAAGGCAATTTAACTTTTTTTGAGTAAGTCTATCACAGCTGGTGTATCTTTGTTACTGGTTTTCTGTTTCAAAAACTCTATTTTGTTCATTGATTGAGATGTCTATTGAGATATGATTTCTAATAATCTGAAGATTAAGATCTATCCTGATTGATAAAGAAGAACAGTTTCACTGACGATAGTGATATCATCATAATTTCCAATCATTAAAAACTAATTGAATATATGTCTTGGAGATATAATTCTACTTAATCTTACATAAAATTTGAAGATGCAAATTGCTGTCAGAACTTTGATTCAAACTGTGGAACTTTCATCAAAGATGATCAAATTCCAATGTAAATAATTTTGAAAAATCTATCTCAATAAGACGAATGATAGTACTATAGATAAAATTAGCTTCCATTTACAGGCATGGGAAGTCCCCTAACTCTTCTCATATGCATTCAATAGCATCATCAAGTATCAACGTCGTACCGTTATTTGCGATTTGATCGCTCATACAAATCATAAAAAATAAGACTATAGCAAGCTAGCTGCATTCATAGTCTTGATTTGTTTTTTTTTTCTTTTTTTTCATCCTATCCGTAAACAAAGCAGAGAACAAGAAAATGTATTTCGAATTCTCAAAGGTTTTTAGTCATCTCGACTGTAAGATTTTCTGAAATTGATCGTTGCTTGATTATAAATGCAAAATCACAGCTTTGAGCTAATGATTACACAGCTTGTGGATGCTTCCTATACGCAAGACACGTAATATTGGAAGAATTTCTCTTAGGAAAATATAAAAATTGGTATCAGTATGCCAAAAGCTATCTATTTATTCGCTATGACTCGTGGGGCAATCACAACACAAAATATCCTCAAGATATTTTTCTGAAAAAACCGATTCATTATTTATAAAAATGTTTGCAAAGAAGATCGTTTTTGCGGATTATCTGTGTTAAAAATTACTCATGTACTCAAAGAAATATTTTGAATTGTGATTATGAATAATTGATATGCCTTTCGTCTGTTTATCGTCAATCATGGATGATTATAATTGTTCTATCCTGAATTTCAAAGTTACACACAATCTGAGTAAGAAACTTAAAAGCAAACATTCAACAGTTGTCATCTTTGATCAGAGATAATCGTTTCTCTCTGAAGTTTAAATAAAATAAAGCTTTTTGTCATATATAACTAAAATTTCTGTTCAATTTCGTAAACCTATCATGTTCATCGAGAATTGATTCGCTGATATAACGAAACGATAATCCAAAAATGGGGCATTTTCTGTGACGATATCTTTTTGTGATCCACGATTTTGAAAATTTTACTCCATTACTGTGAATTTGCAACATCCTCCGTGAAAAAAATAAAAACTGTTTTACACAAATCAGAATCAAAAATATTTTGAACGAATTGCGTGATTTTCAAAAGACTGGTCAGATACAGAATTGTGTGAATTGAAGAATCAATTTTGTCGCCTTTGGCAAAATGGTGCGAGAATCAAGATACTTCATCTAGTTTTTCAAAAAATCAAGCAACTTCATCATCGATGAAAATTTGGGGCTACCTAGTGTAGTTCGGCATTCACTTGAATCAAGTAGCATTCGCCTAATGCTTTCATCTATCTTTGAGACCTTCAAATTTCAAGGTATTTTCAAACATTCTTTACTTGAAAAGTAAAGTCCATAACAGATTTTCAAACAATCTTGAAATCCATTCATCTTGAAAACTCATAAGTGGTCAGTTCTCTAATTCCAAAAAGTTTGGTCAACTTTGCACTGCTCAACTAAGTATCGAATCCAATTTCATTGAAATCGCTACTTCAAAAGGATCACTGAAAAAAGTTTTTACAAAAAAACTCGTATTCTACAAGATTTTCGTTAGATCAAGTGAACCAATTCTCTAAAACCTTGGTATCAGATTTCAAGATCACATTGTTTGTGCTCGAAGCCAAACGATAGTAGAAATGATAAGGTAATCACAAAACAGCCGAGAGACAATGATTTTCCACTCAGATTGCGCATTATAACCGGAATTATCACATAAAGCACATTAAATATAAAAATGCACAGGCAAACTCCTCTCTTTCTAAAGGGGAAAAAAAAGATAGAAAGAGAGCGGTCATGCACGGAAAATCACGAAAAATTCAGATGGGCAGTGGTTGCGAAACAGCCTTAGTTGCACTCAAGTTTAATTTTATCCCTGTGGACGCGCTCGATATGCCTTGCAACGTGCATCTTCTGCTTGGCCCTGTACGAGCAGTATGGGCACTGAAACAAATTTCCAATTTAGTATGATTACTCAAATTTATTACACAATAACAAGTAAAGAGATATGTTACAGGAGATTCGATTTATGAAGATATCCAAATAAGTGTAAAAAATGGTTAAATTACCTGGAACTGCGGCTCCTTGCCACACTCCCACTTGCGATGATTTCTGAGGCTACTTTTCAACTTGTAAATCCTGCCGCAGTCCTGGCAAGAGAATTGTTCAGGGCTGCCGATATCCTTATCGTTGCTCAAATTTCCAGTACTTGGTGTACGCCATACGATAGATGGTACATACCAAGAATGCCAGGTTGACGCCGCAGATCGGCGCAAATCGGCTAGGCTCAGGTTTTGGGCTGTAACAAGCAGGTACGGCATAATGTGATGCGTTAGTTGAAAAATTTCTTTTTTTGGTCGGTGAATCAAGATCTTGCTCACGATCGCGCTATTGTACTGAATATTAAGCCAGGGTTATTTGTCTCGTCGGAAAAAAATATCGTGTTTCTATTTTTCTGAGGTTTACGTGCGTTATCTTCGTGAGTTAGTAGTTGAATAAGTACTTCATGCAGCTGTGAAAGAATTTATTGCTTTCTTTTTTATTGATATGTCGAGTATTCTTGACTCGAATTTACATGAAGTACTCATCCCCTTTTTTGGGGAAAATTTCTGGTATGTAATCAAATGTCACAATCGGTGCAGATAAACCAGAAACAGGTGTATTTTTTCGTATCTCACGATTGTCACATACTTACAAACGGAATAAAGGGTATCCGAAAAGTGTATGAAATCTTTACTATCCATGTATTTTTATACTTGCGAGATTTATTTGCCACTACAAAGAATGTAAGAGCTGAAAGGCGAAGGTGACTAAATAAGTTTGAACTTACAGTAAGTCTACTCGAAACCCCCAAGAGGTTACGCCATTTACAGTCGATAACATTTTAGAAGTCTACTGAAAGCTCAAGAGATTTAAGCTCACTACATAATAAATGTGAAGAAGGGATTGCAATATAGTAAAGATAATTCAATTTCGCATCTTACGAAAGTCGGAGAACATATTCATAGTATATCGATCTTTGATATCTAAGATATCTTCAGAAGACAGGAGACGGATTGTGAGCTCATCAGCAATGATATTAATCTAAGCAAAGAAATTTTCAAGGCACGGACAAATCCTAATTGTTGAGTCTGGCCTAAAAAATCGTGAGGGTTGAAGATTTACATTTGAAGGTATTTTCTCGAGATGAAAACAATGCTGTAATCAGTATTTTGAAAAAAAAAGCATTTTCAGACTATTTTCATTTTTTGGATCGCGCCATCTTTAATGAATCGCTCAACTTACACCAAATTTTCTTCAAAATTATTGAAACCACCCCTAAACAAGATTTTAGGCTGATTCGTCCAGTTATGTGAGACTGGATCCATTTTTCGATTCCAAATGTTCAATTTTCTCGTTCAATTTCATTAGAATTCGATAGATATCCATCTTTGTGAAAAATCACAAGAATACTTTTTAGCTTAGATTAAAAATATACATAGAATTAGCGAGGAAAAGATTTCAGTAGCCGGCAAATTTTTTTCAAAAATTATATTATATATATATGTAAAAAACTGATGTGGTATTTTTTTCTAAGAAAAGAGGTATCCTTGTGATTTTTCGAAAAAATGAATGAGTATCATTTTTCGAATTCTGAGGCAATTTAACGAGAATAATTGAATCGCAGTTTTGAAATTTTTTGTAATCAGAATTTTGAATCGAAAAAATAGGACTTACAAGGGGAGCACCAACCTTGCGGGTCCTGGATCTTGACGAAAATTTGGAAATCATCTTGTTTTGGTGAGAAATGAAGGTATCCAAAGGGATTTCGTCCAATGGGCCTTCCTTTCCCAGATACAACTATGAGGATTAGCATTGTTAGTATATCTATATATGTGTCATTTTAACATGGGACTATATGGACAATGTTAATCTCCATGGCTGTATCTCGGGATAGGAGGCTCATTAGACAAAACCCTTTCGGGTATCTTCATTTCTCACCAAATCAATATGATTCCCAAATTTTCATCAAGATCCAGGACCCGCAAGCTTGGTGCTCCTCTTGTTAGTCCCACATTACTTGATGAATGAGTTTGAAATTTGGTTTGGGTGTAGTTCATAGACTTTCGAAGAGGATATCGTGTGCTTTCAAGGATCCAATGAAGGAGGCGCAATCAAGAAAAATAAAAATGGCCAAACAGTTTTTTTTTGAAGAACTGACTACGACACTGTTTTTATCCTGAGAAAATACTCTAAATTCTACACCTCCAGCCTCCCAACGATTTTTCAGGTCAGGCTTCAAAATTAGGCTTGCACTCGTGGAGGCATAAGGGGATGTCGGAGTCTTCACCGACATTGTCGATTTTCGAAATTTTTTCACAAATTTTTGAGATACCACGAATAAAGAGCAATGCCGATTCCAAACATTTCACCGAATTGGTAAAAGATTTACTATCTGGGATACCTCAAATATCCATTGTATAAACTCGAAAATCGACAATATAGGTAATCGTCATAACTGCAAGGCTGACAGGGTGTAAATCGACTGCGACCGGTACATAGTTTCCACTACAAGCTCTAACTACAACCCACTTGATTTTTTAATTGTATTTAAGCTCAAGGGTGAGGTAGTATATCTAATGGGAAGGTCTTTTTTCAATTTGATACCTCATAGATTGAGTTCTACAAGATTTAATACCGGTTTTTAATGCATCTCTAAACTTTTCTAACTGGGCTAATGTTTTAGTAGACAGCAGAAGTAGACCGAGGTTTAGATTGAAGCATTACAAGTTGCAAAGTTCAACCCAAATGTGGAAGCCGTGATAGCAGATCATAGTAAAATTGAGGTATCTATGAAAGAAGCAATAGAAAATAAATATCAACTACAGGTACATGTAAACTTAGTCATTTTGAGAGAAGGAATCAATAGCTTCTTAATTATTACAGGTAGGAAAATATCAGGTATTCCATTTTCTTTATTGATAATTGTACAAAATAATAAAAATTAAATAAGACTCCAAGACAATGATTTTGAACCATTCGCTTCCATTGGAATGAGAACGTTATTCCCGGTAGTCTCATTATTTTGTATTTCCTGCAAGCTATTCTACCCTCTTGCTGTGTAGTAGTTTGAGATTTTTTTCAATATCTGCTTCACCTAAAAGAATGAATATAATGTTAATGCTAGTTCATGATTATAGAAAACATTGACATTTTCTGTATCAGTGTTATGGATAAATGAATAGAAACACGAGTGATATTTATATCATTTTTTAATTCTTACTTTTCGTACGTACAAATTCATGGAAAATTTTCGAGTTATGATAAATTCGTATAAAAATGTTCGAGATATATATTCCATAGCTTATAAAAAATAATTTCATAGCATGATTGGCTCGTTTGGTGTATATCGTTTTATTGGAGAATTACAAGTAATTCTATCCTTGTAGAACGTAGAAAAATACATTCAAACTTTTACTTTCTTGAAGAGCGCGTTAAGGCACGAGTGAAATTGACGAAATTCCATGGATGATTCTGATTCATCATATGGGACTGTTACAGCGATCATATATTACAATCTATAAAATTATACGAAACAGTAGCTATCATGTAGATGAATATAAAAGTTAGACTAAAGAACAGACCTTTGGAAAAACACGGCTGACATCAACTTAGTATTTAGAAAATCACAAGATACAAAACAGTTTGTATTATGTATTCAAATCAGAGATATCGAATGTAGCAATCTTGGATGGCGGAAAATTTCCATGAAACTCTTTTGATCTCCAAGAGGACCAAATTTTTGATTCATATTAGACAGGTTGTATGATACATCAAGAGATGCCAGAATTATGAAAAATTTATAGCGTAATCCTTACTACAAATACTCCGCGGCATAGCTGACATCAATGTAAGTATGGAAATTTGGCAAAAAGCCAATTTTGTACAAGAATACAAAAATTTCACAAAACAGTGAATAAAGTTTGCCTGAATTTGGAAGACTTTCCGCCGAGTTGCTCATCATACTTCATTTTGCATCCATGTACGGAAACTTGGTAAATTTTGGATATTAGGGACGTGGGAGATCACAAAAAATGAAGGTGTGGAGAGGAACGTCTGGGCATTTCAATTAACGAACCAGTACGTGAACATTTTTGCATGCAAATAGATTTTTTTGATTCAACGGTGTAAGACTCAATTTTCGTATTCCAGTAAAGTTTTTCGAGCCAAGTTGAATATGAAGAGCAGAATCCTCACAAGGACACAGAAACTAAATTCCACGACCAAGATTGATGGTACTCTTTTCTAATCAACTTTGAGTGGAGATTGAAAATCAATGTCCGCACATAATCGCAAGCGATGAGTAAAGAATTCTCTCTGGAAATTCTTCATCGAGGAATGCCGGAATAGGAAAATTCCATTCATTGAAATGGAATCTCGCGGATAAAATTCACACACACACACACACACACACACACACACACTTTCATCTTCAATCATTTCTATCAAAAAATACAACTTAAGCTTCTAAGTGGAATAGAAACGTTGAAAAATGGAATATAAGTTCAAAAAGTACAAAGTATTACATCTAATTCTTAATCGTTGGCTTCGATAAAAACCCACTTTCTATATACGTCCCAAGTTAAGTTTACAAAAATGTTCTTAGTATATCTAGCTCATCACTGTAGATGTGTGAATAAGGTACTTGAATCTTAAGACTAATGGTTTCGCACGGCTTGATTGTTTTTAGAATTGAAGTCAATCTCGAACAATGGAATGTATTTTTCATTAACAAGGAATTGATCAAACTACCGTGCGATCTCAACAAATAATATTGGATAACAATTAATCAATATGATTACAAAACACGCGCAAGATTAATGATAAATACAGAGATTACTCTGAAGACTTCAAGTTCGTTCATTAAACTTCCTAATTCATTGTGAGGAATAATGATCTACTGATTAAATTTTAAGATGGCACACATGCAATTTTATCTTGGAGTACTCTTGCCTGAGCAGAAAGAATGTCTAGAATTAATTTTCTTGAGAAAAAAAAACTCTCCGTTAAAAGTCTGATTTAATAATTTACTTACAGCCGTTCACGAAAAAGTTGAAAGACTATTTCGTTTTTTGAGAATGTAGTTCCACAGATAGATGATTTTTCCATCAATATGATGATGGTCGCATTATTATTTCACACTGTATCCTGTGCGTGAGAAATCTTAGAATCAGGAAGAGAACAAGTAAATAAGAAATACTCCAAGTAAGAAAACATGGTCCCAAGACTGAGGTAAAGTTGTCCAAAAGAAGATAAATATTATCCACTCTCTTACAATTACAAAATCATCGAAAATCAATCACTCGACTCTTTTGAGGTAGCAGCTAGGTTTCACACCCTAGCGAGAGTGGTACAAACAATGTACAATTCAAATGAGAAGCTTAATTTTTCTGATGATGTCGCTTTAGATGGACAGTCAAATTACCCCTTTGTCTAGCTCTGTAAGGACAAAATTCACAAGAAAAAGAGGGGGGTTTGTCACCACATTCCAGAGTCTCATGCCTTCTCATGGTACTCTTCCATCTGTACCCTTTACCACAAAATCTACAATGAAATTCTAGTGGTGGCTGCTGTTTAGCCTCTGCATCCTCCATAACGAGCATCAAATCTTTTGGTGATGGTGGTTGCTGTGGGTGATGAGTTGAAATCAAGCCCAGTGATGCGGCAAATACGAGGCTGTCGAGTGAATTGTCGTTGTAGATTTCAAGGCTTGTAGGAGCTTGTTGAAGTTGATCGCTTATAAGGCTTCGTGTAAGTGGTCGCTGTTGTTTGGCATTTTTCTTGCGGTTTCGACGTAGTAGCGAGATCATGCTCAATCTGCTGGTTTTGCCTGTAAAAGAACAGATTATTGATTTTTTTTTCTTATGATCGTATTCATCATTTTAAGAAGGCATGAAGGGCATAAGAATGTACAATTGCACTCAGTTTCTGTCATCGATATATTTGAGATGCAAGTTCTACTTTTTAGAGATAAAATCTTTGTCACCCATTGAAATACCCACTAATTCTGAAATTACTACAGACAGGGATTTTTTAGTGAATCATGAATGCAAGATGACAATCCAATGAAACATTCATAATTTTATTACTACCATGGAATGAGTATAGGGGGAAATTCAGCCAACTATAGATTCAAGACAAATGTTGTTGAAAATCTAATTTATACCAATTTATGATTAGAATTTTCCATCAACATTTCATGATACCTTTTGATGTGGAGGATACGAATGAGAAAAAAATGGAATAGTATGGGTAGAGGTAAAAATTATGGGAACAAATGAGATAAAAATGATAACACCGATAAATGAAAGAACAATTTTCATGCAAAAATAACCAGATATAGATGAAAAATCAAAGCCAGCACCATTCAAACGCAAATTATTTCGCAGATTTCAAGGGGGATGAGCGTTTTGAGGAATTGAACTGCAGCCATTATTCTTTTATTTATCAAGACTTTATTTGATCGTGGATTCATGGGGAAGTCAATAAGTTGGGGCTTCATCTTTTTTGCCTTCTTTGCTGCTTCTAATCATGTCCCGCAACGCTCCCGAGATACAACTTGAAAACTTTTTTATTGTTTCGGGTGGCAGACATATTAGATCCGGTACTGCGGGACATCATGGGATAAATGCAACTTCGATAGTTTCCTATGGCCTGTAAGAATTTTGGTTGTTGGAGACTCCACAAACTGTGAACAAACAAAGGTTGTAAAGGACATAGTCGTTACAATCGATCAATGCTATATTACAGTCTCAGGAATAATGACAAAGATGAATGATAACTCAAGATGATTAGATTTCAATCACTTTTATTTATAACAGTCGATATGTTTCGTATACAATTTGGTAGAAGGAAAGATCCTATGGATTACAACATGCGATAAAAAGAGCAATTAAATATTACGAACATCTTTTTATCTAGTTCATTGAGAGTTTGAAACACAATTCTCGTCATAATTTCCTCAGAAAATAAGGATCAAAACTAGATTAAGTCCGAGGATAAGAAGTGCCAAAAACACACTCAATTGAAATACAAGAAAATTACAACCAAAAAGGATCAATTTCTGATGTGACTTTCAATACCAAAATATAATGCTCAAAAATCTCTTGGGTGATCTATCAATGTATGAAAAAAGAAGTCAGTTTGGAATCAACTGACTGTCGACTGGGACAACTTTGGAAATTTTTTGATTAACTGAATTGTATGACCACGCTCAAGCTTAGATTATTCGAATGAGGTTTTGAAACTAATTTTCTCTACTCGAGATACGTAAGAAAAGCAAATTGCACCCTCGAGAGCGATGCTGACAGCGGTTTGATTAATTTCAAGTCAATTTTACAAAATAAGATATCATGATGGTGGAGATTTTCCTAATGCATGTTCGTAAAACTGACATCATTTTGATTTAGTAGCCACCTCAATGAAGTTAATGAATGCTTACGCACCACGAGTGAAAAATAGCATGCCGTTTTATACAGCGGGAAATGAACTTCGGAAGCTATAGGGATTCTATCCCGTGGTCCTACGAGTCACTCTTTCTTGGGTGTTTTCGAGTGGCTTCAGTTGACAGAAGTTGGGTACTCGTGGTTTTCTTCTTTCCGTAATTTTGAATACTTCTTGCACGATCGTGCGTCAAGTACGTGCTTTACGCACGGTCGTGCGAAAAGTACTATTACATACTGTCGAGGAAAGTAACTGGGCGTAAATCATTTTTTTCTCATCCGATGACGCCAAAAAAAGAAAAATGAGATTTCTAAAATAACAGAGTTATTCTCTAATCTAGCACTAGCGCTCCTATACATTGTCATCCAACTTCTTTTCGATACACTGGGCGTAAAAGTGCACTTTGTGCACAGTCTGTTGACTTTTACTCACAGTTCATCGAAAAGTATACTTAGATACACGGGCGTAAAGGATATTATCCGCGTCCATGAGATGATTCTGACCCTCGCCTGCGGCTCGCGCCGGAAATCCATCACTCGGACGCGAATAAAACGTTTCACGCCCTTGTATCGAAATGTACTATTTCATCACTCACAGAATGAACCCTCTTACTCGAAACGCCTAATTTACTGGTTTAGAATATTTCGTGACAACTTTGAGAATAAGGCCGAAAAAATCTCTCCTCAGAAGAGGTGTACTTTTGAAGGATAAAAATCAAGAACACCCGGGCTTTCTAATTTTGACGAGTTTTGGTGTTCTTCGCCACTCGTATACTCTAGTACGCTTGTTTTCAACACCTGCTGAATGTCAGTCTAGACACTAGAAGTTAGTTCAGTTGAAAGCAGATTCAAGTTCACCCGAATGTAACAATGGTACCCGCAGTAATATACAATGAAATGAAGGGATTTTTCAATCCTACAACACTTATGATGAATTCCACGCCATAGCGACCTACGGAAAGGGGTCATCTCTCAGATTCTTTTTTAACTCTTTTCATTCGATTCTATGGCCCAAAATAGGAAGTTTGGACCACCTATGGGGTCCAAAAGAAATTTCTCCTCTCCATTGCACGCACATCCGTAAACAGACCGAAAATTTATCATGTAAAAATCGATGCTCTTTTATTCACGAAAATGGGAATATTTCGAGTTTTCGAATAGCTATCGATTTGCGGGTTGCGGCATCTGAAAGGGCATAAAAAAACCTATCGAAAACGTTGTCGGAAATTCCTTCTCTGTGATTCGGGGGCCTCCTGAAGGCAAAAGAGTATTTTTCACTAAAATGTTAATTTCTCAAAAAGCCATGTTTTTTATTTTTTGAAAATCATATATTTGACGTAAAATTTTGCGATCTTTTGTAAAAATGGGTTTCAGAGAAGTTTGGGGCGATCCAAGTGACTTATGAGCCATTTTCTGAAAATTCGATCATTTCGGTTTCAGAAAAAGGCGATTTTCTGCGCATGCGCACTAACGTAGACTTTTGGCGCCACTTTCAATGGAAAGCTGACAAAATTTCCTATAAAATGACTACCCGCAAAGTTGAAATTCATGCATTGAACCGGGATCTGCAGCGATTGATTATATTGAATTAAAATCACATGAAAATTCAGCCCATTAACGCCTTCGTGGGCCTGCTGCTGAGATGACACATTCACGAGATCTTCCCGGGACTCAATTTTGAGTACGAAATTGACCTGAAAAAAATTCGGACCACATGGTTTCAACGTAAAATTGTATGAACTTTCAAAATATGCGATGAAAAACCCCGTTTGAGGCAAACCTGAGGTGCTACATTGAATTTTTTGCCAGAAAATACGATATTTCACATTCAAAATTGCGAAAAATTGAATGTAGCACCTCGGGGTCACCTCAAACGGGGTTTTTCTTCGCATGTTTTGAGAGTCCATACAATTCTACGTTGAAACCATGTGGTCCGAATTTTTTTCAGATCAATTTTGTACTCAAAATTGAGTCCCGAGAAGATCTCGTGAATGTGTCATCTCAGCAGGCTCTCATGCGCTGAATTTTCATGTGATTTTGATCCGATATAATTAATCGTTGCAGATCCCGTTTCAGTGCATGAATCTCAATCTTGCGGGTAGTCATTTCATAGGAAATTTTGTCAGCTTTTCATTGAAAGTGGCGCCGAAAGTCTACGTTTGTGCGCATGCGCAGAAAATCGCCTTTTTCTGAAACAGAAAAAATCGAATTTCCAAAAAATGGCTCATAAGTCACTTGGATCGCCCCAAACTTCTCTGAAACCCATTTTTTTCGAAAGAACGCAAAATTTTACGTCAAATATATGATTTTCAAAAAATAAAAAAAATGGCTTTTTCAGAAATTAATATTTTAGTGAAGAACACTCTTTTGCCTTCAGGAGGCCCCCAAATCACAGAGAAGGAATTTCCGACAACGTTTTCGATAGGTTTTTTAATGCCCTTTCAGATGCCGCAACCCGCAAATCGATAGCTATTCAAAAACTCGACATATTTCCATTTTCGTGAATAAAAGAGCATCGATTTTTACATGATAAATTTTCGGTCTGTTTACGGATGTGCGTGCAATGGAGAGGAGAAATTTCTTTTGGACCCCATAGGTGGTCCGTAGTTTCTATTTTGGGCCATAGAATCGAATGGAAAAGGTTAAAAAAGAATCTGAGAGATGACCTCTTTCCGTAGGTCGCTTTGGCGTGGAATTCATCTTATACGAAGCAAATTCTATCCTCAAGTTATTCCATGATTTTATTTTTCGCAATCATGAAAAACTATCAAGATCCGATTTTGAAGATGAGTTGGGTTTTGGCGTAGTATATTATTTCCTTTCGACCCAGAACATTTCGTGGCAGTAACTTGTAACAATCTCTTCTCATAGGCGAACGGAATTCCTAAAATCGGAGCAGGGCACTAAAGTCTGCCTAGTTTGTTTCATTTGCTTATTATTTACGCTGGAACATTTTTCAACAACTTTCATGGCTGGAAGCATATCATTTCGTATACACTGAAACTCACGAATAAGAATTTTCTTCCATACTCTTGGTTACATAGTTTTGGCACATTCGTAGATTTTCGAATTACTTCATGATTGATGGTTCATTGAAATCACTCTCATGGATTCTACTAACGAATATTCAAAGGATCTTGGAAAAGAAAATCTCATCATTTGTGAATACCGAGAAAGTTTTCGAAAATCATTTCATAGTATTCCCGAGAGAATTAGGACATAGTTGGAATGATTCCCGGGGCCAAAAATCGTACAATTGAGAACAATTTTCACCGGGATGATGAAACCGGCAATATCGATTACGTCTAAAAGGGTACAAAATCGAAAAGCTTTCCATTCATTCTAACGTGTGAATCGCATTTTCTAAGCCCACTATTATCAAAGTAGTGTCCAGACTCTGTAGACACCTTGATCTGCAGTCCTCGTAATAAAAAATACATGGTGTAATAGCTCGCAAATAAGTTTAAGAAATCGCAGAACGCACTTCGCTCGTCTTGTCAACTATTCTTGCAGCCAAGCTCACACTTGCAATATAATCATATACAACCTACTACTTGCGTCGATGGTTCAGTTATGAGAACCACTTCAACTGCCCAAGCTTCGAGATCTATAACACTGTCTCACTTGAACTCGAGGCTTATGATGGTACCCTATAACCCGTGGGTGCAAAAAAGACAGTAGATTTCAGAGCTTGGACAGTTCATGTCGCTTCCGAGCTTACGAATGCGGCTTTTTCAACCTTACCTTTGAGAAGTCCTTGGAACCTGCATCAAATTTTCTTCCTTAATTGACCAAGAATTCAAGAGAGGAAGATGTTTTTCATATATAGTGCGTAAAAGTGTACTTTGAGCACAGTTTCATGACTTTTACTCACAATATTCATCATCAAAAAGTTAATGGTTCAATGCATGGGAATGAAAACTATTCCTACACCCATGTATCGAATGTGCTGATTTCTTTCAAATCTGTACTGGCGTGGAAGCATTTTGGCACCTCCAAATTCCATTTCCGGAAGAAATGTCCAATTCTCCATCAGTGACTTGAGAGATCTCAACCTAGATTTATATTTCGATATAATCTTTCAAACTTGTTCACAACAAAATTTTGAAATTTATTCTTCCTCGAAATGACCCTAAATTGATGACTCCAAGTTTTATCATCACCGAAGTGAGAATGTCCATGACAGAATTCTCGTATGTACATTACCTTGGCCAAGCTCAATTTGGAATATCGAAATCATTTTGAAACTGACAAAGGAAGCACAAACCTTGCGGGTCCTAGATCATGACGAAACTTTGGGAATTATCTTGTTTTGGTGAGAAATGAAGGTACCCAAAAGGGTTCCGTCCATCAAGAGATACAGCTATGTATAGAGGTTAGCATTGTTAGTATATCTATATATGTGTCATTTAACATGGGCCGCCTATATAGACAATGTTAATCCCCATAGCTGTATCTTGGGATAAGAGGCCCATTGGACTTCCCTTGGAGATACCATCATCTTCCAAACAAGATGATTCCTAAAGTTTCATCAAGATTCAGTACCCGGAAGGTTGGTATTCCCCTTGTGATGAGTTTCGTAACGTTTGACATGATTTTTTTTGTCATAGTTTATAAAATGTCAAGAAACCTAGAGAAAAACCCGACACGTGTTAATCTCAAAACATTTTTACGTATAGATACCTAAATAATAGTTTGGACTTATTCGGATAATTTATCCATGGCATTTCATGTCCGGTTTTTGAAATATTGAAAGAGTTTTGCAGAATTGGCTGAAATCCTCCCGAGTTCAAGTTGAATACAGCTGTATTTCAGGTTGGTGAAATGAATGAACTTTTTTTCGCTTTTTCTTAGGGTCCCAAAGCTCCACAAAGAATAGGCGCCTCAACCACTCGCACAATTCCTGTCATTACACGCTCTCACCATCAATCTAGCGAGTATTTGGTGAATTTGAGAAGAATGAAATTCCTTCAACATCTTTGCGATGGAAGAATGTACATTTCAAAAAGTGGCAAGTGATAGTATATTACGCATCGAGTGCTAGAAACTTTTTCCCTTCACACAAACCGTATTGCTGGATGTCGGCTTCGACACGAAAAATTGATCAGAAAGAGTTTACCTGCCGGCCTTGGAGGGGGGAGGGGCCGCGCAGCATCCTCCATTCTTGCTCGCCTAAATTCTCGGGAATTCTCAAAATTTCGGCCCACTGGGACCGGGAAAAGTCCTCAAACAACTGGATGCTTGGACCAGAACTTGTGTCGGGGGAGAAATTAACCCCAAAACCTAGGAAAGCTAGATAACCCGCAAACACGCCGACGCTCGGAATGATAGTTCAGTCGGGGAAAAATCAATCCTGAAACCTAGGAAAGTGAACAAACCTGCAAATGCCTGGATGCTCCGAAGGGAAAGAATCATCCCTAAAACCTACGAGGGCTAACAATACCGCTAACACGCGATGAATGGGCCAAATATACTGTCGGTGGAAAAATCTAACCCACCCGAGAAAAAAAACGTGTGGTAAAAAGTCTGGCAGAATTTGGTCTAGCATTTAGTCAGTCTTAGCGGACGGAGCGAGACTTTTTTGTCTTGGAGAACAAGGTCTGGTTGACAATGCCAGATCAATGCGGTGACTGTTGCCGAGACCAAATAATATGCCCGGATTTGGAAGGCATTTTTGAGTGTTTTCCAGAAATTTTCTCGAATGGCCAATAGTCTAGCTCATTAAACAACATTTGTAGTCAGTCTTGGAAAGAGTCTGGGAAATTTTACCAGACTCGATTCCAGACTATTTGCCCAATGAAAGTTTCACCAAGAAGTCTCGCAAAATGTCTGGAAAATTCTTCCAGACTTAACGCAAGAGGTTGAATGCCAGACCAATTCTGCCAGATTTTTTACCAGACGTTTTTTTTTCTCGGGCAATCATCCAGGACAGCAAACAAACCCGCAAATAACCGGATGCTCGAATTGAAAGTTCTCTCGAGGGAAGAATCATCCCCACAACCTAGGATGGCAAACGAAACTGCAAATACCCGGAGATGCTCGAGCCGTAAATCTTGTTGGGAAGAAATTCATCCTCGAAACTTTGAAAGGCAAACAAATCTGCAAATGCTCCTCAGACACTTGGACCGTAACTCCTGTTGGGTGAAAAATCATTCACAAGACATAGGAGGGCGAATAAACCCGCAAATACCCCAATTCTCGGACCCCATATCTAGGGTGGATAATGATCCCGAAGACCTAGGGTGGCAACAAACAATTTCGCCCACACGCTAGATCGAAAATTTCGTCGCTAGAAAACTTCTATTTAAACCCGGAAATGTCGAGGAAATTGGAAACCCGAAACCCAAGATGGCAGCTCAATCCTCAAACATCCGGATTCTCGAGAAGGAAATTCTGTTGGTAAGTAAATGAAACCCAAAATCTCATCTTTCTATTTTGGAATGAACTTCTTTACCCGAGAGGATTTTTAGTCTAAGCTTCCGCGTGTTTACGAGTTTTGTTGTTTTCTTCGCTTTCGAGGTTGATCTTTTCCCCAAAAGAATTTTAGGTCCGATGATCGGGATATTTGTGTGTCCTGCTTCCCCTCGCAGGTTTTGCGATGATTCTTCCCAAACGGAATCCCGGGTCTGAGAATCTGGGTAATAGCGAGTTTGTTTGCCCTCGTAGGTTTTGCGATGATTTTTTCCCCTACAGAGTGCTCTGCTAGAGCACCTGGGTAATAGCGGTTTCGTTTGTTTGCCTTCCTAGGTTTTGGGGATCATCTCCTACCTCTCCTTCCCTCGAAACTTTCGGTCTAAGCATTCGGGTATTTCCGGATTTGTTCGCCTTAGGTTTTCGGGATGATGATCCCCCCAACAAAACCCGCGGTCCGAGCATTACATAACATACCCATATTCCCTATCTTCTTGGGTCTTGGGTCTCACAGAAGGGAGCGAGGCGCCAAGATTATTCTCGTGCGAGGGCGTCACGAGGGTTAAGATTGCTCCCCAGCCTTTTGAAAGCAGCGGTGGTGCCATCTTACGATGAAACTGGTATATTGCAAATAATTGATTAATTAAACAATTTTGAATGGATAGCATCGAAGATCCACCTGCGGGAAATTTTCCTGCAAATTTTGAAAAAAGTTCCATTGAGATTAGTGCTAAATTAAGTGAGAATAGTTAGCACGGGTTGCCGGAAGGGAGAAAGTAACCGATGAAAATGAAATCAAGAACTGTCAATGGGATCTTGTTCTATGAGTGAACAGATCAAAATCCCGTGTTGCAGTAAATCCTATCTGCTCATGTGTTCAATTGGCGCGATATTGAATATTTCAATGTGAAATCTTATATATTTCACAAATGAATTATCTCCCAATCAATGTTCCCCTCGATCAACATGCTGTATCGACCCACTCCATTCTTTTCGACGTATCTGGCCTCATTTTGTAGATGTTGACAAGAGCTCAAAGATGAACTAGATTATGTTCAGTTGTAGTCAAAGTGAGCTGAGATTTGCCATGCTCAAAAAGCAGGGAATTCATTCTTTTGACGAGGCAGGATTCTTCTCCTCAAAAGACCGTGACTTTTCGGCCTTCTAACTCCGACAAATCTCAATATTTTTCGACGTACCTTGGTTCATTATCAAGTTCATCACAAGAACTATGGAACAGGTCGAAGTGTGTTGTATTACCATGGATATGTTCTATTTACAAGCGTAAGTTTTCTGTTTTTACAAGGGCCGGATCTCATTTTTCGAGAACAAATCGAGGTTTTTCGAACTCCTAATTCAGGTGTATCTTGATATTTCATGGCACGACTTAGCCTATTCTGAAGCTCATTACCAGAATACTTTCAAATAATCTCAACTGGGTGGAGAAATATGAAGTCGCATCTGAACTAGAAGCTCGAGAAGCCTCGATTTGTTCTCAAAAAATGAAATACGGAACTCGTAAAGACAGAAAATTTCCCCTTGTGAATAGAGCATATCCATGAAAATACAACACACTTCAATCTGTTCCATAGTTTTTGTGATGAACTTGATAAAGAGCCAAGGTACGTCGAAAAATATTGAGATCTGTCGGAGTTAGAAGCTTGAGAAGTCACGATCTTTTGAGAAGAAGAATCCTGCTTTTTCGAAGAATGAAATCTCTGCTTCTTGAGCGAGGCAAATCTCAGCTCACTTCGACTACAACTGAACATGATCTAACTCATCTTTGAGCTCTTGTCAATATGTACAAAATGAGGCCAGACACGTCGAAAAAAATGGAGTGGGTCGATACAGCATGTTGATCGAGGAGAACATTATTGATTGGGAGATAATTCATTTGTGAAATACGTAGGATTTCACATTGAAATATTCAATATCACGCCAATCGAACACACGAACAGCTAGGATTTACTGCAACACGGGATTTTGATCTGTTCAACTCATAGAACAAGATCCCATTGACAGTCTTTGGTGTCATTTTCATCGGTTACTTTCTCCCTCCCGGCAACCCGTGTTAGGGAGAAAATTTAACAACTGTCAGAAATTTTCTCCCCAAGTATACCCACTCAAATTTGCACCAATCTCAATGAAACTTTCTGGAAAAACTGCAGAAAAATTCCCCGTACGTGGCTCTACATCGCTTACCACCCAGAATTGTTTGATTAATTGATCATTTGCAACATACCAGTTTCACCGCGAGATGGCACCACCGCTGTATTCAAAAGGCTGGGGAGCACTCTTAAGGTCGGCGCCTGTCTGTACAGACTTTTCCGTCAAAATATGGGGATCCAATTCACAAAGGAGCAAAATCACAGGAAAATGGCCTTACATTGAACATGTTGATCCAAAGTGATGAAAAATGTCGTATCCAATGGATTTTGACTAGCAGCTGAATTCGACTTTCGATGGCGAAAAGTCAGAAAACCGGACCAAAAATTCACATCAACAGATTTCATAAATAACTGCAAGACACGTACCTTCGTTCTGCAAATTTGTTTCAAATATTTTGGCTATTTTCGATTGTATAAGGTCTTCATGAACGTTGCATGAGGACGAAAAGTTTCAGCAGTGAAAGTTAGCAAAGTTTGAAAATTGGCGGTCTTGTAAATTTCAAATGAGGGCTGCTTTACTCCTTATGGAAATTTTCGAGCTATAAGCTCAAAGGACCCTCCAAAGCCTCCATACACGATGAGGGCAATCACACAGAATTTCCCAAGAATTTAACCAAATCGAGCCAGATCGAAATCATCAAACATAGACTCGAGTATTTCAAAGCGTGCGGGCCAAGACATTACAACTTAACTGACTTCAATTCAAATTTAATGCAAGTATCAGAAAGTTTTCAACACTACATCCATCAAAATTCGCAAAGCTCTAGAGAAATCCCGAAAAAATTTTGGAAAATTTCCCGTGATTTTTTCGAAAATATCTAACGAGGTGGGTAGTCGTGAGTGGATATAAGATAGTTCAATATTCTGAAGGGCCTCGTTGTTTTCTGCTGGTTTTCTCTCTCTTAAAACCTAATTTGAAGAGTTTTTTTTTCTTTCGTGTGTTCAACGGTCAGCCGTGCATGAGCAGCCAATATTACAACCGGGGCGGATCTCATGGGTTTTGCCGTTTTGTGTTTTATCGTAGCGTGTAATGAGATCCAGCCACTCACCCTAACCTAATTCTCTCTACATTTGCCCGGGAATCATGCCCGTGAAGCGAGGGAAAACTCCTGAGGAGAGAAAACCTGCTCCGGAGAGTTCGACACATTCATCATGCTATTACGGTCCTTATGCCACTTTCCGTATGCATGAACATCGAAATTGTAACATTTCGTACCTCCCGCTCACGTTGCTGAGGTGTGAGTGTCAACAATCGATCAGAAAAGTCAGCAAGTCGAGGTTGATTAGACCGAGATGGGCGGTCACCCATCCAAGTACTAACCATGCCCAACAATGCTTAAACTGCGATGATCGGCCGAGCTGACACTCAGCGACCCCACCAACTGTATCGGTCTAATTTGAAGATTTCATGTCTTGATAACTCAAATATATCTATCTTCACACCCTAGTTCCCGTATGAGGAAATGACCACATCTGCATTGCTGCACCACAGCTCCTCCTCGAGCTTATCCAGGTGTATTAAACTATTCTATAAGATGTTCATAACAGAGCAGAGATACTATTCACTTGTCAAAATCTACAACTTACTGAAAAATTTTGAGAAAATCATAGACAATTTTTCGAGAGTTTCAAGGCTTTTGACAGGTGCTGTGATGGGAGGTGTGCAAGACATGAGCACGTAAACCGAAGTGAGGAAGGTTGAGTTCCGATATCGTGGGCCAACCGCCTTGAAATCCTGGAAAAAATATTATCGACAGTATAGCCTTGCTGGGCGCGCGCGCGAGAGATTGATCTATCCTTTGTTCTGAGCTCTTCAAAGAAGAATTGAAGCTGCCTCATGTCAAGAAAACCGATCATACTCTTTCAGTAGAGGAACAAGAGTTGAGAGATTGAAGAAATAATAACCAATAAAGTTGAAAAAACTATGAAGTTTCATGACACACCAACTAACATTTAGTGCTCAAAGTGAGTGAAAAATGTGGAAGAAATATTCGAGGAGCGTGTTCTGCAACTATTTATAAAATTTGTTGATAGGAGTTTTGGGCTATTGGCTTAAACATCCACTAGTCTAGGGCATGAATAGCATGGTGTCTACCAAGTCTTTTTCAAGAAGTTACACTACAAAAAGGATTTCTCAAATGTATTTCATCTCTCAAAACCGATTATCTCGGATAGAGAATAGAATTAACGTTGGATTTCTTCAATCTAGAACTGATTGCTCTAAATGAGGAACTTCCTTTAAATCATGAGAAAAACATGTCCTCAAAACGTTGATTTGAGAAAAAATTCAACTTCTCGGAAGAATTTTTCTCGAATTGAGAGAATGAAAATCTCGTACACAAACCAACATTTTCTCAGAACTTAAATCCGGTGTTTACAATCTTCGTGTTTACGGTGATGAGTTATAATGTTTTGAATCAAGTTTTGCATATTATTTGACATCAGTTCAACATTAGTAATTGATAGCAAAATGACGTTACTTATACGTTTGCATCAAGTCGGCGTTACTTATCATATATTAGGTGTATTCTGACCAATGGCAATATTGGAGTCAGCACATCTTTGTTGACCGATTGATTGTTGTCGGGGTGGCGTGCAAGTTTGAAAATTGTCCTACTCTTCGAAATCATCTTTTCGCGACCCACGAAGATCTGTCATGATGACTCCGAATCAGATTTTACAATTGGGTACGTACTTGATGTTTAATTAAACTGCAAATTTATGCGATTTGCTTGCTTTCTGTCCATGTGACTAACCTCAACCAACGTTGTTTTCATTGACTCAAATACAAGTAGACGAATTTATGCAAGTTGAGCTCTGAATCCCTACAAAGTCAATAGCAACAACAATTTGATGAATGGGTCATAGTTTGGTCTTCAGTAAATTAAATAATTTTACTCGCAAGAAAGATAATCTTCATGAGACTCGTGGCTTCTCAAAGGTAAATATTCTAGTTCTCGAACTGAGAAAATTCTTGAACAAGCAATTGGGAATTTCTCAAATTTGCACGTACTCCCCTTTAAAAACGTGGTTTCTCGTTCCGAGGAATCCTTTTTGTAGTGTACCCGAGTATTTCAAGTTTTCCAGTGTCTTTGAGGTAGAATTTTTAGGTCTAAGATAAAAATGAATCAGGCACAAACAGGGTGTCTACAACAGGGAGTTCGGAAGATTCCCGATGTATTCTTCTTCTTCTACATCTTCTTTACCCCATATTTTTTCAAAAATTCCCAACTAATTCGTTATGTAATTTACACGGCTCGACGCGCCGTGTAAAGCGGCACATGCGTCTCGTACCAAAAACTTTGTTCTTCACGATAACTTTGCACGATAAACCGGCGAAGCCGACGTCCAACAAAGTTATCGCAAAGAACGAAGTTTTTTGACACTCGACGCATAATATACTATTATGGAAGAGGGAACAGTATTTCAAGACGAATTTCAACGTTCTTCATTCGAGAGAAGAATATGAAGATTGTTCATTCTAAATAAGCATCTTACAAATACTAACCAAAATTGACAACTATGGATGAAAACTGAGGGATTGTCCGAAAACAATATCACTAATCAATGAAATTTGGGGTCGGAATAGTATGACCACTCGACTACGAGGGATATTTTCCGAACATGTTGAAACGGACGTATACAAAATGCTTGAATAACGGTCGGAAGAAATCACTCTCAATGTTACTCTTCGGAAATGTTCTTTCTGGTGATATATGTACATTCACCAAAACTTGTTTTCTCGCATATTTTTTGACGTAGAAACCGAGTCCACTGACTATTTTACGCTCACAAGGAGAGTCCAAGGGGTTCGGGAGCTGGATCTGGCTGAAACTCTGGGAATCGTCTCCTTTTGGCACCAAAAAATGATTCCCAAAGCCGCAGAGTCTAACGCTCAAGCGTTTCCGAGCTACAGCCTACAACCCATGCATTACAGTATATCTATATATACCATTTTCCCACATATATAGATATACTGTAATGCATGGGTTGGGGCCTGTAGCTCGGAAACGCTCGAGCGTTAGACTCTGCGGGTTTGGGTATCATGTTTTGGTGCCAAAAGGAGATGATTCCCAGAGTTTCATGCAGATCCAGCTCCCGAACCCCTTGGACTCCCCTGGTCAGAAGCCAAACTTTTTTGGAATCGCCAAAAACTGATTCTTTCAAAAACCAAAAGAATGCGCTTTTGCCAGCTTGGAAAGTACGTTGCTGATCAATTCCTTGAGTAAGTTAAGATTGTTTGCGGAATCAGTAGTACTGGAATCAGTCAAATTTTGCTGGTAACAAGTGGAAGAATCAGTTTCGCACTCGTTTTGAACGCACTCTAGCTCTTCAAAACTACTTCCGTATTCAGCGGGTCAAAATACGTAGGAAACTATAGTTCCGAAACAACACTCTAGGGACTCTACAACGATGCGCCACCAAAGCAAAATGAGAAAATCGATTTTTGCAATAAAAAAATCCTAAGATGTAGGGGTCTGGCTGCGAGCCCGGTTCTTCGAAAAATATATGCAAGAAAATCTTCATCTCAATTGGTCTAGACCCAAAATTCTGTTGTGATAACTAATTCTCCAATCCCGATCCGATTCGAGGATGAGAAACTAAAATTACCGACTATTCGGGGCATTCATCCGAAATTCCTGATGTTTTCCCGACTTTCCCCCACCACGACGGATTACCGATGAATTCCCGACTTTTCCCGGCTTTACTCTGTACAAATCAATCATTTTGTTCGAGATTGATTTGTCGAATGTCAAATCATCTTTAAAATGCACAATAGTGATATCTAAAAAATTCTTGATTGATGATCAATGAAAATCGTGACAAGATGAACTCAATGAAGAGGTGATGGGTATAAAAGTCTATGTTCTGCCACTTGCCCACGAATTTCGCCAATTTGCGGCGACCCGCAACTTATCAAATAATTCAAATTCCACCACAAACGTCTCACGATACCTACCTGTTTGAGCGAATGGTTAGAATATAAATCGAAAAATACATGATTATTGCATTGCAAATGGCAAGTCACCTGACGTATTTGTAAAATCCAGGTTTGACGTGGGAACTCCCTGAGTTTTCCCTGATGATTTCCAAGAGCAAAACGAATTCCCTCAGTATTTCCTGGTTTCCAGGTTCGGCGGACACCATAAATAAGTAAACGTGCTGGGCGGGGAGGGGGTCTTGTCCCAGAGATACAATTAGCACGTTTTGTGAAGGTATCTTTGATGAACTATTTGAAGATTCTTCATGAAGCTCAGGGATGGGGTTGAATTTAGAACTCAAATCAAAGTTTAAAATGGAAGCCATGATGCATACGAAAAGCTGGTTTTGAAACTACCATTTCACAAAAGTTCAAGCTTCGAATAGCACTACAGAACTTAGATAATTTCTTTGCATGACCATCATTATATTGCCGTTTTTTAGGATCGTATGCATGTTTATGACAGTTAAGAGGGTTCTATACTAAAACTCAAGAGGAGACAAAGAAAATACATTTATTGAAAAGATTGACCGGCTAGAACAATTGCGTCAAATTAGTGAAGATTATCAACATTATAATGGAATATGCGCTCCCCCAATGTGTATCAAAACGGACCGACGATGTACAGTGTGCAAAATTTGTGGGAAGAACTGCAACGAATTTCTACCCAACCAAAACGGACTGGTGGAGCCAAAAATTGAATAACTGGGTTGTCTTTTGGTGGCAACTACTAATTGCCTACTAAATCCAACCGCTGGTTGACATTCTTCCTCACGAGATTGGTAGATGTAATTCCCCAGGTGACAATTTTAGGTCAGAAAAATAAGTTTCTTCTTGTTTTTCTTTTCTTTATATTTTTTTCATCAACAAATAGAGATAAACAACCGCGACGTCCGCCACGAGCCTCTTCAGTTATAAATTCAGGGTAGACTAGGCGAAACTACCGCCATCGTTTGCAAAAATAGGTGAGTGGAATTGTTTCGTGGGATCCACTCCGGAAGACCCTCCTGATCATAGAGACGTATGGACCCAAGCCGAATTCCGATGCAACATTGTTTAAACCGAAATTGTTTAAACAATTGAGAAAAATCACTTATTTTGCCCTGAAACTGATGTTATAAGGTATTTTGGGATATTTTGGATCGAAAAGTATTCTTGTCATTTTTCTCTAGGAGCCATCATTTCCGAGCTATAAGCGTTTCAAAGTTGAAAAAACGCGAATTTTGCGATTTTGAACGTTAAATAAAAGTAACAACAAAGCGAGAAATCGATGTTCTCAAGGTCGGGATCTATCCACTAGGGTGTCATCTACAGGTTCCAATAGCAAAAGTCCATGGTCCCGACTCAGAACCTTCCGTTTTTCAAAAGTTTTCAACGCACTGTTTTCAATGAGTCTGAGATTGACTATATATATCGACCCGCGATGTATATAGTCATACTGGCGCCTGTAGAAACAGTGCTTTGAAAACTTTTGAAAAACGAAAGGTTCTGAGCCGGGACCATGGACTTTTGCTATTGAAACCTGTAGAGGACACCCTAGTGAACAGATCCCGACCTTGAGAACATGGATTTCTCGCTTTGTTGTTACCTTTATTTAACGTTCAAAATCGCAAAATTCGCGTTTTTTCAACTTTGAAACGCTTATAGCTCGGAAATGATGGCTCCTAGAGAAAAATGACAAGAATACTTTTCGATTCAAAATAGCCCAAATTACCTTATAAAATTACTTTCAGGGCGAAATGAGTGATTTTTGTCAATTGTTTAAACAATTTCGGTTTAAACAATGTTGCATCGGAATTCGGCTTGGGTCCATACGTTTCTACGATCAGGAGGGTCTTCCGGAGAGGATCCCACAAAAAAATTCCACTCACCTATTTTTGCAAACGATGGCGGTAGTTTCGCCTAGTCTATAAGCAACGACGTTTCCGCGATTCAGTATGACCGACGATGAATATCAGAGTGAACTGAGAAAACCAAAATTTTGGAATACCTAGGGTTGCAAAAGTTGTGTTTCTGTATGAAGATATTAGAGTGACATTTCCTAAATTTCGATTTTCCTCTAGACTCGCGCACTAATCTTCATGATTTGTTCAGTTAATGACGAAAAAACGCTTCCGGTAAAGTTTGGAGATGACTCAACCATACCATGTGACCACGATATTTTGCAGACACGGTTTGGAGGTTATCCCCATGCCATGCTATATGTATGTTTTGTCCGAAATATCGTGGACACATTGTAGTGCCACGCGTATACTATTTTCAACATAAGAAACCCTATGCAGTAAAATTCTCTCGTTCAATCCTCAATATCATGACGATCGCATTAGTTTTCCAAGGTGACCCTAGTCGTATTGAAAATATTTCAATACTTCATTTTGACGTGAAATTTTATGAAGGATACCATAAAAATATGAGATTTCAGCTACAACTCCTCAAGTGGTAATGATCATTTTCTGAAAAAATTGGTATTACTACGCTAGAGACACTTGGCAGCTCAAATCTGATTTTTCAATCGGATTCCTTGAGACCGTGCTCGTGACATTTTACGTCGAAATGGTGTATCTCGATATTTCTAAAGTAAGTAAGATTGAATTGACGAAATCGTATAGAGATATGCAGGGTTGGGCTGTCAAACTTCAGTATAAGCTTTACCGCGCAGAAGAGTTTTATCGCTATATGCTCACTAAATAGTGAGAACTTTCAAGCGTAAGTCCATCGGAAAATCGAAATTTGGGGAAAATAAGTGTCACCTTAGTGGATATGGAAAACTTTTTGGTGGGCACTAGGTGATCAGGTCTTCAATTGCGGTAAGAGCCATCAAGATTTCATTAATAACCCGCGTTGGAATGGGAAACTGCATAATTTGACCATTTTTTCTCCACCGATTAAAAAGAAATCTGGCGCGTCTCAATATTTTCCAACGTATCGTATAAAAACTTGTTTCAAAAACTTCAATTTGAGTTAGAATAGGTTCAATTTAGACAAACTAGAGCTGGTCCATTTAAATTTGAGAAGAAGATGGATTTCATCATCGAGAATAACAAAAAATATGCAACTTCGACGTTGTAAAGCTTGCTGAGAGATCAAACCCCGCGAGCCTGTAGTTGCTAAGGATTTCTCGCAAATTCCATCTGTATACTCATACCTATAACTGCAGAAGAGGGCGATTACTCAACTCGCGTCAGCTACCTTTCCAGTCAGCATAAGCCGCACGATAGGCATCTTGCATTTTTTCATCCCTTCAAGTAAAGGTTGTGCATTTAAAAGCAATTTCAGTCGAACATCGTGCGATTTGAGAAAAAATTACCAAAAATGTTCCCATCTCGAGCAAAATAGTTTCGAAGTTGAGTAGCTACAGAACGACTTGAAGTGGTCTACTAGCGCCAAACGACGTCATAACAATAGAGGTCTCATTATGCCCCATGCTGTTAGCATGGAGAAGTCCAAACTTTCATTCATCTGATGCATCAACAGTTCAGAGGTGTCTCATAATTATTATAGTGATTGACCTGAATGCCTAGACTAATATTTAAAAGGTGAAAAACGCTTCTCAGGCTCAAGCAAACTGATTGCTTCATCTAGTTATTGACATTGAAACAATTAAGTTCCCCAAAACCTGAGAAAAATCTGACCCTTCTTATTGAATGTTTGTTTAGCATTCAGGTCATAATATGAATTATAAGATGCCTTTGAACAGTTGATGCATTGCGCTAGACAACTTGAACTCGCTTTGAAGCCACTTAACTATGATACAATTTGCTAAGATGGGAAACTTTTTGAGATTTTTTCCTCTCGAATAGCACAATGTTGAACTGAAATTGCTCCAAAATGCACAATCATTATTTGGTAAGGGGGGGGGGGGAAGGGGGCAAATAAAATGCAAGGTGCCTATTGTCCTCCTGGATGTATTGCTTGACTTGTTGATCGGATTCAGTAAGATAGTTCTCCACCAGTGTTGGTGAGCGTGGTGAAATTTGCAATTAATACAGCTCATGTATATAGCAATTACGGGTAACCGAGGTTTGATCGATCAGCATGCGTTATAACGTTCAAGTTAAATATTGTTTTCTATTTTCAAATAATGATGAATTCCTTCTCGTTGAATCCATGATAATCATCTCTAGTTGTCTAAACTGGATGTATCATCTGGTCACATTTTGAAAGTTTTGAAATAAGCTCCAAAAGGAGCTGAGATGCGTTGGAAAATATTGAGACGAGCCAAAGTTATCTGCTAAAAGAGGAGGAATATGGGCAAATCATGCATTTTTCTATTTGAATGCGTGTCATGATTTAAAGAAAAATTTGATGGCTCTTGTCGCAACTGAAGATCTAATTTCTCAGCACCCAGCAAACATTTTTAAATAAAATAAAACATATTTTATTGTCGAATTTGATTGAGGATATAATTAAGCAGAAAAGGAAGTCGGTAATTTTTTCGTATAGGTTTGTATTTTCTATCTTGAATAGGTTGTTTAGAAGGTGGTTTTCATGTCCTGGACAAAATCGTAATCGGAAGAAATTAGCATCGTCATAGAATCACAACGATTTTGATATTATTTTTGGTTTACGCTGATTTGCGGGGCGGATAATTGAAGGGCGATGGTCATGTGCATCAACGTTTCCACCTATAGTAACTAATGTAGTTCAACTAATGTATACATTGACATGGTGGATGTCAACTTGTAAATATTCATGCATTCAAGTTTTAATTTGTATTCAATATTTGCTATTAGGATAGCACATCTTCATTTCTTTGATCGCTTCATACGCAGTTTTAGGAAGTCAATATCTCACAATCTATCAACTAACTATATCAAGCAGACGAAATGCTATCTTCGATGAGTACTACTGTCTTTCTAAGATCTAAGGTGATGGATCATCTTTATGAGTAAATGATTCAAGGTGACGTAGTCCATGTGTTCACCAGTTATTGAGAATTCACCTCAGAAAAATGTACTTTCAAACGAACTTTTCATTTTACTAATTCTGAAAAAAAGAGCTATCCCTCCGTAAGTTTGTCCAAATACTTTTTTCCTAGATTGGACAATGAAAAAATTGCTTTCATGGCTCAGCCGGGATAGTTTCAGCACCCCGAGCAATGATTTCGACCCTCCTTTTCTGATCAACTGAAGGAAACCACGACTTTCCCGCTTTTGTATCAAGCTACTATTGAAGTCGGGGGGCTGTGCGCCAAGGTCGATACATACGGTACGGTGTCAATGACCGGACAAATCTAGCTACTCGATTGAATTTAGTCTCAATAGAATTAGGTCAACAGCCAAAGTTCAAAAAACCTCTTACTGTCGAGGATCTTTACCATTCTCAACTTTTCGACTTGAGGGTGGCTTACTCTGACCATGAAAATAAGGACAGTGAGTTTTCACCTCTTCTTCCCTTTGTTCTTGAAGGGTGAACCATACTTTTGCTCATATGTATAGGGACACTCGCTTCTTGTATTGCTATTGGGGATTTCAGCTTTTTCAAATTATATGGTTTCCGCACTATGATAAATATGAATAACCCTACATCTTTGCTTGATAACGAAGAGTAATAATATTGTAATAAAAGTCAGACACCTCATTTGAACCACTCACTTCGGAGAAGAACCGACGAAATTGCTAATGAATAGCAAGGTGGTCTTGTGTAGTCATTGATTGCCTTTGAACTGAGTTTACTGGCTGTAAATTTTGAACTTTAGTGCTTCGTTGATATCCGTCTCTCAATGATGAAGAGTAATGAGAGTAAGTTTTGTGCCAATTCTGTGCACATTCTTCTACTATTCTCAACAAAGACAATCAACTCAACATTTAGGGAGTAAATGGTTCTGGTGAAAACTATTATGGATTCAGATGAAAATGTCATGAAGATACGCTGTGATTTGCGTGACTGTAGGAGCAATAAAAGAGTGTTCTTGGAACAGCCAAATAGCGCAAAATTCAGCGATAATGCCCATATACATCATTATACATCAATTTAGGATTTGCTTAACAAAACCTTGACATAACTGACTTTCTCACCTGTGAAATTAGAACAACGAGACATTTCGATACATGAATAGTGGGTCTAGATAAGGCTGCCATGAAAAATATACTTTCCAAAAGAGAGAAAAATGTTTTCAGAAGCAACCGAGTATCTTGATTCTTCTTTGGTTTGCTGTGGCAGTGACTGAAATCCTCACATGTGTCATTCAATTCTTGATGTAATATGCTGTTAAAATATACTTCGATTACCCCAAAAATCGTTTTGTCTGAAAAGCTTCGGACCATGCGAACTTTTTCTTTTGACGAATCAATTCTTCATTAATAAAAATTCATCAAATAAAAGATTCCATCCAGAGCGACTCGATTACTACAAACTACTTTCACGGTAATTAAACGGCGATAGTGAGTCGCGTTTGATAACACACGGAATTTCGGCACAGTGATTTTCAGAGACAATATCTTCGAGGTTTCCATTCTAAATGCCTAATTTTTCAAATTATTCTATGTGTGTTCCTGGTTTAACAACTCGTTATTTCACCTATCTGTCAAATATTACTGGCAAAAAGATCGGATTCATTCGATAACAGGTAAAATCCAACCGCTACAGAAGAATGATTGCTCGATTTCGTTTTTCTACAATACTTTTTCTAGTTGGTTCAAATGACAAATGATTAGTCAAATTGTCTCTGGATCCGGATCGTGAAAGGTTCAGGATCGAAAGTAACCAACTTCTCAGCGTGCACGACTATTGATTACTTGGGGAATTGATGTTCTCATATCTTGCCTTATGTACTCATGAACAGTATGATGATCATGGGAGGTATCATTCATATGGATGCTTCCCAACAATACTACAGTACCCATCTTCACGAAACCTTCAACCATGTTCGTTTCTCTATCGATATCAAGTACAATAGTAATTATTGGTTGACGATGCAAACTTATCAGAGGAAGAACTCGGGGCTCCTGTGTATTGGCTCTTTCTAGCCACTATGATGACAGTTTGCTTGTACAAATTTCAGAGGGAAAGATCTTAATAGCAGCTGACAATTTATTTGAGGATGATTCAAGAGGTGATACTTAATAATAAATTTTACCGTAAAGTCAACCAATTAGTTCATTATTTGAAATAAAACAAGATCTTCATCAAAACTTGCAACGCCTCAACAATCTACTGTGTAATCCTCATTCAACCAAAATATAGATATCAAGCCAAGATGAATCAACTACTATACTTGTCAACTATCAGATCTGCCAATTGGTTAATGTAGTCTTCCAAAGGTTTGTACAGACCAAGGCTATAATTTGAAAATTATATAAATATACTCGTCTGATTCACTCTTCTCACAAGGATCAAACGCTCAAGATACACATTGGGGGTTTGGAGAGTTATTGGGAGCTTTTTTCATCTGTCGCAGGAACTAAATTGTAGTTTGTTTGTCCAAGTTAGAGGCCCTTTGAATTTGTGATACTCAATAATCTGTAACAACTAGTTTCCTCTCGATCTTGGACTTTATTCGATTAGACCTCAACCAATCTAATCTTCATGGTCTATCAAGTGAACCACTAGCGAACCAAAAAGAGATGGCATGGTTTTACTGTTCACAAGCGAGTCAACGTTTAAACTGGGAATCCATCAAAAACTATAATGTATTACAAATAAGAATCAAGTCCTAAGTAATTTAGATAATGGTCGTTTTAAAGCTCTCTGAAATTCACTATAAGATATGAAAGGGTATACAACGGAGAAGAGCTTGCAAAAGAAACTTACCAGCTTCTAATGAACATTGGCTACATGTGAAAATCATAATTCCTGGATTTCCCGTTTGTTCATACAAAACAGTTAATATACTGAGAGATTGGAAAGCACGTCGAACCGAGCGTGACGATCGTTTCAACATTCATACACATCGACAGCTTACTCGGAGCTTTTCGTGACTCATTCAACACACGTATCACTTCATGGATTGATATTCGACACGACAGCCATTCTTCATTTCGTCAATGTATCACATACCTATAGCAAGAGCTTTGATGGCTTGTGGTTCAGCCCCTCTTCTTCAAAATTATTAGAAGTAACAATTCTCAATCTTTTCTCTATTAGTGAAAGCTAAGTTGAGGCATCTTTGAATTGGAATGCTCGCATCCTACTTCTTATAGGTATAGTATCAAGTAATACGACAAGGCAAGCGATTGAAATATGAGCGGGGACGTTATAGCAGTATAATATCCAAAAGTTTTGTAGCGCAGCCATACCTGGGTGGTGATGAGCTTGAAAGCGGCAAGCGAAAGCACTAAACTTTGAGAAGGTTGTCGTCATCATCGTCGCAGTTATTTCTTGTGATTTCCACCTTCGGTATAAAATCAAATAAAATGGGGGATGCGGTCGGCCACGAGCCAAATTCTCGTTGATCACATCAGAGCGCACGCGAATTGCACGTCGCCGATCGAGCAACAAGTAGTTTTTTGCACGAGAGAAACGTGCGCGTCCACCGGCACCGGCTTTGCGCCGTCGTCGTCAAGCTCTCTTCTATATTGCCTGCGGGTGGCATCATCATCCTCGACAAGTGTCCGCAAGCCTCCCACGCGGCAGCTTTCTTCTCTATTTATCTTGTACAAATTTCACACAATTTCACATTCGAATGGAAGCTTCTCCACGTGTAAAATTCCGAGATTCTCGTACTCAAAACACTTTGGGCTTGCACTAGATTTAAGACACTGTAGACTTTCTTTAGGTTATGTGATCTAACCTCGTTGCGAAAAATTTCGCGCGGCACACTGTGTGGTGAAACTGGGGGCCACAGCAAGCCCGCGGAAGCTGCGAGAAAGCCGTGTTGGCGGCATGGCGCCGGCAGCTGCTGCTAGGTCCCCCCTTGTTGCGAAAAATCGACGAAAACGAGGCGGCCCGTGCCTGTACTTATACCTTCTGCGATGGTGTACTGGTGGCGGCGGCATCAACGAGCAGTACACCGTAAAATATAACCGCTTTGCTAAATTTATGGCCACACATTTTTTATAAAACACACTTGATTAACACTATCATCCTGCATCGTAGATCCTGATAATTATTTGAAAAAGCACAGAAACACAGAGACACATGGAGATACTTATTCAAAAACTTGAACTTAACACACGACCACCAACTGTTGCTTCTATTTGTTTCACTGATGTTCTGCTTGGATATTTCTTGCAAACACTTTAGCATGCGCACTAAAACAAACAAGTTACAAGTACAGTTAAAGAGAGTAATGTACAAGTATACTGATTTTCTTCTTGTTATTCGATGATGATGGCCCACGCTTCAAGCAAACAAAGGAGTTTGCGACGGAGGCACGAACACAAGCTGTCGTGCTCTAATACTAACTGCGGATATACATACAACATACAACAAGTCCACAAGCTGCCGAAAGTTGGATAATGGATGCTGCCTTGAGTGTGCGCGCGTTGCGTACGCGGATTCAGCTAGCGAAAGCAAAGGAGGAGAAGTAAAAGAGAGAGAGAGAACAGAACAGAGCCCCTCAAAGCTTTTTGGTCTATCCCGCGAAAGCTTAGGTTAGTCGAAAGAGCGCGCCGCGCGCGTGCATTCGTATGTATTAGTGTGGTGGTAATATACCCATCCATGTGCCTGCCGAATTTCAAGCTGCGCACCGGCCTCTATAATATGCCCCTCTACCCCACATTTTGCCCCTTTGTCTCTTCTTTTTTTTTTCTTTCTCTCTCTTGCTCTCGCTTTCCTCTCCTCCACCCGGCTTTCGCTGAGATATGTAGTTAGTTATATAGACGCAAGCCCAAAAATCTTGCAAAAGGCCCGGCCCCATCACGTCCGTTTTCTTCTCTCTCTCTTATATACTATACACTTATATTTCTTTCTTTTTTCTTTTTTCCTCTCTGTGCTCTACTCTCTAAGATCGAGTTCTCTCTATATAACACATTATATTTTGCTGGAACACGCGGATGCTGTGTGAGATTTCTTTTTATTACTATATATATAACACTTTCCGGGGCCTCCCGTAACGGTTTTTTTTTCGCGCGAGCATGATGATCGGATGAGGCTTCTAAAACTTCGAAGCTCTCGATTGAATCGTGTGGGTAGTTTAGGAATCATGAGAATGTAGCTGTGTGAGCAAACTTACGTACGAATCATCATCAGATCAGAACTTTCGCACAGTTTTGTTGAATTGAGGAGTGGGAGAGTATATATATTACATTGAAAGAGAGTGTCGGTCGATGGAAATTTTTCAGCGCGGAGCTTTAGGTATAATGTGAGAACGGGTGATTTACCTCTATACCTACCTAAAGTGAGTATGGCGCGATTTTGATGAATTTTTACGAGGATGCTTAAAAAAAAAAAAAAAAAAAAAGAAGGCGTAGTTGGGACAGTTTCAAAGAACTATTAGCGGCCACGTGCGCGACAGCACTTGCTCGATATCCTTGATGCTCTCGACACTCGTATTCTCGCTCTTTGTACAACACCACCACAGAAGCTCAAAGGGGAGATGATCGGGCACAGACGGAGCTATTAGGTCGTAAAACGCCCTCGGCAATGCCTATATATATGAAAAATTTTTTCGTCGAACTCGCATAACATACCTACTTTAAACAGTACGAAAGAAATTTTGACGATTTGGTGAAAAACTATTTTTGAAATTAAGTAATGTTGCGCAAGCTCGCGCCAGAATACGACAGATAAGAATTTTGTCCTACTTTTAGCGATACGATTATTTGAATTTTCGCTGATTGTGCAATTTATTAGATCGATATAATGTAATACCTAATCTGTATCGAAAGTTGATTTTCCAGTCGTATTAGAGATTGGTGATGATTAATGAATGTAGGGGGTATGTGCAGGTGGTATATCGGAGCTTCGATCGTTTATTTCGGTGTTCTTCTTTGAATAAGCAAGTGGTATGACGGTGAATCGACACGAGAATCGATGAGAAAAATCAAAGTGGGACATGGAAATGAGCGAACTGATATAGCCTCTATGTGTGACTAGATATTTGAGTGAGAATTTATACAGGCTTTCGAGCATTTCGAGTCGCGTTCACTTTTTTTTCGGAGCACACGTGAAAAGAAACTAACGGTATTCGATTATATACGACACTGAGAGCCGGGCCTTCGTGGTATTTTTGACGTGGGTGATGCGAGTTTAGACAGTTTTCTAAAACGATTCTCGTTGGCCCCGATATGAAAAATTGCAAATTTTGCTTCCCTCCAAAAAAGAATCAGGTAGAATTTTATGAGCTGCGGTTTATGAAAGATAATGATTCATGCATCGCTCGATCGATGCATTGCTGTTTGCCAAAAACATGTGAAATCATCGCAGCCATGATTTTTTCAGTGAAACTTAGATGCTCATTTTGAATGCTTTTACCCGTATACGTAAAGTTCATTTTAAAATTACCTGACAAACTTGCATCATCATTTGTTCAATAGGACAATCTGCGCGTATCAAGAATTTTTTGCAAATTCCGTATCCGCCGAGGTATTCGCGAAGCCTAAACCGTGGAAAAGGTCAAAAATTTTAATAATTTATAGGAAAAGTTGTAACGTCTGCCCCTTAAGTCACAACTATGATCATCTGCGAGACCCGCAGAATTTTGGAGTTGGTATGTCACATTCTAATTTGAATGGCAATATGTTGAAATTTTGAACCTTGAAAATCTGTCTGAACATTCAATTGGATCTTGAAATTTCGGATTGTAGAAAGTGATCGTACGTGAGCATTGATCATTTTGATGCGAAAATCCATACTATCGGCGTGAATCTATCAATTGCGCCGACCAAATCCATATTATCCGAGAAATTATCACTGACACCTGGAACTGCCAATGATTTTCAAGTCATATTTGAACATCTCCACCCTCCAAAAGGTCCACGACAAAAAGATATCCGCAGGTTTTCAGTATTTTCAACTCTTTTATAGCACGTCACAGCGGGTCAGAACTCACCCCCCCCCCCCCCGACCTTACGTAACTCCGAAAGTGTCAGATTTTGCAATGGACCCCCTCCCCTTTCGCAGGTGTGGACGTCTTTGGTGTAGGACTGCCAAGATAAAAACAAACAACTACTAAAAAAAACTACTAATTATGAAATTCGATTGAGACATGGACGACATCGAATTGAAACTTTTATCGAGTTATTCGATGGGTGAGAATTTGAGGTCGTACTTTTTTGGTTACATGAGTAGTTCCGCGGAAACTCTGAAATAATGTGTTCCTGCTTGGACCAACCCTTAACAAAAGCTTGGGAAAAAATTCGTACAGGTCATGTTCCACGTAATTTTGGTGCTCTTTTTCGCGTAATCGTTAGTTTTGCGATCCGGGGTCAGCCAAAAAAATTATAATCGAAAAAGGGATCAAAATGTCAGTTCCGTTGCGCTGTGGCTTTTCATTTTTTCGACAGTGTGAAGCGTCGCGGTGGAGTTCGTTCGGGATTCGGGCGAGCGATCCTAAGCTGAAACATCAAATTTCATGTGTTTAAGCGCCAAATCCCGTTGCTATAAGAGCCCAAAGACCACTTCTTGTGTGTGCGCTGAGCACTTACATTTTGTGGCGCAATTAATTTTATGAAAAAGGATTGAAAGTAAAATTAATTAGTTAATTAATTTGAATATAATATTAAAATATGTGCAAGTTTTCCTCGATAAGAATGAATTTGCTTCGTTCTAGGCTGTTTCGCGTCTATTTGTTGAAGTAAATCGTTAAGCGCAATTTTTCCATGCTCTAAGGTATCGAAAAAAATTAATTTTCGACCTTTGCAGAGTACTTTTCCGCAAAAATCTACTTTTTGCTAAATTTTTTGGTCATTTCCGTGTGGCACTCGTGCGACTCTTGAATGCGAGATTACGAAGGGCCTTGTCAGGTTTTTTCAAAGCATCTGATGGCCAAATAAAAACCCCAAAATCTCAAGACTGTAGCTTGAATCGTTTGGCCGTGAGATCAATTTTAGTGTCAAATGGCAGGTTTCCGTGTGCAGCTCAAAATGTCAGGTTCCGTGCGACGCTACCGTGTTATGCAACGTATCCTTGGATAACACATCCTTATGGTACCAATGAGTGGGAATTTTTTATTTCGTGCGCGAGTTTAATTATACGTTGTATGTTTGAAAATGTCGAAAAATGTCGGAACCTCCCGAAGTGGGATTTGGGATTGGTACATTTTCGAACTCCAAGTATCAAAAGTGATTTTGGTAGATTTTTCCAAGTATCAAAGTTTCAACGGAACTACTCATTTATACGATTTTCTAATTCAATGTGAGCATGAATGAAACAACTTTAAAATTCCCAAACTGATTATGAATTAAAATTTGCTTTTTGAGGCTGGACTTAAGCCTTCAATAGAATGGGACATGGAGATTTTCTGCTTGAAGCAAAAGTCCTTCAGAAAAAATGTTGAAAATGTTCATTAGTGACTTTGATTACGTATATTTGAATCATTCGTCTTATACCTGAGTTTATATCACAAAATTTACAGTTCGTACAGAAAAATCAAAGGTCAATCACGATTTTCGTGGAAAATACGGTGATTTCTGCCCGAAGTCGTACTACACCCTCCCCTCTTTTCCCATGAGATTACAAGTGCAGGGAAATATAGTCAATGATTGCAAATGCTTATACCCATTAGTTTTTCACTGGATTTGGGCATATATTAGATATATGAACAGAACCCGGTATTCGCGAAAGTTTTCAAAAAATCTCGCTAACGTTCTCAAAAAAAAACCGAGAACACGAATCCATGAATACGAACTTATCGCTCGTTGAACTGTTGAAAAAATATAAGGTAGTTTTTCAATAGACTTGCTTAACAAGCCAGATTCTTTGACAAAAAAAATGTTTCGAGCAGAGATTATGTTATCACAACTAAGCTAATCGAGTGTATATAATTTTAAATTTGTAGCTCGACAAAGAAGGAAAAGTCTTACCTTCGAACCTCGTATCGAAATCCATGATATCTTGTCGAAATTCAGGAATGAGAAGATGAACTGAAGTCATCTATTCATGACCTTTTTACAAAGCTAAATGTAAAGGAAAAATTAAAATGAAAACTCCAAAGGCAAGTTGACTTGTCAGCTCAACTTGAACGAAACAAAAGGACAAAGCGTCATTGTTGCTGCTTTGGTCACCAGTTGAGAAATAAATCTCTGGATACAGTTTATGGATTTTCTTATATCAAATCAGAATAATCATTCAAAATTAAATGTTTGGATTCACTTTATTAATTTTACATGATGCCATGATCGGTATGAGTCTTGAGATAGATACTCAAAAACTCACCACATTCTATCATCAAATAAATGAAATTCGTTCTCACCATCACATTGAAAGCTACACAATTATCTATATTTTCACTTCACTCAAAAACACAGCTCCTCGCCGAAACTTGGACTCACGCAAAAATCTGTACTCCTCAATCTTTTTTACATGATCATTCAAACACAACATTTTTTGTGGGTCACTCATATCTCAGAAACAATATCTTTGGCTCTCATTCATGCGAATTAAATGTAAACTGGGGTACTTCGCTCTCCATTAAAACGGAAGTGTTTTACCACGTGCTTACGTTTGACCATCGATTATGTATGAGCCTCATTGAAGTTGGAATGATATCCTATTTTCTAAAAATAATATGGCTCGCTGTTGAACTAGACGAGAAAACTAATAGATTGAATAGATGAGGTAAGTGTACCCAACTCCCCCCCCCCCTAACCCATTTACTACCGGGAGTTTTAGACATTTGGAAATGTACTTCTGACATTCAGATTATGTTAGTTTGATGAAATAGGACGAAAGATAGCAAAATTATAATTTTTAGAGTTGTTTGGTTTTCATTTTTTTTTCTTCCACAAAATCAGATGTTTTGGCTCGGTCTGTAGGTTGATTGATTCCT
Source organism: Eretmocerus hayati (assembly GCA_029851415.1). Lineage (NCBI taxonomy): Eukaryota > Metazoa > Arthropoda > Insecta > Hymenoptera > Aphelinidae > Eretmocerus > Eretmocerus hayati. The sequence continues at coordinate 155,731,005 of CM056741.1, forward strand.
TGAAAAGTTGGGTACTTGCGAGAATTTTTTCAGATTTTTCTGATGAGTGCAAAAGGAACTATCGCCGATCATTGAAAATCGGTCAAAAAATTGAGTCCATTATATTGGACTTGTAAGTGAACGGGTTAAGCTTTTTCATCGCTTTTATTCTACTTCCATGTCTCCCCACTCGACGCTCGGACCACCTATTTCTCATCCTACTCCGCGATTTTCGGCAATTTTCCTAGAAAAATCGTGTACGGTGGCTTGTGTTGGTGACGAAACTTGTGTCCGTGTGAGCAATTAGGTAGGGTCTCTACCCTCTCTACGGTGAATCTGCGGCGATTGGCTGTACACCGCGATTCTTCGTGGTCGCCCCGCCCATTACCGAACTTGTCAAAACCTGATGCATTGTCGGAACTTGCGACTCGCAAGTATAGTAAGAGGACAAGGAATGCTGTCTCATATCATATGTATGCTTTTCTATGCACGGGGTGGCATCAGAAACGTTTCAAATCGTTTCGATCGCGGTCAGCGCGCCGAACTTTTTCGATTGTCACAATGCGCCTGCAATGCGTACACAAATTCGCGAATGCCCCGTGCAAAACTCCACGTTTCATTTCTTCAACATTCGTAATACGTGCTGTATTAGAGAGACTATCTCGGAGACTAACTGTGTGATTTCAGACATAATTAAATTGAAAACTATTCAAATCGGAGGAGATGTAGTATGCACAGAGTATTTTTGATCTATTGGTTTTTTCACTCAAATATTCTGATATCAGTCAAAGCGATGTCTAAAACTCGTTTTTACCAATTTATTTGTCAATAGTTTTGACCCACTTCAGTATTTTTCAACTTGCACGTAAAGGTCTCGAAACAGGTTTTAAAATGAGCTGAAGTAAGTTCAATTTTGACCAATCAGATTTGAAGCTTGTTCCAAAACTTCCAGAATGAGCTGAAGTATGTTCGTTTAATTTTGATGCTCACACCAGTCAAAAATACGACTTCCTACCTATTTCGACGTTATAAATACGTTCTGAGTGTTGAAAAAGCTGTACTGCGCTCCCTTTCGAGATAACAGTATGGGGACATGATGGGTACACTCTAGTGCTGGCCATCAAGGTTTACAAATCTTCTTCGCATTTCGCACATAAAGAAGCTCCAAATCAAAATTCTGCAACCCTAAAATGTGGATTTTGAAGGATTTGAAAGAAGCAATCAAACGCGCTTTTATTCTCTGGGAAACGCAGAAATCATCCGAGCTCGGTCCGAATCATGAAGTGTCTCATATTTTGACTCAACAAACGTAAAAAATCGCGCGAGAGTCAACGAGTACCCACTTCTGAGATCGGCATATCGGGGCGTGTTGGGTAGACTTACCTTCCTTACTTATATAGCCAAAGTTTTGACCATCATATTACACTAATAAGATGGTCAAAACTTTTTAAAATATATAAATTCAGTACTCTTCCATTTTTTTGAGCCATCCTTGTGTAAGTTGTTTGCATAGTATCTTGTATCTAATAACCCAACTTGATGAGTTTTTGCATCATGAAGGCACTGAAGAATAATCATGAAATTTTTTCTCAAGGCGTTTGCCCAATTGAAACGAACAAAATTATTATTGTGAAATGAACGATATGATAAGATAAAGATATTGGAAAGTGACAATTATTCTCAATTTCTCACATCACTCAGTCAAATGAAAAATATGAATATTTTCAATTTTTCATGTCCTCATCCCGAATAATGTTAATTCCTCCAACTCTTCACAGAGAGGTAAAGCTTCGGATACGAACTATTTTGAGGTCTTTATCAACATGGTCTAATAATCTACACCATTAAACTATTATGTACAGTGGATTTTAGAAAATTGTCCCACCATAAAGTGTATCTGAGAGATGATCAATCTTGACTGAAAAGTATTTCAAAAAGGAGTATGGATGTAGATCCATGGCTAGCCCATTTGGTAACGTAAGATTCCTAGAAGAATTAGAATGGTTGATTTGATGCTTTCTCGAGGATTTTGAGGGATTTATGTGGATCTTTCCAATTTAGGCATCAATTCTACTGTTTCAAAGTTAAGGGGGACAACTGTGGAAATGACATGTCCCATAGTGATTGAAGAGGGGTCATTTTAAAGAGCTATAATTGATATAATCAGTAAGGTTGAAGGCATACTCAAAATAATCGTGATTTGCTACCAATTCTTTGCTCTGGTCTGAAGCAAAAATTGCTCACGGGGATAATTCGACCATCTGATCTGACTGATCACTCCGTCCGCGGCTCCATGGTTCGATAATATGCTGCCCATCGAGGTAGTACTGGAAATCCTCACCATAATGCCGTTTGAGACAATGTTTTTTCATATTGTCTTTCAATTTAGATGTTTGGGTACAAAAATAGCATCGAAATCTGCCCTGCATACGACCGCATTCGAACATGATATGCCTTCTCAAATGCTGATATCTCACATATTTTTTTCCACATCGTTGACAGCAGCTCGTTCTAAGAGGTTCATCAATAGGTCGCTTTGTAGGTCGTACCTGATCACGTGATCGTTGAACCTGATGAGAAACCTGTTGTCCTCGACGACGATTTCCGACACTGAGACTCAGGTTAATTTCTGGTGTGGCTTCGATCTCCTTGCCGACGATTGAACTACCACCACTGCGACCACCACTAACCAACAGGGTATCAACGTCGACGATTTGAAATTCACTGGCCATGCTGAATACACTATCAGATATTTGATCCGAACGCCGATGTCGACGCCCGCGCCGGCGACCTGCGCAATCGAAAAAAAATCGGAAAGGTCAGATGAGGCATTTTTGTTGTAGTAGTTAAGAAGATTGGGAAAAGATAATAATCTTTTGGATGATCGTTGCAGACATTTCGTTGATTTGACTGAGATTTGGGTATCGAAATGTGAATTATGGAGTGATACCAAATATGACAAAACTCATTTAAAACAATTGAGGGTAATAAGAAAATAAGTGCTTGGTTTTAGGAAAATGAACATGCACAAGCTTGGATTTTTTGATTGAGTTATTGTTATCAATGAGATCGTATGATAATGCAAGAAAAATTCTTCATAGCTTTTGAACAGAGGTTATCTCATTTTTGTCTAAAAATATTGTACGAGGGCGAAAACAAATTTTTAAGGAGGACAGTTTTTTGTGGTATTTTTGAAGTTGATAAGTGTCGTCATGGATTGGAATGTACAAAACTGTGGGTAACCTTGGTGGAACCGCAGTTGATTCCCGAGAATATCATAAGAATTGCGTCACCAGGGATATTGGAGAGTATTGCAAACAAATTTCTCTTGGTACTAATGGATGAAAATATTCGACATCACTCGTTGAGTACTGAATTATGTGAAGATTCCCCCCAAAGTATCTCTAAGTGCACGGGAAAATGACCTTTAATGAACTTTTGATAAAAAATAGATTGACAACTTGCTCAAAGGACCCTATCATAGTTGACTTTTATACATTACTTGTCCGACTACAGGTGAGCAAGAAAAAGCCTCCACTTGTTACAGCTCAAAAGTGAAATAAATTGGCGAGGCAATCATTTTATGATTTTCTGACACAGGTGATTTTGAAGCCGCATTGACCTTGATACATCTTTTGAAGTTACAATGTCGGTAAACCCGGTATCGGGGATTTTACTCGTCTGACACTTATTAGCAATATTTTAATCATGATTTCTTAGAAATAATTTGGAGAGACGCACAAAATGAATCTTCTGTGATCCTTGAGACGTACAAATAAGTGGAAAAATAGAAAATTTCAAGCCATTTCTATCTTATGTGACTAAAAATGATTTCTTAAAAATGACCTTTCCCTCGACCCCGGCGACACGGTCTTGCATGTGATATTCTCTGGAATGATCCATATAATGCATGTCAATATATTCAGTAAGACTTTCTGTAATTGCAACAAATTCAGAGGCTTGACCCTCTCCAAAGTAAGATATCACAAGGATGCAACCAAGATGAAAATGAAGCAGCAGACAAACTCAAAGTTACACTCGATGAAAGTACACTCAGTCACAGCTACGTTGAAAGTAAAAAAAACATTGCACGAAACACAAATATCATTCTTCTACTGCAATACACAACAAACTCAAAGAATGTGGGTGTAAATACTTATGAGGAAAAGTCGAAGCTGTTTGATTTCCAACTCTTCACATAACTTACAAACAGAAACATTTCAAAGCTCTGACGTGTCTCCAAGTGCTTTGTTTGATCTCGATTTGGGTTTATGAGGATGACATGGATAAGCTGATGAAAATGAAAAGTTGGAGTATCTTCATGCAGTTGGTTTGAGATGAGATTTTGCCAATCACAGGTAGATTAATACTTCAATGTAACACTCAGAAGCATATCACAATGTTCAATATCTGCATATAATATTAATTCTTGGATGACACACTGGGTCAGATTGACCCCAATCAAAATTTTTCCTTGAATGACCTAGGGGTGTTTGGGGCCATGCCACGTGCTTTTTTAGAACTCATTTTGAAGCTCTTTTGACAAACTTCAAAATGAGCCCAGGTAAGTTCAATTTCGTCAAGGCTGAAAATCACCGCGTGCTGTTCGATGAATATTTATTTTGAAGTGTGTCATTCAAGGGTAAACACAAAAACAATGATTGAAAGAATTATATTTGCTACATGAAGACAAAAAAATTGCAAAATTCACCATTACCATAGTTATGATCATCGCCATGGCGATGTATCATACAGTTGCTGCTCAAATTTATTACGCCGGAAGACACACACCAACCCGCACAAGAACGTTTCAGATATTTTTTTTTATAAATTCTAGAAATCCATCAGGCTCGTTCTGCAAAGGATACGCTCAGCGCGTGAGCATACGCGCATACGCTTGCGCTCGTAGAATTTGATGCAGGGAATTTCATGAAGCAGCTTCACCAGTCATTTTCCACTCAGAATTTCCACAAGTGAAGAGTTGGTTGATGATCAGTGGGACCCGAGTGACATTATCGAACCAACAAATTAAATTCCTCCATGCATGCTTCTCCGTGATTAATGGAGAACAACATCAGTGGTGGCCACGTGAGCCTTTTTGGAAAAAGATATAGAATGAGCAACGTTTTCGCGATTCAGTATCCGGATTGGTGACTGCTCATCTTGCTCTTGCCTAGTTTCTGATCCCAAAACAAGATACAGTCTCCGCAAAGTAAGACGGGTGGTCACCAATGCCGATACTGAGTTGCGAAAACGTTGCTCAACCTGGATTTTTCCCCGAAATAACTGGCGGGACCACCACTGCTGGTTTATCCTATTTATTCAGGGAACAAAAAACAAAGGGAATTGTTTTTCTGACCCAAAAATGTCACTCGGAGACCTCCGTCATTCGATGTCATGGGCCGCGTAATAAACCGGTAATGAAAGAGTGAGTACTTAATTCTTAGGGTAGCCAACGCTGATGTTTTTCTTTAATTGATTGTGAAAAAACATGAGGAAACTTGATTTTTTTTTGGTTCGATTATGTTACTCGGAGCCCACCAATCATCAACTAACTCTTCCCTTGCATGGGGAAATTCTGAGTAGGAAACTACTGATGAGGCTGCTCCATGAAATTCCCCGCATTAAATGATTTGAGCGCAAACGTATGCGCGTACGCTCACGCGTTGAGCTGAGCGCATCCTATGTAGAACGACCCTCAAATATTTTGAAAAAATTTCGCCATTTCCCAAAAAGATAGTATATTGCAAAAGATGCAATAAAAAGTCACGAATGGCATTCGATCCGATTCGCAGCCTCTCGTCGGGCATTAAGAGTATGTCGGAACCGACATTGTCGAGTTCACAGACCATTCGATGAGTTTTTGAGATACAGCAATTTCAATAAGTAACACCGATTCTGTTTGTCCATAGTATTGGCGTTACTGATTAGTATGGCGAAATCTCAATAATTCATCAAATGGTTTGTGAACTCGACAATGTCGATAAAAATGCAAACTGGACAGGATTCTCCCAAACTCTCCAGCGTTTTTCTCTAGTGTCGCTACGGCTACTGGTTTGCTCTTTGTCCTAGGTTGGTTCCATTTTCCTAATATCTCAATCTGGTTAGTTTGAATCCGACAACTCTCACACAGATCTTGTTATCAACTTTTTGTGCCATATTCAGTATCATCGTGAGATTCCTCGAGCTCTTTGCTGAAGGGGCTTAGGAGAAACTTTAAAAGACTCTGCCATCCTCTTAACATCCGAATACTTAATATCTCACTTCAATAAACTATCCAAAATAAAGTTGGATCACCTCTGAGCTCTTGCGAGTTCTCACAATTAGATTGATTTTTTGGTGATTAACAGTCTCAAGATATTTTCTGGTTTGGCGAAAGAAACGCGAAAACTGCCTTGGTTGCCAAAATGTATGAAAAAGTATCATCAACATCCTAATAATAGTAAAAAGAAAAAAAAACCAGTTGGTGAAAGTAAGTTTTGCGATTCATTGAAAAAGATATTTTCATTCTAAAGCAATTTGAGGCTCGAATTATTCGGGCTCCCGAGCAAATTTAGTGGATGCCATCGAGATTTGGACAATGTAATGTCCCAATCACAACAGTTTGTTGACTCTAATATTTGATATAACAGCAGCTATTCCATGTTGCCACTCGTTTTACCTCCGATGTTATATTTGCTGTAAAATTTTTTTCGAAAAACTTCAACCAACTGTTCGAATGAAAAATTCAACCGGATGATTGGATGGAAACACCAAATGTTTGGTTGAAAATTCAACCAATTGTATGAAAAAACTGGTTGAGTTCTTAACCGAATCCGTTGAATTTCTCAGTCAACCAGTTAGTTGAAGTTTTTCGAATTCTTTTTACAGTTTTCTACAGCACAGATGCCGAAAAGTCCACGTCCAAAACTGCAACTTTTTTATTATTTTACTATAAAATCAATATCGCAGTCCTTTTCGATGAATGCGTATCTTTTAAAACGTGTGGAAATCTAACGAAATCTTTGATCATTAGCATAATGAAAACTATTTATCAACAAAAAAATGTAGACTACTCATAGACGGAATCGCTGATGATATTCGCATTGCCTTCGTCCAATCTATAACCGAAAGTAAGACGTTTCCGAAAGAAATGTTTTCGTTCTAATGCATTTTAGCAAATGGAGTTGATGATTGAAAATTACGAATAATTAATGACTAAATCATTTTGGACTCAACTTCATCCAATGTTTATTACAAGTCAATATCATCGAATGTTACATGATACACACATCAATTTCTTTACATTATTACAATTTAGTACAAATCGGTACAAATAGTACTGAACAGAACATATAATTTGCATTTATTCTGATGTAACAGGAATGAAAGTGTTGAAAGTTAAAGATAGTTTGAAGAAGAAAAGAGAAGCGGAATTCGTATTCTTTTCCAATGGGACCAGCCAAGTCATTCTGATATCAGGAACTGTTAGCTCTCCCACGAGGCAAAAATTTTCTTTTCATTTATGCAGATTATTTTGCAAAATCTCGCTTGCTCTCATATGCAAATAACTGAAAATTCGCGGACCAAAATCATACTTCACAAAAGTTGAACCATCTTCCCGTGTGATATATGGATCATTGATCTAAATCTAAAATCAGATTGATTTACTTGTTAGAGTTACATCATTATCAGCCTTCTAAAAAAAGGAGACGAATAGAAATATTACTTATCTAGACTCATAATTTTAACATCAAATTATTGGATATTCATCAACGATATGAATATAAGTAAACTGAATTTCAAACCATATTACACTATTCAACTATTACTTTCATTCACAAGTAAAAGACTACTATTGTGTATAGCTGAGTCCAATTATTCGATAAGTCAACTGTTAGATCATTATAACCGGCAAAACTAAACGTCACTCAAATCTATACAGGCACACAACTCGTAAATTTGGAAGTATAAATGAGAAGCTAGATGAAGAGAAGTTTTGTATTCCTAGATCGTAATCGTCGTAGATCCTCTCCATGTAACGATGAGTAATCTCCAAAAACTAAGCACATTTTTTACAAAATTGTAGTGATTGATGGCGCAAGAATGAATATCGTCTAATCTTCATCACTATCAGTTAAAGGCTCCTTATGTACATCCAAGGATAAATTGATATTTCTTAAATTAATATGAAGTGAAACCGTAACACCTGAAGAGCATTCTTTCATTTCGTAAAGGAATGATTCTATGAAGCTGAAAAAGTTGAGCAACAATTTTGGATACTGGATGTTGAAAACATTGTAGATTTTGAATAACAAGTCAAAAGCCATGCTACTGTCAGTTTTGTCGGCTCGATTCATTATCATTTCATCTGCAACAATGTAGTACTGCGCTGGATCTTGTTCAATACATACAATGTACGGTTCAACTTTCCCGAAAGCACTGCTCTTCTTACTTTCCATTAAAGTTTGTAGCTGTTTGATATCCTGAAAAAGAAATATCGATGAAAAAAAAAATACTCTATCTTTGAAATGATGAATAATTGATACCACACTCACTGTAATAGATTCCATTAACAATGTGAACGGATTAAGATTTTTTATGAAAGCTTCAACATGCTTTCTTCCTTTTGAATCATTCTCAGGGATCTTGCTCAACATTTCTTTCTTCAATTGATTGATGAAATTGTTTGGAGTCGGCAATAACTCGACTAGTAGCCGCAAAGCTTTTACAGTGACTGAAATCAATATTAATGTATCTCGTAGATTTTGAAGATACTTTTAATCAAATCAAAGTAATGGTATTAAAGTAGATGATTTTCACTAACCATCGGTGATATTCTTGTGTTTCTTCAGCAAATCACGTTTACATAATCTACAATATGCCAATATGCGAGGGATGTAGTAACTATGAAATCTTGCTTTGAAGCCATCGACGACATTAGCATTCTGTGAACTCATCAAGAATTCCATATCGATCTGAAAAATTGATAAGAGTTGGTACAGATTACTCTGGTTAATGCTCGGTTTACATGCGGAATCACACAACCCCCGAAAAAATTTTACAAAATACGCTGCTGAATGAGATTAGCAGAATGCTTTCTCTTAGCGAAATAGTTTAAGAGGTTCACTGAAACTAATGAGAAATTTGCAAAACTGATCAAATTCCAAAATGATGATTGGGATTCCTACAAAATAGTTATATTTTTTAATCTAATTTAATTGCATTTCATATCACACTCACAATCCAATGATTGGATCCAACCAATCGATGTAGAATGAGGGAAAAGTATCTCTCTAGTCCATTAAAAGGTGGATAGATTAGTTGTAGAGGGAGATATGAGGATAAAATGAATTTTAGCTGCAATTTTCTTCTAATATTTTGGGTTATTATTACGAGATTCACTTTTAGGGGAATTAAGATGAGCTAAACTGGGGTTTTTCATGGAAGATATGTAGTCTGGTTGAGGGAAAATTTTGATATAGTTGGTGAAAAGATCATAAAAATGGAGTTTTTTAGAAAAAATTTGGATTTTTCGGGAATAAATTGGATTTTGAATGTATTTAAAAGGATTTTGAAAAATTCGGTATCAACTAATCGATTTAGAACGATGAAAAAGTATAAACTTAGTTGAGTTAAATTTTGTATACATCAGGTTAGGGGGTGGGTAATAGCGGAAAATGAATTTTAGATGCGATTTCCTTCTAATGTTTTGAGTTATTATAAGGAGATTGCCTTTTAGGGGAATTCAGATGACCTAAACTAGGGTTTTTCATGGAAGATATGTAGTCTGGTTGAGGGAAAATTTTGATATAGTTGGTGAAAAGATCATAAAAATGGAGTTTTTTAGAAAAAATTTGGATTTTTCGGGAATAAATTGGATTTTGAATGTATTTAAAAGGATTTTGAAAAATTCGGTATCAACCAATCGAATTAGAACGATGAAAAAGTATCAACTTAGTTGAGTAAAATTTGAATAAAGTAATTTAGAGGAGAGATATATGGAAAGTATGAATATTGAAAAAAATATTGTTGTATATTTTGAGTTATTTTTTTGAGGAAAATAGTTATCGGGATTTGGGCTACCTAAAGTGAGGTTTTTTTAGCAAAACGTGTAATTTGGTTAAAACAGAATTTCGATAGAATAGGTCTAAACATGCTGAAATTGCTGTTTTTGTTGGAAATTTTGGTTTTTTTATAAAAATTTACGTTGATGGAGTTTGAATGGAATTTCGGTATTAACCAAAAGATAGATTGAGCCAAAAAAACCATAGCCTAGGTAATCAAAATTGGGGTAAGGTGAAGTTAGAAATAGATATTTTAGTATGAAAGTACACAATTTCAGCGATTTTACCTCAAAAAACGTTTAAATCAGATTCGATTTGGAGAGGAGACCAGACAAATCACTGGTCTCATCTCTGAGTGATTCTCTACAACTTGTAGGAAAGCAAAAATCGATAAAGTGGAGTGTAGAAGAGAAAGCGTGGCGCAAAAAAAAAACAACACACATACACACACACACACACACACACACAGACACAGACAAAGGGCCGGAGAGATGAGTCACTGGGGGGTTTTTGAGGATTATAAGGAGAAAAGTGTTACTTACAATCGTTAGATTTTTGCGAGAGGAATAAGATGGTTGAAGCACTTTTGTGATAAGATGAATTATGTTGATGAAAATATTGAGTTGAATGGAAAAATTGATCAAAAATTTGCTGTGTCGAAAACAAAGCTTTCTCTTTAGAGAAAGCAAAAAGATCATCTTCATGAAGCTACAATCGTGGTTTCATTTTCCGAGACCGATCGTCATGATATGGAATCATAAGGTTTCATAAGTCAGTAGACTCGAGTTGACTTGGAGTGAACTTCGAGTTCTCAGAATTATTTCTGGGTACTCTTCACTCAAAACTATCGATTGCTCAGTAGCTCTTAGGAAACAGGCATCAGTCCGAAAAGAGAATTTATTTAGGTCTCTTTAGATAGTACAGGTTCGACTACACTTAGAGAAAAGGTTTTCCTATTCTTTAAAAGCTAGCGTCTTTCAATTCCCAACTCCAATTCTGAAGGCTAAGTTATTTGGATTTCCGCTGAACAACATGGCGCACGTGCCATCTGCAAGCTCTATAGGGATATAATTCCATTGGTATTATATTTCTATGATAAACACACGCATGTACATAACGTCTTATATCATCTTTCCAAAGATGTCCTACAGTTGTCTCAATTCAGACGATTTTGACACATGACTGAATCAAAATTCCACTGGAGTGCGTTAGTGGTGCTATGCCAGTACGGCCTCGAGGAATACCATATTATGTCCCCAAAAAACATGCTATGTCGGTACGAGCCCCGAAAAATTCTTCCTCCTCCCCTATTGCCGGTATAGTCTCATACCGATATATGTACTGAAGTCAACCCTAACGTAGATCTGAGACCGATATGGCCTCACATAGACCTAAAACAAATATGGTTCAAAATCGATGCGCAATTACACGAGTGGAGTGCTCGTCATCACCATCAGATGCCATTTTATCGCTCAAATGCCCAAGAGAACATTTCTATGCCCATCCTCACTCCCGAAATATCAATCTGAAACCACGGTGCGCTTCTGAGGAGGATGAGTTTTTCAAAATTGTCAAAAGAAACTGGAGAGTGGATGTTTTTCTACGAAACCTCATGAGCAGAACCTGATTGAGAGCGAAATCGGATCAGCTCCTTTTTTTGAGTAGTTGTCAAATTGAACATTCCCCATGTATTGCTTATGGAGAAATTTGGCGATTTAACGTTTTTTTCGCATCTTTGAGGTTTTCCCGCAATTACTCAGAAAAGGTGGGTCATAGCACAAGATGCCGTGAATAGTTTTTTAAAATTTTTTTGAAGAACAACAAGTAGACGTAATGAGATCAATCGAAAGAAACGTTAAGTCGCCATTCTTCGCATCTTCGAGATTTTCTCGTAATTACTCAGACAAGGTGGGCCATAGCAAAAAATGTCAAGAATAGTTTTTTATAGATTTTTTGAAGCCCTACAAAATGACGTGGGTAGATAAATCATAAAACTCGAGGTGATTGACAAATTATCAGTAGAAGCTCAAGTTTCCCGCGAAAAACCTCGCGCCCTCTGCTAATTATCTACTATTTCCTTCAACACCATGGAGGAAGCCTAAGTTTCTCGATTGATCTCATTACGTCTACTTGTTGTTCTTCAAAAAATTTTTAAAAAACTATCCACAGCATCTTGTGCTATGACCCACCTTTTCTAAGTAATTGTGGGAAAACCTCAAAGATGCGAAAAAAACGTTAAGTCTCCAAATTTCTCCATAAGCAATACATGGGGAATGTTCAATTTGACAACTACTCAAAAAAGGAGCTGATCCGATTTCGCTCAAAATCAGGTTCTGCTCATGAAGTTTCGTAGAAAAACATCCACTTTTCAGTTTTTTTTGACAATTTTGAAAAACTCGTCCTCCACAAAAGCGCACCGTGAAACCGTGAAACGAACTGGAATGGAGGTCAGCGCGGTCTTGAATATTTCTAATGCCGATGTGCAACAGGTCATGATTATTCCAATTTCTATTCGAAATGCCAGCAGAATTCAGAAGATATTCCCTCGACAATCTGATGAGGCGACGCGGTTCTGTATTACCAAGGTACCAAAGTGAGGGTGCACAAGCCCGGAGGAAGACCAACCGTTCCTATCTGCAGGTTGCTGCGGAGGACATCCCATCTTCCTTAAGGGCCTCCACTGAGTATGTGCGTTACCAGCGCAATCTCTGCTGGGGGTCGATTTTAAACTCTGGCCGTGGCCGCTAGACCACTCACACTGGTCGCGTGACCAGCGCGGACGCGCTTATATGCGTGGGTCTGCGCGGAAAGAAATGTCCGCGGTCTGCGATTCCGCGTTTCGTACAGCAAGAACAAAAACGCGGAATCGCGGACCGCGGACGTTTCTTTCCGCGCAGACCCACGCATATAAGCGTGTCCGCGCTGGTCACGCGACCAGTGTGAGTGGTCTAGCGGCCACGGCCAGAGTTTAAAATCGACCCCCTGGTGCCAACGCAACCTCGTGCACCAGCCGTTGTGATTATTCCTCCCCCACCAGCCCCCATGTTTTTTCGGCTTCAGAATGCCAACTTCACCTGCTCCGTCGGAGAAAATTCTCGAAAAATCACTAAAGGAGGATGAGAATTTCGGGAATCACTGATGCTGGGTGTACCAGTTCTATATGTAAAGAGGAATCCACCGGAGCTGTGGAAGCTCATGATGAAGACCGAGAGGGTGTTGAAGCTGGTGGTTAACCAGGACCCCCTATGGCACGTGGAGTGAGATGCATCATATGAGTAGCATAAAAAATTGATAGAAGAACAAATCTTCTCTCACGTTCATAAAATTGGTTAACGAACATTTCATTTGGAACATTTTAAATTCAAAAATGAGGAACGAAGACTGCACGAATGCCGCACGAAGACTACATGATTCAGTGATTTCTCGAGATCCTTGACCTCCTTCAGTAATTCCTCAAGATTCTTCTCCATCTGAGCAAGTGGAACTTGCTCGATGAACTCTAGAGGGCGAGGAGCTGGTGAGGCTGGCGGCGGAGTGATCACAACAGCTGGTGCTGAAGGTTGTGGTGGCACCTGCAGAGCTTCCGGTGATAATACACCTGGTGGAGACTCGTAGAAAAAGTGGGATGTCTTTCTCAGCAACCTGCAGGTAGAAGCAAGTTGTCTCCTTGGGGTCTGATTATAGAATCTTGCGGGTGCGCGCAGCGTAGGATAGCGTAGAATATCTGTCCTCCCTTCTGATTGGTTGGAGACGTGAGATATAGCCAATTAAAAGAGGAAAAATATCCTATGCTTTCTGAGGCTGCGCTACGCTGCGTGCACCCGCAAGATTCCACAATAAGACCCATGCAGGCCTTCACACCCTCACTTTTGTCTCCTGGCAAGCCAGAATTGCATAGCACCAGATGAAGTGGATTAACCATGACCTGTTGCACATCGGCATTAGAAATATTCAAGATCGTGCTCACCTCCATTCCAGATCATTACACGGTCTCAGATTCATATTTCGGAGGCAAAGATAGGCAAAGTTTTTTATGTAAGCCGGGAAGGGGGGATCTTCATAGACACCCTCAAGAGTGTGCGTGGTATCAGATTCACCTGAGAAGCGTCGGGCACCTATCGACTACAACCCCTCTTCAGAGGGCGCCAACCCTACCAGAAGAGATACAAAAATACATACATCCAAGGAATGCTCTCTCGTCCTCTACTAAACACTCAAACTTTTACAACCATGAAAACTTCCAGTCATCATTATTTTATCTGGTCTTGAAACCGAACTTTTATTCTTCAATGGAGATTTATCAGTGGATGAAATGTCTCCCATTGCATGAGAAGATGAAATTTTTTTCAAATTTCTCTAAAAAATTTTGATGAATTGTCATTATTTGGTTAGATAGCGAGAGAATGTCGAATATGTAGATCTGAAGATTGACTGAGTACATTGGTGTGTGATTGGGAACAGTCGATGAAGATTTCATGAAGGCCAGTCGAAATTTTCTCACGATTAGGAGAGGAATTTAGAAGTCAGAGTTGAGAAAAGAGTTGAAATGTAAGATGAAAAACTTTCTAGGGTCATGATAAATCGGCGGATGTGGCTCAAAGAGGACTGGGCTCATTGCGAGAAGGTTTAATAATGCTTCAAAATTACAAAGTGGCTAATGAAAGTGTCTACGAGTTTTCGAGTGACATAGAAAGAGAAATGGAGAAAATTCTTTGACGAAATTTGAAGTCACCATCTAAAATTCGTATCAACCAATCTGTTGAGAATGACGAAGAAATATTAGTTCAATAACAACATTGGGAGATTCAGAATACGGGTCTTGGATCGCACGATGTTTGGACAAACAGGTGATATTTCCTCTCCGTTACACTCGGGAAAAGCCCATCCCGCAAAACAGCCGGACCTCGCATCGGCCGCATTATTCGAGCGATTCATTTTTTGAAATTGAATATTAATCCCAAAAACATTCAACATATCGGAAACCTTTACTTTTATATACGATCGAGTCAGGAAATTATGTCAGTTCCCTTTTGTGACATTAATGTTTACCCATCCCTAGAACGATTAGCCTTAACTCTTCATCGTTAAGAGAATATTCGGTTGTCAGTGATTTACAGATATTTGAGATATCTAAATAACCAGAACTTAAATTTCAATTACGAGTGGGTCAGTACTGCTCATTCGCCAGTCACAGAAAGTTCCTGCCTAGTAAGTCACAGCCAAGTTTATACTTCAGAGCGATTAAAATGTTTATATCAGTGGGGCTATAACAGTATAGACGTACTGTTAGTATCAACAAGTGAGGTTTTTCACATTTCTTTCATTCCCTGAAAGCTATTTGTGATTTCAAGTCTTTAAAAATGACTTACCAATTCACCCTCGTAATATGTTAAGAATGGACATTTTGCAATGATCTCTTTAATGGCAGGATTGCAGTCTGAAATCCAATGTCTCCTATCACGGTGAGTATTTCTCAAATATTCTTCAGTAGATTTTCTGTCCATGTTTGGTGGTATTTCATAGTTGTAACACGATACCTGCAAAGAAATTCTGATGTATAAAGCGCATTTCCTCTGAAAATTTATAAACATATTCAAATTGCCTTCCTGAACTATTTCAATCAAATCATGCAAATGAGGGGCCCTTAGAGCCCCGACATTGCAGAAAGTGCGCATTTGCTCATTCCCCCCCCCCCCCCCCCCGTGGAAGTAGCACCATTGTTCGTCCGTGACGCGCTAGGGAACTACGGAGCCTATGCTTATACACGGGAGAAGCAAACGCGCAAAGGAGCAAACGCGCAAATGCGCACTTTCTGTCAAGGCCATTATCAAGGTGTTTGTCAGGTTTTTGGTAGCTCGAATCGAGTTCTTGGGAAAATTCATAAAAATTGGGTCAACATTCACACCTCTGCAAGTCAGACATGAGCTGATAAACTGGAATCATTAAAAAATCATCTGAAAGAAGGAGTCAAGGGCTTTCGAATCCGTTTTGTAGAATTATTCTCATATATTTCTGGTCAGGATTGAAACAGATTTCTCTCGAAAAATCGTTCCATCACAAGAAAATGATGAAAAACCTCAAACTCAGACTATTTTGAAGGTATCATCGTATCTTCCCACCGAAGACAGTCTCGAAGACAGTTAAAGAAATGAGAGAAATCAAAGAAATATTACTATGGGTCCAATTTCCTCACCTTCCCCGAATCAAGGAACTCTTTCGAGAGAAATTTTCTTCTACAAAAACAGCCACAGCTCGGACCTGAAACGACCTACAATAACTTTCAAAAACGGATTGTGGCGCTCTTAGATTTTTCTTTAGATGTTCTTTCAATCATCACGATCCATCAATCCAAGCCTGATTTGCAGAGGTTTAAATGATGACCCAATTTCTATGAATTTCTCCTAGGATGTTTTGACCTACCGAAAACCTGTTGAGTCATAGGCAAAAATTTACTAAAGCTTTCAAAGTACTTGAAAAAACTACAAAATGAGCTAAATTAAAATTATTATAGACCAACAAGGTCGCACAAATCGAATTTCCCAATTTGGAATTTTTATTTTCTGGAGTATGCAAACTATTGACCAGTAGTGTAGGTTGACCTCATAGTAAGTTCACTAACTTACTATGAGTGTATAATTTTCTCAGGAAACGATAATTACTGCAAGAAGTCCCTACCATAACTTAATTTTTTGTTCAAATAATCCTATGTTTTCATTCCAGTAACGTGCACTTTCTCATGTTTTGGTTTCTGATAAGAAATTTGTTCCGAAACGTTTCTAAGGAAAAGCTGCATATATGAGACACATATCATACGAATTTCTCAAAAGTAACTCGATTCAATTTTAGAGTAGCCGAGAATATAGCGTCGAACTTTGAAACTCTGGATCTGTTTATCCATAGACGATTTCGTAAAGAGATGTGGTCAGATTCAATTTTTTACAATTTTTTTTCCTCACCAGTTTGAGAATATAACATCTCAATCTGGATGCGTCCACGTGATTTTGGCACGGGCACGAGGGTTCACGCGTTGACCGGGTGAAGCGAGGGGTACAAATCACCCGTGATGGTAGTACCCTTGCCAGATGCGAACAAAGACTATTTTTCATTCCGGAAGCAAAGTTAAATTGGCGTTTTGCGCGCCCTCAATTGAATTTTTATCTTCAAATGACGTTGACCGTTTTTTCCCTCAACTGGTTAACAATATCACTTGTTGCAGATGTTATCATTACCATTGGTTAAAGCTTAGTTTTTCAGGCGAAATCACATCTTATTCCAAATTTGATCAGAATTCTGCTCAGAGGTCCTCTTTGATCGAACCGATTCATATATCAGAAATATTTTGTTCCAAAGTCTGACTCACTTTTTCTCTAGGTCGATCCGGTACTAATTCTGCTTTATTTGGAGTTGCCGTTTTCATTTCTTGCGATCGGACATGTCTCCTGTGTTTTTTTTCTTCCACGGGTAAATCTTTCTGTAAGGTCTGTAATCGCCATTGGAAAAATCCTTTTCGAGTCACTGGATTGTAG
This sequence comes from Eretmocerus hayati, assembly GCA_029851415.1. Taxonomy (NCBI): domain Eukaryota; kingdom Metazoa; phylum Arthropoda; class Insecta; order Hymenoptera; family Aphelinidae; genus Eretmocerus; species Eretmocerus hayati. The sequence goes on from CM056741.1 coordinate 155,748,556, forward strand.
AAATGCTCCTGAAAAATTTAACCGATAATGAATTACTGATGTCTATTTTTAATACATTTTCGGGATTCTTTTTGAAATTTACATATCCCAATGGTGACAGATCATTCTTCAATCGTGGAAATTCTTCGACAAGAGCTTTTGCGAGAGCCTCTTTGACCTCATGCGAAGGATACCTGTGAAAATAAAAGTTATAACGTATGCTATGGACGTAATCAACTTTGAACTGAAAATTGATTAGGTCTGGGCAATAAAATAAAAGAATTAAAACGGCACTAACGTGTTATTTTGAGCCAGTATCAATTCAGCAATCAGAATGCGTACTAGTTCTTTCCGATCTGTCTCCTTGAAAGGTTTGTCTGACCGTAAGGTTTTGACAATACTACGTCCTTGAGACGTATTATTGAGTGTTTCTTCAACTGTGTTGAACCGCTGAAACACATGATAATGACATTGTTGGACTTCACATTTTTCTACAACGAATATTTCAAATGTTTGAATTGAGAAATAGTCACCGAGAATTTGTATGGATAGATATAAAAACAATCTTGCGGCACGATTTCTAGTTCAATACTGCTCATCCCATCGAGACACTCGATACTCCGAGGATGTAATTCATGACCTCTGAAATTGGACTGAGAATGGTCTTGTTGACTTCCCCTGCGTCTAGATTCAAGCGCCTGTTGCAAGCTTCTTCTCAAGCTTTCCGAAATTCTTTCCAAACAATCAACTTGGACGTCGGTAACGGTACGAGGGTTGGAACAATTCGACGATTCCTGATGAATAATTGCATATCTCAGACACGCTTTACTGATTTCATCACTTGAAATGATTTTCGGTACACTCACAAATTCAGAGGAATCATTTTCTTCATCTGTTACTCGCATCAATTCTTCAATTGGCCGCAAAACCAGTCCAGAATCCAGATTGTCTTCTCTGGCCAAGTCGAGAAGAGGCTGAACAGACTGAGCTGAAAATATGGAAAAAGTTATGTACGGTGTGACTTAGGCACGCCCGGCATCTGACTAAAATGGTGTTAATAAAATAGTAGAGATGATTAATGATGGAAATGATACAATAAAGACATGAAGCTGTGACGGTTGTGCCAAAACTATGGTATAAGATATTGTGAGTAGTTTCGAGCTTGCAATAATTGATGTTCTATTTAGATGTTTATTTCTTTTTCACATGGGGTCATACAGAATAATGATAAGAATTATTCTATTGGAGATAAAATTACTATAGGCTGTAATTTATAGTCGTTCGCCTTATCCAAAAATCTTATGGACTCCCTCAGCAGACACCTTACGGCCGGTTTCCAATCACCGCCCGCCACAATGTAAGCAAATCATCGTTTCAGTTATTTCGTTTTGAAGATTAGCAAGGCGTATTAGCTGATTTTAGTGCTAGAAATGAAGAATAACTACACATTGTTCACTCTGCTGGCCCAAATCAAACGAACATTTGCTATTGCGACGTACTATTGGAAACTGACACTAAGTTGTCACATGAGGGGATCCGTGAGGTTTCGCGTAAGGAAAACGACGCTGTTGCACTGTGCAGCTGTTGTCAAATGCCATGAAGCGAATCAAATGGAATGTTGGACAATAATGGAGCTGTGCTAATGTTTTCATTGGTGCAACCTTCGCGACGCTCTAATCTGCTGCTGTGAGTGAGCGCATGTCTGACAGAAAATCGCACACAACTCAAAATTTATATTTCAAATTTAAAATCTTAAGTTTAATTATGAAACTTTGGGTGAGCACTTATGAATATAAAAAGTTTTCTTACAGGTGTAATAGGCGCAACCTGCAGAAAAAGAAAATCGAGATAGAAATCCCATATCAAGATGTCTTATTTTGACGTTGAGTGTCCTGTTTGCATGAATTTGGGTACAAATAGGTGACATGTATTGAACAACAAATGAGTAGCGGGACACCAGTGTGACAATGTATTGAATTATAAGTGTTATGACTGAATGCCAACATTATGACCACTAAATTTGAAACAATTTATTTTATATCCTGGACTTGGCCAAGTTTCTGATCACGTCTTGTCTTCGCTGATGCACTCCCTGAAAGTCTTGGAGTAGCGCAGATTGGCCACAAAAGGCTACATTTTCGTGGTTAACTCGTTAAAATAGATCCTGATGATTGTTTCAATTGTCTTGTCTGAGCAGTCTGTTCGAAGTTTGAGGATAATCCTTAATTACGTCCAACTAATTAAAATCCTTGCATGAAGTGGTTGACTTTGGAGGTTTCAGAGAATTGAAATTTCTTGATGAATCTGAAAATAATAAGCAGCAGTATCAAAATGAGTAAATCAAGTTGAGAGAGAGTTCCTAGTTCAGCAAACGTAGTAGTATCTCGTGCTCTTGTCACATTGAGACCATCATAACCAATATTTTTCCGTAATGTAACAATGACTTTGAAAATTTGATAACTCAAATTTTCAGCATTGTGATACAAAACTTCTTCTTCCTTTCAAGGAATTTTGACGGGGCATTAAAGCGCGAGAGACTAGTGAAGTCGGTGGAACATATTGCTCGACAATATTGAAGTGGAAAATACATTTTTTGATCGTCTGTGCGCAAATGCGTCATTTGCACACTGTTTGTCGCTCTTCATTTGCTCACAGAAGATCAAAAAATATAGTATGATACTCGGGCGCAACGATTTTCGCTTTCTCGTGACTATTTAGACCCTCGCCTGCGGCTCGGGCCTAGAAAAGTCACTCGAAGTACGAAAACCATCGTTTGCGCCCTTGTATCATGATAAACTATTTTGGAATAATGCGAAAAAGTACAAGAGTCCCACAAATTAGAGGCATTGGTACTGCATTTAGGGTATACGAGATATTTTTGTCACAATTCGTATGTGTTTCTTAGGATTGAAAAGAACAAACTCATCGTTACAGGTATCAATTCACTTAATGCTTTCGAATGCATTCATTAATCACGAACAAGGATTTTATTCGAATATACAATATTTACACAAATATGTTGAATCTCTTGGAAATAACAGATTTTCATCCATCTTCACGAGCATTTGTGAGTATGCAATATTATACATAATGAGAAAGCAGTTTTCTACTGCAAAATATCTTACAGAAAACAGTAGTAGATAATAAGTGTGATCTTCTACAAAGGGTACGACGTTGATGACAGTCCAAAGTCAGCAACAGCATTTTAAAAAGAAGGGTCACATGGGAAAAGTTGATTGCTTTCATAATTTGATGACTTATATTTAATTCTCATGTCTCCTGCAAACAAACAACAAAAAAGTTACAAGCAAATCTCTTGATTGGTTTGACCTTCTAGTTGACGGCGATAAGTGATTAGTTTTTCTTCTCGTACTATCAACTGGCATTACTAACAAAAAAATCTATCGAATTTGTATCAGGGGCTCATTAAAAATCATTCAAGCTCACTTAGAGCAATTTGGATGAATCTACAAAACTGCTTCATAGACACACAGTCGCGCTAATTCACTGAAAAAAATTACTCCGGATCTTGCTGTAAATCCACGCAAAAGACATCCATTCCCTTGTGCATCAGCCTCACGTGGTTGTAAACAGCATACCTATACTTCGACCGATGAGGGCAGTAGTAACATTTGAACCTACAACGAGTACAGAATCTAAAGTTTCATTATCTGTCACACCGATATCAAACTAAAATATATATTTGGATTGTATGCAGATGTATTTATTGTACCTCCGTTCCTGATTAGTGCATCCGTATCGCAGATGCTGCTGCAAGCCTCGTAAGTATGAAAAATTGCTTGGACATCTGGGACAGCGAAAACGGCGCTCCTCACCATCATCGAGTTGTTGTGCTGTATCTCCCAACCAAAGCTCATCGTGATTGTCATGCTTTTGAGGTGGCCTGCCTCGTCTTTTTGTTCCTTGATGATGATCTTGGGGTCCCCCTGCGATTAATATTTCTTCTATTTCTGCAACTTGCGGCTGAAATACGTTTTCTGTGAATACAGAAAAAATGAGATGTTAGAGATGAAATTGAAGGTGTGAACATTTTGCATGCGATAAAAATGTTTCTGGTAGGGAAAGTTGCAATATTTCGCCTATAAAAAAAATTGCACTGAGAAGTATGTTGAGCTGGCCATCAAAACAGTATTGAGCAAGTAGTACAGATTAATTCAACGCTACAAATGGTGCGTATTTCTAAGTTGAAAGCGATGAAGGGAAAGGATTGGTTGATTGACTAATTTTCGGAGAAAAGGTAACAACATTTGAGGAACAACGAAGATAAATGTCGATTAATTCACTCACGAATTGCACTAGTTTCCAGTTTTTAGATAAGGTTCTTTCCAACTTCGGCAGGTTTTCGACATATTTGTATCGGTACACATGAAAATCCTGGCGCAATGCTCTTATTGGCTTATCATTGAAATTAATTCAAAGAAGGTACCAAGAGCAATGGAATCTCTCTTCAAGTGTACACAAAATTGAAACTTGTATGTCAATAATGACCGTCAGAATTCCAAAGCTGACTTAAGAGGAGGTGACACTCTGATTGTGAGGTCTGACCTAAATAATCATAGGGGCTGAAGATCTAGATTTATACATATTTTTCGAGCTCAAAACGATGGCGGAGTCGATTTTTCAAAAAAAAAAAAAAAAAAAAAAAATGGATCATATTTATTCTCTGGTTTACGCCCCCTTCAATGAATCACCAAAGCCATGCGACATCTTGTTAAAAACATAAAAAGTACTCCCAAAAAATTTGCAGACCGATCCATCAAATTCTGTGGGGCTGGATACATTTTTTCGGGTCAAAAATCTCGCTTAAATGCCACCCAACTCGAAAAATATAAATCATTCCGAAAAATTACGAGAATGCTTTTGATTCAAAAGTTACACCGAACTATGGACAAAACAATGCAATAGTCGAAAATTAAAAATTTTTTTTCTAATTCTTGAAATTTTTTGTCCACTATTTTGATGTAATTTTTTGATATAGAATAGAATAGAATTTATTTCCTTGTACAGATCGATGCTTTTTACAATGTCGTTTTCCAAGTCTTTATATTTCAGTCATCAATACAATAATAATCGTATATACTTATTCATTTATTTATTTATTTATTTTAAACAATATACGGGCAATATGCCCTTCACATAAGTATAAAAATATCCAAGAGCGACATAAATATCAACAGAAAACAACAACATGAGAAATCAAGATAATGTATCATAAAATAAATAATATGCAGTTAAGCAAATATAAATAATTGAGAGACTTAGTAATACTTGCACACATTTTGCATAGCATCATGTTTGAATGGCAAATACGAATCATGATTTCTAATATAACTTGGTAGATCATTCCATCTTCGCCTCAATCTAGCAACTACCGAATTAAAGCTCAAATTGCTGCTGAAAGGATCAACCGATAATGGTCTTGGATCTCTAGTTGGGTACGGATTACTCCTAGATTGAAAAAGTGAGGCAATGAATAAGCAATTTATCTTTCCTTTAAGAATATTCCAAACAAATGCAGTGGCTTTGAAATGATGTAGGGATTTAACAGTGCATATCTTATGATTCCTAGAAATATCAGTGAAATCGTGGTTCAATCTATTCATAGGTAAGCCTACATACATACATGAGTCATTCTGGAGCAAGCTGGACATAACCGTCACCAGGGGGGTCTGGGAAAAATCCGCAAAATTTTTTTTCCATCAGTACTATGTAAAAATAGTACGAACATTTTTTTTCAGATTTTATCGCCCCCCCCCCCCCCTGTGGGCCCCAAGGCCCATGAAAGGGCCATTTTAGGCTTTTTTTTAGCCTATTCTAGGAAAATCATAGTTCCAACGCAATTCAATATTTTTCAACGTACTTTGGCGCATTTTTCTCAGCAAGACTAGCACCTTTGAAAAAAAAATTGTCCAAGGCCACTCAGTGAGCCTGACGACTTCTGCAAGCTAATTATTCAGAGCAAATTTTAGAGATTTTTGGGCCTGCTTCAAAGCGATCTAGCTCCTACTAGACATGTGATACTCGATTTCTGCAAGTAGTCATTTTGAAGGTCTTCAAAAAACCTACAATTTGACCACCTGCAGAAGTCGATTATCGTACTTTTTATTGGAGCTATAGCCGATACAAGGTGAGCTATTTACGAAAAAGTCGAAAATTCAGGACTCGATTCCAAAAATATATCTTGATTTTTTTTTACCAAACTTGTGCGAAAATGTTCTTTCAGACATTTACTTTCAGTAAAAAAATTTGGCGGAGGTTATTTTTTTTAATTTTTTTTGCCGAGCATTACAAAATGCCGCATTTCGTGGTTTTAGCAAAAACGGCATCATCGACCACGGTCACATATGCTCCCATCTGGACTGATGTGCACCAATCTGTGTGAAAGTACTCTTCAAAGTACCCCCAAGTACGTGTAAGAAGTTGCGGGGACGAGCCTTCAGCCAGGAGCGAGCTGTAGGTTCTATTTACCGTGTCAAAAATAGGCATTATTTTGGCTATTCGAGCGTAAGCGACCGAGAGCATGATTTTACTTGTTGTGACTTACAAATGAGATAATGGGCTAGAATGAGGATCCAAACATACTTTTCCGACTCAAAATCACCATCTCAACACAATTCCGAAGTCAGTTTTGCTCTAAATAGTCGTCCCTCTGCCCCTCAAGAACTTAGATTCTGTCGACGGGTTCTGACACCGTTGGGGCACTAGACGACATTCTAGAGCTACACTGACCTCGGAATTGTGTTCAGATGGTCATTTTGAGTCGGAAAAATATGTTTGGATCCTCATTCTAGCCCATTATCTCATTTGTAAGCCAGAACGAGTAAAATCATGCTCTCAGTCGCTTACGCTCGAATAGCCAAAATAATGCCTATCTTTTACACGGTGAATAGAACCTACAGCTCGCTCCTGGCTGAAGGCTCGTCCCCGCAACTTCTTACACGTAGTTGGGGGTACTTTGGAGAGTACTTTCACACAGATTGGTGCACATCAGTCCAGTTGGGAGCATATGTGACCGTGGTCGATGATGCCGTTTTTGCTAAAACCACGAAATGCGGCATTTTGTAATGCTCGGCAAAAAAAATAAAAAAAAAATAACCTCCGCCAAATTTTTTTTACTGAAAGTAGATGTCTGAAAGAACATTTTCGCACGAGTTTCGTGAAAAAAAATTAAGATATATTTTTGGAATCGAGTCTTGAATTTTCGACTTTTTCGTGAATAGCTCAACTTGTATCGGCTATAGCTCCTATAAAAAGTACGATAAAGAACTTCTGCAGGTGGTCAAGTTGTAGGTTTTTTCAAGACCTTTGAAATGACCACCTGCAGAAGTCGATTATCACATGTCTAGTAGGAGCTAGATCGCTTTGAAGCAGACCCAAAAATCGCTAAAATTTGCTCGCAATAATTAGCTTGCAGAAGTCGTCAGGCTCACTAAGTGGCCTTGGACAATTTTTTTTTCAAAAATACTAGTCTTGACGAGAAAAATGCGCCCAAGTACGTTAAAAAATATTGAATTGCGTTGGAACTATGATTTTCCTAGGATAGACTAAAAAAGGGCCTAAAATGGCCTTTTCATGGGCCCTGGGGTCACAGGGGGGCCGAAAGAATCTGAAAAAAATTTTTTCGTACTATTTCAACATAGTACTGATGGAAAAAAATTTTTGCGGAATTTTCCCAGACCCCCCTGGTGACGGTTTTGTCCAGCTTGCTTCAGAATGACTCACGTATATATCACACTGAAGTTCCTTGTTATTACGCCACTTTGGTTCATGCCACTTGGTGTTCTGCTTCTTTTGACAATTTCTCGAAAACTTGAGCATAGCGGCACGTGCCAAGATGAAGTTTGCCCCACAAACGTTTCCACAGATTGTTCTTGAGTGTTCCTTCATCTGGGTCTTTTCCTGTCCATTCCTCTATTGCTTTTTGCCTTGCTGTATCTATCTTCTTCCTTGCTGCCTGGCATTTCTAAATATGTACTAGGTCTTCGTTTTCTAGTCCACACACCCTGCATTTTCTATCCTTAAATCCTTTCTTTCCTTCCTCACTCACACTGCCGCATACTGATTCTTGCCTACTGCTCTTTCAGCAACCCCCTCAATTTCTCTGTATTGCCAATACTCCTCTTGACCGTGTGTCTCCTTCACAGATTTGTAGTATTTCCAATATACCGATTCGGCTGTTTTCTTCCAGTCGTTCTATATTTCTTGATCCCGACTTGTCCTCAAAAGTCTGTTCATTCCTTTTTCTATTTGCCTCACGTTGCCATTATTCCTCATCCTTGCTATGGTGGTTCCGTCTCCTACCTCTTCGGAGGCCCTATTCATTTCCTTCGCCCATTTGGACGTCTCCCTGTTCGCGAGCCCTTTCAACTCCTCGTTATTAAAAAAGTATTCGAGGTAATTTTTTTTAAATAATCAATGTATTTCGAGTTCTGAGGCATATTAGCGAAACGATTTAGATTTTTTTGGGAGTACTTAGATTTTTGAACTAAGTGTCTATGGGTTTGGCGATCCGATGAAGGGTGCGCGAACCAGAGAATGAATATGGCCGAAAATTTTTCATTTATCCGACTAACGCCATCGTTTTTAGCTCGAAAATATACGTATAAACTCAGATCTTCATCCCTCACAATTTTGGGAGATGGGACAGACTTCAAAATTATCGTGTACCCTCCCCTTGAAAAATCACAATTTTTGATAATGAATCGACTATGTTTATGTGAGTTGGTGTGTGTAAGGAGCAGGGAACAAGTCAAGATATGGCCTCGAAAATTATGAGCTTTAGTAGATATCCATATTACCTGAGAGACCAAAAATAAAAACTCGTAGTTTAGAGTCAACGTGTGCATCATCCGTTAGAGACAAAGGTGATGATTGATAAGTCCCTCACATGACAGTGATCCTCATGAGTATTTAAAAATGATGTTAGACATTTTTTCATTTCCTGATTACTTATAATGAGTGTATTTTTCTCATTTTGCCAAAATTCTTCTGTTCATAAATATATGGTCGAAATTTACATACATGTTTTTATTCTAGTTAGAACACTCGAACTGTCTGCCAATTTTGCTACTCTCTCTTTGATCGATAAGCTTGCAGTGACATCACCTAGCTGTACACACCTTTCCTCTTGAACGAATGGGAGTTTGACAGAAAATCCGACTTTTGATCCAAATTACTCCCGCAAAATATCTTTGAAAGTATCTATCATATGGTACTCTGATGGGTGAACCTATGCCATATGATTTTCATTATTAACTGTGTTGATGGAATAGGATTCTTCAATGAGATTTAACCACAGGATCTGTTTCTATTTGATTTATTTACAATCTTTGTGACACCTAAATGTTTTTTCCGTTATCTGTTCGACTATGAGCTCACATATGTCAATTTTTTCGTGACATGCTTTCCAGGTTTACAATTCTAACGAAGGAATAGTTCCTACATTGAGGAAACCTGTGCTTCGGAAAAGATGTTGGTCGGTTTAGAGGAGTAAACCTCTCATTCTCCGTCATAAAATTTCTGATACCGTTGACCCTATATCTGTCGAGCACAAACATTTCTACACTGAGAAAAATTGGCAACATGCCTATTTGCCCTCTACTTTCTAGCAGTCCACGTCTAACACTTGGGAACTGACAAAGAGAAACCAGTTGTTGTGAGCCACGGATTTGTCTGAAACTTTGGAGATAGTCTCCTTTTATCACCACAAAGTGAAACCAAGAGCCACACTTGCAAATGCCCAACCATTTTCAAGCTATAGCCTATGACATTAGCATTGCCCCTGTGGGACCATGTTGAAAAATGATATATAAGGTAAGTGTACCCAACTTGCCTCTGTACCCAACTTGCCCCCATATGCCGATCTCAGGAATGGGCGCTCGTTGGCCTTCCCGCAATTTTTTATTACGTTTGTTATGTTAGAATATGAGAAAATACGTAGTTTTCATCGACCCCGGATCATTTCTGCGTTCTCCAGAAAATATGAAGTGAGTTTTCCATTTTTCGTGTTTGCAGGGCTAAGAAATCGAGGAGGAAATCGCGTTCACTAAAACCGGTGTCAATTAATTTTTATTCGACCAATCTTGACGTACCTTAGCGCATTCGATTCCTTGTCTCAAGACCTTCAAAATCCGCTCTTCAGGGTTGCAGAACTCTGATCTGGAGCGATTTTATGTACAAAACACGAAGATGGTTTGAGAATCAAGAAGGCCGACATCGGAGTGTACCCAACATGCCCCCATATGGTTATCTCGGAGAGGCGTGCAGTATGGATTTTTTTACCACTCGGAACGTGTTTATCACGTCAAAATAGGTGGGAAACGATGTCTTGGGCCAGCTAAAAGCTACAAAGTCGCTGCACGGTGATCAAAACGGATCAAAGCGATTTTATTCACTTCATCGCCGATTTACATTGTTTTAAATGATGGGGGCAAGTTGGGTACACACTTCTGTAAACTCTCATAAATCACCTTTTGGGAGAATTAAAACAGCTCGGCTCCACTTCATCCAAATTGGACGTATCTTAGCTCATTTTAAAGGTCTTGAGACAAGCTTCAAAATGAGTTAAAGTACGTTGGAAAATATTGAGATTAGCCAGAATTATTAAGAAAATGGCTTAATAGGAGCAAGTTGGGTACACTGACCTTATATACATACACTCGTAATGCTAATGTTATGAGCTGCATCCCAAAAACGGTTGGGCATTTGCAAGAGCGGCTCTGGGCTTCATCGTTTGGCGGTAAAAGGAGACTATCCTCAAAGTTTCAGCAGAATCCGTGTTCCACAACCCGTGGGTGTTCCTCGTGAGTGATTTCAAAGCTCTATCACGAATACAAATCAAATTCGTGGGTATGAGCGACATGAGGTCGCAAAATCATCCACATACTTTCTTTTGAACGAATTGACTGGAAGACTGATGCACTTTTTCCATCGTATACAGCATTTTGAGAATTTGTGATAGAATTTCCAATTCTATCGAGCACTATACATACAGAATTATCCAAACTCTTTCAAAATTAACTCGCCGTCGTGAGTAAAATATCTTGAAATATGTTTAATATTCATGCTTTCAGCTATAGCATGGTTTCAGTCCTATTTAGAAACTACGAAAAATGAGAGGACGCGCTTCAATTTGACACTGTCTCAACAATCAAACTATAGTTCCCAATTGAGCAAGACGTTCCAATATTTGTTTCAGTGAGTATTAGGAATTTTGTGACACTGGATCCTTCTTTATAAACTGACCAATCTCTTTTTCGACGTCCTTAAATTATCAGATCTATGATCTTGAGTCAGATCAATTCTATGACTGGCTTCAAAATGTATAGACTTCCGTAAGAATCACAGGCCACAGCTTGTATTTTAATGTTATACTAGCGCAGTCTTTGCGATGAAATGGAATTTTTCATCAATGTTGAGAATTTCAACCATTTTATGTACAACATATTGCATTAAGTACAGTATACTTTGCTTATGACTGGTGGTAAATTCTCCATCACTTCTGAAACGCTATTTACAAATTATATATAAAGTGAATCATTGAAAAAAACGCTCACTCTCCCTCTCTTAGAAATGTGGAACATTCTTGCAGTTTCAAAGGCCCGATTTTATACCCATTATCAATACAACCTCAACAATTATGGAGATAAGGATTAGACATGAACTCCTCGATCATCTCGCTCGAAAGTATAAATCGAATATCGCTTAGAGGTCATGTTAATTTATATATTTAGAGATCTATTAACAGAGAAAGAGTAATTCCAGTGACTCAACCCGCTCACTAAGAGTGTCCACATATGTGGACATGCCCGAAAACCGATATCTGTGATAACTTTTGATTGACGCATGATACAAATCTGTTGGAATTTGCAAGGATATGGGGCAATGTCAGAATCATATTCCAACAGCGATGGAGTCTCTACATGCTCATATTCTTGAGAAAAATAGAAAAAGCCGAAAATTCCCAATTTTATAATTTTGCTATTTCTCGTAATTTTGCAACTAGTTATTGACTTATTTCGCATCAGAAAATTTTTTTCGAGGCTGAGAAGTGGAGTTCAAAGTGAGCGGGCTAGTGTGTTCATTCTCTTTAGATTTCACCAAAAGCTTGGTCTAATCAATCACTATTGAGGAGCAAATTTTTTGACTGATACCTCTAAACTCAGTAGCTTACTCTACATTCTCTAGATCCTATCGGCTGACTTTCAGGAAAAATCAAGCAACCTGGGGGACGTTTTTTGTTCAATTTTGATTGTTTCTTGCACGAAGTCAGTTGAACAGGTCAGTGCAAATGCTCACGCGAATCAACAACACTCGAACCTCCACGTACCACCGCGCCCGTTATCGGCGCTCTCAACATGGTGAGGTCAGCCCCAGACTGTCACCCAGCCGAACGTATAACTAGGCGAACCTAACCTGAACCACCAACAATCTCACCGACGTGGTGCCATGCGTGATGTTATTGCTAAAGATCCAGCTCTGCCTGTGCAAGTACCACAATCTCGCCCGCGCCGAGAACGCCCCCGGCGTGATAATAATACAAGCGGTGTCTCCACGCACACCACCACGGAGGCGGCCACAACAAACACGAAGATGATGCCGAGCTACCTGCACACCAAGAAGTGCACGGACACAGCGATGACGACGTTGACGACGTGTTTGTACAGACACCGCCAGCGCGGTACCACCGTCGAGCATGCAGAACGACGGCAACGATCCTGAGCTTTTTGTGGTGCCTCTCCCTGAACACCCTCGCCGAGGAGGTGCACGCGACGATAATTCCGAGCAGCCTGTGCAGCCCCACCTATTCACCAGTGCCAATGAGGTGCGCGACACGACGATGCTGAGCTGTCTAGGCTGCCTCGACCTACCCGCCCGCCCGCAACAACTGAACCAAGCTGCCTATTATGCAACCTCCGCCTGAACGCCGGTGTCAACATGCCGGGCACAACAACGATGACGCTGAGTTGCTGATGCAGCGCCGACCTGGTGTCTCACGCCAAGGAAAGCGTGGCGAGAATGCGGAACCTGATATGCCTGTACTACCGCCAACAGCTCGACTTCGCTGAGGAATGAAAAGCAGGCATGCTGCACCACGAGGAACATCATCATGCGCTCGCCTCTTTCCAGCCGGCGAATTCGCGTCATCTGCTCAGCCTAGCAACACAACATCGCGGCCGACCCTTGAAGCTATTCATCAATTAAGTGGCAACCGCGGAGGGCACTACATTGACCATGAATGCAAATGAAATATCATCTATTACCAAGACCACTGTAGAGATTGCAAAAGCTGTTCCTGCAGCCCATAATGAAGTTATAAGCTCTATTGCTACTCTATCTTCTGAGTTATCAAGATTTAGAAAAAAGACTAAAAAAGAGTTATCCATCCCAAACACCTCCAGTAAGGGACACTGAACTAGGTCTATTCAGAGATCTCAAGTCTATGAATCTTATCAAGTTTACCTTTGATAAAAACAGAGCTTCCACAAGTGTATCACTACCAGTAACTACGAACAATGGAAGGATACTCATGATAGATACAGGAAAATCCGATGCTAATAAACTACTCTCCATACTACTACCTTCAAATGATTGTACATGGAATTGTATTCTAGATAGAGAAGGAGGTGAAGTAAGATCATTTCTATTTAGTCTTGAGACAATGAGTACAGTTTCACAATCGGATGCTGAGCCTTGCCTTGCCTCCATAATGAGTTACACTTCGGATTATCCTTCAACTAAGAAATTGTGGGAGTCGATAGCAGTAGATCAACCGAAATTCGAAAAAGACGAATATCGCTTACTCTAACGCAACAGAATTATCGCGGCAAATCAAAATCATAAATCCGCTCCCAGAAGTTCACCCCGAGAAGAGATCTATCCGCGCAGTTTTGGATCCTTCAAAAGAGGCTTGTAAACGTGAGAGCATTGTAAAAAATCCTTTCCCTGCTGAGAAACCCAGATTCGCCAGAATCAGAGTCGGCTCCAAATCTAAGACGGCCGTCCAAATTCCTCCGCTCAATGAACCGACAGATTCGCCCCAGTAGATTGACATTGTCCCCTGGAAACCCACAGTCCCCTTCAAACCTTCCGAATCCGGTAGATGAAAGAGAAACTCTCGTAGAGTCTTAATCGGCTCACCCCAATGTATTTATTATTCAATCAATTTCAAATGTGGTAATTTAAATCGAACTATCGCTTATACATCACTGGGTAATCATCAATATCTTCTACTCCCTATGTCTTCGGTTCCCTTTATTTCTAATTAAAATTTCCTTTTAATTTCATATCTTATTCTTTCGAATGAGCAATCTTCTCTACGAGCATATTCATTAATTTCTTCTCACATCTCCTTCAAGTTCAAAATTTATGCCTTCAAGATAATACTCCTGACAATCTTCTGCATACTTCATGGTTCAATTGAGAAGTGATCTTTGCACACCTCTCTTCGAGCTGCAATAAATACCACTAAACTGACACCAAAATCCATGCATGTGGTGTTTTTCAGGAGATCCTGCACAGTAAAGATCCGTTTCCACCGAAATCGTACCGGTTCACGCCTCAAAATGGCGAGTAGAATCATTTTTCCCATGTATAAGTACATGGGGGCCCGTTTCGACAAATTGGTGATTTTGCCATGTTTCCTCATTAATCTTCCGATAACTCAAAATCAGCCCGCTTCATCGAAAAACGCGTAGAGAAACTTTTTGTAGAACTTTCAAAGATCTAAAAATGATGTTGTGGAAATTCCTCAAATCATACTTCTACTTCGAGTTGTGTCCCAACGGAGGCGTCTTTATCACAAGTTTGATGGGTTTTTAAATATTTCCATCGTACATCATACCTGGAACTTCATATTTTCAACATACTATGGAATGCTGGAAGTTTCACTTGAGCTGTATAAAACAGAATCTCGGTAACTAATAAGGGGAAAGTTCCCTGAATCATCCTCCAACATTGTGAAAGTCGTTGGGAGTATGAAATTTGAGACATGAAATATTAAAAAGCCATCAAACTTGTAATGAAGATGGATCACAACTCAAAGTAGACGCATCGTTTGGAAAACTTATAGAGCACGATTTTTTAGATCTTTGGAAGTTCTACAAAAGATCTCTCTACGCGTTTTTCGATAAAGCGGGCTGATTTTGAGTTATCAAGAGATTAATGAGGGAATATGGTGAAATCACTAATTCATCGAAATGGGCTTCCATATACTTGTACTCGGGAAAAACGATTTTACTCGCCATTTCGAAAAGTCGCAGGCACTTCGTCGCAGTCACTTCAGTGACTGCAACTTTAGATGCAATGAATAAGAAGGAATTGAGCCATCAAAGATCGTGACAAGTTGCATGAGCTCCCGTGTCCTTATATCTTCAAGAACCAGAAATTTTACAAAAGTGAAAAATTTCCTTCCTTCACTATTGTTGGAAAACGTTCAGACACTGGTTGTGAAAATTTCGAGCACGGTGAATGCTCCTGACATTTTGATTTCGAGAGTATGACTGTGATAATAACAATAAAAACCGCTGACGTCCGAGGAGTTGTGGGACACAGACAAAACTGGTGGGTAGCTGGACCCCGCAGGATTCAATTGGGGAAAAAGATGGAGTATGCTACAGCAGCTTGCCACAGAACCGGAATCGGGTATGAGTTACTCGAGTATTCTGATGTCGAGCTGGGATGCATGGAAACATCAATGACAACGAGAAAAATCAGACAGGAGGCTATCGACCAAGCACTCAAGCTGATTGGCCCACGAGCAAATTGTGAGTTATTACTTTTTCTGAAAAATAACGGATTTCCCGAGATCAGATTTGTTTCACAGAGCCCATTTTTCGGAATATTTTATGCGGATGAGCATCTGGAATTTCGAATAGAATTGCACATATGAGGTTTATTGGAAGATTCAATGGGCGCATCTGGAGGGCTTGCCAGAATACTTGAAATTTGGTTTGAAGACTGGACATCTATTCTTTTACATCATAGTAGGCAGGTATGGTGGTAAAAGAATACCTTTATGGCAGATGCTAGGTGAAGCTTGACGTGTGCGGAGGCCCCCGATCGCCGCACACTTTCTTAATTCATAGAATCAACTCTTCGCGATCACACTATTAAACGCATTAAATTATAAATGTACGCGCGATCATCTTGTACACGCAACTCTTAAAATGTACGCGAACGTTGTTGCTCCACGGCAGCAACGGCCGACGCATGTGACTACTCTCCTGGTCACAAACTCGGCCGCTCCGGCAAGCAGTTTCAAGTGTAGCTGTAGCTATAGAATAAACTAGTGCCTTAGATTGCCATCACGTGATACATAATTGCGGCACGTGAGGATTAAGCGCATCACGTGAGGTGTAATTGCATCACGTGAGGCATAATTGGGGTACGTGAGCCCTAATTACCTCACGTGATGCACAAGTGCCTCACGTGACCCGTAATGGCCTCACGTGACCAAATTATGGATCACTGCGGGCTTTAGATTTAGTATAAGTACCTGTCCTCAACGAGGACCGGGAGAGGTATTCTGGGCGACTAAGCCAACGGCAAAGCCCTGCTCGAATTCCACCAGGTCCGGCCCCCCGTGACCTGCGTGTCGTCCGTCGTCCGAATCGCGTCAACGTTTTTCTAAGTTTCTAAATCGACGACGTAGCCTACTGAGTTCATCTGTTTTACCTTCAAACATTTTTACTGCTCTTAAAGTATCCGGTCGGAATGTATGTGTGAGTGTCCGCGAGATCGCGTGTGCGGGGTAGCGCTCTCATCATTAATCATGAACCATCGAATTATAATTTCATCACTCCCCACTGCCCAATCTTCCTCACCCTGGCATGCTGCCCGACGGCTGATGAGGCTCGGGACCATCACCCGCGTTGACCCCCCTTGTCAATTGGCGCCCGTAACGTGGGGCGTTGGTAACTAAAAAGAACCCAAGGCCCAGAGAGAGTCTAGCCAGGAGCCGGAAACCGACATCGATGATCAAGAAAAAACAACCACCGAGAGCGACGCACGGGGTCGTGCCTCGACCCAGCACCGATACGAGCCACCAACAACACGAGCGCGTGTCCGCGCATATCGTTGGAAGCCGTATGTCGTATACAAGAAGATGTCACGGACGTGGCAGTACGCTGACGACTTGGTGGACCACGAAAACGCACTTCTGGGAAGTGCTTAAAAAACCCAGTGGCGCCCACAAACGAAAATCAACAGCCGACGTAAGCCCCGAGGAAAGAACCTGCGTGCGAAAAACCGCATCTTCGAGCGCAAGGAACAGTGACTGTAACCGTAGTCACAAAGCCCGCTGCGCAGGAATCGTGCCCGCCACTCAGCCGCTGAAAATGAAAAGGCCGCTGGAGGAGGGATGTGACTGCCCTAGAGTCACAAATGCTGTCACGCTTATAAAAGGGCCGGCTTTTCCCCGAACGCTTTTAGTTCTCGGAACACCTTAAAAAAAAAAACAATCACGTCGCATTCGTCATGCCGCGTAATGCCCGTCGCTGGCTGCCCGGTGCACCTGGGGGATGGTTCCCTTCCCCCGACGCCGTTGCCGCGTCTAGCGATTCGGAGGATGTCACCTCGTCGAGGGAGCCGTCGCCGAAACGTCCCTGCCGTGCCTCCTCCAGGGCCTCAACCGAGCTGGACTACACATGTCCCCAAGGCTCGGGCCCTTCATCATCTGCAAGCCTCGTACTCCGCGAGGAACCAGCCGTTTCGCCACCGCACGTGATCGCCCGGACCGAGGCGTGGACACAAACGTGCGGAGCCGCAGCCATGACCATGGCAAGCACGGTGAGCTCGGACGAGCCACCCAGCACATCGCACAATCGAACGCAGCCGCGCTCGGAGTTTGAATCGCACGCCCCGCCAAATCATGGCGCGCGCACCCCCGCTCAAGAAAGCGCGCCAATGGGCCCAATGATGCAGCCGCCGCAAGAAGACGGAAGCAGAGCAGGCCCCGCATCTCTTCCCCCGCCGGCATCAGTCTCGCCGCTACTACCTAGCCGGCCCATACAACGCTGTTAGCCGCGTGTCGTGCCCTGTGTCGATTTGGGGGAGAGTGACAACGAAGACGAAGTACGCGTCCTGTACGAACGACTAGCCGCTCCGAATAGAGACAACATGTCGCGGACCATCCGGTTCAAGTACGAATTGTTCCGCGAGCTGGTGAACGAATACGAAGCCACCCTGAACCCAAGAGTTGGCGCCCGAATCCGCTCGATGACCTCGGTGCAAGACGCCCGTACGCAGCACCGAGAGTTGATGCGGAGAAGAAGGGCCGAGAGAAGGGCCCAGGAAAACGAGCAACTGCAATTCATCGCAAACATCGCTGGAGACGCCCTGGAGCAGCCGCTAATCATCGCCCAGGGTCCGCGCCAACAACCGGGCGCGCCAGCCCCAGACATCGTCGATATTCCGGCGCGGGCGATTGCCAATGCTCCAGCCCAGCAGGTCAACATGGCGGAAATAATGGGACAGTTGCCGTCCATGGAGGTCGAACAGCCGCAAGTCCAATATCTACGGGAGCAGCCAGCCCCGGCGGCGGAAGAAGCAGCGGCGGAGCGACAAGTCGTGGCAGCTGAGGCAGCTCCGCGCGCACCGCCGATGGAAGTTCTCGAAGATGCAGCAGTGGTCGACCCCGCTCCGCGTGCAGCCGCGCGAGAGAACGAGGGTGGGCCGTTGGATCTGAGCGTGCGCGTAGCTGCAGAAGTGGCTCCTGGTGCTGAAATCTACGAGTTGCAGCCCGCACCGCGAGCCCGAAAGGGCGGTCGCCCTGGCCTTCGCTTCGTGCTTCGGAGAGTGGCCGGCGGCCCACCCGTCGCCGATGCCCCGGCGCCCGCGCCCGCGGGCGACGCCGAGCAACTACCGCAGCAGGTTCCAGACGACGAGATGCAGCGCCTCAACGACCCGATTTGGCGAGACATCGCCGGTTTTGTACGAGGCATCGACGCCGCCCCTGACGCGGAATAAAAGGTGAGAGTGTGTACCCCACGTCCGAGAATGTATATATGTATGGTATGGACGGATGTATGCGGCGCGCCGGAGAGCTTCTCTCTAGCGACCGCGCGCGTTTAACCGGAGTAGACAGATATATAGATATATTTATAAGTGTTCGCATGTAAGAAGTGAAATTCACGCGGATCTAGGACGCCCTATGCCGGGCTAAGCGCGATCGCGCGATGGTGAAGCGTCCGTGCATTCAGGCAACGAGTGGAAAGTGGAAAAGTTCTAAAAAGACTATAAGTGCATATATATTAACTTAGTGCAATCGCTCAGGTTCGATCCTCGGGGTCGTTTTGACGTGTGCGGAGGCCCCCGATCGCCGCACACTTTCTTAATTCATAGAATCAACTCTTCGCGATCACACTATTAAACGCATTAAATTATAAATGTACGCGCGATCATCTTGTACACGCAACTCTTAAAATGTACGCGAACGTTGTTGCTCCACGGCAGCAACGGCCGACGCGTGTGACTACTCTCCTGGTCACAAACTCGGCCGCTCCGGCAAGCAGTTTCAAGTGTAGCTGTAGCTATAGAATAAACTAGTGCCTTAGATTGCCATCACGTGATGCATAATTGCGGCACGTGAGGATTAAGCGCATCACGTGAGGTGTAATTGCATCACGTGAGGCATAATTGGGGTACGTGAGCCCTAATTACCTCACGTGATGCACAAGTGCCTCACGTGACCCGTAATGGCCTCACGTGACCAAATTATGGATCACTGCGGGCTTTAGATTTAGTATAAGTACCTGTCCTCAACGAGGACCGGGAGAGGTATTCTGGGCGACTAAGCCAACGGCGAAGCCCTGCACGAATTCCACCAGGTCCGGCCTCCCCGTGACCTGCGTGTCGTCCGTCGTCCGAATCGCGTCAACGTTTTTCTAAGTTTCTCAATCGACGACGTAGCCTACTGAGTTCATCTGTTTTACCTTCAAACATTTTTACTGCTTTTAAAGTATCCGGTCGGAATGTATGTGTGAGTGTCCGCGAGATCGCGTGTGCGGGGTAGCGCTCTCATCATTAATCATGAACCATCGAATTATAATTTCATCACTCCCCACTGCCCAATCTTCCTCACCCTGTCATGCTGCCCGACGGCTGATGAGGCTCGGGATCATCACCCGCGTTGACCCCCCTTGTCAAGCTCACGATACTAACTCCATCAAATTTGCTTTGAAACAACCGTTCACTGTCCGTGCAGATCTCTTGAAACCACAAAACGTTGTTTGTGATGGCTCCCTGGCTCTTTCAAATGGAACAGGTTTAGCTCATCACGGGAATTCATGCAGATCTCATTCGACTAAGTGCTTTAGGTATTTGGCTGCTAATCAGAATCCCATCAAGCGATTTACTGATAAGTCTACTGGCATTGGAGTGAATTCTACCGGTACTACAGAATGTGTGTCTCTCGATCTTACTCGTATTCACCAAGATCGGATTGATGCCATCAGCAGCATACCAGTGAAAACCCTTGTAGGAGTTAGATCTAGTTGCAAAGGATTTTTATGTCAAATGTATCCGATACTGCATACAAGCTGACTTGCTTGAGACCATTGAAACTGTTTCGACATCGATGTTCGTTATCAGTAACAGTACTGTTCACAACCCTGGACCCATTTTTGATGAGAGGCTAAGTTTTTTGAATGAAAAAATGAAGAACTACAACAATGATGAATTATTTCTCGAAAAATTATCATTGAAAGGTCAAAATGAACCGGATAGCTCTGCATCGTCATCCAATGATATAGACATATGAGAGAAATTAGATGAGTACCGCGGAGCTCTTCTAATGATTCAATAGCAGAATTCATGGAAGATACTCATAATAAAGCGATGACAGAGTGTTCCCTTGGAGAAAATTTGTTTTCAGTTCCTAACGAGTCCTACTACCCTGGATTGCAGAATCATGTATTCTACTCCTTTGCCCAATTTTCGGCATGGACAAATGTCATGAACGCAGCATATAATACCACAGATGGAGCCATTTCCGCTTGCTCGGAGACCATGCATGTTCTAAAATTAAGATCTCTTATCTCATTTTTCGTTGTCAGTGAGGTTTTATGAGTTTGTACTGTATGGAATGTAGACAGTAAATGGCGTGGTAAAATTGGCTAAGGTTGGCAATCAAAACAATAAACTCTTGATAAAAAATGTTATTAGCAATAAAATTACTGAAAAACCAAAACAAATAGACGAACAGCGAATAGAGGCTCGAGGCATTTGTGATTTGCTGGAGCATAAATTGAACGGCCAAAAACAAACTCAGCTACCAACAGTTCAGTTCAAGCACAACCTCTTAATTCTGACCTCATCGTGCTTGAAAATCGATTAATACAAATTTCAATGTTGATCGAAGGTCAAAAAAAGGAAATATGTTAGTACATGTGCATGCGGCAGCAACACTGGAATCCTAGCTACAGGTGCCCGTCATTTTCCACGAGTGGTTGAGTTTCTTTAAAGCCGGAGGAGAGATTCTGATCACATCCAGAAAATATCACGATATGTACGGGCGTTTGGCTTCAACCACAAAATCCTATACAACATTATGAAAGGACGTAACACTCTCAACAAGTAGACTGCTTCATGTTCGCAACTCCAGCAGGTTATCGGAGCGCAGGAAAGACTCCGTTGTGAGCCACGCTAGAGCTACGAACTTCAGGAGTGTGAGTAAAGTGTTCCGCGCGTGAATTTAAGCATCTCCATAGCACGACGTAAAATCGGCTAGGTAGGGTGTTGTGTAGGTGTGAGAGAGATCGCACCGACCATGAATAAGAGTGAGATGCGGCGACGCACAGTGGGACCAGGTCATCTTCCTAGGGCTCAGCACAACGCATATTCTCAACTTATTGCCGTGTCCGGGATCGGACGGTATTCTGATAACTGAGAGCAACATTTCTCGTTCCCGGACATGGCAATAAGTTGAGAATTTGCGTGGCGCTGAGCCCTAGAAAGATGCACGGGCTCCACTGTGCGACGGGACCACGCGGCTGTAGAGCACGCAGTGGAGGGACGGCATAAGGCTAAATTTAGAGCATAGAAGAGTGTGCCTCAAAATCATTGCTGCGGATGACAAGTCTTTTTGGTCGAGTGGATTAGACGCTCGCATTGGAATTTTGTGGTCCGAGTTCGATACTCGGGCGAGTCACATGATCTAGGTTACATTTTTCATTGGTAAATTCCACCGCCTCTTCGCGGGATTTGATTACGGATGTTTGCGACACGTGCGCTTTGCAATATGAAACCATCAAAAGAGTGACGTCCGAATGGTGAGACGGACTTCGAGCCGGCCCAGCGACAGCTCGGAAAAAATTGCGATAATGTAATGTAATAATAATAAGCCAACTTCGATTGTACGTAAATGTGTGTGTACGAATGGTATGAGGACGGAGAAATTCTCCGAGGATAAGACGAGCAGAAAATATGCAAAAACCAGCATGCCCAATGTATGTGTAAGCCATGCCATGAGATGTAAAATAGCGTCCAAGTTGAAAATGGAAATGAACGACCATAAAAATCTATGTAAAGGAGTCAGCGCAAGAATTGTCCAGTTTTATCTGAAATTTCGGCAACTTGAAAATGATGCAACGCTGCAATCACTGCTTCAAGAACGGTTCGGCGGCTTTATTTGAATTATAGAAGTTTAGCAACTCAGAATGAGACAGCGGTTTTCTGCTTTGAATAGTCGAATTCGACAGCCGTCGTTTGTGTAGAAATTGTCCATGAATATGACTAGTCAGCTGGATTGATTGAACGAAACAGCGAACTGCCCAGCCTCGCAGTGCACGCCCAGCCCCAGCCTCAGCCCGTACTTATCAGCTAAGTACGTCAGCAATCCGCGAGATTATGCGTGACAGAAAATTGTGGGAACTTCGTAGACAACCACATTTTCTTGAGCATTATTCGGGCTAGCCATTATTCGCAGGTTCCAAGTTTTGACTTTTCTACGAAGAGAAGGGTTGCCCATCGCACTGCAGCGTGCATGGGTGACTTTTTTCGGTGGAATAGCCATCAATTGGTTGAAATGTTATAGTTATATGGCACTTGCGGGGTACGGCTCTACAGCTCTGAATTGTCATCTCAACTTTGGGCCACACCATCAGAGTGGCGCCACGTACTGATCAACTCTTGCCTTTGACTTCTACTAATCCTGCTCGATGACAAAGAAGCGACTTCCTTATCGCTAAGTTATAAAAAGGCCGGCCCTCGTGGGCGCGGGGATTATTCACGCTCATCGGCTTGTGCAAAGCACATCTAAATGTAAGCATTATTCTTTGGTAACTCTAATCTTTGCGTATTCTTATATATCTTCCATTTTGTGACATCAGTTTGTAATTATTAGAATTTATTCCATCAAAAGTGTAATTATACTGTCATGAGGTTTTTGGCCGAGCCTCCTGCTCGGTCTTTTTTGCCTCGGGCTTTCACCCAAAATACTTGACTTTTTATTTGAGAACTCTCTTTCATCAGTCTGAAAATAATCCCAACATCCCACTCCAAAACCCAGCCTGAAATGTTGATATTTTTGTTGCGAGTATTCACGAGTGATAAGATAAATGCAGTGCCGTGTTCGCGAGGATATTGAGAACAGTAAAGTGTTTCGTGAATAAGCTTTTAGGGGCACTGAAGGCTCACTTAGAAGATTCGTGATCAATCGAGATGGGCGAGTGCGAATATTAGATGGGAAATCGCTGGGGTGCGTCAAATCTGAGAACGAGCGGGAAACGTGGGCATCCTTAGAGAGACTCGACTCTTTTAGAACGTTGAAGTCGGAAAACGTGGGGCACTATCAGGAGTGCTCGTTCCTCGCCGGAGACAAAGAATTGTGCTTCCCGCGCACGTGCAAGCAGTAACGCGCTCAAACCCGTAGAAATTCGGGAATTCAGAAGCGTTGCCAAGGCATAGCTCGACCGTTTAGGGATGAAACTTGCGTGCTATTTGTATGGTTCCAAGGGCGTTCCGCGTTATTTTGGTTCAACCTCGCTTGGGAACATGAAATATGATTTCAAAATTTCAAAGGACGCATTATCAACGGAAAATTGTCTGAACTTTTAGAAAATAAGGTTGAAATTGTCCTCAAATAGGCTGCTAAAGAGCTACGTTCGATTTCTTCATATAGTTATGATTTTTCACTCAAAACAGTGTTTGAATCGAACGTAGCTCTTCAGGAGAGAATTTGCGGGTTGTTTCATCTACATTTTCTGGAATTCCAGACGATTTTACGTGAATAATTTGGAATTTTTTCAAATTTATATTTCATGTTCACAACGAGGTCGAATCAAAATAAGGCGGAGCGCCCTTGGAATCATACAGGTAGCACGCATATTTCATCGTTGTCGTTCGAGAGCGATTGTTTGGCTTAAAATCATCGTAGAGCGTGTTTGAAAAAAGGAACTCGAAGGTCTTGGGGAGCCCTACAAGATCTCGTTGAGTTATTTCCGATCCATCCATGCCGGTGAAAATTACAGGTGATTGATGCGACTTGAAAATTTTCACTTTTTGACAGTGAGTACTGGACATAAAAAATACATGAAAAAAATTCCTGAGGTACATAAAAAGCTAGCATTTTTTCCGATCTTTAAGATGCTTCTTTCAAAATTGCCGTACGACCAATAGTTTTCGAGCAGTCGATATTTTAGTGCGAGTATCGATGTTCCATTATTTTTGGTGGGTACTGTATTCGAGGACACATCGTTATATATTTTCACTGCTTAATATTAAGGATTGGTGAATTTTCAATAAATAACTCTCTGTTCAAAGTGCGAATTCTTGACTCTGCAAATCTACATTCTATCTACATTCAATCACCGATATCGGTAGCGACCATAGGTCATGCTACCATGATATCATGCTGAAAGATGCAGGGTGGGGCCAGTCTCCTGGGGAATTGCGTTGTGGCGTGTAGTTGCGGGTGAAAGAAATCAAAGAATTAGTCTACAACGAGACTCTGTGATACATGCCTCGTACAGTGCAACAAAAAGAGAGTGACTTTTTGTTATTAGAATACGAGTATACCCAATTAGTGAACAATGGAATTCGGAAAGGATCACCAAGAGGGATCGACAGAAAATTGTGAGCCATACGAGGAAACCCAGCAATCATTAGATCAGGAAATAGCATTGACCGATACATTAACATTGCCCGACCCACGACCAGTGGAAGTCGACGAGCAGATGGAGATATGGAGGCTCGCGACGAAAGATCAAAAGGTACAAATCATCAAAGGTCATCCATATGCTTCTTTCAAGAGGTTCCTTCAGGCAGGTCGCTTCATCTTCTTCTGAATCATACGAAAATGAGCGGGTTCTCATTTCGAATCACTTATCAGCTCTTTTGCACTCCCTGGATCAAGACAAAGCTAATCCCTGTAGTCTCGAAATTCTCGCTGACTAGGTTCAGCAACATTTGCAATCTTTGTTTCTTTGTCTGTAACTGAATTACATGAAAAATATCATGTTGCAGTTACGAGCGGGTAATGGACCACAAGAAAGTGACTCAGACGTTCATGTCATATAGATGTCATATTAATATGAGCACCTTTTATTCAAACATACAGCACATTCTTCATCGATCCGCATTGTTTGATAAACCACTCTCTCATTTCTTTTGCGCACGACTTACTTGCATACACATACTTACTCAAAACAAAAGCAAGTCTTATACTTTAAAATCGATTGATTGTAATATCGCGATGTTATAAATAGAGAACATAAAACGGCCGTGAGAGTTAGTTGAGATTGGGACTGCGAATAAAGAGCAGCTGACGAGCAACTGATAAGACGTGTCATCTTACTCCTACTGTTCCTCTTTGTCCCAGTGAACCGGTTACATTTTGGCGACCGTGACAGGACTGGGGACGCATAAGCAGCGTGTGTAGTAAACATCAAAGAAGGAGATTGTGGAAAGGATTGGCCGATATCATTTCGTCTACACTAATTGAGAAGACGCTTCTAACAAGCAGCTCATCGGCGAACAAAATCGCAAAGTTTCCCGATACGACAACAGCTCAACTTCACCAGAGAATGTATAAGGTGAGTGTGTAATCTTATACCACACACTCATCGTTTATGTCAGATTCGAACAATTCTGAGCCACCAAAGAGCTCTTTGACAATCATAGACAGTATTATAAACTTTCTCAGTACTATCAGACAAATTATACAAAAAATGGCAACCACCAGTGAAATGAAGCAACAATTAGATGCGGCTTTAGAGCGTGAAAATGCAGCTAACAGTCGAGTAACGGCATTATCCAAAGAACTAGAAGAATTGAAGACTATCTTGAAAAATCATCATATATTTCCGGAGCCTTCAGCACCAATGGAAGATGAAATAGCGAATGAAACTTCCAAAATTTCCTATGGTCGGCGTCGTCAAATACAGGAATTGCTATCAGAAATCCGAGAATTTGACGGTAGTGGAGATGTAGAAGCTTTCTTGTCACAAGTCAGGCGAGTGAAAAAACAAATGAGTGATGATGCCGAAACAATATGTTTCTTGAGCAAGGTTATCGCGCAAAAATTGAAGGGCGAAGCTGCTGAGGTGGCTGATAGGTTATTAGAAGTGACGCCAACTGATTTTGCTGAAGCAATGCGATTAGCTTTCGGAAAAACGGAAAAGCAATATGTGCAATTAGTTGAGGAACGAAATTCAATTCGACAAGGTTTCAGGGAGATAATGGAAAACTATATCAAAAGATATGCCGAAATTGATAGGAGAGTACAGAAATCAATAGATCAAGAGCCACTTGAACGTAGGATGGTTTTCCGAGGGATTGAGATAACTGGAAGAATTGACCGGTTTCAACGATCTGTGAAACCAGAGCTCAGACCGGCAGTAAGAGCTCAGAAAGCTAGTACAATCAATGACGCATACCAACAGGCAATCCGTGAAGAAAAATATTACTTCGAAGATTTGGAAATAAAATCCCGACAAAGAACAAAGAATGAAAGTATAAAATCTGAACCTGTGGCCAAACGTGAGTCCACAAGCTCTCAAAATTCGGGGTTAGGAAAAATCACGTGTCATTTCTGTAATAAGGTAGGACATAAAGAGGAGGTTTGTTGGATGAAGAACCCTTCTCTGAAAAATAAAAATTTTTCCAAAAATCGATACCAAGCAAAGATCCTCCAATCCAAGAAATACAGGAATTCTCCATACGGAAGGAGGAGAGCGTAAACCAAGATCAAACCAGCTCGATAGGGATGATTCAATATTGTTCACCCGTATTAAAGGAAGTAACGTGCCCCACGGACTCTTGGTAGATTCAGGATCAAAGACTTCACATATAAAAATAAAATGCATAGATCAAAATAATGAAAATTTTCGAAAATTCTCGGCAGATGAAATAAGAAGTTTCCTTATAATAGAACGATTATATGATGCAATAGGAACTTGCGAATTAGAGATATTTGGTATCAAATTCACTTTTTTTGTAATGTCTAATGACTTTCCCACCAGAGCTGATGGAATATTGGGTAAAGATTGGCAAATTCGTGCCAAAAGTATTGTGGACAATGAACTCAATACTATCACATTGAAAAATGACTCTGGAAACCAAGTTACTTTGAAACTCAATAAGCATTAATTTGCTCAGTTGGAGCCACACTCATTTGAAACAAGAGAAATAGTCCCAGGAAATTCTCCAGGTATTTATTATATCGAAGGATCCAACATAGTCCCAGGTATCCATGAAATCAAGGAAAATCAAAAATTGAAGTTATATTTGTTCAACGAGTCAGATGAATATAAACCAATATATATATGTAGAAAATATTCACGTTACAACCCATGAAGATTTGCCTATGGCTCATGCTGTTCATCATACAGGGGAAAATTCCGAAGCTGAATCAAAGCCAACAATGAGATACATTCTGAATAACAGATTGAATGTTGAAGGAAGAAAACAATTATTGAATCAATATTATAGAAATAAGAATTTATTTAATTGTCATCACTCGCAGGAATCGAAGGAGCGCCAAGAACGCATCGAGCTGTTGAGAATGAAATTCGTGAAGGATCTTAATAATGTCTCTGAAAGAATTTCTCCAAATGTATCAAAGGAAATTTTCAACATCATATCGGAATTCAATGATCGTTTTGGCTTGCCAGATGATCCAATGCCAGCAGTTCATGATGTGCAACATGAGATAAGATTATCTACTGATAAGCCGATCAAGACACCGGCGTATAGACATCCATTATTCATGCATTCAGAGATTGACCAACAGATAGAAATTCTTGGAAAAAAAAGGTCTGATAAGACCCAGTTCATCACCATATCAATCAAATGTGTAGCTGGTACCAAAAAAATGGATGCTTCAGGTGAGAAAAAATGGCGATTAGTGATGGATTTCCGAAAATTGAATGCTTACACTGAACAAGATAACTACCCATTACCTTCGATTGAAGAAATATTATGTATGCTTGGCCGAGCAAAATACATGAGCTGTTTTGACATGTCTAATGGGTTTCACCAGGTAACTGTAAAGGCCTCAGATATCCCAAAAACTGCTTTTAGTACTTTCAGAGGACACTGGGAATGGTTAAGAATGCCTATGGGATTAATCAATAGTCCTGCGACCTACCAAAGAATGATGAACTTCAAATTGAGAGGTTTGGTTGGAAGAATTTGTTTCATCTACGTAGATGATTTGATTGTTTTCGGATCAACGCCAGAAGAACATTTGAGAAACCTGCGAACAGTATTTGAACGACTTCGAGAAGCCGGTTTTATTTTGAATCCAGACGAGTGTTCATTCATGCAGGAACGACTAGAGTATCTGGGACACGAGGTATCAAAAGAAGGTATCCGCCCATTGATCCGTAATGTAGAAAAAGTTCTCAACTTCCCTGAACCAAGGAATAAGGAAGAAATAGAGAGATTTTTGGGTTTTGCATCTTACTATAGGAAATTTATACCAAACTTCGCTCAAAAAGTTCATCGCCTGAATAAATTAAAATCAAAAATGTAGAGTACAACTTTGATGATGAATGTAGGAAACAGTTCCAATTACTCAAAGAACTCTTATCAACATATCCAATCTTGAAACACCCAGATACCTCTAAACCCTTCATTTTGTGTTCAGACGCATCAAACGAAGGTAATGGAGTCATATTATCACAATTAGATGAAAACGGCGATGAACATCCTTGTTCTTATGCCAGTCGTTCCTTGAATCCTGCTGAAAAAAAATTATTCTGTGACTGAGAAAGAATCATTAGCTATAGTTTGGGGTATGAAACAGTATAAAAATTTCCTATTTGGTCAAAAATTTGATGTGTATTCTGATCATCAGAATCTTCGATCTATTTTCAAAAATAAATCCGACGATGTAAGTTCTCGAATCGTGAGAATGTTGACTAAAGCCACGGATTATCACCCAAACATCATTTACAAGAAAGGAAAATTAAATACAAATGCAGATGCTTTGTCCAGGGCTTTCCATGTAAGTGAGCAAAATCCAGTGGAAGAAAATCAAAATCCGGAGATAAGTATTGCAGGGTTTACTCGAATCTCACACAAAGCAAGGTTGGTAACAAAGTACACCAATGATAACACGATGAGAAAATTCATCAGTGATAGTCGAGACATCATTTATGATGGGAACGATACTTTAGCGAAGTATCTATCTTGTTACGTGGGTGTCGGCGACAAAGAATGACTCGGATATATATGTAGATATATATATTGAAATGGAGTGAACTATGAATACAAATATGCTGTGTATTTGATGTAAAGAGTGGATGAGCGGTCTGACGCGGCGCGCGCGAGTCGAGGATTATATATCCTCGGCTCGATGCGCGTCGTGTACAGACACAAAGTGCAAAGTTCGGCAAAACGTGATCGCGCGATGCATTCCTCCAGGTGTGCATCGGCGATCGGTTTTGCAGAACCGACGACGGGGTGATTGCTTAATGAGAGCAATCACCTATGTCGTCACACGTGTGAGGCCGGGACTTTGTCGTCCTCGACAAGCCCTACCTGTTTTGTGTACATGATGTTTTACATGAGTTTTTACATATGTTTTTCTATATTTTCTTCTCTTCCTTGTTTTACGGAACGTTATGGTTCTTCTCGGATTCAACATCGTTTTTTCCTCTTTTTTTCGGTCCATTTTAATTGTTCCTCGTTCCACGTACTTCACTTGGCCTCATTTTTATGTGCTTTTGTTTCCAATTTTTCTTTTTTTTTTTGACCTATATTTTCCCTTAGAACCTGTGAAATCCTGGAACAGATTAACTCTGAATTTGTTTCGGATGATATCTCTACGAATTTCCATAACATTTTCTTAATATCCCGACATTGTTTCCGTAGATTTTATCATCTAAGCAATCTCGTGAGATACTGAATCGATATTTTTCTATATTCTAGCGATGTTTTTGATCCGCTATTCTCGATATTTGAACGACATTCTCATACAATATTCTTGATATTTCTCCAATCTTTCAACCGATACTTATCAATATTTTCTACAACATCTCAACCAATATCCATCAATACTTTTCCAATATTTCAATCGATATTTCTTCGATAATTTTCCAATATTTCGAATCTTTGGGTTTTCTTGTGGAATGGGAAACTCGTGAGTGTTATGTTGTGAGTGTCGTGAAGTGTATTTTCTTCATGGGTCTTCTAGATGTGCTGTAAATCTGGATCGACATAAAGGTGCGCAGATTCAAGCCTTAGTGCCTACATACGATAACGAAGGTATGTAGTATTATGCCAACTCAGTTTTTCTTTCTTCTTCTACTCCTTTTGTAGTTCTGCAGCTTATTGATACGTGGCTTTATGCTCTAGCTTGCTATTTGCTCTTGGTAACAATTCATCTCGCGCCCTTGTTCGTTTTCAAGATGTCTCGTGCGTTAAATTATTTCAACTTCGTGCGTGTTTTGTATTGTGTATCTCGTGATTGTGTATCTGTGTTTTCCAGGTGCTAGGCTCGTTGCTGATCGGTATCACCTTTTGGCGGCTGTCGTGGACCGTCAGCGGCGGTTGGAGGCCGCTGTTCGGGCTGCTGGTGATGGTGTTCGCGAATCTGTCGCGTGTCCTAGGTGTGGTCAGGTGAGTCTTTCCCTCTCCTTCCTCTTTTTTTCTCGTCTATTTCCTTTG
Source organism: Eretmocerus hayati (assembly GCA_029851415.1). Taxonomy (NCBI): domain Eukaryota; kingdom Metazoa; phylum Arthropoda; class Insecta; order Hymenoptera; family Aphelinidae; genus Eretmocerus; species Eretmocerus hayati. The sequence continues at coordinate 155,779,666 of CM056741.1, forward strand.
CTCTCCCAATTTGAACCTTCCCTCTTTTGTAGGTCGGGCATCGATTTTACCGATTGACGTCGCTCTCCCTCTTGTCGTGGATCCCTGAACGTGATGGGGATGTTTGTGACTTTGACTTCTCCATTTATGCCTAATAAATTTGTTCTTTCTTCTGTATTTCATGTGTTGTTTTGTGATATAGAGTTTCCCTTTTCCCAAAAAAGATCCCTCAAATTTGAAATTTGTCTATCTCCGACTTATGCGTTCATTCATGTGCCTGTATCTGCGTATACATGCGCGCACACACACATATACATATTCATTCACTTAATTCTCTCGCGTATTGTGATCGCCTAAATTCATTCATCGTTCATGACTTACATATATCTCCTCCTGCGTATATATATATATACGTTCGATTCAGCTCCCTTCTCGCGTATACCTATATATCCATATTCATATACATATACTTATGTCTACAGTATTACGTCATACATGCTTATGCCGTTACCTATGTACGAGTTGGCCGATGCAATTCTCATGTTGATATATAATTTTTCCCGTGTTATATATATATGTTTTCTCAAGTTGTGCCGCAGTGCGCATGACCTGTTTTTATGTACCCTGCTCTTATGTCTAGTACTGTGCTATATACCTTGCCGTGGCTTGCGCTGCAGCGCGCATGACCTGTTCATATGTACCCTGCTTTTATGTCTCGTACCGTGCTATATACATCGCTGTGGCTTGCGCTGCAGTGCGCATGACCTGTTTTTATGTACCCTGCTTTTATGTCTATTACCGTGCTATATACATCGCCGTGGCTTGCGCTGCAGTGCGCATGACCTGTTTCTATGTACCCTGCTTTTATGTCTAGTACCGTGCTATATACATCGCCGTGGCTTGCGCTGCGGTGCGCATGACCTGTTTCTATGTACCCTGCTTTTATGTCTAGTACCGTGCTATATACATCGCCGTGGCTTGCGCTGCGGTGCGCATGACCTGTTTTTATGTACCCTGCTTTTATGTCTATTACCGTGCTACGTATATATGCTTTCCCAGTTGTTTGGATTTTTGTTCTGCCAGGAGTGGTTTGTTGGACATTTTTGATGGTTCTGGTGTGGGTAGGCTCTTTTGGTCGATTTTTGGGTTGGGGGGGGGCCTTGGGGGGGTTTGGGGCACTTTTTTTTCTTGACTACTGCTCATCGGAATCGTGTGACGGCAGGTCCGGGGATGTGTACTAAGTTATCGGGGGTGATTTTGGATGGGTGGGGGTGGTGGGGGGTTGGGGTAACTTCGTGAATAATGACTTTTTTTGAAAAATTCTTTTCCTGTTATATGGCTCTAACGTTCTCATGTTGATGTATAATTTTTTCCGATTTTTCCGACCCATAGGGGGCCCAGGGGCGGGATGGAACTGGCATGTGGGGCAAGATGGAACGGTGGGTGGGGTAACATGGAACACTTTTGATACGTGAAAATCGTCTTTTTTTTCGTGTTTTGATCGTGTGAGCTGTAAATGAGCTCCCTTGTGCTAATTCGAATGATTTTCTGAGCTTTCATAATGATCACATGAATTTAACATTTTTTTTTTTTTCTCTTTCTTGCTTCCATGTTCATGTGCTATTGATTTTGCTTATATATATTCCTTGCCACTCGTACCTTGTAACGTCTATTGTAATTTACTATCTCTATGTAAAATTGGTCATCTGAAATTTTCGCGGCTCACGTGGTCCTTATCTTTTGTAAAATTATTAACCATTTGAAAATTTTCGCGGTTCGCGTGTGAGGACCGGGAAAATTTTCACTCACTTTTCTTTTATCGTCGTCTCTATTATTTTCGTAAAATTTTCACGTGACTCACGTGTGAGGGCCGGGAAAATTTTATGACTTTTACTTTGTATGTTACCCTACTATGTTACCCTTTTTTTCCAAGTGCCTTATTCTTATTCTACGCTATTCTTACTTGCTAGTCTTCTCTCTTGTGATTACTCCGTCCTGCTCCAATCTCTTCAATTCGATCTCTTGCATGATTCTCGTAATTTGGTTCGGTCGCTGATGATCTCTTATGCTTCTTCCGTGTGCGACTGCTGATGTGTTTATGTTGTGTGATATCCCAGCTGGTACTGGGCTTACTTGACCTTCTCCGGGCTCTTCTGCTTCTCGGCTTGTGCATAGGACACAAAATAACGTGCGGTATATTATAGGTATGAGACTGACTGATGATACAATTTTCCATGTTATAAGCGTTAGACCTAATACACCTACTATTGCGGCTCCAGCCACAGGTATTTTGCTTTCTATATTTTCTACTCGTCCAGTTATTGCTTTATATTTTCCGATGTTTCTGGCTTTTGTAATAATTTCTTTCAAGCTCTTACCCATTTTGAGCGTGTCCGCCTGGGCTAGGGTTGCAGCTTGGTTGTCCTCCAGGATCTCCGCCTCCAGGATCTGATGAACTTCGTGGGTTTCTCTATTGCTGTTTCCATCCTGCATAATCTCGGGTATGTTCAGATCATAATTTTGTGTTATTGTCAATGGTGAATTAATCGTGATTTCTCTTGATGCCGATAGTTTCGCGCTTCGGGTTACTCCTGTACACCCTGGCAAGAGTCTTACAATTCCTGTTCCTGTGAGTGGTGATGTGTTGTGCTTGCTCCGACGACATTGGATGAAAATTTGTTCTTCTTCGTTTGTGGAGTAAATCCAAGTGTTAGGATCATGTAGCTTCAACCAGAATGTTTCGTGAATTTTGACCAGCCGTACATCGCAATCTGTAATATTTGTAATAGTTGAGTTCAGTGCCATTTTGATTTCACATGTTGGATTCTCCGGAATTTCCCGTATTGGTGCCGTATTTTTGCAGATAATGAGTTCTTTCAAATGTTTGCATTTGTCAATTTCCTCGTGATGAAATGAAATGTACTTGTTTGTCTGTGCTTCTATTCCAAAATAAGGCCATTTTGGCCAGATATAACCGAATACATTTGATGAAATGTTTTGAAATTTTTGTTTGACTGGTATCGGAGAGGCTTTATATAATGTGAATCGCGATGATTCTAGTAATGGGATGCTGATGATGTATAATAATTTTCCCTCCATTGTTGAAACTGAAATTTCCATAATCTTCTCTAGGTCCATGATCGGTTCGCCATTTTCCGCCTGCGGAAAGGCTGCATCTTGGACTGCATTCTCAATCAGTGATTTGGAGTTTGCAATCATTTCTGGTGACAGTAATTTGGGATGGACCCCTCCTTGGATTGCAAAGGTGAGAATTTCCGTTATTGTATTAGTATCGATTTTGAAGTTCACAATGTTTTCTCTCAGCAGGTCGATCGCATTGCGGAGTGTTGTTGTTCTCTCTAGGTCATTCGCCTTGGTCTCAAGGTTATCCATTTGCCCCTGTAATTTCTGCAATTTTCTTGTATTCTTTCCTAGTTGATTTTCAATTATTTCCGTTTGATTTGCCAATAATTTCGCTACCCGTCTGGTATCGTTCGCTTGGATTTCTATAATCTCCTTTAATTCTTGTTCAGTATCTTCGTCTAATGTTCCAAACATGTAATTTAAGCCTTTACCCACGGATGATAGTATCGCTCGCTTTTCTCTTTGGTTCTTACTATCTTTATTTTGTTTCATCAGGTCTAGTATCCGCTTGACGTCCGCCCTCGCTTCGTCTAGCTGCAGGTGTAGATTGGACAGCTGCACTTTTGTTGTCGGATCGTCGCACAGCCTGGCGATGTTCCGCCATGTCCGCTCGAGGATCTCCCCGGTGTTGCCGAATTGTATGAGGTCCATCTTTTGAATGATCCTCCAGTCAATTGTGGTTACTGCTAGTGGCGCAATCCTCTCCACTACGAGCCCTGGCGAGTGTTCCAGCCTGGTGATGTACTGGGGTTGCTCATCTTTTGCCGTCGGCCTGTAAGTTCATAATTTTCATCAGCAATCCTCATTCATATCTCGTCTCATGCACACGGTTATTTCAAATTCTTCATTCTTCTTGCGGTGGTGCCATTACCGAGCAAACTCTCTTTATTTTGTCGATGTGTACTATCTTGATTTCATCGCCCTTCTGTATTTTGACGTTTTTCTTCGCGTTGTCCACGCTGATTATCTCGTACGGGCCCCTGTATTCCTTATCAAATTTGCCCTTCTTAGTGTCGTTCAACAGCATTACCATCTCGCCTTCCCGGAAATGCATACTCTTCAGCTTTTGATCGTAATAAAATTTGCTGCGGTAGCGGCTCTGGATCGCGTTGAGCATGGCTAGTCTTTGTAATTCTGATAGGTCTTTCACGAGGTCTTGAATGTACCCGTCGTAGGTCGCTAGCTTTTCTTGTGGTGGGAAACTTGACGGAGTTCGCGCTTTCTGACCGAAGACTAATAGGTGAGGTGGATATCCCGTGCTATCGTGTGGCGTAATGTTATAGGCGTGCATGCATAATGGCAACAGAGTGTCCCAATTTTCGTGCTCGTTGATGAATGCTTTCATGTATTCCGTTATCGTATGGTGCATTCTCTCTATCATTCCGTTCCCCTGCGGGTGATGTGGCGTGGTGTTGAAAGATTTTATCCGGAATATTTTTGCAAAATTCTGCATCAATCTATTAATGAAATGCGTGCCGTTGTCTGATAATATTGCTCCCGGTGTGCCATATATTGAAATTACTTTGTCCACTAATGCTCGGGCTGTCTCTTCCGCCGTTGCGTGTTTTACTGGGATTAATATTACGAATCTCGTGAGACAATCTTGCACCGTCAATACGTATTTATAACCCGCTTCCGTTTCCTCTAACGGCCCGTAATAATCTATCGAAATTTTTTGAAATGGCATCGTCGGTGTATCTGTTATCATCAATGGTAAGCGTGTTTTTATTCTAACCAATTTATTTATTGCGCAATCCGGGCAAGCTTCTACGAATTTATGAATTTCGGCTCTCATGTGTTGCCAGTAGTACTGACTCTGAATTTTCTTGACTGTTTTGTTGATGCCGTTATGCGCGCCTAAAGCTGATGTGTGGAATTCTTCCATCAGTCTGAATCTGTCCTCCACCGGTGGGACCGGAATGTTGTCTTGAAACAGCACTACCGTGATGGGTAATCCCGCAAGATGATTTTCAAAAACCCTAACGAATTTTTCCCATTCTCGGCTAGACATGATCATGAGGTCTTTCATTATTCCCAACGATTTTATTTGTTTTTCAACTACAAATCTCCGTAGCTCTTTCACCGCTTTTTTCATGTCTATCTTCTTGACCTCCCCGTCCTCGTGTTCTCTCATGCATAGCCCGAGGATATATGCATCCCTATTTCTTGACGTCATGATTTTTCCGAACTCTATGTTTTTGAATTCCTTTGGATCGATAAATTTTCTTTCGACTAACGATTGAATCGCCTCTGTTTCTAGGACCGGTTCCGTGCTCATGATGTACAGCATATTTTCTATATACTTAAATGGATGACACCGTACCTTTTCTACTCGCACGAACGGCGGGGTTTCTTCTCCTTCTGCTAATGCCCACGGTGGCTTTTCTCGCGGCGGTCGTGCGTTGCTGACCAAGCACTCTTCCAGCGCGTGAGTGTGAGCGCGAGGCCTTACCCGTGGATCGTCTCGCTCATCGTCTTCTGATGACTCAGCTAGGCCCGTTGACCCATTTACGTTCGCGTTCAATCTACTCGACGCTGATGCGTTCGTGTTCGGTGAATCATGATTTCTCTCGCTGCGGCGCGCGTCTGTATCTTCCGTTTCAAAATTGTCTAAATCCGGATTTTCCGAGTTTTCCGACGCGTTCCCATTGTTTCTGCGTTGGACGAGTGGTGTATAATGTCGTTTAGCTTCGTCTAAGTGTAGATGTATAAATCTCCCGGGTTCGTTTCCTCTGAAGTGATAATATTCTACCCTACCGTCGGCCTTAAAATTGTGTACACATACCTTTACCTTATAATGTTCGGCAAAGACCCGGATGCAATTATCCTCTCCGTATTCATTCCGAGACTCTAGGATTCTTTTCGCGTCCTCCGGTACTGCGCAGAACTCTATCATATCCGATTCTCTTAGAATATCCCTGAGGACCAGGGCTGTGGCGTCTAAGTTTTCTAGGTGGATAAACGTCCAGAACAGACAGTTTCCTCGCGGAAGAGCGGGAATACCCGTGAATTGGTCTAGTACGGCGTCGGGTTCCGCGCATCCCGATTGTATCGTGTAATTCATTGGAAAGTCGTTGATCTGCTCAATTTCCATTTGCGCATCCGTTTGTGTCGCGTGACTATGTTCACTCGGTGTCGTTGGTCGCGGATCTACTCTGTTGGCCAATTCGGGTTCGGTTTCGGCAGTCGGTTGAACTTCGACAGGGTTCGTTTGCCCTGATGGTGACTCGTCGTACAGGTATTCCTGGCTACCTACTCGATCGTTCAGGATGTTATTTGAAACGGATTCGTCGGATGACTCTGTACTCGCATCGTGAATGTCTAGTATCGTCGCGTCTTTCCCGTCACGCGTCGTTTGCCTCCAATATAAATTCCTGTCATTTTGAAATATACCTGGGATTCGAACTTTTCCGGGCATTTCCCTGATTTCGGGTTGATTCGGTACCTCTTCTCTCTCGTGACTCATTCTACCGAAATCAGTTTGGTCCATGATTGAATTTATGTCAATGTTTACTCTTGAAGGTGAATTTTGTGATTCATTAGTAATTGTAAACGACTTATCCACAGGTGCAATTTGCGAAGCTGGTGAAGTTGCTCGTGCTGCCTCATCCCTCTGCTCCGTTGCTGCTGCCGGCTGCTCTTGATGACCAGACGGTGTCTCGTTCCCCAGAGATGAGACATTTGAGCCGCTTGGAGTCGGTGGTTGGAACGACTGCTGCACTGGATTGAGCGTGTGCTGACGCAGCGGGAATTTTTCTGCTTGCATGCGGCATGGCCTATCCTTTTCCGGAGTGCTAGAACTGACTATATTCTTTTGCCAATTAGTTTCTTTCGTCATATACGCGAGCTTGTCTTCGAATTTGGCTTGACTTAGAATTCCTGATGTTTCGATTTCCGGGTCACTGTGTCTGCGCTGTGGTCCCTTACCTCTTATTCTTCGCGATCGCTTTACTTTTACACGTCCTTTCCTACTCTCGGTCCACTCATCGTCTGAGTTTTCTGAACTCTCGGCGCAGTTTTTCTTTCTTGATTGTTGAGCTTCCGATTCCTCTGAACTAGATCGCGCTACTTTCGATTTCCTTTTCCCATCAATTCGTTCCTTTCGAACCGCTCGCATCGGAAATACCTTAAACAATTCGTCCTCCGATCCGACGTCTTCACTCTCGCTCTCTTCATATCCGGTCACCTGGTCTGAATCCGACGCGTCGACTTCGTCTTCTTCAAATAGCGATTGCAGCATGAAGATACGGCCTGGTGGGTTGTCTTCTCTACAGCTTGGGTCTTCTTTCTCTTGTTGGTCTGCGATTTGGTATAATTCGTCGCGCGATTTTTCTGATAGGTCTACCTCGCCTTCGCGTAGTATCGGGTTGCGTGAGAGCGCGTCTGCTACGTTGTCCTTTCCTTTGCGAAATATGATCCGGAAGTCATACCCTTGTAGGGCTGCTTTAAGTCTGTTAAACCGTGAGTCATCCCTTTTTGCCGTATGGAAAAACCGAAGGTTTTCGTGATCTGTTACGACTGTAAAGCGTTTTCCCCATAGGTACGGTCGGAACTTGTCAATCGCATGGCAGATCGCGAGCATTTCTTTATCGTAGGTGCTGTACCTTAACTGTGCGCCTTTCATTGGCTTCGACGTGTAGCAAATGGGCCTATCCTTCCCAGGTTCACCTTGGGCCAAAATTGCCCCCACCGAATGGTCCGAAGCATCGGTGTGTACCCAATAAGGCCTAGATTCGTCAGGTGCTGCTAAGATTGGCTCGCTACACAGTGAATCTCGAAGTTTCTCGAATGCCGTCTGTTGTTCCGAACCCCATCTCCATTCGGTACCGTTTCGCGTGAGTTGTGTAAGTGGGTGGGCCATTTCCGCGAATTTATGAATGAACCGGCGGTAGTATCCTACGAATCCTAGAAATTCTTTGACTTTTCGCACCGTAGTTGGTACTGGGTATTTCCGGCATGCTTCTATCTTATCCGGATTCGGTTTCAGACTTCCGCCTCCTACTATATGTCCGAGTACTCGCGCCTCTCTCTTCAGAAATTGACATTTCTTCGGTTCAATTAATAAATTTGCTTCTTCGATCCTCTCTATGAATCTCCGGAATTTATTCTCATGTTCTTCGAGTGAATTCGCGAAAATCATCATATCGTCTAAGTAAATAAGGACTTGATCCGGCGTTAATCCGGCGAACGCCCGGTACATCATTTCCATGAAGGTATCTGGACTTCCGGCGAGACCCATCCCCATTTTCAAGTAACGGTAGTTTCCGGTAGGCCCAGCGAACCCTGTATAATCAGCGCTTTCCTCATCCATGGCTACCTGGAAAAATCCTGATTTCAAATCGCATACCGTGATGTATTTCGCGCTCGCGAGTTTCTCTAGGATGTCCGGCGTCGACGGGATAGGTTGTGAAGTCCCTACTGTCTGTTCATTCAATTTTCGAAAGTCTGTCACGAATCGCCATCGTTTGTTACCGTTCTTGTCGGGGGGTTTAGGCACAACCCAACAGTTCGCTGAGTATGGCGTCCTGGAGTGCTCTATGATGCCTAAATCTAGTAATTTATCTATCTCTTCCTGCATGATCTTCTGCAATTTAGGCGGTACCCGGTACCTCTTGCATTTGATAGGCTTGTCCGTTTTCAATTTGATCTTATGTTTGAGGATATTCGTTGTTGTTAAAGGTTCTCCATCAAGAGCGAATCTCCAGGGGTTGATACTCAGCAAACGTCGTACATGCGCTATTTCCTCATCTGTGCAACCTTCGACGTCTACAAGTTTCATCAACTTCTCAACGCGTTCCTCGGTTTCCTGTCGCGTATGCACGATTTTTGATTGCTGCTCCGACTCAGCATTTAGTTTCCTGCGCATTTCCATTTTGCGGACTACGCAGTTTCTTTTCCGCTTCTTGCTGACCTCACCAGCAAATTTTTCATGAGGGAGAATCGTTTCGCAAGGTAGTATTTCGACACACGGCTCTGGAATTTCGATTGCATTGCTACTCAAATTCAAAATTTCCGCATATGTATAACCATCGTGATTTTCTGCAACAAAATTTCCAAAAAGAACTCCTGGTGCTAATTTTTTCAATGGCACCCATCCAACTCTCTCACTATTGTTCACTTTTACTCGAATAATACTCGTGGTTCCTGCTGGCAAATGGATTTTTTCCTCAGAATCAAAGGGGATTTCATATTTATTTATTCGTAGACATTTTTTTCTCGCGTCTACTATTGCTCCGTGCTTCGTAAGAAAGTCCCAACCTATAAGGCCATCAGTTTTTACAGGAAATTCATTCGGCACAATATGGACCTCCGCGTCCCACCCATTTATTCTCATCATTATTTTCCCCAAAGACTCGACTTTTCCATTTGTCACGCCTGTAATTGAAACCGTTTCTTCTCTGTCTATTTGAATTCGAGGGTGAACTCTGCTCTCTTTGATTATACATATATCGGCTCCTGAATCCACATAAAATCTTGCGCGTGTACACTTTATTTCATCACTAAAAATTGTCACTACTGGTGGGCATTTTCCCGTTTTCAAACACCTTATTGAAACGACTCTCCTCTCATTTTTCTTCCCGTTTTGTGCTTTTTCCCGCTGCTCGTCGCCTGAGGTTGCCGGCGAGCAGGTTACGCGTTTAAAGAACTTGGTCGTCCCTGCGTCTGTTGGCCTTGTGGTTGCCCTCCGCCTTGGGTACCACCCGATCCCTCGCTTCTACCTCCGTTATTGCTGTCATCGCGGCTATTCGATCTCTCATTTCCTCTACCTCTCCCATTGCCTCTGAATTCTAAGTATACTTCCCGTGTTATTTTCTCTGTGGCGAAATCATCCATCAATTTTCTGCATACCCATGATGGATGATTTAGCATTTGGCAGTATGCGCATTGTACCTGATATTCTCTATTTTCATTCGACCTCCTCTGCTTCTGCCTATTTTTACGCTCGCATTGTCTCGCTATATGACCTGGTTTATTGCATTCATAGCATCGTTGCTCAAATCTCCCATTTGGTCCATTGTGATTGGATGAATACCGGTTTGGTCCCCGATTGTCGTACGACCTATTGTTCTGTGAATTTTGTTCTGTGTGTGTGTTAGTGTTGGGTTCTGACTCTGTCTCTGTCCTCATGATCTTCACTTGATTCGGTTTTCCCGCGAACATTTCGTTTTGTTTCATTCTGTTATAAATACTGGCCGCGTATCTACCGGCTTCCTCTAGCGTTTTTGGTTTTTCTGCATTTACGTAAATTCCCAGATTTCCGTCTAGAAGGTATATGAATCTCTCTCGGGCCGCGTTTTCTACATCTCTCTTCCTGAATTCTTTTTCATTCTCCGAATATTCCGGTGCTATATTCATCAGTATTTCGTACTTGTCGGCTAACGTCTGTATCCTTCTTCGTAGATCGTCTGGTTTTTCGTTTGGGATCGCTTTTAATGACTTGATCTCAAAAATGATGTTCTCCGGGGATTCTACTGTTCTATATCTCTCGAAAACCGCGTCTAAATATTTTTCTACTGACTCGTATTTTGTGCATTTGTAATAAAAATCTGTATGTGCTTTGCCCTTTAATTTATCTTGGATTCGTCCCAATATTTCCTGCTGGTCTTCTATATGTAGATCCTTTGGTGCTAAACGTTGGATTTTTTGACGGTAGTCACTAAGCATCATAGGGGACCCGTCGAACTGTGGTATGTAATCTAAGTTCTTTCTTTCGTCTTTCGTCAGTCGTCTCCCATAACCCGTGTGGATTTGTTCCTGGTGTAGTCCTGTGTGTATGTGTTGTGGTTGTGTACCTATCTCTTGTGGCTGATATTGTGTGTGAATGTACTGCTTCTGCGGCTGATGTTGTCGTGTAGGTGATACTTGTGTGTGAATATATGGCGTGTTTGATATTAGTGTCGGATGGCCTTGGGCGTGTGTCTGATTTGACTCGTGATTGTATGCTGGTGGCCTCATTGGGGTCGATTGATAGAGTTGTTGAATAATTTGTGATGGTGTCACTCTGTCTCTCGCATCATGCATGTGATTAAAAAATGGATTATTCATTGACGCTGATATTATCGGTGTGTGTTGCCGGTTCTGTTCCATATTTTGCATCACGATTCTCTGTTGATTTTGTATGTAGATGGGGTTTCGAGTATCGACTGTATCTGACACTCTACAGTACTCTGCTGATGGGACATTCGGTGCTTGTGGTATTTGTATGTGCGTGAAAGTCTGGTTACCGTAGGAACTTTGGGGTATCTGATTTGGTGTGTCGTGTGTGATTGAATTCTGTGGTTCCATCCGTGTGGTTTGTGTAGCATCTCGAAAATCGACCGTCTGAGTGGCTTGAGAGATTCGAGTAGAATTTTCCGCGGACTCTTCCCGTGAATTCATCAACCGTTCTCCATTACCCATATGGCTAGGGTTTTGTATGTATTGGGAGTTCATGTTCCGTTCAATTCTCGGCTCAATTCCGTGCCATAAATTACCCGGTGGTGTCCATCCGAGGACCTTGGCCTGTTCTAGCATGATGTGCATAGGAATTCTTCCCGTCGTGTTGATTATGTATTTTGTTGTGGGTGACAACGCGGGTGCTGGTATTCGCATGAGCTGTTCGATTTCTTCCACTGTGTACTCATGTTCATGTTCGTGTTCGTATTCGTGTTCCTGCTCGTGTGTATTTTCTTGTGTATTACTATTGTCTCGGAGGTCTTCTACTTCCCTATCCTCGTTCGCGTAATTCGTCGGCAATGGGTTTTCTGAGGTTGCCCTCGTCCTCATGTCTCTGTGAAATGTTACTTCGGTCTCCTCATTGAGGTCCGATATCGATTTTGCGCGAGCTTGCTTGCTTTTGAAAATGTTGAAAGGCATTTTTTCTTTCCTTTTTCTTTTTTTCTTTCCTAGAGACGTGAGAACGGGTGTGAAATGTTATAGCGAGATCTATTAGACTAGACTTACTGCGACGCAGCTCGGAGGGCGATGGTGATGGCGATGATCACTGCGTACATTCCCTCCTGGGATTTTTGCTCTGCGTAGATACTCGTTGGATGCTACGGTGCGTCGCCCTGATGTTGGCGGGTGGGATGCACTGCCTGGATGTTGTGCGGCTGCTAGTCTTCACCTGATGTTGATAGGTGGCTGGTTGGTCCACTCTTCACTTGTATCCCACGACGTCCGTAGCGATGTTGAATTGCAGCTCTTGTATCGTATAATTCACTTACTCGAGTCCACTCACGGATGTTTTCGCGAGAGAAAATTCTAGGTCGTACACACCTAGCACCACTGTTACGTGGGTGTCGGCGACAAAGAATGACTCGGATATATATGTAGATATATATATTGAAATGGAGTGAACTATGAATACAAATATGCTGTGTATTTGATGTAAAGAGTGGATGAGCGGTCTGACGCGGCGCGCGCGAGTCGAGGATTATATATCCTCGGCTCGATGCGCGTCGTGTACAGACACAAAGTGCAAAGTTCGGCAAAACGTGATCGCGCGATGCATTCCTCCAGGTGTGCATCGGCGATCGGTTTTGCAGAACCGACGACGGGGTGATTGCTTAATGAGAGCAATCACCTATGTCGTCACAATCTTTATTCACGGGAGAATCCAGCATCCGAACGATATTTTGCACTTCCCATATCTCCGGTTCCCTCGATTACTTACTCACTGCAGTACCGGATCATCAAGTGAACATGATGGAGATAGTCAAACATTTACCCCCCCATGGAGATCGCTCAACCTTTCGTCCAACAGTTGCCAGAGCAGAATGCACCGGCCGCCGATACAGTGGCAACGGAATAGGACGAGGATCCCATGTGGCTTGACTTCGCCCTAGCTGTATGCGGCAGGCACACCAAACTGAACGCGGTATACAAGGTGAGAGGGTTTGCCCCCGTCCGAGTATGCATCGTGTATTAGATCATATGAATGTGTGAGAATTCAAATCTTTTCGAGTCTCTAAATGAATTTGGCCGAAGCGCGCCGGAGAGCCATATCACTGCCGGCCGTGTACATCCTACCTAGGAAAGAGCAGCAAAATGCAGTTGCATGTGCTAACGCCTCATGTTGTGCTAAGCGCAATCGCGCGACATTGATCATATTCTTCGTTTACCTGAAAAAGTGGAAAAAGGACAAAACAGTAGATGACTACATAAGTGCTTAGAATTATCCATATGACAACCACTCCGACTCAATTCTCGGGGTCGTTTGACGTGTGCGCGGTTCCGGATCCACCATACACTTTTCTTCATCAGAATCCTGTCAGTTTTGATTACAATAATTATGGAAGTTTCTTTTGTAATTCAAAGTATCCATAGAAAATATGTCATGTTTCGTTCCATTTCAATCGCGTTCGTTGCCAGTTGTGGTCGGCGTTGTGACTACTGTGGGAGTCACAACCACCGAACATCGCAAAAACTCAGCGGCAAATCTTTGTGCGCAGTGTGAGTAGTATATTGGTCATGTGACTAGCATAGGCAACGCGTGACACGTAATTAGGTCATGTGAGGGCGAATTGAGTCACGTAATGCGTAATTAAGGCTTATGACCTCTAATTACGTCACGTGGCGGATGATTGTCTCACGAGATCCGTAATTACCTCACGTGACGGATTTTCTACTCACCACAAGTTATGAGTTTTAGTATATAATTTGGTCCTCGACGAGGCCAAGGGGACACACGAAACCAAGACGCCGTAGCCGACGGCGAAGCTCTGCCGAAATTAAACCCGAACTCGCGGCCGGGGTACCGGCTGTTCTCTCTCTTTACGGACGGCTCATCAGTTCAATCGTATCATCATTGCTTGTATTCCGCGTTTTCTGTTCTCTCAGATTTGAAAGTGTATCAAGTACAATAGTTTACTCTTTTTTCGGTTGGCATGTATGCTTGAGTGCGCCGCGAAACGCGTGTAAGGGTCAGTGCTCTCACCATGGAAATTAACATCGCATTCCGTGTTCAATAACACCCACTGTCCCTCTATCTTGCCGTAAGGCAACCCCCCGGCATGCGTCCCAACGTCTGATAAGGCTCGGAATCGTCACCCCAGAGACTTTCCCTCGTCAACGGTAATGGTATTCTATCCATGGTAATCATGAGCGCTCAAGGGGAAACGGAGTCCTATCCATGTTGCACTCTTACCGACATAGCCGAAATCGTGAGCTTCTCGATGAACTTATAAGATACAGTAGATCTAGGAAGTAACGCCGATTCTTTGTTCCTTCTAGAGCCGGTGTTACTTTCCAAATTCACTATATCTAAAAACTTCACGGAGATATTCGAGAACTCGATAATGTCGGTATCCGACATCCTTTCACTGAAATATCCCAGGTACAGGCATATCATCAATGTAAATGCTCATATGTATATTGTGTATGTTGTTGAACAGTGTCAATAGAAAGAGCGCGCTTCCCCAAATCAAGGCATTATCCATTGGTTATCAAAGCTTGAGCCTGCGACCTTTCACTGTATAAAAGTACCCCTTGTCCCAAGTCGAAGAACTGCTTATCCATGTTCAACTTCTATGAACAACGAGGGATTTCCTCGTTGCCACTGGTTCTGGATTCCACAGGTTGAAATTTTTACAGGAAACTTTGGATTACGAGCGTGGTGATCTCGTGAAAGAGGCCTTGGGTGGAATACATCTATGAGTGCCAGCCGAGGATTAAGAAAAATCCAATGGAGGCACCAGGAGTCGCGTAGGATGTCGATTAGTAAACTTCGAATTTTCGTGGAGGCGATCCGTGATGAATTGGTTGGATGCAGTTTCCATGTTCAAATGAGACTTTTCGAATCATGTTCATTTCGAATACTTCAATTGAGGAAGAAGAAAAAAATCTAATTCCCAGATACTACTGAAGAGTAACCCGAGGCCATTGCGGGTTTTGTTGATGATCTTCTGGTCTTAAATCGAGTAAGTAAATCATTTGGGCAATCGTTTCTGACCACCATGGAAGAAAAGCGCCGAGCGCCCGCACAGAATTTGAATTTCCACTCAGACGATGAATATAGTATACTAAAACGGACATATTACGCATGGACCTGGAACGATTGAAACCTTGCGAGGGTTAAAGGTAGCAACGTGATGTGAAACATATACACTACGACTATATCTAATTAAAGGAAACGTTCAAAAAGAATTCCGAGAAAAAACATTGGGAATGTTGACGAATGTTCTAAGAGAGGGAGGCTTTGGTATGTTATCATTAAACACCTAAATTATGCTGTATAATAGTTGAAAGTCACGTATTTCGTGATTATAAACGATACGACACGCAACCCTCGGGTCACGAGTGTTTCATATCTTCAGTGTGAATCCTTTCGTGCTCCCGTAGATGATGGCGGTGCTTGAACCGTTTGGCACAGCGAATACATTGAAACCTAGTAGAGCAAAAAGTAACCTTAGATTCGGAAAAATTCAGAGAGAAGAGAACCGCAGTAACACCGATTATATCACCATATGCATAGTCAAAGGGACTTCAACATTGAGCATTAAGTACTTCTAGCTAGAGAAAACTTCTGTATTTTCTTTGGCGAATGAGTTTCCATCTGATCGTTGAGATCCCTAAAAGTGAGTGTATAAGTAATAAGATTCGAGTACTTGCCGTGGAGCTATCCCGCATTCGTTGCGGACATGCCGATTTAGATTTGATTTGTGCGCGTAACGACGTCCGCAGCGTTGACATATGTAAATTCCACCACATGCTACTGCCGTGATCAGCAGCGGATCTGTAATCAGAAAGTACAGATTTTTTTGTAATTTAAAAGTCATTCCAAATATAAGTTATTTCATAACGTCGAGAATTAGCCCTTACAGAAGAGTATTGGCCACAAGATGTCAGATCTATCGAGGATACATCCACATGTATTTGTCGAGGTAGACTCAACGAATCATTAAGAAATTATTCTATATGAGAAGATTTATCTCCAAGGAACAGCTCGTCATTCCATTTGTGAAAGTTCTTCCAAGTGTTTACACATATAACATATCTTTCACAATGCTGAAAGAATTTTCGACTACTTCACCGGAATCGAGATGAGTTGTGATCATTGTTCTAATATATTTATATCGAAAAGAAATGTAGGTTACTAAAGCGAGATAAACTGAAAAGGTTGTTGTTAACAGTCACTCGGCCGTCAGGAGAGCTTCATTTGATCGAAGGGCCTGATTTGTGAGCCTAAGAGTATTTCAGGGGGAAAGCGTTGTTTCATGCAAGGTGAAGACTACAAAGAATTGGTTTGTAATTGAAGATGATGGTTTGATGGATTTGGAGAGCAATGTATGTTTGATTCATGCATCTGAATCCTTTGAATTTATTATCTTGGAAAAACACCATATATTTACTTCGAGTCATGCTTCACTTCATCATTTCCATTTCCGAATTTCACTCCGATTCACTGATGAATTATCGGGGAATCAAATTCATAGTGTATGCTCGCATTAATTTTTTTTCGAGCAAGTACGTTGACATAAATTTAATCATAATGAAGTACTGTGGATCATGAAATAGCACTGAAAACTCCAATGTGGTATAGTTATAGTGCCCTTTCTGTTTCAAAATCAAGGCATTCAAAAATTTTTCACTGCAATCCTCTGCGAGTTCCTGAATATCCTCTGCCTCAGCCCTTCTCACTCTTGACGAGAGCACTGTCAGACTGGAATGCCATTTGACAAATTTACCATACAATCTTGCAGTTGATACAGAGACTCATCCTAAAAATACAAAGAGTTTCATTATTTTAAGCACAGACTAGCATCGCCGGTAAATTTATCCAAGTTATAGGAAAGTCATTTTTGAGGAAATTATGAGAGTGATCTCGTATGACTAGATGTCATTTTGAGGTGAACCAACACGGAGTAATCGGAATCAAAGACGATTGCTCAAGATATTCTTGTAAATTATACCGAAAAAATGGTTACAAAACATAAAAATTTTGGCACCAATTAGTAAAGTATAGAATATTCTCAGTTGGCGTGATCCTGAACTATGTGGAACATTGATGCAAAGTTCAAAGATTGAAAGGATAACGAATCGGTGATGGCAAAATTCTGGATTCAATTTTGGTTTTACTACCCCAGAGAAGTTTTCTTCATCAGCTCTGAATGATTCACAGAGTGTTCTGGGGGAAAGTTTGACCCTTCAGAATACCTTATTACTTAATTCATTCACATTCCGTTTCTTTGCCAACTTATTTTCAGTGCCAACAAATAATTTCCTTGGTTCATTTCCGAAATCAAATAAATATGACCTTAGTACGCCATGGTCAAGTCGATCGAATTTGTACTTATTCACCTTCCAAGTATGTATATTTGCTATGTGTTTTTTTGACAATAGTGCTGGATCAGACGAACATATTTGAACAATGTTCAATTTGTGTACATTTGATTTAGTGATGATGAAAATTCACGAAGATCTTGTAAGTATCTTGACAGTGTCGTGCAATAGTACATCATTGTGATCCGAGCAAGGTTATCTCTTAGACCTGATCAAAATGTTTGAGAGACTGTTGAGACGATGGTCCATTTTCATTGTGAAATAATAATTGACCCATCAATTGTGCATACTCTTTTATTATTGTGGCATCCTTGAAAACATAGGTCTTGGGGCTCGCATTCTCTCACGAGTGATTCTCGCGAAATTTTCTGACATGGTTTGCTCATTGAAACTCTCTTCATGGTCAATCTTCATTCATTAGAATATATAATAAGTAAGACTTGAAAAGAATTCTTAAGATACGCTTTTATCAACTACCCCAAGAAACACTGTAAAACTGACATGTTGCACAGAAGACAAAGATGTGTACTGAGCAACTAACTGCCTATAAAAAAAATTGCTCACTAGACAACACAGGTTGAGTTTGTAATAGCTATAGCGAAGATGCGTAATCTGGGCAGCGAATATAATGTGGGTATCTCGGATTTGGATGTGGCGCCATCATTCTGTCACGATTCACACTCATGATTAAATGCAAATTATCAGACAGAGACATGCATCGCACTAATTATACAATCGCGTCGAGACGTCGATATCCACTGCTTTGATCATCCTCAAAACTACCCGCGACTTCCTGTTTGATACTAATAACGATTTTGCGCATGCGCGTGCACGCTGAAACTGAAAACAGGAAGGTGGAAAAACTCCGACCAGCTATAGGGATCTAGGGGCGAGAAAAATTGCTCGGCCAAGTGGAATGAAAGCGTATAAAGACAATACCTGTCAAAAAATAGCGGGAGGAATCTCGCGACCACCGGGCAAATTTCAATAGCAATCTCAAATGCAAACAAGTCATAGATTTGAACATGATGATATCTGGATAGTCACAAGGAGGAACTATTCATACAAGGTGTATGACGAGATTATATTACAGTGATTGCGTTGGTATATTGCATCTAGTGAACCACAATGTAATGAGAGGATTCAGTCAAGTGAGCCTTGACACTCTTTCATTTACACGTAGTACATTTTTACTGTAATACCATATTTCTCCCATAGTAAGTTTGGACTTGAATTTTTTTGCTCGTAAAACCCCCAGCCCGGTGAACACAGTTCAAGTCACGATATCCAAACGACGTCGTCTATTTATCTGCATTTTATATTCGACTGGATATCTCCGACAAGGTGTTGCGATGTCTGAAGAATCTTTAATGTTCACAGACTCATCACAATTAAAAATCCATAGAAGATCCGTAAGAGGGTTGAAGAAAGATTCACGGAAGAAGGTCATCGCCACTGGATCCTCTCCATGATATCTCAAGAGGTTCTTTTCTGCGAGCCAGTTTTAACTATTTGATCGTGGAATATCAACTACGTGGCGAACATGTCCTGAAATTTGGTCTTTTCTTTACAAACTGATAGTATCAGATTTTTCATCTTTTTGGAAGATGCGCTCAGTGTAACACCTACTCATGACACGATACCTATCCAAACGATGTCGTGAATATATCTGAATTTTATTTCTGAGGGGATATCGCCCTGAAGATGTTTTCGCGATATCTGACAGATATCTTTCTCTGGATTCATCCTAAATTGACATCCAAAAGTGATTTGTCAGTGGTTTGGGAATAGATATTGTCAACACGATAACATTAGGAGAGCCTTCGGATCAGCAGAAAAAAAGGTTACAGCCATCGAACTCGCCAAAAGATATCGTAAAGAAATCGTCTACCCGATCTGAATATTGATTATTTGATCGTATGATTGCCACTAGGTGGTTAATGAATATATCCCAAAAGCAACATTGGGTATCTTCCCTTATATACCTGTATCAAATTTTCATCTTATAGTAAGATGTGAATACGATTTCACTCTTCTTAAATTTACACTCTGGGATCTGATATATTCTATTTGAGTGGTTTTAGCCGAACTCATGGAAAGTATAATCCAAGGGTCATGAATTTAAAAATTGACTTCAAAATCAGAGAAAAAGAGGAATTCGCAATGGAAATTTGCTTCCCAAAGTTTGTCTTATTTGAATCGTTTTAGGTCACATATCCATCGCAAAATCGTCGAATTTTCATCTGACCGATCTCTTTCGGTTTCTTGACAGAGAGAAAAAAATTAGATGAAAACTCGATGTACTATCCAATATCATCTTTTTGGATCTTTTGCTATACCGTTTGCGAGATTGGTCCTCGCGCTGTGGATATTCACTGGTTTCTATTCATAGCAAGATTTAAATAATATGAATAGTCATGAATCACGGAGATCGGTTGCCGTTCAAAGAACATGATCATAAAATTAATATCAAAGCAATTCCATTTGCAATTCTATATATAGGGTATCAACAATAGATACACAGCCATTTCATTTACAGGCTCATGGCACGAAATAATGTCTCATAATAAGTGCATTGAGAGAGATTGTCACACGTTGTTTACTTTCCTATTCGAGAAAAGTAAGGGCCTTTCGTTTTTTCAATTCATCAACTTACTCTAAAACTATTTTTGAGACTATTTTGTAGAACTTTCAGTTTTAAAGTACTTTTCATAAATAATGGATGATGTAGGGTCTCAATAAAACAGTGATATTTTCAATATACTTTGACGTACGGAAATTTTGAAAAAAGCATCTCAAAGATCACAAAAAAACTATCGATTCGTGTGTTTAAAACATTTTTCGCATTCTTTTTATTGGCGTAGTCAACGATGAAAATCTGAAAAATTTCTCCTTCAATCAATCACCTTCAACTTTGGCGGGAGCGATCTGATCACAAGAATACTTACGAGAATTTGTAGATCTTTTCAAAACCTACAATTTCCTCTTTTTGAAGTTCTCTCTACGACTTTTCTTATCCAAGTAACGAGCTTGGAAAGAAAACTTTGTATTACATGGAGTGCTTACGAAGATACCGAAGCTGGCTACTGCGCCATTCAGGTGCAAAAATTCATCAAAAGATATTATGGCACATGATTTTGACGTGAAATAATCTCATATTTTTGAGCATATTTTATCAGATTCTGCCTTAAACGAGATCTATGGGGACAAAACATGAAATTAATCAATTTTACCAATTAAACTTGAGAAATCGGGGTTGCCTCCAATCCAAGACAAAAAATCTGATCAAATATTCTGAAAGATGAGATTATTTCACGTCAAAATCATGTGCCATGATATTTTTTGATAAATTTTTACGCTAGAATAGAGTAAGGCGAGACGAAACAGGCCCCAGCCGCGGTATCTCCGTAAGCGCAGTCCATGTAACATAAAATTTCCTTTCCAAGCTCGTTACTCGGGCAGGAAAGGTCGTAGAGAGAATTTCAAAAAGAGGAAATTGCAGGTTTTGAAAAGATCTACAAGATCCCGTAAAAATTTCTGTGATCGAATCACTCCCGCCAAAATTGTAGGTGATTGATTAAAGGAGAAATTTTTTACTTCATCGTTGACTATGGGCACTTAGAAAAGACGCAAGAAGTGTTTTAAACACATGAATCGATAAATTTTTTTGTGATCTTTATGATTTTTTTTTCAAAATTCCCTTACGACAAAGTATATTGAAAATATGACTATTTTAGTGAGACCCTAACTTGATCCATTGTTTATGAAAGGTACTGTAGGTAGATTTGGTACCACTGAAGCTCCCAAATGGGCACTTTATGAAAATTTACAATGGCACCGGCAAGGCTAGGACCTGATTCACGAGTCCGTGGTAGCTCCTCGGCCCTTGCTTGCATCAATCGAAGAGGCTCAAGATGATTTTCTCCCTTTCTTGGCTCTGATGGGTGACTGTTCAGGTTTTTTCTCATGATTTATATTTTTGCAGTACAATCTTTGATGCCGACGCATACTGTCGGGTCTGGAGAAGGCCGTTGTGCAATACGGACAATAGTACCGGCGATCGCTTTTACTGTCTTCGGCGTTAGATTTGGTTCGGCTGCTGTCAGATTTTGCTTTACGAGGCGAATTGTGACCAGAAGTACTGCTGCTACCTCGCAGATAAGTTTCAGACTCGGCATCGAATGTCGGGGGTGTAGGTAGATAGAAGTTTTCCACGTCGACTTCAAGGAAGCGGTCGGCTACGCATGTATCATGCTCATCATCCGCCAGCCAAGCACTTGTGAGCATTTTATCCTGATCTGCGGAAGATACAATTTATATCATTTTGGATTTTCTTTCGAAATCAAAATTTGAAGCTCGTGGTTGGGATGAAATATTGAATTTAAGAGTAGATAGAGTGCCGAGTAGAATTCAACACATTTCTCATGCAATCAAAATAACATAGGCATGAAATATATGGACTCACGGCCATCACAATTGATAGAATTTCTATTGGATCCTCATAAAGACAAAATGTGGGACTAGTATCTCCCGAATTACATAAAAGTTTGTTATGCATCTACACAAAAACCCTGACAGTCTTGTGAGAAATATCAAGATATTCAATTTTAACAATCTACCTCTTTACTTGACTCCCGGGCATGTTGCTGGTTAAGACGTCAGTCGACAATATATTTTTCTCTTCGAGACATCGCAAATTATCCCATTCACATTTGTTAACTGACCAAATGGCTATCAGATTCTTTTTAAAAATTCGAACAAAAATTTTGTGTACTATTAAAGTTGGATTTACGCATGGTCTCTCCAGAGATGTCGACAGATGTCGAGCTCGTTAGTTAAATGACAGAGACCTGTTCCATACAGGAAATATGATAACTTTCCCAACATTTTGGCCTAAGTAAGAGGTGAATTGTTGAAATCAAATAGCCACGGGCAAAGAGAGCTTTACTTATTGCAACTTGAAGTGGCATTCGACTAAAGACATGTTTTTCTTATGTACTGTATCGGGCTTAAGTTGCAAATGGCTTCCCGGCTGTTGCAACCAAAAAGTTGGCATTAACAAAAATATTCACCAAAAATGTATCATCAATTTCACATTTTCTGCATTGAACAGGTATCTGTGCTGTTTGACTGACGAACTCAACCGAGGGGTCGGGGCGAACTGTCTTCCTTATTCCATTAAACCTTTCTTGTTTGAAATTTTAGAAAGAATCTGGTTAATTGGTCAATCGACATGTGTGCATGGGGTTGAGGGACTTATCTTAAAAAGATGATTAGATTGGGAAATTTCTTCACCATTTGCATGCGGCATTCGCATGCAAGGTGACTCTAGTCAAAGAGTTACAATGATACCGAAAATCAGAGAGTCTGGCCCGAGCTATTTTGATTTCTCAAAATGCTGCGATGGGATAACGTGCGTTGTTGCTGAGACAAATTGATCGTAGAATAATAATGTCACGACATCTCAAAATTTTTGACATACTTTGGCATGACTATTCGTGGATTGAATGGAATAATAGGTGAGTTTTCAAAACAAAATGGGCTAGCCACAAAATGGACGATGGGCGAGGAGAGTCCTTATTTCTACGATAAAGATATTTAGTTGAGGTGTATCCACTTTCGATAGTGTAGTTGGGACAATTGTTAAAAAGTGATTTCACACTTGCCCATCGCAGCTTTGATAGAGCATTTTCTCGATATTCTAATTGGTTCAACATCTTGAGTGGAATGTTTTAGATGATTATCAAGTCTTGACCTCGAGACCTCCACGCTGCATTTCGATTCAAGCCTCAAGTTGAGTAACATTTCGACAACTTTCAAAGTTAAACCCGGTATCTTGTATGAGAGAGATTTTCATAATTGATTACTTGGATATAGGGACCTACGAGGAAGTACTTTTTATTCTTTCTGACTTCGTCAACATCACTATAAAGTTGAAAAAAATCATGATTGCTGAATTAATTTTCAGACTCGTCCACAGGATAAGAGGTTTTTCCATCTCCGTCTTTCGTTGATCTTGACATTCAGTCCTCGCTAACAAAAATCCATGGACCACATCATGTATCGTATAAGTTAGTGCACTGAAATAAGAGGTCGTTAATCAAAAGGCTGAAAATTTACCACAAATATTACAAATATCAGATCGTGGATAATGTCACTCATTCCCACTATTTTTTATTGAAATCGTGATTCATCGGATATATTAGGAACCAGTCCACGAACTTTTATTTTTTACATTTTAAAACTGGTGATAGAGAGGGAATTTTCTTTCATTTTTAAAGTGACGCCGCATTTTATCAATGAAAATAGTTTCAAAGGTTTCAAAAGGGGAAAAAATGGCAAATAGCGCGATTGGTGACTAATCATCTAACCGTCAACTGTGGAAAAGGTCTTTGGACGAAACAAATTTTTTCCTTGTAATTGTCGGCGTAGTTCAGATGCGAATATGTACTCGTAAATAGTAAAAACAATCTCTTGAGCTATCAGAGCTGTAAAGGGAAAAAATTCAATCAGATTTTCCAAAGTGTTGAGATATGAAACTAGTAAACCTGAGAATGTTAGCAAAATTACTCTCTTTATTGATTTACTTGTACAAAATGTTGACAATAATCTATATTTTGTACATTTCACTTGGGAGTAGGCTATTATCACCATATCCAATCAATTTCCCCCCTTCGGGATTTATAATCAAGGTATGATTGTCGGTGACTGATTTTTTTTTTTTTTTTTTTTGAAGATTTCATTTTTTAATAAAATATCTTACATCTTAATCAATTCACCCAAGACCCCATACGATCGATAAACTACAAGCAGAATTAGACATACTTCGGCGCATCAAGTTGTAGAAGTATCGAGTGTTCAATTCATATTCATTCATGTTTCTGATGTGCAGGTTCACACATTTTGAAGAAACAAGTTATGATTTTGTATCGCAGAGCTAACTGTGGAGAATTCTGATTTGTTGAATATAATAGTAGATTATGTACCCGAGTTGCGAAAAGTGGAATTTTAACGACGAGGTACATCCGCAATTTCATGTCCCCCGACGCGCATAAACGAGCCGTTACGACCCCCTCCGCGTTAGCGTAGGGTCACGTAATGCCGTGCTTTATGCGTCGGGGGGGCATAAGATTACTTATTTATTCGAGTGGATGAGGCTGAAATTAGACATTGAATATTATTTTCTCGAATTGTATTAAAATAATATCAAAGGTCAATGAAACGGGGTTGCTATTATTCAATCACATTTTTAGGAAACCATCAACCCCTATCGCTATGATCAACCATTAAAAACATATCTATCCTTCTATCTTCAGGAGTCTCTACCGTCTGAGTGGAGAAGAAAAGTAATTCAAAATATTCTTCATAAAATTATTAATTATTCAGGAGTTTTAGCTATACTAAGTTGGGTAGTCACTGAGAAAATCCAAATTATCTAGTCTCAATATGAGATGTTATTATTCATGAATTTCTTGCCAGACGAGCTATTTTTTCAATTACTATCTAGCGGTTCCACAAGTGAGGACCCCAGGAATTAATATCAGGAAGAACAACGATTTTTTCAATGCAGGAAAAAAGGAACCTTGATTTGATGCTTCCGAATATAGTGAAGTACTTTTACTTGTTCTTGTTGATTACAATATTTATTTCTGCTTTCTTACGTGCTAGGATATAGCGCCCTAATTCTGATTAGCGATTTGCAAAAACAGATAGCCTCGTGAGTCTAGTAGCGGCTTGTTTTTCTACACAGTGTAGTTGCGCCTACGTTATTGCAGCTGAAAAGTAACAAAGCAGCTCGGGACTTTAAATTAAATACAGCGAGTAAAATTCTTTACAATTTCATTATATCTAATCCAAGGGTAGTAGTGGCTGTCGGTTCTATAATCTGGTAAAAATTTTCGATCTACTCGAGATATCTTCCAATTTTTACTTCATTCGAAACATGCACATACAAATATAATAAAACCAGTACCTGATTTGTGATAAAAATGATCAAAAAACGTTTTTTCACTTTGACAAAAACAAACCAGCTGCTTGAACTACAATAGTACATTTCCACACAGTTTATGAGGTTGTGGCTCGCTTCTGAGCGATTGTTTTCCGGCCTGAGCCGCAGGCGAATGTCGAAATAATCGATCGGAAGCGGGGAACTTCATGGACGAAGCGCAAATACTATTTTATGATATTTTGTACACATCCAAACATCCAAGAATTACATAAAATTTTTGAAAGCAACGAGAGCATAATTCAAAGATGGATACCGTCAACTGGGGTAACTTTGGGACAAAAATTGCATTTTTTCTCTTCAAACTCGTGTAACTTGTACGTCTTACATCAGAAGTGCATTGCATCTGTGGTCAATCGAAAGCTTACAGCTTCAGCTTTCGATTGCGGTGTTTATAGAGTGCATTTGAACATCTCTAGTTGGAGATATGAGCGCTCAAAGCCGTGTCCTAAAGCTGAAACGGTTTGGAGTAACTTTTCACCATCATCAATCAAAAGCTGAGTGTCTTAGCTTTCCATTGACCTCTTATAAAAGTTTATTCGGTTGAATCTGATTTATACAATAGAGTAAATCCACCTTCAGCACACCACACTGTCCACACTCGGCTCTCGTAGGTCGAAATGAGACGTTCTTTAGCTCATTTTGAAGCACTTATAAACAGTTACTTGGAAATATAGAATTCGATGATAATGTAGCTGTTGGAAAATGATTGACAGAGCATGAACATGTGTCCCAAAGTTACCCAAATTTCTGGAAAAATACACGTATTTCTCAGTCTTTACTCTACAAAACGAAAGTGGGTGAAAATACACCAATGTAACGATGGATTTGTAAAGATAGCTGTACAAAGAAGTGAAATCTAGCTCAGTAATATTGGATTCGTACTACAAAGGTCACAACCGAAACAATTTTTCCGAGCTTCTGTTTGTTAGATTAAAAATATATCTCTGAAAAAGTTTGTTTATAAAGGAACAAATAGATGATGGGGGCCCTCGCGCTGGTACAAGGCATTGTTCATACGTGCCCGGAATGGAATAAACTGGTATTAAAGTCTCAGGATCATCTGCCTAGCCGACTGTGCGTGATAACGACTCTTTCATGGGTTCTCCCAAAATCCCCCCCCCGCCCCGTCCTAAAGTTACCCCAGTTGACGGTATTCTTTTTTTTTATTATGGGTCGAGAGAAGGCTAAAAAAGCTATAGTTGTGCTTTCACAGAAAACATGGTCACAAAACATGGGCTCGGCGTAACACGATTATGAATTTTTGCTAAAGTAAAAACCATACATCTGATCGTCAGCAGAGAAATATGACCTTTGGATCTTTGGAGATTTCTGAAAAGAATATCATCAGTGATACCGGGAAAAAATTTCAAAGATCCTCAATACTTCTGTAGTGCATGCCTAAGAGTCTTAAGACGAACACGTGTAGGATGACGCTAATAAATGTCATGTTTCGTTGGCACGAATGCCAATTTGAGAGTATCATTCAGAATGGATTGTCATATTCTAGCTTGATTAACCTTTTGTAAGGTCCATAAGTGATTCCAGACTCAGAACATTGTTCAAAATTTTTTGAACTCCAGTTACAAGGATGGAGTCGTCCAAATTCTTACAAGATAGATTTACAATGAATAAAAAGATTTCATACATTCTTTTGCAACAAACTTTTACATTGGGGCTAACTCTCTACATGAAGAAATTAAAAAAAATTTCGAGGGTTTAAACGTCATGAAGGTTGTTGATCAAGAAGTTCGATCATAAAATTTGAGCTTTAATTAAGGCTACTGTCATATGAAATTATATACTCGACGTTTTTTTCGTGAATGAATCCCAATCAAATGGTGAAAAATAGGACAATATCATTTGAACTGCCAAACTTAACAATCTTGAGTGGATTTTTTTTCACATTTGTAAACAAATGTTAGATCTCAACGGAATAGTGTAAAAAGCCTTGAAATATCTAGGGAATCTTTTTTGCTCGATATATTTTTGAGTAATTTCAAATTATGTACAATTCAATAATGTAAAAGTGTTCGATACTAGTCATACCTGTTAATAATTTGCGCAGGCATGCAGTACCGAGCCACATTATCTGACGGCCCAAAGGCTATATTGATAAAAAACGTATAAAAAAAATCTGAATCTATCCTTACTGAGGTACGATAAGTTTTTCGAGAAAAATAGCTCAAAGAAGCAACTATCCATACAATGAGCTCAAAGATCGCTGTACAAAATATGTATGAGCTGCAAGATTGACCGAGCAAAAAATGTATACAAAACAAATTTCATTGCATGTGAAAAGTTTTCATGTGTCTTCGCACGCAGTATGAATATTTACTTTTGAAGCTACAAAGCTGACATTTGAAGTCATCGGTATCAGTTCCGTGCAAATTTTTAACATGCCGTTCGATATTAGCCTTGTAAGTGCTCCGATAGGGACATCGATTACACTGGTAGACGTTGTGTCGAGGTACGAGCTTGCAGTTGAATCGAAGATGCCTTTGTAGTTGAATTTCAGCGCGTAGTACGATACCGCAGTAAGGGCACACATGAGCTTGGCTACCAGGCGTTGATTCTGCAGTCTTCACGGGTAGTCTCACCGTCAGCAATCGGAAATCTGCAACATGACGTTGGTGAAAATTAGTTTTGATAAGATGATGAGGTTACAAAAATTTTTTCGCGTGGTTGCAAGTGGATCCCCTTGATTAAATGCTTCTTTTTTGGAGTTCCTCATTTTGTTGACAGTTGATTGATCTCATTAAGTTTGTGAAATCTACTCATTTTATGGGGGGTTGATTGTTTCTTTCTGAAATATTCCATTGATACCTCACCCTTTGAGATATTTCGTGATATCAGACACGGTTTTTGATATCTCTTAGGCATACTATTTAGAGCAGTCGAATTCCATTATCTGATACATGAGTGACTCTCAAATCGGCCCATCTTTAATTAAATCTTCTATTGATTTTTCCCATCGCAGATGACACAATTTAACAGTGAGTCATATCGTTTAGTCATACCATGAGATTCTGACGTTTTTGTATACATTCTCCAAAATTTAGTAAGTACTCTGAGGCCAATGTGGTTAATTGACTTTTGTTACAGAATTCATCCGTGACTGGGCCCTGTTACAAAATTCAAATTCTGTCGATGTGGATGAATAACGTGTAAATCGATTTCTTCAATTGCCTTGTGGGACCCTGAGATTAGAAGATTCAATATTACTCAGAATGGTCTGTGGCAAGGAACATTATAAGGTGAGATTCATGGCTAATCGACATTCAGGACTCGATTATTTTGTGTTCCGCATATGTACTCCACAGAAAGTCAGCAGATATTTGAATGTAGGTAAATTAAATGATAACATTGAACTGTCTATCGTTCAAAAAGTTACAAAGAAGGACCGGAATTTGAAACTCGCTGTTTTACCAAAACAATCATACTTTAAAATTGAAAAAAGATTGGTATACGCGAGGTGAGAACGAGTCAATGGGGAGCACGATAAAGATGTGACTACGATCAGGGGATAATTTGATAGATGGGAATCATGTCCATATCAATGTCGTCATGCCTCAAGCTCCAAATAGACATGCAAAGTTGCATGTCTCGTCCCGCAACCACTTGGGCAGATGAATAATCGTGCGATACGGAATTCGGAATCACATGTTATGATTTTAAGGAGATACATGAAGTTTGATGTTGTGATTCGTGTGGTATCAACAGAAACAGCAGAAAATTAGTACTGAGAATGTGTCAAATAGAGTATTTCAAGAAGAGTTTGTAATTGAAGCCCCCAGAAAGAAAAAACCAATACTTACATCGGAAGAAAACTAGTTTCGACTCGAGCCATGCAAGCGTGCGACTAATTAGTACTTCTAATGATACTGGAAATTAGTTGAAATTAATTGAGTTCTTTTCATCATCAGATTCGCATCATACTGTATCAGACCAGGGGGAACAAATCAGTTGTCAGCCTCTCAAAATTCTTAGTATTTTATCAGATAATTTTCAAGGATGAGTCCCTACCATCTATACTATTCGGTAAATAAATTAGCCGAGAAAGATTCCCAAAGGAAAAGAATCTACACTTTTTTTGCTGTGCGATATCACGTACAACTCCTTTGAAATTCTAATCCCTCAACGCAGAACATCTCGACCAATATTACTCCCCAATGGAATAAATTGGCCACCATTGTAATTAATGAGAATTTAAAGCAATCCATTTCTATTTCTTGTACTAATCGTATATGATTCTTGCTGGTATCTGTCAAGCATCGCTAAAATTTTGAGCTCATAACCGACTATATTACACCAGGTTGAACTGTTTTTATGATCCTTGAATTAAAGTAAATCCACAAGAATATTTTGAAAACCGCTCTTTTTTTTTTAACGAACGTTTTGGGTATGAGCAAGTACTTATTTCGTATTTGAGAAATTTTTCACATCTCAACAATGCAAGATGAGAATCATTCGAAAAGTCAATTGGTTTACCTGGAATTCACTTTTCAACGATGTGAATGATGAAAATTTACATACATATTTATCGAAGAGATATCATACTAATAATCTTCTTGTTGAAATTCAGAACATAATTCATTCATGTACCATATGAACGAACATACAGTGCTTGACTGCTTTGAAGTATCTTCAGATTTTTCTTCGAGAAGGGTATAACTGAGAAGGCATCTACTATTCGTTGGAAAGGATTGAAAGAATATTGAACAGTTATTTTTTTTATTAAAAAGTTTTATTCGTGCATTGTCATTGCGGTGCATGTAGCATCCCAAGATGTTGACAAAACTCAGCATTCACACGTGTCTAGATTATATGCAGATATTACAGGTGCCTTGAAAGATTTCGAATGATAGATCAAAGTTTAAAACGTTAAAAATTTTCTAACTAGCCCTCCTGTGAACTAACGAGACAATAAAGCTTATTGTTGAGATTCACTCATTGGCATTGAATTCAAACTTGTTAAAGTAACCACAAAAATTCATCACAATAATTCAGGCCAAAATACATATGCCAGATTGAAGGTCAATTTTGCGGCTATGATAATCATTAGTTAAGCGTATGCCCAAGTAATACCTCAGAGGTTTGAAGACTATAGGTCCACACGTGCAAACAGCATCGGGTCTCGTGCCAAAAACTTTCAATTTCGTGAAAACCATGCAGAACATCAGCAGTCAACGTCCAGGAAGGTTTTCGCAAAGGACAAAGTTTTCCGGCACTCGACGCGTAATATACTATATTGTATACTATGTATGAATCTCTTAAGTATACCTTGCTTCAGGAAGCAATGATAAAAAATGAGCTTGAGCCATCTAACATGGTGTGTGACCATGATTTTATAGAAAAGAGGCAAAACAATTCTAATCGAATAGGAATTTAGAAGAGAAATCCTCACGGTTATCATTGTAACTTTTTCAAGTACACTTTTCAGTTCCTGTGTTATGAACTTGTTGTGAGCAGCTTATTCTCTGCTAAATCAGAAAGTCATTATTTACCAATTTTATGTCTATCGATATAATAAGCAAGATTAATATGATGCATCGCACTTTTTGGAAATAATACCCAGCATCTTAAATATTCACACTATTATTACACCCTCATTACTATACACGCGCTCAATCACGGTCCAATCATTCATTTCGCAAATCATCCCATATAGACTATACTCAAGATTGTATCATTACAAACATTATATTTCAAGTTATTGTAGAATATTTGCACAGTATCACAGAAAATGAGAGCATCACGGATACTTTGATATATTTCCAGTCATTATAGTGCTAGGGCCTCGCTTAATCAGTACGTACAGCGGAACTAAAATTTATTAGATCATTCGGGATCAGCACACTTCGTCGATTCGAGAATCCTTTGAAACAACAAATTCATCAACACATACCATTGTTTTCTTTTTTGCAAGAATCAGTCTCGCCGACTGCAAGGCAAGAAAAGGATAAGCTTATCCAGGCATGAAAGAGCTTATCTCGACATTTTGATCTGGGAGAATCTATCTCATACTACTCTCTTTTACGTGGTTTTCAATAATTTCGAAGTAAGTAAACCAACTAGGTTCCCAAATAGCGACGTCTCGCTTTAGTTTGATTGTGAAGAATATTCAAGACTGTAATCCAGAAAAGTGAATTCAATATCCTAGAAAATATTCAACTATCGCAATAAACTTCATTCTTGGATGGAAAGAAATGGATCTTCCACCATCTAGAAAATTCTAAATCCGTACAATTACGGTCTTAAATCGTCTTTAAAACTTTCCATCTTGCCATCAAAAAAGTACTTTCCTTCTACGTCCTTATGTGCGGATTTCATGTGTGATTTCATTGTCTCTCGCAATTTAGACCGATAAGGGCAGTAGAAACAAGAAAAGCGTGGTTGCACAGAACATTGGTACGCTAGATGTCTATTCAACGACTGTTGTTGGAAGTAAGATCTACCACAGTACATGCAAGCATGTTTCGGCTGTTGATTTTTCTCAGAAGTAGTTTTGCTCTTGTGTCTCTTTCCGAAGTCAGTCTCACTTGGTACTAAGGGGTCCATATCCATTGGAAAGTATTCCTCTTCCGGTTGAATTATAATCTCCTCTTTGTGAATGGCGAAACCTGGAACAGATTAAAATGGATGGAGAATGAATGTTTGCTCTACATTATTGACAAAGAAGTAGAATGGCTCAAATAAATTATAGGATTCGTTGCATGGGATACAAAAATGAAACAACACGGCACGATTTGAGAATTACTGTTATTATTAATTTTAAACATTATATATCACAGTTTTAGTCACAATTAAATTCGTTGGGAATACACAATCTGAAAGATTTCCATTCCATGAAATAAAAGTCGAATTTGTCTTGCTATTGAGCTGAAATTGGGACAGTAGTTGCAAGAAGCAAGACAAAGAAATTCGCGAATCAGGTATTCTTGAAAAACCCCTCAGTTTGGGAATTTCAAACCATTTATCTTTTACCATGCTCGCATCTCCAACAAAATGAAGTCCTAATTCATACGAGTGAAGTTACTCGTACACTCTAAAAAATTCGAAACTAGTTAGTCACTCCATTTCCATTTTGTTGATTTTAATAAAATCCGGCAAGGCCTTACTCGATTCAAAATCACACGAAATTCTCGGTAAGCGAAATCTTGGTCTTATATCTGAGTGAACCCCGAGAAAATTCTGAAGAGGTTACGCGCATGTGAAAAGGCTCATGATATCATTTACGACGGAGAATACAAGGGACGATACTCCTTCCACCGAGGAAGAGGAAGAGAAGAATGTTATTCCCAAACTGAAAACTGATGTGAAAAGAATTTCTCGGTCTTACTATTATAATATGAACAGATGCATAATGTTCCTAATTTTAGAAACGAAACGGATAATTCGTATAACAATAACTATTATTCATTCTGAGAGCGAGGATGATAAATATTGCAATGGATTGTTTCAAGTTGATGATTTTGATGCTGAAAACTTTTTCTAAAATTTCTTCTTACACTCTAGTTCACAGAATATACGAAATTCAGGGATAAGTTGTGATTCATTTCAGCAGAATTACTTTTTGTAAATTTTCGAGGATTTTCTTGTCAATTATCGTTCAGAATCTCATTTGATTGGTGATTTTCTACTGTTTGACGACTCAACACTTTGACTGCGATAAGACCCACCGGCTAGGCCCATGATTTTTGACAATCCGATTTCTCCTCATATTTGCTCGCAGAATATTCTCGATGAAAATTTTCCTTGGTGATTTACTTCGTCAGAGTTACAAATGATGAGACAGAGAAGATTTTAGCCCCATGTGGTTCAATCAATCGGAAAGTGACGGTCAAGATTCATAATAAACCGAAAGTTACAAAATTTTGCCATTGCAATTTGCATGCTGCAAAAATTGTGGAAGTCTCGTAAACAGAAAGATGTAGCAAAAATAAAGCGTATACAATATTAATCATAAAAATTTTTGAGTGATATGAAGTCGATCAAGTACACAGAATTCATACTAGTATAATTGTAACATCTCTCCACTTGGCCATGCAAATATGTACGGTCAAAACCAGAGTCAATAGACACGAAATGATCTTAGTCATATATCAACAAAGTATTTTATGTAACTTCACAACAATGTAAGACATCGATTACAAAGCCTCACAAGAAATTGATACTGCCCTGAGCCAGCGCTCTCACAATGTTGCCGGTACGTTTTTTGGACCGGTGATTCCGTGTCCGATATGAGTTTGCACTGATCTCATATTTTATTTCGAGATATTCAATGTGTAAATGAGACAACACGTAGAAAATTTGCGAAATTTGATGGACATACCTAAGTTTTCAGAGAAGCTGAATACGAGTTCGAAGCCAGATTTTAGTTTCTGTCACACGAACAAGTCTACGGCGATGAGTATCAGTTCACCTTGATGACAGGAATTCGATTTCTTGATGCCGAATTTAAAAAGACCAAAAATTACTCTTAAAGAGTTCTCTGGAGTTTTTCGATTAACTTCTAGATAGCCCCATTACAAAACAAACGAGCACTTGACAAGTAGATGATCAATCTAACTCGCTACCCTGACAAATAAATACTCGAATTTTCGGCTTAGCGACCTTCTGAATGACTCACCGACCTGGATAAACTACCAGCCCACTGAAATAATACATTACTCTCCGTCTTGTTGACATTCTGATTTGCTATGCGACCTATTTATTCTCCGATCTACTAGTGTGAAATGAGAACTACCGACTTACCGACTGATTCATCTCCCACCCACCCTTTAACGACCTGATCCGCTACTTTTCCAACCGACCATCTCATTGACGGCGGCGGGTCGGCGGACCGTACCGAAGGTCAGCAAGTCGACGGGTCGGGAGGCTATTCGACAAATCAATAGATCAATGAGTCAGGGGTCCTATTACGAGAACGAAAGTCGTCTTACCGTCACCAACTCTTGACTGCTCTTGACGTTGAACATACACAGGATATATCTATATCGTACCAATCATATAGATATATTCTTTGTATATTTAGCGTTATGAGTTTGTGACGGTGAGACGACTTTCGTTCTCGTAATAGGACCCCAGTGAGGCCTACGGGATGAATCGCGAGACACATCAGCAGATCGACGGGTCAGTAAGTCATAAATAAGGTCACTGGCGCAGCGGGCCAATATGATCTATTAAGTAAACTTGTGGGACCGAGAGTAATGTCGTAGGTTAATGGGTCAATGAATTGGTAGACCGTACGGCTGGTCAGCCTCTTTGGGTCATATGGCAGGTCTGTAGGTCGAGAGAGTTGGTTAACACATTGAGAAGATTGCCAAGGCGACAGTCTGATAGATCGTTCGGCAAGAGAGTGAGTTGGGATGGCCATTCTCGAATGGTAGTCGTTGGAATACTCTGTGCGCACCGTTCTGACACGAGACCAGCGCCAGGAGGTCGATTTTAAACTCTGTTCGTGGCCGTCGACCACAGCCACTGGCCGCGCGACTAGCGCGCACTCCGCGCGGACCATATGTAACGCGCAGAAAGAGCTACGGCGTTCATCCGGCAGCGACTCGCGAGCGTCTGTGGAATTTGAGGCACATCATCACACATCACATTTGCTCTACTTGCACCAATTCAGTTAGCAAATTCATTGTGAGATACGTGCTGGATAATAGGGTCAACATGGAGGAGAGAAAAAATCGCTTGCGAGAGCATTATAAAAAAAGAAACGGCCAATGCATACACCAGTCAGAAGAATCGAAGGAGCGCTTAGACCGCATCGAGTTCCTGACACAGAAATTTAAGAAAGACTCGGATAATGTATCCGAGCGCATATCTCCTGAAGTCTCAAAGGAAATTTTTCATATTATCGTGGAGTTCAATGACAGATTTGCCCTACCAGATGATCCAATGCCCGAAGTGAAAGATGTTCAACGCGGAATAACTCAGAAGAGTAATAAACTTATCAGCACGCCTGTGTATCGCCACCCAATATCGCTGCAGCCTGAAATTGAGAGGCAGATAGAGACTTTAGAGAAGAAAAATCTCATTAGACCAAGCTGTTCACCTTATCGATCGAATGTGTGGTTGGTGCCCAAAAAAATGGACGCATCTGGAGAAAAGAAATGGCGTCTAGTTATGGATTTTCGCAAGTTGAACTCCGACACTGTACAGGATAATTATCCACTCCCATCGATAGAGGAAATCTTGTGCATGTTAGCAAAGGCCAAGTATATGAGCTGCTTTGACATGTCAAGCGGATTTTACCAGGTCTCAGTAAAAAAGGAGGATATAGCCAAGACCGCATTCAGTACGCACAAAGGACACTGGGAATGGTTGCGTATGCCTATGGGCTTAATGAATAGCCCTGCGACCTACCAACGAATGGTAAATTTCAAGCTAAGAGGATTGATTGGGAAAAATTGCTTCATCTACATGGATGATTTGATCTTCTTCGGCTCGACACCTGAATAGCATCTACGAAATCTTCGGACTGTAATGGAACGGCTACGCGAAGTAGGTCTCGTACTCAACCCAGACAAATGTTCATTCATGCAGGAGCACCTGGAGTATCTCGGGCATGATGTGTCACAAGATGGCATACGCTCCCTGAAGAGGAACGTGGAAAAAGTTCAGAATTACCCAGAACCGAAGAATAGAAAAGAGTTAGAGACCTTCCTCGGACTGGCATCATACTATCGCAAGTTTATTCCCAACTTTGCGAAAAAGACCCACTGCCTGAACAGACTGAAATCCAAGAATGTGGAATTCCGCTTCGACGACAAGTGTAGGGAGCAGTTTTGCCAACTGAAGGAGTTACTTGCTAGCTATCCCGTTTTACGCCATGCAGATACATCCAAACCCTTTATTTTGAGTGCTGATGCCTCGAATGAGGGCATAGGAGTTATCCTATCTCAGCTTGATGAAAATGGTGATGAACACCCGAGCTCATATGCGAGTCGAAGCTTGAATCCAGCGGAAAGGAATTATTCCGTAAGCGAGAAGGAACTGTTAGCTGTGGTTTGGGGAATGAAACAATACAAGCACTTCCTGTGCGGGCAGAAATTTGATGTGTACTCAGACCATCAGAATCTCCGTTCCATCTTCAAAAATAAATCGGATGACGTAAGCTCTCGGATAGTTCGCATGCTCACCAAAGTCACAGACTACCATCCAAATATCATTCACAAGAAAGGGAAGCTCAACAGCAATGCAGATGCTCTCTCAAGAGCATTCCATATCCACGAAGTCCGCTCGGACAATGAAGAAGAGCGGAAGGGCGAAGACTTACAGTCAGACGCTGAAGAACAGCCAGAAATCGAGGTGCAGAAAATGACCAAATTACTCAACGACACCAGGTTGGTGACCAAATCAACCAGCGAAGATACCATGAGAAAACTCATACGCCAGCGGAGTTCAATTATATACGATGACAAGGAAACGCTAGGAAGATACATCAACTTGATGCGGAAAAGTCAAGCTATAAAGGCGATCAGTGTCGAAGAATTGTCCGAGATGAGGTGGGATATTCTATCGAAACACATTGTCAAGACGAAAATGCAAGAAGAGGGAGATTTCCAAATAAAAGGGGTCTTATATCAGAACAAAAGAGGCATTCCGGACCTATTCAAGACACTGGATGAGGTTGAGGATGGTTCAGTGATAGAAATTACACACGTTTACAGAAATGACACTTATGACAGACTCTTGGGTTGGATTGGCCTATATGAGAAATTGTCGGAGATGACCCTGTTCGCCAGGCCCCTGTTTCTCAAGATTCTGAGGGAACGAAACGCCCAGATGATGAAACTAGCCAAGATCCATCACCGAGACCATTGGTCAGAAGAAAAGACGCTGACAGAAATTCGCAAAGAATTCACATGGAAAACCATTGCAAAAGATGTGAAGGAGTTCATTGACCAATGCCCAGTCTGCGCACGAACAAAACATGCCGCCAGGAAATACATGGCACCAGGGGTGTACATAGATCCAGCATCGCGACCTTTTCAGAAAATCAACATCGACTTCTGCACCTTCCAAAGCGAGGACTTCCTCGTCATAATAGATGAGTTCAGTCGTTTCGTGTGGATCTGGCGGATCCCAACAAAATCCAAAGTTCACCTCTCGCTAGAGGAATTCTTTCTAAAAAACACCGTGCCACAGTATCTGGTCTCAGACAATGAGGAAATTTTCCTGTCCAAAAAGGTACAACATCTGTATAAAAAGTACGGAATCGAATTCATCAACATCGCAGCTCGACACCCTCAATCAAACGGGATTTGCGAGCGAGTCATAGGCACTCTGAAATCCTTGGCAAAATCCAAGGACGGCAACACATATACAAAACTACTGAAGGCGTGCAGAAGTTATAAAGAGAGCACCCATAGCACCACCAAGTACTCTCCATGTAGTTTACTGTATGGGAGCCCGGCAATTATCATGGAAGATAATCAGGAAGAGGCACATCTTCAGATCATGGAAGAAAGAAGAAAGAAGGCGAAAGAAGAAATTCAGAAAGCCAAGCAACGCAATCAAGAGACTGTGACGAATAGACGAAGTGCATCTGTGTCATACCGTGTAGGAGACATTATTGTGGCAAAGACTACAGTGAACAATGTGCATACGTGGACTGATCCAGTACCGATATTGAAAGTTAACAATCAAACGAAAACAGTGCAAATCATAGTTCGCGACCGACCGCAACTGAGACACTTTAATGAAATAAGACATTATGATGCGGAATTCTAGAGCAGGTGTTAGGATAATCAAATATGTTTTATGTTACAGATGCTTACGATACTACTATTATTATGCTCTCCAGAGGTGCCCTACGAGTTAACAACTGAAATACCCCAGTTTATCCAGGTGAAAGAAGGAGTAGGCTATTTGTATCGTGAAGAATGGACCGTAGTACACACTACTGACATAGGTGAATTGTTCCATGCAGGGTCCAGAATAACCGACAGCCTTTCAAGTATCAAAACCTTTTGCCTTAGACATTCAGAATGTAATCTAAAAGAATATTTAAGTATTGTAGAGCGACAAAACTCTCTCCTGGGAAGTAGATTGCACAGCCTGAATATCAATAGACACAAGAGAGGCATTCTCAATACAGTTGGGTATGCAAAAGATAATATGAAATTTTATAACAGGACATCCAATTGCACCGAGATGGAATCATCGCGTCCACTTTTCAATAGATCAAAGAGAGGCTTGATCAACATGATAGGATCAGGAGCCAAATTCCTTTTCGTGACATTAGACAGCGCCGATGCTGAAATGTATGATCGGGAAATTTCGGATATTTACAAGCAAAATACTGAGGTTTTAAAGTTGAACCAAAATCAAATCATGGTCGTGAAAGGGTCCGTAGGCATAATGTCCGATCACTTGCAGATATTCAACAACAACTTCGCCAAACTCTCCGCGTGGAGTAAAGCTCAGAACGCGACTATCAGCGCCGTAGAGGCAAATCAAAAACTACTCATTTCTCTGCAGGAATTACAAATTGCCATGAAAGATTTTGACGAGCAACTCAGTAATATTAAACAAGCGATTTCCTTAGCGAAAACGGGAGTCATGTTCCCATCAATAGTGAAACCCGGCTCTTACCTCAAGGCCTTGAATGAGATACAAAGAAACGAATCAATACACAGCCTATTTGAATTTGACGAAAAACATTTCTTCGATCTCATGCGGATTTCAACCTTCACGGCATATCTGAATCACGGCAAGCCCGTTTACATCATTTGCACACCCATCCCCGAGGATGCGAGATACAACCTTGTCCTATTGCACCCGCTACCTATTAGACAGAGCCACACCACCTTCAGGATGATTAGTCTAGACCACCATAATATCGCGGTAAGCTCCGATACAATTTTTTACACTTTCATAGACACCGAAGATTGCATACATCTCAAGCCCGGCCAGAAGATCTGCAAAAGCACCAAACCATTAATGAATTCTGAGAGAGAGAGAGAGAGAGAGAGAGAGATTTCATGCTATTCGGAAATTCTAGCTAAGAAGGAACTTTGCCACTGCTCATTAGGGTGGTACCAATCAAAAGAACCTTTCGTTACCGAAGTAAACAAGCTTATCTTTTGGGTGATCTCGACAGATGTGAAACTAGCATTCCAAGTGTGGTGCAAAAACAAGCATACCCTTCTGACAATTGAGAAAGATTCATTGCTCAAATCAAATGACACCACTTGTACATTTATTAGTGATAAATTCCAGCTAAAGCCTTACAAGAGCGAGTTATACAATGCACAAGTAGAATTTCTAGAATTAAATGTACCGGGCGCCATGAAAATCGAGACGTCCTACCTTGATAAAGTAGAGCTGCAAAAAACAGGCGACGACTAAGATAAGAGTCTCGTCAAATTGAACGATATACAAGAATTGATCAACAATTTCAAATATCAAGGAAGAACAAAAACATGGGCAGATAAATTTCACCAATATTTGCATTATGCCGGTAAAGGAGCCTTGACTGCGCTGATCCTTTATGGTCTCTATAAATTCGGACTATTCAACGCATTAAAAGTTATCGGCATCAGTCTCTGGAATAGAACTTGTTGTTGCCAAATTAGCTACAATAGAAACAATAACGTCATTCACGCCCCTCAGGCTCCTTCGTATGTAGCGTCATACAGTCGTGCAAAAGGTGAACTGGAACAGCCAGCCATTCCTAGACCACTCTTATTTTCAGATGCAAACATGTAACAAAAAATTGTAATACCTGATAATTTTTCTACTCTGATAGGGGGGGGGGGATGTCGAGTATACTCCACGACGCCTCCATCTAATACCTATACACACACACACACACACACACACACACACACACACACACACACACACACACACACATCTGTCCCTCAACCCTATGTAAGCCTGCCAACCGATGTTACCTCATATATATATATATATACACGCATTGCTGAGCCAAGCATTCTTAGCTGCTTGGCAACCGAATAGAGAATCCGAAAAGCGGGTGAGAGATCGCTGTAAACCAGAGAGAGATGAAAACTCATGGGACCGTTGGCTTTCCCAACGGGACCGATCGGGATGCTTCGCTTGGACGCATCAGTATATTGTGTGACCTCAAGCTGGTCGGGGGCTGTCGGCCAGTGGTAAATAAAGTGTTGATCTCTACGCAAATTCGGGATCTTTCTTCAGTTCCTGCTCCTGCCTCTGCTCCGTCCTGAATTTCTGTAAGACATGAATGTAGGAGCTCTAGCGTTGATCTTTGGTATACTCTCAAATATATCAGTGCACTGCCTGCTTTTGATCCAACTCCGTGCGTGACAAAAGATGTCGCATTCGCATGTTGATCATTGTAACAAACTCTAGTGATGTTCATTCAACTAGCATCCTTTCAAAGCACCCAAAAGTCCAGCATGTTATTGGCCCTACACACCAGCGAGGCTCGCTTAACCGCAAAGTTGGCGCCGAGAGTAAACGAACGTGGAGGAAGATGACGATTAGTCCTAGGAGCTACTAATTTACAAGCGTCGTCGGAGCTCAAGCACGGCTAGAAGTAGAAAAATTTTGAGGGAGATTCTCATACTAGAAGTCACGTTCACCCTAGGTCAACAGATAATGCCCACTACTAAACAGATGAAGTCGTTGACTCGGGGATCGACATAGAAAATTGAAACGCTTCTGTACTACATCTCTGTGAAATGGAGCATTTTTGTCTCTTGTACTACGTAACACCTACTGTGCGTTCCTTGGAATGGATACATCTCAACGAGTCCTCGTCTATTAATCAAAACGCGGAGGCACAACTGCACTGGTGCATTAAATAGTCTGGAAAATACCAATGGCAAACTTCCTGTCACCAGCAACCAGCGAAGCACAGCTGCAGAAAGACTTTCTCATCTGCATGCAGGATAACAACGTGGAGAATTGAACAAAGAGGAAGTCCAGTAAAGGAGAGGTGATTAACAATCAATAGCGGTACCTCAAGGCACTCACGATCATGTGACCTAGAAGGAGGAGGTCGAGGACCCTGCCTGTACCAAATACTACAAGATAAAGGACCACTGAAATATCCCCTACCTCAATCCTCTTGGGCACTAGAAGCAACAACCAAAATCTGGAAGGGACCACGAGAAATGAACATAGACTAGAAGCAGAAGAATGCAGACCAGGGGCCGTATCGATGGCCCCTACGAATACTAGCACATCTTGACCAAAAAATGATTTGGTGTTCGTTGTACCATCCGGATTTGATACACCTTGTATCATCATATTATGCAAAATTGGAGCTGCCGGACAGAGAGCTCTCAATTTGAGGAGGATGTTCGAGTATATTTCATGGGACCCATTCCTTAGAATATAGCGTCTCCTACGTGGGTCGGCTTCAGACCATAGTTACAATGGCGACCATGAGCGGATTCAGGGGTAGAGATTTCCGGGCAGGACGAGATTATATTTAGACCATTCGAATATATGATACATTTACTCAAGTATTGAGTTGTCCGATGAGAAGCTTTCTCTTCTAGATAACGAAACTTCTCATAAAGTATTCAGTTCGGCATAAGAGGATGATTGCAGTGACAATTTTTGGGGAGTTCAACGGTCGAGACTTTTGACGAGCTTTATGCTACTCCTCCATCGAGAAAACTATATGATCGATCGGGATTACGTCCGCAACCTCACCCCCCGATATCAGTTATTCGAATTCACGTATGCCGAGAAACGAATTCAGTCTCTAATTGGAGCTGAAGTTGACTGTAATCGATATGATGGCGAGACCCGGAATAACCTGTTCCACCAGCCGTGATACTCATGTTTCGGGTGATGTTGCTCGGGCCCGAGCGATCTAGTCGAACTAGAACTGAAAAGATCGAATCAGATTCATGAAAGTCTCGACTCCAACGGAGAGGTTCCTCACTGCTGGAATTTATCTACAACCAAAGAGCTGGGGTGGAGGATGCTCCTGCGCCGGGAAATCTCCGAAATCGATGCTGGATTTAGCCTTCTGAAAGGTATGGAATATTTATAGCCATCGTTGCGTAATGCGTCGTGCCAACGAATGACAAGGAAGCTGTATCTGGCCCTGATGCGGGCAAGTGGGTCGCAGCAATGCAAGGAAAATTTTATGCACTCGAGGAGAACCACACCTGGGAGCCAGCGCGCTTGCCGCAGAAGGCGCATATCACTGGATTGATCGAGCGATTTAACGTGTGCGATG
Source organism: Eretmocerus hayati (assembly GCA_029851415.1). NCBI lineage: Eukaryota > Metazoa > Arthropoda > Insecta > Hymenoptera > Aphelinidae > Eretmocerus > Eretmocerus hayati. Next base: position 155,822,256 of record CM056741.1, read on the forward strand.
CCAAACCGATTAGGGTTCCAGCTGAGCATGGCTTGTATCTGAGAAAGTGTGATGAGAATGCTAATACATCGCGTGGAAGATGATGCATTCCTTATGACTAAGCTATTGGCTCTTTGCTCTTTGTCGCGAGAGTCACTCGACCAGATATTGAATACGCCTCTGAAATTTACGCCAATGGACTATCTCTGTCAATTCCTTGGATGGTATACAGGTGAGAATTGGCGCGCCTTGAGGAGAATAGTCTGTTATTTGATCGGTGCCAAAACTCTCGGGATCGTGAATGGAAACAGTGATAGTCGCGAATTCAAAGGATTTAGTGATGCAGACTACGAAGTCTGTCTCGAGACGCGTAGACCTCGAAGTGTATTCATTCCCATGAATGAAAGAAGACCTATCCCATGTTCGAGGACTAATCGTCAAGTCATTGTCAACCACCAAGACGGAATATTCGCTCTATCGCATGGTACGAGAGAAGCGATCTGGTTACGCCAGATGACGAATGATCTGAAATTGACTTTAAGTCAGTTAAGATTCTTGTTGACAATCAGTCAGCAATCAAACTAACTGAAAGTCCTGACTTCCACGAGCAATAAAGGCACATAGATATTAAATTCCATTCCGTCGTTCCAGCCGTAGAACGAAAAGATGTTGTTTTGCCATCCGTTTAATATCGCGTGGATTAGCTGACATTGTGACAAATTCTCGTCCAAGCAACTACTCTTGAATCAGTGCAACGAGTTCAGTGTATTGGGCAGTTGGAAATAAGTTGTATTGCAAACTGCTTGGCGCGTTTCAGGCGATGGAGACAGGCTGCATGTATTTTCTCAATTTTTACTGCACGTTTGGTGTACAGCCCGCCACCGACGGCAATATGTATGCTGTATGCGTTGCTATAAAAAAGCGCTATTAGGTATACTCAAGAAGTAGTAACAGAGACGCTGGTATGAGCACTGAGCCGCTCTGCGCTCTTTTGTTTTTTTTTTTTTTTTTCTATTAATTCGTATCCAACAGTTATAATTTGTTTTATGATGTGTCTTCCTAGGGAGCTCTTGGGGAATTCTAAACTCACATTCTTGGGTGTAACATGCGTTGCTCCAGCTGAATTTGGCGTCGAAAAATTGAATTTCTGCCTCTAAGGTTGAATTCTAGTCAATATCTCAAACTGGTCTGACAGCAACAAAATAATATATTGAGTTCGTTTTCAGCAACCCAACAAACCTAATATTCGTATTAATCTTGACCGATTCTCCTCATTTTGCGTATTTTTGCATCCAGTATCATCGATATTACGATAAGATCGGTGCAAACCGACATCGGATTCAGAATCAACAACCCAAAAAATATCTAAGCCACACAGCCATAGCGTTAGATCAGGGCATGACTTTCATATTTCTTCGTGGCTGTGTCATTTAGAGGTAGACAGTCTTCCAGATATTCGTTTAAATTACTCGTATAAATATTAAATTCTGTCAGTTGCGTATTTATCAATAATATCTCTGTGCACTGATAATGTATGTCTTTTCATACTATCTTTGCGTTTGACTCGATAATTACAATAGCGACAGTGGTAACGCTTTTCTTGACCACATTCATGATTCAAGTGACGTGTTAAATTGCCCATGCTAGTGTAAGCTTTGCCACACGTAAGACAAGTATGTTTTTGTTGATTATCTCCACCAGTACTGCTACCATGTTCCACACTGTACAAGAACCCACCAGAACTATCTTCTGATATCGTCAGAGGATCTGTCATTGCAGGTGTTGTAAGGTAATGGCCACCATGCCGCGTAGGGTTAAGGTTAGTGTAAGGCTCCGATAACTCCTCTCCATGTTGGATATAAACTGAAACAAGAAGAAAGATCTGCATGAAACTTCCGTTCACAAGAAACACTGAGTATTTTACAAGTTGTGGCCAAAGGTTGCCACGTCTGTTAGATAATAGTTAGTTCCTCTGAGACTTGATTGATGAGACGCATTTCACGAGTATTGTAGATAGAGGTGCCTGTGGCTGCGACTTATTTTTGTTTACACTCTCGACTGGTTTATCTTACACAGGACTCGGTTGCTGAATTGAAAGTTTCAGACCTATGAAATAAGCTCCTACTGAATGTTCGAGAACAAACCACTTATGCAAAAAAAAAAAAAAAAAAATAGGGAGTCGCTGAAATGGTTCAAGTTGTGGCCAACGTTTCCGCTGCTGACTAATTTTTGGGATTGAACATACGCTCCGCAATAGCTCAGAAAAGTATCAACGTGTGCTCTTCAACACTGCCTCTTCGCTTAGTCAGATTAGAATGTAACCTCATTTGAAGCCAAACAAATGTAGGGGTTGAGAGTCATTTCTTAATCAATAAAAAATTTCATGGTATGAACTGCCAGGAAAACTTGTGCTATCTTATCTTATTGTATCGTGATTCAAACAAATGACTCGAAACTATTATAACGTTAGAACGAGGTTTTCATCACATTCAAGTAACGTACAGATACAAACGTCGAAGCACAAGATCAAATTCAAATGAGTGATGCAGACACTTCATTTTTTCACTGGGCGTGGTAACAGTCATGATAATTGTAACAAAGGCAGAGAATATTTCCTCACATCTTTCAGTATTACAGCCGCTATTTCGAATCTGATTCGAGGACAATGTCCAATTCTTGTAATATACCCAGTCATGACGAAGAGCGTCATGCAGATTTCAACACTTTTCACGTGGAACTATGGCAGAAGTGTGACTTATATTCACATGATGACAAAGGTTCCAATACTCGAAAGAACGAGAGAGAAACTGCATGTGGCTACTTCTCTGAAGAGCACTACCCGCGTTTCCGGATCCAATCATTCATTTTGAGAGTAATAATGATCGGTGCTGCAACGAGCTCAAGTTGATATTGATAATGAATATTTTTCTACATTTTCTTCATAGACTTTATTTGATCGAATGCACAAAATTTGGGAGGAGTTTTGAGTAATCTCAGCGAATATATTTCATCTTTCTGCATCATCCAGGATTTTCTAGTAAATATTTGTGTGAAATTTTACTCAACATCGACACTGTTTTGATGTTTTACAAATTCAGCACAGTATATGATTTGTGAGTCTCGTGAACAAATGCATGTTGAAGAATATGGCGATGATTGGATGAATTCTGAGAACTTTTAATGTTACGGAGTTGGTCCAAAGTGTAATTGTCAACTGAATAATAATAACATAATAGTAATACATCTTTTCACTTGGAAGTGCAAACATGTTCAAAGCGAGTGGAGATATGGATAATCACACATGAAATATCAACATTTCATTCACGTGACAAGAATATAAACCATAGATTATTGAATGACAGACAGTCTTCCAAAATTTTATCTATATACCTATTATAGAAATTCGATTCGACCATATTTTAGAATAATATCTTCATGTACAGAAAATGTATGTCTCTTCAAACTGTCTTTTCGGTTGACACGATAATTGCAATAGCGACATTGATAACGTTTCTCTTCATGTCCACATTCCTGATAGTGACGTGAGAGACTTCCTTGGCTGGTGTAGGATTTGCCACATGTTAAACAGGTATACTTTTGTTGATTATCTCCGTAAGTACTGCTCACGTTTTCGACTACGTACAATAATCCAGTACTACTTTCTGATATCGTTAGAGGGTCAGCAATTGCAGGTGTCATGTTGTACTGATTATCATGTAGCAAAGGGTCAGGCTCCAATAACTCTTCTCCATGTTGAAGATAAACTAAAACAAGGAAAAAATCTGAATGTAAGATTCGTTCACAAGAAACACAGTCATATATGCTACAAATGATAACCAAAACAATATCACAATTATCAAATAACACTTGTATACCAAGTGTGTAAGTCCTACTTGAATCAACCATCTGAACATGAATTTCACGACCGTCTTCTTCTACCAAGTAAAATCTTTTGCTACTTGCAAAAATATCTAAAAACAGGATGTTTCGTTGGTTCCTATCGCTTTGATGAATATAGTGATACGCTTGTTAACAAAATGTGGGATAAAGTTGAGACGTTCTTTTTTAAGGAAACCTGCGAAATTAATCACCTTCCCCTGAGGGCCAGGTGACGACGCTCTCGTATTGTATCTGATCCGCTGTTGTTATGCAAAGTTCCGAGTCTTCAAATAATTTTGAATAGCATGATTTGATACACAATTCTCAGCACTTCACGAATTCATGATCGCCTCAGATGCAACTTTAACTATCACCCCGTAATTTGGATTCCAGAAGGGTGTCTTTCATGGAAATTCCATCTTGGTTTTTGACAAGTAGGTCGTGGCCATCATCGATCGCGGCAATTATGACAGATATGTTATATTCATCTCCTTAGTTCCTGAGGGAGATTGGTTTACGATAGCTAAAAATTTCAACGGTAGATCACCAGCTTAGTCAGCAAGTATGCGATAGTGATACGTCTCTGGCGTCCTTTCAGAATAGAAAACTTCTAGTATATCTTCTCGATAGTTGCGGTCGTACACAATTCCACCTCTACAAATACACCTTGATCGTAAATTTAATTGTTACCAGAGTTGAGCTGGCTAAATTGTCACAAAAAAAAATTCTTCAGAGTACGCAAAATAATGCACCGAACTTGCCTTTATCCTCTGAAGTGATGAGAATCTGCCCCAAAAAAATGAAATCGCAGAAAATCGTCGTTATCACAAAACAAGGACGTTTAGTGCTTTTCCATCGGTCGAAATCAGTATTTTTATCTTCTTTAAAAACATTCATCGCAAATGTCAGTGTTCACTGAAAAAAAAAAGGAAAAAATGGGTTGGGCTATGTTCATAAGGATTCAGGTGAATCAGAACCCAAATTTACTCCTGTCAGACCTATTCTCTTGACGTTTTTGTTTAGTTATTGCCAGAGTTATATTTTTAAACTATAAGAATTTCTGTCTATCGGCCGTTGCGAGCTCATCAATCAGCAAATATGCTAATTTCACATGGCTCGATATCGGATTACTCCGATTCGAACCATGTACATACCTTCAAGGCACCTCTAATGCAAAGTTGCAACTTGAAGGGTTTTGATGGAAAGGAATAATTTGAAATGAGAACATGCGAAAAGAGTTATAATTTTTGAAGCAATTTGAGTTTGAGGTCAATTGTGCATTCTTGAACTGTTTTGAACGCCAAATTTATGGAAAAGGGGGAGCTCCACTCGTCACTCTTGTTTTGCGATTTGAGTATTTCCATTTTTAGAATAGTTGAGGTGTCCAACAGATTTCTCATTTTGGCTGATGAAAATTCAATATATCGTTTGGAGCGCACTTTATTTCTAACATATGTACATATAAATTTCTAATATCAATAATGATCTAATGCTATGAATCTCAAGATGGTCGCAAAAATCTTTGGGCTATATACAATTTTTTCAACTTTCTACGATCATAAGTATTCGAGGTAACAAACGTGATCTATCAGACACTGCATTCCACACAGAAATAGGACAGTACAATATTTGCCTTCTTATGCATTTATCGGTGGTATTTTGACCCTGTAATCGGGTTGACACCTCGAGTAGTTCAATTTATTCCATTGTACGTTTTGGTCCACCATGAGATCTAGAGCAGGAAATAGATAAGAAGGAAAACGGCTAATGCTACGACAAAAAAGAGTGTCTCAATTCATGGAATAGCTATTGTGCCTCAGGTTTTAGGAATATTTTGTTCACAATCTCGAGATGAAATAGTCTGTGCAGGGTTGTAATTCTTGATCTCGGGTCGTCATAGCAATCCCACGATGGCTGATACTAATCAGTTGCTCATTATAACTCATAAAGTAAAGTTTTGCTGTTCTGCAAATTTTTTTTCCTGCATACATGAAATTCGATAGGGCCTACGGAATACTAATAGGTTAGAAATTAGAAGCGTATCAAAGACTGGGAAATAATAAGATTAATATCATAACAAAGGTATTCACTGATTCTGTGCTGAATCAATTCAAGTCAAGTAAGGATAGTTGCAAGATGTTATAGTTCAGATCAAGCAATAATGGTAATGAAAATTAATACAAAGTTACTTGAGTGGTATGACTCTGTTGAGAAGGAAAAAATATCTCTCTAATAGGTTATCTCATGACATGAAAGGTATTATACAAATATATTTAGTTCTCTCTCCGAGCCAGTCAGTCAGAAGACACTGAACTTCAGCTAATGTCGAAGCCAATTCCCCTGATGTCTCCGGTGAGTATATGCACAGTGGTTTCAGTGAATATACACTGAAGTTCTAGTGAGCATCACTTCTGAATCAGTTAGACGACTCACTGAAATTTCAGTGCTTCAAGAGTCCCGGCACATCATATCCACTGAGGTTCCAGTGTGTCTCACTGGCGAATCAGTGAGCACAGCTCGAACATCAGTGTTGCCAACTGAAACTTCAGTGAATATTCAGTAAATCGTCTCAATGACTCATCAAAGGTACTTACTAAACTGAAATTCAGTGACGAGGACCCGTCCAAAGTCACTAAAGTTTCAGTATGACTTCAATGTATATTCACTGAAACCACCGTTCATATCACTGAAAACAAAACAAAGCAGAAAGAGCTGGATGAGCCAAGCAGAATCTGCTTGGCTTGTCAGGTAGACGTCAACCGCGTTACACGCCTTGTGCTAATCATACGATTGCTGTGAAACGACTGGATGGAATGACCTGGAATTTTGAATACACATAGTTGGAAAGCTTTGCTTTCGCACTGTGAAAGATTTGTGCCAGAAAATGGTTCCAGAAAAATTAGAAAAATCATAAGATTTCTCATCATTTTCATGTGTTTCTCGCCATGATCGATAGCGGGAGGCATGATTTTCGACATGCAAGGAACTTTTTCAGTTTTCAACCATGACAAAACTCAAAGCGAGAAAGTTGTTCAGAATTGTGTAAATAATGTTAGTCTCCAAGATTTAGATCAAATGATGCAATAGAGAAAAAGTTGTGGGAATTTCTTTGAGATTGTTTAGCGAGGCGTCTTGATTTTGTACTCGGCAGCCGCCGGGAGCCGTGTATGAAAACTACTGAAACTCTTTTTCATTTGCACTATTCGATCTAGACATTAGTGGTCAACATTATTTACACAATTCTGAACAAGTTTCTCGCTTTGAGTTTTGTCATGGTTGAACACTGAAAAACTTCCTCGCATGTCGAAAATTATGCCTCCCGCGACCGAGCATGGCGAGAAACACCCGAGAATGATGAGAAATCACATGATTTTTCTAATTTTTATGGAAGCATTTTTCGGCACAAATCTTCCACAGCAAGGAAGCAAAGCTTTCTAACTATGTGTACAAAAAATTTCAGATCATTTCATCGAATTGTTCCACAGCAATCGTATGATTTGCACGGGACGTATACCGCACCTGACGTCTACCCGACAAGCCAAGCAGATTCTGCTTGGCTCTCAAGTAGAAGCTGCTCGGGTCTCCAGCTCTTTCTGTTTTATTTTTTTCTCAGTGATATACGCACTGGGGTCATCAGTGAAAGTGGCTCCGACATTCGCTGAAGTTCAGTGACTTCTTACTGACGGGCTCGAAGAAAGTAGAATATTTCAACTAGGATAGTGATAAATATACAACCTGTTTATAAAATGAATAAATAATTTTTCTACTTCAGGATACTCCGAAAAACATGTAGTCTACATATTATTCTTGATAGATCTTTAATGATGGCTTTCGATGTCATTCTCGCAATTTTTAAATCGGATCTAGTTTGAAACTCATAGGTTTGCCTTTGTGCTTGAAATAGAGGTGTGCTTTCACGTGTTCTTTTAGCCTACTGCGATGGTTACAATATCCACAACGAAATCGTGGCCTTTGTACAAGCACCTTGCATTCATACTTCCGATGGCGTCGTAAAGAACTCACTGTTGTGTAAGCTTTGCCACAGCTTATGCAAATGGAATTCTTCCGATATCTGCTAGCTTTTGGAACTCTTTGCTCTAGCCTGTTTGATCTTTCAGTACGATGTTCACTCAGTTCCAAGGGATCAGGTTGTAATGGATTTACAACAGGATTGAACTGATCATAAACATTGACATTTTGCTGCTGCCAGACACCAACTAAAACAGATAAAAAGACAAGGTCGTCATTACAGAGAAATACACGTCCCTTGTTTCAGATTGGAACTAGCAGAGTAAAATTGATAATAAAACTGATAAAAAATTATTTACAGTGGCTTCTATCCACTAATGAAACATAACACATAACAGACATCTTCAAGTTGCAGGCATTTAAGATAATAGCCTGCAAGAAAGAAACAAATCCCAACATAGGGAATTTTTAGTGGAATGAATTCCTCTTAAACGATCTCAAAGGACCATCAGGCGTTGACCTCACACTCTTAATAGGCGTAAAAGCTGAAATTTTTTGGTACATCGTGACAAAAAATAGAATTTAATTGAGAACAGTAACTGTCATTATCAGCAAAATGTATACAACTTTATCAGATTGAACTATTGCCAAAAATGATGAAACCGTAAGCCTTCTCTCACGAGCACAGAGCCAGTACCAGAATACTTGTGTCGAGACACTCGGCCTGAGATTACTGTGAGTTAGATGTGGACATACGTACCTCAGCTTATCAGCTTTTTCAGCTGACAATATCACTGAATCCGACCAGATCCTTAAAATTGTATGGGCTTATTCGAAGGATATCATAAATTTGATATAGAATATTGAATTTTCAATGTTATAATTACGATATCTATGGTTTTCTATTTGCCCGTGGATCTTTCAACGAATAATGCAGGCATAAAAAATGCAAAGTTGATTTCTCAACAGTAAATTTTCCACGTGAGGATAGTTGAAGTCTTTTATTAGCATCTTAAGCACAAAAAAAATTACATTTATGCTATAAACAGTCTTTTTGGGGAGTTTTTGGAACGATGAACAGAGCATCGAGATTTGTTGAAAATGAACAAATTATGTAATTTCACAATTGAGTAACAATATAAGAAGATCATCATCATTATCATCATATGGCTTTTTGGGCTTACACGTTTAGACCTTCAGACCACGAGGTATATTGCCTCGGTAATCCACTTTTCTGTCAGTATAGCTTTCCAACTGATACCCAACATAGCATTTTTCAGACCGAGGGAGGGTTTCGCTGTCGGGTATATGGTAGACAGGTGGGCCGTTCCTAGGTGAGGCGACCAACAAAAATTTTATTGTGCGCTGAAATCGCTTCGTAGAACCGATCTGTGAGATTCTTGAGGAATTACAAGCATTCGGTTGGAAATGGTTCAGTGGAAATTGAGTCATTCGTGCTTTTAGACGGCTCGATGACCTAAGACAGGACTTCGCCAAATTTTTGTAAAAATTGCAAATGAAGTATGTATCATCATGTCACACCACTCACGTATATGCAGAGTAACTCAAAGCCGTCACAGAATCGTGTATTTCACTATCGAAATTCTCGGCAACAATCACACTGTGATATCAATCAGTTTTGCTTGACACCACTCAGTAAGAGATAGTTTGTACAATCGATTAATTGGAATACAGATTAATTATAACATGAATATTCGAGGAAATTTCTTCGACAATACCCCACCAAATTCGTAGCTGATGTAGGATATCACAATCTCAAGATTAAACATTTGAAGAAGGCGAATATACTCAATCAGATGGACTTTTCATGATTGATGTTGCAGATACAGCTTGAGCAGGATACTCAAGGGGATGACGGCTCGGGATGACGGAGTCCTAAGGGTGTGTCCACAAATGAAGCGTGCGCACTGCTTACGGTTCACAGCGAATACCCACGCAAGGGCGGATCCAGAGCTCGTGTTTGGGGGGGGGCGGTCCCACGATATATATATATATGTATGTGTGTGTGCGTGTGTGTGTGTGTGTGTGTATCAGATTATATATTGTGGACACACACTCACACGCGCGCACACACCCACACACATGCGAAAAATGGCTATCAGCAATGATAATGATGATTATGATGATGGTAGCGAATACCAACTTGGAACTATTTTCATTGTACTCAGTCTTGGGGAAATTCCCTAAAGATGGCAGTTAGGGATTCAGATTAGTGATAGACCAACTGTTTCCCTGATGGTCGCTATTCGTCATGGTTCCAGTGACTTGAAAGGCTCAACAATACCATGATTCTTCAGTTCTGGTCTCAAAGTAATCCGCTCAACTCACGATCACTACTGCTACCTAGTATTGCTTAGTCATGGTATTGTTGAGCCCCTTGGGCTGATTCAAGTGTACCAGGTACTAGCTATTTTGGCAAAAGTGACCGCTCACCAACCTAAATCTTCTTGAAAAGAGCTCTGTAATTCAATTTGTCGAGCGAAACTGCATAATTCTCAACCTGAGTACACGTTTTTGTTGACCAATGCGTTATTGTAAACAAATTCAGTATCGGAAACGATTCGGTTCGGATGCGTTTTGGGGGGGGGGCGGATAGCCTTCAAAAAGTGGTTTGGGGGGGGGGCGAACGCCCTATCGCCCCCCCCCTGTATCCGACCTTGTACCCACGCTCACGTGCGCCATGCGCTACTCATCGGATTTCAGCCTGCGAGTGATATGGATTTCCCGCCTTACCGGCTGGATCCAATACAGAAGTTTAGGTTAGCGATCGAGAATGGATGACGATCTTCCGGGAAATCCATGTCACATGCCGGCTAAGATCCGATGAGCAGTGCATGGCGCACGTGAGCCGTGGGTGTGCGGTGTGAGCCGTGAGCAGTGCGTACGCTTTATTTGTGGACTCACCCTAATCCCTATTGCACATTTACCGACATTTTCGAGTTCTTGAATTTCTTAATGAATTTTTGAGATATCGCAAAACTGGGAAGTAATGTTGATTCTGTGAGTCTTTAAGAATTGACGTTACTTGTTAGATTTACGATATCTTGAAAATTTACGGAGTTATTTGAGAACTCGACAATATCGGTATCCGACATCCTCTTATGAGCATGCGGTAGCCGTGCAAGTTAAATTTGTTCCAATCCCCCTATAGAGAGTTCTCTTGGGGATTGGCATCACTCGTCGTTTAGCCCAGAACGCAAAAAAATTCGAGAAAAAATTGTAATAAAAGTGTGTGTATATTATAGCCTATGATGTACCAGCGTCGTCCAGTGGTTCCCACTATTCTACAATAATCTAATGATTTGGGCTGAAAGTTGAGTTGGCGAGTATAAGTTGGACAATAACATTAACTAGACAACTCATCTGAAACCTTGTACCATTGAAATTTTTACATAAGTGGTGAATGGAACTTTATGGCTATGCTGCACGGCTACCGCATGCCCTCAAATCAATTAATCAGTAGGTATTACAGAGTATACTTAAGCTGCTTTTTCAACTATAAAACAGCGGGACTCCTTTTACACATGATAATTTGTTGTATTCGTAGGTTTCAGATTGGATCGACCGTAAAATTTTCAGGTTTACCATTGTGCTTAAAATAGATGTGTTTTTTCATGTGTTCCTTTCGCTTACTACCATGATTACAATATGAGCAATGATATCGCGGTCTTTGTACAAGCGCCGTGCACTCATATTTTTGATGGCGTTGCAGAGAACCTCTTGCAGAATAACTTTTGCCGCAATTCACGCATAGCATATGCTCCAAATGTCTGCTAGTACCAAAAGTTCTGTGCTTTGACTCATTCATTTCGGACCCATGTTCTTTCAATTCCAAAGGATCCCATTCAAACGCATGCACACTGTTGGGCTGATCAAAATCAGTAACACCTTGTTGATGCCAGAACTCTGCTGAAACATAAAAAAAGAGAATATCGTCATTATGTGCAATTGTGTTTCTTAACTGATTTTAAACGTGTATAGGATAACTGGTGAATGATAAATCAAATTGACTACCACAATCAATGAAATATGACACAATGTATCAGCAGTTTTGGAGTTACAAATGGTTAGGATGAGAAAATCGGAAAGTAAAAAGTTTTTCACCACTTTTGTACGTCAGTAATGGTGAAATGAATTATTCTAGATACAACTCAAATACTTATAGTTATAAATCCATCAACGCCCACATCATCACATCAATTTTTAGTTGTCATGAAGACACAGCCGTTGTTTTCTTCATCATACTAAGATTACGAATCTATATCTATAATCCTCTGCTTTCAAACACATTTCTCAAATCGGTTAAAATACACACGAGCTGATCTACTGCGTTGTTCATTTTCATCTTCCCTAATCATCCAAAATGGGTCATCAGAAATATATACTCTTCCAAAACTCAATAAGGTTATCAAACTCTCTTCAAGCTCACAAATTTGAGAAATGGGGTAATACTGACTTAGGATAATACTGACTTCTAAGAGATCCTTTGAATAAGGCGAGCCAACTACCCATTGGAATCTTTTTTGGATTTAGGCTGAAAAGGAGGCATTTCCTGCCTCCAAAAGAATCAATGATTTCTTCGTATTTCAGCACTCCCTACGCTAACGGAAGAAAATCGAGGAGACATATCTAATAATGCCATGTAAAATTGTATCCCTTCATTTCGCTTGGCCCCCAACTGACATTTCATACCGAAGCCACTTATACGCGCAGATAGGGAGGGTAGAGAGACGCGCAGAGATGAAAAATATCCTATATTTTGAACCTCTCTAGAACTATCATCGAGTCATTTTCGGATAAGAATCGAGTTGTTCCATCGTCAAGGTTGGAAATATTAATAACCTAAATGTTACAAAAATTGACGAGTTTCTGAAACGAATGAACGTTTCATATCGATTTAGGGCGATTCAATCTACTGATCTCTTATTGCATCGTACTCTTTATTTCAACTTATTCACAAATTTCATGTCGGACACTCGACTTAAAGCACCATGAAATAATAATCACCACTTCCACTTGCTTTACTCTTGAACCGTCTTGGAAATGATAGTTGGCATCTAAATCTATAATATAGATTAAAATTTTTGATAAAAAATTGATTGTTGTTTCTCTGTCGGTTTTGTAATCGGAGAGTGTCTTAATCTCACAAATCTGAAAGGAAATTAAATAAATAAAACTCAATCGGATGTGATCTTTGTACATGTCACTGGAGCCCAATGGAGTGGTTTTCGCAAAAGGTGACTGGGGAGAGAACAATACATGGTAACCTGTACAGAGTCCATTTAAAGTACATTCTCAAGAATTACCTAGGGCGAGCTCACACTTCCCTTTTCGTAGGGTTTTAAAATGTTTGTCGATGTCCTCGTATCTTCATCAAGACGGATCCACTCTGAACTTTTCAGGCAAGCCTCTGTGCACGTGAATAATATGTCTCCTCATATTTTCTCTCAATTTTGAACGATGATCACAATATTCACAATGGAAACGTGGACTTCGTGCAAGAGCAGTGCATTCATACTTCTGATGACGAAGCAAAGAACGTTTTGTAGTATAAGTTTTACCACAGTTTAAACACAAGACATTTTTTCTGCTTGAAACCGGAATAAAAAGATCCTTTGTTGTCTGAATAATTTCGTTGGGATGGCAAACACTCAATTCCAAAGGGTCTCTTTGCAAATTAGTGGCATTTTGAATAGGTTGGCTATGTGTAACGAGTTCTTGTAACTGCCAAACACCAGCTAGAACAGATAGAAATAATGATACCATCATCTAATGCGCATATGTATTCATTGACTAATTCACAACTAGCATGGAAAGGTGGTAATAGAAATGAACTCATTTTTACATTCACAACCAGATGATTTAAGGTACTATATTGGAGGTAAATGACTGTTCAACATTTATAATTCTATGTATGTACAGTATACCTATTTCTGTAACTTTCTACATGGATTGTCAATTCAAAACGATCTCGAACGCTTATCGATAAAGATTAGAAATCAAATTGACTATAATGTGGTGCGACCATTCCAAGATCTGGTAGATTTATGTGGGATTGACGAAATTTTTCAAAAAATGGAGACGGCTGTTGTATCCCAGACAACCCATCAAAGATATTCTGTCAGGGTGAGATGGTAAATCTCGAGTAGATAACAATGCAACTGTGTGAATGACACGCCAAAATGTACCAAATCATCAGATCAAACATGAGTAATGATGATATCAACATCGAAGATTTTATTGATGACTTCGACTTCGAAACAAAACATCTAATTTTTTCGACATTTCGCACGAGTGCTCTTATCAATGTTTGCACTGAAGTCTCTTCAACTTTGGTGGCATTCGGTGATCAACTAATTTTAGTGTACAACTATCTCAATATCGCTCGAGAAACTATGTTTCTACAGAAGATGTGCAAAAATGTTTCTCTTTTTTCTTTGTATTTCTCACCTTCTTACAGTCCAGAAAAAATTTTCAACAAAGACTATATCGAAAGTCATTTTAGGGGTCTTCAAAGACAGACCCAAGACAAGTTCTCAGAAATAATTTTCAAAACTCAAATTTTAATTCCGACTTCGACCGATCCGTCTTGTTGAACTGATAATACATCAGTACCTCACTATTTGCTCCACAATTGAACAGAATAGACCTTCCCCAAAATGAAACCATCACTGGATCGTCAAGAATTGGATGAAACGATTCAAGATCATTTCGAAAGTATTTTTTTTTTTTTTCGAGAGAGAGAGATTAACAGATTTCGTATGGAATACTCACAGAGTCTCAAGACTCAGCATTGATTTAGGATGGTAATGATTCTCAATTTACTTATGTACAATCAAGAGATGTTACTTATAGCTATAAAGAATGGTATCATTGTATGATGACAAAGGTACACAAAATAAAAAGGTTGGTCTGCGTGGCGGATAAAAGTACAGATGTCCGGCTAGAATCGACCGTCTTTTATCCCACCACGTCAGGATCCTTTGCTCGATAAAGAAACCTGTTGTTTCTTTATCGAACAATGTTCTGTATTGAGCCACCATATCAAGGCTTTTGGCCACGTCAAGAAAACCTCTGAAAGGCAGGTTTGTGGCGTTCAGCAAAAAATCCTGACGTGAAGGGACAAATTCGTATTTGAATGATCATTTTGAGTCGGACATACACTACCCGTCAAAAGTTTCGGGACACCCAAAGTTTCTTCTTCAATCGTGTACATTGAAGGACTAGGCTGTACTTGATTGAAAAATACTCCATCAGGGCTCGTTTTGGAGGTCTATACGTTTCAAGATGGTATACTTTATTTTGATCTGCGTGAATCCAGATTCCGGATCGTTCCAATCTTAGCTTGTAAAAGTGCCAATTTTCATAATTTTTGAGAAAACCTTCTGACTCTTGCACATCAGAGGTACATTGTTGATTTTGTTTGGAACTTAGGGTACCTCGAGGTCCAAGTCTGTGAAGCTTTCAAATCCGGTTTAGAACGCCTCTCTACGCTACTCCTAATCCATGCTATGAAGTTTTCTTTGGGAAGAGATTTTTTCGCAAAAACTGTAACACCCGATTAAAGAAAGACGGAGAATTTCTTTCTATGGGGGATACAACTTTTGTCTCCGTCCGATTTCTGTCTTCTATATCTTAATCAAGAGAACATGCGCCTAGAAGAGAATTTCTTCGTCATTATTGAGTTTTGTTGCAAAAAATCTCTCCTCACAGAAAATGTCATAGCTCGTACTTGAAGTGACGTGGAGAGATGTTCAGAAACGGATTCCAAAGCTCTAGACTTGCACATTTAAATCTCACAAATTTCATACAAAATCATCGATGGACCTCAGACCTGCAGCAGCCATGAAATTCTCTGAAGAATCGTCGAAACTGGCATTTTCTCAACCTTAGATTGGAACGATCCGGATTCAAGCAGATAAAAAAACAAGTACGCCGTCTCAAAGTACGTGAAGAGACCTTCGAAATGAGCCCTAATCAAGTACTTTTCGGAGAGGTTGAGTCTGTTGTAGTTCTATTTTTCTAAAACTGGAAAAAATATTTGGGTGTCCCTAGACTTTTGACCCGCGGTGCAGGTGCAAGTACCTTTATATCTTCCGCTGATTCCCTGATTTGTAACTGCACGCCAAGATGATTCCGAGTGTCTGATGGAATCACGAAAATGCCTTGATCAAGTAAATGGATGATGTGAACACATTCTTTTTGTGGATTGCGGTAAACTATTTACATTTGCACAGAATTTTATTGGATAACTTCCTCCAAGAGGTATCACAGTAACTTCGCGGTTTTTTTTAGAGCTGTTTTGAAATGTTTGTCGAATTTTCTTGTGATTTGCTTGCTCAAGCTGGATCCATACAATATTCGGCAGGTTTTTCTGGGTGTACCTTAGCGAGATGGGCTTTCATATTGTATTTCAGTTTACAAGTTTGATTACAATGAGCACAACGAAATCGAGGGTTTCGTGCAAGACCAGTGCACTCATACTTTTGGTGACGCCATAAAGAACGTTTAAGTGTGTACGTTTTACCACAGTATACGCATGAGGCATAATCTTTATTCCTGTCAGGATTGGACGTCTTTTTTCTTCGTTTGTTTATTGTTCCAATATAACAACCACTCAATTCTAAGGGGTCTTTTTCAAAATATTTTGTACTGTAACTGGACTGATTTGATATATTGACACCTCCCTGCTGCCAGACATCATCTAGAACAGACAGAAGATGTATGATGATCATTACAAGCGCGATTTTGTTCATTGGCTGATCAGAAATCAGTCGGATAACTCGAGATAGAATATCACAGCTAAAGTTACTTTCAACATATAGAATGTGATAAATTATGTCACAAAGTTCTGTTAAATTCTTCTGAGACAGGCTCTCAAAGTATGTCAGACTAATGGCAGACGACTAACAGCTAGCGTAAAAAGAGTATTCAACTGTGCAGCAGTGATGTAGAAATTGCCGTAGAATAATGCAACTGTAATCACAGGTTGAGTTGTTTCTCATCTCTTCTTATACCTTCACTGTGAATTTCAACTGCAACTGTACCGATACGCCATACTGACTCAATAATACGGTACTGAAATTATCCACATTTTCAAGTGGCATTTGTGCTTTCAATCTCAATTCTGATGTTACAACTTTTATCTTATGTGATACTAATATACTTTTTTAAGCACCAGACGAAATTTCACTCAATCCTGCCAGGGACGGACAACAATGCGGGCGTCTGTGGACAGGAGCAATAAATCAAATCTTTCCGTCATTTGATGAGTTCTAAAAGAAATGGAGGGAGTAAGCGGCACATGAATGCTCAACTGTCTAGAAAAAAGTGAATGAATCAAAGGGTAGACACCAGTGTTATTTGTTGCAATTCCTTGCTAGATCATTCGCAAATAGGATGCAAGGGCTGTATCGAATTGATTCGAATTACTCAACTTCTGAAAAACGTATACGGTTTGGTTTCATTGGAAGTGGTACAGAAATTGTGGCAAAGAAAGCCATTTCCATCGTGAAGGAAGCTGGACAATAGCCTTCGACGACTAAACGAAATGCAAGGGATGCCAGAAGAATGATGATAACCACGATATCAAATATCTACATATTTTGCAAAATTTTCTTTCGTAGCCTCTAACGAAAATTGAACGTGAAAAAGTGCATATAGGGAGTAGAAATGACCCCTAGGGACCCTATTCCGAGCTCGGCGATTACTGTCGCAGAGACGCGGCTCGTGTTATTTCATGTTCCTCGCGCATGGCGGCCCGCCTATTCCATGTTTTTTAGGGTGTGTCCACAAATGAAGTGCATGACGGGAGTCACATCGATGCAACAGTAATCGCTGAGCTCGAAATAGGATCCCTGAAAACACTAGATAGCCGTGAATAAATCCCTTGGCATAAATGGAGTGAGCGACCACGTTGTAGGCAAAGCATTGGGAATGGGCGGGTTTTACGAATAAATAACGAAGGCTAGATAAATGGCTGGAATTTATAGTCATTCGCCTTACGCGGAATCCCTTATGAATCCCCTTATGTAACACCTTATGGTCAGTTTCCAATATTCTTTCGCGATAGTTTACGCAAATGTTCGTCTAATTTAGGCTGACAGAATTGACGAAATTGCGTTATTCTTCACTTTTAGGCACCAAAATCAGCTAATATGTCGTGCTAAGCTCTAAAATGACACAACTAGGACGAGTATTTGCAGACACTTCGGCGAGCGGCGATTTAAAACCGGCCCTAAGGTGTCGGATAATGGAGTCCGAAGGTTTTTGGGTGAAGGGAACGATTATAAATTCCAGCCAGAGTTCCCTCTGTCGTGAATCTCGAAAAGAAGAAATCCTCTGGGGAATAGCTTGAAATCTTCAACGAAAAAATTCAATGCAAATAACGAAACAGGCTCCTGTAAATGAGTTAGAGGAAGATTAAAAAACATTCGAAGACCTCAGCTTTGCCTCGGTCCCATCATCAAATGATTACAGAAATCCCTTTTCCCTATTAAAAACTGTCATATTCTACACTGGATACCTCTAAACAATGCTCAACAAGTATTCTTGTGTACTATCCGTCGAAACAAATCTCTTATTCAATTCCAGACCAACTTGAATTTTTTTCCTCAAGAACTTGCACTTGTTGGAGTCAATGCCGATCACGATTGATGAATTTCCATATCCAAAAACTACATCAAACTATATCCAGTACGGTGTAGAGACAAGGATGGAAACTATCATCAGCTCTGCATTTGAGACATATAATGATATTGAAGTTGGGTTCTTGATATCTTCCCGATGGCTCTTAGGTTTTATAGGGGTTGTATGTTCCCCAATCAATCAGAGTGACGGAAGCTCTGTCAAAAAATGTTTCTTCAATAATAGATGCCTCGCAATTGGGCCGTTCCTACCGTCATATATAGAAAAGCTACATCAGTTTATAATCATCTTTCCTACAATGTCTCAACATTCAAGATATCAATGAACCGACTAGATATAAAGACGCACCACAGGGTCGTCGAGGATGAAATTTGTAATGGATTCCAGGAGATCCAGATCAGTATAGAGTTCTCACGCAACTTCGAATCTTGAAATTAGGTTACGATAGTCATGATTTTTTATTCACATATGCATAATTTAACACTTGTTACTAAGCTTATAGACAATAATGTGCCATGAAGATCGTGCAGGATAACATGATTTCAGGCCGCTTATAAAACCAAACGAATAGCTCGCTTGAATACGTGGGATTGGAATCCGAGGGTATACATTACATGGAATTTTCCTTGTCGTCAATTGTTAGAAATTATATACATCTGTACAGCATTTGATTGCATAACTTTCCTGAAGAGTCGTCTTTAAAATTTCAAGTTGTCTTCTCGGCGTGGTTCTGCGATTCTTGTCAGTTTTGTTGGCATAGTATTTTCAAAGTGGACTGACGGTAAATTGCGTAGGTTTCCCTGGGTGCATTTTCCTAAGATGTTTCTGCATATTACTTCTCACTTTACATCTATGATCACAATGCCCACAGAGGAATCGTGGATTTCGTGCAAGAGCAGTACACTCGAACTGTTGATGGCGGTACAGAGTACTTTTAGCAGTGTATGTTTTGCCACAGTGCACACACAAGACTTTCTTTTTACGACTGATGTGAGCATTGATAGGTAGTTTTCTCAGTATTTTCAGTCCTTTCAAATGATAATCATTCAATAGTAATGGATCCGATTCAAAAGACTTCGTACTATGACTGGACTGATTGAACACGTTGACAGCACCCTGATGCCAGAAATGATCTAGAACAGACAAAAAAGTTATGAAAATCAATACAAGCACCTGTTCAACCATTGATTGATCAAAAACTAAGGTAGTACTGTCGTCGAGCTATCATAACCTCACTATTCAACATTTGAACCTTCACCAATTCAGCCCAAATTACGTCACAGGATTTGGTATTAATCTGATCCTACTTTATTCAAAATATCAGAGGCCTATGATTCGTATAACCGGAAATAACCAGCCACAAACATGGGCATTTTTGTCTTATGAGTGATTTATTCGTGACTTCATGACAAATTTAGGGAAACATTGGCTCGCGGTTGAGCCCCAAGCTAACTCTGTGAAAAAAAAACTACTGAATATATTTTCTGTCATCACTCATCGGAATGTGGAAGTTTATTGGAATCCATCAAGTCAAACATGATGAATCGCAAAAGAGTGTTCTCCCATGAGTCTACATGTTATAAACCCATAAGTTTGGGATATCAGAAGTTTTTCCACAAGCAACCCAGGCCTCTGAGTAATCTGTATACCAAATACTAGCTATATGTATGATCTCATCAAAATCCTGCAGGTCGATCAATTCACGACAGTACTACCGTAATAAGATAACTGACAATGCAATTTCAGAGCGATAGTGATTGTTGATAGATTATTAGAGGTTAGGGGTCACATTTCTCGGACAAGCTTACAAAATATGCCATCTTAATCGAAGATGACTAACACTTTGGGTGAGTGATACATCACAGTGATGATCAGTGATTATATACCGCTGTGGTACTTAAAGTGTAACGTGTCAAAGGTCCTTTAATCCGTTCTCTGCTGGGCCCTTAGACGGAGCTAGAGGTCAGTAAGGCTTGATCAACAATCGAGAAGACGATCGGTGGAATGAATTCGGCGTTTATTCAATATAAGGTATAATCCCGAGAGATGCCATAACTCGTGATTCTACTGGTTCGTTGGTTCAACGAAGCCAGCACTGTCTGCTGATATACTCGGCTTGAATGCGTTTATCACGATGTGGTTCGGTCAATGGTTCGTACTCAACTAAGATCCCAGAAACTCCCATTCAGGCACTTTTTCCGGATTATTTATGCTCCGCCGCCATCGATGTCTCCTCTCGATTGTAGACGAGGAAGATGTGCCTCACGTGTGAAGTATGGGCATGTATGGGTCAGGCCAAGGCTAACGCCAGTGGATTCGAAGAGTGGGGAAGACATGTGCTAAGCTATACTATGAGAGAAGAGCTCGCTCTCCCAAAAGGGGCAGTCAGTTCCACAACTAGCTCGTCGATGCTAGGGAGAAAATCATAGAGAGCGGGGAATACATGAGCTAAGCTGTACTATGGGAGAAGAGCTCGCTCTCCCAAAAAGAGCAGTCAGTCCCACAAGTAGCTCGTCGATGCTAGAGAGAGAATCATAGAGAGCGGGGAAGACATGTGCTAAGCTATACTATGGGAGAAGAGCTCGCTCTCCCAAAAAGAGCAGTCAGTCCCACAAGTAGCTCGTCGATGCTAGAGAGAGAATCATAGAGAGCGGGGAAGACATGTGCTAAGCTATACTATGGGAGAAGAGCTCGCTCTCCCAAAAAGGGCAGTCAGTTCCACAAGTAGCTCATCGATGCTAGAGAGAAAATCATAGAGAGCGGGGAATACATGAGCTAAGCTGTACTATGGGAGAAGTGCTCGCTCTCCCAAAAAGAGCAGTCAGTCCCACAAGTAGCTCGTCGGTGCTAAAGGGAAAATCATAGAGAGCGGGGAATACATGTGCTAAGCTGTACGATGGGAGAAGAGCTCGCTCTCCCAAAAAGAGCAGTCAGTCCCACAAGTAGCTCGTCGATGCTAGAGAGAAAATCATAGAGAGCGGGGAATACATGAGCTAAGCTGTACTATGGGAGAAGAGCTCGCTCTCCCAAAAAGAGCAGTCAGTCCCACAAGTAGCTCGTCGATGCTAGAGAGAAAATCATAGAGAGTGGGGAATACATCACCTGAACTGTACTATGGGAGAAGAGCTCACTCTCCCAAAAAGAGCAGTCAGTGCCACAAGTAGCTCGTCGATGCTAGAAAGAGAATCATAGAGAGCGGGGGAGACATGTGCTGAGCTGTACTATGGGAGAAGAGCTCGCTCTCCCAAAAGGCGCAGTCAGTCCCACGAGTAGCTCGTCGATGTTAGAGAGAGAATCATAGAGAGCGGGGAATACATGTGCTAAGCTGTACTATGGGAGAAGAGCTCGCTCTCCCAAAAAGAGCAGTCAGTCCCACAAGTAGCTCTCCGATGCTCGAGAGAAAATCATAGAGAGCGGGGAATACATCAGCTAAACTGTACTATGGGAGAAGAGCTCACTCTCCCAAAAAGAGCAGTCAGTGCCACAAGTAGCTCGTCGGTGCTAGAAAGAGAATCATAGCGAGCGGGGGAGACATGTGCTAAGCTGTACTATGGGAGAAGAGCTCGCTCTCCCAAAAAGAGCAGTCTGTCCCACAAGTAGCTCGTCGGTGCTAGAAAGAGAATCATAGCGAGCGGGGGAGACATGTGCTAAGCTGTACTATGGGAGAAGAGCTCGCTCTCCCAAAAAGAGCAGTCTGTCCCACAAGTAGCTCGTCGATGCTAGAGAGAGAATCATAGAGAGCGGGGAAGACATGTGCTAAGCTATACTATGGGAGAAGAGCTCACTCTCCCAAAAAGAGCAGTCAGTGCCACAAGTAGCTCGTCGGTGCTAGAAAGAGAATCATAGCGAGCGGGGGAGACATGTGCTAAGCTGTACTATGGGAGAAGAGCTCGCTCTCCCAAAAAGAGCAGTCTGTCCCACAAGTAGCTCGTCGATGCTAGAGAGAGAATCATAGAGAGCGGGGAAGACATGTGCTAAGCTATACTATGGGAGAAGAGCTCGCTCTCCCAAAAGGGCCAGTCAGTTCCACAAGTAGCTCATCGATGCTAGAGAGAAAATCATAGAGAGCGGGGAATACATGAGCTAAGCTGTACTATGGGAGAAGAGCTCACTCTCCCAAAAAGAGCAGTCAGTGCCACAAGTAGCTCGTCGGTGCTAGAAAGAGAATCATAGCGAGCGGGGGAGACATGTGCTAAGCTGTACTATGGGAGAAGAGCTCGCTCTCCCAAAAAGAGCAGTCTGTCCCACAAGTAGCTCGTCGATGCTAGAGAGAAAATCATAGAGAGCGGGAAATACATCAGCTAAACTGTACTATGGGAGAAGAGCTCACTCTCCCAAAAAGAGCAGTCAGTGCCACAAGTAGCTCGTCGGTGCTAGAAAGAGAATCATAGCGAGCGGATGAGACATGTGCTAAGCTGTACTACACGCAAAGAAGAACGCGCCGGTGCAGTCGGGGCGCCGCGTCGGAAGAGCGAGATTGTTAACAAACTCAAATTCTCGGGCGCTCGCCCGAGATAAGCAGGCGCGTTTGCCCCTGAAAAATCGACGCAACGCCCGCGTTCGAACCATGAGAGAAGAAAAAGGCAAGCCGTGCCTCGCCACTATGGTCGGCACTGTGACATGACTCGATGAAATGATCTGAAATTTCACACACACATAGTTGAAGAACATTGCTTCGATGTATTGGAAGATTTGGGATGAAAAACAATTCCAAAAGAATTAGAAAAATCATACAATTTTCCGACGTTTTTGCGGGTTTCGATGCCGAGATGAGCGCCACCAGCATGATTTTCGAGATGCGAGGAAGTTTTTCAGTTTTGACCCACTATAAAACTCAAAGCGAGAAAGTTGTTCGAAAGGGTCTAAAGTATGTTATTCTTCAAGATTCAGATCAAATGATGCGATAAGACAAAAGTTAGAGTACCTTTTGTATATAAATCTACTTGCGGCCGGCGAGTAAACGACGCGGTGCTAAACAATAATCTCAATAAAACTCTTAGGACTTTTTCCCTATTGCATCATTTGGTCTGAATCTCGAAGATTAACATACTTTAGACCCTTTCGAACAACTTTCTCGCTTTGAGTTTTATAGTGGGTGAAAACTGAAAAACTTCCTCGCATCTCGAAAATCATGCTGGCGGCGCTCATCTCGGCATCGAAACCCGCAAAAACGTCAGAAAATTGTATGATTTTTCTAATTCTTTTGGAATTGTTTTTCATCCCAAATCTTCCATTACATCGAAGCAATGTTCTTCAACTATGTGTGTGTGAAATTTCGGATCATTTCATCGAGTCATGTCACAGTGCCGACCATAGTGGCGAGGCACGGCTTGCCTTTTTCTTCTCTCATGGTTCGAACGCGGGCGTTGCGTCGATTTTTCAGGGGCAAACGCGCCGGCTCATCTCGGGCGAGCGCCCGAGAATTTGAGTTTGTTGACAATCTCGCTCTTCCGACGCGGCGCCCCGACTGCATCGGCGCGTTCTTCTTTGCGTGTATGGGAGAAGAGCTCGCTCTCCCAAAAAGAGCAGTCGGCCCCACAAGTAGCTCGTCGAGTCTGAAGACAAAATCATAGAGAGCGGGGAAGACATGGGCTAAGCTATACTATGCGAGAAGAGCTCGTGCTCCCAAAAGGCGCAGTCGGTCCCAGAAAAAGCTGGTCGATGCTAGAGAGAGAATCATACAGATAAATCCAGATGAACAAAGCAACTGATAATGATTCGCAGACCAATGAAAGTACGGTCAAGCATGAAGACTTCTGCTGGGCTTTGTGATTACAAATTTTGGCGAGTGACTGCAAAAACGCTTGAACAATTATGTTCAATTCACCCTCCCAATCATCCAAAACACGAAATAGAGAAACAATCTGCGAATTATTTGATATTATATGACTAAACTTATTATGTGACTGTCTTCTGTTAGATTCCAATTTCATGAATGTGTGTGCATTGGAATGATTCTTCATGATTTTAATTATTTTTCAAGGTATATTCTTAAAATTCAATGATTTGAAACTTTAACCAGTGTTTTGTAATTACATCTAATTTTCTCATCACCGATGGTCAAAGATTGTGCATTTGATATCCATCCTCCATAAGGGGGTCACCTCCGAAAGTGAAACGTTTTCTAAGGGACCAACAAGAATCTCACTTAGGAGGCTCTACTGTGCCGTGAAACCCGTGTATAATGGATGCCCCCGGTGCAAGAGGAAAGTGTCCAAAATAGGTAGTTGACCAACGTACCCAACACCGGATGGGAAGGGACGACAAATCATGTAAACACAGTGAACATTGATCTGTCCTCAATATGTTGATAACTCTGATACTCTCAATCCTTCAACCTGGAGCATAGGCCCTGGCGTTGAAATATCAGCTGCACGACACTTCGAAAAGGATTCAAACATTGCTATGTTGATACCTTCAATTTCAGTTTGTCGCATTTTATGTTTTCTTTAATTATCGCAATTTCCATTCAACAAACTTGAAATTTTCTCACCCCCACCAGCTATATTGCCAATGTTGATTTCGAAATCGAAAATTGTTAAGTTATTTTCCGATGACTCAGACTTTTGCTGAGGGCATCAAGCACTTCTTCCTCCCTCTCAATGGCGAACTCAATGTATTCCCTCTTTTTCCACGATTCACCGAGTCTCATCAGAACAAAAACACTTAATGAATTTACGATGTTACTAGGGATGATGCTCAAAATTGCAGACGTTAGAGACATACCCCTCACACGAGCGACGAGTCGATCAAAAACGGTAATATGACAATGTAAACGCATCAATGAACAGAGTCATATATTGTGACGAGAGCGAAAGAATGAACTGAAGAACATGGAGGTATTGGAATCAGAAAGCCAAATAACTGTGTGAGTAAAGATGAGGAGAAAGATGCACGCTGTTCACGAGTATGAAGTATATATAATTCTGTGATTACACAATCCAAATAACGTGCTCGGTGTCAATACTATAGTGTACTGAGTAGACAGGTGGCCAATTTATATCACAGACAATAATACATGAGAAACAATGAGCTGAAATCCGGTGCAGCGGAAAAGTTTCCAGGTTGGACAGGTAGCCAATGTAACAGGTTTTACTGTATTCTGCCGAAAATCTCGATCAGCACTGATCCCGCAGGATGTTTGACCTTGTTCCTCAAAAATTCTCACCATTCATGATTAATTCCGGCTGCGCTGGTGAACTTCCAGGCTAACAAAATACATCATTTTCTTGTTAAGCTTCCCAAACTCGATCAAAACTTATCAGATGCAAATCAATCAACGCAGTATAGAGATTCGTCACTGGGGTCGTCAAGGATTAGATTCGAGACCTTGATTTCAAGAATTTTTTGTTTATTCCAAGACATAACACAATTTATGACGAAATCTCACAAATTCACAAATCTTGACATCAAGTAGTTATGATCGCCATGAATCCTAATTTACATATGCATAGTCTGGCAGATGTTACTAAATTAAGAAATGACATTGTAACATGAAAATCATGTAGAATCACACGTTTTCAGCGTCTTATATAAATCCAGGAAAATGACTCGATCGGATAAATGAAATAGTTGAAGAAGTTTAAGAGATATGCGAAATGGAACCTATCTAGCATTGAGTTGTGAGAAAATGAATATATTTGTACAATATCATATTGGATTGAGCATCTTTCTCAAAGAGTTGTCTTTCCGAAGCAGATCGGTATTTTTTTTTTATTTCGGTGTTGCGATTTTTTCAAGGTGGACTTATGATAAATTCCACAGGTTTACCAGGGTGTACTTTCATAAGATGTTTCCTCATGTTAGTTCTCAATTTACATCTATATTGACAATGTCCACAAAGGAATCGCGGGTTTCGTGCAAGACCAGAGCACTCATACTTTTGATGGCGTCGCAAAGTATTTTTGGAAGCGTACGTCCTGCCACAGTACACGCACAAGATAGTTTTTTCACTAGTGACAACAGTAGGGGCTAATGTTCTTGGTCTTCTCCTTCGTTTAGTATGAACAGTATGGCGTTCAATCAATTGTAAGGGATCTATCTCAGCAGGCATCACATTGTCAGTTGAATGATTGAAAGCATTGACTTCTTGCTGCAGCCAGATATCTAAAACAGATAAAGATAGAAGATGGTCAGTACATGCGCATATTTACTCATCAAACGATCAGAAATTATTACAATTCAATCTGACTGTCATCATTCATGAAATGTAAGATTATATGAGCCATGTCATAAGGTTTCATTCAAAATCTACAAAAATACTACGCTCACCCTAATCAGTTTTCGACGCTCAGATGCTATCAGTTGGGGTTTGGATGGAACAGGATGACGGTATATAAACTGTTTACAAGAGTTCAAGTTCTAGAAAATAAGAAAGAAAGATAGCCTATGCCAATACCTCTCCATTTATTTCAAGTAAAGTGAATGATTCAACGAAAAGATGCCAAAGGGGCTCTCTCCAATTTTGCCTTAGATTTTGTAATTAGATCTCGCTGTCACACACCGAGCAAGGATCGGACTAACACACTCAACCCTTGAAACCAACGGACGACCTGGGACTTTATCAAGAGAGATATTGAAATAGCTATTTTACAAAATGCCAAGATCATAATCATTGGAGCAGAAAATACATTTTTAGAAGCTAATGAAGCACAAAACAAAGTTCATAAGATCATAGAGAAATGCTAATTATCATGATTTTTACTAGTTTCAAGAATTTCCTCCGGATTTCATCGCAGAATCTGATCGTGTTAATGAAGTAGAATAATGATGTTGATAAGAAAATCACAGAAAAAATCGACGTGGGATTCAGTTTTCAACTTTACCCTCGTTTGGAAGATACCCAAAGATCCAATTTTGACGAGGAAATCAAAGCTCATTATGCGCAGGAAAAAGTCCCGATCTCAAGCCACGTTTTGGTCACATCGGGTGGATTTTCGATACAGCTATACCTATTATTCGCATCCATTCACTTTTCACCGTATGGAAACCGTGGAAACCGTCGAGAGCCGTGTCTCGCTCTTCCTATTTACCCGACAAAACTTTTGGACAGGCTGACTAGGGAGGGACTTACATTTGACAACACCACCCTTGCCCTCAATTTTTTTCCAGTTTGGGAACACTTCAGATAAATAGAAAGTTCAATATATTTCTGTCTATTGACCCTCATATCTCGAGGTGCAGCCGAAGACGGCATCAGTGTTATCAGCATGTATGGCTTCATAACACGGACCCTCGTGGGCAATGTTTAAGTTTCTGACCGTATTTCTAAACTTTAGTGTCATTCTAAATGGCAGGAATATTCTGAACGATTTACATGCAAGGTGGTACCAGATTGTACAAAAATTTTGGCGATGATCGGTATTCTGGATCTAGGGTTCCTCATAGTCAATTTCATTCTTTAATATGAACGACCTTTCCCACCTACTGAATGAATGATGTCACTCATTCCAAAGTAACGTCATCGCAACTGAGATTTCTTCAGAGCTCGATATTGAGTAGCAGATGCGTGGTAGATCATTCTTCGAGCATTATTTTTCACGGTAAAAGTTTCTGGAACGAGTCTATTAAAATTCGGAGGTGATGAATACTGGGTGCTCCGAAATATTTTATTGGCATTCAAATTTGTGTGGAAGCTTGAGTAGTTAAAACAATTTTCGATTAAAGTTTGAAGAAGAGAAAGAAATGTTGTGCTTTTCATCCTCGATACCCGGAATTGTTTCATCTATTCAGGTTTGTTTAGACGCGTTCAACAGACTCAGAAGACTCTTAAACTCACGCAGTTTATTTCCGATCGATTACGCGCAAAATATTACCCCTTTCGTGGGTTTCTAACCCGTTGGAGGGCCTGAAATAATGAGAAACAGTTCCGAAGCACTCCCTCATCCACAAAATATATTTTTTCTGGCTATACACAAATTATATGGTGCTCAAAATAATATGAATTGATGAAAAGCACAATTTTTTCCAGAACAACTAATTGCTGGAACTGATTCAAGCTAATAGAGATTTACTTCTAAAATGAGAAAATATTCGAGGTGCCAAAAGCTGGACCAGCTTCCAAATTCGATAAGCGTGTAATTTCAGTTGTATTCCATTATTAAACCATCCGAAATATTCTGATTTACCGATTTGAAACATAAAACGACCGCTATGAGTTATTGGAGATTCGATCCCAGCATTGATCTTCAAAAATCGAAATTTATTCGTTTACAGTGATGGAATAACTTAATATTGTAACATTGAGAGTTATAACTGATATATAATTCCAACTATCAATAATTCATTATGAGAATCATCTAACATTAAATAAATAACCAAATCACTCCAAGATGACTTTCCGTCGATCGTCGATGGGCTATTCCAGTTGAGACCGTCCAATGGAGTAAGGTCAAAAAAATTAGATTCTCAACGCGATGAAGTATATGATTCTAGAGCTGAAATGAGGTGACACGTGTTTTTTTTGTTTAGCCCAGATCGATTTTGCCTCGAAGCTATGCGAATTTTCAGTTTGGAGCCGGAAACTGAGATTGGCATTCTGAAATTGGTGAAAGCTCCACAACTTTGCTCCTAGTGGGTCTTTTGAGATGGGACTTGATGGGGAATATCAAATACAACGTATTCTATCAGAACATAATCCTATAGTGCTCAAGATTTCGTATAGAGTCCCAAAACGCGACAATTTGATGAAAAATGAAAGAATGCAATTACTCAAAAACATTAATTCGTATCCCTTATAATTTTTTTTTTTGAGAGTCCTTTGACCGATGCCAATCATGATGCGTAGGCGCTAAAAAAAATTTCTGGGAAGAAATGTTAAAAACCAAATTATTGGTGAAATTGGGTAACAACCATTGTGGAAGAGGAAATAGATCTTCCCACAATAGTTGTTACCGTATTTCAACGATGATTTGGTTTCTAAAATGTTTTTTCCAAAAAATTTTTTTCAGCGCCTCCCACGAATTTTTAGCGCCTACCGGAGCGAACACATCATGTTTGGCATCGTTCAAAGTACTCTAAAAAAAGTTCCAAAGGGAAACAAATTCATATTTTTGAGTAATTGCACTTTTTCATTTTTCATCAAACTGTCGCTTTTTGGGACTCCATGCAAAGTTGTGAGCACCATAGGATTCTATTCTGATAGAATACGTCGTGTTTGATGTTTCCCATCAAGCTCCATCTCAAAAGACCCATTAGGAGCAAAGTTGTGGAGCAATCCATTTCAGAACGCCAATATCAGTTTCCGGCTCCAAACTGGACGTTCGCATAGCTCCGATGCAAAGTCGACCTGGGCTAAACAAAAAAAATACGTGTCCCCTCATCTTAACTCTAGAACCATATACTTCATCGTGGAGGGAATCTAACTTTTTGACCTTACTCCATTGGACCACCTTAACTGGAATAGCCACGATGTCTTGATGTTGTAAATGCATGATACTTCAAGCAGTCGATAAAGTTGAGAACATGACCAATGGCAGTTGAGGGTGATATGTGGTGTCAGAAGTAAGAAATAAAATCATTTTACACTGGAATAAAATTATTCTTCTAGCATTATTTCAAATCAGAGTCTTTAACAAAATCCATTTTAAATTTTGTTGATGTCGTAAATTCGTGGTTTCCATTAGAATCCATACCGGAAACTTATCGAAGCCGCTTTCTTGTTGATGATCAGGATTAGGATCTTCAGAAGTGGAATTCCGGCATCGGAACTCGAGCATAAAATAAACCTTAACAAAATTCAACGAGATCGAAAGCGGGTTTCGTTGAGTCGTTAAGAATTCTGCTTAAAAGCTGGTCAGTCTTTTTCCAAGTACTAATAGTACATAGTTCTTTGAGGATTCATAGTGTTTGCCTCATATATTTTTTCAACATGATTCAAGAATCATCTATTATAAATTTTTCAGGTCTGCTACTGTGCCTAGAAATGAGGTGTCTCCTTATATTTTCTTTTAGTTTACTTCTATGATCACAATAACCACAGAGAAATCGTGGATTTCGGGCAAGAGCGGAGCATTCGTATTTTTGATGTCGCTGTAAAGAGCTTTTTGCAGCGTAAGTTCTGCCACAATCCGGACATGGAATATTTTTTTCACATCTGCTGGCGTGTGAGGATCTTTTTCTTGATCTGTTCATTCTTTGGAACTGATACCCATCCAATTCCAAGGGATCCTGTTGGTGCAAACGTATACTGTTACTGGGCTGATCTAGTACATCAACATCTTGCTGCTGCCAGGCATAATCTTGAACAGATAAAAAGAAATAAGAATATCATTACATGCTATCATTGAGCATCGATTGGTGGGAGATTAGCTGGATTACTGGAAATAAAATTCCGAATGAGTTTCACGGTTAATGGCTATGCTTTCTCAATAATATTAAAATACTTGGATTTGTTTGGAGCTATCATAGAAAAGTATTTAAGATTTCTAAGAGGTGAGTCTTGGTAATGAATCTCGAAAACAATGTGATTCTTTAAAATCCGAGAATGACAATTTTTCTGAAGCTCCCTGACGATTTTTCCATTAATTAAAAAAATTATACCAGATATCACCTGAAGTTGAGGATCAAAAGGTCTTTCTGTTTTGTATAAGAAGCTTCGATTTTCCCACCTCTTCGACTCACTGTATTCTGGGTCTTTAAGAATGAGAATCGGGATCTAGCCTTCAAGATGTATTGATATTTTATTCCTGAAATTCACATAACAAATTGAACTCTGAGTTTCATCATGATTACAGTACTCGTAACTTTGGATCCATGGGATGCATCAATCTCGCTGTACTTGACATGAACACTCCAGTCTTTTAGTTAGTATTCCTAGTTGATTTCCTACTGAATAACGAACGTTTGTACAAATTATTTACATTATATCGCAATTTATACCATATCACAAACAATTTAATCACTCGACCGAATGTGGTCGTTGAAAATATTTTGGCAACCAATAGAATAATTTTCGTCAAAAAACCTGCATATGTACAAAAATATGTAAATATACATACACATATGTACAAAATCCAACCCGTGTCACATTCTTGGCGGTTATTCAGAAGAATACATCCTTTATTTTTCATAGAGGCTCTGAAATATTTTTTGGTGTCATCGTTCCCGTGTTTTAAAGCGGGTCCACTCTAAACTCAGCAGGTTTATTTTTATGCATGAGAACGAGGTGTTTTTTCATATTTTCTCTTAGCTTGCAACGATAATCACAATGTCCACAATGAAATCGCGGATTTCGAGCTAAAGCAGCACACTCAAATTTTTGATGGCGCCACAAAGAACTTTTAGCAGTGTACGTTTTACCACAGTTCACGCACAAAATATTTTTATCACTTCTGCCAACATAGAAGGTTTTTTCTCTTAGTCTGTCAACTCCTCCGGTGTGGTATCCGCTCAATTCTAAGGGATCCATTACGTATGAACTTGTACTGTGACTGGCCTGACTAAATGTATTGACACCTCTCTGCTGCCAGACATCTAAAACAAACAGAAGATGAAAGTTCATCATCACATGCTCGACATCCCTCATCAATTGCTCAAAAACCATTGAGAGCGTTAATTGACAATCAGATTCTGTATGATTATCAGAGCCAGTCAACTTTTTGGGTGCTTCATCGAACGAATCTCATTCAGAAACTGAAAGAAAATATGTTCTTAGTAGTCATGATTTTGGATTATCCAAAGAGAGTCTTGAATGGCCATCGCCACAAGTCCACGTTTAGATGTAGTCTCAACCAATTTTTCCAAAATCCGGTGAGTGATTCCCCATCTCAGCCATCACACGAGAAAAATTAGGAACATCTAATCACCGTACATATTAAGGTAGTGGTACACTAAAATGCAAAATATACCAGAATGTCAACAAAGTTGGTGAGGATTCAGTTCATGTGTTAATGAACACCTGTGCAAAATTTCAAGATGATTGACCGTTTTGTTTCAGAGTGGTAGTCATCAGAATTCGTCACTTTTAGCATTGCGCTCATGCGGGATCGTCGACTCCCATATAAACGCAATGTTAAAAGTGACGGATTCTTTATGGCTACCACTTCGAAACAAAACGGTCAATCATTCTAAAATTTCTCACAGGTGTTCATTGACACTCGAACTAAGTTCTCCCCAACTTTGGTGATATTCTGGTATACAGTGGAATCTCCCTTAACGGATACCTCCGATTTGCGGACACCTCTCACTAACGGGCAATTTTTTGCGACCAGCAGAAGTATAATCACAAAAATGAACCTCTGATTAGCGGACACCTCCGGATAGCGGACAGTTTTGATGCGACGAGAGGTGTCCGTGCGACCGGAGATTTCACTGTATTTTCAGTATTAGTGTACAATAGGGTGGTCCTTATTTCCTAAACTCTCTTTCTCGACTTCTTCCACAGTTTTCTTGCATCCTTATGACTAGAAAATAGTGTTCTAATCGCGAGGAAGCCGAAAAAAAATCTCTAAACGATTTGCCAGGGCGATTTTCAAATCAAATTCCTTACACATTTATTGGCCTTTCCTGCACATGCGCTCAATTGTATGCTTGTGAAAGTACCTTCAAACGATAGCTGGCAAAATTTCCTTCAAAATGACCCCCTGATTAAGTCAATTTGATGCATTTGAACCAGAGTTATGACTGTTTTTCGAAAGTGGAAGAGTCCAATGTGTCAAATCTGTGAGTCGAACAACGGCGTTCTTTGACAGCTTGAACTCGTTCATTTCCAAAAACAGTCATAACTCTGGTTACAATTCATCAAATCGACTTTATCAGGGGTGATTTTAAGGAAATTTTGCCAGCTATCGTTTCAAGATACTTTCACAAGCATACAATTGTGCGCATGCGCAGGAAAGGCCAAAAACTGGGCAAGGAATTTGATTAAAAAATCGCTCTGGCGGGTCGGTTAGAGATTTTTTTTCGGATCCCTCGCGGTAAAAACACCATTTTCTAGTCATAAGAATGCGAGAAAACCGTGGAAGAAGTCGAAAAAGAAGGGTTTGGGAAATATGGACCACCCTAGTGTACAACTACCTTAAATAAAAGAGGGAAAACGATCGGACGCTGGCGAGCAAATGAAAATACTAATTTTATTTTCTTCGTGTGGAATTTCTGTGACTTTTTTCAAGAACAACTTTTGGTAGTGGCATGCACTTTAGCCTGTCCGAAGGATAAAAGAAAAACCAATTGAAAACCTTAATCAAGGCCCACTTTCTCCTTAACAAGCTTACTTATATATGTTCAGTTTTTTTTTCTAACAACTTTTATAAAAACCGTCTCATTGAAAGGAAAAATTTATATGCTGTTGAGATACCTCTTCGTATTGCTCAAGACTCTTTAGAAAAGTGTTTCCAAACCACCGTTTTGTGTTTTGAGTATATTTTTTTGCACCTTTTTCAATTATTGCACCGTATACAGTAATTTTAATGCACATGTGCAAGAATTCAGGGACGTGAAACCAATCATTTGAAAAGCTTCAAAGATTAACTAAAATGACTTTTTACCGTGCTTGAATAACAGCAACAAGAACCAAAGTATACCTGTGCAGCTATCAAAGTGCATATGTATCTCGTCGTGTAAACGTGGTTTTTCACGACTCGAGATCATCTATTCCAGACACCCGAAAGTCGAGCAGTTATAGATGTAGTAACTGAAAATTATTGCCATATGAGTACAGATTTTCATCACTGAACAAAAAGATGCAAAAATACCCAAAATGAAACACAAGAAAGTAGTTTCAATACATATATTTGGAAACCGTGATTTGGAATTATACTCTCTCTGTCGGTATCAGCCAAAATCGCTCCCAGTCCACTGATTTACAGTGAAATTCACTGAAAATCAGTGACTGGGATCGATTTTCACTGATTCCCACGGAAAGAATACTTTCTTGGGTTTCATTCCGTTTAATTTTCGTAGAGTGTGCAATATTCCACCAAAAATTAGTTCATTTCGATACGAGGATGGGGATGTTGGTTTTCACATACCGATATTTTCCGGCCAGAGCCGAGGGCGCGGGGCGAAATTATCACGAGAATAGGAAAACTATCCCGCCCGAGTATTTGAAACTCTTTTTCTATCAGCTGTGTGTCAAAGAAAATTGAAGAACTGCAGTGCGGGAATGTGACATTCCCGATGGAAGATCTATAGTGTCGGATAAAAAAAATTAGAAGCGCAAAGTTATGTACTTTCGCAGATATTTCATCGCAAGCTCTTCACCCCGACTTCCTTATTCTCCATCTTACTACAATGTGTTGAGGTCTTTTCTCTCTTTATACATGCCAGGATTCAAAAAATGGTTCCTCATCATCACGGTTATGGGTCAAATTCACTCCACGGGTGCAAAACATAGCATAAAATGGGGTTGTGCGCTATCACGCTAAATAGATTGTTTCATGTGCCGCACTAAACCGGTCAAGATTTCAGTACCTCAACGTGAAAACTCCTCTATAAATGAAACATAAATTAAAAATTTGAGTTGGTTTTATTATTTACACTCATTTCATACAATTTTTCGAATTTTTACACCAGGTGACCGTTCCACAAACGACAAGTTGATGCGCTGAGAGTTTTCTCGATTACGTTTGCCATCGATTTCGACACTGATTGAAACATGGAAACTTGGATCGAATTTGGTTTCACCAACCTTATGGGGAGAGGGAGGGGGATCGCAACGGGTTTTAAAAGATCGGGTCTACCTTTGACTTTAAGAACTGATATCTTTTTATTTTACATAGCTTACAGATTTGGTATCAGACACTTCAGTTTCAGCATTACAATCTTTATAATCAAAATATGTAATTCACACGTAAACCATTCGATAGGTGATAGTAAAATAAGATACTAAAATTAATTCTCACAACTTGAAGTGAGTTCAACTGACGGCAAATGAATCCTTCATTAAAAAACAACTTCATTAAGTATATGATCAAACTCTTATTTTCATTTAGATTTCCACCGGTCGGGTTGGCCCGTAAATGCCTAAAAGAGGCGTCTCACTCGCAAGCGCTTCTTGATCAATGCAATTGTTATACAAATAAGGATAATCAAATCATCGATCATTTGGACACTAAAACCAGGTGTTATTGGGGACTTACCCAAAAATTCAGAAATATCACACGGATCGGTTTCTCCTGCTATTTAATAGGAGGAGAAACCAAGCTATTAAATAGCAGCACAAACCGATCCGGTGCGTGATATTTCTGAATTTTCAACTGCATCCTGCGATAGAATCACAGAATTCGTTACCCTAAAGATCCCTTCAGTCTCCTTGAAGAGTCACATTGGTCGAAGAAAGGCGAAACACATCAACACCTAGTCGACAGTCCAGACATTTTTTCAATATCTCATATTATCTTGTTTCATTTCCATCAAATTTCAAGTTGTAACCTCGGATTAGAAGTACTTCAAAGGTAAACATTCATCGGATTGGAGAGATCCAACATCGATATAAATCATAAAATTAGTAGATACGCTGATCTAATCAGCTTGCAAAGGCCAAATTACAAAATCCATACGATTCCTTGTTTCCTCTGTACCAATGAATAAAACTCCCGTCTAGACTGAAACTGCAATCATTTCAAAGAGAAATATTGAAAACCTTACCATTTCCTGAGATATATTTTTTCCGACATCTCCCTACTTTAGATAGCACGCGATGGATACTTATAAGTTTCCACAAGTGATATGAGAAAAATAAGTACGATTAGAATGGACTATCTCGAGAATGAGAGATTTCCTAGAAAATTCGAAGAAAGAATTCTTAGATTCGCATCTCAATTCCAAAAGTTAATAACAGTAACATCTGTAGTTATGCAAATAATTTTCAAAATTCCTATGCTCCGTTCGAGATCTCACGAGCTCAAACTGTGGATCAAATGAATTTCGAACATTGTACTGTTGACAAGAAGCCCAAATCTATTACCCTGATTTTTTTGTCGTATTTCTTTGGATTCAGTGTCATTTCATTGAGGCATTCAGCGTTAGGCAGTTCCAAACTCTTTGAAAATGTGTTATAACACTATTAAATTCCCAACAAAGTATGCCGCCATCAATATTTGAAAGATATTTAATCTTTAGATCTTCATCAAAATGTCTTGTTATGATTTTCAACATACAGAGCTTTGTTTGTAACAGGTTTTTCATCTCTTCTTGTGATCCTTTAATCAGCGTAATAAGTGCACCTCTCGAGTTTTGCTCTAGTCGTTACATCGATACAGAACATTTCATGATTAGGATGCACCGTTTTTATGTGCCTCCAAACCTGAGTTCGTTGCTTGAACAAAATTTTGCAATGGTAACATTGAAATCGTTTGTGAGAATTACATTCATATCTATAATGACGCATCATATGACTCCGATGTTTGTAAGTACGATAGCATCTTGGACAAGGATGACGATGCTCCAGCGTCTCAGAATGATCTGCCCAGTACTCGTGAGAAGTGCCTGAAAGATGTAATATGAATTAGTAAGATGGTTATTCAATTCCAAGGTATAGACATGCTCATGGTTAAGATTAAAATGGGTAGAGGGATCATCGACTTGGTCAAAATTTGACGTCGAAAGAGCTATTCAGCGGGGGCATTGGTTAGATATCACTCACGAACAACAGGCTTGTATTCAAACTCTTTCTTGTTAGAATAATCAAGTTGCGAACATGAAATATCAATTGCAAACTGTCAAATTTGTAACTAAGGGGTACATTTGGATAATGAGCGTGACAATGTTGTTAAAATTTTGATCTACTCACAGGTGGTATATTTATGTCAACATCCACATATTTTAGGGAAGGGTGTAAAAGGTGCAATCCTATTAGTTTCGAAGTCTAACCTGGAAAATTGTGGCACTGAAAACCTATCTTTATACGACTCGTGCAAAAAACCAGTGACGGGGGTCCTCACTGGTTGAAACAGTGAGGAGGTTCACTGGTTGACTTTTACAGAGTAGTTCTTGACGGAAATCTTGTTGGACGTCGACTTCATGGATTTTTCGATACACTGTGCGTAAAATAGTATATTTCCGTAGTGAGCGCGGTAGCCCATTTTGGGCACTAGGGCAGTTTATCTGTCGAGCGAAGCGAGACAGACATGTCCTCCAGTGCCCAAAATGGGCTTGCAAGCGAAGTGCGGATATATTTTTTCATTACGAGAACCCTAAAATCCTATTCAAACGCGGCATTTTTAGGTTAGAGTAATGAAAAAGTACTTTGCGCACAGTTTGTCGATTTTTACCCACAGTTTATCGAAAAATATAGTTCGATACACGCAAGTAAAACCTATTTTTTGCCCTTGTATCGAAATGTACTATGTTCGATGCAAGTCGTCTAGTCGATTCTAATCTACCCCTCAATAAATCTTCGAACCCCGTACAATAATTAGTTCGGAATCATGAAAAGTACCACGACAAAAATTTTCACAACTATTTGTTGACTTATGTATGACTAATTAC
The DNA here is from genome assembly GCA_029851415.1 of Eretmocerus hayati. Classification (NCBI taxonomy): domain Eukaryota; kingdom Metazoa; phylum Arthropoda; class Insecta; order Hymenoptera; family Aphelinidae; genus Eretmocerus; species Eretmocerus hayati. The sequence continues at coordinate 155,860,179 of CM056741.1, forward strand.
TTTTTTGACACCAAAATTCCAAATTCTCACATTAACCTCCTTACTCATTCTGTTCACAACAATGGACATTGCCAGAAACCAATATCCGTGATAAATTTCATTAAGCGCATGG